>CP141141.1:36228218-37478218 GCA_035235625.1 Saururus chinensis
CATCCAACAATGGATCAAAGCAACAGAAACCCAACACAAGCGATACCAAAAATAAAAAAACGCAACTATCATTAAAAAACAAAAAGCTTCATCAGCACCCACAAAATAAAATCGTCGAAGGACCCAAAAAGGACGTTCAAAAGCACGGAAGACTCTCAATCTACACCTCACCTTTCAACGCCAAAAAAACGCACACTAAGAGGAGGAGACATAGTAGCGTCAGAGAGTGGACGTTACCAGCACAAAGATGCGAACTTTCTTCACCAAGTCGATGGGCTGAAGACGAAGCAAATGCTAATTCGTGGCATAAATCAACGCGGGAGATTGCCGGAATCCGTTCGAGGAGCTCAAATTATCCAGGCGATGGGCAGGGAAAAGTAGTAGGCTTATAGGTGACGTCATGTATGCGTCATCCATTGGGACCGCCGATCGAGGCTGAGAGCATGGGCCGAATATTCTTTGTTGGATGCAGTTGTACCCTTTATTATTCTATGGGCTCGTGGGCTCATTACTGTGAGGAACCAGCCATCGGCCCACGAATATTCACACGAAAATTTCACATGGGCCGTCATAGCCCATGTAATGTAGACACCCAATAGTAGTGAAACAGTAATAGTAGGGCATCAGCCGGTGAAATTTAGGAAATCGTTTTTCATGCTCCCTGTTGTCTAAGGAATACACATAAAATATTTATTTTCGAGATTGATGGCATTCACGCTAGCGCAAGTAGTACTTGTGCTAATGTGAGCTAGTGTATGCACGTCAATTTTAAAAATGAATGTTTCACATGCAATCCTGATGCTCGGCTCATTATTAGAGTAGAACATAAAAAATACTTCTGAAATTTAGATAGTGATAATACCAAGAGAAAAAAACATCCATAAAAACTCAACATAAGAGTTTTAATTATACTTAGCAAGTGAGCCCTACCTAAAATTCACATAGGCTTACTTATTTAGACCAATAATCAAAACTCACGTGTGAATTTTTTATATATATTTTTGTTGTGAAACTATTATTAACCATGAAATTTCATGAGTCGTCCATCATGAGGATTGTTAGCACACCACCAATAAACATGAGTAGCCTCATGCCCCCTGTTTTAGCCAGCTCACCCGTAGGTGGATATCCACCATTTATTTATAGGCTGGGTGGCCTTACTAAAACTTACATAGGATAACAAACTCTTCATCCAAATACAATTTGCGTACACGAATTCTTAGGACTATATTTCAAGTCGAGTTAGGTCGGGTTTTGTAGGACTAGATCTTATCTGAGATAGAAACCGAGTTCCTTAGCCAACCTTACCCGAGATAGGAACCGAGTTCCTTGGATCCGACTCTACCTGAGATAAGAATCGAAAAACTCAATAACCGATATAGGAACCGAGATTCTATCTTAAGTCAGGTCGGTTCCAATAATTTAAACCAATTTGACATTATATTAAATTAATTCTATTTATAAAAATTTATATAACTAAAGTTAAATATAATTTTATAAATTAATTAGAAACTTGGGTTAGTTTGGGTCTGTTTTTAAGTTTTTACATGCTAAACCCGACCCAAAATTTACTTGAGTATTTTTTTAGACGCAACTCAACCCAACCTAATTTAACTCTTGTTAATCTAGAGTAGATTCCATTCGGTTCGGGTCCCAATTTTGAACACACATTTGCAAACTCTCCTCTAGTGAAGGCATGATCAATTTTGATAACGTGACAGTTAGTGAAACTTTGACCAACTGCTACCTTGGTGAAGCTATGTCTTAGTGTTCCGGGCTTATCTGGTTGTGCCATGTATTTAATATTGTAAATTATTTCACATTCGAAATTTCATGTACAAACTTTAACCACTTTGATAGAAGCGTTTTTAATACTCCCTACTCAATATGCATCGAGTGTAAGGAACACTTGGGAGCCATTAGTTTTCAAGATGGGTGGCGCACACGCTAGCGCATGTTAGCATAAGTATTACTTATGCTAACATGCGCTAGCGTGTGCGCCACCCATTTTGAAATTCAACTGCTCCCATGCATTCCTTAAACTTGGTGCATTGTCAGAGTGGAGCATAGAAAATGCTTTCCACGTTGACGTGACAAAACAAGTAGTAAAGTGCAATTGACCACTAGGGCTAGTAAAAGAAAAAGGTGGGCCAGCAGCACTGCCTCTTAGGCCACTCCAGGGATTGCTCAAGGATAGATGACCATTCACAATGCACAAATTTTACCAGTCAGCCAATGCTCTCTGCCACGAATCAAAATTTCCTTGATATACATTTTCTCTTTTTTATATTAATAATTATATTTAAAAAAATAGTGACTTTTTGATGCAAATGCAGGTCACGACAAGCTTAATGCAGGGAAAACTCACCCAGAAAACCAAGTTTCAAATATCATAGCAAAACACACAAAAATAATTTGGACAAAGAGATAAACTTCTATTGATTTCCTTAATGACAAAGACAAGCTTGAATCCACAAGCTATTTACTACAATAGAAAACTGAAATTACAAGCATAACTCAGCTCAAATCCATGAGCTTTACAGAGAAGAAATAAAATGTATGTAACAAATCTTTTTTTTTTCAAAATTCAATGCCCTCCAATCTGCCCTTTTAACCTCTTATTCCCTCTTTGCCTTTTCCAATGGACTCCTGTAACAAACTATGAATTTGACCATCTTGCCCCTCCCAATACCCTTGCCTAGACACCTCTTCTAGAAGGTGGACAGATTTGACCCTACCTTTGGACAGACTGTATTATAGGTGGATATATGGAGCACTACTCTAGGCTGAGAAGCATGGGAAATGAAGGCCCTCTATATCAGTCCCTCCCTCCCAAAAGAGGCTCATCCTCTAGCAAGAGAGGCTGTGAGCATGGAGTTGCCGGTGGAATTGAACCATAATAAGTGGACAAATCTGAGACATTGAAAGTCTTGGAGATGGTTAAGTGAGCAGGGAGGTCGACCACATATGCATTGTTATTAATGCATTTCAAAATATGATATGGGCCTATCTTCCGAGGGGTGAGCTTGTTGTGTTTGTCAGCTGGGAGCTTTTCTTTCCTTAGGAAGACCATAACATAGTCCCCTACTTGAAACACCTTGCACCTTCTCTTTTTGTCGACTACAGCCTTCTATTGGGTTGTGGCATCCACCATGTGTTCTTCGACTATTTTGTGGACTGAAATGAGATCTTGGACAAATTTGAGGCATTGCTTGGCTCCCCCATTTGTCTAGGCAACTGGATCAAATCCAATGTATGGCGCGGGAGGAAGCCATATAGAATCTCAAATGGTGTTTTGCCGGTGAACCGGTTTGGGATAGAGTTATATCCAAACTCAGCTTGTGTAAGGACCGCATCTCATTGCTTTGGGGCAGCCCCCGTGAGGCTCCTTAATAGATTTCCCAAGGTCCGATTGACCACTTTGGTTTGTCCATCACTTTGTGGGTGGCAAGTACTGCTGAATTAGAGAGAAGTATCCAATCTTTTCCAAATAGACCTCCAAAAATGGCTTAGAAACTTGTTGTCCCGATCTTATGTAATTGACGTCGTTAACCCATAGAGTCTCACTATTTCTTTGAAGAATAGGGCAACCACGTGTGAAGTATCAAATGCCTTCTTACAAGGCACAAAGTGAGCCATCTTGGAGAACCTATCTACCACCACAAAGATAGAATCCACCCTCCTTTGAGTTCTAGGCAATCCTAGGACAAAATTCATGGATATATCATCCCAAGGGCTATAGAGAATGGGTAGAGGAGTGTAGAGGCCGGTGTTTTGGGACGTTCCTTTGGCTTGTTGACAAGTGTAGCATTACTGAATAAACTACTGAACATCTCTTGAAAGAGTGGGCCAATAATACCTTTCTTTGAGAAGAGTCATAGTCTTGTCCTTGCCAAAGTGTCCCGCAAGCCCTCCACTATGTAATTCCTTAATAAGTTGTTGCCGAATGGAGGAAGAAGGAATACACAGCTGGTTACCTTTGTAGAGGTAACTTCTTCGAGGTGGTAGTCTTGGACTGGGTGTTTGCCTTGAGAGCACAACTCCCACATAGCTCTCAGCTCTTTGTCTTTGGGATAGAGCTCCTTTAGGCATTCAAAACCTAAGTACTCAGTCCTTAAAGTGACAAGAAGGGCCACTCTCTGACTCAAGGCATCGGCGGCTTTGTTCAATACAGTGGATCTATGCTTAATAATAAAAGTGTAGTCTTGCAACTCACAAATCCACCTTGCAAACAACCTGTCCACTTTTGTTTGGCTTTGCAAATGCCTCAAGGAGTCATGGTCCGTATGCAAGACAAACTCCTTAAAGACAAGATAGTGTCTCCAATGCTTCAAAGCCTGGATCAATGCAAACAACTCCAACTTGTAGGCAGACCATTTCCTTCTTGTCTCATTCAGCTTTGCACTAAAGTAGGAGATGGGTCTACCCTCTTGAGTCAAGACTGCCCCTATGCCCACTCCAAAAGTATCACATTCTACTTCAAAGGTCTTGTCAAAATCAGGGAGTGCTAGTACTGGGGTTTGAGTAAGTCTTTGTTTAAGCTTATCAAAGCTTTCTTGAGCTGTTTGAGACCACACAATGCAGTCCTTCTTCATGCACTCAGTCAAGGGGCATGCTATAATGCTGAAATTCTTGATAAATTAGCGATAGAAGGTGGCCAAACCATGAAAACTGCGCACCTCACTTGCTGATTTTGGTGTGGGCCAGCTTTAAATGGCTTCTATCTTGCTTTGATCCACTTGAATGCCCATGGAACTAACTACATAACCCAAGAATACCAGCTGGTTGGTAAAAAAAGAACACTTCTTCAAATTTATGTATAAAGAGTGTTATTGGAGCACCTCAAAAACATCGGCCAGCTCTTGTGCATGTTGTTCTTCCCCTTTACTATCACCAAAATGTCATCAAAGCAAACCACAACTGATTTGCCCAAGAATGTGTTGTGAACATCCTATGGGCTGCCAGGGGGTGCCACTGGGGCTACGTATTAGGGTATTTAGGGTTTTTATGTAATAAGGGTATTTAGGTAATTAGGTTAATTAGGGTTTTCTTTAATTATGTTAACGGGCCTTAGACACCTGTTAGTGAGCCCATTAGTTTGCTTATTTAAATTTAAGGGTTGCGCCCTAATGGAGTTATGGAATGAATTATCTCTTGCTTAATTGTCTCTTCTTCTCCCTGGTCTCTCCTCCCTATCCGGCGGCCATGCTGTCCCTTCTTCCCTTTCCCAGCCTCTCTGCGCCGCTCCCTTCCCGTTACCGGTTAGCCAGGCCGTTGTGCCACTTCGGGCACAACATTGGTATCGGAGCCATTGATCCCCAGACACCACACTTGCCAGAGCTGCCAGATCCTCCACCATGGTTGACCGATGTTCGGTCGGCGAAGGAGCTGCTCCACAATGCCCCACCTCCTCCACCGACGAATCAGCCACCGCTCGATGGCGACAGCAGTGGAGGACAGCGAGGCATTGCAGCCCCGCCACATGACTTCTCAGCCAAGTACGTCCCCGTCAGCCACTCTGGCGGTCTCCTCGACGAACAGCATTACGGGAAGCCACTTCCTCATGTTCCCGGCCTCGTCCTTGCAATGATGGCCACCGGCATGGCTGGCTCGTTTGGAACAGAGAGGAAGGACTACACAGTGGATCCTTCGCTGCCAGCCATCAAGAACATTCAGGCCGTCCCTGATTCCTGCGGTTGGGAGGACCAGCACCTTCCGGGGTGGGTAGAATTTGGTCGTGACTCCCGTCAAAAACCCAACTTTGACCATGAAGAATCTCACCGTCAGCAGAAACTACAGTGGGCAGAACCTCCAGTGGGCACAGGGGAAAGCAGGGGAGGATTGGGTTACATTGCTAACCAGAAAACAGCCGCCGGAATCTGTGCTCTGCCGTCCGCCAGAAACCCGGCTGCCCTCTTCTCCATCGCCCATCCTCTCGCTCGCCACCCACCGTGCCACTCACCCAGGAGCTGGTCGGGCTCCGCCCAAGCCGCACCCTATTTTTTTGTCCAAAATGGGCGACCAGCGACCAAACCACAGTCGCTCCTTCGCCTGACCACCGGCTTCCTCCTCCGCCCGCCGCCATCGCCGTCTCCTGTCTCTCCGCCTTCCACTAGAATGCCGGCCACCAGGACCCCGGTCGCCTTGCTTTCCTCTGCCCGATCAACTCTCTATTTCATTGTCGAAAACAGAGGAGGCGATCTTTCATCACTCGGGGTCTCAGAAATGTTCGTCGGGGCTTCCTCTTGGTGGCCCATCATCCTCCAATGGCCACCCATCCAGCCACCGTCGCCGTTGCAAGCCATTGCCACTGGAATCTTCCTGGGAGCTGGTGAAATTTTCTGTTGCAAGATTTTCGCCAAAAATCTCTGGATAAACTACGGACCCAGCACCCTAAATTTCGGCTGGATCTATGGTGGATCGAACTATGGCGCATCAAATCTCCGGCGAGAAGTGCATGCTGCTTTGGCTCGTGGTTGGATGGCCCCAGAACCATCGTGTTCCGCCTTTTATCTAGGCATGCATTTCTTCCCAAACACCACGATGCCAGTTTTTGGCAAGATGGCTATCAATGCCCGATCTCCGTTAGCTGGATATTCTGTTGCGGAAAGTGGGACCGTGCACTACAAGGAAGCCACCCACCGTCCAGGGACTTTATACGTGTCTTAGGCTGGTTTGGGTTAACCGTCTCCTACTTGGGTGTTTCTGGTGGCCGCCATGGAGGGAGATCAGAGGAGCCAAGTGTGAACCGGATCTTTCGGGAGAGAGCCCTGATCATGTGGGGTTTTCCTTCCGGTGTGGGTTCAAATTCCACTGGCTGTAGTTGGAGATTTTCCTTCTCCTTTCATTCCCAAACAGTTAGAATGCATGGGAACCACATTGCCGCTACTGTTTGCATTAAGGAGATCTTCTTCGTGCTCAAGTGGGCCCGCTCTATGATTGAGCTATGCCCCAATGGAAGCCGGATTGCCTTTTGTAGGCCGAATGATGCCCTCTGTGGGCCGACCATGGTACTGTCTGATGCCCTCTGTGGGCCAACCCTGATGCTGTCTGCTAATGCCCTCTATGGGCAATCTTGAGGTTCTCTGTAGCCGTTGGGATGACCTCGCTTGTTGGAGACTTGTACGGGCAGTCTGCTTTGTCCTGCATCCAACAAGTCGAGGCCGCTCCTTTGCTCTGCCCTTGGGTTCCGTTAACTACCTTTCCATCATGTTTGTGCTGGCTTCTGCACGTCTCCTTTTGAGTAGCGACCCACTATCTCCATCATTCGGCGTGTCTCATCCACAGTTCCAGACCAGCTATTCACAGTGGAGCTTTGGTGGGCCCGATACCTGGAGTTTTAGGTCACCTCGAGGACGAGGTGATGCGCAAGCGAAGCGTGGTGGAATGTTGTGAACGTCCTATGGGCTGCCGGGGGTGCCACTGGGGCTACGTATTAGGGTATTTAGGGTTTTTATGTAATAAGGGTATTTAGGTAATTAGGTTAATTAGGGTTTTCTTTAATTATGTTAACGGGCCTTAGGCACCTGTTAGTGAGCCCATTAGTTTGCTTATTTAAATGTAAGGGTTGCGCCCTAATGGAGTTATGGAATGAATTATCTCTTGCTTAATTGTCTCTTCTTCTCCCCGGTCTCTCCTCCCTGTCTGGCGGCCATGCTGTCCCTTCTCCCCTTTCCCGGCCTCTTTGCGCCGCTCCCTTCCCGTTACCGGCTAGCCAGGCCATTGTGCCACTTCGGGCACAACAGAATGGCTTCAAGACTTGGGTCATGAGCCTCATGAAGGTATTTGAAGCATTGGACAACCCAAAGGGCATCACCAACCATTCATAGAGACCTTCTCTTATCTTGAAGGCTGTTTTCTACTCATCTTCGGGCCTCAACCTGATTTGATGGTAGCCGCTCCTAAGGTCAATTTTGGAGAAGATGGTGGCACTGGTCAATATGTCCAACATGTCATCAAGCATAGGTATTGGGAACCTATACTTGACGGTGATTTTGTTGATAGCTCTACTATCTACACACATCCTCCAACTTCCATCTTTCTTGGCCACCAACAAGGCGGGCACCGCACATGGACTAAGGCTTTCTTTGATCAACCCCTTTGCCAAGAGATCTTCCATTTGTCTTTGCAACTCCACATGCTCAGCGGGGCTCATGCGGTAGTGTGGTAAGTGAGGGAGGCTAGAACCCGGTATAAGGTCAATATGGTGCTGAATTTCCCTCATAGGAGGAAGCTCCAAATGAAGATCTTCAGTGACTAGCTACTTATATTTCTCCAAGAGGGGCTGAACGTGTTGTGGATGGCTTTGAACCTCCATTTTCAGCTCCTTCTCTTCAGCCTTGTTGACCAAAAGATACATAACTTTGGCAGTACTTAAGTCTTTGTAATTCTTGGTCACCAAGAGGGTAGTTTTGGGCAACCCCTTACTGGTTGGTGGTGTTTCTTTGGAGGATTCAGCTAGTTGGGCTTCTCTTGGGGCCTCTTAACAAGGGTAGGTTTACTAGGCATAAGTATGACCTTGACCCCTTGTTGCTTGAAGACATTATGTTCTCCTGCCCATCATGAATGCTTTGGACATCAAATTACCACGGTCTCCCCAAAAGAATATGACAGCATCCATCTCTATAACATCACAAATAATGTTAATGGAATAATTTTACCAATAGAGAATGTGACCTTACAATGCTCTTCCACCTTGACTCCTCCAATCTCCTTGACCCACCCTAGTGAATAAGGCTTAGGGTGCCTCTTGGTAGGGAGATTGAGCTGTTGAATGACTGATTTGGAGATGAAATTTTCTGTGATCGATAATCACCTTACATTTTTTCCCTTTGATGAACCCGATGGTGGTGAACAATTTGTGCCTTTGTGTGTCCTCCACTTACCGAGTAGAGATCATGATTCTTCTCAGCACTAACAACTCATTTTTCTCTTCCATTTGATCATCTTCATCCCCGTACACTCTTTCCACAATTTCCTCTTCAGCTCCCCCTTCAATTTCAGCCTCCATAGCCTCTTGAGTAGTGATCACAACAGCGGTAGAGCCAAATTTTCTAAGTGGGCAGCCGCTTGAGGTGTGTCCCAGCTGCCTACATTTGTAACAAATGATGGTATTGGAGCTTGAGGCTTGGGCTGGCCCAGATTTTGAAGGCGGGGCAGCAGCTTTGTAGGGACTACGGGCCACTTCATTCTTGTCAATTTTCTGATCGGAGTCTTCAACTACTACTTGCTTTTGCTTGTAGTTTGACCCGCCCTCATGCGTGCTTCTTGAGAAGAATCCCCCTCTTCCCACACTTCTTTCAGTAAGACTCTCATGCCTTAGGGCAATTTGAGTCGCCTCCTAGAGGGAATTAAGGGAATGGCTGGCCAACTTTTCTTGCAACGGGAACTTTAACCCACTTGTGAAGTAGGTAATCCTTTGGGTTTTGGACTCTAGGATATTGTTCCTTACCGACAACCTTTGGAAGTTTTCTAAATACTCCAAAATAGTCCCACTTCCTTTCCGATAGTCTTGATTTTGCTTGAATAACATTTATTCATAATTAACCAGAAGGAATTGGTTATACAAGAGTTATTTTATACGCGGCTAGCTGTAATCGATTGGTTTGCAACTAGTTCCACCGTGTGGCAGCCCCTTTTGAGTTGGCACGAGACAAACTTCACTTTCATGTCATCGGTCACCTGCGTGACCTCAAAATAATTTTCAACCTCGAACATCCCCTTCAAGAAATCTTCCACACTATCTGGCCATTGAAAACAGGGAGCTCGAATTTGGGTTTGAAGTGAAATGGGTCTCTCTCAAGACCTCCATAAGCTCTGTC
Organism: Saururus chinensis; assembly: GCA_035235625.1. Classification (NCBI taxonomy): domain Eukaryota; kingdom Viridiplantae; phylum Streptophyta; class Magnoliopsida; order Piperales; family Saururaceae; genus Saururus; species Saururus chinensis. The sequence continues at coordinate 36,238,040 of CP141141.1, forward strand.
ACGCCCGGCCAGTGGATAAAATTCATCTTCTTCTTCACTGGAATCGTCCTGAGGTGGAAGTTGTCATCCCGCCAGTCCTCTTTGGTGCAGGGGAGGATTAACGTCCCACCCTTGGTCTTCCCATTGGATTAGGGTGGGGGAAGGTGGGGCGTCCTCCTGGGTATCTTCTGCCTGTATACAGTGCGTCCAAGGGAGCCATTCCTCCTGGCGGAAATGCAAGGGGTCGAACGCCAGCAAAACCAGCTCTCGGTGGTGGTCCTTCCCTTGGCGGAAAGCTAGGGAGTCTTCCACCCCAGTTCTAGCCGCCCGCTGGAGGTCTTTCTCTCGGCGGAAAACCCCCTGGCCTCTCCCCATTCACTGGTCGTCCCAGTGGAAAGTCCGCTCCTTGCTCCTGCGTTTGAGGGAGGTTATGCCGGTGATACACATGCATGGGCGACCCTGGAGGTGGGCCACCTGTACGCACCGGCGGAGCTTCAATGTCGTCTAGCGGCCGAGGGTCAAGAGCAGGCAGAAATCTTCTCTCCCCTGCCACGGTTTGGATGTCTGCATCGTTGTTAGCTCCAGCAACTGGTGGTGGCGGAGGGATGAGTAGCATGAGATGTTGCATCTGTTGCAGGAGTTGCTGCAATTGTGTTTGAGTCTTTTGCTGCGTCTGGTTTTGTTGTTGGAGAAATTCAACGATGGATTGCAAAGAAGATGACTCAGTGGGAGGTGGAGCAGCCATGGAAGACTCTCTCTTGTTTCCCACAGACAGCGCCAAATGATGCAGTCGATGCAGGTCACAACAAGCTTAATGCAGGGAAAACTCACCCAGAAAACCAAGTTTCAAATATCACAGCAAAATACACAAAAATAATTTGGACGAAGAGATAAACTTCTATTGATTTCCAGAATGTCAGAGACAAGATTGAATCAGAAGCTGTTTACTACAGTAGAAAACTGAAATTACAAGCATAACTCAGCTCAAATCCATGAGCTTTACAGAGAAGAAATAAAAATTTTGCAACATATTTTTTTTTTCAAAATTCAATGCCCTCAAATATGCTCTTTTTCCCTCTTATTCCCTATTTGCCTTTTCCAACGGACTCTTGACAGTTTGTTGTAATAAACTGTGAATTTAACCGTCTTGCCCCTCCCAATACCCTTGCCTAGATGCCTCTTCTTAAGAAGGTGGACATATTTGGCCCTACCTTTGGACAAACTGTGGCATAGGTGGATATATAGAGCACTTCTGTAAGGCTAAGAAGGATGGGAGATTAATGCCTCTACTTCACTTTTGTTCAATAGTAAAATCCGCATAAAAAAAACTTATAATATTCTTTTTTAAGTACCTAATTACTTAAATTAAATAAAATAAAATTATTAATATAAAACAAACTTTTTAGTTATATAGAATTATTAATTTAGAATGGAAAGAGTATTCAAGTTTGATATAGGCCTTGTGCCTGCTTAAGAAGAGAACTTAGAAGTATTCACTATTTCAACACCCACTCTTCTGCAACATGCTCAGTACAATTTTGCTAAGATAAATGAAATACTTCCAACATTTGATTGCTCTTGTTGCATTAGTTTCCTCGGCTGTTTTTTTTTATCTTCGACATCACAACTCAAGCATACACACAAACTACATACCACTAGGCGCCACCACATGCTCATTTCCTCGGCTCTCGTGATACTGTTGTTAGCAGTCTGATACTTCAGATAGTTGAAAGTCACTTATTCACTTCAAACCAGCCAGCCCCCACTTGTTGGCAATTAAGTAGAAAATGATAATCAAGAAGAAATCATCAAAACTTACTTAGACCTTGAGAATAAAAAATACCACTATAGTAGAAAGTAAAAAGGAACAAAAGGATTTAAATTTATTAAAGCCCTATCTAGCAAGGATCTTCATGTACAGAAAGAAAAAACAGAAGGAAGGGCTGAAATGAATCTTTTTATTGTACTTTACATCAGTTCTGCTCACTCTGACATTCTTCTCATTCTCGAATATGGAAATGTCTCCATTCAGAGGTCGAGTAGAAAATGGCTACTGCTTCCTAGCCATTCCAAAAACAAGAAAAGTACAGAAGCGAGATTGGCCAATTCCCAATCTGCCACTAGCGTGTTACAAAACTGGAAGATGCAGCACCTTCTGTTTTCAGTGGGCTTGTTTTCTGAACATTCCATATCAAAAATGATATCGAGATCCAAACCACAGAGCATATTGTTAGCCCTAGAAAGAATTTGAGCAAATCCATGAAAGAATACCCCCTTTTTCCTAAAAGAGCTAACTAAAATATCTCATCATTCACAACTATGATCTTACAGGAGAAGTGAAACCCACAGAAGCTGTATTTTTCTGGTCAAAACTTCCAGTCAATAAGATTCAAGATCTCCAAATTAAAATACGCATTCTTACCCCTCTCAACCTGTCAATGTACAATGCTTATCTCCTAGTGCATGTTCTTAAAGTGAATAGGATCAAATGGTTCTGTGAAAAGAATTTGAGGTTTCCCTTCTCCTTCTTCTAAATTCAAGATTGCTATCCATGAGAAATCCATCAAGGAAACTGTACGGGAAATGGTCTTGTATAATTCTCCACAACTGCACCATACCGTGCATAACGCCTCATCCTATGAACCTTCAACTTTACTCCTGGTACCTTACGTGCCACTGCCTTCCAAATCATTTGAACAGCATCATCTTTCTGTGAGGGGTACTGAAATTCAAAGTATTTCTCAATCTCCTTGAGCCTTTCCCACATTCGGGTCCATTCTTCTTTTCCAATACCTCTTATCAACTTAATAAGAAACCCTTCCTTAATAGCATCTGATGTGCGGACAAATATGCAAAATTTTGAGTAGTCAATAACATCTTCATAAGGAAGCTCAATATCATCACTGATTATTACTGGTACACAGTGGCTAACAATAGCATCAAATAGACGGTTAGAGGAAGGAGTGTCCCCAGCGATGTTCAGGCAAAATTTTGAAGAATGCATCCCACGACTCGCCTCTTTGACTCCATTTCGTTGCACACTACCAAAAGAGAAATGCACATCCTTTTCATCTTTTAGCAGATAAAACAGCTCTTGCCGAACAAAGCCACCCTGGCAGCAAGAATTTAAAAAAAACCATTAAGAAACTAAACAGGGTTTAACAACAATGATGAGTATACAATATTTATTCCCACAAGGAGACATATTGTATTGCAATTATTAATATAATCTTCCAAATCATACAGTTAACAAAACTTGTAATCAATCCACCACTATTTTAAATAGTGAATAAGTTTGTAGGGAACATGATTATTACTAAGAGGATTTAGACCTGATGCTTAGGATGATTGCCCAGTTCATTTTCCAACAAGCTGAAGGACCTTAGGCCTTTGCAATTGTGAATAAATACTGCTAAAAAATGGATAACTAATTCATGTCATTCTGAACAACCCCAATAATTTGGCACTGGTAGGCTTTGATACAATATACAACAAGCATAAAATTTCCAACTAGTAGACTAGAAGTAGGTATTTACAAGAAACCATATATAGGGAATAAAATTTGACGAATAAGATGGTAAATGTTAGATTCTTTTGACAAGAACCACACTTACAGGAAACTTCCTCAATTTGTTGGTTGTTTGGTCCATGCAGACCCAGAAGTATAAGGTGATACTGATGAGAGTTTGGTTTACCATATTGGGTTTGTAGGAAGAAAGAATGCCACCATACATTTATTTATTTTAAGAATGCAGTACTCTTAGTAGTTTCACAAATTTAGATTGTTCATTCTATCCCTAGGCCGAAGTAGCTAAAAATTCAACATTAGGCAAAAGAAGCAATGAGCAATTACAAACTAAAGCAGCAAGAGAAATGTGGAGCATTTATTATTCAGCAAATAGGATATGCTGCAAATACTACTATAAAGTAAAAAATAGATACCAACAATCTAATGCCCAACCCATGAGTTGAAAGAATAAAAGTCAAGAAAACAATCAGGCCAGAATCAAATCCAAACTAGAAAGATGAATAGCAAAAGGTAGAAATATAGGGAGAATATAAGAAGAAGAAAAGAAAAGAGGTTATTTACTTACATCTTTTCGATAGATAGCTCCCTGGAAATACAGTAATGTTGAGCGGCTGTCAAAACCCAATGAGTCATTTGAAAAGGTCCTGATCATATGCTTGTAAGGTGCAATCACATCCTTTTCCACATTGGCTATGTTAGGAGGGTACCTACCAAAATCTGCAAGTATAAAAATTGCAGGCCACAGTGCCTGTCTCGCATCCAACATGCTATTTGGATGATGGGCCAAAATCACATGATCTCGTCCACTCGATCTTTTCCATTCCTTTTGTTTCATTAAAAATGCCACTAGTTTCTCTTGTAGAAGTTTGTTCTTGCTTTTTTTTTGTGGGACAGCCTTAGCAAATCGGTTGTAACATAAAGAAGAAAAGAAGGGCACAAATACCACATCAGCCTCACTCGAGTTGTCCACTCTTACAGCACTGCAAGGCCCAGTTCGATCTGGGAATCTTGAAGACAGAAGATCTAAAGTAAGCCAGTACTCTATGCTATGTTGAAGATTCAAACCACCAGGATAAGCTGGGACATTGGCACGGATATCTGGCCATATCCTCCCTTTCTCTTCCCAATCTAGAAGACCGAAATGAAATTCTGGAGGTAAATCATACATGAAAACTTTAAGAAGGGCTTTACGAGGGTTGCACCTAACATAAACTTGTTCTTCATCCTCCTGACTCGAGACAAATGCAGCTTCAACAATAGGAGAATTCACTCCTCTGCTTTCATCACGAAATGAAGGATTCCATCCATCAATCACGGCATTTAGCCTAGAGCTTGGTAGGAAGTTGTGATCAATGAATTGGCTCTGGCCGGAGGAGCGCAAAACCAGGAACCAAGAGAACACAAAGAGGATTGGAGTGATTGTGAGCAAACAGAAGAGATAACTTCGGGGCAAATGTCCCATAGAATGTGATGTCCTTTCATGGACCGTCATACTAACTCCAAAAGAGATGCATAAATTTAACTAGTAAAACATCATCCCTGTCAAAATCAAAACAAGACCATTGGATAGGTGGCTACAAGCACAAAAAAAATGAACTTGCATTTACTATAAAACAAAATTTAGCTAAGAAATCCATTAGATACCAACCCAAAATAAAACAAAAGGTTACAATGCTAATTAGACGCACAAACTGTTCTCTGTAATATGTCAAAATTGGCAGGAAAATTACTCAAAAGAAACTAAAAGGTACCATAAAATTCCGACGGGTCTCAATGTCCACGCCATGGTTTTCTACAATCTGTAACATCAGAGATTATATGAGCTACAATGTTTTTTAACTAAGATCGAAAAAACACCATAGTCTGCATTTTACGAGAAAGCAAAAGAAGCCCAGAGATTGCCAGAAAGTTGATAGAGATGCCAAGATACACAACTAGGAAAAAGGTAGTAAAAGGAGGAAGCAAGGAACAAAGAGGAAGCTGGGAAAGAGAGAAACTTTTCCCCCGAAAAGCAAAATCTTTTAAATGACTCATACGGAGTACACGCCGGCTAAATTATGAAGGTTTCTCGATTCCAATAGCACTATAGTAAAATGCAGAAACGAACCCACTGGCCAACTCCAAACAAAACGAATTTCAGAAACCAGAAACCAGAGATATGTTTGAACATGAAAACAAGCAAATAGTGTGAAATAAAGGCGAACCAAGAAATCGCTTAAGCCAAATTCAATCACCCACAAAATCAAGACAAAGCAAAGTGCAAGTTTGACAAAGGCATTGCACAATAAGGGGAAGAAACAGAAGCAAAATCCAGAGAAGAGCAAATGGGTCCATCCAAAAATGGCCGCTAGTCATACCGTAAAGCCATGTTCAAAGAGAAGAAGATCGACTGGGAGCTCTCTTGCGAATGGACTCCAGACCTTCAACAGGCGCGGAGTTCGGGTCTCTCGGTTGAAGCGGGCTCTGGCCGCTTTCTTTGTTTTTTCTATTTTTATGCATGTCCCCAGATGGGAATACCGAATAGGAGGCCCAGCTGCAAAGACTCAAACTTTTTAATTAATTCAGCACTTTATTGCTCTTCTTCTGACCATTTATTGCTTAATTTACCAAATGGCCACTAATCCAAGTCCTGCGATTCAATTAATGCAACTCAGATGGGGCCAAAAACTAAATTTTTATGTGAAGATTAAATTGGTGAAGATTCTTTTCTTTTGGCACATAAATTGGTAAGAAGTCAAGATCAGTTGAGATGAGGCGCTTGACATAGAGAATCATGCTCATAATCCCTTGTCTTTGTTGATAATTGATTTGCATGGTGAGCCTGCTGCCAATTAACTTGAGGTTTTGACTTTTGAGGGCCAAGGGTACTGTAACATACTGTACAAATTTAAATGTAAATTTTCATTGGCTAGTGGAATAGGTAAAGCTCACAGTGAGGTCCAGGTTGGATTGGAACTTGTAATTCCCTAACAATTTTTGGTTGCATATTGCATGATTCAAAATGGATTAGGTATTTTTAGTTTGAGAAGCAGTTTTAATGCTTTTAATCCTATAAAATTGAAGGTTGTTTTTTCAAGTCCAAGTTGGCAGCTTGACAAGTAAACATTATTTAATCCCTACTTGGCAGAACTAATTTATATGGAAAATAATATTTTTATATAAAAATAAATATATAAAATTCACAAATGAGTTTTGATTGATCTTAGAGCCAATGTGAACTGTGTTGGGCCTACTTGTAAAGTCCCATCAAAAGTTTGTGTGAGTTCTTGTTATAGGAAAATCACTATCCAATTTATATGTTGCTGTGAACTAAAGTGGTGAACTACATGATGTTGACTGTTTACTGTAGTTGGGACATTGTATTTCTCCTGTGGAATTATTCTCCACCACATTTGAATGTTTCAAATTCAATGTGTGGGTCACATTCTGGTGAATAAGAAAGGAAATGTACAGGGCAAATAGAAATCAGCTGCTTGTGTTATACCATTCTGACAAGCTTACATTAGAGCATCTCCAACATTCGACGTTAAAGTTGATTGGGCGTCATATAACATATGAAACGTTATAAACAACACCCAAAAAAGCAGACGACAAATTTTGCCACATAAGCATCTACAATGGCTCAATATACCGTCTAGCTTTAGAGATGCTCTTATTCAACCAAAAAAACGACTTTTTTTATTTGGAAGTTGTTGATCTAATAACCACTCTATGTGGATTGTGAGATTATGTAGGTACCATTTAAAGATAAGAGCGACATTAATTCTTTGATTGATTAGATTCTTGTATAATTCTAATATAGGTAATATTTTTGGTGGATAAGGCACATGCTAGAAGAAAAGTTATGGACTTCAGTTTTTATCACCAAAATTTAGTAACCAATAATAAGAGATTTCTACATCACTAAGAAAGTGGTGAGAGATAAATTTGGGAACCGGATCTAATTCTAAAGGTTCCTCCCTCTACATATTTATTAGCCAAGCAATGTGGTCCTAAAAATATTTTTAAAAAATTATTAAGTACTCTCAAAATAGCATGCGGGGTTTGATCCCTTTTTACACAAGCCATTGATCCTTGTGCGCTTTTTACTAGGGAGAAATTTTTTTATTTCCGCTAACATGTACGTATACATTGTCCATCTTGAGGAGCTACTGTTTAAATGAAGTGGCAGTAGCTTCCGTAGTACCCTATTCAATAATATCTCAAAAAAAAAAAAAAGAAGGAACGGACTTGAAATCCTCGTTCACAAATTATAGATGGAAACTTAATAATTGCTGCATTGGTAAAGACAATACAATTAATAACAGCAGAGACTGCAGGTTTGCAGCCTGCACCGGTATTATTGAAAAGAGCAGCATTGACCTGTTTGCAGTACTAGACAATGTAAGTTTATATATAGTAGTTTACATGATTTTTTTTTTAATGTGGCTATTTGCACCTGCACCGGATAAATTCTTATGTCTCCTATTTTCATTTACCTGGCCCATCTATTAAAATTTTTGACTTATTTTTCATATTTAAAAAATATATTTAATATTTTTTTACTTTTTATTTGGCATGGGTAATTTGTATGCTGCTACCGATAACACATACTGCAACCCCCCTTGTGATACGACTAAACTGTCCAAAAATTAACCCCCCTCCTTCTCCCTCTTCCTTTTTTTTTTTTTTTCTCTATTTTCTTATTTTTACCCTACTTTATGTAGTTGTGATTAGATCTAACTGCCAACTTGGCCACTAGCTGATGCAGCCAACTTAGCCACTAGCCATAGCCAGGTAGCTTGTGGCTAAAATTGCTAGCCCTGCCAGAATTCTAGTTGGTGCTAGCGCGGCTGAAACTTCTAGCGGTAGCCAAGTTGGCCACGATCAGCCAAATTGCTATATAAAAGAGGAAGAGGAAGAGGAAGAGGGGGGAGGGGGAAGAAGATGCCTTTGCCCTTCTATCATCACCATCGTCGTTATTGCCCGAGTTATAAAATGAGGTTATTTTAGGGGAGATTCAGATCTTAGGGCAGGGAGGCTGGAGTAAAGAAAAAAGCGAGAAGTTTTTATATTATATGGGGAATACATAACCACCTTCTTTTCTTTATTAAAGATAAGCAGAACCAAGATGAACTTTGGGAGTCCACCCCTCTATTAGTCTACCTTATGTTGCATGAAGTACTGGTGAAGGAGGTTACCAAACAAACAAAAAACAAGTACTTGGTGAGGGTTTCTTCTATATGCCCTTTCACATTGGCTTCTGTTATATATTTAATTTGTGAGGAAGTAAACTTAACCTGCGGGCTAATTAAGGTATACTTCAAATGGATTTCTCCTGATCATTTTAAGTCGCATTCGCATATTTTATAGCGCAGTTCTAATCCCAAGGTCAGCTTTGAGTGGAGGTGATCGAAGGCCATCACAATTTCAGCGAAGTTGGTTGGAAATTGTTTTCCTGACTGGTTCCATGATCAAAGCTTGTGACCATGCAATATGAGGCTTCTAACATGGTACATAGGGACCAACAAGGAGCCTCATGTAGCATGATCACTAGCGCTGGTTATGGAGCCCGATCAGGCTATAGGTGTCCAAGAGTTTTTGTAGGCCTCAGGACATTTCTATATGAGGCATTCTTTACCTTGGTATCTATATACACATTTCTAAATGAGGTCTAAGCAATTGGGCTGTTATCACTTTTGAAAGAAGAAAAATGCTTAGTTTACTACGAGTCATGATCAGCTGGTGAACCTTCATTCTTGTATGCTAATACATGCAAAGTCGATTCAGGTGATCGATGGCTGACAAACCTCACCAGCCGCTACGGTAGTGAAGGTTCACCAGCAGATTACGACTAGTTTACTGCAGGATAACCTACGTTATTAGTTATTACCACTTTTTTAATTGGCCTACGTACGTTCACTTTTGAAAGCATGATATATGAACTGTTTGGGATCTCCTTCGTTCTTTTGGAGCAAAGCCATGCCAATGACACAATCAAGTCACCAACTCGGAAGCAAACAATCACAAACAATTCAATGAAACTAAAAAGGAGGGCTGATGTTAACATTTAATCCAAAACTTGCTTGCTATCTATGTGCCATTTCAAAGGCTGATGGTTAAATTACCAGCATTGAGGCAGGCAGAAGCAACAAAACAGATACAATGTCAATTATTGTAAGATGAATAATGAATTTAACAAGATTAAGCCTCACTCCAAGTCTCCAAGTAGTTGTTCCCCTCTTCTCCTTAAGACATCGGTTGTGGCATTCAGTGAGACCCTAGCAGAAGAACGTAATATAAAAGAGACGTGAGAGCTCTAACTTGCACATCTGGGGTGGTTGTGTTTATTTCTGCAAGAAGCTACAGGAGTCTCTCCAACCACTTTGCATAAGCTTATGCCAAGCTTCTACCAAAAAAATAAGTGAGTATTACCTCACTCCGGGCAGGATCGAGGACAGCGTTTGGTTCACTTTAAAGACTAGTTTGTTGCAATTATTTATGCTGCCGTTTTTTTAACTTAAACCCACTGTTCTCAGAAGTGATTTATTGAACAGAGTGCAAGAGTAGAGACAAAATTTAAGTTTTTTTTCTTACAACTTGGGTGAACACATATGATAACATCCAGCAATCATTTAACCATTTGGTAATATATTCATGATTAATAGAGTTGTATGACAACAAATTGCCACTAACAAAGGGCACTCTGTGCGGTTGCCCTCTCCGCGGTTGTAATGTTGGTTGTTGAATTGAGCTTTGAATGGAAACCCATGACACAAATGTTGCTCAATATAAGACAAACACATGAGATTAACCAACTTCGCACATAGTGGATCACTATTCTGTGTATGTGATCATAATGGGGCAAAGAAAAACAGGAGGGTATAGCCACTTGAAAAATCAAAGACAGGATATTGGTGGGCTCTTATATGATTTTTGTCCAACTGCCTCACTCACCTCAAATCTGTATTCACTTCGCCATAAAGCACCTCATCCGGCCCAATTATAGCTTATGTGTAATGTTTGGGCTTTTTCTTTTAAATTTCTTAGGCATAGCCATGAGTTGCTTGCAAACAATGATCCACTTACTGAGCCTCGGCTCACGTGCAACTATGTATGGATAACTCACTGAGTGAGTGAGTGAGTGTGAGATGACTAAACAAAAACCACATCTTATAACAACAATATAAACATTACAACATCATATTCTAGATCTACCATTGTGTAAAAAAACAAAGCATATATTGGGGTCACTATGACTCACAACCACATCAAGCGGTTCACCATAGGTTTGGTTGTGTGGGAGGTAGTGTGTCAGTAGGAAGATTCACTATTTTCGAGGTATAATTATTATTTATTATTAAAAATAAAGTATTTTATGTGTTTAAAGTAAAAATTTGTGGTAGAATGTTAAGGATATAACTGTGGGAATTATGATGTAAAAGCTGGTGTGAGTATGGTAAAACCAAGAAAAATAAGGTGCTCGAGATCAAGCAAACTCTAGAAGGGATCTAGGTAGGTGTAATGCCCCATTTTCGATTATGTCTAGCTCAAGGGGTTAGGGGTAATTGTCACACCCCGACACTCCACCCCGAGCTAAACCAAGTCCAATGAGGAAGTGGTATACAGTGCTGCAAGGTGGAGTTAGATTGCAAAAGACTTAACCCATCTTTGGGTAGAATATACTACAAAGTTGTGCACATATACTTTGTATAAAAATAAAATAAGAAAAGAAATAATTACTGATAAAAGCATTAGTCCACTCATACCTACATACTAGTTATAAATTATCACGACTTAGATTTTTAAAAACCTTTTTAAATATCATGAATGGTAAATTATAAGAATTTTTCCCCCTTTCTTAAATACAAAATAAATAATTCGATTAAATATCTAGGTCATGATAATTGGGGTTCACAAATACGAATATCAAATCATATAATATTATTACACGTCTCAAAAATTCAATAAGAATAGCTAATCAATCTAAGTACAAGTCTTTCATCTGTCCAAAAATAAATAACTAAGTTGACACTCACTGCAAAGTTTTACTTACGTACCAAAGTTGCAGAAATGAAAAACCACATCTCGTGCTTATCAATCCTAGTCTCCCATAACATTGCGTAGAAAACCTGCAACCAACCAAACTGAACAAAACAACAACAACGAAACCTCTCTGCATTTAGGAGAAGAGGTTCCAAACGGGCAAAAGGCTTTATTAATATTTTTCAGATCGGACCAATATCACCTGATGTTAGTTGTCTACGTACTTATCAGACAACATCTCCCATATTTCTAACAAGATCGGATCTAGATGTAGTTCTACCTAAAACTACATTATCCTAAAAAACATAATATTACACATGCAATGCTTAAGTATTTGCAACCAACTTGCATTTTATGCAAGTCCTTTAATCGTTCCACTTTTCTAATTAAACAAACAATATCAAACAAAGTTATTAATTATCTCTCAAACCATTGTTCGATAATTAATACCCTTCACCGTTTTAACCAGACTCTAAGTTTAATATAATATATATTCACTCGGAGATAACTTAAATCTCGAAGAAATTTCTAAACATAGGACTCCAACTTTGGAGTAGACTGCTTAAAAGCAGCTTAACCCAAATCCTTAGGGCTCTCAATATCTTGCCATAAATATAGAGAAGAGGATCCCAATTGTGCTCATGGACACCGATTGGCGAGAAGCACAAGCTTTTCATGATGCTCATACAATTCTGCTTTTTGTATGCACTATATGGTCCTGTAAAGACCTACGGGAGACTGATTATTTATAATTAAACCTTTTGCAAGTGTACAAGGTAATTATATTAGGATAAGTATTTAAGGGTTATCGAACCTCAGGGACAGATGAATTATTACTAAATCTAAAGAGGAATTTGCTGATTAAAAACTAGAAAGAACTTAAACTTAAATTAAGTAAAAGAAAGAAACCAACTAGTTTAAAAATAAGAGATTAATATGATGGAATTTACTTAGGAAATCGAATCCACTATAGAACCATGACAATTCCTTAACTTTTAATCTAAATCTAGTGTGAATATGAACAAGTATTCTCAGCTACAAGCTATAATTACTTTAGAAAGAATCATTAATTAAATTCCATGGCATGAACTATCTTCGACAATAGCACGAATTATCTACACTAAACTAGCTATAGGTATGACCCGTCTAATCTTAGTATAACTCATCCAAGTCATTAATTTTCTGAACATTAAAACTATTGTATGACCATCTCATCTAAATCACAAAAATTAGAATTGATACAAATATCAAAACCACATCAATCTATCATCTACAAGATAATAAATCAACATAGATTTGAATAAACATGAAAAACTCTTCCATTAAAAAGGAAATCTTTATCATACAATTGTCATCATTCACAACTGAGATCTAAATTAAAAAAAAAAAAAAGAAACTGAAACTTATCTATAGCTTCATCAACTCCTAAGTAAAAGAAAAGTCTAGCCTTCCATTATAGAAGAAAGCACTTGAATCTTTATTGAAAGCTTTGAGTTCTTCTTCATCTTCTTCTTCCTTCTTCTCTTCAGAAAATCTACTTTCTAACCTTCAATTTTGAGCCAAATATGTCTTTATATAGGCATAAGAATCGTAGGAAGAAGTTCTATATAAAAAGGACTCAAAATTGGCTGAAATAAGGAAACTGTGTGTTATCCCGTTCGAACGCCCTGCATGCCCGTTCGAACGCCTATACTGCATTTTGCATCAAAATCACGTTATCCCGTTTGATCCTTAAAAACGCCCCATTCAAATGGCTACACTGTTTTTGCAACCTGGATAATTTTTCTGGACAGTCCATATTTTGTTCATTAAGTTGTTCATTTCATGTCCATATTAATTTCCAACTTATTTATAACTCCGAAACGTTGTCCAAATCACTTTAAAGCATGTCAAGACTATTTTTAATTATTCCAAACATTGTCCAAGTACTTCGATAAGCGCTTTACCTACAAAGCATTAAAACATCACATTTTAGACATGTAGAATATAATTAAGATCCCAACTTGATTCAAATACATATCTAAACTACTAATAACTACAAAATTATTAATAATTAAACTAAAATATTAATATCTATCTTAATCTAAATATACCATAACTAACTCTAAATTAACCTAATCTATACTAGCAAATAAGGTAAAAAGGCATATAAAATAGATATATATTTCGTACTTATCAGAGACCTACGGTAGAGACCTCGTTGGCCAATACCCAAATCATTGTGGCAATGAAGAAAGTGTATCACAATCTCTACCATCCCAACTTTGGGAACAATGTCAGTAAAGACAAATAATATACAACCGGTAGAAACCTAGGGTCTTTATGACCATTGACTCCCCCAAATATTTGAAACTTAGACTCAATTATTTTTATCCAGTTAAGTAATCGTCCAACCATTTGGGTTCTCTTCACATTGTGAATTGGCCTAATAAATAGCTCATCCACTGAGCTATAACTCAGTGAACATCCCAAACCCTAATAGTCTCCATGAGACTTGGGTAAACTCTCATAACTACCCTTGGTTCATTAACCAAGGTTAAATTATATGTTAGGGCCCCGTTCACTCCATGAACCGGTCCCAATCCCTATTGAGGGTACTTTAGGCTTTATCTTGATTAGATGCTCTTCCCCCAATCTAATAGCAATTAATATCTCTTGATTAAATTTCATTAATCTTAAGTTATCGATATAAATTAGCGCATCAATAATAAAAGTAAGTATCCGAATAATCAACATAAATAACATGAAGTCAAACAAGTTCATTAATAATAACAGAGGCCCATTGCACTCATTTATAGGGCTAGGGCTCAGTAAATTCAAGCCCAAGAGTGTAAATAACTCTTAATGTATCACACGAGTTACATATATAATACCCTTGTAGATCGATATACTTAATTTCAGACACGAGTAGTATGTTGCCCTTAGGGTTCTTCCCCTTGTTTTCTTTGACCCTATGACATGTAAAGGTCTTCCTTTCACCTACTGGTCACACCCACTCTATTTAAAACCATTAATATCATTATAGGGTACCTTAACTCTTCGTTAACTAGGTTATCCGTTTTGACAGAAATAGAATATATTGCCCCTAAGGGCATTAGGGTAATTCTACCACTTAAGGTATGGTACCCTCCCTTGGTTTATTCTGGTCATCTCACTGCCCTTCTATTGATGTTAAGTCATTGACCCCTCATAAGGCTCCACTCTCAACTCGACTTGCGCGTCCATCTACACTAATGTGGATGTCTACTAATAAGGTATTTTTGTTATTTTATCTAAGGCTTTCCTGAACTCTAATGGGTCCATAATTGAGCTCAAGGGTATATCCTTATGTCACGGACCTGAAATAATTTTCCTAGTGTTTAACAGGGTCGTGAACCCCTTGAACTGACTAGGTCTGCTTAACAGTTTATCCTAACCCTAGGGGAAATAAGGTTAATTACCTACTCACTGGGATTTTATCAATTTTTAAGTTCATTCATAAGCCCTTGAACCAGAGCCCCTAAGTCGGGTAAGTAAATATTATACAGTAATTTAACTACTCGGGGTAAAAGGGTCATTTCATATACTTTGAGATTTTCCCCTGATCTAAAACTTGGTAAAGATACTATATATACCCTCACAGTCATTTTTTTAATTTTTCTCAAAATTTTATGACTATTTTAACTCACTGAACCGAACCCAGTTCAGTTGGAGTATTGCTTTTTTTAAGCTGGACCAAATTAGGTTGGGTAACACTACCCGGTCCGGTCCAAGGCTCAACAACCCGTTATGCGGGTTGTCTTCCCCGAGACCAGCCAGCCTCTGGTAGTGCCACCAATACCGTGGAGGAGGGGGGTGGCCCAGGGGATTCCAAACCATCGGCGTATGGCGGAACCAACGGCGTCGATCCTGACTCTGCCCGGTGGCTAGTTGCTGGCTAGTGGCCAAAAGCCGCCACGGCTAGCCGATGGGCCTGGCTTGACCAGATAGCCATCGTCCGACGATTCTAGCAACTCAGGTCCCACCTCCGGCCAGGGGTTGTGCCGTGCCACCGCACTATTCTCTCTCTCTCTCTCTCTCTCCCTCTCTCTCTTCTGTTTAACAACATTTGCCGCCTCCAAGGTAGCCGCGGATAGGGCCACTGCAGCCAGGGCCAGTTGTCACGGGGTAGTGGAGCGGACTATCCGTAACACGTGCTGGGGCGCACACACGTGGGAATGTGTTGTATACGAGGTGTGCATGCATTATGGGAACTGCCCTTAATAAAATCTCTTCTAATCTCGATTCAAAATCCTTCCTCAATGGCCAAGTTGTCATCGATCCACCACCGCCGGAGCCTCGCTAGAGTCTCGCTGGAATATTCAAACAGTGACTCCTCCTCCTTCCCTTAATGGTCAAAGTTAACCCCCTTTTCCATTAGCTCTAATTAGCCTTTTTATAGGCATGTGGATTATGGTTCATAATCCCCTTAGGAGTTGGGCTAAATAGGCTACTTGGGCCTATTTTTTATTGATTTTTGTCACCATAAATAATCGGGCCCGTAAAGTGACCTAAATGGCCAATTTACGCGCCCAATTTGGGTAAACGGTGTGTACTATATTCAACTTCAAATGATTATATCTCTCTCATCCAAACTCCAATTCACGCATTCTTAGCAGCATTTCGAAACTCCTTCTGTATACTTTTCATCTATGTAGGTCTCAACTATCAGTTCCAATTAATGATCAAGTTATTCTCATGATAAAGTTATGGGGTCTAACACCCTAATTTTCACGTGGTTGACTTCAGAAATTTAGAAAATTTCTGGATGTTACATAAACAAGCCCACACATGGCTAAAATAGTCTAAGCCATCAATGGCCAATAAGAGACTAAGCCAATCATGGCTAAATAGAGAGTGTGAAGTAGAGTAAAGTGTGTATATATCTCAGCATGACATAAACAAGCTAACATAAAACCCAACATTTCCTTGAATCCCCTCTTGATGATTGGCGCCATCCGCATGCTCAACATAAAGCCCATTTGAACAATTTGCATGACACGACATGTAGACCAAAGAAGGGAGAACCAAAGCTCTGCAAGGGTTTTAATATGGAAAGTAAATTCATAATGACAACACAGACATGATCAACATAACATTCACCACATAATCAATCACTATGTCCATTCATCATGGAATAATTACATAAATCTATGCCACTTGTGCATTTGTCATAATTTACATTTTATAAGTATCTACTCATGACACCTACATGTCATGCTATCTATAACATATCTCATCAATACATAGTCATGTCACCTGCATATCATGCTATATATAATATATTTCATTAACAGATAGCCATGACACCTGCCTATCATGCTATAACCTACATTTCATAAGAACATATCATACTACCTGTACATCATGGGTTCATCTGTAACTCATAACACATATACACCTCATGTGTAAACATGTGAAACTCATTATTATAATCACATCTTGTAATGCCCCGCTTTTTCGATTACTTCTAACCAAGGGGGTTAAAGGTAATTAGTTAATTTTTTGATAAATTATAGTGTTTTAGAGTTTTAAACCTTCGTATATGAGTAGTGCTCAAATAAATGAGCATAACAAATTAAAAAACGCGCAAAATGGAGGTCGGGACCAAAAGTTACAACCTTAGGAAGCGTGCAATATAGGCGGGACCACTTAAAAAATGTGTGATACATTACTTTAAGTGGGTTAATATCAAAGGGCTTGTCGATACAAGTCCAATGATACCAAGAACGCACGAATTCAAATCCGGGGTAGAAAGATACACATGTTTGAAGATATGTATATATAAAAAAAAGAAATAAAGAGCCGCGCACGCGTTACGTAGGTGCACATCACGCTTGGCGGCTATGCACATTACTAGCGAGTGCGACCTATGCCGCATGCGGGATTCGGTGGGCACCGCCATCAAAATAGAGGCGCCATCAGAAATGGCAATGCGGCGCTGCTGTTTTGGAGCGGCTCAGGGTTATATATATACCCCTTTTCAATCCATTTTGAAGCATGAACTTCGTTTTCCCTTTTTAATTCTGATCGTTTTGAATTTGATTACGCCCATTCAAGAGGCGTTCATCACTAAATCAATCGTGTTCTATGCAATGGATGGTCTAATCTCTGAATTGGCAACTGTATAAGGGAGGAACGTCCCGAAGGAAGACGAGACTGTGCACGTCATCCCCAAGCACCCGAGAAGTTCATTTTCTCCATTTCTAATCGTTTTGAGTCCAATTTAGCCCATTCAAGAGGCATTCTAACCTAAATCAAGTGTGCCCTATGCAATGGAAGTGTTCTTTCTTTGAGTTGGAGACTGTATAGGGAGGAAATATCTCGAGACAAGAAGAGGCTCTGCTCGTCGTCCTTGAGAACCGAAGAAAGAAAAGGGGTCCGGAACAAGAGGGGATTATATCCGCAGTCGTTGGACTACAACATGAGAAGTGAACAAGAGTAGGGGAGGCTTTGTCCTCCACCGAAGAGCCACCCAATAAGAGAGGCATCCCCAAGCTAAGGGGAGGCTTCGTCCATAGTTCTTAAGCACGGAAGGATAAAAACGTCTCCAAAAAGTGGATGTTCTGTCTGTCACCTCTGAGCACGGAAAGTAAGGAGTGTCTCCAGGCGAAGGGATGCTACGTCCCCCTATTTCAAAGGAGATTCTGCTTGCCATATCTGGACCTAAAAGGAGGATGCTCTGAAGAAACGAACAACTCTAAATGCCGCCGCTTCCGGTGTCTCATATAAGTAAGTATTTTTTATCTTTTGTTTTAATATAAGTGTAAGAATATGTATGCACCCTAAGTAGTCAACTTAGGATGTTAAATGACTTATACACATGCACATCTTAATTAGTGGCATTAATATACTAATTAAGGTATATGATTTGCTATGATCAGATGTATTATGATTTGTTTTGATCTGAATTGCTTTGTTATGCTTTATTCAATATGATTTGAGGTGTCTTGATATGCTTTGATAAGATATACTATGTTATGATCTAATGTGTTTTGATCGGATTTAATTCAATCTGCTCTGTTGTGTTCAAGAAGTTGCGTAGTTCCGTTAATTTGTTAGCTTTCGTTTAACTTCAACAATTTATAAGATTTCTGTTTAACTCTAATGCTTTATTAGATTTCCATATGATTCCGATGATTTATATGATTTATGAGATTTCTGTCTGATTTTGATGATTTATATGATTTCTGTCTGACTTCTATGATTTATGAGATTTCTATTTGACTCCGATGATTTACAAGGTTTTAGTCTAAATCCGAATAATGTATTTGAATATAAGAATATATGTATTTTAACGTATATAATTTTGTGATGCCTGATGTATGTAATAACCATTAGGCAGAACTACGTTTGGATCCGATCGTATTGGAATAATATTGTGAATGTTATCCAATATGAACGTAGGCAACCAACAACAAGGAAATGTTGGTCTAATCCAAATTGATTATAATTATAAGTTTTATTCTGATTTACACACTACGAACTTTGAAGCTTTGTTGTGTGTATATGGACATTATAACTTAAGTCTACGTACGAGGAAGCTTTGAAGCTCTGTAGTGCATAGATGAACATTATGCCTCTCTCACATAGATGATGATTCCTTGTTTAAGGAAGAAAATTTTTTATTGGAGATTTTTGGACCCCAGTTTGGGTCGGGGTATTACACATCCTACATAAATCATTTTTCAACATAACATATCATGCATATTCATTTCTCAATAAAAACATTCACCCTACAACATCAAGTATATCAACTACACCATCCTATATATACATGCAAATCATACTATAATCTCATCTGTAAAATAAGCCTCATTCTTCTTACACAACTTGTATAAATGAGCATTATCTTCTATACACATGCAAAAAATCAATTGTGAATGTCTCACAATTGAGAAAAATAATTCAACCTGCTCACTAAGGATAATCCCTTACGGGGAAGGTCTGAATTCTTATAAAAGGAAAACTAGAGCGTTGGGTAGGTTTCTGTATTGGGAAGGTACCCCCTTTGCTCGCTAAGGACAATCTTTAGAAAGGAAGACCCAAATTCCACAAAGGAAAACTAGAGCAGCCTACTCACTAAGGACAAACCTTGATAAGAAAGTTCGAATTCCACAATGAAAAACTAGAATAGTGCACTCGCTAAGGACAAACTCTTGCGGGGAGAGTCCAAATTCCACAAAGAAAAACTAGAGCATGTGGTAAGCTGGTGTATACGGACATACCTTCCTGGATTCTCAGGGTCTAGATAACTTATCAAATAAACTCACTTCACAATTAGCTCATCTCAACCTTGGGGGGGGGGGGGGGGGGGTGGGCACTATGTTCTCAAAGGAAAGCCAAAATGAAATCATATCCTTTCGGACCCAAAACTGATTTAATAAGCCTTCAAACAATTTAATCTGAAATTCAATGTCATCCAATCAATCAATCACGGATAAGCTCGATTAATCCTTGTTTATAAATCGTTTTCATGATGCATGCCACATGATACATACGTGAACAAATGCTAAATAAGTCTAAGTATAAGTAAACATGCTCAAATCAGTCCACATGTGCATGAAACATGATCCATTTATATCAAATAGAATCATAATTATCTACACAAGAATGTACATAAGGGGTAATGTGCAAACCAAAGCTAAGACATGTAAAACATGAATAAGCTGTAATCAATGTTATAGGTATACATAAATAATATTTATAGGTAATCATAAGTCATTTTAACCATAAATAATTATATTTATGAGAAGAGAACAAGATATGGTCGAAAATACTCAAAAATAGGTAAAGGCACAAAATTGTTGTTTGGTCGTTTCAACGCCATGTCAGGCCATTTGAACGCTAGGCCGTTCAAATGAATATTGGGCCATTCGAATGCCCTTCACAATCCACTTTTTTCCAACTTCTTGGGTTGTCTTCAACCTTCCTAAATTCAAACAAAAAATATTCAAAAATTCAAGATAAATTCTAAAATCACCATAAAATATTATAATATCAAAATATAACCCTAGAACATGATAAATCTAATAATTTTCATGCTTAATCCTAAAAAAATAGTCATAAATAACATATTTTTAATAAATTACCATTAAAGCTCAAAATGAAGCAAGAACCCACATAAATACAAAATCATGCATTCCAATGGATAAAACCACACAAGATAAAACTTCCTTACCTCTATGAAGACTTGGATCTATGAAGAAGCTTCAATCCTCAAAAAAATCATATCTAAAAAGTTAGGGTTTCATTAAAACTTAATTAAAAGTCAACTAATAGACTCAAATCAACTTGAAAATAGGTAGATCTAGAATATCCTTTAGTTAAAAACAAAAATAACCAATTCAGGGTTTTAAATCAAAATTAAAAATAAGATTTTTAATGAAAAAAATCTAGAATTAAATTAGGGGTAGAGCACCTCCTTCTCTCTTGCACAGCCCTTCCCCAAATTGGCAAGTGGCTAGGGTATTTTCGTAAATAGTATAGTTTTGGGCTATGCTTACAAACTATTTGGCTGTAAAATAGGTTAAAACGCCCTAAGCGACTAATTAGGGTCATTTTAAGGCTAAAAATGAGTTTAATTATTCCAAAACTTATTAAAATACAATAATAGGAGTTTTAGGGGTTAAGTGGGTTATACACTGTGCAATGTGGACGTGGGGCCCACAACGGGGTCCACACTCGTAATTAGGAAAAAATTACAATAAAATCTATAAAAATTAGATAAATTAAGTTTGATATTAAAACTTATAAAAAGTGAAATTAAACCTTGTTAAAGCCATAATTACTAACCCTTAACCTCAAAATCAAGTCCAATTGGCAATTAAGCAAAGCCACACAATTTCATATAATTAAAAAGGAAATTAAACCAGTTTAAAGTTAGAGATCTTATAGTAATTATAGAATTTTGGATAAATATTTAGGGGGGTTTCTTATTTCATACCAAAATATTTTGTTGCGTGGCTAAACGACTTACTTGAGGAGACAACCAGACACTAGGATCTTCTGTCCTTATGTGTCCTTAGACATTAGTTTACGGTGTGATCCATTACAAGTATTTTCACACACAAGATACACATACCAACACATCAACAAGTATAGCATTACATACTCTTGCACTAATATACATTGAATTTCATGCTATTATCATACTTATTAGTAACTTAGAACACAACAATTCATGTTGAAAATTATTCAAACCCAACTTATCATCGGTAGATTCACCAACATGTTGACCAAGTCACCGATGACCATCAGTGACCACTGACATGTCGAACCTTCGCCATAGTGGGTTGGCATAGTCAGCCTTCCTCATTGACACCTCACCGATGCATTGACCACATTGCTGATGGTAGACCAGTTACTCACCAATGCATCAATGCTAATCGGTGTTAGTTATGTCATCTCCTTCCTTCCATTGGCAATGTCACCGATGTATCGGTGGTCTTGCCATCAATCAGGAAGAAACAACATAGATAGTCCCAATTTCCTAAATTCACTCTAAAACATGCTATAATGCAATTCTTTTTACACACACCTTTCCTGCAATAGCTGATTATTATTATTATTATTATTATTATTATTATTATTATTATTATTATTATTATTATTATTATTATTATTATTATTATTATTATTATTATTATTATATATCATGATCAGCAAATAGTGGGATAAGAAATATTGTACATGCTTTCATACTAAGAAATAATAATGAATCATCACACATTCACTTAAAAATAAATAAATCATGGTAATATGGTTAGTAATCCAACCTCTTTTTCAACACTAATGCAAGGTCTCCACGAATATGGTTTCCTTCCCTCTTTTCTAGACTTTGACTCGCCCTAGTCCTCTGCCTTTCTCACAAAGTCATAGAATTCCGAAAGTTATGGGTCAATGATTGTTAAAGGTATTTATATGAGGAGAAATTAGCCAAATTTTGGTGCATAGCCAACTCAAGAAATTGCTTGAAACTATTTTCAAGTGCAGTTTCAAACCTACTATTAAGACTAGCCTAGAACATTGATGCATCGATGACTGTCGACAGTGGTATGGTGCTTCATCGGTGAACTGGCTAGGGTCACCAACGTGGTGATGCCTACCAACAAAGATGTATTTCTTATTAAAAGATAAAGTATAGTTTATATTTATCATTATTTCTCCTTTCTTGAGTTTACTACTCAGTAATACTATCTTTATTAAAAGAGTTTGTCAACACTTTGGATAGGATATCATTAGAAATCAACCCAAAAACATCTAAGAAAATCACACACACATATAATAATCAAGATCTTGAAGAAAATCAGAAATCTATAGTTCTTTTCTTTATTTCAAACACAGGTTAGTAATTAA
Organism: Saururus chinensis; assembly: GCA_035235625.1. Classification (NCBI taxonomy): domain Eukaryota; kingdom Viridiplantae; phylum Streptophyta; class Magnoliopsida; order Piperales; family Saururaceae; genus Saururus; species Saururus chinensis. Next base: position 36,260,949 of record CP141141.1, read on the forward strand.
AAAATATCATATGAAAATCATGGGTGTGATAATGAGGCTCCATTGTGTCCTAGTGGTGAGCACAACCAGAACACGGTATAAATCCCTATTGTGACATGAATTGACTCAAAATGATTTTGATCCTACTGGGTATACTTTGATATACTCATACATCCTAATGCCTTTGGTTTGTCTGGGTGAGGCTCTATTCTGTCCTGGTGGTGGTGGAATGGTGCTAAGCACGACCATAGAAAGGTATAAAGTCCCTATTATTGTATAGTGATGTAGGCACATGTGGTGTCATTTTCTTTATGATATTTGTAGACTTGTGACATGACTTGACTTGTAAAGTCAACTTCGGCTTTTGAAATGATGTTGATCGTATGAATTAATTATATGCTTTGTAATATTTATGTGTGAAATAACAATAGTAGCACTTGTAGCCCGGGTAGTAGCTTAATTGCTATTTTGTTTCATATTTGAATCATTAAAAATATTTATTCACATTTTTGCACTCTAACGAATTTAGATAATAAATTTAAAACTCTTGGCTTGTGATAAGAACACAAAATATGTAAGCTTGTTAAACCCCTTTATAGGTTGAAGCAAGCTCCAAAGCAGAGACATGAAAAATTGACAAAATAATGATGTTAAATGGATTAAAAAACAATGAATATAACAAGTGTGTCTATGTCAAACAAATACCAAATGGCTATGTAATAAGGTGCCTATATATGGATGATATGATAATAATAGGTAGCAATAATAAGATTATTAAAGCTACTAAGAAGATATTGAACACTTAGTTGAACATGAAGGACCTTGGTGTTGTCATGTAATACTAGGGATGAAAGTCACTAGAAAATTTGATAGGTATTCTATATCTCAATCTTAATATATTGAGAAAATACTTGAGAAATGCAACAAGAGTGGTAGTCATCCAAGAAGAACATATGTGGATGTGAATTTGCATCTAACTAAAAACAAAGGTAAAAACATATATCAATTAGAGTATTTTTAAGTAATAGACATTCTCAATTACATCATAAATTGTATGAAATCGGACATAGCATATGCAATGAGTAAAGTAGATAGATATACAAGTAACCTAAGGGGAGGGAGACCACTAGACTATGGACTGTACTATACTAGATATTTTGTTGTACTTGAGACATACATTGATGCAAACTAGATAAGTGATTCAAAAGATTCAAAGTACACAAGTGGATATCTCTTTACTCTAGGAAAATCCTTAAAATAGATATGCTTTGTAAGATCCATGATGGAATTTAAATTTATTGCAGTATATAGAGTAGGTGATGAAGCTAAGTGGTTTTGTCATTTCTTAGAGGATATCCCAATGTGGCCAAAATTTATGCTTCCTAGTGGCATACATGATGACATCCAATTGGCCATCGACAAGACTTAGAGTAATTAATCAGTATAATGGTAAGTATTGACACATTTATCAAAGACACAATACCCTAAAATAATTGATCTCAAATAAAATTATTTCATTAAGTTTATAAAGTCAAAAGATAACATTGCAGATCTCCTTACTAAAGGTTTGACCAAATAGCAAATACATTATTTATCATGGGGGATGACTTTTAAGCCTATAAATTAAAAGTACCATAATGGTAAGCCAACCTAGATTACTGAAGATCCCACAATCTAGGTTTAAAGCCGAATTACGAGGGACTCAAGGGATATCACTATAGATATAACATTTTGTCATATGATGAGATTGTGATGTCTAGAGTGGAATCATGGAAAATTATATATTTAATAATTCTTATAGCTTAAATAAATTTAAGTGGTGTATGAGAGGATACTCCTAATAAGAATCATCTATATGACGGTGAAGTGGTCACTTCTCTAAGGATTATAAGGTTGAATTATCTAGATCACTCATAAATAGGGTTGCCAACGGAACTATACAGTTATGGTATAACCTATTCCATTACTATAACCATTTCCCAAATCTTTATCTATAACCATTCCATTAAGTAAACGGTATAGGTACTTCCATAACCGTACCTTCCACTAGTAATCAGTCGGTTAATCGGATAACCATTATCCATTACATTTTTTAAAATGTGCTAAAAAAAGCTAAAATAAATATTTTTTATTTACTTAATTAAATATCACTAAGGTAAAAAACTAACATCATTACTACTCTTATTTATAGTTGTTGCAAATAAATTGTAAAGATTAAACATGAAATATAAATGGATACATATATTAGGCATATATATATATATATATATATATATATATATATATATATATATATATATATATATATATATATATATATATATATATATATATATATATATATATATATATATATATATATATATATATATATATATATATATATAAGTATTTCCTATTATATGAGTCCAGCTTTAAGACATATATCTATTGCCTGCTTGAGAAGAATCCCAATGTGAGAATAATAATTGTCTTCTCATAACTAGCTATCTATAAATGTGCATTAAAAGCAAGAATGAGACCACACGTAGTGATGCACGTTATCCATTAGTGTCTTTTTGAAGCAATGTTTTAAAACCCAGCCAGGACCCTGACCCAGATTAGTGGTCGGGCCAATGTTTTAAAAACCGGCCTAGCCTGACCAGTCGGACCGAGCTCAATCGGACCCAGTTGATAAATCTAAGAGGTTCATCTACTTTAACTGGTTAAGTTAACCTGATCGGGTGAACATGACCTATTCGATTGAACTGCTGACCCGCTACCCGGGTCAGATAGGTTTAATACTCTCATGAAAAAATTTTATGTTGGAGACGGGTTTCCAACTCACATTATGTGAGACTCCATCAGCAAGCCGAACCCATCAGGCTGCAACAACTTTATTTATACACATTTTTATTTTATTTAATATTTATCTCTTTTACATTGCTCCAATTTTTTTTTTCTCCGTGGCGGGATTCAAACCCAGGTCGTGATAAAAATAGCATTTACACTCATCGACTGAGTTACAATGATTTTGTGTGAATATTGTACATAACTTTCTATTTAATCTAATATATGGGAAAATCGGGTCAACCCAAGTTGACTGGCAGTTGAACCCAATTAACCCGGTCCGACAACCAATCCGGGTCAATAGCCGGGCCGGTTTTTAAAACATTGGGCTGGGTTAAGTCAACCCGGGTTGATTGGATGATGACATCATCACCTAAAAAAATTAAAATAGTTCCCCATATTTTAGATAAAGCTTCACTTAAACCTGTTTGGTCATTCAAAACTTATTGATTCTAACCTATTTCAATAACTAAATCATTCTAAATTTTGCAATCTCATATATAAACATGATTTGTAACATAATCATGATTTCAACCAACATATATCAAATCTCAAAATAAACCACTTATATCACTCATTCAAAGTTAAGCCAACCAACACTCAAACCAAGCTAATCGAGATGGGCCAAACAAGAGTTTCATTCTTTTAGCTCAAGTTCAAGCTTTGATTTGAGCTAACTTGAGTCTAGCCTCGAGTAGAATAGAGTTGACTCAACAATCCTACTCCAAACCCACCAATTATTTCCTTGCACAAACAAACATTCCACAAGTTTAATTATCAAAAACATAAAAAAGACTCATATGTTTGAGTTATCAAAATAGAATCTAAATTAACCTGAGAATTGTAAAAATATTTTGTACAAAGTGTCTATGTAGCTAGTTAAGATTTTATCACATATGATTATAGATGAATTGTGACCTAATGAGACCATAAAAATTAGACAAAGCAACCAAATGGGAAACATCAAAGCCATGTGAATTTATGATAATATAAATTATAAATTATAAATAAATATTTTTTTATTAAAAAAATAGAATTAGATATGAAATACTGAAAGAGTAAATTATTTTCCAAGTAGTAGCTTGTAACAACTATAGTAAATGGTTGTAAGTAGTTAAATAAATACAATAAATATTTGGATTTAAATGATATCTTTCATTGAGTGAATTACCATGGTGAATCATGACATGAAGATTATTGTAAAAGATCATAATTTTTAAATATAACAAACGGGTAACGGATAAACGGGTATGAAAGAGCTTTTTCCATTACCTTCCATTAATATAAGGTTGGATAAAATTATCCTCTTATTTACCTATCGAATAAATTTAACCATACCATTTAATTCTTAACGGTACGGTACATACGGTAGAACGGTAAAACGGGTATCGTTGGCAGCCTTACTCATGAACACTACGAATTATTTAGGGACAAAATGAACACAATAATAAAAACCAAAACTACACTTGGTTGTGACCATGTGAATTATAGTGTCTTGATTTACACCAATGACTAAATAATTTAAGATATTTTTTTACTAATTATCTATTATATCCTATAATCTTTCACAAGAAAAGGTCAAAAACTACCTTTCTTCACTAAGAAACTTAACAATATTTTATTCTCCAATATTGTGTTTGCATAATTGAGTTGTAATCAAGACAATTTTCATTGACATGGGGCAATGTTAGAAATGTTGGGTTTAGGCCCAACATATATTATTTCTGAAGTTGGGATTGAGCCCAACTTGTATTTGAGCCCATCTTGAGTTGTTTGGTTTTGTTGGGTTATTGGGTTTGAGCCCAAACCCACTCACAAATGAATGACAATTGGTTTACATTTGAAGAAGGGTAATGTGAATAGTTTCACATCAATTGTAATAAAAGTCTTGAGCTTAGTATATAAGGACTTACCTTGGTTGTAGTGTGTTACCACCATCGTACGTCACTTGCCTAGACAGGGCAAGTTCATGTTGATTATAAAAATGAAACTTATATTTGCAACATATATTTATTTTTAATTAATTAATTTTTATAATTAATTAAATATAATAGTATATAATTATGTATTCCTTTTTGTGTCCATATGGTGCAATGCATCTCTTGTCTATACCATTGTCATACTCTGTGTGTATGGTTGCCATACCCCTTTGTGTAATGTCCTTAATAATTATCATGTATTTTCATCTTAAATAGGTTGTATGTATTTGAGTACAACTCTTCTTCATTATTGAGAGTGCATATAAAGGGAGTGCACAATGCTATTTTTGGTTTGCCATGCATATAATTTTTAATGCATCTATTGTGTGTATATACAATCATTGTATCCTAAGAGGAATATTGCTAGGGAAACAATGCAAGATCCTCAACGATAAACAAACACAACAAGGGAACATATGAGATTTAAAGTGGTCTAGGAATGTGCTTACGTCCAACCATCAGACATAAATCCTTCTATTAATCAAAAGAATAATATAGAAGAGAAGAGCACAAGCATAAAGCTCTCAAACCCTCTTAACTCCCCAAAGTATAATATTTTACAATGCTTCAACTAAACCCCCTAAGGTTCTAAGAACCCTTAAATACCCCAAGGGATGTATAAATCTGAATAAATCAAATTGAAGAAGGAAATATTATAGTAGAAATAAGAAAGAGTTCAAATCAAAGCAAAGCACATTTCTGGTCATCAACTGGTTGATTGGCTATGCCTAATGATCGATTGCTTCTGGTTTTGTGAACGATCGATCATTTGCCCCAATCATCTATTGCTGCCTCAAGATGCATCTTCTAGTAACTTTATCAATCAATCACTTGTGCCTAGTGATCGATCGTTGCCTCCGATTCAACATCCTTTAGTTTTACCTATCAATCATTCAATACTAGGAATCGATCACACATCCTGAGTGAAATTCTAGTGGCTTTGTCGATCAATCACCAAGTGCTAGCGATCAATCATTTTATTTTGTACAGTCTTTCATATCTCTTTCATAATCTCCCACTTAATAGATTGATTAAATTTCACCTTTCTACAAATAATCTCCCACTTGAATTCAATAGTCTTCAAGTCATTCTCCTACAAAATTGAACAATTTTGTGTGCCAAACATTAGTCCTCAATCAATGAAGAACAATCAAAGATGAGCAAGTACTCAACTTCACCATGGTAACCACTTTGGTCAACATGTCAACGGGGTTCTCCTTGGCATGGTTCTTCTCAAGTTGAACTTGTCCCTCTTTCACAAGTAATTTTATAAAATGATACTTAATATCAATACGCTACAACCTCGAATGAAACAATGGCTATCTAAGTACAACCAATATTCACCTTGCTCCTTGCCTATTTCATTCAAGAACGCCTTAAACGAGATCATTACCTTACTCACCTCCATGGATGAAACATATTTTGCCTCTGTGGAAGACAATGTTACCATCTTTTGCAACTATGATTGCCAGTGTTACACCTATCTAAGACCTCCTCGCATTCAATATGTGACAAATATAACTTCCTCGATTTCCTATCCTTAGTTATGCTCATACCTAGGATTTATTTTGCTACTACCAAATCCTTCATAAAAAAATCTCTATACATGTTTTCTTCAGTTTCAATCTCTTTATTCTTTGATCCTGCAATCAACATATCATTAACATATAACAATAGTATAGGATAGGAGAAGGGAAGCTTCTTGTAGTAGCATCAATGATATGAGTGACATTTATAAAAGCGTACCACTGACTCGGAGTCTGTTTTAAGCCATACAAGCTCCTCTTCAATCTGCATACCAAATTCTCCTTTCCTGGCACAAGATAATCAAGTGACTGATGTATATAGATTTCTTTATTTTAGTCTCTATGAAGAAATGTTGTCTTCACATATAACTATTCTAGATGTAAGTATTCGATCACTACAAAACATAGGTTAGTTCGGACGATACATATTTTGACAATGGGTACAAATATCTCTGTGAAGTCTACCCTATGTCGCTATTCAATACATTTTACCACAAGTCTTGTTTTGTACTACTTGCTTCCATGAGCTTATTATTTTAGCTTGTAGATTGACCTATTGTACAAAGCCTTCTTCCCCTTGGGCAACTCAACTAGTTCCCAAGTTTTATTTTTTTTATACCAGAAGAAACGAAGCAAACTTGGAGAAACATAGTGGCTAGATAAAACATCTAGATTAGTCCTTTTGAAAGTTTTGGCATAATCCCAATGAAGGCCAATAGAACCAATAGCCAAAAGTGTGGTCTGTAGAAAAATTCGTCATGAACTCTACTACTTGATTTTGTTCTCGAAAGATAGGATGTATAGCACTTGATTCAAAAGTAGGCATTATCACTTGAATGTTTTGCGGGATTCCTTTGAGCTGCCAATTCTTTTCAATGAAAGATGAATTAAGGAGGTTGATTAGGTTTAAAGAATCACCTTGGAAAATAACCTTAGGTAGTTGGAGATATTGTAGAAGTCTCACCCCAAGGAGGCATGCATAACCTTCTGCCAAAATCGCTAAGCAAAATGGAAGTAGAATTGAAAAATACGCAATAAAATTACTGTGTAAATCTCTCACAATAACACATACTAAACATAGTTACATGGAAGATTAGAACACACCATCAAAATTAAGGAAAAATGTATCCATAGGCAAAGGAGTTCATCAGAGAAAAATCATGCCCATCCGTTTCATCTTATGTTGCTTCTTATCTAGGATGTTTAAATATTGAAGCATATGGTTCTATTTATTCTAGACTTGATGCACAGTAGGGTGTTCCTAATGAAAGATGTAAGCATTTTTGGCCTTCCATACTAGCCAACATAAAATCATGAATGATTCTCTTAAATGCTGTGACATGAACTCAAAAGAGAAGGTGTTGGAGATGCGGTCTTTTTCAATAGAATGGTATAAGTGGCGTAAATTGGAATGAAAATCCATTAAATTGTGAGGTAAGTGAAAGTGCATGCAATTATACTAAATAAAACAAATAAATAGGCACAAAATAAACAAGTATTGCATTGTTTCCTGCTTGGCCATATAGTAGGGACAATAAGACCAATATATTTGAAGTCTCTGATTTAAAAGATCCATTGTGGCGAGGATTATAGGGTATAATTACACCCATGATGACCCATTAATCATGAAAAATGTGGATAGATTTGTCCTTCATCACTTGCCAAGCAATATTCTTTTGCAAATAAGGTATGAGTTTAAGAAGAGATTTCCATGCCGCAAAAGTGTATGGATGATCACAAGTATTCAGAATTTCACAATTATGCATATATTATCGAGCTATTCTATGTAACCATAAGGTGGTCTAACAATGTGCTAACCTCCACCTATCACACAATATTCATTCTATTAATCATAAGAATAATACAAAGAAGAAGATTACAAGCATAAAGCTCTCAAACCTCCAAAATGTATAAGCTTTTACAATGCTTCAACTAAACCCCCTATGGTTCTAAGAGCCATTAAATACCCTAAGGGACATATAAATCTGAATATGGCTATCCAAAGAAAGAAATCCCAAAGTGGCTAATAAAATAGAGTCCAAATTGGTGCAAACCGCATTTTTAGTCATCCACTGATTGATCAGATGCCTGGCAATATATCACTTCTGGCTTTGTGCACCTCCAATAGCTTGAATGATCGATCATTTTGCATGACGATTGATTGCTTCCTCTATATGTATCTTTCATAAACTTTACCGATCGATCGCCTATGCCTGACAATCAATTGTTACCACCGACTCAACTTCCAATAGTTTTATTGATCGATTAATTGTTTGATTTTGTACATCCATATCTCTTTCACAAATATGTCCTCCACTGTGTGCATAAACGATCATTGTATCCTTAGGGGCATACATCTTGCAGATCCTAATCACCAAGGAAGGATGCAATTTTGTCTAAATGACTGAGTCATGTTGCCTTCAGCGTTTTCGTCATTGAAGATTACAATGTGATAAACAACAAGTAAGATTTATTCCAACAATTCCAAGTATAAAATTAGTTATATGTGTTGAACTTCACATCTTAGTTTGCCTTCCAGAATGTTCTTTAGCTTCTAGACTTAAATACCCTAAGGTTCTAAGAACCCTTAAATATCCCAAGGGATGTATAAATCTAAATTCATCTATTTGAAAAAGGAAATATCAGAGTAGAAATAAGAAAGAGTCCAAATCAGAGCAAAGCACATTTCTGGTCATTAACTGGTCGATTGGCTATGCCTGATGATCAATTGCTTCTGGTTTTGTGAATGATTGATCATTTGACCCAATCATCGATTGCTTCCTCAGGATGCATCTTATAATAACTTTATCAATCGATCACTTGTGCCTAGTGATCAATCGTTGCCTCCGATTCAACATCCATTAGTTTTATTGATCAATCATTCAATACTAGAAATCGATCACACATCCTAAGTGAGCTTCTAGTAGCTTTGATGATCAATCACCCAGTGCTAGCGATCGATTATTTTATTCTGGACAATCTTTCATATCTCTTTCACAATCTCCTACTTGATAGATTGATTGGATTTCACCTTTCTATAAATAATCTCCCACTTAAATTCATTAGTTTTCAAGGCATTCTCCTGCAAAATTGAGCAATTTTGTGTGCCAAACATTAGTCTTTAATCAATGAAGATCAATCAAAGATGAGCAAGTACTCAACTTCACCATGATAAGCACTTTGGTCAACATGTCAGCGGGCTTCTCCTTCGTATGGATATTCTCAGGTTGAAGTTGTCCCTCTTTCACAAGTAATCTTATAAAAGGATACTTAATATCAATATGCTACAGCCTCAAATGAAATAATGCATTTTTTGCAAGGTGAATGACTCTCTGGCTATTTGAGTACAATCAGCATTCACCTTGCTCTTTGCCTATTTCTTTCGAGAATGCCTTCAACGAGACCATTACCTTACCTACCTCCATAGATGAAACATATTTTGCCTTTGTGGAAGACAATGTTACTATCTTCTACAACTATAATTGTCAATGAACAACACCACTAGCCAATATAAAAACATACCTTATAGTGATATCTTCCAAATATCAAATTCTCTTGTAAGATCTAACTCCACATACCCTTGCAACTTTACCTCTATCCCACCAAAATAAAGAGTCATCCTTGAATACCCTTAATATATCTCATAATCCACTTCATTGCCTCCCAGTGTTCTTTACCTGGATCGCTCATGTATCTTGCTACTACTCCTACTGTAAAAGCAATGTTAGGTCGGCTACATATAGTAGTATATATAAGACTTTCAAATACTGAGGCATAGGGCACACCTGCCAAGTGCTTTCGCTCCTCTGAAGTAGATGGGACTTGATCTTTAGAAAGTTGAAAGTGTCCAATCAATGGAGTACCTATAGCCTTGGATGTAGCCATGTTATACCTATGTGAGACCTCCACGTATTCAATATGTGACAACCATAACTTCCTCTATTTCCTATCCTTAGTTATGTGCATACTTAAGATTTATTTTGCTACTCCCAAAACCTTCATTAAAAAATCTCTAGACATGTTTTCTTGAGATTCAATCTCTTTAATGTTTGATCTTGTAATCAGCATATCATTAACATATAATAGTGGTACAAGAGAGGGGAATAGAAGCTTCTTGTAGTAGCATCAATGATATGAGTGACATCTATAGAAGCCTATCACTGACTAAGAGTCTGTTTTAAGCCATACAAACTCCTTTTCAATCTGCATACCAAATTCTCCTTTTCCTAGCACAAGATAATAAAGTGGCTGATGTATATAGATTTCTTTACCTAAGTCTCCTTGAAGAAATGTTGTCTTCACATGTAACTGTTTTAGATGTAAGTCTTTGACCACTACAAAACTTTGGTTAGTTGTGACGATACAAATTTTGACAATGGGAACAAATATCTCTGTGAAGTCTACCCTATGTCATTATTCAAAACCTTTTACCACAAGTCTTGCTTTGTACTACTTGCTTCCATGAGCTTATTCTTTTAGCCTATAGATCAACTTATTGTACGAAGCCTTTTTCCCCTTAGGCAACTCAACTAGTTCCTAAGTTTTATTTTTTTTATACCAGAAGAAAGGAAGCAAACTTGGAGAAACATAGTGGCTAGATAAAACATCTAGATAAGTCATTTTGAAAGTTTTGGCATAATCCCAAAGATGGCCAATGGAACCAATAGCCAAAAGTGTGGTATGTAGAAAAATTTGCCATGAACTCTACTACTTGATTTTGTTCTCGAAAGATAGGATGTATAGCACTTGATTCAAAAGTAGGCATTATCACTTGAATGTTTTGTGGGATTCCTTTGAGCTGCCAATTCTTTTCAATGAAAGATGAATTAAGGAGGTTGATTAGGTTTAAAGAATCACCTTGGAAAATAACCTTAGGTAGTTGGAGATATTGTAGAAGTCTCACCCCAAGGAGGCATGCATAACCTTCTGCCAAAATCGCTAAGCAAAATGGAAGTAGAATTGAAAAATACGCAATAAAATTACTGTGTAAATCTCTCACAATAACACATACTAAACATAGTTACATGGAAGATTAGAACACACCATCAAAATTAAGGCAAAATGTATCCATAGGCAAAGGAGTTCATCAGAGAAAAATCATGCCCATCTGTTTCATCTTATGTTGCTTCTTATCTAGGATGTTTAAATATTGAAGCATATGGTTCTATTTATTCTAGACTTGATGCACAGTAGGGTGTTCCTAATGAAAGATGTAAGCATTTTTGGCCTTCCATACTAGCCAACATAAAATCATGAATGATTCTCTTAAATGCTGTGACATGAACTCAAAAGAGAAGGTGTTGGAGATACGGTCTTTTTCCATAGAATGGTATAAGTGGCGTAAATTGGAATGAAAATCCATTAAATTGTGAGGTAAGTGAAAGTGCATGCAATTATACTAAATAAAACAAATAAATAGGCACAAAATAAACAAGTATTGCATTGTTTCCTGCTTGGCCATATAGTAGGGACAATAAGACCAATATATTTGAAGTCTCTGATTTAAAAGATCCATTGTGGGGAGGCCTTGTTGGCATTGACACCAAAAAAAGAGTTTGACACTACATTCCAAAGAAGCAACTAGTTCTTGTCGCAAAGAGTCCCAATTCTTGTTGCAAGGTGACTCTTGCAACAACCAAAAAAAAAAGTTAAACTCACAGGAAAAATTCCAGGAAGTTGCAGCGCTCCATATAGGGTGATTCTCTTCACTATTGCAGATATGGGTAGAGTCTTACATACAATATCATCATTCCAAATTTAGAACATTAGCTCAAAATTCCCTTGGCCTTTATATGGTGAAATGAGGATTTCTACGATGGCTTTAATACATAAGCGAGGATTATAGGGTATAATTACACCCATGATGACCCATTAATCATGAAAAATGTGGATAGATTTGTCCTTCATCACTTGCCAAGCAATATTCTTTTGCAAATAAGGTATGAGTTTAAGAAGAGATTTCCATGCCGCAAAAGTGTATGGATGATCACAAGTATTCAGAATTTCACAATTATGCATATATTATCGAGCTATTCTATGTAACCATAAGGTGGTCTAACAATGTGCTAACCTCCACCTATCACACAATATTCATTCTATTAATCATAAGAATAATACAAAGAAGAAGATTACAAGCATAAAGCTCTCAAACCTCCAAAATGTATAAGCTTTTACAATGCTTCAACTAAACCCCCTACGGTTCTAAGAGCCCTTAAATGCCCCAAGGGAATTATAAGTCTGAATATGACTATTTGAAGAAAGAAATCCCAAAGTGGCTAATAAAAAAGAGTCCAAATTGGTATAAACAACATTTTTAGTCATCGACCGATTGATCACCACACCTGGCAATAGATCACTTATGGCTTTGTGCACCTCCAATAGCTTGAACGATCGATTATTTTGCCCGACGATTGATTGCTTCTTCTACATGTATCTTTCAGAAACTTTATCAATCCATCGCCTATGCATGACAATCAATCGTTACCTCCAACTCAACCATTAATAGTTTTATTAATAGATTGATTGTTTGATTCTGTACATCCATATGTCTTTTACAAATATGTCCTCCTCTGTGTGCATAAGCAATCATTGTATCCTTAGGGGAATACATCTTGCAGATCCTAATCACCAAGGAAGGATGCAATTATGTCTTAATGACTGAGTCATGTTGCCTTTAGTGTTTTCGTCATTAAAGATTACAATGTGATATGCAACAAGTAATATTTATTCCAACAATTCCAAAGTATAAAATTAGTTTTCTGCATTGAACTTCACATCTTAGTTTGCCTTTGAAAATATTCTTTAGCTTCTAGACTCCTAAATTTAGCTATCAAAACTCTCTAGTAGGGGGATTATGCTCTGAAACAATGAGCAGCGCACTGAGTGTGGGCAGATGATCTAGAAAAGTTATCAAAATGAGCATCTAACTTCAGGATATCAACTTAAAGATTATAACAGGAAGCAAGATGCTCAGATTATCATTAGCAGTTATAATTAAGAGGTTTTAGCGAAGTGATAAATAAGGTTCTAGTTATTAGCAGTGAACAAGGAAAATGAGAAGTTGAAAAGTAAATAAAGCTTTGATTGGATTTGATGTCATTTCAGGTCTTTGCTGATTGAACCGAACTAACTGGGAAATGGAATGGGGTCCTCGAAAATAATTTCAGGACCAACTTTTAGCAGTGCATGGTGGTAAAGTTGGTGATCCATTATCATGTCCATGCTTTTCTTGTTATGAGATCCTTCACGGTTGGTGATCCATTGTCTTGTCATTTCCATGTTCTTTAATTGATTTCTTCATTGAAACTTGTGGGTGATTAATTACCTACCAAATCAACACGTCCGTGTCCTATGTCTATTGGCTTCTTTTGACATCAATCTCTCTCCAATAACCTGCTGGTAATTCCGGGCGTGTACCTGTAAGAGAGAGAGAGCACTTGCTTCACCAACTCAATAATCAAAGTGAAATTTAAGATATCGAGGTAGTACATTGTTGTTCATGAAATAAAGAGAAAAATAAAACTTGTTTTTGTCCTTTGCAAAAAAAAAAAAGAATAAAGAAGCACTGGCAATCTTCCCTTCTGGCAAATTATCAAAACAAAACAAAACTCTTCTCCAGTTTCATGTCTGCCTCTTATCAAAGGTTGTACGTAGCAACTGCATCAATCATCTCATTTTTTATGCGGCTATGCCCATATCACATGCCCAAAAGAGGAATCGGTGGAATCATAGTCTTTTTCTACTTCAATCGAACACTTGATTAGAATTTTCAGTCTCCTACTGTGGCCCTGATATGTGTGTCTGTACCTCACCACCCATTTGTTCCCCTTCCCAGCTCCTCACATAAAAACAAGTCATGTCTATTGAAAATTCAGTATCCCGTGTGTAGTATTAAAAATGGATTGGACATTTGTAACTGATGCGTTAGATGAAGTCTAGTCCCTAGCTAGCTAGCTATTGTTGGTAGATGCACAATAGAACCTTCTCAACGCCGAAGTCCAATCGATCTAATTTATGATCAGCACGTTTGTTGAGACTCATACCTATGCTTCACTTTATTCTCAGCCACTTCAACCACATTCATAAACTTCTTTCGCAAATTAAGGAAGAGCAGTTCAACTTTAAAGCCTTAGGTGGGGCAATGGACTTTTCCTCACACATCATTTCCTCTCCAATTAAGAATCTTTCTTTAAAACCTTGATTGCACACCCAAGAACCTTCTCTAAAGAATCATTTTGATAAGAAAAATGTTTTCTTGATCACCCATTATAACTACAATACATGACAAGTAGACATGCGGAGGGGGGAGATTAGGAACTTACTGGATCAAATTCTTAAGTTTCTCTTTCACCACTTCTTTATTAATATGCCAGTTTCTCACTGTTAGTCACCAAGCCTTGGTCATGTTGAACAAGTCCTTTTGATAATTATTATCAATAATTCATTTGATATATGTACGCGTACATTAACAATGAACCACGTGCAAACCAGTCTATAGTACTACTCCAATAGTTTTAAATGCCCTTTCAATGTATGTGAAGACCTTGCCGCCTTAATTAGGAGACTCAAAGCAGCTTTAACTCATATTTAGGGGTTGTCTGGATGTTCTTTAATGATTAAACTAAAACAACTTTCATGTCACGCCATTAGTACAAAATGTTGGCTTTAAAGTCATTTTACCAACGCCTTACTTTATGCAAACCAACATACTTCCTCTGTCCCACATTAATAGTCCATTTAGTTTTTTAAAAGAAACTAAAATAATAGTTCATTTTAAAAAACCAAATAAAGCTATCAACATAAGATGGAGGGAGAATGATATTGTCTTACAAAACAGTAGAAGTAGTTGTGATCCTTTCTATTCATAAATCATTTTTAAAAAAAAATTAGAGACAATCTCAAATCTTGATGTACCATTCATGTTGTAGGATAAAACTATAAAAGTAACATTTATAGTAGAATCACTATAAGAGGTATGTCTGGAATATTTAACTCAAAATTATAAGATACCCAAGTTTTCCAACAACTCGAGCCATTAGGAAGGGGAAATTTTGTATATTTATTTTATATTTTAACAACTTCCCCTCAAATGCAAGTATCTATCAGAGTGTGGTACATGGAATATAATTGAAGTATAAATGCATCTATTGAGACTTGAACCCAGAACCTTAGAATATATGGAGCACTTATACTATGTAAATAACCAAGTTTATATATTTATTCTATATTTTAATAAAAATTTCCTGCCTATAGGAACATTATAGAAATTTCTTAAGAAAGCACAATTTTTGTCATTAACAAATTGACAAGTTTTATAATGAAAAAACACTCTTTCAAGATGTGATTGACTGATGAAACTGCGGCTTGTGTGTGTGTGTGTGGAAACTGAATACATTTAGTAAGCAGCATTCTTCAAGCTAAAGTGAAGAGATCGTCGACATACATCAACATGGATGGTATTGGTGGTATAAAGTCTTAGTAACCACGGAGCTATTATTTTTAAGTTAAGTCAAGCTTATTTTTAAAGTGTTACATACTGAACCTCCAAGCCGGTTGGCATTGAGAACCTTATTTGTGGTTAAACAAGTGAACAAATTTATTGAAGTATGAACCTTATTATATATATGAGGTTGTCTAGCCAATGTTGTAGCTTCACCATTGGCTAGTGAGCTACTTGTGTCCATGATGTGACTCCAGCTAAATAGACAGCGTTAAAGCTACAACGCTAAGCTAGATTTTTCGTATTTGTACTCTATTGTAAGACACCTAGGCCTTCAGGCACCAAATAAATGGTTGCCGCCAGGGCATCGTCTTGCTTTAACAACACTATTGTGGAGACACTAACAAAATGAGATTGAATATGGTATGGTGGAAGTCAGTAAAATATTAGCTGATATAATCAGTTATGAAGTCTGCCAAAAGATTTACATGGTGAGAGTTATCCGTAGTTAGTAAGGGAAATTAACTTGCAACATATCGTTGAGACTCAAGAGAGAATTACCATAAGTGGTTCGTCATGGTTATATATAGTCAACCATGGAACATAGTGCAATATTCTCAAATAAAATGGCCATGGGACTTTTGGACATTGTCCAAGTATTTATCTACAAATGAAGACAATATGGACTTATATGCAATATTGAATTTATAGTTGCCTAATTACAATTAAAGCAGGAATGCATATAGGACCACATATGTCAAAGGCATTATGTGCTAGTTTGAGTAAACTAACTGCTGAATGTACTCCCAGACTGGCAAAGCCATGGAGTTACCCCATATGGTAGGAAAACGTTCTTGAAACTCTTGCTGACCAATTCTCAGGAAGTGCTTGAAATTTGTAACGGGGAAACATCAGCAAGATAATTTGCTTGGAAGTTGAACATCCCCCAGTACCCCAGCTCTCCCGAGCTGATAAGTTGATTGACAGTTTTTGTCCATGCTGGGCTGGGACCAGGTTTGAAAACCTCACTCTAACAGACATCAAATCTTCAACGCGTCTAAGACATATTTGCAAAAAGACAACTGTAAATGCTCTTGCTCACCTATGGTGGTGAAGCAAAACACATATCTCTCTTGCGGATTAGGGGAGGAAAGCCAAAAGCAGGTGGCTAAGAATCAATAATTTATTAACAACTGTATTGAAGACTGACTCTTTGCGTGATGTGGGGATCACATACCGGCACTTAGTGGATGAGTTCAAGGGGAAGGCTGAGGTGCCATGATTCGGGCTGCACGCTCATTATGTATGCAGCATGTCGGCCATTTTCCTCTATTTTATTTAGCATTCTTAATCTATGCGCACTGGGCAGGCAATTGACACTGTACACACACCAAAAAAGAAGCTAAAAAATCTCCATTAGTTTAACCAAAGTTTGAATGTATCTACCCCCTTCTCATCACAATCAGACAGTAGGTGATGACTGAGTGGGGCCTTCGTTCCGTAAGCAAAACACAAAACCGAGGCTGGAATGAGTTTACGCTCTGCAACCCATGAAAATATCGTTCAAAGATTCGTTACTGGCTTACTGTGCTCTTTAGATTATTAACAACCTAGTGAGAGGCCCATTTCCCTTTCTTCTGTCAGTGGGACATTGCTCATTTTAATTCTATTTATAGATAAATCAAGCCCATGTGGGTCTAGGTGTTGAAGCTCAATAGGGTTTTGGGACCTCCACCCTTTTCTTGCTAGCTACTTCTTCTTCTTCTTTGTTCGGTCACATATTCTCTTCGCTCAAAAGAAGACTGAAAATCGAGTCTGGCGCCTTTGTGGAAGATCGACCAGCTGAAGCAAAAAGGAGGAACCAGTTGTATTTTAAACAGTATGAGGCGCAAAGAAGAGTCTAAGAAGGTTTCAAATGGATTTCAGGTGGACAAGAAAGAGAGGGGAGTCAGATACAAAGAGTGCAGGAAAAACCATGCTGCTAGTATGGGCGGGTATGCTGTTGATGGGTGCAGAGAATTCATGGCTTCCGGAGAAGAAGGGACCAGTGCTGCCCTTAAGTGTGCTGCTTGCAACTGTCACAGAAATTTTCATAGGAAAGAGGTCGAGATTGATGAGTTGTGTGATTGTTCTTCGGATTCGACCTCTCATAAATGAATTTCATAGGCTCGGTTCAAGTGGGTATGTTTTAGTTTCACAGTCTTACCTTGTTCTTGAAGCTTGTACTTTTTTTTTTGGTAATTTTCTTGAAGCTTGTATTTACAATTATAAGTATGATGGATAGTATAAAACTCAAATTTCTATGTTGAGTCATTTCTCCTTCCAATTCTCTGCAATTTGTCTTATCTTCTTTGAACGAGATGATGAGGGTTTTCCTGTCTATGTACACAGATTGCAGTTGATAGGAATTCAGACAGGTCCTATATTCGTACAGCTTCTTATTGTCAAAAAGATCGCAGTTCTTGTCTATGAAACGGCTTGGGCCGTTACATTATGGTTGAAATTCCTTTTTTGTTTTAGGGATGGATTTTGACGAATTATCTGTTGGCCTGAAATTCAAAAATACTATATTTGATCTTATAATATGATACTATTTATTTCATCTTTTTGAAGTCCTTTAGTTAGATGGTGGAGATTGGCATATATATATGGTAGTATAGTGGACAATTAATCTATCATAATTTTTCTTATATATGGTTGAAAACTTGATTTCAAATTTTAAACTTAAGCAAAACTGATTTCTCCATTGCTTTATTTGGTATGTAAATAATCACTAAAAAAGAGAACAGCATTAACAATGTAAAGTGGTTAAATCCATCTTCTTGATCAAGTGAAGAGGTCATATATCCTTTTAAGTTTAGTACAATGAAATAGGAAATATTGTTCATTCGTCCTCTCATTTGCTGCAATGCGTATGTCAGGCCTGTTTTACAAAGTACTGGTAATTAATAGAGTAATAATGGATCTTATATATTGAGCTTATCATATGCCCAAGTTCTCGCAAGGTGCGTGAAACATAATTATAAAGTTGTGAAATTAGAAATCACTATCACAGAAACACTGGGATTGGCAGATATGTGAGATTGACTGGGCTCTCAGAAGCCAATTGCTTGAGATAGCTAGCAGGCAATGACAATTGGTTAATTGGTTTTCTGTCACTGGGGTTTGGTCTCCATCAAATCTCCAAAGGTTTGTGATGTGATCATTCTTCTGCTCATGATCACTGTCATGCACATGTAGTTAGGTTCTTCTCTTTTACCCCACCCTAGACCATGCCCTACTGTGATTTCAGTGAGATCTCTAAATCGACTAGAACTGAGTCATGGGCGAGTCAAAATTCCTTTTTTAGTGAGAGCTTGGGTTAGACCAAATGTGACAGCTCTGAGCTCATGGGAAGTGAACAGTTTCCATGAAAGGGAGGACAGATTTGAAGGGTTATCTTCTTGTCGGCAGGCCAAACTCATCATCAGGGCCACAAGGAAATGAAAAGGGTTACCAGCTGCTATAAACCCCATGTGCAGGAAAGCACCAACGCAAATTAGTTGGGAGACACCCATCAAGAATGAGTCTACCCGTTTCATGTGATGCATTCGACTGTCAATCAATCAGTCTGCTATTGCACCACAAAACAAGCCAAGGCATATTTACCATATGTAGCTGGTTCCTTTGGTTATACGCCATGAAAGGTCAACCAATCCCGTGAACAAGCTTCCCTCTTTCTCTTCTTCCCAAATATTAAAAAAAAAATGGCATCATGATGACTTTGAGGAGTGAGCCATAGGCAGATTAGAGTTGTTTGATATTCATACAAACTTTTAGTTTCTTAAACAAAGAACAATCACAAATTCCTTCCCCTCTCTCTGTGTCTAAGAGAGAGAGAGAGAGAGAGAGAGAGAATTGTAAAAAATGAAGAAAAACCATATATGGGGACAGGGGGGTGCCTATACAAGTGGGAGAACCAAACTGAAGAAGCAATGGCGGAGGAAGGAAAGAAAAGGAAGGAGGCGATTAATTGCCTAGGAGGAATGGCTAGAACGGAGAGTATGAGAGGTGGAAGAATGCAGCTAAAGCCCTTGAGGATAGAAGTGGGTGGGGGAAAGGGACTCATACCTATTTGAGAAAAGATTCAGATGGGGTCACTCCTTTTTGTTTGGCGCATACAAAGAAACTTTCTGGGTTGGGAGCTGATGCATCCATGATGCAGTTGGCTTCTCGCTCTACAGAAGTTGCAAAATCTGTCTATATATCCATCGGCCATGGCCTACTCATGTCCTTTTCTATCCAAACTGATTCAAACTCGGCACTAATTATTTGGCTCCTCATCACATGGCCCTAACATCAGTTGATACTTGATACTGCTTCATGGGTAGTAGTAAAATTTTTCTTGATTAACTTCTCGGTTTACACTAAAATTAAACTGTCAAAATACAGGAATGAGCACCTTGTAGAGGGCATGTGTGCTAAAGAAAAGATAAAATACGGTTCATCCAGCTGATAGATACCATGATAAACCTAGAAGATGGGGAGGATGCTGCCCGATGCTTTGCCAACGCTTCAGCGACGCCGTTTGCTGATCTCGGGATATGTTAAATCGTCCCGTCTCTACATTGAAACACGACTAACAAGGCAGTATTCCAAGACCCAAAAGTCTTTGCCGAGTTGAATCAAAGTCTCATCGAGAAAGTAGGGCTGTGAAAAAGGATCACGTCAGGCTTGACCCTGAACTTAGAAGGCCAATGTTATTAATTGAAAGGTTGAAGATGAAAACTCTAACTTTACTTAGGTTAGGTCTAGTTACGTGGTTATGCTGTAATAAAATATTACTTTAATAATTTCATATAATTCACATTTTTAATAAATTTTAAGTGCATCTTATACAATTTCTTTCGGGTAGTAGACTAGAAGGATTTTGGACATAAGCTCTTAAAATTTAAATTTGGCCATTGAAGGAAGATCGATCGACAATGAGAAGATAGATCCTCAAGAGACACAAATTAAGTATGGGCTTGAAAAATATAAAGACTACATGTAAGTTAAATAAATTTGGCGGGTAACCTAACACGAAGAATATAAAATTTAGAGACAAGAGGCATACCTTGCTCATTTGGCATGAATATGTATATATAAGAAAATCTACTAAATTGGAATAATATCAAGTCTTTTTTACTTTCTTCATAAGGAATAGATGGGGAGCAAAAAGTTGACTAGTGAGTGAATAGACTAGGTGTGTGTATGTATATATATATATAGTCTCATCATATAATACATAAAAATTTTAAAATTTCCCTATACTTGGCCACATAAAAATTAGTAAGTTTGATCCTTAGGTTTTTTTAATAGAATACTTTTCTCTATAGATGACGTTTAAGTATAAAACTTTAACATTAAAAAGTAGACAAAAAGAGTTTCAAAGAGTCACAAAAAATATACAAATCTGACTCAAATGAGGAAATTATGTTAGATATTCTGAGAATTGTTCAACTCTATGTGAAAAATAGTGAATTTGACAATTGGGTTGTCTACGAGTAATAACTCAATCCAGAGTTAGAGTTTCAGTATAAAACTTTAAGTATATAAAGTAGACAAAAATAACTTCATAACAACACTAAAAATGCATAGATTGAATTAGTTATAATGTAAATAAAAATATCTTCAAAACTATCACCAGTGCACATAAATCGGAGTTTAAAAAAGAAAGTTATGGTCCTTCAAAGTTGAACTATATTTCATCAATGTGACACCAATGCATCGATGATCGTGTTGATGATTGAAAAAGCTTCTCTCAAATGGGCTAAAAACTATCCAATTTGATAGTTATATATTAGAAGTTTGTTCATTCTCCCTTATAAACACCATTTGATGCCCCTTGCACACCCATTTTATTCAAAAATTCTCAAACTCAAGAGGGAAAAGATCAATGGTGCTCCAAATTAAGAAGAATTAAAGGAGGTAGTAAATTATGTAGGAAATGACCAATAATGCTAGTGAGAAAGAATTTTCGTCTCATAAAAAGGGTCAGATTGCTAACCTTGAACCCTCTATAATCTTTAAACATGAAAAAGACATAATCATAGGGATTATGTGCTATTTAAATAATTATGAAGTCATGGTTCTATGCTAGCGTGGATTGCTAACCTTGAAACCATCTACTTCTTGAATCGCTTGTCTTTAGTGTGAAATCATGTTTTGATGATTTGATATGAAGCTTATATCAGATATTATGGTTTATTTCAATGATTTTATCATGATCATAGATTACTGAAGGTAAGTATGATTTATATGGTTTAATGAGTAGCAATTATAGTTTAAATTGAATATGTATTGTTACAAATGCTGTGATTTAATGATTTTACAAAAGTGAATGATTTGCGCACGAGAACAGTAATTATGTGCCTTCTACTCCAATTAATGACCATACCATTAGCATGTCAATGATGACATTAATAGTTAGGGAAAGATGTGTAGTATTGACATCTCGGTGTTAAACTGGGCATCGATAATGAAATCAACATGTCAGTAGGTTTTGACATGATGATGATGGTGTTGATGGCCACTAACACTTGACCAACACGTCAAAGGTCCATCGATGGTACATCAGTTCATGATTTTTGAGTGAAGATTTTACCAATGCTTACACTACTTGTAAAATATATAATAGTATGATTTACTTGCATGATGTATGTAGGTAAATATTGAAATACATGATGAAAATATGATTATATTTGTCGGGTAAGTAAAGCCTATATTTAATCCTTATAATGAGTAAATGTATTTGGCCATTGTATATTACACTTAAGGACAAATGAGCCTAGTGTCAGATTGGACTCCAAAAGCAGGTTCATTAACTACATAGAGGAGGTTCATAATAGCAAATAGGACCATGACTTCTGACTCCCCATTAGCTTGGGAGTTTTGTCAATAGATTTTCTTCTCGGGGCCTAGGAGATAGTTCAAATGAATTAAACGATGCATGACTCTAGAAGAGCATAACAAAAGGAGGTCTCAATAATTATGGAACACTGAGAATCTCGACCACTTGAATCCATGAGCCCTTGTAGGCCTTAGCTTTATGGCACGGACGGTGAGGGCAATAGCCTTCAACAAGAGTTTAAAGCTTCTTCATAGCGTGGTATACATTTGGAGGAGTTGTAGAGATCTCATTGATATTGTCACAAAATATAGTGACCTTGTATCTTTTTTATTTATTTATTATATTTTAGTTTGACCATTGGTTGATTATGGAATGAGATTGTGGATTTTCTATATTTTTTTTATATAATGTTATGGTTCTTGTTTAGTCATCCTACTTAGCATATGTGTGATGCAAGTATCTTACTGGATTAAAGTTTTTTTGGAAAATTGATTGTGTGGCAAAAACAATATTGTTAGGCCACTTGACATATATAAATATTATCTTACATAAAGGTAGATAATTATAGGCATGTGAGTGTCAATCTATTTATATTTGTACATATCAAGATATTCAAATATGTACTGTCACGCCCTGAGATTTTCAAACTCAATTTTATAAATAAAACAACAAAAACAAAATTTTAAAGTTTTTTGTCAAACATTCGACAAGTTATCTCGAGGTATGAGCCAACCTTTTTTGAACATACTTGTATAAAATCATAGTACATTAATAATCTAAGTCAAATCACATAGGGTATCCTCCGAGTACATGTCTAAATATCTTGATATGAACAAATAAAAACATATTGGCACTTATGTGCCTAAAGTCATCTGCATTAAAGTAAGAAAACATTAAACATGCCAAATTGACTAGCAACATCATCCTTGTTGCACATCTAATGTCCTAAAGTTACTTTAACCTACAAGGAACTTGCATTACATGAATGCTAAGTATATGAGTATACCCAGTGGGATGGCTAAACAAGTACTATGTAATAACAATGTACATGATTACACTATATTATCACAAAATCAACAATTATCATAACCAATAACAATATTAGAATCACCATCATGCATAAGTTGAATAAACATAACATTCACAATTGTATTTCACAATCATAATGTGACTCCCGCTCAGAAGGCTCCAATTTCATAAGTGCAAGTCAAATGTCCTCTATGATACTATAGCCACGTTTAGGAGTACAGCCTCGCCTCAGTAGGCTATGAACTACTCACATTTGGACTTCATGTATTCTGATGTATGTCTGCCCCATCCACACTATAAAGCTAAGGCCCACAGGGGCTCATAGACTCAAGTAGTTGACGTTCCAACTTATATAATTATCAAAACCTCCTGTATTATGCTACACAGGACGAGTCATCTTTTAATGCTCTAGTCTATTTGAACATGACTCCCGGGCCAGGGAAATTATTCTATGTAAATCCCGTTTTTAGAGAGTCGGAAGACCTTGGTCTTATTTTATATAAATCCTCTTCTGTTTACATGGCAAAAGACTCACGTGAAAAGCCAAGGTATGAGGGTTCCTCCGACCTCAATTGCCAAAAGATAACAATCTTGGGGTGAGATCCATTATAAGGATATTCACTCACATAGGTACATACATTCAATCATAATTCATCATATCATCACATATGATTGCAATTCATGCATTAAATAACATTCTATTACTTTTTATAATAATAACCTAATATTAATTCTAACTAAAAATACCCAAAACTGACTTATTGTCAGTAGACTAATCGACATGTCGACCAAGTCACCGATGACCATCGACACATCGAACCACGTAACATGGGATGACAAGGAAAACCATCCTCATCCAAACCTCACTGACACGTCGACGACACTACTGATGACTCGTCAGTTACACAACAATGTATTGATGTTCATCACCCAAAACCAACTTATTGTTAGTGGACTCATCCATGTGTTTCCATGTAACCAATGACCATCGGTAACTCATAGATGCATCAAACCCTCACCGATTGTGGGATGGCAAGGACAACTATCCTTATCGATGCCTCACCAACACGTCGACATCAATGTTGGTGACTTGGCAGTAACATACTTACATATCAATGCTCATATATATTGACATTGTCATCTCCTTTATTATATTGGTAATGTCACGGATGTGTCGATGGACATGTCGATGATCGAGAAGAAATAATAGAAATTGCCCCAACTTCCCAAAATTACTCTATATCATGACATATCATAATTCTTCACACACATAACCTTCTCATAATGACAAGTGATGATTCTTTCTATCAATTAATCACTAAGCACGTAAAAAATTCACATAATTATTCTTTACATGCTTTCGTATCATGTCAAAAAATCTCTTATACAATCACTTCAAAACCAAAGTATGAAATCAAGGTTTGGAATCCAATATAAAATCATAATTCTTTAACATTACCATGACATGAATTCACAAAGAATCCTATTTTTCTGCTTTCATATCTAACGATTTCATAATTATAATTATACATGCATATTCTATGTTAAATCACAATACAAGATTAGCAATCCAACTAGTTTCACTACATAAAATCCTTTCTCAAATACAATGCAACTAATCCCCATAGAAATATACTCTTTCCCTTGAGTTCTCTTAAATTGAAGAGCCCTAGATCTTCTCCTTTTTTATTTGGATAGGTTTTTCTAAATAAAAAAGTTTAAAGGCCTTAAAAGTCACTTATAAGGGAAAGAGGAAAAATTTCTTGTTTGAAATCATCAAACTGGATAGTTTTTAGCCAAAACAGCAAAACTTCTCAAACCATTAACAAGGTCAATGATGGGTTGATGAGCTCGCCGATGGTATCTTCTGATTGCACAAAGTCCCAACTTCGGACGACCATAAATTCCTCATACAAACTCTCACTAATACATTCTTGGTAAAGTTACGAAGATATCTTTGTCTACTTTCTAATTCTAAAATGTCATATCAAAACTCATCCTATAGAAAAATTTATAACCTTAAGAATAATCAAGGGTCGATCAATAGGCGTCTGCAAGTCATGACTGCACCTCTGGTCCAGCTTCAAACAATTATAAATCTTTCATCCAAACTCCGATTTACACATTCTTATATGAGTTTCGAAGCTATGTCTGTCTAGTTTCTATATTTAAAGTTTCACACTTAAATTCAAGCAAAATAATAAGTTATTGTACTTAGAATGACCAAATATCAAATTCACCATTTTCCACATATACTTCAAAACTTCCTTGATGTTTCATCTCTCATAACTTCCTCATTTAAGCTTCGATTTGCATACTCTTAGAAAATCTATGAAGTTATTTATGTTTACTATTTAATAATAAAAGTTCATATCCAAACACAATGTAAATAGGATGTTATTATACTAAGAATACCTAGAGCTCAAACTTACTTATTTCCATGTAGCTAAGTACAGGGAATTTAGAAATTTTAGAGTGTTACATGTACTCTGGAAAGACTTTGTTCAGTTTATGATGTGGTTTGACCTTAGATTACAATGTAAATAGCCTGATATTTATTTATTTTATTCACATAAATGAATTTAAAAATCTTGGGGTGTGACACATTGTGACCCTTCCTATTAAAGAGACACCAATAAATAGTCTCACATATACCCCTTAATAACCAACCAAATTAATTTTGAATTTTGGTTTAATTTAATGAAGATGACTTTTTATTTCCAAATTATCTTTATTTTCTTTCATGACTTTTGGGTTTCCAATAGGGTCTAGTTAGGTAAATACACAACTTGACCCTTATGTTAATGGGGTCCATTTTTATAGACCTTATGTAACACCTTCAAAAATTTAGAAGAATTTTTTATAGTTAATAAATTTTGGAGAGGAAACAACCTCGTTAAATCAAATCAAACACGACAAAAGTTTAGATTTTACTCCTTGACTGTTAGGAGCGGAGGCGGAAACTTTCCTAATTTAAGCTGACAGTGCGTGTTTGCACGGTTAACCTACTCAACTATGTAAGAATATATGAGGCATATGTGATATAATTGATTAATTTCAATGATAAAAAACAATATCAAATCTTCATGTACATTTTAGTCTTAGGAGTCTGACTAGATGTTGTTGTGGTCAAGTCAGATTTGGAATTAAAGGACTTTAAAAATAGAAGCAGTTGTGTTCTGAAAGTTCAATATTTAAGACTATGTTGAGTGCTAAAGGTAAAAGGTATAATTTTACACACACCCTACATAAATGACTAAGTTTTGATTAGGAATAATTATTTTAAGTAATTAGGATGTTTTTGGCTGCTTGGTTTTCGATCGATCTATCATAAGAGAGATCAATCGCTTGATGAATTTCATACTTAGATCAATGTTAGAATTGATTGATTGTTATATGTGAAAGTTACCTAGTTTAAGTATTTTGGAATAGAGACTATTCCCAATTGGACTCTATGGCCTAAACCGACTTAATGACCTATATAAGGGCTACGTAAACATAAACTATAGAGAGAGAAACCCAAATATTGAGAGAAGAAAATGGTGAGTCATTTTTCTTTAGTTTTTCATCAAAATCATCATTGTGCTTGATTGAATAGTTTTAATGGTAATTGATTTATAAGAGAAACACAGAAGGAGCATTTTTACACACAAAGTTGAGGAGAGAGCCAATATTTCAATGAGAGATAGAAGAGACTCAAAGCTAAATCAATAATTAAGAGGAGCTTGATTAAGGAGAGTGAAAGGAGACAAAGCAAGTAGGGAGAAAACTTCAAGACTTGAAAAGAAGACTTGAAGGCCAACAACAAAAGGAGAAGGGGATCGAAACAATAGGGAGTTGTGTTAGAGTCTTCATAAGAGGTTGATGGTTTGTTATGTCATGAAAAAGTCTTACTTGCTAGTGTATTGATTAAGGCCAAGAGTGTATGCCCTGGTTTTTACCCTAGTTGGGGTTTTCCACATAAAAATCCTTGTATAATCTTTCATGTGTGTGGTTTGATTTGTTGATAGATTGATCATGAATGTACAAATAAATTATATTTTTATTATTTCTATTATATAAACAAATTCTTGTGCATTGAGGCCAAAACTCTTAATTCTTGCTCTTGTTAAACACTAGGGTTAGGAGCAATTTGGTGATCCGTTAGGTTGATTAGATGGATATTATACTCTTAAGTGGTAGCTGAGAAGCACCATGATGTGTGGTAATGTACTTTAACTAAGAGAAGTATACACCAAGGAGAGTAAAGATCAATTTGATTTTCTTTTGCTTGATGTTGCAATTCTCTATTTCTTAAAACTTTCACACATCATGTTTATACTCTAAGTCAAATTTATGATTGAAGATCAAGAGAGAATTATAAGACATAAGTTGACTTATGTAACACCCCATTTTTCTAATTATGCTTAACCTTAAGGGCTTAGTATTAATTATTAATTTTTGATTAAGAATTAGTATGTTTTGAGTGACAAAATCCTCATATGTATATAGAGCTTGAAGAAATGAGCGTAACAAATTGAAGAATGTGAGAAACGGAGGTCAGGAGTGAAAGTTATGACCGTAAGAAGCATGTCTCATGGGTGAGATCTACTTGAAAAGAGAAGAATAACTTACCTTGGGCATTCTAGTTTAGTATGGCTTGTCAACACAAGCTCAACAATACCAAGAACGCACGAATACGAGTTTAGGGTAGAATGAAATGGGTGTTTGAAGATAGAAATGATTTAAAAAAAAGAAAAGAAATAGCCCTCGTGCGACATGACCGCGTATCATGCAATAGGGGCATGCGATGCAGGCCCTACATTGAAGTTACACTTGGGCATCATGTGCGTAAGTGTGCGTGTGACACGCATGGCGCAGCTGAAAAAGGTGGCACAGTGCCGCACACTATAAAAGGGAGATGGGGTTCTTTTGAAACCCAGACCCCATTTCTTCAATTTTGGGGTCATTATAAGTCCAATTAGTCCATTCGAAGACATTCTTTACTAAATTTAGAGTTCTTTATGCAATAGAAAGGTCCATTCCTCGAGTTAGGTATTCTAGAGTGGGAACATGGTTTGGGAAAAGAGGAAGCTTCGTCCTCTGCTATTGGACTGTAAATAGAGAAATGTCCTAGGTAAGGGGAAGTTTTGTTTGCTGCTTTCGGATGCAATGAGAGAAACGTCCTCGGTTAAGGGAGGTTATGTCTGCTTCTTTCGGGTGGGAAAAGAAGAAATATTTCAAAGCAAGAGGAGGCTTCGCCCGCCATCTCTTGACCTGAAGCGGAGGATACCCTAAAGCAAGAAGAAACTTTTAACACCGCTACTTCTGGAAACATCAGAGGAGTAAGAATTTCTGACTTTTTTATTTTAATACATTTTAAATAAATTCATATTCATTTTAAGTAGTTAACTTAGGAGGTTGAATGACGTATATGCTTTGCTCTAATATGCTATATTTTGTGAAAGAAAGAGATGTGTGATTTCGATGATTTATTAGCTTTAGTTTGACTCCAATGATTTTATGAGATTTTCATCTAACTCCAAATATTTTATCATATTACATGTATATGAAATATATAATTTTTTAGTACCTTATGCATGGATTAAGCGTTAGACAAAATTACATTCAAATCCGATCGTATTGGAATTACATCGTAGATGTTGTCCACTATGTACGTAGGCAACCAATGGCACAACAACATTGGTCCGATCCAAATTGTTATAAATATAGTTTTTGTTCTAGCCTATGTGAGCTTTGAAGCTCTATAGAGCGTAGAAGAACATTATAGCTCTCACATAGAGAAGGTACTTCCTAGTTTAAAGAAAATTTTAATATGAGATTTATGAACTCGAGGCCAACCCAGGTCGTTACAACTTAGGAGTTTGGGTTCTAGTGAAGTCATGATAATCAAATTAGAAGAATTTAAACTAGAATTTTATTTAGGATTCAATGCAATAAAATTCCTTGTAGTATGCTTTCAATAAATGTAAATCATGTTTATTTCATCAAATTATTCAAAAGAATTGTCCTAAATAAGATGACAGGGAAGTGCTACCTACTTACGTTAACCTTGGATAGTGTGAAAGTTCTCATCTAATTGACATCAAGAAAAAATAATATGAAAAAATTAATGACGCAAGTTGAGAGGATTTAGAAAAAACCAAACCCTAGATAAATGATTTGAGGGAAAATATCATAACTTAGAAAAAAGCCATGGGCATATTGTCTTTTAGCTTTTATTTCAATCTTTTTAATGTAGATAGATTCTAGCTAAAGAACTATTTATTTACTAGGGTCTGAACGAATTTATCTCCATTGAATAAGAGTGATCTTGAGATATTCATGAGTGAAAGATACAAGTGTTAAAGCATTGGTGGTTTCTTCAATAATAAATAAAAGAGGATTAAAATTTTAAAAAGAAGACATAAAATATGAGAATCACAAACCAATGGAGTTGACTAATCTAAGGTGAGGTATAACTGAACACAATATGTGGATACACTTAGATTAAAAGTGAATTAATAAAATTTGTCAAGAGTTCAACATTGCTTATTTGAATGTTTTCTATTTATTTTGAGTTCTAGTGGTCAAACTCAAAATGATTGGTTTTGTTATGGAATTTATTGGATTTTTTTTGAATTTTTTAAAAATATTTGAAAAAAATAATAATAAATTAAATTGTTTAAAATTGATCGATCCTAGATAGGTGCAATTGATCGCTGGTCTCAGTTTCATGCACCAACGTTCGGTTTTAAAACTTATGAAGCCACTTAAACCCCTCATTTGTCCACGACATTAAGAGGAGGTCAAGGGAGGAATTTTGAGGAAATTTTGGTGGTTTTTACACATCAAAATTTGATATTCAAGCTTCGATTTCATTGATTTGCACGGTGCCAAGGTAAGACATGAACCCAAAATTTGTATTTTTATAGTTTTCAATTGATTTTAAATGTTTTTGAACTGGTAGGAATGCTTTAATTGTCAAAATCTATGTTTTTGCATAGTTTCATGCTATTTTCCACCACTAGAAATTGAGTTTTCAACGATTTTCACTTTGATTTTTTAAAAACTTGCAAAATTTTGAGGATTTTGAAATTCATGACTTTTTATTCAAATTAGCAATAGTTGTAGTTGTGACATTTGTTCTGGACACTAAAATCTAGCTTGGGTTAAATTAGGAATCAATCGGGCAAAAAAAATGTTTCAGGGTTAATTTAAATTTCAAAATTAGGCATATTTTTTTAATTAACTTTTTTTGAAATTTCTAAAAGTTCTTTATTGTCATAGGTTTAGTTCCATAGATTTTCTTTGCAATTTTAGATGGGGAGAGCAAAGAAACAAAAGACCACATATGTCAAATCGAACGAGCCTAAGAGTTCATCTACTGTTGAAGAGGTTATTGGATGACCATTATTTGGTAACTATCCATTTCCATTCAGAAGTGAGATTATAGAACATCTCACATGCCTTCCTCTTCGCACACACAATGACAATAGACTTCTGTCTTCTTCAAGTTATAGTTCAATACGATATTTAGAGTGCTAGGAAGGAGAGGGTCAATCGTTCCATGGCTCAATTATTATTTCTTTTGTCCAAGACGCATATGGAGCTAGATCTTCCATCTATCATATTCAATCGCATGACGACATTCCTACACGGACATGTGTAGGAGATGTTACCTTATCCTTTCATCTTATGTCATATTTTCACCTCTATGCGATTTAGGATCTTGAGGACATAGCCTACATTGACCAGTATGGGACCAATTGATGATACATTGGATTGTAGGATGATGTCACACACACATGGACAGATGCCATAGCCACAAGAGGAGCAGGATGTACCTGATGAGGATAATGTTGGTGTTGCTAGACCATATGCTTTTAGACCTATTACTTATGGAGATTTGATGGTTTTCACTAGGAGATTATTGACGAGGTTTTTCAGGGTTTTGTATACCTTCAAAGACTTATTTTGTGATCAATTACCAATGTTTGATAGTGATGGGGAGCTAGATGATCATGATGATGGTGTAACATGATTTTTCTTCTTATTTTTTATGATTTTTTTCATGTATTTGATGGTTTGATACTAGTGATAGTTCATGATATGTTTTTATTGACTTTGGGATGGTCTAGGAAACTATTTATGTTATTCGATACATGATGGCATGTGTTCTTTTATGCTTTATTATATTTTCATATTTTTTTATGTTTACTTGACTTGGGATGCGTTTAATTGAATTTTTTAAATTATTTATTCATTTGTTGCCTATTTGTGTCTATAAGGGAGAGAAATGGTTATTGAAAAATCAAGTACTTATTTTCATACTTAAGTAAAAGTTTTACGAGGTTTTTCAAGATCATTTCCAAATAGTCTTAGGTGAGTCCAAGTTGAGTCAAGTCATATGTTCGAGTGAAAATCAATGCACTAAGTTAAGAGTTGTAATTTTTTTATTTGTATTGTTTTGGAACAAAATAATCGAAGGAAGAGATTGTACAAACATATAATGCATATATGATTTAATTAGCTAATTTTGATGATAAAAAATAAAATAAAAAATGTATGTATGTTTTAGTCATAGGAGGCTGACTAGATGCTGTTGTGGTTAAGTCAGATTTAGAATTAAAGGACTTGAAAAATAGAAGCAACTTTGTTCCTAAAGTTTAAGGTTTAAGACTATATTGAGTGGTAAAGGTAAAAGACATAATTCCACACACTTCATACACAAATTACTTAGTTTTGCTTAGGAATAATTATTTGAAGTGATTTTGGAAGTTTTGGGGGATATAGGAAAAAACTAAAAGAATTGTTCTTCATCAATCGATCGTTGATGAACACACTACTAGGATCGATTGAATGACTCTTAAAAATGCCTTTGTATTTTTTTGCTGAGAGTTTTTTGATCAATCAATGCTTCATAGAGATTAATTGCTTGATGAATTTCATACAAACAAAAACAGTGAATAGTTGATCAATGTCTGTGAAAGTTACCTAATTTAAGCATTTCGGGATAGAAACTATTCTTGATTAGGCTCTATGATCTAAATCGACTTAATGACCTATATAAGTGCTAGATAAACACAAAATTATAGAGAGAAAAACATAGATTTTTGGAGAAGAAAAAGGGGGAGTTCTTTTGTTTTAGTTTTCCATCAAAATCATCATTGTGCTTGATTGAATAGTTTTAAAGGTTATTGATTCATAAGAGAGACACGACAAAGAATATTTTTTACACACAAAGTTAAGGAGAGTGGGAGCCAAGTTTTTAATGAGAGATTGAAAAGACTCAAAGCTAAATCAATAATCAAGGAGCTTGATTGAGACAACTAGAAGGAGAAAAAAGATAAAGCAAAGAAAGTGAAAGCTTCAAGACTTGAGAAGAAGACTTGAAGACCATCAACTAAAAGAGAAAGAGATCTGAATAAGAGGGATTTATGTTAGAGTCTTTATGAGAGGTTGGTGGTTTGTTTGTGTCATGTAAAAAGTCTTGGTAGCTAGGGCATTGATTAAGGCTAAGAGTGGTTGCCCTAGTTTTTTACCTTAGTTGGGGTTTTCTATATAAAAATCCTTGTATGATCTTGTAGGCTTGTAGTTTTATTTGTTGATAGATTGACCATGAATGCCCATAGAGATTAGATTTTTATTTTTTCTACTATATAAACAAATTCATGTGCATCAAGGCCAAACTTTAATTATTGATCTTATTAAGTACTAGGGTTGAGGGCTATTTGGTGATCTACTAGGTTGATTAGATATATATTAAACTCTTAAACTTGGCTACTCAAAACCCTAAAATCCTAACCGAAGGTCAAGAAATGGTGAAACACACCAATTTGACCTAAGGGTCTATTTTTGCTAAGGTAGCAAATCCGTCTATATGAGTTGACCCTAGTACAAGAGTGTACCCAATGACGGATGAGATTTGCCTAGACTTGCCTGCCAAGCCTAATAGGAAGGGTTGGGTAATGGGTGTTAAATTTAAGGGAACTTCAACGAAACCCTGACTTTAATTGGAAAGGAAAGAATTAGACAGATGAATGGGTAAATGGGCTTGGGTGCGTGCCTTGATTGCCACCCAACCTGCCCAAACTCTCTGCTTTGGCACCAAGCTAAATTTGGAATGATAGACCCAAATTAGGAAAAATATGAGATTGGGAAGGTCATATTGGAGGAATCCTAGCCTAAGTGGGAATGTCCCCCTATAAGGACTCCTCTCTCTCTCTCTCTCTCTCTCTCTCTCTCTCTCTCTCTCTCTCTCTCTCTCTCTCTCTCTCTCTCTCTCTCTCCCTTCTTGTTTGATTCAGCCACCCTGCCCCCTCTCTTTTTTCCCTCTTGTTTGCCCTATTGGCTCTCTCTCTCTTCCTTGGAGTTTTTGGTGATTGGAAGCCATTAGGACCCTCTTGAAGCTTGGAGATGAAAGAGGACCTTCTACCTAGGCTAAGCATGGAGATAGATGCGTTGGAGAGGAGTTTTTCTTCATTAGAAAGGTAGGGACTACCTACACTTAAGGCTGCTAATGAGTCGAACCAGCTCATCTAGTTGAACAGGCTCGGCTAGGTTTGACTCGAATTTAGTTCGTCTCAAAGGAAGGATGACTCGAGCTTGTTTAAAAGTCGAAAGTAAATAAGCCGATCTGGAACATGGTCCAACTCAAATTGACTCGACTCGACACCTGATCGGTTCAACTTGAAGCTCAGCTTGAACTCGACTCGATTTGTTATATATTACTTCTTACATATTATACCCATATTATATAAATTTCTTAACTTTTACCTTTCATGTACCCATAATATTATGTTATTATATATATATATATATATATATATATATATATATATATATGGTATATAATACCCATATTATGCCATTTTATTTAAAATAAATATAAATCCTACTACTAATAAAATTGAGAATGTAGGTATGATAAATTATTTTATTCATATTCTACCCTTATTCATCCATATAATATTATTTAATTTTTAAATACTACCTTTAATCATTCTAATCCTAATAAATTTAAATATGTAATTCTACTTGCATAATAAATATTCTTAACTCAACCAATCATATTGGTTTAGAATTAGAGATCTAGTGAACTATATCTAAATTTTGGCTATAAGCATATCTAGTGAACTAAGTCTAGAATTCTACCTATTAATTTAAAGTTTTTACATCTTTTTTGCTTGTGTGCGTATGATTTTGCACTTCTCTTATTAACCACTAAGTCACTAATTGATTCTCTCTCTCTCTCACTCGCGTGCACACACACACACACATAAAGTCTCAGTCACGAGTCATGAACTCTATAAGCCATAAATGAATAGAATCAATCATTGGCTCCTCCCCCATATTTATAAACTATAAAATAAGTGGAGTTAACTATGGGGGTCCAAAAGTTTTACATGTGATTTGTAATGTGTTGAGCCTCTTGCGTAGCCGAATCTGAGGCTCCAATTCTATAACATTGACTTCAATATAATGAGTAATTGTATAAAAAAAATTATATAATTTAAAAATTTTTAAATTCATATCAATACTATATATACAAATAAAAATATTGTAAATGTCATGTCTATGCTTGATGCTTGCCGACAAGTGTGCATAGTCATCTTACCATTTTAGGGTGGTTAAACTTTGACAAGAAAACCACCAAATCCCTCTTATATTATGAACGAGCTGTCAAATATCGATTTGACAACTGGCAATGCGCTAGACACATATGAACAATTTCTTAGTAATACATATACATGAATGTCTATCGAGAAATATATTTGTACATACACATAATATATTATTTTCCACTGATCTCCTATTTCATATGAAACGGCATTGATGATCAATGATGCACTAGCGCATATATATTATTTTATAGTGAAGTATGTATATCTTTACCTTTATTTTTGGGTAACTTTTTTATGCCATAGTGTTGTCTTTCCCCTTCTTACATATTAATGGCTATTGACTTTATGTGGACACTTGACCATTCCAAACCTTCAGTAGTGGGGGACCACTATTAAACAAGTTCATGTATTTCCCTATTTAAGTGTTTGAGTAGTGCAAGACTATCCATATGCTTTTAATATTACTTTTGTCTCACTACAACAAAATGTATTATTAGCGAAGTTTTTATTAGCTATGCAAAAAAAACATCGCTAAAAATTACTAGTTGCGACACATAAAAAAATGACACAAAAAAATTAACTATTAGCGACGCTTTTTATTATGTGTCGCTAATAGTCTTATATTAGAGACACATACTTTAAAGCGTTACTACTACTAATGATATTAGTGATGCTTTAAAATATACATCGTTAATAGTTACGCTATTAGCGACACTTTAAACAAGTGTCACTAAAAGATATATGTTTTAAATAAAAAAAATATAACTATTAGCGGTGCTTGGAGTACTATTAGCAACTCTTAAAAGCGTTGCTAATAGTACTATTTGTTGTAGTGTCTTTCCTTTATTTTATTTAATATTATTTTCATATTCTCTTCTTCATGTCTTTTGTAGTTACAACAGTCAAATGGAGACTATCCATATACTTTTAATATTAGTGTTATCTTTCCTTTATTGTATTTAACATTACTTTTATATTATCTTCTTTCTATCTTTTATAGTTACAACAGTCAAATGGATCCTGCTTCATCAACTCGAGCTTCAGAAACTCCAAATGTTGTTGATCCATTAGCCCAAGAAGAAAATATAGATGGGCAAGTTATGGAAGTTGAAACTAAAAATGCACAAGGACAATCTACAGAAGAAGCAAAGACAGGAAATGTCAATGCAAGAATGTGTTCTCGTGCATGGAACATGTTTACTCAAGTGAAAGTGCAAGATGAAGTGAAGAACAAATGCACTTATTGTGGCAAGCTATTTAAGGTTTCTAAGTCGAGATGTATAACACAGTTGAACAAACATCAGACCAAATGCCCTAAGTTGAATAAGGAAAATGTCAAAAGGAGATATCATTTGTCAAAGATACAAATGAAGAGGTGGTGATAGTCTCGAGCTATAAATATGATAGGCAAAAGGTAAAAAGAGTGCTTGCTAAGCTTGTGATTATGGATGAGAGACCCTTCAAATCTATAGAGAGCAAGTTGTTTAATCTATATAGCAAGTATTTGCAGCCCCGTCATGAGAAATGGTCTCACCACACAACTAGAAATGAATGCATAATCTTGTATGTTGAAGAGAAGGCAAAGTTGAAAAAAAATAGGCAAGTGTGGAGAGTATTTCCCTTACCTTTGACACTTGGACTTCAAGGACTACTAAGGGATATATGTCATTGACTTTCCACTTTGTGGATGAGTGGAAGTTGCAAAAAAGAATCTTGAACTTTAAGTACTTTCCTCCTCCCCATAGTGGAAATGCTATGGCAAATAAAGTGACTAATTTTTTGGAAGAGTGGGGTATAGAAGGAAAGGTTTAGACCATTACTTTGGACAATGCCTTTGCAAATAACAACATGGTGAAAATTCTCAAGGTAGGCATTCCTTTCATTTCTTCGTACAAGGTTAGAGAGCATTATATGTTATTTGTATTAAAGTTTTATTTACATCCTTATTTTTGTTTTAGTTTCACATTATATTTTGTTTACATATAGGCTAGAGAGCATACTTTCCATGTGAGGTGTTGCACTCATATTCTAAACTTAATTGTGCAAAATGAATTGATCCACATCAAGGATATAATAGAAAATGTGCACAATTCTGTCAAGCACATCAAAAGTTCTGCAGCGCAAAAGAAGGTTTTTGAAACCTACTGATGAAAATTGGAAGACCTATGAAGAGGTTGAGGATTTATTGGAAGTATTTTATGCAGCCACTTAAACTTTTTTGAGGAGCAAGTATCCTACCTATAAACTTTTCTTGCCTGTGATCTATAGGGTTAAAGAGAAGTTGGATTCCAGGTCTAAAAAGAAAAAAATGGAGAGGAGCAGTTCCAACTATGAAGCTTTTGATCATGATCAACTTATGTTAGACATGGTATCTTCAATGAAGCAGAAGTTTGATAGGTATTGGAAAGAGTGTAGCTTGATGGTGGCAGTTGCTTGTGTATTGGATCCAATGTACAAGATGACCATGGTTAGGTTTGCATTTCATAAAGTGTACAATGAGTTGGAGAAATTACATGAAAGCATGACCAATGTTTAGAGGGCTTTGTTCAATATTTATGCATTCTATGAAGACAAGATCCACAATAGATGCTTGGAAGCTGAGGTACTTGCCTCTTGTAATCCGCCTACTAACTCATGGTGATATTGGAATGGATGTTTATAATGAGGTTAAAAAGTTTGCTATGGAAGAGGGAGAATAAGAGTTGAAGAAGTTAGAGTTAAGAGGCATATTTGGAAGAGAGCAAACATATGATACAAGCAGCAAGTGTGTCAACTTTTGAGGTTTTGGATTATTCGAAAGCCAACTCAGCTAAATACCCTACATTATCGATGATGGCACGAGATATCTTGTCAGTTCCCTTATCTACTAAGGCATTTGAATCTACCTTTAATACAGGGGGTAGAATTGTGAGTGATTATCGTAGTAGCCTCGCTTCAAAGACGATAGAGGCACTAGTTTGCACACAAGATTGGTTGTGTCCGCTATATGATGATGGGAGCCTCATAGATGAGAATGAAGACATTGATGAGTGATACTAAGCATTTTAATCCTTCACAACTATCTTATTTTTTAAATAATATGGTTGTTTCTTCATGAAGAATGCACATAGACTTACATGTGAAGCCAAAATAACCGATATAGAAGCTCTGAGTGTGGCAATCTCCTTTGCAATTAGTGGTCATTGCCACCTCAAGTTGTAGCTTTAAACCTCTCTTCTAAGTTCTAACTCATCAAAGAGTTCATCTTAATGCCCCAAGCAATATACCTATATTCTCCATTTGTTTTGTTGAACACCTATATTCCCCACTTCATTCTTGCTTTCTAGTCTTTTTGCATGTTACTGGCAATTGGTTCTTCTTATCCTATTGCTCAACATCATCATATTCTTGCTTCAATTTGTGTCTTCTACATGAATGTTAATTGACTTAGCAAGAAAGTAGTGCTACATTAAAAGAGCTAGTACTTGCTTGCATTTTACTTGATCACATTGCCCTATGTACTTGTGCTCTTATACCTGTGATTTTTTTAAAGCATCCATGGACTTTCCTAAAACAATAAAATCCTAAAAATTCTCA
The DNA here is from genome assembly GCA_035235625.1 of Saururus chinensis. Lineage (NCBI taxonomy): Eukaryota > Viridiplantae > Streptophyta > Magnoliopsida > Piperales > Saururaceae > Saururus > Saururus chinensis. The sequence continues at coordinate 36,299,783 of CP141141.1, forward strand.
AGTACTTATGTCATTATAGCTTATGTTCCTGCCAAACTACTATGTTCAACATTTCTATATTCAAGTAGGAGCATTGTCAAATGTATACACTTCAATGCACTCCATTAATGTCTTGGAGATTCCCTTTTTGTTGGTTGGGTGTGGATTCATATACATATTTTCTTGTTCTTTAGTTTGTACTCTCCATTTATTGAGCTTCATACAATCCTTCTACTTGCCAAAACAAGAACAAATACTTTTTTCTTTCCCTATTAGTCATGTTTTAGTATTACATAAATGAGTTCTTACTCTAACTAGTTTCTCTACACATTCTGTTCTAGATTGACGCAGTCAAATGCAAGTCTTGGTCAAAGGACTTTATGCTATAATCTCTCTTAATCTAAAGCAACCATGTAATTTGTTGTAACAATATGATAAGTTCATTGTTGTAACCAAAGATCTATACAAAAGCTCTATTTAACAAGCTTTGAACAATGAGAATCATTTTGACCCTTCCAATCATTAACCTCTTTTATGGTATCGAGACCTAGGCCATCCACCTCCAAAATGGTGCAGTCATCCTCTGCTACTTCTAGGCTATAGCATTGTTTCTCATATTTTCCATACAGCTGGTCCTATAGTTTAAGATGGAGGGCTGATCTTCTTGCCCAATCATTACTGGACTGTGTTCTTAATGGCACATGGTGCAGTTTTATTTATTTATTTTTAATCTTGGCTTTCATGTGTTATTTATGTGCGCTTGTGTACATGCTCTTTGTGATACAACCAGTAATAATAGGGTAGCAGATCCCTTCATCTTTGGAACGTTAAATAAAGTTGTGTCATTCATTTTCTACAATATCATATCTATACATCATCTATTTGGTTTGAGAAGCTAATAGTTACATGGAAATGTAGTGAGCTATTATACAATATTACGCAAGGAAAAATTGTAAAGCCTACTACAAAAAGGAGTATTCTAAGCTGACCTTTGTATATGAGCTTGTTGATCAAATGCTGTTGTTTTTTTCTATGCTTTGCAGTGGGTACTTCTTGTAGGTTCTTATTTAATGTTATAAGTGACGGAGGTTGTCCCTTGAATAATTTTTTACGAGGTCTCTTCTTGAGTGTGTGAAAATTAAGATAATATGTGTTTTTCTATTTTTGTTGGACCTTGTCTTTCCTATTGATTTTTATTTTAAAAAACATGCAATGCATACACCCTAAAATATGTTACTGCTTAGGTCTAGATAGTGCTCTAATCATGAACTTTTTATGGTCACTAGAGTAATCAGATCTAAAATCTATGAATAAGAGTTGTCATAGCATTGGTGACTAGTTTAGTTTTTGGTGGTTTATTATATCATAGATTTGAATAGCATTAGTTAAATTTTTGTTGACCAATGAAATGTTTTTGTGGATAATTTTTTTATTCTTATTTTAACCATAGATTTTAAAGTGATATTTACAACTTTAATAGAATGGAATTGTGGTTATTATAATATTTTTATTTTTGTAATGTTGATATGATTCTCTAAATTAATATGGTTTTTTTATAGGGAAAAATAATTAAACGGGATTTGAGCTCAATTCAAACATAGGTTCAAACTGTTATAATATATTTTTGAGCTCGAGCTTAAGTTGAGTTTCGAGTTCCTTCGCCGAACCGTGCTCAAGCTAAGCTTCTAGGTGTTTGACTAAGCTTGAGCTAAGTTTTCAAAAATTGAGCTCGAGTAAAAAAACCTTAAAACTCGGTTCCACTCAGCTCAATAACACCCTTACCTACACTTCTCTTGTTGCATGATTATAGGATTTGAAGCATGTTTCGTATGTGATCCATTATAATTGAATGTAAATCCATGTTTGTATGAAAGTGTTCAAACTCGTGTATGATCTCTATGATGGATGCTAGTGTGTGTTTTATGTTTGTAATTATGATTTTCAAGAGTTTAATAAGTGCAGGAGGTCATTAGGATTAAGTTTAACTTGTTTAGATTGAGATGTTTTGCTCTCAGTTTTCATTATACACACAGGAAGGCCAGATTGTTTTGGGACCTTTTGGTTCTCAAATCAATCTAAAAACTTTTTGGGAGTTCAAGGACAACTTAAACTCTAGTTAAAATTTCAACTGTCTTCACAAATTTTTTGTGGGTCAACCATTTGTTTCTTTCTTAAACTAGTTTTCTAACAATTTCTAATACCTTGACTTTAGGATCATGTTTTGGGACCATTATCCCATATAATGACTGACCCTAGGGAAATTTTCAAAGACTCATGAATGAGCTAAATTTTTGGGATTTTTCCTATAGTTATTTTAATTATTAACTTTTTTGGAATCAGAAAAGATGCGAAAATCCAGTCTCTATAGTATGGAGTTTAACATGGTTTTTGAGAACTAAAGAGTATCATACTACCCTCAAAATTTTTGGAGACATCACTCTATGATTCATGATTCTAATTCAAAAACCATGTTTGTCTAGATTTGTTTTTGACGCAATTATGTCCTTAGGAGTCCCGACTGTCCAGGAAATTCTTCATTGTGTAGCAATTTCTATAATTGCAGGAACATTATTTTTAATGATCAAACTCATCCCTAGAATCAATTATGGACCCTAGACACCATGGAATTTACTGTGGTAAAAATTTTAGGTTAATCGAATGTATTTTGGTATTTTCCCTAAAAATTAAGATGTTAGATAAATAAGCAATTAGGGTTTTACTAATGTAAGACTACGTTAGGTGCTTTATGTTTGTTGATTTGGCTCCTTATATGCTTAGAATTGGGTAAAGGGTTTGTCATAAAGAATATACAAATTAACAAGAGATAATTTAATGGGTAATAGCAAATATTTTGTATATCAAAAAATACATAGACATTTAATATTTGGTGTTTAGTTGATGATGATTGAATGAATTGTTTGTCGGTATTTCACAACACTAATATGCCAAGAAGAGGATTGGGATTACCAAGGTGAGGTAACAAGATAAGAAAATTGAATAATTTTTGTGTCATGTGCACACAAAGAAAATTGCAGAAATAGTCTAAGTGGGCTCCTGAGGACTTTTGGCAGCGGGGTATGTAATGCCATCTAGATCAATGGTAGCTACAAATAGCCGATCTAAGACACAACCCCTTCGGTGAAGGGTGTTCGGGTGGAAGGGATTGTTTATATTTTTTTAAATCATGGTATGCGATTCACTTAAATATGTCTAAGGCGGAATGCTTTATGTTTACTTATGTTGGTTAGATGTTTTACCTATGTGTATGATTTTCAAAACCATATATAATGGTTGCTTATGTTTTCATCTGGTAAAGATAACTCTATTAAATCTAGTAATGCCTGACTCAAATATATATCTAATATTATGCATAAGCTTTTCTTTGGTTGAACAACATGAGACTTAGATAGTTCATTTCATAGCATTACATGGCATGTCCTATGTTCACTTAAATAAAGGGTATGAGAAGAATTGCATACATGATAGTGTGATGTATATAATTTCATGAGTATGTGATGCAGGGTTGGGATTGATGAGACTCATGTCACTCAATGAATCTAGCTACATGCACACACAACCGTCCTCTCTCACAATTTACACTAATAAATGCACAAAATAGAGGCAAACAATGGAGAAAGAAGTTCTCTTTTCTTCTTTAGCAATATTTCGAAAAATCTCATAATTATGGTTTCCATGAAAGAGCCAAGTCCTTTATACAAGTCCTAATGACATAATTTTAAATAAAAGAAGTCTAACTATAACTAACTAAGCACTAACCAATCAAAAATAGAGAAAATAAGCTAAAAATGCCTAAATAAACAAATGATTATGGAATTGAGACTCCTAGGGGGAAAAAAGGCAAAAAGGAAAGAAATCCATAACAAAAATTTCAATCCAAAACCAAATTGAAGTTATTCCAAAAATAGGTCAATCAATTGTGCATTGGTTCTACATACACAATTCACTGGATCAATTGATTGCCCATGGTCTGATCAATCGATTGGGACATAGGCTTGAACTGACAACCAATGTCAATAGGCGATCGATCACTCCTAGGGTTCGATCAGGAGCGATTGATTGCTCAACATAAGTTATGCATTTTTCCTCCTTGGGTCCCATTTCTCCAAGTAGCTCAAGGCTAACTAGTTTACATCAGTATGCTTAGGGTGCATGTAGCTTGCATGTTTATAATGATATGGAGTAGTAGTAGGTAAGTCTACTAAGCTTTAGCTTATCGGTGTTTTGCCACAATGCCTAATTTGTACACACACCCACGCACAAAGACAATAGAAGATGGATTCAGAAGACTCATCATTGCTTAGTGATCTTGTGCCTAAACTCATTGCCACATTACACTGGTCCATACATAAGTTTGTTTAAAATTGTAAATATTATTGTGGCACCATCGTGTTTTTAAGAGGAAAATCCATCCTTTTTAAATAAATTACAATTTTAATTTTAGTCATTGGTGACCATCAAAACATTGGTGAGCTACCGATGGACTTTTATATTTGCACTATCAATAGGCATCGACACGTTGGTGAACTACCGATAGACTCACATACTTGCATTGTTGTAGGCATCAACATGTCGATGGGCTACCATCAATTAGTGCATGCACCAGTTCTTTCAAAAGAAAAGGTGGTTTTGACAGTTTTGGACTCCAATTGGTATAAAAGAGAGTGAAAACCAATTTTTGGGGAAAAATAAGAGCCTAGAGAGAGATCACTAGTTAGAACCGTCTGAAGATGATTCAAGAGGAACGTATGCCAAAGAAGAAGATGATTGTGCCTCTTAGGTCGAATTACAATCTTTACTTGATTCTTAAATAAAATCATTTTATATCTGATTTTCTTCAAGTTCTTCATGATCATGAACTTGTGAAATATGTAATTTTCAAAGTATAATGTGATGGATGGTACTTTCATGGTAAATTCTAATTCGGAGTGGTTTAACATTGAAATGGAGTTTCAAGTGGCTTAATTCCTCTTTTTGAATACTTCTATTAGATTTTTATTCAAAGATAAATTGTTTGGAGCGAAGATTGAGGTTATGTTCTTAATTTTCTGATCATCGATAGGTCATTGACATGTCAATGACTACACCGGCGAGAGGAAGAGGATGAATAGTATCACTCCTGCATGCATGCAGTGACATGCATGTCATTTTATGTCATAGGCAGTATGGCTGACATGCCGATCAAGTGTTAGTGAGGTGGGTATACCTAGCCAAGCTACTATCGGTAGAGTTCAACGTGTTGGTTAGCTCACCAATGGTCATCAATGAGGTGGTCGAGCTATTGGTGAGGTCACCGATGGTACCTCATGTTACAAATTTTTAATGGGATTTATAGCAATAGTAAACTTATATTACTTATGCATATAAATGCATGAGTTTGAGGATGTTGTGATACAAATGAAGTATTCAATCACTTACTAAGTAAGGATTAGTAAACCCTAATGCATATGTATTGAGACTAAGTGACGTGATGGATGAAACACCCTTAACTTATGCATTGGCACATGAGGTATGAGATTCCTTAGTGTCTTGGCTCCTCAAGTGTCTTTAGACATGTAATAGAAGAGTTTGGTATGAAAAAGGATTAAGGTCTTCTAGCTCTCAAAGAGTGGGAGTGATGTAGAGTTGCTTCCTTTGTCTAAGGGTTAAATTCGAATAGACTAGAGCATTAAAAGATGATTGGTCCTGCACAAGGTAATATAAGAGGTTTTGATTATCATGATAGTCAGAATCTCGGCACTAGGGTCCATGAGTCATTACTTCATAACATGGATGAGGTGGGGCAGGCTTCGAAAAAAGACTGAGATCAGATTGTAATGATCCAATATCCAGCAAAGTAGAATTCCTAGGTATAGTCATCATGCCTAGAGAATCCCAAAAGGGAATGCTAAGGTTTATATACTTTCTAATGAAAGATAGGTTTGATTATGATTTTGTATCATACTCAGTTTTGCCAATGAGCTTTTCTCTTATATAGTATTTGGATTCCCATGTTTTTCATTTAAGTGCAATTCCATTGAGTGTACTATAAACTCAACATCCTTTATGGTGCAGGTATCCAGGGAATAGACTTAGAGGTAACTGGAAGGCCGTAGTTGTAGCTCCAAGCTTACTTCAATATCTCTCTCATTAGGTTTACTTTAGGCACGAAAGAGTATCATTTGTTATGTCATTAGCTTAGAGGTATGTCACAGGCGAGTATGTGATTGTGGATCCTGTGAATATTTTAATATGATAGATATTTAGATGCTTGATAAATTTTATATTTCTCACAACAAATGTTTTTGAAAGTGATGGTCTCCATGCCCCTAATTTATGTTTTCCATATATTTACTTCTTAGTGTTTGTATCATGAGAAGTTAATTCGCTACTTGTATGGAGGAGGAATGAATTTTTGAATATTTTCTCATAGTTAGAGATTAAAAAATTTCATAAAAAGGTAGTATAAAATTGGGGACGTGACAATTATTTTGTTGTAATTTTAAAAAAAAATATATCCGAAGAGTTGAGTTGTGACACCCTAACCCAAACCCTTGTATAAAGAAGGTTGTGTCGGGTTATGCATGTCAGATAAACAAGTTGTGTAAGTTTTGGCAGCCCTACAAGGGAGTTAAAATGAGGTCATATATTTAAATATTAAATGTAGAATATAAAAAAAATTATTATTTTTAGCTAGAATGAAAAAAATGAATTTATTAGGTATAAAAATGGAAATATTTGTGTAAATATTACATTATTTTTAACAAGTAAATTATTTAAATTAAAAAATATATATTTAACTAAGTTTATGAACAAAATTGTATTTGAATACTCCCTCTATCCCATATTAATAGTTACATTAAGAAAAATAGTGATTTTTATTAGATGGTAAAGCCTACATCTAAGAGAAGGAAAAAAAACCTTACTATACTATTTTTTAAGTACCCAACCTCTTAAATTTAACAAAATAGAGCTATCAATATAGAATTTTGTCAAATGGAGCTATAATTTAGGACAGAGGGAGTATTATTATATAATAATATTTTATATAATTTAAAATAAAGTAATATAAATAAGACAAGGTCATATTAGATAATGGAGTTTGATGAGTTTTTGGATTGTGATTTGGGGAGTCAATGGAATTATTCATGAAATTATCTTATAAAATTGATTAAAAAATTAAGCCACCATGTAGATTGAGATTACATATCCACCTCTCATTTTCTTACTCCAATCAAGAGTCAAGAGCCTCTAAATTTTTACTTAAAAAAAAGAAACCCATAAAAGGAAGGAAGGGATAACCTGAGAATGTGTACAACATTATTATATAATAATATGGTACTTGAATATTATTATATAATGATATTTTATACAATTTAAAGTAAAGTATTATAAATAAGACAAGGTCATAAAATATAATGGAATTTGATGAATTTTTTTAGTGTGATTTGGGGAGTCAATGAGGACACTTGTAGGGGTCAATGGAGTTAATCATGAAATTGTGTTATAAAAATTAATTTAAAAATTAAGTCGTTAAATCAGCACAAAGAATTTTTATTCAAAATAGAGTTTAAAACTATGTCCCCGGTGAGTGGTGTATAACTTCATATAGTCTTAGTTGTCCATATCATTGAATTGATTGTAAGTTTAATGCCTTTCAAATCTACGTGGGTCACCAAAGTACTTCTAACCCAAAATAATGTGTAGAGAGTATAGGTTGCAGTTGCAGCCTCTTTGTGCAAGAATATGCATGCTACTAACGTGAAAACTACGTCAAACAAACATACTAAAGAAAATCACATAAGATATTTTTAATGTAGAAACCCAACAAGGAAAAAACCATAAAGCATGTCTACTTGATGAAATCAATGGACTAGAAAATAAGACCTTTTACAAAAACTCAATTATGTCACCAACCTCATAATATGGAAGTCAATCTCTAGTTGATTTGGCTATCAAAGCTCATCTTGATGCTTACGAACTTGATCTCTTTCTTGTCTTCTCTTTTCTCTAGCACAATTTCTTGAACTCCTTCAAAATTTTAATTGATGTCCATTTTGATTTGCTTTTCTAATTAACTTGTATGTGATGTATTTGTGTCTATTACAAAACTTGAATTCATTTTATAAAGAGTTTATAAATCAAAATCTCACCTTTCTATTATCTTCTCTCAAATTTGCTCAAAGGTAGTTGAAGGAATTTAATACAAATATTCTCAATTTTTCCTCTCAAAATATTTTTCCTTCCTCTCTAATTTCATCATCTTTAGGTCATTAAATAGTTATCTACGTCAGTTTAAGTCATTGTCTTTCAACAAAAAACAAATTCTCAGAATGTCCTATTTCATGTAACTATGCATAGATTGATCAATCATTCCACATGATCATTCCCTGTATTGTTCACAAGCCATAGAAAATTACCGATCGATTGTTTTGATTGTGTGATTGATCATTCACTATTCTAGACCTAATAAAACTTTCTTTAATTGATTTTTTCACTAGACACTCAATTGTTTAATATTTTGGAAAAAATATCAAAATCCATTCAAATTAGATCGATCACTATTTAAAGAAGATCGATCGTTATTCAAAGACAATCGATCACTTCTAACCTTATTTACATTTTTGGTCATTTCTCATCCATTCTCTTTCTAACACTTACATAAATCATTTTTTTCTAAGAAACCTAAGTATTTGTGATTGTGCATGCATGATATTTGCCTAATTCTCTTCATACTTCAATCGCTTTGATTTAGTCTTCTAGCTTGAATCTTCATTACACATTTCCTTCAATTTTTTAAATTATTCAATTCCAAATTTAACTCAATCATCACTAATCTAGTCAGACTTCATAACTTAAATATACATACAAATGAACATAGTTTTGATCATACAAATATAGTCAATACATATATATGTCACATATATTCTTATAAATGGTGTATATAGATAATGCAAGAAAGCCATGAATTGATTTAAAGTTTTTTTGTTTTTTTGGTAACGATCCAAAGTGCATAAGTTTAATCACATTACCTTAATGAAAAGGTACTTTACTACAATATATAAATACGCATGACTCAGACTCAATAGAGTGGAGTCATGTATTAAATTTTAGATAAATTTCACCAAAAAATATTAACACTAGTTAAATAAATTGATAAATATAAAACTTCATCTCACTAAATCAAAAAATGTAAACATGCATGGCAAAATTACACTAGTTATCAATAATAATATGTACTTCTTCTTTGATAACCTAAATAGGATACATAATATGGGACAAGCATAGTATAACCTAATATAAATGAAAAGGTATTTTACTACAATATATAAAAACGCATGACTCAGACTCAATAGAGTGGAGTCTTGTATTAAATTTTAGATAAATTTCACCAAAAAATATTAACTCTAGTTAAATAAATTGATAAATAAAAAACTTCATCTCATTAAATCTAAAAATGTAAACATGCATAGCAATGTTACACTAGTTATCAACAATAATATGTACATCCTCTTTGATAACCTAAATAGGATAATATGGGATAGACATTGTATAACCTAATATAAAAACATTAGCATGTGCTATAGCTCAAGCTACTATTTTTGCACTACATTTATTATGGGCCCACTAAATTAGAGGGTGTGATGCCCAAGACATTAGTTACAAAACACAGGGTAAGGTTCATTTGTGGCTTATTTATGAGTGAAACTATTCTTGGCTAGTCAAAGTCTTAACCCTGTTTAAGGATTGAAATTTGTGCAGATTCAGTGTATATGTCACGACCCGGATTTTTAAAAGTATTTTTAAATAGCAAGAACGGTAAGTAGCGAAATTGTTTTTTCCTTTCTTAATTACAAAACAAACCATTCGATTAAATATCCAGGTCATTATAACTGGGGTTCACAAATACGGATATCAAATCATATGATATTATTTAACGTCTGAAAATTCATAAAGAACAGCTCATCCAACTAAGTACAAGTCCGTCATCCGTCTGAAAATAAATAACTAGTTGACTCTCACGCTAAAGGTACACATACGTACCAGAGTTGCAGACACGAAGAAACTTAATCCTATACGCGTCAATCTTGGTCTCACTCGTTGTTGCCTCGAAAACCTGCAACAAAGCAAATCAAACAACAACCACAACCACAATGGAGCATCTCCGCCTTTAGGAGAAGAGCTTCCAAAGGACAAAAGGTTTTATTAATATTATTCGGATCGGGTCAATATCACCCGATGTTAGTTGCCTACGTACTCATTAGACAATATCTCCAATGTTTCCAACAAGATCGGATCTAGACGTAGTTCTGCCTAGAAACTACTCTATCCTAATAAGCATAGCACCACACATGCAATGCTTAAGTATATTTAACCTACATTTTAGTAAGTCATTTAATCGTTTCACTTGTCTAATTAACAAGCAACAATAAACAATGTTATTAATTATCTCACATCCCTTGTTCGATAATTAACACTATCAATTCTATAACTCAGAGATGACTTGCCCCTCGAGAAATCCCCAAACAAAGTACTCCAACCTTGGAGTAGACTGCTTAATAGCAGCTTAACCCAAATCCTCAGGGCTCTCAATAGCCTGCCACGAATCTAGAGAAGAAGATCCCAACTGTGCTCATGGACACAGATTGGCGAGAAGCACAAGCCTTCCATGATGCTCATGTAACTCCGCTTTTCGTACGTACTAAATAGTCCTGGGAAGACCTGCGGTAAAGACCCTCTGGTCAATACCCAAACCGTCATGGCGATGAAGAAACATATCACAATCTCTAGCATTATCCAAAGAAGCCTCAAGTCTTTATGACCATTGACTTTGCCAAATATCTGAACTTAGACTAGATTATTTTCATCCAGTCAAGTATCCACTAAACCATTTGGGTCCTCTTCACCTTGTGAATCGGCCCAATAAATAGCTCATCCACTGAGCTAAGACTCAAAGAACATCCCATAACCACCCTAGATTCATTAACCAAGGTAAAATTCTATGCCAGGGCCCCATTCAAATCCATGAATCGGTCTCAAACCCTATTGAGGGTATTTTAGTCTTTATCTTGATTAGATGTTCTCCCTCCAAACCAACAGCAACCCATGTCTCTTGATTAATCTTCATTAATCTTAAGTTACTGATATAAATTAAAACATCAATAATAAAAGCATGCATCAACATAATCAACATAAATAACATGCATTCACACCAATGCATAAATAATGAATAAGGGCCCGTTGTACTCGTTTGCAGGGCTAGGGCTCAGTGAGTTCAACCCGAGAGTATAAACAACTCTAGCGCATCCTGTGAGTTACATATGTGACACTCTAGTCGATCGATGCACTCGGTTGCAGATACGTAAAATGTGTTGCTTTAAACCTGAGAATTAGGGTTCTACCCCTTATTTCCCCATGACACTGCAACCCGACTAGGTCTTTGTGTTACTTACTGGTCATGCTCCTTCCTTTTGAAGACATTTATAGGGTCCCCTAACTCTTGATTCACTAGGTCATTCGTTTCGACAGAAACATAATATATTACCCCTAAGGGCGTTAGGATAATTTTACCACCTAGGGTATGATACCCTCTCTTGGGTCATTCTAGTCATTTTACTACCCTTCTATTAATTTAATTCATTGACCTCTCATAAGGCTCCACTCTCAGACCGACTCACACTTCCATTCACACAAATGTGGGCGGGTCCACTAAAAGGGGTATTTTTGTCATTTGGTTTAAAGCCTTAATGATGTCCAATGGGTCCAAAATTGAACTTAAGGGTACTATTTGCCTTCATTGACCCTGTGTAATTTTCCTGGCATGTGACGGGGTCATGAACCCCTTGAACCGACCCAGGTTTTGACTAATGGTTTATAATTAACCCTAGAGGCAAAATGGTCAATTACCTATTCACTGGGATTTTTACTCACCAAAAGGTTTGGTTTATAGTTAATTTACCCATTAAACTCTCACTGAGAATTTTCCTAATTTTTAGATCCACTCATACGCCCCTTAACCAAAGCCTCGAACTCGGGTAAGTTAATATTATACTATAATGAACTAACAGGGGTAAAAAGGTTATTTTACATTCTCTGGGATTTTTCCCCGAGATGAAACTTTGTCGGAATACTCCCACGCCACTCCAGGTTCAACAGTAATTTTCTAGGATTTTTTTCCAAACCTAAACCTTACTGAACCGGACCCAGTTCAGTGGGTGTTAAATTTATTTTTTTTCCAATCCGGTTTGGGTCGAGCGGGTCGGTTGAACCAACCCAATTCTGGAGCCGACGACCCGCATTGCAGATCGTCTCTCCCGCAGCCGGCCAGAGGTCAGTAGGCCTCTGGCCGCGCCACCCCTAACCGTCGTGGTGGGGCGGGCTGGGCTTCACCGGATCGCCGCCAAGCGGCGATCCCGACGGGCCTAGCCCCGCAACCGTCCGGCAGCCGGACAGGCCACGGCTACATCCCCTCCCTGCGGCCCGCCAAAGGCTAAGCCTCCGGCGGTGCCGCCCCTGGTCACAGCATCAGGGCGGAGGGGCTGAGCCTCATCGGATCGCCGCCTGGCGGCGATTCCGATGGAGCTCGCCTAACCGCCGCCCGGCGCCCTGCCGGGGCAGAATCTCCGCCTCTTTCTCTTTTCCCCTATATATATATTAAAAAACTATTGTAACAACCCGGCGGCAGCCTATCCGCCGCCGCCAAGGCCGCCAGATCTAAGGCCTCCACGGCTAGGGCCGGTGCGTCTCTCCCGCAATGGGTCTAGCCACCAGCGGTCGGCCGGTGACTGGCCGGCAGTTAGAAAACAAAAGCGATGCAAAGTGAACAGTGATTGCAGAAATCACTATTCACGTCGTTAACAAAACGGTTTATATTTTAATTATAAAATATCTCTAATTTGGATTCAAAATCCTACCTCGAAGGCTGAGTTGTCGTCGATCCACCATCACCAACGCTTCGCCGGAGTCTCGCCCGAAAATTCTTTCATCTCCTTCACCGTCCAAAAAAAACCCCATTCTCTGCTCTGATCAGGCAAAAGACCCCCAAAAAAGCCCTAATTAATTCTTATTATAGGCATGAGGTTATGGCTCTTAATCCCAAGAGAAATTGGATCCCAAAAACCCAATTTCGGAATGCTAAATAATTGGGCACGGAAAACGATTTAAACGGCCCAGTTGCACGTTAATTCAAGTAATCGGGCCCTACACGATATGTTCAACTTCGAACGATCGTATCTCCCTCATCTGAACTCCGTTTCACGCATTCTTAGTGGAGTTTTAAAGCTCTTTCCGTCTATTTTTTATCCATATATAATTCAGCCACCACTTCCAACTGATGATCAGGTTATTCTCACGGGAAGATCAAGGGGTCCTACACCCTAATTTCTCAATGGTTGCCTTTGGGAATTTTAGAAAATTCCCAAACGTTACAGTATATATCCCTCATTTTCATATACCCATCTACATTTGATAGACCCCATCATCAGAGATGGCTTTGAAATCTTAATTGATTCTATAATCTATCTAGCCCTTCTACGGTTGCAAAATAGAAAATGTTATCCCACTTGTTGATTTGAAGGTGAGATTAAAAATGATATAATAAAAGGAGCCCACAAGTCCAAATTGACAAAAATTTTGTGGGCATCTATTTTTTCTTCCCTTTGTCCCACCCTCTATTAATATTGTTGGGCCCAAATCTACACTCTAGCCTAGGGGCTAGGGAAGGTAGCATATTTTCCCTTGAAATAATTAATTATATTATATCTAAAAAGTTAAAGATTTAAATCATACTCAAAATTTTCTTTATAATTATGTTGTATAAAATTTAAACTAAAGTATTTGGACAACATGAAGTAATTTTAACTAATGAAATTCTATGACTTATTATAATTTAGCTCAGGAAGTCAATTCAGCCAAGCATAGAATCATGTCAATTTCAAGTCACAAAGAGTCTTACTCAAAAGCTTATTTCTAGTTTATTCAAGGGTTTTTTCGGAGTAAATAATGAAAATTTAAAAATGGATAGCAGTATATAGCCATATCACCGTCTAAAAACACCTCTTCCATATAAATAATTAGGTATGCAAAGTGTGCGACAAAATAATGTTTATCACCAATCAATAACTTGTGGGCCCATAATAAAAATAACTTGTCTCTGGCCATCACTTATGGGTTTTCCCATGCGGATTGGGTAGTACATTAATGCCAAAAAAGTTCTAGTAGTAAAACTAGGGGTACTCATGAACATCCATATCCCATATGTCCCATATGTTTGTCCGTGTGCGTGTATATTTTAGTATAGAGTGGACAATTTTTTGTATCCGAGACAGACACGGACTTGGATATAGATCAAGTTTTTTGTCTGCCATAATGGGGAGCTATGAACACGAATATACTCTTGTCTGTGTCTGCGGACGACCGCATCCACCACTCTTACCCAACCCTCCCATAAATATTAGTATATTACTAAATACTAGAGAAAAAAATAGAATTCAGTACCTATGTAACATATTAAGACTGTTCTAACATGCTACAGAGGTACTTGACAACTTAAAAACATGAATATAGTACTTATGTAGGGTATTAGGACAGTCTTAACATGCTATATAGGTACTAGATAACTTAAAAACATGAATCTAGTACCTATATAGTATGTTAGGATAATTTTAACATGCTATATAGTTAATATACAATTTGAATAGAGATAAAATTTAGGTGTTAAAGTATTCGTCTAAGTCCGTTTGTATCAGTTTGTGTCCGTAGCATACGGACTTTGACAAAATATAATACAGACTAAGGCAAACACAGATGGATATGAACAAAGGGTATGTAAATGGCAGATAAACACAGACAACCCTCTATCGATGTCCATTCTGTCTGTGAGCACCCCTAAGTACAACCTACAAAATTTAAGACAAATTGGTGGTATCAACCTTCCATAGTATAGAGATGAGAGGAGCCTTGCCATTTGGTTTAATTCTTATAAGGCCGAAACTCGCCCCAATTGTGTTAGCATACCACACAAGTACTGTAGATATGGAAGCATTAACATTTAGAATTGAATCTTATAGAATATGTTAATTATCATATACTAATTTTGGGCCAAATATAGAAGAAAATTAATAATGCTAGCATATCCTATTTGTCATGATAAATTAAATAGCTCAAATTCAAATTTTCACTAAATATTCACTTTACTCTCTAATTTCATGAATTGTAGAAACTATTCACCAGTCTACCCTCAGGGAATTACTCCCTCCCACTTCACAGGAGAGGATCAATGACACACTTGATAGCTCATGTTAGCGCGAGTGGGAGTGACCCCCCTTGAGCTAGCATATGCGCCGTTGATCATAAGGATCAAGGGCTCTTATAAAGTGGGAGTAAATCCCACATGATATTCCTAAATTGCTCAATAATTTCTCCATGAATTGATTTCTTACTCATAATGTCAATCCAAACACTAACATACTAGTTTGTTGAGGGAGAGGTCTCATGTTTTCGTGTAACCAGTGGCACCTTTGGGGGGAGGGGGTTGGGGGGGTATCTTTGATGTGCACCAAAAATAATCTTCCTCGTAACACGGCAAAAAAACATGTTTCATCAAATTACCACTCACTAATTTTCAAAAAAATAAAACAATGTGCATCTCACTAAACTCATAGAAGCGAAGGGCAAACAAGGGAAATTAGTTTGCTCAATATGTTGTGGGGAACAATGATTCAATTAAAAAAGGAGTTTTGACCACTAAACCCAAAAAAAAAAGTTTAAAGAATTAAAATCCCTAAGGTTTTGAAAGACGACCTTTTTATTTTTATTTTTTTAGAAATAATAAGAATAACAGGTGTACCATGCCTTTAGAAACCCTAACACAAAAAAGGATAAACTCATTTCACTTTAAATTTTTAAATGAATGTCATCATTCACCCACACCCTTTTTTTATTTTATTGTAGTCATGGCAGCGGCAGACTTGGCCAACGGCCTAAACAAATTTGTTTCTACTACAACCAAGCCAGTAGCCAGTAGTTGCTCTTGCCGATGGGTGAGCCCCATGGATAAAGCTGTTTTTTTATAAATATTAATAATTAAATAAAATATTTTAAAAAGTTAACTTTGGGGGAAAAGGTTTATTGGGCTTCTAACTTCTTGTGGTTTGGACAGCTTATGGGTATAAATAGATACGGACATAAGGTTATCTGTGTTCGTTTGCCATTTACATACCCTTTGTCCATGTTTGTCATAATCCGTATCATATTTTGTCCAAGTCCAACCACTATGGACACAAATGGACACGGATAGACATAAACAAATACTTGAACACCTAAATTTTATCTTAATTCAAACTATGTAGTAACTATGTAGCATATTAAAATTATCCTAATATGTTATATATGTACTATGTTAATATTTTTAAGTTGTCTGCTACTTATGTAGTATGTTAAGACTGTCCTAACATGCTACATAGGTTCTAGATCTATATTTTCAAGTCATCTAGTACCTATGTAGCATGTTAGGACTGTCCTAACACACTACATAAGTACTATGTTCATGTTTTTAGGTTGTTAACTACCTATGTAGCATGTTAGAATAGTCCTAACATGCTATGTAAGGGACTTTCTCTTATACCATGTGATGTAATTAGGGAAAAATAGCCTGAGACCTGAATCCTGATTTTTGAGACGTGGATCTTCTAATGTTGATAGTGAGGAAGACCAACTCGAATAGAACCAAGGCTTCGAAAACAGATGCCCATAAATTCCCGGCCCATTTAGATCCCCCATCATTGCAATCTCCTAGAAGGTTGATATTATTTGTTTTATTAAAACAGTTGAGAAGCGTCTGGGCTATCACGAGCCACTAGCGTAAGAGGCATGTGGGTTTTCTTCGTGCGCGACCATTATATGCGCTTAGCGCGCATATTAACGGCACTCTTGTTTTATTTTGGTTCACTAAAACTGAAAATTTTATGCAGCTCTGCATCAGATCATGCTCTCAAACCTTTTTCTATTTGAATAAACCATTTCCTGCCCCTAGGGGCGGAAAACTCTTTTCCAATTAAATTATGTTTAAAGGGCAATGTTCCTCTTAGATATGATATATTTTTGAAAAAAGGAAAATAGTGAAAATAAGGGAGAAAAATAATTTTTTTTCTCTTTTCCACTTTTTTACTTGTTGTTGTACCTTTTTTATTTATGCAAGAACCTTCTTTCTTATGAGAAAAAAGTCTTACTTTTTCTAGACATCCCATCCCATGCTAAAGAAATCTAACCAAAGACTTTTTTATCTTTAGGTAGGGCTAAGACATCCCAATGATCACTAAATAAAAGACTTATCAAAATTTATATAATTTTAAATCTTATGTTATTCTAACAAGTAGGACCCTCAATTTATAAATAAATATTCCAAACTTATTTATTTAAAAAAAGTAATTATCACAAAATGCATCTATTCAATAAACCATCCCAACTAGGTGTTGGTAAGATGGAACGTATGAACTGAAATGAGCTTTAAGTGAGGCACACATATCCTATCCAACCAAAACATAGTTAGGAATCACTATTGTGTAAATGGGTTGGGTCTATATTATTATCCATTTATTAAGGCATCGTTTGGATAACGCTTTGTGCCAGCTTTCTACCACTTTGTCAGTAAATTTTGTTATAGATAGATAATGTAGACTAAAAGCATTGCTTTGTTTTAAAAATATTTTTAACTCTATTTTTGTTTTTCGCCTGCCAAACTTTTCTCCTCATGGGGTTAGGCCAAAAACATGTGAGAGAAAGGAAAAAAATGCTACGATTTAATATTTTTACCTTTCTCCTCTCTAGTCCCATAACTCCTTTTCGTAATTTTTTTTTCTTCTACACTAAAATCCTTCATTCCCTATTTTCCTCTCTAGTGCCTAAAACCGCTTTCTCCCTTCTCCTCCCACTATGTCAACCTTCGTCCGCCATTAGTGTCCACACATAGTGTAGGCTGAAATTTGAAGATAAGTATGCAACTTTCCTGCAACCTTCACCTAGCCGCCTCCACCAACTTCTTTAGGTTTTATGATTTTATTATTTATTATTATTATTATTTTGAAAGTAGATCTTGAGTTTACATAGGTTGTTAATTTTTTTATGAATGGTTGATAAGCTTATATGTCATAATTATGGGAGGGCAAAGCATATATTTTTCATAACTCAGATGCTATGCTATGGAATACAATGGTCATCCTAACAAAATTTCTAGAAGACTAATTTTTTATAACATACATCCAAACATAACTCATTTTTGTTTTATTTTTCAATAATTGATTTTAACAAAAACTAACTTTTCACGTGGCACAAAACATCATCCAAATGACACCTAAATTAAGGATGTTAATAACCTTACACCACTTTCAATCAAAATTTTTTTTTACACAAAATTTGATTGGACTGAACAAAGTAGATCTCATGTGACAACCCACTTTGTTATATCTAATAAAAAACTAGACAAAAAGTGTAGAAAACTATTATCCTTTAATTAACTTCACCAAATTATTTATTAAAAAAAGTGAATGTGACCCAAATTTTAAATAACCCTTCTAAGTGATTTACCACCCGCGCCTATGAAGTGACGGGCAGTCGTGGACCATGTGACTTCCTCTTTTTCACCAATTTTGGTCATCTTGAATGGCTATTGGTCAGGTTGGGTGAATTGGACTGTTGGGTGATTTGGGGGCATCTCCAACAGTGAAGAATTTTTTATGTTCCTTACTAACAATGTGTTAAACATAAGCCACGCATAAGAGTTTTTATCCTTAAAACAAATAATGTACGTTCTTTAGTACACGTTAGCATCAATACCAATAATACTAATATACGATAGAGGTGTGTGACACACATATTTAACTTACACTCAGCTTATTGTCTTCCCAGTAACGGTGGCGGTCTGGTTTTGTGGTGGTGAGCTAGAGATCGTCTAGTACCGTACAACTCTTTGGCCAACTACCGAAGTTGGCCGTTCCAAAACCACGTGCTGAACCCTAAGCGGGGAGTTGAACGAACTCGGGCAGAAGGCTGAGTAAGAAACCATTGGCGAATGGCGACTGCACCTCAATTTCCCTTTATACCCTTCTGGGCTTTGGACTTCTCTGCTCAGCTGCCGTCTACCACGGATTCTGGTGGGTGGCAATTTGGTAGTTTCCCCACTGGGTTTCCCCTCCCCTGTTCCTACTGCATCATGTGGGGAAGACAAGACTGCAGTAGGCATGGGTTGGTAGGTAAAGCCCGCCCCTCCCTTCCAACGCATTTATTCCAATCTTCCTCACCCCAACTATTTCTCTGGCGGGAGAAGGTAGCTGAGCCTCTGCAGTTCTTGTTGTCCACTATTACTGAACAAATTTGGATTTTTTTTTCTCCATTGATTTACAATGGACTTCTTGCAAACACCCACTGTTGGGATTCTGGGTATTGCCGTTGCTTTCGTCGCCATCGTTGCCGGAGCTACCTACATCTATCTCAGTAAAAAGCTAAAGGGTATCAAAATTTTATGTCTTTTTTTTGTCTGGCCTCATTTTCTAAGTTCCATGTGTTGCTCCTCTGTTTTGAGCTTTTAATCGGTCGTTTTCTCTTGCAGTCTCTTATTGGTATTCTTTCTTAGTCTCATTCTGACGATGCATGTATGATCGTATTGGCAATCAATAGATTGCTTAAATTGTCCTGGGGTAGTGGGACTGGATTTAGTTGGGCAGCATAATTCCTTGATTGAATTGGTATTCAGTGGGATTGCTTTTCCTTGTGATGGGCCAAGATCGAGCGATACATTACTTTTAAATTTCGATGGATATTTATTGTAATTTAGTGCGAGAAGCCCTACATGTATGCGTGTATTATACTCCTGGGTTACGGGAAAAATTCATCAGGAGTCAACTAGTTCTCCTATTATTTTGTAGTTTCATTGGGTTATGGGTTTACCTGTATTCTACCGTTCTGCAATTTGTTGTTCCTTCAGCCTTCATATTCATGAAGTTAGGAAATCTTACCATTCATGTTGATATAATAAATATGATTAACCATCTGTTTCTGCCGTTGATTGCACTATGTAATGCTTCCAAAAGTTGCTGATTGTCTCCAAAACAGACAAATGCTTTTGTGTGGTCTTAGCAGCTGCTTTCTTATCTTCCATGGGAAAATGAATTGTTCATACTCTGTTCCTACATTTCTGTTTCGATTGTATGCTGGGAACGACGTCTTTCTGGTTCTGTAATCATGTGAATTTAAAATTTCTACACCTGATTAATTTATCTTTCTAATCAATTTTTTTTATGTGGTAAGTGGTTTCATCTCGAGCGGCTGGTCTCCTTTTTGAATCAAAACGATTGTTAATAGTGTTTACGTTGCACTCTTCTAGGCTGTTTGGACCCAGAAAATTTTAAAGAGTTTAAACTTGTGAAGCGGATGCAGCTTAGCCATAATGTGGCCAAATTTCAATTTGCTCTTCCTACTCCAACTTCTGTGTTGGGACTTCCGATTGGACAACATATAAGTTGCAGGTTTAGTTTACAAAGATTTCTATAATTAAGGAAAGCTAAAGCAAGTTATTTATTTATTTATTGAATTTGTCACCCCACATTATATACGTTTGCCTTGTAAAAGAGGAAAGGATAGTTTGGGTGAAGAAGTCATTAAACCTTATACACCAACAACTTTGGACTCTGATATTGGATATTTCGAGCTTGTTATAAAGGTAAAAGAATTTTATTTTCACTCTCATTAAGCAAGATTGTACAAGTTAATGTATTGACCTTTGATTTACTGTCCCATCTGTGCATTATATTTATTAATATGCAGATGTATCCCCAAGGAAGAATGTCACACCATTTCCGTGAGTTGAAAGTTGGGGATTACTTGTCCGTTAGAGGTCCCAAGGTAATTATTATAATTTGCTTTTGCAGTCCTTTTGGAAGCCTTGCACTTGTTTTTTATATGTATAATTTAAAAAACCGATCACTGACAATCTGTGTTAACTAAGTTGTTTCTAAATTTATTTGTGTCGTTGTCTCATATGATGTTAGCAACTGTCTTATATGAATGCTTATTCAAGGAATTTCTGTCATCGGTTTTCTATTCTCTCACTAATAATGTTGTCCTATGAGGTGGAGTATTAGTTAGCATCTCAAGATATTTTAATTTTATATATACAGACATTAGAATGTTTTGGAATATCTAATCACCTAAACTTACATCACCTTACAAAAGGTCTATCAAGTTCCATATAAAAAGTAAAAAAAAAATGTTCCATATAAAAGGTTAGGTTTTTAGACTGGGGCTCGCCTGGCCAGTCAAATACTCTGCCTGTGGTCATCGACGCATCTAAATCAGTATCTTTCATAGTAGCATATAGTTCCAAATGATCAAACTCTACAGACAGTCCGAAGAGGTCAAAGTATTACATTCTTAGGGTCCTTCCCAAATATGTGGGATAGAAAGAACTAATACTCATGATCTACAATGACTCAAGTGTAAACTGGAGCTTGTTTACAACATTTATGGTAGAATATATGACACAGAAGCAAGATATACTTTCTCCAACTTGGGTGACTATTGTTTGTTTATTTGATCTACATGCTCTGCTGTGTATCTCCAGGGTCGATTCAAGTATCAGGTGGGTCAAGTTAGGGCATTTGGCATGCTTGCTGGAGGTTCTGGGATCACTCCCATGTTTCAGGTGAGTGCTAATATCTTTCAAGTCATGGTTCATTTCTACGTTTTTACTCATTGTGCTTATAAGTTATATGGTAATGGCTTTTAAACTATACTATGCATATGCCAGTATATCTCCTCCTCCCTTCATGTTGTTGGCTAGTAATCATATTTAGCAATCTCTACTTTAGGTTGCGAGAGCCATTTTGGAGAATCCAAAAGACACCACTAAAGTCCACCTCATTTATGCCAATGTCACTTATGAAGATATCCTGCTGAAGGTGAGAAGTCGATTTCTTTGTTACACTATTTCTCTTAATTGGGAACACAGTTGCTTCAGTAACTTAGTATTCTATCTAATTTGAATGTGAGCTTTATTCTCCACTTTCTGTCCAACAAAACCTTACATCAGGTTTTGAAAAGTGGATCCCCTTATTGTCAGGTGAGACCCACTTTTCTCTGTCCTATCAAAACCTGGAGTAAGGTTTTGTCCGAGAGAAAGTGTAGGGTTAACAGCATCCATGAAAAAGTAAGATGGAGCAGAGTACTCTGTCATGTTTAACCTGTAATGAACTAAATTATTTATTTAATATATGCAGGAGGAGCTGGATAACGTAGCTAAAACCTACCCTGACCGCTTTAAAATCTATTATGTGCTAAATCAGGTTGCTCACTCTTCTTTATCTGAATTTCCATAGTGGTGAATTTTGTACTTAAATGGTAGACACTGGTTAGGTTTTCTTTCTCCAAATTCAGTTTTCTCATATCAATAGTTAGTCAGTAGGTATGCATGTGTTTCCCTTTTCTCTGTATGAAATTCACTTGGTTATTTTGATTGGAGAAGGAAAAAAAGCCAATGTTATGTTATTCATATATAATGTCAGTAATTTTGTTCTCACTGGAGGGAAAATTTTCAGCCCCCAGAAGTTTGGAATGGTGGTGTTGGCTTTGTGTCAAAGGAAATGATTCAAGCTCACTGCCCACCGCCAGCGGCAGACATCCAGGTAATTGTAAAACAAAACGTATAAAATATCATTGAGCTTGCTCGTAGCTATTAACTTTAATTTTCAACTAAACAGAAGTTCATATTCCGATTTAGGGTTTAGGGTTTGTATGCTTACATGCTTCGTAAGCTGAAATTTTCTGGTTGATTGGCAGATTCTCAGGTGCGGACCCCCACCTATGAACAAGGCTATGGCTGCTCACCTTGATGATCTGGGCTACACCAAGGAAATGCAGTTCCAGTTTTAAAACCGTTTATTTCCCCTTGTTTTTTCATCATATCTCTCACCTTTCGAAAGTGGACTTCTTTAAATTTGTCACCTATCATGTTAGAATTGAGCACCGGAAAATCAACCATATCCCATGCCCCAGCAATTCACGGGATTGAACCATTCAAGCACTGTTGTCAGTGTCTTTGGGTTTATGCTATGTTGCTTAATTGGATCGCATGACAAATAAGGAGACCATTGATGACAAACAAATTTTGCATGATAATACGAGAACCTGATTGAAAGAAAATCGATTTATGTGCAGTGATTTTATTTATAATAGCATAGATATTCGTTATAAGATTATCAACCAGTTTTTAGTTGGACCAAATTAGTCCAACCTAAAGCCAAGAATCTTTAGTTAGGATTCATGTTCCGTTGCTTTTGTTATAAGTTAATAATCAGCAAAAAAATGTTAAGCACAATAATTAGATACCTTTGTTTTTGGGGCTACAAAGGGGTTGTTGGCTGTTCGGAAAGCCCTTTCTGGCCGAAAAATTGAGAAGGGCACTTTTCGTCCAAAAGGAAACGACTTTCGTATTTTTCCAAAAAAAAAAAAAAGTTATTTTAGAGGTGGAAAGGAGAATTTTATCAGAGAAAGACATTTTTAATTGCCCATTTTCATTTCTATTATTTTCACTACTCCAAGCATCTCCACCTTTTTTCTTTTAAGAAATAAAAGTGACAGGTAGAGATCAAAGTGCATCCCAATTACTACAAAACAGGGTAGGCAATGAGCGTACTACAGGTACTAAGCTGAAAATTTGGGTTTTTGTGTAGAAAAAAGTTTGTGAGTCTCGGATCTCGCATAAAATTAATTGGCTGCATGAGTAATGTCAATTGGCGGGGCGGGGCATGCAAATGGGACTCTTTTGAGTAGCCAATTAACCATTGATCGTGTATTCTATGATCTTGCATGGGATCCGTGCCACCAATGATATATCGTCCTACAAGCATTAGTATTTTTCAAATTTCCATGGGCTCCCCACCCTATTAAGGGTGTAAACAAGCCGAATATGAGGAGCTTTAAGTTATTTCGGCTTGAGCTTGAAACATCAATTTCAAGTTCGAGTTGAACTCTGAGTATAGTGGAGTTGCTTTAGCTTGTGATCACTTATTGGTTTTATAATTGTAGCCCATAGGTGTTTAGAGCAAAATTATTAATACGAATATGGTTAAAAAATAGTTTAATGTGTTCAAATTAGAAAACCAAATGAACTACTTTAGTTGATTTTGATTTCCTAATCTAAACTATTAATACAAGAAGGAGGGAATAAAGTTTTAAAAAATATAGTCCTAGTTCTCATGAGACATACTATTTTCTCTAACAAAAACTTGAGGTAGTTGTACCTAATAAAAGTGAAAATAATATATGTGTTGGGAAGGATTGAAACTTGGGAGACATGAAATCTATATACAATGTAATATATGCATACATATATTTTAAAAATAGTATACATAATGTAAGTTCGAGATGTTTTTAAGCTTCGAGCTAAGCCAAGTTGAATACATGTATATTTGAGTTTAGCTTGACTAACTTCGAATTTGAGCCGAGTTGAATGCGAGCTGAATCGAGATTGCTTTAACACCCCCTACACTTAAGGGTGTTAACAAGCCTAGCCGAGTATTGAGCTTACTAGGTATAAGCTCAAACTGTTCAAACTCGACTTGAAGCTTGAAAAGGCTCAAAAGTTGTAGCTCGAACTTGGCTTGAATTGAAAATTTGAAGCTCAATTCAAGCTTGAACTTTAGTGGCTATTTGGGTGTTGAATTTTTTGAAAATGAAAATGAATTTTTTTGGAATTAATTCTAAAAATTTACTGCCAAATTTGAATTACGTTTGGTAACAGAATTTTATAAAATAAATTTAGACGTCGCGTCAAACCTAATTTTCAAACTTTAAACTAATATAACTCTCTCTCCCTAATTCGGATATGCACGTTCTTAGTATTATTACGTTCCTAAATTCAAGCTCTATCAAATAAGATCCCACAAGGGTACATAATTTTGAACTTTTAAGTAGGCCCCATCTATATAACACATTTTTCAAAGCTCAATTTGATATGAGAGGTAACTGTTGAAAAATAGCGGAATCTATAATTTTTGAAGTGGGGCTGGAAGCCGAAATTGACGGAATCACCTTATAAGGTGATTCAGTGATTTCGGTTAATTCCGGCTTAGAATCAACTTATGTGCAAAATTTTTAATTTTGCCCACATTCTACACACAAACATGATTCTGATAATTCAAGCCAGAATTGAGACAGAATCAATTGAATCTGACAAAACTTCAGTACCCAAATAACCCCTAATATGTGAATCACGAGCCCAAGCTTGAACTAAGCTTAACCTAGGCACAAACCAAAAAAGGTTAAAAAAATTTATATCTAAAGTATATAAAGTATCTCATATAATAAGATATTTTTTTATTAAAGAATAATAAATATCATTCAATAAATATTGCTATTGCACATTAAACAACTAAATATAGTCACTAGTTGTAAAGAAAGTATAACAAATAATTTTTAGTTAGATATACTTCCAAAAAGTAGTATTACCATTTTTCTTATTTTATGTATGTATAAATAATAAAAAATAGATAAAAAAATAAAAACCCAACTGAAGACCCTTAATATGCCTCCAAAATTCTAAAATACATGTACTAAGAGAAACAACAAAGAAATAATTGTCGCCAATGCATTTCACTAAAGAAAATGGACAACAACAACATGATTTTATCTACTCTTTCTATGAGAAGGTGAAAGAGACATATACTTTTTAAATGACCAAAATACCCTCCTCCTTATCCACTTTTCCTTTCTTCTTCCTTCCCCCTCTTGTATTCATCCGATAAAATATGAGCTCTTCAACCATTCTACCCAACAATAATTGGGAAGCATTTTTCATGATCCCTGTTCATCATGAGCTGAGCATAAGGAATGTCCATGAAGTGGCCATTTTCAAGATTGATTGCGCACACACTAGTGCACATTAATATAAATGTTACTAACATTAACGTGCACTAGTGTGCGTGCCATTGATCTTGAAAATGGCCGCTTCACGGGCGTTCCTTACGTTCTGCTCATTGTCAGAGCGAAACATAAAAAAATGCTTCCCTAGAATTGTTGTTGCTTAGATCCTATCCAATTACTACTTAGACCCTATATTAGACTCGAGCAACACTACTAAGCCCCAATTGCACCACTTCCTACTCCTAGAGCCTCCTTTTCTCCTTCTTCTTGGCATCTGGTGGAGCCTTCAATTAAATTTGATCTTGTCCAGTTGTTGCCAGAAAGGAGGCAATAGTCTTCTCTGGTTCCGACCAAAGAAAGACAATTTTTCTTCTCTAGATTTGGCTAGCTAGCTGCAACCGGAGAAGGAAGATCATCTTCTTCAGATGAAGCTTGAGAAGATGGCGGATGTCTCCTCTAAATGTGACTAGATTTGGCCACCCACTACCTTCTCCAGCTCCAAGCATTTTATAACCTTCATCGAGTGTGGCCACCCGCCTCCTTCTTTGACTCTGGCCACACGTTGTCTTCCCTAGTTTCAACCAGCCATAGCTTTCTTCATCTCAGACCGGTTGCCGCCTTCTTCAGCTCCTACTAGCCTCTTCCTTCTCTAGCTCTGACCAGCTATCATTGCCCTTTTCAACTCCATTTTGTTAGAAAGCCCATTTATGTATTGAGAGCCCAAGCCTACTTTTAAATGAATGAGAATCACATATATAAATTGGTTGAAGGTTATAAATAGTCCCACATTGCCTAGAAAATGGTGATGTGTTGGTATATAAGACATAAGTTTAGCCTTTCAAGTTAGGCCTTTAAGCCACCCCACTTTTTGGGGGGAAATATATGTTAGAACCATTCACCTAGGTTGTCTAACCCAGATGCCTGCTGACACTGTCCGACCAGCTCGGCTCGGTTCACATACGCAGCCGATCGGGTTGGATCAACAAGATAATTATTTTTTGGACAAGTTCATTTAGTTTCTCTTAACCCAAAATGGGTCCAGTTTTCTTTTCACCAAAATGTGTCCATTAACGGGCGGATGCGTCCGTTTGAATGGGACATGTTGTTTTCAATGGGATTTCTTATAAAAATACTAAAAATTATTCTTTTATACTATCCTTTTGTTATGCCCCGACTTTTTTCATTAACTAAAAAGTCAGCATTACGTAAAATTTGAAAGCGTAGAGGGCCCGGATCAACCGTGTATAAACAAGAAACTCATAATGATAATAAGGTGCATATGTACAAAAGTCCAAAATAAATTAGAGCTATACACGCCATAAGTTTATGTCAGCAGAAATATACAATGTATACAAAATATTTAATTAAATAAAATCCGGCATATCAGCTCTTGTTCCTCGGACCGCTCGGCTATAGTCCCATATTTATACCTGCATTATCTGGGGGTGGGTGAGTATAAAACATCATACCCAATAGGTAGCGTTAAATACTATAAACATGCAGAGGCAAAATAGATCGTATGATAAGTCCAAAATCAAACAATCACATAACTTAAAACAAATCCTTTTCGTACACAGAATGTCGCTGATACTAAAACGACATACACCCATGCTCATGGGGCAACAGGATCAGAAGAAGAGGGGTTTTCCCGTGATACCCCAACTCCTATGTGTGCCGAAAAGCCTCTTTATGCAGTATCGAGGAGTAATAAACTCCGATAGTCCTTGATGTTGCATACCAAAGAACTACCCTTCAAATTCCGAATTTTAAAATAAACAGAATAACCAAATGATGTTCAAATAATTAATACTAAAATGATCTCGTAAGGACGGACCTTTGTCTGACCCTTAACGATATCTAAAACCCTTTAAAATAATCTCCATTATACGACTTGGAGTGATAAGAGAAAAGAAAGGAATATAGCCCTAACACGAAAATAGAATTTAAAACCACCTACCCTTATTAAGCCTACGTTTGCAGTGGGCTTAAAAGCGGTGGGTGGCACCTTCCCTTACGCAGAGATGGTTTCCTTGTCCAGTTCGGGTGAAGCGGACAGAACCTCCCCTAGCGCTGGGACCGTCTCCTCGTCCGGCTCGGGTGAGGTGGGCAGAACCTCTTGTAACGTCGGGACAACCTCCTCGTCCGGCTAGGGTGAAGCGGACAAAACCTCCCCTAGCGCTAGGACCGTCTCCTCGTCCCGCTCGGGTGAGGTGGGCAGAACCTCCTCAAGCCTCAGGTTATTTTTACTATTTAGAGAGGTTATCTCGAAGAACAGACCCTCTCACGACGTCGGGCACCATCAATTTAGGTAAAATCGGTTTTTGAATGGGTAAGAACGGACATGAAAAAGTAAAGAAATGCACGTTTAAAGTATAAAAATGGCGTGGAGTAGGCAAAAGAGAAGGGAAGAGGGGTAGGGGCGAGTTGCCCCCCCCCCCCCCCCCCCCCCCCCATTTAAAGGTGAAGCTAGCCGTTGGATGCGCGCCACCGACAAAAACAGCGGCTAACCACTGCTAACCGCCGGGCTAGCCTGCGGCTAGCCTGGACCTGCTGCAAAAGCGGCAGGTGGGCTGACATGCATCAGCTCCTGCTGACGCCACCACCTACTGGGTATGATGTTTTATACTCACCAAGCCTCAGATAATGCAGGTATAAATACCAGTTTGGGACTATAGCCGATCGGTCCGAGGAACAAGAGCTGATATGCCAGATTTTGTTTAATTAAATATTTTGTATACATTGTATATTTTTGCTGACATAAACTTATGGCGTGTATAGCTCTAATTTATTTTGGACTTTTGTACGTATGCACCTTATTATCATTATGAGTTTCTTGTTTATACACGGTCGATCAGAGCCCTCTACGCTTACAAATTTTACGTAATGCCGACTTTTAAGTTAATGAAAAAAGTCGGGGTGTAACACCTTTACTGAATGTCATTACTGTCTTCTATGAGAGCAATTCCATAACATTGGTTCGCTTGTTTCTGCTTTTGCGACCACTCCTAGTTGCTCTCATGGGCTAGCCTTGTTGGCCTTCTCCTAGCTCCGCCTTGGCCTGGAAGTGGCAAAGGTAGATGTACTTGACCTACCCCACCCCACCCGTCCCTCCTCTCTGTTTTGATTTACACTGTGCGGAGAAAAAAATGGTCCTTTTTCTTCTATATGCATCTGTTGTGGTCGCCATTGGCTAGCCACAATCTGACTGGCTCCGACTTGGCACGACAAAGGCTAGAGATTGGCGTTCTTGGCCTAACTCAACCTTGCTACACCCCTCTTCACCAATTCATGTTTATCGTGTCGTCACTTCTGCCCTTGACCCCTCCCCTCAATAGCCTTTTGGGCATTTTTTTGCCCTGAACGTCCTAGTGCGATGTTGGAGGCTTTTGGATCATCGAGCACCTCTTTCACATTGGCTGCAACTCGAAACCACTGACAAGTTCCCGACATTTTTCACTCCAAGCTGCCCCTTTTCTTCAAAGGCAATGCCTTGGCCCATTAGAATCGTTGTAGACTCCACCCACGTCATGCGCCCCGCCATCAGAGCTGGCTGGGAAAGCTACATAGGAGACTTTGAACACTGTAACTTCATATTAGCGTGCTTTTATGTGATAATTCTCGCTAGGACCAAGGAAAATAAATTATATTGATGCATAATGATAACGATATCGCATGGAATAGCTTGTTATGAGGTTGTGGGAATGATAATCGAATTGTGTGTTTAATGGTATGACAATTGGTGGACTATTTGTATATTCTTAGAGAGGATTTTTTTCAGCAAACTAGTTGAATGAATGGGCCGAATGCCTATGTTATGAATTATCCGCATGTTAGTTAAATGGATTAGCCAAATGTCTTTCTGTCATGAATTTCAAGCATGCTTCTTAAATGGATTATTTATATGTTTATACAGTGGATTATACACATGCTAATTAGATGGATTGCTGGTATGCATATGCAATAAATTATATACATACTAGTTAGATGGACTGCACATATGCTTATGCTATGAGTTATGAGTTTGCTAAATGTATGTTTGGCATATTGTTTGTTATGTCAGATATGTTGTGCGTGGACTTTAGTATGGCCTGAGGGTGTTTAATAGTATCTGTAACCATAAAGAGTTAGGAGTGGTGTTTAGTCAAATCTGGCGCTTCAACGTATCTATTTGTGTAATTGACCTCAGTATTTGTAACCATAAAGAGTTAGAAGTGGTGTTTAGTCGTAGGTCATGGGCCTCGACTCGCCACAGAAATGTTCGGCTCGAAAACGGGAGAGAAAAGAAATTGGCACGAAGCAAAAGAGAAAGGAAGAGAAGGAAAAAACATAGAAATTGATCAGGCGCGTCTCAATGCGCCCGACCATTTTGGAACAATGAAGGGGGAAGACACCTTCACTCTGTGAGGCCGGAGGGACCCCCGTTGCCGGCCACCAACTTCCGCCCGTCCAGCCTCGGCCGGCCGATGTCGCCACCCCCCCTCTTTCTCCCTTTTTCCCGTTTCTGCCTGATGACCCCTTTCGATTTTGTTTCACCCGATCCGCCGCTATCACCGGCCAGTTGGCCCCTAGCCCACCACCATAACTCCACCCCGACTAGGACAACATTAGAGCACCGCCGTCCTAGCCTCCCTGCCCTTGCTTCGCCGCCGTGAGGTAAAATTCGTTGCCCCTATTTTCTTTTTCTCTCTATGTTGCGGCCATTGGTGGTCGGCCACTACTGACTGGCCTTTGGCCCTCCCCTGACCACCGCCTCCCTCAGCCCTATTCCGATAGGGATCAAAAAATTCTCCTTTTCCTTCATTTTTGTTGTTGTTTGTTTTCGATGTCAATTGCCACCCACTATCGGCCTCCGGGTTGCCACCTTGAACCGGCAACGACGAGGTATCGAGGTTTGGCTCCCCTTGCCTCAATCGGTTCAGATTTGCTTGATTGGCCAATCTGTACCGAAGTAAAGTCTCTCATTTTTCCTTGGCGGCATCCATTCTCCACCATCGAACGACATCACACCAATGTCCATTGGACTTGCTTTGATCCGCTGACTCCCTGGTCTGGCCCCCGGCCCCGTCTGGCTGTTCATGACCATGCGATGCTGCCCCAACTTGGCACATTGTCGCCCCAGTTAAATCGGGTCTCTTTATTTTTCTAACCGGTTGTTCTGCCGCCTAGCGTTGGCTAGTGGATAGTTGTGGATGTTGGCTTGACCCAATATCAGCAAGAGGTCAATGCTCCCAGCCTCCTATGCACATCTTCTACACACACTAGACGCCCCTAAACTTTGGGGTACGTCTCTGACAGCCACTGATGGGCCCCACTCCAACCCAAGCCAACGTGTCCAGCTTGATATTGTGCAGACTTGGGTTGCATGTCCGACCAACATGGGCTCTGCCCCGGCCCAATGACAGCAAGGACCTACACTTCTGGCCTGATTCTACCTCTGCACCCTCACTTTTTGTTACGCATGACCCAGAACCTACAGGAAAGTCCCCGGTTCCCTGTCCTTCCAAGGGGAAGATTATTGTCGACCACTGGCCTCGGGCCAGCGAAGGCTTAACCGATGCCATACCCATAGCCTCCACTGTAAGACATGCTTGATGCATGACCACCCACTCAATAGATTTGGTTGTGGGTGGTGATTGGAGATGTCGCCGCTTTTGTCGGCCACCTTCTCTGACCCTTAATGCTCTCAAGTTTGTTTAGGGGACTGCTGCTAGCGAACCCCACATCTTTTGTGTTTGACAACCCTAACCCCTAAAAGACCACTCTTTTTAGGGTTTGGCAGTGACATCACGTGCAAATGTTGTTTGATAGCCAATCCCACCCATGAGTAGTTGGATCCTACTCCCATCAGCTTGAGTCACATTGGGACGAACCGACAATATGCCCCTTTGGCCATCCTTTTGTCGCGCGTGCTTGTGGTCGTGTGTGTAGCTTAAATAAAGGGCATTGCCCTTGCGGTGTATGATGATTCAATGACACCATCGCTAGGCAATATGGCCGTTAAAGCACTCTGCCCTTTTGTGAGGATTTGGCGATGCAAAATCGATGCCCCTGGGTGTACTTCGCGGCCGAAAATTTAGCATTTTGTGGCCAACAAAGCGTTTTAATAGTTGGCCGACCTCCAATCAATCACTCCCAATTCGGTGGTCGCTTTTGCTGTTCCTAGTGGCACGACCTTGTTTTCAATCGCCCTAGTGCGCCCAATCTTTTTCTTTGAGTGAAATTAGTCTAACCTTATCGAGATTAATTCCATCATTTTTTAAAATCTTCAGGACAACAACTCTCTCATTGCGATGCTTTCGACCGCCATCGACGCCGCCACCATCGTATACTCGCCATCAAACTCACATGGATTCCGAGGTAGGGGACCTTGAACTTGTAATTTCATGATAACATGCTTTAATTGTGTAGTAGCATGTTAAGAGTTGATAATTTAATGCTTTGCATGATAAATGCTGATTAAACGAGCATGTTTTATGTATGTGAATTATGTGTATGTTAATGAAGACTAAGGGCACAGTAGTAAGTTGTTATGAATTATATGTATGTGATCAAAGCGTATGATAGACTTTGTTGTGGGATGGTGGTGTGTGTGGTCGATGGGCATGAGTATGGGCATTTGATTATAAGTTTGCCGAAGGGGTATTTTAAGGATTATGATGTGGAGATTACAACTGTATGCTAGGAGAGGGAAGACTTATGAATGACATGCAAAAGTTGGACTTATGAGATTGGAAGATCAGTTTGGATTGAGTCAGAGGGTACGTTGGAGCAAAGAGCAAGAGACTTAGGGTATACATGAATTTTGAAGATGTAAGATTCAGAGAGCATTTGGGGGATTGTGAGTTAACAAGAGATAATAATATAATTGTACACATATAATGTACATAATATGAATTGTAATGAAAGAATAATGAGTACGGAATTAGTAAGAGTTTGATGACAGGACTTAGGTCTAAAGGATTTCATTTGAGGAGTTCAAGTAAGACATTTTGGTTTTAAGGCGAACGGTGCAGAATGTAAGGCTAGAAGTATATAATGGTAAGTGTATGTCGACATGGAATTCGAGTTTGACAAGAAATGCTATGCAGAGATCTGTAACACTATAAGAGTAAGAGTGAGTTCTAAGTACGATTGGATGAGCTAAGTTGAAGTATATTACCCTTGTGGACTAAGGCTTTAAATCGGTCGGTGTGGTTCTAACTTGGTTGACTGAAGAATGTAAGACGGAAGTAGTTCTGAACCTAATTGCATGCATAAGTTACCTAATATGAACTTGAATGGTAAGTAACCCTAATTTGATAATATTGTGAGTTTGAGACTGAGGGTTTTGACGGATTAAGTTCCGTTTTTGAGCCAGTCGATAAGTAGTCGACTAAACGTCTTTTATGGTCTAGCCATGGTGTTATCCTGCTGAATTTGGTCTTGCTACTGTATTTCAGCTCAAACGTTTGATGCTCTATTGAGAGCATTGTAAGTTTCCTCCCTTCGTGGGCACTATATGTCTTTTTGCCTACATATGGTAATGTATGTTCTGCCCAAGAGTGGCACCATAGGTTTTTCCACCCTTAGTTGGCACTGTATGGCCCTAGAGAGTGGGCATTTGGGCGCTCAGGCAAGTAATATCATGGGTATGCTCTTACTTGTTTGATCTTGTGCCCCATGAGCATAGGTATGCCTTGCCTTCAGAAAAGTACATATCTTCTAGTTGCTCTCCGAAGGTTAAAGTGACGCCCCAGTGACATTCCCTTCTTTTCCGATGGTGGAGTTTATCAATTGTAATGAGCTTCAGTGGTTGGTAGTATGTGTATAACAATAAGAGTAAGTTATATGTATCAGAGTTTGAGTAAGCAGTATGTGTAAGATTCAGAGTGAGTGTAAGTGTGAGCTTCTAAGGAAGACGGTAAGAGTACGTTTATGAGTAAGAATAAGATTGTATGAGTAAGGTCATACAAGTAAGTTCATATGAATAAGAGCGTATGAGTATGTGTATGTTGTAAGTGTAAGCATACAATTGTATGAGTAAGTTGGTATGACTCTGATTCAGAGTGTAAGTGTAAGAGTACTCTATAAAAGTAAGTGTAAGATCAACTAGTGTGATAGTATGAGTGTAAGACACTTTATTTATGGTGCATGTACTTCTTGCTTCATGTGTGGTTGTATGAATGCATCTATATATGAACTTACAAAGTTCATTGATTTATTTCCCCAATTTGGTATTTTCCATCGATGAAAATACTCACTTACCCTATTTTTTTAGCCCCTTTGTCTAGAGGCTTTTGCAGGTTGATCGATAACTTTTTGGGACTCGGCTATTCCCCGTGGTGGACTATTTTTTCGCGACCTTGTGTACAGTGGACTTGTGTGAAGTTATGTGGATTTTGGTGCTACGATCTCATGTATTGATTAAGGTGAGTGTTAAATATGTTATTCTTATGGACTTGTGCATATATTTATGAATCAGAACACAAACTATTGAAGAACTTGTACTTAGAAAGGCCTGGGATGTATTTGTTTTTAAAGACCATGGCCATGGCGGGTTTCACTTTTATGTTTTTGTTTTGGGTCAAGCATGAGAATGTTGGTTTGTTGTAAGATGAATTAATTTGTGAAAATTATTTTCACACGTTTTGAATTTTGTTGGTTCATTTGATTTACGTTCATATTTTGAAACAAATTTATGGTAAAAGTTTAAGGTAAATATATGAAAAAAACTCGGGCGTTACAGGTTCTAAGTGTAAGTGTAAGTTTGTAAGTGTAAGATTATGAGTGTTAAACCTTAGGGGTTAGACAGATTAAATTCTGTATTTGAGCCATGGTAAATCATCAGCTGAGAATTTCTCACATCTAGTCATGGTGTTTATCCTACGGGATGTTGTCTTAGTGTTGTACTTAAGCACAGATGTTTGATTTTCTATTGAGAGCAATGTATGGATGTTCAGAGTTAGCCCTGTAAATATCTGCCCAAAAGTGGCATTGTATGGTTTCTGCCCTTAGTTGGCACTGTATGACCCCAAAGAGTGGGCGTTTGCGCTCTTAGGTAAGTAGTATAATGAATCATTTTTCATCTATTTGATTCTATGCCCCATGAGTATAGGTGTGTCTTGCCTTCAGAATAGTCAACAATGTCTTGTTACTCCCTGGAGGTTAAGGTGATGCCCCAGTGATATTTTTTTCTTCGAGGCTTGAGCTAATTAAATTGTAATGGGTTCTAGTTCTCGATTGTAAGTGTAGCATTTCGAGTAAGAGTATGATTGTAAGATTCGGAGTAAGATTAGGTTTGCGAGGTTCTAAGTATAACATTGACTCTTTGAACAAGACTATAAGCATACAAATTTAAAGACAATAGTATGAGACAATAAGTTTATGAGTATGGGTAAGAATGTCTTGTAAGCCAATGTGTATGAACATATGTTTATTGTGAGTCTTTGGTTTCTTTATGCTTTCCTGCTTCATGTTGATGTTTAATGAAAGCAACTATGTTTGAACTTACAAAATTTGCTGAGTAGAAATCTCCTACTGAGTATGAAAAAACTCATTTTCTTTCTTTTTAGCCCCTTATATTTTGGAAGCTTTTGCAGGTTCCTAATCAAGAGCTCATTGGATTAGACTTGTGCTATTGTTAGAAGGACCACTCCATTTAGACTGTTAGTGTACCTTTGACTCAATATGATTCCTTTGTAGTTTTGTCACGACCTAATGTATTAGTTTGATAACTGATGTATTGGGTGAGATGAGAGTTTGAGATGTTTATATTTTTTTAGACTTGTATATGAAACTTTATACTCTCAACTGTTATGGGGTTTGTACCATGGCATCTAATTTCACATTTTGTATTTGATTCACATGGGAGATTGTTTTGTTTGGCCTTATGATGATTTGACAAAGTTTATGTTGAAAAACTTGTACGATTATTTATATTTATGAAAAATGTTTTCATAGGTTTCAAATTTCATCGATCTTCACTATTTACATACGTTATATGGCAAAACATTTCATGAAATTTTAAGAAAAATGTGTGTACAATCTTGGGCGTGACAAATGATCCTTCTAAGTGGACATCATATAAGAGGGAGGCATTGTTAGGGCCCAGCTGTAGAATCCCTTTATGTTTTGATCTTGTAGTGAAGCACAAGATTAAGGATGGCATTGGGGATGAGTTTGACATCCTTGACAAAGATGAGACCTTAGTTGATCTTATATGTAGAATCCTTCAGGAGCTATGATTCCACAACATAGGGCTCTGCGGGCTTACTAGTCAGTGTGGATAACTTGTAGAGCATGAGGTTGAGAGGTTATATTGGTGAGGATGACGGGGGGATAATACTGGCCGGTTAGATAACTTCGTTGTTGATGCATATATGACGTTTCTCTAGAAGTATGTGGAAGGAGGGAGTTGGACGATGAAGGGCAGCCCAAAGTCCACATTTTTTATCCACATTTTCTTGTTCGTATTTGGCCTTCTTATCACACTTTCTCTTTCAACTTCATTCATTTACCTACTTTGGTTTGTGGTTGCTGCAAAATTTATAATCATTCATCGACAGCATGTGACCAATTGTGTCATTTCATTTGTGCCTTTCGGAGTTTAATATGTACTAGAAGTAACTGAATATGTTGTTCACTACTTGATTGCTTCAAATGCTCATATCTCATTTAAGCATTTGGAACTAAAGGGGACACAATTTTTTTTTTCTTGTCAACTTATTTGTTTGGTGATTTAGTGTGTATGCTTGGGTCACCATTGATTGTAGAAGCTATATCAAGTGATACATATGTTAGATGTTAGGGAGGGTTCAACTGTCCCTTTTGTGAGTCCTTCATGTTTTATAATATGAAATTATTGTATTCTTTCAGGTTGTGATGGTAGGTTGAGCTTCAAACTCTTTTTGCATGTGTTTGCGACTTCGTGATTGTTTATGTATGTGTTTTCTTCTTTGTATTCTCTTTCTATTTATACTCTGTGGCATTTTTTATGTAGGAGGAAGAATGAGATGATCACATTCAGAAGTGATAGCCTTCACTGTAAGAATAATTATTCCAATAATCTCCCCTATAATAGTTGGCTACCATAGCCATACCCCCCATCGCAAATATAGTAGTACATGCATGCCTACACAGTAGCCCCACGAGTTGCCACTTCCTGCATGTGCAAGTGTAGTCTTAAGGTTGACTATTGAATGTTTTTTGACCTCTACCACCTCTACCACCTCTACTATATTCTTTTTATCATTCAAGATAGAAAGTGCACGAGATGTGTTGATGATATCATTTAATTTTTCATTAATTTCTGGAATAAGGTATGTATCCCAGTTCTCACAAACATACCTAGCCTCATGCATCTTGGTCATTATTCTCATGTGAATCCTATCAAGCAGCCCAATAATCGACATCTCCTTATCTATCCTCACCCAACTATTGAAGCTTTCCGCTATGTTGTTCAAAAGGTGGCCATATTGTTGGCCAGGGAATAGTGCATCATACTATCGTTCTGGCTCATTTTGTTGTACCCAAATGTATGCCACTTCAGATGTTTGTCAGAGCTTCAGTAGTGCCTTCTCATACTCGTGCATATTGGAAGCACATGCAACCTGGTGGATCATCTTCACCATATTTGCTTTGCTTCCTTTATGGCCTCCGCTTCTCAAGCCCCTATCCTGAAGGTTGTGCTCCAAGTGACAAACACAATAGTCATGAAAAGCTTTCAGGAATACCATGGTTATACTACAAATCAACCCCTTGTCCCTGTTAGAGACAAAAGTGATCCACCTCTCTTTCCTTACAATGTCCTGTATTTACATCAAGAACCACTTCCAATTAGCTTCATTTTCTGTGTCTACAACACCATACACAAACAAAAATATATGATCTCCCCCATTAATAGCACAAGCAGCTAGAACAGTTCCCTTTCCCGGCCATAAACATGTGTACCATCCAAAAACAATAAGAGCCTATAGTATGTAAAACAAACAACAAATAAAGTTAGGAATAAACCTCATGTTGGAAAGATTCACCTAATACTTTGCATGGCTCTGCTCCCAGGGTTTATCATCTGTAGTTTATTGCAATACCATAGAATATCATTGTAAGAGTTTTTTTGTAATTACTACATATCATGCATCTTGCCACCTTTTTAGCACATTGTGCCTTTTGATATGTGATGGAATATCATTGTAAGAGTTTGTGTTTCAGAAGTTATCTGCTTCGCTTAGCTGCTAGAAGTGAGGGGTGAGCCTGAGTTAGCTCCTGCAACTGAGGGTCGTATGCTAATTTATTCGTTTTGAGGGGTGGGCAGCCGAACTGATAGACAAAAATGAGGCTGATTTACTAGAGCTTAGGGCGGAAGTCACAAAAGTTGAGGATGGAGGGGAGGAAGAGGGTAGCTGGCGGCAAAAGGGAGGTATCTAATAGTTGTTGTCGGAAGGGACAGAGATTCATGGAGTAGATGAATGGTAGGGCAAGATCTGCCCGCGGAGCTAGTAGAGAGAAGGGAGGGTGGTGGCGGCGGCGGAAAGCAAGGACGGGAGAAGTGGAGCTCGCCAGAAGAGATGGATGAATTAGTAGGATCTACTAGTGTAGCTGGTAGGCAAAAGGGATGGAGGTGCTGATAGACATAAGGGACAAGCGAAGTAGAGCCCACTGGAAGAGAGGAGGAATGTGCGGGATGGGAGTTTATAGCGGGAAGGGTAAAATAGACCTTTTACATATACCTTATTTACAAATTGGTCACCTGCTCAATTTGGGAAACTTTTCGAGATGATGTTCATTTCCTAATTGCTTCTTATCTTTATTAGATTAATAAAAAATAACTTGTCACTTTCAATAATTTAATACTTATTTTTTCTATAAAAAATAAAAAGCCTAACAATAAACTAAGGTAGGTAGAATGAAGACGATGATAACTTGTTGAGTATGGATGTTTCAGAATGAAACCAAAAGTGGATGAGTAGTCAATTGTATCATAGTGATTGTATAGCTAATTGTGTCACTTTTTAATATCTCATTTTTAGGTTAATACCTAAGAGTTATGTTGTTATGTATCTCCTCAATCCTCAGTTTTCGTTTCCAAATTTAGAAGAGTTATTGGGTATCTTAGTGTAATATCACATTAAAATTAATATATTTAGATATGTTTATATAGTTTATTTAATTATACTTTTATAATATATGTGAATTTCAAAACACATCACATATGTAGTGTATATATGTTTATGCTTCCTCTATCCCAAATTAATAACTTTATTTGGTTTTTAAAAATAAATTAAAATTAGTTTATTTTAAAAAATCAAATAGAGCTATTATTATGTATATATTAATGTTTGCATCTTCAAAATTTTTATTTTTAAAAAATATATATTATATATAAAAATTATATATTTATTATAATTTAATTAATATATATATATAATTAAAAATTATATTTGAGTTCGAGCTCGAGCCTGAGCCTGAGTACGAGTCAAGTTCAATTTCATTCAAGCCAAATCGAGTCGAGAAGCTTGAACTCGATCTAAGTATATTTGAGTTTAAATCGAGCCTACTTTGAACTAGAAGAAATTTTCATACTCCCTACTCATCGTGAGCCGAGCCTAAGAAACGCACATAATATATATTTTTTAAATTGATAGTGCACACACTAACGCACATTAGCGCAAATGATATTTACACTAATATATACTAATATGTGTATCGTCGATCTCAAAAATAAACATTTTACATATATTCCTTATGCCCGGCTCATTATTACAGTAGAACATAAAAAATCAATTTCCTTTAAGCCATGAGAAATATTTTTTATATTCCATAAAGAGTGTGAGTGTGAGTCGAATGTAAGGAGTACGTAGGAGGTATTAATTTTTAAGATTGATGGCACACACAGTAGTACACATTAGCATAACTAATACTTACACTAATATACTCTACCATGTGCCATCGATCTTGAAAATTAACGCCTCCCTGAGGTTTCTTAAGCTCGGCTCACGCTGAGCGTGAAAAATAAAAAACGTTTCCTAAACCATGAACCCCAACCTAGACCCTATATGACACCGGGGCACAAATGAAAATTTCGAAATCTGCTAGCTCTACTATTCATAATAGAACCATACGAGGGAGTTCAAAGTAAACTGCTCACGAGCCTTCGCTCTAACGGATAGAGCAGAGGCCACAGAGCTGCTTGCTCTCTAGCAGGTCAAAAACTTCGAGAAAAACCCCCTGCCATGGCGGTATCGCAGTATCTTCTTCCCGCTCCCTTTACGTCATCTCCCTTAGTCCGCTTCGTCTCCTTCAGTTGCCCGACCCATCTCCCCGTTTCTTACAATTCCTCCAGAAAACTCGTTGCGGTCTCTGCAAAAGCCGTCTCCCTCCGGAGCAGATTCGAGCTCGATGCCGTCAATATCGCCGAGGATGTGACCCAGGTTCATAATATGGATCTTTAATCACTGTCCAGATTGCATATTATTTTCTATCTTCTTTCATTTTCTTGTGTCTCACGGTCTTCAATGATTGGAGATGCTTTGCAGCTTAGCTATAATGCTGAAAAGAATATTCTTTTTTTAAATATTTTTCTTCTATTTGAACAATGGGATAGTGTAAGCAGCTTAGCGCTACAACTGTTGATAGTATATATCGTAAACTATATTAAGTAATTCTTGCCAAGGCATTTTCTGGTTAGCCATGGAGGGTGATTCATGATTTCAACATATTAAATCGAAGAGGGCAGGAGAAAGTTTTTGCTTTCTGTCAAGTTCTTTTTTTTTTCCTGATAGATATCATGAATGTCTATCCTGTGTTTGATGGGCCATTTGAAGGCTTCGTAGGCAAAACAAGTGACTGAGTTTGTGAATATAAAGTTCCCAATGTGACATAAAGGAATTTTGACAATAACATCATCATCACCATCAGCATATGCCCTTATCCAACCATATTGGGGTCTGCGATGTACATACTGTTTTGCCATTCTATTCTTATTTCAGCCATGTTCATTGGGTACGGAATCGCGAAAAAATTCCGACGATTCCATCACAATTCCACATTGAATCGTTAGAATCTCGTTTGGGTAATGAATCGTAACGGAAGTAAAAATTCTAAAGAATCACGATTCAATCGTGTTTCCGTCCTGAATCACCGAATCTTCTCACGAGGAGATTCGGTCGATTCCGTAAAAACGCGTAAAACCGGAAACACGCGTTATCGCGTATTTCCGGTCATTACCCCTCGCCCCTTTTATTTCTCGATTCGCTCCCTTTCAATTGTGAACTCCATCCCGGTTTTCATCCACAGATCATCTCCCTCCCTCTTCCCAAACTCCATCCCGGTCTTCGGCCGGCACGGCGCCTGCTCGCCGGGCATCCGATTCCCTCTGCGAATCGTCGTCTCTTCGGCCTAAACTCCACCCCGGT
This sequence comes from Saururus chinensis, assembly GCA_035235625.1. Classification (NCBI taxonomy): domain Eukaryota; kingdom Viridiplantae; phylum Streptophyta; class Magnoliopsida; order Piperales; family Saururaceae; genus Saururus; species Saururus chinensis. The sequence continues at coordinate 36,341,062 of CP141141.1, forward strand.
ATTCGGCAGCTCAACCGGCGGCGTCCTTCTGCGAATCAAAACATCATCGTCTGGCGATTTCTATCCCGCTCTTCGGTCGCCTCGATTTGATCTGCTTCCCGAACAAGGTAACGTCATTTTCTTCTCTTCTGATTCGATTTTGCATTTTCTTCTTGATCACTTGCTTTGCTACATGTTTTGGCCTTAATATATTTTGATTAGGGCGATTCCCCCAAATCTCTCTGTTATGTAAAAAAGAAATTTGTTTTTCATGATCTGCATTCAAATTTTTTCTTCATTCAATTCGTCATCAATTAGTGAGGGTAAACTCTCACTGATCGGCGTTAAATTTTTTTTGCAAGGTCTGTGGCCCAATGTGTGAAGGTGTACGGGCCGGCAATGTCGACGGCTGTGGCGAGGCTTCTGCCGTGCTTGTTCAAGAAGGAGGTGGCCTTCGAGCTCATCAATGTGAACATGGCCAAGGGCGAGCACAAGAGCCCCGACTACCTCAAGCTCCAGGTACTGACCAATGTTTTTTTTTTGTAATATAATGGTGTTCTACCCCTCCCTTCCCCCCTTCTCTGTCTTTGTGTTTCATTATCTATTCGATTTGATGATCAAAACCGAGAGTCAGATTTTTGTTTTCCTTTTTGTTGACAGCCGTTCGGCCAGGTTCCAGCTTTCCAGGATGAGCAAATCAGTCTCTTTGGTAAGTTCTCTAATGCCAATTGCCTCTATTTTGAGCTGATGTAATGCTGCGAACAAAATTGTGGCCTTTGTCTGTCTTTTTTCTGGTGGATTTGAGGACCCATTTGTTGTTTATGTTTGAAAGAGGATCCTCCACATGATAGCCATCTGCCTTGGAAGTGAATTTCAAGTAGCCACCTGAGTTTTGTATCTATTGGACATTCCACCTAAGATGATGTTGGAAGTGATAGAATAATATGATTAGAGGAGAAGAAAGCTTTCTTATTAAATAGAAGAGTCTAATTACAACAAAGGAGGATCGATCATTATTTATAGAGATCAGATCTCCCAATACAAGCCAGTCTCATATTAATGTCAATAAGCTTAACGGTTTTCCTCTTCTCTTAGTTTCCATACTCCTTCAAATGTTAAAAATCTGATTATGTGAGTTTGTTTGAGCTTGCGACATTGGGGCATGATGTGAATGCGTGAATTCTAAAAAACAAAACAAGTTCTTCTCAAGTGCTTGAGCATATTTCGGGATCCAATTCTGTTTATTTATAAGCCTTCCACAACGATGAATGTGAAATACATGCCCCATGGATAATGCGTTGTTCTTTTGAGGAATCTAGATCACATTCTGGAAAAAATAGTTTGTTTAATTATTTTTACGCAGATTTTATGATCTTGTCAATTTGCGTTAAGAATTTACAAAACTTAAGTGTAGAAAAATAATTATTGATGAAATGCGAGATCTCTCTCTCAGTTTTCCCCTTTTAGTCCTATTTGTGTTTAGATTGCCAACCTGGAAAATTTTCTCTATTAGTATGCAATGCCCTCGAGATATATGTTAAATTTGGACAAGATAGGGAATTAGGATTGTCAGGAAAAAATTGCTCTTCAAAATCATCCCATTTATTGTACATTGTGATATACTATGACTTTAGCAGGTCAGTTTTTCTTTTTCAGATTTTGTAGCAGATCATCAATCTATTTCTATGTTTTTTTCTTAAATTTGCATAATCAAGGGCTATATGTGGATATAATCCGAAAAATATGCTTCTCAGGGGAACAAGACACTATATGGAACTGAGTTCATTCAGCGAGCCTCCATTGATCAGTGGTTGGAGGCAGATGCCAGAGCTTCAATCCATCAAGTTCAGCATTGGTTTTCCAGTTGACCTTTGCCCCGAGAATGCAGATCAAGCAGGATCCTGCTGTGATTGCTCATAACCAAGAGAAGTCGGGACTCATGGAAGAAGGTTGTGGAGATGCAGATCAAGAAGTGGAGACCTGCACATTGACTTCTGTCTCTCTTTAGATTGTGTTGATTAGTCAACATCACTGTAGGTTTCAAATTAAAATAAAATAGCTCTGTTGGATAATCAAATTACAGTGCAAGTCTAGAAATCATGTTTCATCGTTCTGCATTTTGTTTTGATCTTTTGTAGTCCTGTTGTTTATGCTTCCCCCTTCATTCCATTCATGAACTTTTTGAAACTGAGGATTGATTTAGTGCTATGATCATGTCTTACTAATAATCACTTATTCTTCTTCAAGTAATTAAAGGCAAAACTGAGACATATCTGGCCTGCATTTCTGTAATTACAGAAGGTAAGAATAGAAGGCATTTGTATATTTCCAATTGGTGCACGATGTGGCAGCTGATATTGACATTAGGTTATTTGTATTTTTTTATATTGTATTAATGTTGTTCATTTCTACCATAATGTAATGTAATTCCCACGTAATAATAATATGAACTTGTACGTGCATTAATGATATGTTTGGTAAGTGTTAAGACCATTAGAATGTTATATCATAGACCCTAAATGACCGTAATAATATGAACTTGTATGATTAGAGGTAACAAAGGGTATGCATTAAAGATACGTTTGGTAAGTGTTAAGTCTATAAAATGCTATATCATAGACCATAAAAGACCAAAGACCATAGAATGTTATAACGTGGATTAAAAGACATGAAAATTTTATGTCGTCGATGATGGATGTGGTGTAATTGAAAAAACAAAATTATATTTAAGTTATAACACTATTGCTATAATGTTATAGTAATATGACTTATATATTGTGGCATTATTGCTATTATGTTGTACGGCTAATAAGCACTCGTATCGGCCTGTACGAACTTCCATGGGCCCATCAAGCGATAAAAAAATTATTTGAGGAGCGTAAGGCCTTTTGTACTTCTATAATCAATCAAACAAGATAAAAAAAAATTAGCGTAATCTTAAACCATTCGATATGGCCTAAAGCCGAATACGAGTGGTCGAGCATATTATTTGTGTTGCACACTAATCGTGTACAATACCTAAACTAAGGTTATATTTGTAATTTTTTTATAAGTTCAACGATTCCAAAAAATACACAAATTTCATACCCAAACATGATTCTATCAAAATAATTCTATTTAAAGGGTATATTTGTCAATTTACCTAAAATTCTAAAGAATCTAACCTTAAACACAATTCGCTATCCAAACACGATTCCATATTAAAAATTCCATACCCAAACGAAATTCCAATTCGCTACTAAATCGGCGGAATTAATTCCAAAAAATTCCGATTCGCTACCGAATTAATTCCGTACCCAAACGACCCCTAAATCGAAGAGGGCAGGAGAAAGTTTTTGCTTTCTGTCAAGTTCTTTTTTTTTTCCTGATAGATATCATGAATGTCTATCCTGTGTTTGATGGGCCATTTGAAGGCTTCGTAGGCAAAACAAGTGACTGAGTTTGTGAATATAAAGTTCCCAATGTGACATAAAGGAATTTTGACAATAACATCATCATCACCATCAGCATATGCCCTTATCCAACCATATTGGGGTCTGCGATGTACATACTGTTTTGCCATTCTATTCTTATTTCAGCCATGTTCATTGAGTCATTGGCATATACTCCTTGAAGTGTCTTCATACTAGCTCAATTTATATCCTTCCTAGCTTTCTTCTCCTCCTTTGAGAATCCTCGACAACCTTTATTTTTTAAAAAAGAAAAGAGAAGGAAAATATATTTATGATCTTTGTTTTTTTCTGAAATTTTGAATCAGTTAATTGGTAAAACACCAATGATATATCTCAACAAAGTTGTAGAGGGTTGTCTAGCAAACGTTGCTGCAAAGCTCGAGTCTATGGAACCTTGTCGAAGTGTCAAAGATAGGTGAATTTCTTTCTAAAAATTTGTTTTATATCCATTTTATCAAGTAGTTTTAACTCTCAATTTCTTGTTTTGTATACCAAGTATAGAATTGGATACAGTATGATATCTGAGGCTGAAGAAACTGGGAGCATTTCTCCGGGAAAGGTAACTTTCTCTCATCCTCTTACTTGGAATAAGATACGAAGTACATTTATGATTTTGTTTTTGTTATTTGACATCAGAAAGAAGCATATTATCTTTTGTCTATTTTCCTTGCAGACAATTTTGGTGGAACCGACTAGTGGAAATACAGGTCTTGGTATTGCTTTTGTCGCAGCTGCTAGAGGATACAAGCTTATTGTGACCATGCCTGCTTCTATTGGTGTGGAGAGGCGGATTCTTCTTAGGGCATTTGGGGCTGAGATTGTTTTAACCAATGCTGCCAAAGGAATGAAAGGAGCAGTTGAAAAGGCTGAGGACATAGTACGAAGGACCCCAAATGCCTACATGTTTCAACAATTTGATAACCCTGCCAATAGCAAGGTCATTGATCCGAGTGGGCAAATTGTTTTTTATCCCACAGATTATGTCTCTGCTATTGTCACTTATTGCTTGTTTTGGTTGCCAATTTACCACAACTTTTTCCCTTTTATGACGTTTGGCGGGTCAAAATACAGATTCACTTTGAAACTACAGGCCCAGAAATATGGGAGGATACGATGGGTAATGTTGACATACTTGTCGCAGGGATTGGAACTGGTGGTACAATTACTGGAACTGGACATTATCTAAAAATGATGAATAAGGATATCAAGGTTCTTACTCACATTGTTTTAAACATTATATTGGTTTAAAAAAGTGATAAAAAAAAGTTTCGAACTACAAAACAAAGTCCATATAATACTCTTGCAATTACAAAACTAATAACATTTTTTTCTTGTTTTCGTTTGTTGCTTCTTAAGTTCACTAATTTACATCTTTTGTTTTGCCTAGTTAGTTGGGGTAGAACCAGCTGAAACTAGCATCATATCTGGTGATAAGCCGGGTGAATATTTTTTTTCTTGTCTTCAGATGTTTAAGGTTTGAACTATGAATCTTCAGCTTAGGAAGTAGCTAACATTTATGATATTAATTTAGGTTATATTCCTAGCGTTTTGGATGTCAAATTGCTTGACGAGGTCATGAAGGTCTACAAGCTCAACTGTGGCCAACTAGATTCTGTTCTATAGTAACCGTTATTGTATTGTTATTTTCAACAAACGTTGCTCACATTTGTTTATGTTACCATTTTAGATTACCAACAATGAAGCAGTTGAAATGGCCAGGGAATTGGCACTGAAGGAAGGACTGCTTGTGAGTAGTCTGTTTATTTGCACTTCTTCCCATTATTTCGAGCTCAAACATCATCTGATTGATTACTGTGTTGTAAGAATTTTTCGCTTTATTTTGTGATGGCCCAAAGTACAGGACCAGGAACTAGGTTGAACACTTTCTGATTTTTTTTTGTTTCATTCCTTTTAAACGTGAGCAAATCTCAATAAAGTTAAGCAACTTCTCCATCCATTTCAACCAGTGACATTATATAAGACCTGCTCTTTGTTGCATTACTTAGATAATATATGGTCTTGTGCTGAGTATTTTTGTACACGCTAATTCCTGCAGGTTGGTATATCTTCAGGCGCTGCTGCTGCAGCTGCTGTTGCTGTAGCAAAAAGACCGGAGAATGCAGGAAAGCTTGTTGCAGTGAGTTAACCCATCTAGTGTTCTGCTAAGTATTATAATTTTCCACTTATATTGAAATTGATATCCGTCCGTTTGTAGGTTATTTTCCCAAGTTTTGGTGAGAGATATATTTCTACTGTTTTGTTCCGTTCTATATATGATGAAGTTAGAAAAATGCGACAAAGATGAGGATCCTAAGCGCTCTGTATTTGGCAAAACCATTGGGAAGGAGCTTGTATATACATTCAATTGGAGTAGACATACTCATTCGGGAATGTTGAATTTTGACAAGAGCACAGTATAGTAGGTTATAATTATATTGAATTGCTGTTTTAATTTGAATTCAGATTATATTCCATTCTTTTCAATTCAAGGAATGTGATATATTTTTTTTATCTCACAGAAGCTGCTTTGAGATCCTTGCTTTCCTCATTATTAGTCTGTGTTTTGCTGATTTCATGTGATCCATGCTACTTCCAAAATGAGTGTTTCCGGTGCGTCGTAATTTTTCTAGCAAGGCTTAAATGGGCCGGAGGAGGACTCTGCCTAATGCTCATCTCTTAACCGTGATGACTCCCACGCTCATCTGCACTATAAGCCTAGAGCTAAATGGGCCAGGACCCCAGCTGCATTAGCACTCTGTCAAGACTTAGGGGTTGACGTGAATAGCCTGTGATGCATATTGAAATTACAAGATAATGGTGGGGTTGACCTGAATGGCCTATGATGCATATTGAAATTACAAGATAATGGGGGCATATCTATTGCTGCCAAGGGAACAATAGTGTTGCGTATTTTATTTTTATTATTATTATTATTATTATTATTATTATTATTATTATTATTATTATTATTATTATTATTATTATTATTATTTAAATCTTTATTAATAATTATTTTATTGAGTAACTAGTATAGGTATTTTTATAACTGTTTTTTCATTAATCATCGGCCGGTTCATCCGATAACTATTATCTATTACATTTTTTTAATATACTCAAAAAAGTCAAATAAACATTTATTATTTACTTAATTAAATATTATTGAGGTAAAATATTAACATCATTATTACTATTATTTATAGTTATTACAAATAAATTGTGAGGATAAAATATAAAATGTAAATGGATACATATATTAGGAAAATATTTAATAAATTTTTTTTATGTTTTAATAATTCTTTTTTATCATATGAGTTTAACTCCGAAACATTCTTCAATTACCTAGTTTAAAAGAATATCAAAGTGTGAGAAGAATGAAAATTATTTTTTCACAGTTAACTATCTTTGAAGGTGTCTTGTAGATAGTAATGAGACCACATGCATTGATTTACATCATTCATTAATGTCTCTTTGAAGTAATGTTTTAAAACGCGGCCTAGACCTTAATCGAGATTAGTGGCTAGGTTGGGTCAACCTGGGTTGATTCGAATGATAACCTCATCGCCTAAATTTTTTTAATAGTCCCCACATTTAAAACAAAATTTCACTTAAACTTATTCAAAACCTATTCAAAATTTTACTTAAACTTATTTGGTCATTCAAAATTTATTTATGCTAACCTATTTTAATAAGTAAATCATCATTCCAAATTTTGCAATCTAACATATGCAAATTGATTTGTAATATAATCATGATTTCAATTAATATGTATCAAATCTTAGAATAAATTACTTACACCACTTATTCAAATATAAACCAACACTCAAACCAAGCCAGTTCCAGATAGGTCAAGAAAGAGTTTAGTTCCATTAGCCAAAGTTCGAGTTTTGATTTAAACTAACTTTAGTCTAACCTAAAGCATAATAGAGTTGGCTCAACAATCCTAGTCCAAACCCACGAATCATTTCATTACACAAACAAGCACTCCGTGAGTTTAATTATCAAAAACAAAAAAACACTTATAGATTTGAGTTATCAAAAAGGAATCTAAACTAATTTGAGAGTTGCAAAAGCAATTTGCACAAAGTGTCTTTTTTAACTAGTTAAGATTCGAACACATGTAATTAAAGATGAACCCTATCCTAATGAGATCAAAGAAATTATACAAAGTAACCAAATAAGAAACATAAAAGAAAAGTGAGTTTAAGAGAATATACAATATTAATTGTAAATGGATATATTTTTATCAAAAAATTATAGATAAATATGAAATGCTAGATAGAACAATTTATCTTCCAAGTAGAAGCTTGTAAAAACTATAATAAACGATTGTAAGTAATTAAATCAATTCAATACATGTTAGAGATTAGAATGACATTTTTCCTAAATTATGACATAAAAATTATTATAAAAGACCATAAGCTAATCTCTTTTGAAATTAAACCACATAAGACTAATGGGTATAATATATTTATAGTTTTTAAATATGACAAATGGGTAATGGATAAACGAGTATGGAAGAATTTTTTCGTTACCTTCCATTTAGATAGTGGTCGAATACAATTATCTTCTTATTTGCCCATCAAATAAATTTAACCGTACTATTTAACTTCTTAGCGATACGGTACTGATGGTAAAATGACTACCATTGGCAGCCTTCATTGCAAATCATAAAGTTAGTTGATCTATGATGTTACCTCATTCTTAGAAAGAAATTTGTATTTTAATATAATTGAAAGGGATTGAAGAAAAAATCAATCAACGATAACAATTCAAGAATAGTAAATCAACAATAGGTAGATGTTTTCATAAACATGCTAAAGCACCAATGAAGACACTATCTACAGCCAAATTCATACCACAGTCTCCATCATCAAGAATGAGTAAAATAAAAAGTGGATGAAAACCTTCAAAAGTGGAACTCTTCTCTAACCTTACGAATTGACCTAATCCTGGACAAACGTTGTGATGAGCAATGTCATTGTCATCAGCTCTTTTGGAAAAAAATGTGTTTAAATGGCACCAGCTGAATGTGGATGCTTGGAAACTAAGATGGTATTTCACTAGTGCTATCAATCTACGTAGAGAGTTTTTGGACTCCTTGGCTTGAGCTCCACCCATTCTAGCTGAACTGATTTCAACACTTACTCCATGGACATGAACCACTACAGCCTAAATTTTGATGCAGTTGGGGAAAGTATATATATATATATATATATATATATACAAAGAAACTTTGCATGCAAAGAAACTTTTTTGCACTAAATGTGCACATAAAATTGGAAAATAAGCTAGATGCTCCCTCGTTCCCATTTTAATAATCTTATTTCAAAAAACAATTATCCCTATTTGTTGTCCTATTTTATATTAGGAAAATGATATTTATACTTTATTTTTCTACAACATATATAGACCTTATACAACTTTTGATTGGATAGAAAAGGTGGATCTCACTTGACAACATAAAATTTATTTCTCCCTATCTAATCATAAGTGGTGTAAGACTTATAATATAAAAAAATAGAGTGAGAATATCAGTTTCTTTTATATTATTCTTCTCATAGTAATTATTGGATGGATTAAATGGTGCGAGGAGATGGCATAAAAAGGTTAATTAATTAACTTTGTTATATATCATTTTTTTCCAAATTGGGCTACTAATATGGGACATGAGAGAGTATAATAACACTCGCATTACCATGAAGGCATGGGCCTGCACATTAGGCCCTCGTGTGGCAATCATTCATGGGCATGAGCAATCGTAACATTACTCATCATATTTCCTTACTAATATCACTTGTGAGATATATTTAAAAGTCAATTTATACTTTATGGCTTATGAGTAACACACTACACTCATGTTGAGTTTTATTCCTAAAGATGATGAAGATACATCATGTGATGTCATGATGCAAAACCATCGTTCGTCTGTCGGCCCAACTTTTTAAAATATGGTTTTGATGGCATTTCATAAGACATTATGTATAACACTGGACGTCACCAAAGCATTTTTATACTTATCAAAATGTGTCTTCTTTGAAAATCATAAGATAGAAAGTGGTGAAATCAAAACGTGACTTCTTAGCTAATCATATGGTATAAACGAGAAGAAATAGGAAGACTATATCTTTGTCTCATATTAATAAATTAATTTTTTTAAAAAAATTATTAAAAAATAATAATTTTAATTCATTTTAAAAAATAAAATAGATCTATTAATGTGGAGGGAGGGAGTATATCTTAAATTATGCCAACACATACCAAGCCATATGGTTATATACATCCAATACAAAGGCTTCTTTTCATTTTTCATCTTGCTATTGGAACTTGTAATTCCCTCTTTTGGAAAAATAGATCTAAAGAACATTGACATATATAATTATGCATGACCTTAGCACCACTTATTGTTGTCTTTTGAAATTGTTTTAATGGCTGCAGCTTTGGGAGGTTATTGTTTCTTCCATTCCGCATAATTCGCCAAATTATTAGTAGTCCGGGAATACGAAGAATGAAGGTGCACATGATAACGCCTGTAGTGATAGAATTAAGCAAAGCCCATTTGGACAAAAATACGCTAGGAACAACAGCTCTCGTAAAATAAGACTAAATTTGAAAAAATACTATGAGTACTGAATAATTTCTCATTCAGTTCCACTCATTCACCTGTTTGTTAGACATGCCTTGAAGTTAACAGGCCTGACAAGTACAGCTTAGATAAATGGCAACAATCAATAACCTAGTTAATGGCTGAGGGATGAGATGACAGCGCAGCGGCGTCAGTGTGCCTTATTAATAGAGCATGAACTGGTAGGATGAGTGAGAAGACATTTGAGAGTGACCATGAATCCACATGGGTTGGCTTGTTATCAAGTCCACTAATCACCCAACAGAATAGGATTAACATAAAAAAATACCAAGACATTGAATCACCATCTACTAGGCCATAGCTTTGACAAAGATACATGAATCCTCATATTTTCACTGGACTCAAACAAATTGTCACTGTATGAATGTCGACATCAATTGTGTCACTAACACAAAAAGAAGAGTAGGCCTATATTATGTACGGATAGGGTACGTGGTGGTGCCTATCACCAATCAAAAATTAACTTATTCACATATTTTTCAGTTAGCTTCTTAAAAATAGCCTCCTTAATATAAAACATGGTACTATCTTAAATCCTGATTGATGATAGGTATGCCACTTTGGTACCCTGTCGGTACCTAAAATTTTCTCGGAGTTTTGACATATAAATGTCGACATCAATTGTATCACTAACTAAAAAATTAATACAGTATGAACAGAGATTATCTTTCTTAAATTTCCACTTTATTATTCTTAAGATACTATAGAAAAATAAGATCTTAAAATGATAATGTTATCTGAGGTCTGCTTCTGCTTTTGCATCAGATATTGCAGCCATCATTCCGGCCTGCTACTTTGTGATATGAAATTGCCACAGTAACTGATGACTTTTGCATTGAAATATTGCATAAGCATGAAATTTTTATTTTTATTATTTAACTTTTTTTTGTTAACAAGAGAAGATTGAATTTTTATGACTTAACTAGAAATGTAGGACAATACATACAAGGCCCACACATCATACATACTCGATACAATAAGATTATATATACAATCCCATATAAGTGGTTGTCCGAATGGCCGTGGATTCAAACTCAGGCCCTCCACTTCCCAATCGACGGCTCCTATAAACATCCCACTAGCACCCCATCCACCAGCACCTCATTGATTAAAATATACAATACAACTCCTTAATTAGCTAATTAAGTGCGGTATTTGGTGTAGACCAACAGGGGGAAAAATGAGAGAAGAGAAAGATTATAGCAGAAAATCAGATAAAAAGTAAACAGAATTCTATTATCTATCATATAATAGGCTGAAAATAAAATATATAAAAAAATAAAATAGTATTCCTATTAAAGTAAGGTAAGCAAGACCAATCCTAACCAAATTGGGAAATAGACTAATCAAAAATCAAAATTCTAATTAAGATGCTAGTCTATTTAGGAATATAACATTCCACCACGTTCTGCATCGCCTTGTCTTCAAGGCGATCAATCGGGATATCCCTGAAGGAACTCATCTTTCTAAATCCAAGTAGCATCCTCTGGAGAATGGTGTAGTTAACTAATAAGAACTTCGAAAACAACGCGTCCATGACAGCGAACACATTGGTGTTCCAAAATAGCATGAGGCGTTGGAAGGCTTGGTAGTTGAATCAACAATGAAATAGATGAAGGATTGCCAACAAATTTTCAAAGATGAGAAATATGAAACAACGCGTGAATCTATAACTCCAAGAGCAACTGCAGATGAAAAGCAACCTTACCAATTCGCTCAAGAATTAGATAAGGACCATGAAAATGATGAGCAAGTTTCTAGTTAGATGGTTTATGAACGGAAGTCTATTGATAAGGCTGGTGGCGAAGATAAACAAGATCCCCGACTTTAAACTCGCAATCCACATGACGTTTATCATAAACTTGGAGCATACGGTTCTATGAATCAGCCAGGTTAAGATGAAGATGACACAAAACCTCATCATGAATTTGAAGAGTAGTATCCATGACATTAACAGAAGCACAAAGTGGCACATAATGGAACAATGTAGGAGGTGGGCAACCATAGACAAGTTGAAAGGGGGTATGACTCATGATAGTATGGTAGGCAGTGTTATAAAATCATTCCACCCAAGGAAAGAATGATAGTTATGTATGAGGCCAATCATATGAAAAATATTGTAAATATTGCTCGAGGCAATGGTTGACCACCTCATATTGCCCATCTGTTTGAGGATGATAGGTGGAACTCATGCAAAAAGATGAGCCTTGGACTCTTGGAGGCGGAAAAACTCCTGCTAGAATGCAAATAAGAAGATCTTATTGCAATCGCAAATAATAGTCTTATGCATCCTATGAAGACGAGCAATGTCGCTCATAAAAACCTCAACAATAATTGTGGCAGTATAAGGGTGAGAGAGTGTCAAAAAATGTGCATACTTGGATAGTATATCCACTACAACAAAGATGACAGATTTGCCTTGAACCTTAGGTATTCCTTCAATAAAATCCATGTTAATATCCTCCCGGATTCATTCAAGAATTGGGAGTGGTTGAAGAAGACCAGATGAAGTGATAGAATCGCTCTTAGCACACTCACAAATGTCACATTGGGCCACAAATTGGTGGACTGCCAGTTTAAGACCACTCTAGGCAAAGCTCTGAGAGATCCTTTTATATGTTCAAAATATCCCCTCATGTCCATAGGTAGGCATAGAGTGACAAAGATGTAGAATTTCCCTATGCAACTCCTCAAAGTTACTTACCCAAAGACAACCACACCATAGCAGAAAACCATCATGCGAAACAAAATCTGGTAAGGAAGAAGGATCTTCACATTAGCGTGTAACAAGAGCACATGTAGCATCATTGGTCTTATAAGTTGCTTTTAAGTCTTTTTAGAAAAGGAAAGACCGGAGCAGAAATCGCATGAAATGTGGCATCCTAGTATAGCCGGGATAAGACATCAGTAGCACGATTCTCAAGCCCATGCTTATAGACAAATTCATAATCATATCCCAACAACTTAGAGACACAACATTGATGAGCGGGGGTTGCCACATGTTGGTCCATAAAGTATTTGAGAAGCTGGTAATATGTCCAAATGATAAAGTGATGTCCTAAAAGGTAGGGCCGTCATGTAGTCATATCATAGACAATAGCCAAAATCTCATGCTTATAAGTGGATAATAGTAGAGAACGACCATACAAAGCCTTATTATAAAAGGCAATGGGGCGATCTTTTTACATAAGGACTGTGTCAAGATCAACATCAGAAGTATTACTCTCAACAATAATAGTCTTGGCAAGTCTGGGAAAGCAAGAATAGGGGCGGAAATGAGGGCCGCTTTGAGTGCAACAAAAGCATGTTCAGCCGAATTAGACCATACAAAAGCACCATTTTCCAACAAAGCTATCAATGGTGCAACAATAATGCCATAAGAAGAGATTAAACATTTATAGTAACCTGCAAGGTCAAGAAACCCACATAATGCACGTGGAGTAGAAGGGTGAAGCCAATCCCGAGTAGCAAAAATCTTGCTGGGGTCAGTGGCGATGTCGTGGGGTGAGATGATATGTCCCGAATACTCAACCTGTTAATAACCAAAAGAGCACTTAGACCGCTTTAAAAAGCATCAGTGCTCATGGAGGAGTGTGAAAATAGAACACATGTGTTGTAGGTGGTCCTCCCAAGTAGGGCTATAAATCAGAATATCATCAAAGAAGACCAAATCAAAATGACATAGATAGCTCCAAAATACATTGTTCATCAAGCACTGCAAGGTGACAGGGGCATTAGTAGGGCCAAATGACATAACTAAGAACTCATAATGCCCATCATGAGTACGAAAAGTCATTTTGGAAATATCGTTGGGATGCATACGAATCTAATGATAACCAGAACGGTGGTCCAGCTTCAAAAAGAATTGGGCTTGGGATAACTCGTCAAGCAACTCCTCGTGACAGGAATAGAGTACTTATCCATTAAAGTAATAAGGTTAAGAGCCCTATAGTCCACACAAAAGCACTATGACTCGTCCTTCTTGCAGACAAGGAGGTCTGGAGAGGAGTAAGAAGATTAACTAGGCTAGATAATGCCAGAGGATATCATCTCATGAACCAGACATTCAATCTCTGTCTTTTGGACATGCGGATTGCGATATGGGCAGACATTAGCTGGAGAAGCATCAGGCTAAATGGGAATATGATGGTCATAAGAATGGATTGGCAGTAAGCCCTTCGGTTCCTCAAAGATGGACTAATGATCATCCAAAAGAGTAGCCAAAGCGGGCGGAGTATCGTCGGGCTGGGGAACCTCAACTGAATGGCGGTGTTGTAGCAAGAAGACATGACAATGATAATGAGAAAGAGTCTCCAATATCTTAGTAGACTAGAGGCAGCCCAGTAGATAAGCAATGATACACATTGGCTTGCCCCCATAAGTGAAATCCATAATCATATGGCGGAAGTCCCAAGAAATAGAACTTAAGTCCTCAAGCCATTGAACATCAAAAACAACATCAACCCCCTTAGTATGACTGACCCTATAATGATAATTTGACCTTGGAGCAAACACCGCAACTCTTGAGACAGGTTCCGTCACCAATCAACACATCAAAAGTCTCAGTCTTAAATAGGATAGCCAAGACGATGAGCCACTCGATTATTAACAAAATTATGAGTACTCTCACTATCAATCAGAACAGATATTAGTTGTTTTCTTAATCAAGCCCTTAACATGCATTGTGCATGGAGTATAAGTACTCGCAAATGCTTGGAGGGTAATCTCCATATCACAAGCCTTAACAGTGTCAGAGGCAAGCTCATCATAATCATCACCATTATCCTCCACAAAGTCCTTATCAAAACACTCATTGATCATAAATAATTTTTGAGTCGTGCAACGATGTCCAGGGGTGTATTTCTCATCACAATTATAACATAAACCCTTAGAACAACGCTAGGCTATTTGGGGAGTAAGACGAGTAAGAGGAGTAGATGCAGAAGTACCTGCAGGACGGCCACCACATGTCGGGTCAAAAGATGGAGCAGGGCGGGATGAAAAGGGAAGAAACCATGGGCAGGAGAAAGTAGAATGACTAAGTTGGGTTGACTTCTCTTCACATACATGAGTCATACTCATCATTTCCGTTAAAGAGATGCACGGGAAAGTCTGCAATTTAGCCTTAAAATGAGGCTTAAGATTGACTTCAAAGACTCCGATAAGGGCATACTCAAGCCATCCATGCATGTGGTTCACCAAGCACTCGGAGAGTGAGTGAGTGGTGAGAAGAGGGAGGAGGGGGATGGTGGGGAAGCCACAGTGGGAGAAAGATGGCCGAAGAAAATGCAAAGCGAAAATTCGGGGACAAGGTACGGAGCAGCGGCCGGCGGCAGAACAGCTAGATGGTCCCAGAGCCATGTAGTGGCACCGACAGGGGTGGAGGAGGCCATAGGTAGCGAAAATCGCGGTGTAGCAAATGAGCCAGCAGTGATTAGAGCAAGGACTGACTTTGGCAGAAAAGATGGGAGGAGAAAGGTAGCGGCTTAGGCAGAGCTGGGTGGTGACGTTTGTGCGACGCCCGGATTCGAAACAAAAGGGTTGGATTTGGCTGAGACGGGTGGGGGCGGGGGGGGGGGGGCACTGCCAGATCTAGAATAGATGAGGCGGATCTAGCAATAGATGAGGTGGATCTGGCTTAGAGCAAGGGCACAAGCACTAGATCTGGACCGGCCGGTGAGGAACGGGCGGCGATCAGGGTTGGGAACAATGCCGGCAGAAGAGAAGCGGGCCGAAAGGCAGTGACTTGGCCTAGCAAGGGCAGCGGAATGGACAGGCGACTGGCGGGGTGGCAAATGCCACTAAGGACGAAGCATCGGATGACATTGATAAACGCGTCTGAAGTGCACGGACAACAAAACCCAAAACATCGTTAAAGCATTGGGCGGTGTTTGCACTATGCGCATCAAAATGGTGGTTGTGCTCATCTCTAGAGGCGGTAATGGTTGTCTTTACATCTGTAAGCTCCAAAATTACTAGTTTTACTTGAATTTCCAACTATTGTGTGCGGGTGTGAACGCGAGCATGAGAGGACTTCAAGATGGGCACGTCACGGAAGGATAAAGACTCTACGGTTGTGAGAGGCAGTGCGACGCCAAGCATCAGGCTTGACCAACACAGCGGGCTCTTTTGGCGTGACTAGCTCATGGTGGAAGGAGGGTGGGTAATAGGGAATAGGGAACATAACGGCCCTCAACTACCAATGGTGTAGACCTACACATGGATAATAAGGAAAAAGGGGATAGAAGAGAAGAGAAGGATTAGAGCATAAAATTAGATAAAATATAAACTAAATTCTATTGTTTGTCTTAGAATAGGCCGAAGAATAAAATTTATAGAAAATAAAGTAATATTTCTACTAAAATAAGGTAAGCAAGACTAATCCTAACCAAATTGGAAAATAGACCAATCTAAAAAAGTAAAATCACTATTCTAATTAAGATCCTATTCTAATTAGGAAATTCCATGATGTAGTTTGAGTTTACAGTAGTTTTGGGATTTTAAGCAGCTAAGACCTTTGAAAGTTTTCAAATTATCGAGCTTATTTTTCCTGATTACAGTTGGTGGAAGGCTATCAATCTACTATGACAAAAGACCTGTTAGACATCAATTGAACTTCATTCTGAGCTCATCAATCACATAGTTGGGATTTAAGAATATGATAGTGAATATGCTAAGTTTAATGAAAGACAACGTTTGTTAAAAGTTTTATGAGAAAAAAAATAGTTTATCTTCTTTTGCTTTTTCTTTGTATTTCATTAATATATTTCAGGCTATATTTATAGGCTATCTTATTTTTCAAAGAGTAATTTATCTTCTTCTATCTGCCCTATCCTACTGCTTGATATCTTCATAATTACTGTCTCTCTTATTGCAGAAAATGAAAGTGTGGTACCTCTGATAAATGTAGATCATTGTCAGCAATCAATAGCAACATGAATTGAGTCCAACCAATGCAATCAGTCAGAAATCTTTTCTGCTAATATGGAATGATTCTTATTACTTTACAGAGCAACTGAACCTTGTCAGTAACTGATAGTGTGAGTTACATGCAGTTCCTCTTTTTACTCAAAACAAAGGTTGCTCTCTTTGAAACTTGTCAACTCATTTATTGTTGGAAATGGCATATGTTACCAACCACGGTGCCCCTTAATGGTGAGTACTAAATGGGTCATGCTTTCATTAGCTTGTAACCTTTTTCTTGATTGATGGAGAATGAATGAGGATCAAAAAGCTTGGTGGGGATAATAACTAAGGCTTTGAATGATTATGCAGATTAAGTAAAGCGGCTTGGCATCGCCTACATTTCTTATCTATCTGAGATATGATTTAATCAGTTCATAGCATCTCGAGATTTTGTGCACTTTGGAGTTAGATGTGTCACTAATCACCTTCTTCCTGTATTCTCCTTTTCTTTTTTTGTGGACCAGCAAGTGTGTCTTCAGGGACGAAGCTTTTGTGCATTAGATGGTAAATAATGGTAACCATGTGTGAGAGAGAGTTATTTTTGCTCTTCTTGCCATATGAGATGGGCTTGATCATTTATCTATTTCATTGGAATTATCAAGATCATATACAATATCTGGAATAGCAGAGTTATAATTGGTGATTATAGCCCGGTTTAGACATGACCTCTAGCTGGAATCTTCACTCTTATGCTACGTAAAAAAGTCCACATGATATTGTCAAAAACAAGCAAAAACTAATCTATACAACGCGAAGAAAAGGGTAACGAATGGCTCCTAGAAGCAATGAAGTTAATGCTAGCCTAAGGCATATCTGAGTTGTGCCAATGTGAGCCTCACCCAGTGAGTCAGCTAAGGCAGGCAAAAGGTGTCATGGTCAGGGTAGCATTTTCTATGCTTCCGAGTGATTTTAAGCTTAGCCTAAGAAATGCATTGAAGCCGCTGTTATTTAAAATTGATGGCGTATATGCTGGCACATATTAGCATCACGGATGCTAATATATGTTGATACATGTGTCATCAATTTTTTATATAGAAGACTTCATGTATTCTTTACACTAGGTTCACTGTCAATAGGGAGAATAGAAAATGATTCCTATAGTCAGTGCTCTCCTTAGTATGCTTTAGCCATGCTTAATGTATATATTCCCACGTACAACAGATAATACTCCACTACATATTTGGCCTTTTATAACAAATTAAATTATTGCAAAAGATACTATTTTCATTGAAATTTTTTTTCCAACAATAATAAGCTCGTGTTATCCGCAAAAGGTTACTATTTGTGACAAAATTATTTTCGTTGCAAAAAAGTTTGTTGCAAAAAGTTGTCTTTGCTGTAGTGCTCTATAAGATAATTCTAATAGATTTCCAAGCATCTGCCTAAGTCAGGTTTCATGTAATGTGATGATCAGAACATTGCCTAGGAATGGCCTGGCCGCCCTAAAATTGTTGCTTAGGCTACTTCTTAAGAAGTATAAGTTACGGGTCCAGCACTAATTAAAATCAGTTCATTTTGCAATTCAATATCATGCATCCAGCATCATCATCACATCATGGGCCAATCATCATCTCAGGGAAGAAAACGTCAAAAAATCGAGAAGGGGCAGACATGCATTTGATTCGGTAATGGCCATGGAACAAGTCTTGAAAATGTCAAATCGATAAAAAAAGATCTTGAAAATGTCAAATAAAAAAGAAAGCAAAAGGAAAGCTTTGAAAATGAGTCAAATCTTGTGGACACTTACATCATGACCATATTATTGTCAGTAAATAGAGTCATGGAGTTGCATAGGATTTGTTTATTTATATATAGGATTTGGTTATTTATATGAACAAGTAAAAAAAAAACCATGTCCATACGCAATCACAAACACAATCACAAATCTTCCACTTCTTCCACCCAATGACAAAAGCAGGCAATCCTCTTTCTTCCCTCTAGGCTTTTTGGCAAAATTCACATGTCCTCTTTCCATTTAAGTCCCTCCAACCCCATGAATGAGTGTGGGCATTACTCTCATGAAATGAGATGCCCCCTTTTCTCTCTTTTCCTTTGTATGTCACTGCAACAGTTGTGCATGGCAGCTGTTAAATCACACTCTTTTCCAGGCTCCTAAAAATGTCAACTGATCACATGTCACTGCTTCCTCAGATTTACCAGAAAAAGAACACCAAAGCTACAGTTTTCCTTTTTTTATTTTTTTTTTGGGGGGGGAGGGGCTTTTTTGAGATTTACGTGAAGGACACCCATTCCACATTTAGGTTGTATTCCCCGCCACAACCACAAATCCACATTCAATTCAATTCTGCCCTCAAGCAAAGGACCTTCAATCACAGAAACATGTAAAAGCAAAGTATTTCAGACACGCTTTGTCCTCGTAAATTCAGAGTTCAGACCCCTATTCCCCACTTTAATGGCGGCCTTCACAGCCTGAAAGCAGCCTCTGGATTGTGGTATGTGGCAGCTATGGGAAAATGATACTTTTATATTAAAAATACACATCAATAATTTACAGATTGAGTTTTGATTGGTCTAGATAAGTAAACCCATGTGAACTTTGTATGGGGCTTACTTGTAAAATTCAATCAAAAACTCTTGTGTGAATTTTTGTAGATATTTTTATTGTGAGAATCACTATCCCGATCCCAAACCATGGGCAGTGTTTAAATGTGAAGCTGGGAGTAGGTTATCTCATACTCAATGGCATTTCCAGCCCTTGTAGCCCACACATACGGGGCTTTTAATTGTGATTTTAATGGGTGTCAGCGTCGGCTGCGGCAAGTCAGGCCTTGTGGACACTTGAAATTATGACTAAACAAGGCAGCAAAATTATCCTTTTTTATTTTTCAGAAAGAAAGACATGAATATGATACACCCTCGTACAAATTTTTTATGAAGTTTTAGGTACTACAGTCACACAGTCCTAGTCATGATGAAAAGAAGAGAAGATTGCAAAAAAAAAATGCTAACAAAGAATGCCTTCTTGTACCTATGAAATGGGTTTTCATTTCAGATAATTAATGTAAGAGTCTCCGTTCTCTCTCTTTTTTGTTTATTTGCAAGTCTTACAGTTGATTAGGAAGAGAATTGAAGATTTATGGGCCACCGAAGAATCACAATTAATACATAGACTAAGTCTGAGGAAAAATAAGTGAAGAAAAGAAAATGCATCAAACAGCACAAGAAGTTTCTTCTCCTCTTGTTCTTTTGATTTTTTCTGTTAGACAATTTTAGAATATTGCAGCTGAGCTGTAGCCTACCGACATGCCCATCAGCTCTTCTATCTGAGATCCAGTGGGAGTCACGCCTTCATCCATGAGCCACTTCTCAAGGAAAGAGAGATGAGGGCTGTCTGGTCTCACTTTGATCTCATTCTCGGAGCACTTATGTCTCTCCACTTCAGTTGAGGTATTCAATTGAGACCCATTAACCGACTTGTGCCAGTGCATGCTTTGATCAAAGGAAAGTAGGGACTCGATCTCTTCATGGGAGATCATATCGCAGCTCTCCTGCTCAGACTTGACAGCAGCTTGGCCTGGAAGAGGAAATGAATTGGTGGCACCTTCATCAGCAATATCATCTTTGGGTACTTTAGATTGCTTCAGACTGGCCTTTGGGGGATTTCTCATCCAATTCTCCAGGAGCTTTGAGATGTTCTCAGTGCTTGAGGCATAGGTGGAAGAGCTTTGGTTTGGTTTCAGCTGAAGCGACGAAGGACTGACGGGGGACTGATCGTCTGAACTGCCTGTAAGCTGGCTTAGACTTGGATCAGACGAGATCATATGAATATCCAAAGCTGTTTGGAAAGTTTTGAGCTTCTTCTTCAGGTGGGTATTCCAGTAGTTCTTGATGTCATTGTCAGTCCTCTGAGGAAGGTAGGAGGCTATGGCTGCCCACCTGCATCAGGCAAATGAAAACATAAATAACCACAAATTCTTTGATTTATTTTACTTGGAAAAATATGTTTATGAACTCGAGTTAATTAGTCATCCTGTTATCAAATTGAACCTGAATATACGAGTTTTAATTTTCATATTAGAACTTTCGTTAACAAAAGTAGAAGAAATTAAATGAATTATGTCCCAGCAAAATTACTTGTTTCCCAACAAAGCTTGGAGATGAATGATCATCCCTTCTTCATGGGGGGTGAAGTTTCCTCGCTTGATTCCTGGTCTAAGGTAATTGGTCCATCTAAGCCTGCAACTCTTACTGCATCTCATCAGCCCTGCAAAATAATATTGTCTATGTAAAGAAGCAAACAAAAAATAAAGAGTGCGTCTCTGTGTGTGAGAGAGAGTGACTACCCAAAAAAAAAATCTTAAATTTTGAGCCACTTCATATGACTCTGATTCATGAAGTTTAGTCATATAATTTAACAAAAAAAAAAGATATAGGAGAAGCCTGAAGTGCTAATTACCAGTTTTAGTGGGCACTACTCTCCAGTTCCCAGGGCCATGCTCCTGGATGTAAGACACCAGGATGATATCTTCCTCAGGTGTCCAAGGTCCCTTCTTGATACCAACCTTGTCACAGCAAGGAAGTCTTCCCATCCCTCTTCTGTCTTTCTTTTCCCTCTCTCTGCCTCACCTCCTCTCTCTTCCTCGTCTGTTAATTATTTGCATATGACAGCAGCGTCGACCATCTGTGAGTCTTTATATACCAGGCGACCAAAGGCAAAAAAACACCCATGTAGATCTTTAACTGCGCAATATATTTTTTTAACAGATGATCTACCTCGCTGACCTACATCATGAATAAGCCTTTCCAGCTCTCCCTTGTGGTCAATGCCTACATAACAAAAAGTCAACTTCTAAGCTGAATTCTCCTTCTGCTTTCTTACTCCTTTTCTTTTCTAAGCTCACATGACTCCCCAGTTGTTTTCCTAAAAGCGTAGAAAGTGATCAAAACCACTCCACCAGCTCACTCTCCATCCACTGCTGTTATTACAAGCAGGAGAAAAATTGCAAGTCTTGCAGCAGTGAAAATTTATTATGTGGTCGGCCAGAGAAGTAGAATGGGTCTTTCTATGGCCATATACAGATATACTAGAAAGCTTTTTCACCTTAAAGAACTAGCACCATCCTTGTAGGCCTTTTCCTGCTTCTTCTGGTACAGTTCTTCCAAATTTGTGGAATTCAAGGGGACCACTTCTTTGATTTCTGTCCAATTGTGTTCTTGCCGTGTGTATGACCCCGAAGGAAAGAGCAATTGTAACCTAATTTTGGGGTGCTACCAAGGTTTATGACTCTCTTAAATTGCTGTCGGCAACTTGATTCCTTAGCACTTAAGAAAATCGACATTGGAGGTTCATGTGTGGCCATGTATCTCATATATCAGTCGTAGGTTCATTCTGAAACCTCAGACCTAAATGAATTCAAAATCTTCCAAGTTGGCCAACGTTCTTTTATAAAAGAATATAATTGAATTGGAATTCTCAGTCGTCTAATTAATTGTTCCGACTCAAGCCCATGAAACGATCCCTTGGAATTTGATTCCCAATCTAGACTTTTACTCAGATGCATATATTTATGTATTTGCACAAGAACACTGTATGTTTAATGGCACATTTTACTCCAAGTCTGCTGCTCTGAAGCCCCCAATCCTTGGCACAGCATAATGCAGCTCGACCCTTTGTTACCATCAACTAACTGTTTGGTGAACACATGGGTGAACAGCTAGCTGCACAAAACGCTTCCAGCTTGGTATTTTATGTATAAATTGAGGATATGCTGAACTGTCTTGTTTTCTTTATAATCAGGAAAATAAGTACATTTTAAACGTCAGAAGTTAATTCTTTTAACCAGGCATCTAAACCAAAAGATAAGTAAATAAGTTTATATAAGAGACTCACATCTAATAGGTATCAAACATAATTTTTATATGTTTCTTCAAATGACCTAAATTATGCGCTAACTCTCTAGAAAAACGTTTTGAAAAAGTTTCTTGTATAAAGCTCTAGCATCATAATTCATAAAAATCTATTGAATCTTAGTGTTCAGATTGAAAAAGACCTACGGGATGAGGTTTGGCTGATCTCTGATTTGTGTCTAATTTATGTGAGATAATTATTGTTTCTATATAGCTTAAGCTGTTACGAAAGAGACAATACATTTATTCCATAATCAAGAGTACTCACATATGCAAGCTTATGTATCAAACGACATAATTTAAGGAACACAAATAGGGGGTAAATTTAGATGCCTTTACCAAGATTTTGAACCCACGACCTCCAAGACTCTTGGAGCCCTTTTAGTCATCCAATAGCTTAAGCTGTTTGGAAAGAGAATATCGGTACATTTATTTCATAAACAACGCTAGTCAGTCACCAACTTTTGTCCGAGTCTTAGGTATATTAATAACTTGAGTTTTGTAATATAACTATGCTTTCTAAAAGCTCCAGTTGTTAGAAATGGGGCTGAAAGCAGGCCGGGATGGCCAGGCCATAGTTGGGCCCTGGCCCTCGCCTGTAATCCTATTACCTGGCCAAGGCCGTAGGGAGGTTTTCAAAAATCTAGCCCTAATTTGGTTTTAAGTAAGCTTGGGATTCATTTTTTTCTCTTTTAAATTTTTTTATTAAAAAATTATTTTTTAATAAAAAATTATATTCTTTAGGCGAGGTCCTTGACCTTATAAGATATAAAATAATACTTCATGCGTCTTAAATTAATAACTTTATTTAAAAAATAACTATATTCTATATTAATAACTTCATTTTGTTAAATTTAAGTGATTAAGTACTTAAAAAAAAGTGTCATAAGCTTATTTTTTCTTCTCTTAGATGTTGGTTTTACCATTCAATAAAAATATATTTTTTTTAAATATAACTATTAATATAAGATAAATGGAGTATAACTTTGCTTTGGCTTTTAGGTGGGGTCATTCACAACTAATTATAATGACTTGTAAACTTAAAATCTCTTAAACTTTCTTAAAATAAGTAACCTCCTTCATGTCCTTCAATTTTGGCCTACGACAAACTATCAAATTTTTTTTTTAATAATACAAGAGTGGGTCGAAGGGGAGTAGAAGTTTTTTGCCCCTTTGGCATAGCCTAACCCTATTAAGGTGGGTTAGAAATTCTAGCCTAACCTGTACTCCTAGTAAAGAAGGGTAAATTTTTTTTTTTTTTTGCAAGTGTTTATCAAGTGACACATAGAACATAATTACGGTATAAATGTCTCTAACAATACTAAAACATAAGACCTCTCATAAGTTGGAGCTTTAATTCTATCTAAAGTAACCGTGTTTCCCAAAAGCTCAAACCTTTAGAAAAGAAAATCTTAATTTTTTAAAATTCTAATAATTTTTATGTCAGATTCAAATTTCACTATGAGGCATTCATACCCAATTAGATGTCTCCAATCAGCCTCTGCCGACGATAAAAACCTGTAAAAATTAGATCCAATTTCTTATAGTCCGCTGGAGCTGATTAGGGGATTCACTCTAATTAATCGGCTGTGAGTACATGAACCCAACTGCATTAAGTAATCTGAGTAGCCCATGATTGTATACATGCATTTATTTCCCTTCTTGACTAATCTTGTTCTTGTTTGCCTTTCTGGCGGGGTTATCCAGTCAGCTGAAATCCTAAAATTTTAAACTTTTTACTTGTACTCTTTTCTTTTGATAAACTCTCAAATTTTACTTTGTTTTCCCCTCATATCCTAGGTCCATAAATTTTCATGCATGGTGTTCTTTAACTAAGTTTATGATGTTCCCCCAAATTAATAATAACTTTTATATTTTAAAGAGATTATCAAGCCAGACTTATAGTTACAGCTTTGGCTCCCTGGCCATGATCTGATGGCCAAGGAGCTCGAAATAATAGAACAAAACATTTTTTAAACATAAATCTCATCCTACTCTTGGCAGTCGCAGTTATTACCAAAGGATTCACTTCAGCCATCAAAAAAAACAGGACTCATGAGTTCATTGTAGCTGGCATAAAAAAGGATTCACTTTCACTGCGGCTGGTACGTTGTACATGTCTATGTCATAGCAGCCACAAACTGTTCCACCAACTGGCGTACGCTAAACGAATAGCATGATCCTCGGTATGGCTAACTTTGCCAAGACTATAAATAATGGCATTGAGAAGCTATCCCTTCAGATCCTACTTTAATTACAAATGTTTTGTGTGAGTTGGGAGACATGAAAAATTGAACGCCTGTATTGTGACCGTATTGTGACCCCATTTTTTTGGCAAGTTATATCCCCAAAAAGTGAAAAATCCTCTCTATTTAAAACATAGCCATCTTACCCCATAAATTTTATTACTTACCCCTTTAAACTATAACTCGCCCCAACAACTCTTCATCCTTATCGGGTGCCAACACGGGCCCACCAATGCTTCCCATCCCCTAATAGGGTAAGTGTGACTTGTTTTAGATTTTTTCAGTCAATAATTGACCAATGGATTAAGTGACTAAAAAAGATGATAATACAGTAAGTGTTCAAAAAATATTCCCTCCAAATTGTTGTTTCGACTAAGCAGTTATGAATAAATTGACGATTTTAATTAGAATTGATTCCCTTTTGATATAAAAAAGCCAATTTTATATTAGTTCATTTTGAAAAACCAGATATAACTAGTAATATAGGACAAAGTGTATATGTTATTCACAAGTTTAAATTGGAACAAACTTTTCTTTTTTCTCCATAGTTGGGAATAAAGTTTCATAATTACATATTCCCTATGTCTCACATTAGCAAACCTATTTAGTTTTACAAAATTAACTAAAAATTGTTTATTTTAAAAAGTTATGAACTAAAATTGTTTTATTTTGAAAAACTAAATGAAGCTATTAATATGAAACAAAGAGAATACATAATTATATGCATGAAATTGGTTTTGAACTAAAATTGTTTCATTTTGAAAAACTATTTGAAGCTATTAACATATAACAAAGAGAGTACATAATTATTTGCATAAAATTGGTTTTCTTTTTTTCTTTTGGCAAAGAGAGAGAGAGATGCCTTTGTTGTAGACAGATGTCTACACAGAAAAATTAATAGAGAAAGGGGAGAAGAGAGGGATTAGTGCTATAGAAAGCTAAAATAAATTAAATAACTAATTCTTTATTGATCTCTTATTAATAAATTAGGGAAAAATCCCTACATATTTATAGACTATTAATTAAGAACCTTAATCCTATTAAAACTCATAATTCATAATGGGCCTAATATTAGCTTAAAGCCTAATATAATAATAAACTCCTAATCACTTAATAATTCTAACTTTAGTAGACTTTGAAGGCAGGGACCCAACCCCTAAGGCAGGTCATTCACTTTCACTCCACCTCGTCCTTAAAGTGGTCTTTGGATCTTGCAATAGAGACCCAAGTAAGTTTGACCATAGAGCATAAAAATATATGTGCTAAGGGCCTACCAATACTCCTCATCGAACATCTCATAACTTGTTCGCGTTCAAAAAATATTATGCCCCACACATAATAGTTTAGATGACAAGGGAAATAGAGAAAGGGGAGAAGAGATGGATTAGAGGTGAGAAAACTAAATTAAAATAAATAATTAATTATTCATTGGTATCTAATTAATAAATAGGGATAATTCCTGCTAAAACCTAGTGGTCATCCATATTTACCGATAGGTTCATAACAAAATTATATTGTACATAATAATATAGTTTTACTATTGTCTGCTTGCGATAATAGTAAAATATGATAACCAATAGGTCTTAGCGAAAGACTTACCAAAAGACTGAGTGATATAACTTCTCATTTATTATAGCTTAGGCCTTTTACGGTGGATATCGATGCACAAGCTTCTTTTTCTATATTTTTAGAGAAAGGGGATTACTTTATGATCGATTTTAGGGTTTTAGGAGGTCCTTGAGCTGACTTACTAATCACGATTGGCTTCACAAGGAAATTTATCGCAAGCGGACAATAGTAAAATTATACTATTGTACACAATATAATTTAACTTTAGACCTTGATAAATTAATTAGACTATTTGTCCTTATTGGGAAGATCCCCTAAATAAATTAGGCTAAAACCTTTAAATATTTATAAACTCTTAATTAAAAACCTTAAATAGAAATCATAATCTATAATGAGTCTAATATTAGCTTAAAGTCCAATGTAATAATAAACTCCTAATTACTCAATAATTTTAACTTATAATAAACTCTAAAGGTGGGACCTGGCCCTAAGGTGGGTCATAACAATCTTTAATATCAGGCTCTAAGGTGGGTCATAACAATATTTAATATGAAATGGGTAGCCATTATTTTATTTAAGTGTTTTAATAGCCAAGTCTTAATATATGGTTGACATAAAAGATAAAAAAGACAACATATCAAGTTTTAATGGGCCAACGTGCATAGCATGCTTCTCCAGTTAATGGATGTGGGTCCCTTCTTCCCCGTACGAGAAGACACTTATAGACTCAATCATACACCCCCAAGGTTCCTTGGTTCCCAGCATCCATTGATGACATCTTCCAACTTGACTTGGTCACCTGAATTTCTTTTTTGTATGTGTCTTCTTCCTTTCTTATCTACTAAAACTGAGTTACAAGTCGATGCGCGTCAATACCATCTGGGCCTTGACTAGTGACTTCGCTCCTTCAACTTCCAAAGATGACTCATTATTTGTGTACTTGTTCCGTGTACCCCGTTCGTACACACCGCCAACATGGCCCGTAAGATGGACACGTCTAAGCAAATAGGCCCGGCACTGCCACGAAAATTAATATCGTGGGCCAGATGCACCTCAGTTGAAGCCCATTCATCGGGCCCATAAAGTGAAACTTACGAACGACATGGGCTTTGTCTTGGCTGGGCTTAAATGTAATGAACCCGTGCACCTGGGCCAAGGCAGTACGCGGAGGGAATCGGAGAAGAAACAGCAGCAGAGAAGACGAGGGAGGGGAGGACGGAGATGTCGGATTTGCCGGACGAGATTTGGGGGAGGGTAATGGAGATTGGGGTGGGGTCCTCCTTGTTGACCCACCGGGATCTCTGCTCCCTCTCCATTGCATCCCGCCGCCTCTCCGCCGACGATTCCATCTGGGCCCATCTCCTCGCCCTCGACTTCCCCCACCCGTCGCCTAATCCCCCGGCTCCGGCGACACGATCCCCGCTCAAGCTCGTCTATCAAACAAGGCAAGCTATTGGAATTCTTTCTTGATCCTTCCTTCGCCATTTTGGAGTTAAATTCAGCATTTTTTTTGTTTTTAAAATTAGTTTTTTTTTGCGTTATTTTTTTCTGTAGGTATGAGAAGGAGAAAGCGCGGAAGGCAGCCGCGTACCGGCGGGCGGTTCTCAGCGTGGAGAGCGAAATCGCGGTGCGTTCGAAGAACCTGGAGGAGTTGCAGGTGCGGGCGGCCAAGGAGCAGGAGAAGTTGAAAACGACAATGGCAGAATTGGCCAATTTGCAGAGGGTTAGGTCTGAATGAATGCCACATCTTCTTATTATTTTAGCATATTTAATGGTTTTCAAATATGTGACAAAGTTACTCGGATAACTGAATGCAGTTCATTTCTTTTCATTCTTAGAAATAAGTGCTAAGAGAATTTGTTGCAAAAGTTACTGGCTTTGTGTTTTTTAATTGGTTTGTTGCATATCTGTGATAGTTCAGTAATTAACTGAGTATGTGTACTGTGTGTATTACCTTTTCCATTTTTGTTAAAGCCAAATTTACCAAATTGATGCAATGATGCTTGGAAATTTAATAAGGTTAGGAAGTATGATGATTGGATACCGTGGACTTAACTTGGTATCTCCCTTTGTTTGAGCTTTGAACGTTATAGGCTTTCATTTCTTTTCATTCTTAGATATAAGTGCTAAGAGAATTTGATTTTGGACAGGCAAGCTTCTGTGGCTTTGAATGTTTGGCAGCCAGAAGTTGTCCGTGGCAGGCAGAGACAGCTTGTCGAGCAATGTTCTGTGCCCATTGAATCTCGTATAATGGATCTAGAGATGGAGCTTAGAGTCTGCCGGAACCAGATTGAGGTCTCTTTTAAGGCCTATGTAAGTACAGAAAACTCTAGTTGGTGATTATGTTTTTTGGCATTCTTGGAACTATGGCATGTGGAATAATGTTTATGCAATAGAAAGAGCAAAAGAAGAGGCTGAATGCGAGCAAGGAACATTTGGAATCACTGAAATACCACCCTTTAAGATATTTCCAGGCGGAGAGAAGAACCAATGGTTCTCATAAGCACAAAAAGTTGAGAACGAGTAGCAAATGTAAGAACTTTTTTTTCTTCCTTAGTCTCCTTTACCTCATCTCATGCAATGGGTGCTTTATTATGCTCATTTCTTCATTCATTTTTATTTCTTCTGATATCTTGTCTTTTTTACACAAAGTAGTGTGGAAGGAAAACAATTTTCGAAAGAATTTTCATAATTCAAACATGTTTGAACTTTTAAGTTAGTTAGTACCTGTAAGTAAGATTGGGAAACTTGTTAAATGCCTTTTCTCATTTTCCTGAAAGTGAATACAATCCAAGTGGAGTCAAATTTTTTTCAAATGAAAGATACAAGAAAGCTGTCGTTTTTGTTTGAAGATGGATGCAGAACGGGATAATTTTATTGACAGCGTACCTTCATGTTTGTATTATTTTGTGGTTGTAATAGTGACAGAAAATGCAGTTGAGACCGCAAAGGACAGTTTGGAAGAACATACACCCTCCGCCACTGGCATTGACATCAGTCATTCTTCAAGTTCTGCTTGAAAATGAGTTCTCAAGCGGCAATGTTAATTGGAAGCAGTAAAACAAGATATTGCTCTATAATTTCTCTTTCGAGGGGCGGGGGGGGAGGGTTCATTCTTGTTTTTTGGGGTAAAAAAGGGGTCGGGCACAATTGTAATTAGGTTTGTTGTATATTTGTTGTGTTAACTAGTCAAGCTAATTTGTAGAATCAGAGTAAAGAATTGACTCAAGCTCGATTTAATTCAAGTGGAGTTTGAACACACCTCAGTTAGACTGCTCGGCTCAAATTGGTTTCAAATCAGACTCAAAGTCGAGTTTGAATATAATTTACAAAATTTAATACGTAAATCATATTAATTAGGTTGGATTATTATTAAAAAATAAAAAAATTGTGTTGGATTCGAGTTCATGTCGAGTTTAAACCGAGTTTCTTTACATAGGAGATTTGAACTCAAGTTGAGTTCAGTAACTTAGTCAGTTTGAGTTGATGGGTTTTAGCTTTGTTTGAGTCTGAGTTGAGCCCAAGCGCGTTAATACACCTAGTCTCAAAGCAAATAGCCTACACCTTTATATGGTACTTTTGCCCTGAAGGGCCTACAACAAGGTAATCCATCTAATCACAATTATCCATGTAACAAAAAAGATTGAACATTAATTAAAAAGCTAATGGGAAATAAGGGCCAAGAAATTGGGTCTAATACGCAAATAGAAAATAAACGGACGAAACATAACATTCGACCATGCTCTACATAGGCCATGCCCTCACGGTGACTAATCTGAAAATTCTAATGAACTTCTCTTCCAACATCAAAAGGCATCCTTAGTATTGGGCTCATTGACACAAACAACCAAACCTTAGTAACAATATAACCATCGTGACCAACTCAACGTGTCTAGAGAATGGCAGCAACAGCTAATGGAGTGATAGGGTGTTTGGTTAGACTTTTTTGGTGTTATGTTTCTACAACTTTGTACTTGTGAGAAGGGAAGGTTCGTACGAGGCGTGCGGGAGAAAGTTGTGCAGAATTGAAGTTGTGGGATCTTATTGAAATGCACCGTGTAAATTTTTTACGAAAGTAAAACACCCTCGAGGCAGTTTTTACTTTAATGAAACCTATCAGGCTCCGGTTTAGTGCCTTTCTCCGTCGTCTTCGTCTCCTTCTCACCTTCATGCCCCATGACAAAACCTTAGCTCCACTAAAACCAACCACGACTTCTTGTTTTGACCTGCCCGGCAAGGAGCACAACCTCCTGCCAGCCCACTCCCCTTCCACCGCCGTCACCATTGGGCCATTGCGCGCGGGGTTCACCCCATACTCCCCCTCTACCTTTTCTTCCTCCGATGACAACAAGGAGGTCGCCTACGAATCATGGCCTACCTCCACGGCAGATGTGAGCACAAGATCATCCACTACGACATTAAACCAGAAAACATTTTGCTGCACAATTCATAAATGAAGATATTGAATTTTGGGTTATCAAATGCACTGACATGGGAGGTAAGCAGAGTTGGCAGACCCAAGACTGGTGGGGTAGGGGGTGGTGGAAGAAGAGGTGGGGCGGCTGTGTTGGACCATGGTATGGGCTGAGGCCCATTTGATCCACTTTTTTTGCGATTCGGGTGAGCCGATACGGGCCACTGGGTCGAAGGATAATTGGGACGGTTGCACCAACTTCACATGAACCATCGTGACATATATTCTATTGAGACTCATATCTGTCATGCACGCATACTAAGTATGTGACTAGGGTGCGCATATTCACTTTGTGGGGGCTGACTAATGAATTAGTGTAATTGGTCGGACCTGTGGTTAGCGAGGGGTCGACCCTATCATGGGCTTAACCATGTGCAGGGGGTCTAAGCATCCATGGGCTCAGAGACTCAGAGCGCACTCTCGTTGTGTCAGACCCTCTAGTTTAATTCAGTAGAAATCAGATTGGAGGCTCATAGAATAAGGCCCATGTAAGGTAAGGATTGGAGATAGACTTAAAAGAAACCTAATGAGAGAGGGGAGAGGAGTCCAACACGTTCCCCCTCCTAATCTGTCTCCCCCATCACATCCCTCTTTTAGAATTGTGTCTATCTCCCTTCTTTCTCATTGCGTGTTGCCCAAACTAGAGAAAAAAAGAAGAGAAAGGGGTGCCCCCCCCCCCTCTCTTC
Source organism: Saururus chinensis (assembly GCA_035235625.1). NCBI lineage: Eukaryota > Viridiplantae > Streptophyta > Magnoliopsida > Piperales > Saururaceae > Saururus > Saururus chinensis. The sequence continues at coordinate 36,372,945 of CP141141.1, forward strand.
CCTCTCCCTTGTGGTTCTCTCCTCTTGGCTGACGTAATGAGGATTGTGGCATCACCAAGAAGTATCAAAGTAATGGCTAGGGCACTCCATAAAAGGAATTCTACAATCCAAAGTAAGGATTTTGAGGGTTCTACACATAAGTAAAGGTATTCCCCTTTCAATCATAATTGAATCGGTGTTTAATAGTTAAATCAGGCATTGGAGTTAAGGATTAAAGTGCCCGGGGGCTAATCAGCCCCGAAGGTTAGTTTATATCACTCATTGATTTCATTTTAATTGATTAATTACATCATGAATGTGTTTATTGCTTATGAATGCCTTTGTTCAGGTGATTGTAGAGAAATTATTTTAAAAATTCTATTTTTATGAAAGGCACCACCCCTAGGGCTCTTCCCACCATGTGCTTCCACTGGTACGCCACTCATCAAAGGTATCAGAGCCCGGCTTGGGGGTTTTGGTTGCTGATTTGATAAAAAATTAAATTCATTTACCTGATTTAGGGTTTGTGTACAAAATTAGGGAAAACCCTAAATTACTTCTCTATGCTTAATCTATGATGGGGCTTTTATAATTAGATTGAAATTAAGTGTTTAGTGTATTGATTCATATCATTACCTTGCTGGAATTTTGTAATTTGGTAATCAATTTGGGCATTAACATGCCCTAAGGGTGATTCGGTAAATTTACCCCTTGTGGTTTTTGCGCTTAAATAAAATTTATATTCACTCTACATGCATATAATTGTTTTCCAAAAGGGACAAATGGCAAATGAACTATTAGGGGTAGTTCATTTAGATATCGCGCCCCTAAATGTTTATACTCACAAAGGCATGACTTACTTTTTAACTTTTATTGATACAGACATGTATCTAATAAAATTGAGGTAGAAACCTAGAAAGGTCAAAGTCTTAAGGACTGATAGGGGTGACGAGTACACCTCTGATATGTTTATGGATTATTATACCAATCAGATAATAGTATATCAATACACACTCCCCTATACTCCACAACAAAATAGAGTGACAAAAAGATGTAATAGGATGCTTATGGACATAGTTAAATCCATGTTAAATCACTTTGAATAAGAAACTAATTTTTTGGGTGAGGCTTTGGACACCGCCGCATACATCATTAATTGTGTACCCACAAAGGTAGTCCAATGGACACCTTATGAGTTATGGACGGGTCGATGCCCAAAATAAAGACATCTTAGAGTGCGGGGGTCCAGGGTATACGTAACGGTATCTGACCATCATAGGTCTAAGATGGACCTTAAGACTATAAAGTGCAGCTTTATTAGTTACTATGATCACTCTAAGGGATACATATTTATAGTTCACCACATGGATGAGACAATAGGGGTTATAAAGTCTAGAGATGCTTATTTCTTAAAAGAAGAATTAAATCATAAAATATCTAATTAAAAGTAAATTTATTTGAGGTAGTAAAAGAGACTGGTCCTAGTACTACCCTTGAGGAAGTAATTGAATTAAGTCAAAATCAAACAAAATAAAAACCAAGGTCATTGAGGGAAAAAAGACCTTCAATACAGTTGAGGGCCTTCTATACAATGTTAGGGAAATACAATGTTACTTTAGATAAACTTATTCTAGATAACTCAATTACACTTGAGCAAGCTTTAAGTCTTCCATACGCTCAAGAATGACAGAATGTTATTAAAGAGAAAATTGATTAAATCCTAAAGAATAAGGTTTGGGAGATAGTAGATCCATCATAAGGGTGGAAGCCCATACGGTGTAAATAGATCTTCAAAAAGAAGCTTAAGGAAAATAAGTCAATAGATAAGTACAAAACGAGATTAGTGGTCAGGGTTCACCCAAGTGTATGGGATGGACTTTAAGAATACATACTTATCTGTGTCAAGATTTGACTCAATCATATGTCTCTTAGCAAATGTTACTTACTTTAATTTAGAGTTGCACCAGATGGATATAAAGACTGTCTTCCCAAATGGAGATTTAAAGGAGGAGATTTACAAGGAATAACCTGAAGGTTTTGTAGTTCCTGGAGAGGAACACAAGGTGTGCAAACTAATAAAATCATTATATGACCTCAAACAATCTCTAAGACAATAGTACTTCACTTTTCACAAGGTGATTAGTGAATATGGGTTCATAGTGAATGAACATGATCATTGTGTTTATACCTTCCAGGATGGGACTAGGTATATGATGTTGTCATTTTAGATAGATAACATACTCTTGATGGGAAATGACTTAAGTATGATTATCAATTTAAAGGAATGACTTAAAACCCAATTTGAGATGAAAGACATGGGTGAAGCAATGTTCACAAACACTTCAATGTCATTGGTTGGAAAACCATTGAATCCCCTATATATAAGGGTATTATATTATCTTAGAGTATGGCTCCTCAGACAGAGGAAGACACACTCCGGATGGAGTCGGTGTTATATGCACAAGCTATTGTTAGCTTGATATAGGCCATGACTTGTACTAACCCTGACTTGAGTTTTGTGGTAGGCTTGTTGAGCCACTACCAAGCAAACACTGGTAAGTAGTGAAAGGTATTCCGATATCTTCTAGGGTCTAAGAATCTAAAACTCACTTATCAAGTAGAAAGTTTGTCATTGACTAGATATAGTGATTCAGACTATGCGGGGGATCTAGATGACAGGAAATCTACTACCAGAATTGTCTTCATATTTGGAGGTGGGGCTATATCATGGGCAAGTAAAAAAGAAAAGAGTGTTTCCAAGTCGAAACTGAGTTTATTTTTTGTAGTATAGCAGCTTCCTAGGTAGTATGGATAAAAGAATTTCTAGCTAGATTGGGGCTAGAAAACTGGACTGGTGCTCTTATTCAGACTTATTGCGATAATCTGGCAACTATGTTGACATTTAAAAATGGAGAGATCAGTGTCAGAGTTAAGCACATTAAAGTGCATTACTACTATATTTTTTATATGCTACATAGAGGAATAGTGACTGTGAATCATATTCCTACTACTGAGATGTTGGCGGATCTGTTCACCAAGGCCTTAACGACATATTTATTTTCTCGACATGTTCATAGCATTGGTCTTTGATAGGACTAGCGCAAGTCGTTGTTGGACTATATGCGCCCTTCACCCATAGTGGGGGATGTTGGACCATGGTATGAGCTCAAACCCATTTGGTCCACTTTGTTCGCAGTTCGGGTAAGTCGGTACAGGGAACGGGGTCAAAGATAGTGGGGGCGATTGTGCCAACCCCACATAAACTATCGTGATACATATTCTATTGGGACCCACATCTGTCACACACGCACACTAGGCATGACTATGATGCACATATTCACTTTGTGGGGCCCGATTCATGAATTAGTGTCATTGGTCGGACCCGTGCTTAGCGAGGGGCCGACCTTGTCGCGGGCTTGGCCGTGTGCAAGGGGTCAAAGCCTCCGTGGGCTAAGAGAATCAACGCCCACTCCTGTTGTGTCAAACCCTCTAGTTTAATTTGGTAGAATTCAAATTGGTGGCCTATATAATAAGGCCCATGTAGGGTGAGGATTGGAGATAGACATAAAAGAGACCTAATGAGAGAGGGGAGAGGAGTCCAACACGTAGCCCTCCTAATTTGTCTCCCCCATCACATCCCTCTCTTAGAACTGTCTTTCTCACTGTGTGCTGCACAAACCAGAGAAAAGAAGAAGAGAAAGGGTTGGCTACCCCCTCGCTTCACTCCCTCATGGTTCTCTCCTTTTGGCAGTTGTCTTGAGGATTGTGGCATCACCAAGAAGCATCAAACCAAGGGATAGGGCACTCTATAAACTTTACTTTTAGTGGTTCTTATAGCTTAAATTAACTTAAGTGGGGTATGACATGATACTCCCAGTAAGAATTACCTATATGAGTGTGAAAGGGGCCGCTTCTATGGACATTTTAAGGTTGAATATTCTAGAGCAATCATTAAAATTAAGTTTGTTCAGGGTTGAAATAAACACAATCACGAGAATCACGTTGTGTCTAGGAAATGACTATGTGAATTCAATTATATTGGTTTACACAAACGACTGAACAGTTTATGACATCGTGTTCATTGTTTAGCCAATAGACCTCATAGTTTTCATAAGGGAAGGTTAAAAGTTAAAAAGTACATTTCCCCATGGAGGAACTTTTCAATATTTTACTCTCACATTTTATTTATATTATTTTGTATAGTTATCTAGTCAATTTTTATTCATGTGGGAGATTGTTAGAAAATGTGTTAAAACAAACTTTTAAGTGAATGAGAATCACACATGTCACACATGTGAATTGGTTGAAGGGAATGAATAATCCCACATCACCTAAAAGATGGAAATGGTATTGGTATATAAGGCCACTTCCAAGATAGGCCCTTGGGCTACCCTATTTTTGTGGGAAAGATACATGTTGGACTCATGTACCTAGGTGGGCTAACCCACACGTACATGTGCACTACCATTATCCAGCCGACAGTGCTGTTATCCAGCTGGCTCGACTCTTGTTATGTCAATAAAATAATTATTTTTTAAAACTAATTCTTTTGGTTTTTTCTTAACCTAAAATGGGTCGGGTTTTTACTTAACCCAAATGTGTCTTATAACAAGCGAATGCATCCATTTGCACGGGACGGGTTGTCTTCAACGAGATTTATTTTGCATTCTATAAAACACTAAAAATTCTTTTCTACATCATCTAAAAATTGGATTTTCCGACCATCTTCTATGAAAGTAATTACATTTCAGTAGTTCGTTGCATGTATTGTGTATATGTATTTATAGTGTATAGTAGATCGTCTTATCCTAAGAGACAGTGCTCAAATGATCCTAAGCACCATTAAATGGGGCGTAATTTTATCTTAAAGATATAACTTTAAACACTTGATTCTATCTTCAAGTTTTTGCCTTTTTATAAATTTCTTTAATCGCATATGAAAATAACAACATAAAACATTGGGGGGATGCACGAAACTGTAGAGACACGAGCTCGGGTCCCCACAAAACACCAAAGGCATTTACCCCTCTTCGTTACGGGTGGGATCTAATTTAACCTACCAACTCAACCAACCTCCCATGTGCATGAACTTAGTACTATGACAGACCGTAAATATTTTTATTTTTAAAATATAATAATTGCCTTCAAGAAAGACAGAGAGGACATCAAGGCTTGATTAGATGTGTATTTATATAAGCAAAAGCCCTATTCATTCCTTGCTTTGTGCAATGGTGGTAAATCATATTTGCACATCGGCACAAAACCAAAATGCCAAAATGGAAAGTAGTTCAAAGTACCGAAGCACAGTGCTTGAAGATGTAAATTCTGAACCTACTTACTACATGCGAACGATAAAAAGCTGTAAGACATTTAATGGGTGTCAGTGTTGAAAGACTTCAACGCTTTCTTAATCACATGGAGAAACCCGTACGTGGCTCCCTCCTACTCCTGAGTCTTGCAATTGCAACTTGCAAGACTCTTTGCTACCAGTGAGGTGAGTGATTCAGTGGAGGGCCGCATTGTTTCACATTTTCATCTGATTGTGTTACTTGATTGTGGGTGGTATGTTCATCAATTTTACATTTCATCCCATTTTGACAGGCTCTGCTGGAGATAGAAAGTGAGCTGGTTATGCTTTCTTCAATCAGAAAAGTTTGAGAAGAACTGAAGGTGTGAATGGAACAACTATCTTATTAAGTCTAGACTGTCTAGTCCGATTATGTGAAAGTAATGCTAACTGAATTTTGTTTTTCCTTTTATTTTTTCATCCAATTATCTCCAGCAGAAGCACAAACGTTCCGGGTTTTCTCAAGCAGGTTGGAGAACATGAACTACTCTTTCTTCTGAATACTTCCACAATTGTTAGTTGGTTGGGCCTTTTTCTTTTTTCTTTTGGATTGGACTGACTTAATTGGGCCATTAGTGTTGGCGTTTGTCCTTCGTTCCAAGGCAACGGTTGCCTTGTACATATTTCCTCTTCTTCTTGTTCTAAGAGTGAGCCCAGTGGGCAGGGTTTAAGGGCCCAAGGCCCAATAAAAAAAATAATAGTATAAAATTATTCTATTTTTTAAAGTAAAAGTAGTTAGTTTAATACATGTAGTTATGATTGGGTATATGACCAATTCTATGTAGTATATATATGTATAATATAGTATATACAAACTATTTTTAAAAATTAAGCTTAAATTTCACTATTATTTCGGCCTGAGCCTTACCCAAAGAGTATATTGGGCTCCCTCGTGACTCTTTTTTAGCTTAAACACTAATAATAATGTTGTTGAGTTATTTATAAGTTATTTAAGCTTTATCAATTTGGCGTATGTGCATTATTGCATCTTGTCAATCAATACATTAAGATTAATAAAAATTAATTGATAAGGACAGAGGGCTTTGGATTGGAGGTTTGACACCTAATTAAGATAAATACTAAATTACCCTTAGAAGGGGTTAGAAACCCGTTTGTGAATTGAACATGAATATTGACCTGTCAACTGACTTGGTTGATAAATCAATTGTGGTTTTAGGGCATTTAACCTAGTATGCTAAGACTAATAGGGTTAGAGTTGATCTATGAGTCTAAGCTCTATTGATAAGTTGTTAATTTGGCCGTAAAGTTGCACCTCCCCGTTGGAGGGAGCTCTGCGTGAGCTGAACTCACAACCGATCTATTTAAGAACATTTATTATACACGTAGTCAGAGTCGCTAATAATCTATTTCATTAGCGTCTCTCACTATTTCTGTTTAAGTACAGTTGTGGGTCATGCTCTTCCACTCCGATTAGGTCCTTACAAGCTAGGTTGAGAAATGATACCTCCTAATAAATTCTAGGGCTTCATCATGGATGTTTCCTTTGCAGGTAGTCTATGGTAAGTTGTATCATTTGTCACTTAAGTTGACGTATGATGTGTGTCTGTTTATGAGATTAGACTGGTTATTAGTTTTCCTAAAGGTGAAACTGATGAGAAATTATAAATGATTATTCTTGATAAATGGTTATTAGTTTTCCTAAAGGGTTATTTAGTTTCTTAATAGATTTGCATAAATTGTAATGACATTTTGTATTCTCATTATCCAGCTATCCTACTCGGTATCAGTATACTCAACAACTTGGTTTTGCATGTTCTTCTCGTGAAGATTAGGGGGATCGGGCTTGGGCTTTCAGATTGAGGATAACTTAGCTCTAATAAGATTTACTTCTATTATTTTAGTATATAAAATTGTAGTAATGGCGCAAGAGCCAACTTTAAATTGTTATTTATTTCTATATAGATGTAAGAGTTGCACTTAGATGGATAATTTTCTTATTCATGGATCTTTGGATACTCTTATGTTATAATATAATTTATTATCCGTATTTATAAACCTAACAATTATGATTTAAATATTTAGTTGATTGATTTAAAAAAAAATCTCGTAAATTATCGCATGAACTTTAAAGAAAAATGTGTTTTAAAAATCTAAGTCGTGACATAATGAGCATATAAATTGCGATTATATTTCATGTTTGAATCATAAGTATGTTAGTGACAATTTGGATCTAGCAACCATCATCGCCACACTGAAATCGCTAGTGTAATACACAAGGGATGTCACAAAATAGTAGAAGCTGATTGATAATCAAAGAAGTCCTTCCAATGGGGAGATGAGGTTAGCGACTCAGCGACTACCAGTACTTTGAGCTAAAGCAAAGAAAGGAGATAAACATCATAAGCGGTGAACACCCTCCAAACAAGGGAGACTGCCATCGCGCAGGACCTCTACTCAAAATACATAAACGAGTAATCCGGGGCACGCCCATGCTAAAGAAAGTCGACCCACACATTACAGATGCCAACTTCATCACAATATGTTCTCTACCTAATGGAGGGAATTGTAACCATTATACTCTGAATGACCATGAAGAGATGCCACCATTTGTGAAAATATTCACAAGGGAACCTCTCATGTGGACGCAAGGGTAAAAGATACATAATCTAAGAAGAGAGGGCCAGTGTGAATCATTAGCAAGACCACTTGGTACGAAGATGAGAAAGGAGTACTTAAGGTTCTGTAAATGCTTTGATACCGAAGCCTAGTTCCTTGGGAAATAGGCCTAAACAAAAAACCATATATTGTCCATGACAGCTTAGGCCTAGTATGAAAATGAGACAATGTGATGGGAAGATTCGCTTTGGCAAATGCCCACGTAGTTGTTCCTTAGGTAATGATCTTGAAGCATCCATGCACCTGGCACCTAAGGTGGCGAACTCCTATGGGAGAACTGTAACAAGTGGAAATAGAGGTTGAGGGAATACTCCAGAATGCGCATGCCTAGCATATTCTTTAGAAATATCAAAATTACCATTGCCAGGAGTATAGCCTTCGAGCAACAGTGGTGGTCTGTCCTCGTACATACCTCAGGGAAGGAGCTTCATGAGGAAGAGCTTAACATGCACAAGAAACATAGAAGTAAAAGGAGATAAATTAATTCAAAGCCAAACTTTTGACAAAAAAAGGACTATCAAATCCGGATGGAGGGTCTACATAGTGAATTGCAATGGCTGCTTTAATATAGTGGCTGGACAAAATAGGGGTGGGAAGAAGGACGAGAGGGGAGGGCGAGATGTGCAGTGGAGGGAGGAAAAGAAGTGGAGACAGGAAAGTAGATAATGGAAGAGGGTCTGCGAGGATGGGAATGCTAACATGGAGAAAATTCTGAGATAGTAAGAGCTCTTGGAGAAGCGGTTTGGGTAGGAGAACCAGGGAAGAGCCAAGACATGCAAATAGCATTAAGCAGAAAGAGATTAACGATGAGCACAAGACGGGTCAGAGAAAAGAAAAGGGAACACAAACGGTGGAAACATTATAAAGAGCAGTACAGTAAATGAAAAAAAGATATGAAGATGAGTATTAAGTATAAGAAAATATAGAAAAGGAGGATTATGGGCTAACGAAAATTGAAAAGAAGATTTTAGAGAAAAACCGAACGAAGAGGAAGGTGTTACCAAGCGTGGATGAAGGCAATCGCAGTGGAATCAGAAGAGAAGTAGAGAAGGATGCCGAGTAGATGACTAACGAAGGCTACTCGATCCCATGCTCCTTTTCCATATGGAGTCTGCTTCATCTTGGTCGTTCTCTTAAGTATGCTCGCTTGACGAGAGTGAAAGCCTTACCTTGCCCACAGACTTGAAAGGCACTTCATTACATAGGTTGTCAAGAATATATGCGAAGAACCTTTTTTAGGGTTATGGAGATGGCGAGATCATGAAATCTCTTTCAGATCAAAGATGGCGAAAATTGTAACACGTTAATTTCCCGCTATTTGGAGAAAATAATAGCACTTCCTCACTAAGTTTCGAAGTTAGATGACAAACTGTTTGGCAATCACCATTGAGGTTTGAAATTATTCACAAACTATTTGGGCATTCTCCCTTTAAATTTAAAATCATTGGCAAATTATTGGGCAATTTGCCATTTAGTTTTAAACTTAAATGGTAAATTATTTTGCTTATCTTCTTCACAATGTTGTTGGTGAAAAAAATTGGAATTCAACTCCCCTATATAAAGCCAATAATCTTTAATTTTGAACCCAAAAGAAAAATCTTGTTCTTTCCCAATTTTACATAGCTTTCATCCTTTGAAGCTCAATGTAAGAAATGGTTTCCATCATATTTTATACCTCAGCTGTGTTCTCCAAAATAAATTAAGGTTCTGTTGACATAACCAAAGGTCTTCTTCCTCTTCCCATTCTGAAGTTTGGAGGCAAAGACTTATTGTATACTACCAAAAAATGGGTGCCCATAACCCTACACCAAATCCGTCCAACAAAACCCTACTGCTGGGTTTTCTCTATCCCATCAAAACCTAAATGTACCAAATGTAAGGTTTTATAGGACAAATTCAGTATAGGGAAATCCTTTCCCAAAAAATAAGACTCAATGTTAGGGGCTCAGCCATCAGTAAAAATTACTTTACGATCCGTTTTTAACAGCTAAATTACTTTATCTATCTATCTATCTATCTATCTATCTCTCTCTCTCTCTCTCTATATATATATATATAAACGGTTGGCATTTATTAGCACAATAATAGGAATAGAGCCTAACATGACAAGGCCATGGTCAGAGCCAAATAAAGAGATTCACCCATTATTTACAAAAGCTTTATCTATTGTTTCAACAATTCTTGCATAACCCATCCGCCCATAGAACAAAGTAGGGTCCCCTTTTCACTCAATCCACAATTAAACATCATGTCATTAATTTCATTCTGTGTATACAATTAATCCGAGACCCACCCATCTTATCACTCTCATCATTTGGAACATTAAAGTCTCCTGCTAATAAGAATGGCAGATCTATCTATTCAATTACAATTTAATATTGTCATTGTGAGTTTTGCAATGACAACCAGAACTTGCAAGTTAAAAAGTGCGAAACCTGTTTTCACTTTGAAAAATCAACTGGGCCTATTAATGTGAGGCGGAGGGAGTATGTAAAATTTGTATCAGAACTTACATCTGCCCAGCATAACCCATGCCATCTGAACAACCAAAACGAGGGATAACATAGCAGTTTGGAAAACCTAAGTTAGAAATTTACATCTTGGACATTGCTACAAAGTCTATCAGTAAAACTATGAGAGCTTGTTTTTGTTTTTTAGCTAGGTAGAGGACACAGCTATTGTTGCACTCAAATTTCGGAAAATCCTAAGTCGAAGTGTGCCTTGCACTCCGACAATTCCAGAACACGATCTTCATTCGAAATTTTGGGTATTCAGCGGAAGAACACCCAACATCTCCACACTCACCCTGGTATCCTTCTGCCAGTCACCACACTCAACCAGATCCTCCCTTAACACCCGTTGACCACGGTCCCGTATTAATCTACCCCATCACTGGAGGTAGCTTTCCAGAGAGATTCCATTCGTTTAACCACTCTGGCAAGAGACTCTTCCTCTCAAGAAAGAAAACCATCGTCCCTAAAAATACGAACTTCCTTAGAGCACAACAAATCTATGGGGAAAGCTTCATTTTCAGCCCAACAAGGGAGAAACCTACTGGTCCCACCCATAGATCTGCCATCACCGAACGGATGTTATTATAAAACATGGTCAACCGACCCGCTTACCACATCAGCATGCTTCATCATTTCTCATACCAAGACAACTGGACGATACAGCACCCAGACGCATTTAAAGAAATAAAAAACATACTTATTAATGGTTGTCACAGACACATGGTACGTGGGATTCAACTTTCAAGTACAACATATAGCTGAAAAACAGATACCCCCTTAATTCCACTTCCTGGTCAGGATGGCCCCAGTTCAAAAACAAAGGGAAAAAACACTTCAGGGTTGTCTGAACCTAAGGGTTTGAAAAAGTAATACTAGGTAAGCTTGCACCTAAGAATGCTGGTCGTAAGTGCACCACAGTGCACGGACCCCATGTGCAAACCCATGCCCATGTAAGGCCCCTATGCCTTCGTCATTGAGCACATGCAGCAAGCAATCCTGGGCACGAGCTAACACAGCATTTTTGTTATACACTACCATTCTAGTGTTCTAACAATACCATCAAAGATATAAGGTGGAAAAGAAATTATTATCTTTTCTACCTCGTCCTTAGAGGGCTAAAACATAATGTTAAATGATATCCATTTTCTAACAAACTTTCAGGTGGTCAAAAACTCAAAAGCAACATAATGTGGCTACCTTAAGCACATAGTTAGAAAGCCATAAATGTTATATTTTGCTTGCCACAAGTTTCATTAATTGTGTGTTGTTATGCAGCAATATAACTTAACCCAGATCAATTAACTCAAACAGATAGGAATTGTGGAATTAGGCAAAAGTTGGTCTATTAACAGGAACTTTGGCTGGCAAAGCAACTCATATAATTGTGTCTACTAATAAATCAGAACGCCCTACCCAGCAAAAAAACATAGAACGCCATTGCATGCAGCTTAACTTGGTTCTGACAAATGATATATACTTCCGAATTTCATATTCGAACAAATTTTAAGTATGGTAAAGAACCAATAATAAGTAATTTAAAACTCACAGCGTCAGTCAAGTTTATAAACAAGGTGGCTCAGCCAACTTAAAAATGAGGCTGACTGAGCATGTTGTGTTGTCCGTCTACCACTTTCACCCAACTTTTTGTGGAACTACTACTATGCTTTCTCAATTCTTGGAACCCAAGCTTGTCGAAAATCATGCCTGTCATCCTTAAGCATGATCATATACACAACCTGTGCAAGTGGAAATTGATATTTATGATACGCATATTACAAATAATGCACAACAATATTCACAGAAACGATGATATCTAAGCATATTGCAATTCAAAAAGATAACACAAAGCTCAATTAATCACACTTCAATCTCTTATAATTGGTATTATCTATAACAAATTTTAAAAAAAATATAAGAATTGTAATGGAGTTATTAATATAGCTAAAACTCAAGAATTATCTTCTATAGGTATAAATTATAGAGCAATGCAATGAGTCCACCACCAAATCCACCACCCGTGTAAGCCATGCTAATTGCATGTTCCATCAAGATTTCCATAGCCGGATGAAATCAGGCCATCTTGGATCTACATAGGTGAAAAATACATTGGACTGGACGGGAGGATTCATAGCATTTCTCTATATTATATGTGCCCATTACTAATCAGGCTGCAGTCTCATGCCAGCATCAAAACCAACAGAAAGATATCCATGGTCAAAAAGGAGGAGAACCAACTGAAGTCCAAAATTCTAACAATGAGCCTACCAGGCCCAGATGCCATTTTTCAATGCAAAGCTCTTATCTACTTTTTCTCCCAATCTTTCAACTTCTTGCTGCCTTTTGGTTTGGCTATAGGTGCATTCATACCCGCCATTTTTGCATTGTATTTCGCCCTCAGTGGGTCATTGAATGTCCATCTGAAAAAGTAAGATGAAGCAAACATTAAGACAGAGACACAAACACAATTCAAGCACAAGACATGCATGCACCTGCACACAAACTTACCAATGCAATAACTAAATTGCAATTAGAAATATGAAAGTTACTTTCAGCCTTAACATCTAGGAGAATGGAAGCACTCATAAAGCCTAAATTTTGTGGCATACATGTGACTCAACAGGCTAAAATGAACAAGGATACAGAGGAAGGTAAATTAATACTCAGGTATTATAAAAAACAAAAAAAAAATCAATGCAGAGCTTGACAAATCAATGGCAGATAAACAAAACCAACATAATCAGTGAAAAACAGAACAAACTTACGGGTTGTTCCAATCAGTTGTATCCTCATTAACAAGATGAGTCCATTTAGTCCTCCCACTCCGCCCAAAGTGCTTGACTTGCATGACCTTGGGCAGTATACTTTTGTCCATCTTATCTTCGCCAGTTGGAGCTGAGAAATCACGCGTGAAAATACCATCTGTTCCAGCACTTGCAGCCCTATCATCCACATCAGCTTGGAAGAAAGCACCTTTGTGGTAATACTTTTGCATAAACCTCCATTTCTGCTTGGCTGGAGGAAGTGGTTTCGGGTTCCTCCTCTCCCACTCCCTTCTCTCTTCCTCAGTCATGTTTCTCACCTTTTCAATCTCCTCCTTCTCCTTGAACATTGCCTCCCTGTCTTCTCTATCCCTCTTAATCCTCGCAATCTCTCTAGCCTTCCAAGCCTCGTATTCTTCTGCCTCATTAACCTCATCATCAGTTTCAATATCAGCATTATCAGCTTCCACATCCAAATTCTTTTGTATCTCCTCGTCCTTCCTAATCTCTTCTACAACAAGCTGTTTCGTTTCAACTTTCCTCTCTGCCCGTTTCTTCCTAACCTTCTCCTCAAGCGCCCTTTCCTCTGCTTCAAGTCTTTCTCTTTCCGCTATGGTGTCCCTTTCAGACTTGGGAACAAAAATGGGTTTAACCATCGTAACACCTGACTGCTCCTCGTCTGAATCAGTCTCATATTCTGATTCTTCCTCCTCCTCTTCTTCTGCCTCTTCCTCCTCTTCCTCCGGAAGAAGGGCTGCTTCTTCTTGTTGCCTCTGGAGATTCAACGCCCTTATTCTTTTCCTCTTTTCCTCCAACGCATCCTCATCCTGCTCTTCCAACTCCAACCTCTCTTGGTTCTTGTTCTCTTCTTCAATAGTAGAGACGATCTCAGCCTGCCTGATACGCCGATGATCCGCTCTTACTTCCTCCTTATTATTGGCCCTAGCAAGACGCCTCAACCGGGGATCATCTTTACGAACAATGCCTGCATCGTCCGAAGCAGGAAAAACCTGCTCTAGAGTCACAGCCTGGATGGCTCTAATGTCTCCCTCTTCTTCGGCTTCGTCTGCCCATTCCGGAGCTTTCCCAGGCCAGTACCTCTTGACTTTGGTCTGGCCAATTTTACCTCTGAGCTTGTCCCTAATCGCTATCACAGTATCACTAACACCCGCCGTCACAGACATTCTTGCGACCACCTTACAGACCAACCAAAAGAGGGAAAGAAGAGCAACCGAAACTGCACGCAAAATCCCACCAAATTTGGCCGTTCTCTGACACCCTAGTCCTCCAATACTCCTATCCTCACGACAAATCTGCAACTACCAAAATGCAATAAGGAACAGAAAAACCCTAAAAGCAAGTCTCCGAGGACAGCAAGCACATAATCAAAATAGAGCACAAATCAGCAACGGAGAAATTTATGCAAGAATCAAATAAACGATGGTTTCAGCCGGGATAAACCCTACCTGGTTCTCTGAAACCAGATTTTTTTTAACTGGTTCTGGAGCAACCAAAACCACCAGATTTTTTTCTTTTTTGAAAAAAGGGAAATAAAATCAAACAACAGCCATAACTCGAAGAACTCCAGAATGTAGATAAAGTACAGAAAACAAATGAAGCAATTTAGACCACTTACCCGTCGGTTGCAGGGAGGAGGGATTCAGGGGGGGCAGAAGAGTGGGGGTGTTGGCTGCAGGAAATCACCCAGAAGGGAGTGGCGCTGGCCGCTTTTATGCTCCTGACATCGGAAGAGGGAGGGGCGACTACGGAGAGCTTGTGGGAAGGGAGCCGGGCGAAGTTCGGGGTGAAAGGGAAAGGAAGAGCCTGGGGGTAGTATGGGAAAGACATATGACTGTAATTAGTTATAAGCAGGTTGCCTCTCGGAGTAGATTACTACCCGACGGTTCTCATTATTCTGACTCATTCTCGTACATAGAAATAAGTATATGATTGGGAAAAAGAGTTACCTAACCTATATAATAAATTAGTTAATAAAATTATCTGCCTATTTTACTCTTTATATATTTATTAATTACTTGCTTACAAATTTTATATCACTTAAAAACATAAGAGACATGAAGCCCTAAGACAATTCCAATGACTAACCTTCTCTTTCCTTTAACCCTCTATTTTCCTTTCCTTTTTAGGGCCTGAGGCTCTAGATATTTGATAAAATGCACTTATACCCTTATAACTCATAGTAAAACTATATTGCTTCTAAGTTTATAAAAGAGACATATTGTGATGTACATGGCCTCTCACACAAGTAAGGTGTGAACTCGGGCATCATCGCGGGATATCGGATTTTAATATGATGATATATATATAAGTGGTAAAGGGTTAGTGTTATGCCACCAAAATTTAAACCCAAAAATAAATAAATAATTAATAATAATAAATTATAACCTAAACTAGGTTGTGACTCAAGTGTCTTAACTTAACCATCAAAATATCTAAGATCCGTCAAGTACAAGTAAAATAGCTTAAAAAATTATTCATTCCTCGTAATTCCTTCAAGTGACATATACGTAAAATAGGCAATAGAAATCCCAAAGGAAAGATTTCCAAAACACACAAAAGAAAATGAGTGAGCAATGCCCAGTAAGGAAATTAACCATCATCAACAATAATTATGAATACCAATGAACACATGATAACACATAACATTCAACCATACATGATGAAATCTCAAATCTATATTAAAGTGACTATCATTGAACCCTGTTCAAAATTAAATAAATTATTTCGATATGATAGAAATCTCAATCAAAACCTATTCAATTGAATCATTCTTTCTACTTAAGTGTCATTAAAACACATTGTGTCCACTACAAAATCACAATGCTTCACTATGTCTACTACGAAATCTCAGTAGAAAGATCGCAGGAGGGATTTGGGGTCCTGCACCCTAGGTTGGACCCCCATCTTTTTTAAACTTTCAGACACGAGAACCATAAATTAATCACTCTATTTTTTCAATCAACCATCACACACCTTGTTTTTAATTAAGAAAGGAGAGAATATCAAGTTGCCCATTATGTGATCTATTATACAAATTATTCCATAATCTTGTTAAGTAAATTTTCTTAAATACTCCACTAGGTCTTCGTCCCCATTGTAGCGTGGGAACTGCAAACAGGCCAAACAGGGCTCAGCTCCTCCCCGTTGCCCTCCGCAAGAACCCGAGTACTCTTCTCAGTCATCCTCCATCTCCTAAAACAAGTTTCTGGGTGGCGGCATCATTGGGCCATTTTCCCAAACACCTGGCGGGCCTCACATATCCCAGGCCTAGCATCTCCCTTCTACAGCGTGGTTGACTGTGACAAAGCGTACGGGGGCCTAGGGAAGCGTGCATCCTTGTCTGTTGTCACATGCGAGCCGGGGTAGCGCAGTTCGGGGGCTTGGGATGGCTCCCCCTTCTCCACACTGGCTAGCGGCAGCCTGGGCAACAATGGCGCTGAGGGTGCTGCCTGAAGCTGAGCCACGGCCAGCGTCAAGGACTCAATCTTGGCAAGGATTTGCGCGAGTGCAGGAGCACTGAGGGTCTCAAGAGTGGTTTTTTGGCTGTCCGCTAATACTTTGGCCTCCTTCTCAGGTTGAACTTCAAAGGCCACAGCTGGCTGCTTGCCTCGTGCCATGGCCATGGCCAGATATCGTGATGGCTTTGATACCTCACACAATCACGCAAGAAAGGGGAAAGAAGGAAGAAGAAAGGGGAGAAGAACTGAGTTTTTATATTGCATAACCAAACACAAGGAAGGAGATGGTCGACCCATATAGGGAGCCGCATCGTCTCCTTGGGAGTCGTGCCAACTAATGGTCCTGGCTAATCCTTGGGCCACTAGCTAATCCGTTACACATAAATGTCATACTACCAACTTATTGCATAAGCAAATACGAAATAAAATACCCTAATGCAATAAAATAAAAGGTAAATTGAGCGGGAAAAAAACCCACTGACATTAGTCAAATGGCCTTTTAACTTTGTTCAATAAGTTGCAACTTTCTACTATCCTTTCTTCTTAAAAAGTTTGTTTTACATCATGTAGTTTGAATTTATTGTAAGAACATATAGGTATATATCTTGTAATTGACTTGATTTTGATAAACATAACTGTGTCTAATTGATGTATGTTTTAAGTATTGATAACTCGATTAGGTTGGTGATATAATCGAATCAAATTTGAAATTGATTTGACTTAAAAAAATAAGTATTGGATGGTTCTAAATTTGAAGGAGAAAGACTTAATAGAGTGGTAAGACTAAAGGTAAATTTGTTACACGCTCATATGCTATTTCTTATAGAAAACCTTAATTTAGTATTTTGAAGAAATTTGGACATAAAAGAAAAAAATGTCAATGAATGCGACTTCATGAGGGTTTTACACGATATACAACCCTATCTCCGGTCAGGGGTATTTTAGTCCAAATTTTACCTTATATCATGTTATTTCAGGTTTATGGCATTTTTGTTTAAAATCCAGGGAATATGAAATTTTCTATTTTTTGGCTAGGCAATATGGAAAAAACTTTGTACTTTTTTTGTTATTTCACGTCAGCCTCAAAAGAAGGAAAAGAAGAAGAGGTTGTATATTTAAAAGAAATTTATATAGGCACACATTGATAATACACTAAGTACTCATTGAAACGACAACAAAACCTCAAAGATATATTAAGACATGGTGAAACTTACAAATATTATTATAACATACATATATCTAAAGAGTATAATTAGAAAATAATTATAAGTGAATCGATAATTAACCATTCGTGGTTATTATAAAATATTTTCTATAATAAAAAGAAATTTATGAAGTCAAAAAGAAAGATGATCAATTTTCTCCAATAGTGTTCCTCATGGCTATTAATCAATATTTGTAAAAAAAAACTTCTAATTGTATACATGAACATTTAAAGTGTTAATATAAGTTTACTTTGCACACTAAAACTTGATAAATACTTTGATCCATTTAAAAAGTTATTTTATCATATTATTTACACCCTAATGTAGAGAAAAAAAATTAGTTAAGTGATGCAATTTTGTACTAGAGCAATTATCACGTAAACAAGTGGCTAAGCAAGTTTTGTTAATATTTAAAGATAAATATTCATATGTGTCAGGTCGCATACGCATTAGTGTGTGCCCACCCTATGCATGCAACTCGACGCATCATGCATTGTAGAATCAAGATGAGATGGAATGCCTCCATCACAAGGTACGTGAGCGGATCCAAACTTGCATGACCCATGAGTAACACAGGTCGCATGATCAAAACATATATTGAAAAAAGCTTTTTAATTATTTAAGGAAAAATGTTGGTGTAGCTAGGGGTGGCAAAAGTGCGGGCCGCCCACGGAGCTTCCTTTAGGCCCGCTTGGTCGGGACCATATGGAGGGTGTGGGCTGGTCCATGCCTGAGTGTTTAGGCCCCCAAGCCGAGAGGCTCATCTCCCAAACCTAGCTTGCTTCATAGTCGTTTAGGCCAATTGTTCGCCCTTTACCCCCTCCAAATCAAAGTTTCTAAAATTAAAAAAATTAATAAATAGATCGATCGATTGCCCTCAAAAAGATAATTTCAACCCTCTCAACATTAAAATAACAGTCATTTTTATGGATAAGAGGGGTAATTGTCACATTTGAAAATTTATAAATAGAGGGAAAGTTTAACCTTGTATTCACCCTTTCATTAACTCTCTAAATACTAATTTTCCTCATCTCCATACTCTCAAGCTCTTAATATCTCTAATTTTTTTTTAATTAAAATTTAACATTAAGCTCTCAAACTCTCAAGCCTCCCCATCCTTTCCATGTTTATTGAAGCATTAAGTGGGCAAGTTTAACTCAAGCATCAAACACAAGGTAAGTAATTTTGAGTTTATAATTTAAATTTTATGCTAAGTAATTTTAATTTGTACTTTAATTTGCCTCTTTTTTCTCTTATTAATTTGTTATTATTTTTAAGAAAATGACATTCCACTCCAACTACAATGCATCAGCCTCTTCGGTTGCCCCAATTAACAATGAAGTATTCTTCAATTTTCGAAAAGGAGGAATTCCGGAAAGGATGGATGAAGCCGATTATGAATGAGGTATATTCTACCAATGCCTTTGGTGACCATGGGAAAAAATGGCAAACCTCCATCATGTGAAGCCACATAAAGAAACTTAAGTTGGTGACCCTGATAATGCCGAAATGAAGATCATAAGATCCAAATGCAATTATTGTAAAGCAATTCTAAGCATTGGAATTGGGGGAGGGGGTACCTATGTAACGTCCCGGATTTTTATTACGATTTTCTGCAATTTTTCTGATCATTTTCAGCGAGAAATTGTGACGCTTCGGCGTATTTGGCCTCGGTATTTGTACCCGTAGAGTCAGGTCTCAGGTTCATCATAGGCGACGGGCCTAGAC
Organism: Saururus chinensis; assembly: GCA_035235625.1. Classification (NCBI taxonomy): domain Eukaryota; kingdom Viridiplantae; phylum Streptophyta; class Magnoliopsida; order Piperales; family Saururaceae; genus Saururus; species Saururus chinensis. The sequence continues at coordinate 36,392,592 of CP141141.1, forward strand.
CCGCGTTTTGGTGCGAAAATTCGAGAGAAAATGGACTGCAGAAGAAATAAGGTGAGGAAAAAAAAAGAATAAAGAATAAAAGTATAAAACGGGCTTGGGCTCGGGCTCGGCCAAGCCCGATCCAGACGTTTCTGGAACAGTGCGACCCCGCCCCTCTCCGGCTTTTCTCTATCCCAGCTGCCGCCGGTGGGCCGCAGGGCCGCCGCCACCCGCTCCGCCCCGACCGTGCGACGGCAGGGGGCCACCGCCCCGGCCCCACGGGTGCTCCGCCCTCCGCCATGAGCTCCCCTGTTTTCCCCGGTCTTTCTCTGCTCACTCTCTGTTTGTGCTATGACGGCACCGGCGGTGGCCGGTGGGCTTCGCCTGGCTTCCGTCCGGCCAGTCTCAGGCCGGCGACGGTAGGGCCGCTGCCCTGGCCAGTCCCGCCGGCTCCTCCCCTTTGTTTTCCCCGGTTAGCAGTCTCTCTCCCTCTCTCACTGTGATCCGTTTTGAGCCGCCGCCGTGGGCCGACAAGGGCTGGCCGGCCATGGCTCCGCCCTGGGCCGGCGACAGCGGGAGGCCACCCCTCCCAGCCCAGTGGGCCTCCGTTCCGCCGCCCCGTCCTCATTCCTTTATGCCCTGTTTTCCACCGATGCACTATTTTTGGTGAAACAGTGGCCGCCGGCAGCCATCCATGGTCGACTGGACCTCCGCCCAGCCCTGCCTGAGTCCGGCAAAGGTGGTGGACCACCCCACTTAGCCCGGTTCCATCTCCTCCGCCGTTCTCTCCTCCACCGGTGCATTTCGGCCCTGATTTGTACCAGAACCACCCAAAGCCCCCCTTGGTTCTGGTTGAGCCTGTGGAACGCTGCGGGCAGGCCGCTGGCTGACCTCGGCCTGATGATGGCTAGGTGACGGCCAGGCCACCTCCCCGATGTTGTTCCAACTCAGGTTCGCCGACCTTAGCACTATTCCGCCTCCGCCCTCCCTAGCCCCTATTTTTGGGCAACGTCCGTTTTGGACGTTGTGACTGCCATTGCCAGTCGGACGTCTGACATGGCCATGTGGACCTTTGTCCGACTCTACCTCAGCCTAGTGATGCTAGTGGGCCACCCCTTCGGGCCCTGTTGAGCGTCCGTTCCCTCCGCTTTGTCGGAGCCCGATCCGCATCCCTTGCTCGGGTGCTCTCACTCGGAAAAACCGAGCCTTTGCTCCTCATTGTGTTGTTTGTCCGGCGTGTTGCCGTTGACTTTGACCGTCAACTCTGGCCGGAGATAGCTCCTCCTGGCCGCTAGAGCCACGACACAGCCGGCCAGAGCCGTTGGTAACCCTTGCTCGTCCCTGTGTTCCCCCGGCCCCTCTATGCTTTTGGCCGTTTTCATGTTTTGGGCTATCGAGCATCGTTGGATACCGAACACCCTTTGGACCACTTAGTGTGGCGGGTTTCAGCCTAGAGATGGCTGGCCGCCTTAGTGCGGCACCGCCCCTCTTCTTTCTGCATGGGCCAGGTTCCCCTCTACTGATTATGTGTTGGACCGCTCTATAGAGAGTGCCACGTGTTGCCCTCTTACTATTCTACCCTCGCCGAACGCCAATTGGCCTCTAGTCGGCCTACCTCGGCACGACAACGACAAAGGACGTCTTGTAAGTCACCACCCTTGGGCATGGCCTACTGCCCTTCCGAGCTTTGGGCCTACACCGTCTAGCACTCTCCCCCTCCCTTTGGCCGCGTGTGCTAGTAGCCGCGCGTACGGGTTAGGGTTTTGGTGCCGCTTTGGCGCCGCCCGACCGTCAGATGGCTCTGCCATCATTTGGAGTTGACATCGGAGTCCTCCATCAGTCTCCTCCGTCCTTGAGTGACGCCCACACCCTCCGCCCTTAAGTGGGCCCTAGTAAACACGAAATCGACGCCGTTGGGTGCTATCCACGGCCGATTTCGATGTCTTTTGATCGGTTGTGTATGGTTCAACCACCAGTCGAATTTTAGTGTACGCCTAGATCTTCGGTCGCACCTGCCACTCGTTGGCACGACCTTCCTCCCGGCCGCCCGTAGTGTGCCGCCGTGGATCACAGATTTTTCCGCGTTGATCAGTGTCACCCCTGTTTGGCCGTGAGTGCTTCCGGCATTTCTTACACCCTCGGGACAGCAGCTCTCTCAACTGGGCAATGGTTTTGACCGCCAACTCCGCCACTGACGCCGCCACCGTCGTGTGCTCGCCATCAAACGTCATGATTACGAGGTAGGGGAGCTTGAACTCGTAATTTCATGATAGCATGCTTGAATGAGTAGTAGCATGCTAGGAATTACATGATGTGCATATAAGCATGATTATATGGTATGTTTAGATACGTATGGCATGCATATGAGCTGTGAGTATGATTGTTATGTATGAGTTGTACGTATGCTTTATGTATGTGTATGTGCATGTGGGCAAAGGTATGTACGATGGACGGTAAGAAGTGGTAAGGGTTTAGTACGAAGTTGGACGTGGATTTGGACGTGTAAGCGTACGACGGAAGACAGAGAAGGTAAGTTTGATGGGCGATGGACGGTAAAAAGTGGTAAGGTTTTTGGTATGGAGTCGGATGGGGACGGGTAAGCGTGTGATGGAAGATGACAAACGTAAGTATGACAGACGAAGAATGGAGCGGATTGGATCGGTTTGGTGTGGAACAAAGTCAGGGGTTGGTTTCTGTAAGTAAGAGAACTTAGGCTTGAAGCCTGAGGTGGGGTTTGTTAGACGATAAGAGTGTGCATAATTGTACAAGCATAATGTACAAATTATAAAGTGAAAAGTAAGCATAATCAGTGAGGTGTAAGTAAGGGGGTAACGGGGATCTGCTTTGAGGAGCTCAGTTTGACGATGTAAGTAAGATGTTTGGACTGTAAGGTGGATGGCAGAGGTTGTATGATTACGTAAGGATTGTGTGCAGTGAGGTATGTGTGACTTGGATGGGTAAGTGAAGTCTGCTGCCCTGACGAACTAGGGTTTCGATCGGGCTCAGCTTTGGTTTGATCAGTCGAGGACTGAGTTTGTGTGGCATAATCGTACCGCATAATATACTTAATTCAAACTTGAATTATAAGAAAGCTAATGATAACGTTGTGAGTTTGAGACCTGAGGGTTCGACGGATTAAGTTCCGTGTTTGAGCTAGCCGATAATGAGTTGGCTGAACACTTCTGTGTCTTGCCATGGTTGTTATCCTGCGGGATCTTGTCTGTGTGCTTTATAGAGCACCGGACGTCTGATGCTCTGTTGAGAGCGATGTATGCTTTGTTTTGGTCCGTGTGTTGTTAAGCCCAGATGTTTGATGCTCTGTTGAGAGCGCTGTACCTAGATGGCTCTGTACGTTCTGCCCAAGAGTGGCACTGTAAGATTCTTGCCCAAGAGTGGCACTGCATGTTTTCTGCCCTTAGTTGGCACTGTATGGCCCTTGTTGGCAATGTATGGCCCCAAAGAGTGGGCATTTGCGTGCTCAGGTAAGCAATATCATGGACCTGCTCTTACCTGTTTGATCTTGTGCCCCATGAGCATTGGTGTGCCTTGCCTTCGGAAAAGTCCATGGCGTCTAGTTGCTCCCCGAAGGTTAAGGTGATGCCCTTGTGGCATTCCCTTCCTTTCCGACATTGGAGCTTGTTAATTGTAATGAGCTTCAGTTGTCGGTAGTTTGTGTACGATAGTGAGAGTATGTTGTATGCTTCAGTTTCTGAGTAAGTTGTATGTGTAAGATTCAGAGTATGTGTAAGTGTAAGCTCCTAAGGAAGACGTAAGAATACGTTTATATGTAAGCGTATGATTGTACGATTAAGGTCGTACAAGTATGTGTAGGTTGTGTGAGTATGAGTACGATTGTAAGATGATAATTTTGAGTAAGAATGTAAGTGTACGATTCTGAGCACGATTGTAAGTATATGTTCTGATAAGGACTGTAAGTGTAAGATTGTACGAATAAGGTCGTACAAGTATATGTAAGGATTTGAGTATGTGTATGATGGTACAAGAAAGTTGTAAGACCCTAATTCAGGGTGTTTGTGTAAGTTTACTTTCATTGGTGTGCTATGCATTATTATATGCATATGTTTATGATTATATTATGTTGACTGCTTCATGTTTGTGTTGCATAACGTATGTTTTTATGAACTTATCGAGTTCACCATTTTTGGGATTTCCCCTACTGGGTATTTTCCTACTGAGTATGAAAATACTCACCCTACTATTTTTAGCCCCGTGATTCAGGAGGCTTTTGCAGGTTGTGTTGGAGAGCTCCGAGAGATGGATGCTCGTTTCTGCAGATGATCATTCTGCCTTTGACTCAAGTATATTTGACTCAACGAGAGTTTTTGATGCCACGATCTGATGTATTGGGTGAGATGAGATTTAAATGTTTATACCTTCTGGACTTTTAGCTTGGATCAGATAGTAGACTGTTTATGGGACTTGTACTCGGGGACGCCTGGGAGTTATTTGTATTTGAAAATCCATGATCATGGTGATTTAGTCGTACGTTTGTTTTCGAGTAGCGCCTGAGGATATTTGCTTTGGTCGTACGATGTTTAACCGTATGATGTTTTAAATTATAAACCGTTTATACGGGTTTTGATTTCGTCAGTTTTACTCCGATTTAAAAATAAAAAAATTTTCCGTAAATTTTATGGAAAATGTATGAAAATCTCGGGCGTTACAACCTAATATCTTCTCTGACAAGCTAGATCATGTTTCGCCAAGCATAGCACAAAGGACCCCAACCAAGCCCAGCTAAGTGCTATGAGTGTCTCCTCTACCTCTTTCAGCACTTTTAATTTTAATCAAGATATAAATTAGAGAGAGCTTGTGAAGTATATTGTGCACATCGAGTAGCCCTTCTCCTTTTACGATGACAACTTGTTCGAGACTATGTGAGGTAAGCTCTCCACCCGACACTCCACAAAATCTCACGTAACACTCTAAAAAAAGACATTTTCAAACTACACAATGAGTACAAGGTACAACTTATGAATACTTAGAATTCTCTGTAAGATCTATTTAACTTCCAATGTTTGGACTAATAAAATCATAGATATCAAATAAGAGAATAATTTATTTTAACATTATAGAATATCCTCATTCTGCCTCAATTATTGAAAAATTGTAATTTTTTTTAAATGAATACTAAATTAAAGATAAAAATTATGTTTATTACTTTAGATAATGCTTTAATAATAAATTCCGCGGTAGAACTTTTAGAATCTCATTATGATAATATTAGTGCACTCGAGTCCCTTACATTTCATATTATATGTGCATGTCATGTAATTTATCTATTTATTCAAGATAGTCTAAATATAGTTAAACCTCATAGTCAATTAAATAAAAATATTTTGTTACATATCACTTCTTGACCTTCTAGAATATAAAAAATTAGAGACTCGTGTAAATTACATGGTAAGAAACATAGGAAGTTTCAATTAAATATTCGTCATAGGTGAAATAACACTTATTTAATATTGAAATCATATGAAGGATTAGAAAGTTTGATCATATTTTGGGCTACAGAAAAGTTACCTAATCTAGGACTTAATATAAGTCATTTTGCTATTTTTATATGTTTTGATGTATTTTATATCTATTTTTTTATAATTCTACCATAGATTTATCTAGAGTTTACTATGATACTTCTTTTTCAATTGTAAACAACTTGTATGATATAACTTATGCATTTGAAATTTATAGAAATAATAAAACTTTTTACACATCTTGTAATGAAAATGGAGAAAAAATTCAATAAACATTGGACTCCTATTCCTTTAATTTATTATTTAGGAGCTATAATAGATCATAGGGTTAGATTAAAAGATGTACAAATTTTAATAGATGGTAAACGTGATAACATGAGTATCGATGTTGATAATAATGATAATTTGTATATGACTGTACAAACTACTTTGCATTCTTTATATAATGTATATAAACTATCCTATGGGTCAAAATGAATGAATCAACTTTTTCTTCTACTACTACCATGCATCCTACTTCAAGTAAAACTAAATCTTGGATGTTACTTAAAAAATACTTCTATTACTAATGAATTAGCTATATATTTACCAAATAATTTTGCATCTTTTCTTACCGAGGATGAAAATAATAATTTAAATATTTTAAATTGGTGGCAGACACATAAACCCCCCCCCCCCCCCCTATGTCCACAATAATATCAAATTTTGCTTTTAGTACCTGAGGCAGGGTGTTGGATGATAGGTGATGTCGACTAACTTCTGATGTGGTGGAGGTATGTATATGCTTTAAGGAATATTGGTTGGACGCAGAAAAAATGACACAAGCTCTCAAGTTAAAAGGGAAATGAAAGAATATTTACAAGACTTGAAAATCAATTAGTCAATAATGTAATTTGTATTTATTTTTATATTTAAAGTTTTAGATTATAATTGTTAATGATAGATAGGTGAGTAGGTGCTAACCTAGTTGGGATCATGGGTGGCCGTATCGTCGATACGACCCCGTATTGACCGATACATACCCGTATCAGTGGAGAAAAATACGGGTTCGGGGGGTGGTACGCCCCCCACACAAAAATGCGATATGTATCGGTCATACCGTATCAATACGGTTGATATGTATCGATACTATATTTTAAAAATATTTTTTAATTAAAAAAATTTTAATTTTTTTCTTAAAAACAAAAACATAATTTAAACCCAACTTCTTTGAAATTTTAAGCTTTTGTTATATTAAAAATAATATTTTTAAAGTTATATGAAATCAATACGGGTAGGTCAATGCAATTTACATAATTATCTTTTTTACATATAGTGCTCCACAAATATACATTTATTTAAATATATAACTTAGACTCATATTAAGCATATTATTTATTTTTAAAATAAATTAATTTTAAAGTACTTAATATGTGAAAGAATGTTCAATAATTTGTATGGGACGGAGAGCATAATAGTGTATAGTTCCGAATGAACTAATTTTAGAATACCCATATCAGTTGATATGACATTATACGGTCTTATTATGCTCTAAAAGAAGTATTATAATGAAATATTATTAGTTATAATTTTTTTTATGTTTATAAAAGGGTTTATACCCGTTTCGGTGTGTACCAAGCATATCATCGACACATTTATGTATCCATAGTCATCGATACTCTCATGCGTATCGATACGGCTTTCCATGGTTGGGCTATACTCATTCAATAGTAATATAATTCTAACCTCTATTTTGTAAGTTGCAAAAATTACAACCCCCCACTCTAAGGGGGTTGCGAGCCGTGCCAAGCTGGCCCTCTTGCCCATGGCCAAGCCAACTTCGCCAACGGGGTCAACTCGGTTGATGTAGACTTGTCCAACTGCCACCCTTAGGCGTGGCCTTCAATATAGAATTAGTTAAATACAAAAAATGAAAAACATGTTACATCAAAAAAATTTAGGTGCATAGTTGGTTTAGAGTCTCGCTACAAATAGATTATTTTTTAACCCAAGATACAAACTTGTGTCGGACGATAAAAACCCATATCAATCGATATGAACCCATATTAGTCATATGATATTCCATGCTAATAAGTCATCAGTGATGATATGACTTTTTGTGTGTCATTGTGGTTAGTTGTGAAAGACCCCACTTAAAAAAGATAAAGACATGATTTAGTGTTTAATGAAACTAGTAAGACTTGCTAAAATTTTAAGATTTATTATTAAAATTTTATTTAAAATTAAAATATTAAATATAATATAAAAAAAGTCTATAACCCAACTCAGCTCGAGCCAATTTAGGGCCAGACTTTTAAAGCCCGCCTAACACCAAGGCCTAGAAATAAGTTGAAAAGCTAGGGTTTAAGTCTCGGTTCTTGCCCGGCCCAATCAGCCCAATTTTAACCCTATAAAATAAAAAACTAAGCAAATCATTACCCTTTAGAATAAGAGTAAATGGAAGTACTTAATTTGGGGCCCCAGAAAAAAACAGCAAAACAAAAAGTACTTTGAGGCCTCCTTCCAAGAAACTTCACATGAGCCCACATTCCAGCAAAAAGCAAGATATATCAAATCTGCACCACCAGCTTCAACTGTTTCCATGGACCTTAGATCTGCATATAAACGCCACCCACATCACCTCTCCCATGTCAATCTCTCCTCCCAGCCCAGTACTGTTTCCTCTTTCCAATCCTTTTTAGTTGCTCTCTACTTTACATGAGACCAATGAAGAAGACCATCTACTTCTTCCTGCTGGCAGCATTAATCTTGCTGGCTGCTTCCGCAGCTGCAACCATGGAGGTGGTACCGTCCCTCCGCGGGGTACTTGGCTTTCTGCCACAGCACAAGCAGACCTGCAAGAAAGATCCGGGTGTGTGCAAGGTGAAGGGGTCCCCAGGGCCCTACTGCTGCAAGAAAGTCTGCGTTGACATATTTACTGATCGGTTCAATTGCGGGGCGTGCAAGAACAAGTGCAAGAGCAAGGAGATCTGCTGCAGTGGCCAGTGTGTGCTCGCATATCAGGGTTGCAGCTCGCTCAATTTGGCAGCATGAACATGATATGTATTCAGTCTGAGAAGGGTATCCCTGTGTGTTATAGGATTAGTATCAATATGTTTTGTAGCCTCGAAGTGCCAAGGAATAAGTGGCACTTCTAGATGTGTATATTTGGCAAGCCAATAAATGGGGTTATGGGCCCGCCCGCCCTTCCTCTCCCTTTCACTTTCCCTTCATGGTAAGTATTTATGTAACACTTTAGTGTAGTGTTTGCTTCACAATAAAAATAATGTACCAGTGCAAACGTCCCTTGCTAGCATGTTAGATGATATGCAGCTCTTCACGCTATCTTTATAGATCTTCCCGCTTTTATTATCTTTCAAATATGATCTTCCTTGTTTTTATTATCTTTAAGATCTAATTTTTATTTTAATTATTATTTACATATATTCTTTAATAGTTGTGGATGATATTCTTTTTTTAACATATAAGATATATATCAATTAAAGAAAAATTTTCTCCTCACAAGTTATACACGCCCTCTATAATTATAAAAACAGAATCTGAACTGTATCACGGGTTCTATTCTTATATGTCATCCACATAGATTATATCCCGATTTATTTGATCTAAACAATGTTCATTGCGTCTTAATTCCTGATTTGTATCACAATTTCACATAATTAACTATCAAGAGAAGGGAATACAAATAATTATCAGGTTGATTTGTGTACATGCACTGTGGTTGTCTAATCTATATACCATGATGTTTAAAACGTGGAACGATTAGATGCCAAGAGAATTTAATGTCAAAAATATCTCCACCACGTCAAGTGGAAAGCAGAGTCAGAAAAGCCATCAAAGGCTACATCCCCATCTGAGTACATGGGGGCCCATCAGCATGTGATCTTATACTATTATATCCCAGCAACCCCCGCCCAAGGCCATGCAATTCCGTATCGTCTGATACGGCCGACACGATATGCACTACTCTGGTTACTAAGTTGGGAGGGATCAATTCCCCCATAAAAACTTACTTGCTCGCGTCCATAAGGCCTTGATGTCTATTGATTGTCCGGTACGTATCGGATTTAATCTTACGTCTTTACCCGATACCACAAACTGTGCCCAAGACGATCAAAGTAGCTTAAGCAGGTGAGCGAAGACTTGAGAGACACGTGAAGCTCGTAATAGAATGAAACTGTGTGGGCCATTACTCATTTGGCACTTGACTGGATCAGTTTTTCTTTAAAAAGCTTCTCTGACATTGCTGATTGATGCTTCCATGCCCCCAGGTCCATCTTAGATGCTGGTTTCAACTCGGTGGTTTGATTGGTGACTATGGTACATAAGGTCCTAACATGACACATAAAAGTCTTGCATAGTATACTTTTATGTATGTACCAAAGTTTAAGACTATAGTAGATAAGATTTTACTATAATATATAAAACGTAGCATGGTACATAGTTATAATGTGACCCACCACGCTATGCCATGTGATTGTAACGTTATGATCTCCACTTTCAATAAGTCTCCAAGTGCTACAGCACCAACCCCCCCATTCATCCTCTTTCCTCTCTCTCCTCCGAGTCCTGTCCGTAGCACCATGTGCCCAACAAAGAAGATCATCTTCTTGATGGCCATGGCTTTAGCCTTGTCTATGGCTCATACAGTTGCAGCAGCTGGGGAGCTGGAAATGGAGGATGGAACAAGATCAGAAGAGGAAGAATCAACCTTTATGGATGTGTACCTTACCTCTCTCCGGGGGGTGAGCAGCTTCCTTCCCCGGCACAAGATCACTTGCAAGAACGATCCGGCCATCTGCAAGGTCAGCGGATCCCCAGGGCCTTACTGCTGCAAGAAAGTCTGCGTCAACCTCGACACTGATCGTCGAAACTGCGGTGCCTGCAAAAACAAGTGCAAGAACACGCAGATGTGTTGCAGTGGCCGCTGTGTGCCTGTCTACACAGGCTGTGGAGCACCAGGAATGGCATTACAGGCATGAATCTATAAGTAGAGTCGATCTTCTGTGTTGACTAGTTCTATGTCTGGAGTTTGGTAAGGTCATGTTTGCTGTAAAATTTATATGCCCAATAATGTGCTGATTACCTAGCAGACCATTGGAGGCTTTATGGACCCTGCTTCTGGATAATTTTCATATTACTATTATCTACATGAAGTGGAATTCTTGATTTGAGCACGAAATTTTCAAGACATATGTTCTACAATTAAAAGATAGACGCCTTTACATCATCTGATCCAGCGATTGCAACTCCGATCTTGTCTCTGCATCTGGTGAACCTTTTCCTATACAGTGCAATTCTTAAAACTCAAAGAATTTACTCTAATAGTTTGGCTATTTTATCAGACAACTCTCTTTCCCTTTTCGCTTATACAAATTCCTCAAGTCTAAACTCTTACGTCCCCCTAAAAACGCACAATTTATACAATTTCGTTTTTACTTCAATGCCCCATCTTTCCCCCATAAATTTTTTCTGCTTCCCCTAAAACTTGAACACCCTGAAAAAAATCTATGATCCTTCTTCCTTCTCTTCTTCGCAATTCACGCCACTATGCAGAGCAACCAATAGCCCCAATTTTGCTTGGCGGCGGCAATTAGAATTTCCACCGGGATGGTAACACCCCGACTTGGATCGGGAATATTCAAAATACAAAATTGGAAAATTGGAGTAAATTAATTTTTATTTTAATATAAAAACTAAAACTATTTTTAACACCCTGACCCGAGATACGGACAGCATTTAGAAAACAAAATCGAAGTAAATTAATTATTTTCATAAAAATTAAAACATATCAACCAGGGTAAATTAATTTTTAAGCAAATTTTACTAACTAGGAGAGGTGGACTCTTTTGTGCGAAAGTCGTAATGTTCCTCTACGCACTATGGAGCTTTAGTGTTTCATTTAAAGTAGACTACAACAAACCTATTTTTATAATTAATTTAGATCGGGTCAACATTGTTGTACTGTTGGTTACTTACGTACGTATTGGATAACATCTACGATGTTATTCCAATACGATCAGATCCGAATGTACTTTTGCTTAATGGTTATTTCATGCATCAAACATCATAAAATCATATACGTTAATCATTCAAAGTCAAATGAAAGCCAATAAATCAGCGAAATCACATCTCTCATAGAGGTGAGCAGAACACTCGCAGAATCACACATGACACTCTATTACAAAGCGGAGCAAAACACACAACAGAACATATTGGATCATATTAGATCCCATCAAACCATATCAAATTTTATCCGACCATAATATATCATATCAAATCATATCAGATCATAACATGACATTTCATAGCAGATCGAATCTAAACGGAGCATATTAAAGCAGACCAAATCAAAACATATCAGATCATAGCAAATCATATATCTTTATTAATATATTAACATTACTAATTAAGATACCATACATATAAATTGATTTAAATCAGAAAGTTAGAAATGCTTACTTCCCTATAGTTCTGGAAGTCGCGACATTTGGTGTTGGCATTTTCCCCTTCAAGTCTAGAGATGGCGGGCAGAACCTCCTCTTGTTTCGTATATCTTTATCCTTGCATCCAAAGGTGGTGGATGTCACCTCTTTTTCACCTGAGACATTTCTCTCTTTGCGGCCCGAAGGCGGCGGACATAACTTCCCCTTAGCCTAGGATATTTCACATTTTTCGCACCAGTAGGCGACAGACATAACTTCCCCTACCCGGAAACACTTTCTCTCTATGTGCTCGTAGGCAATGAAACATACATTTCCCTTACCCAAAGACTATTTCCTTTTTTTCTATGCATGTATTCTATAGACAAAACCTCTCCTTAACCTGGGAATGTTTCTCTCACTACATGGCCCTTTGGTAGAGAATAGAGTCTCCCCTATTCTTGGCCACTTCCCTCGTTCTTTCCCGACGACAGAGGATGAAGCCCCCTCTTGCTCTATGTCATTTCTCTCTCCTCGGGGCTCGAGGACGACGAGCAGAGTCTCCTCTTGCCCCGAGGCGTTTCCCTCTTATAAACTTGCCAACTCAAGGAATTAACACTTCCATTGCATAGAAAAGTCCTAAATTATCTAAGAATGCCTTTTGAACGGAAGAAAATGGAATCAGAATGAACCAGAAAACTCTCCTGGAAGATTGAGCGAAAATCGGAATTTATAGGAGTACCTGCGAGTGAACGAAAGGACATGCGTGATTGTGTGCCACGCGTGCGTATGCTACGAGGTGTCGCGGTCAGCATGCATGCCCGCCGTGCATCGCGTGGACACGGTTTTGCATCATGGCTTGCGTAGATCGATGCGGCTCCGGCTGTTGTCATCTATTTTGTCCTTTTCTCAATATTTTATTATTATTTACTCAAATATAATTCCAACTTCGAAACGTGATAATTTCTTAACCCAAAGACAGAATCATACTTTCTTGGTACCGATGGACTATTATCAACTAGGCTTTTGAAACTAAACCCCACATGACTAAGTTATTCTGCATTTTTTACGTGGGACCTGTCCATGTGGCACATTTCTCAAGGTCGTAACTTTCGCTCGCAAACTCTGTTTTGCATGTTCCTTGGTTCGTTATGCTCGTTACTTCGAGCTCTATTCATATATTAGAATTTCATCCCTTAAAACCCCTTAAAATTTAATTAAAAATTATATAATTACCCCTAACCCCTTAGTTTAGGCGTAATCAGAACACGAGGTGTTACATTCTCCCCCCCTTAAACGAATTACGTCCTTGCAATTCCCGCAAAATACTTTTCAAAACACAACAAAATTAGAAAAAACTAAGATCATTAATCAGATAGCATTCACAAACATGAATCCGATTAATTTACAATCAGACACAGCATTCACAAACACAATCCGATAAGTTAAAATCAGATAATATAATTCGATAACAATTCAGATAAAACATTCAGAACATAGTCCGATAGCACATTCGAAAACAAAGAGTATCCGGCAATTACTTAGATAAACAAAACAAAATCTAATAAATTATAATCAGATAAAACACTTCATAAAAAGAATCTGATAGGTAAAAATCGAACGTCACATTCATAAGCAAGATTAGATAATTTAAGATCAAATATAATCGTCAAAAACAAAATCTGATACATGACAATCGGATGAAATATTTTAAACACAATTAGATTATTATTTTAAAATCAGTTAAGTCATTATTCAGAGTTAAAACACAACATAGCAAATCAGAGTCAATCAAACCCATTCAGACAAATCCAAACCTTTCAAAAATTCAATTATCCGATAACTCATGCATAATCACAATCCTATAAGTTATGATCGGATAAAACACTTTAAACATAATTCAATTATTAATTTAAAATCACATAAATCATATCATACAGATTCTGGTTATGAATTTTAAAATCGGATAAATAATTTTTCAGAATCAGAGCAGATCAAATCAGAGCGAAACAAATCAATCCAAAAACAAATCTAGAAATTATCGGAATTAAATCATCCGATAAATCACATAATCAAAATTAGATAATTTAAGATTGGATAACATAATTTAATTATTATTTTAAAATCAGATAAATTTTTAGAATCAGAAATCATCGATCCATCCGGTGACGAGAAATTCAAAAGTTGTGATACCAAACAGTGTTTCCCCCGATACTCATGGGATATCGAGAGGCTTAAAAAGCTAGGAGCTTTCTCATGATGCTCTACACCGATGCGTGCACCATACTGATTATTTTTCTTAGCGGGTATCAAGGAGTCATGCTTTGATAATTTTTGGACTTTATATCAAATAACTATTAAATAGTTTTTGGACTTTATACTAAATAACTACCCTTCAAATCTAGAAGTCGTGATACCGAATAATGTCCCCCCCGACACTCATGGGGTAGCGAGAGGCTCAAAAAGTAAGGAGTTTTCCCATGATGCTCCACACTCATGCACGTGCCATACCAGCTATGTTTCTTGGTGGGTATCAAGGAGTTATGCTCTGATAGTTTTTAGACTTTATACCAAATAACTACCTTTAAAAATTCGATAGTTTTTGGACTTTATACCAAATAACTACCATTCAAATCCAATCAGAATTTCAAACAGAATTTCTTTATAAAAAATAGATGTAAATCATAATATTTTCACATAATCATTCAAAAATTAAGACATCTAATAGAAAATAGACTTTCTAGTGAGTCTTTTGGAAGTTAAATCATCCGACAAGAAATGGATCAAAAATCAATCATACTCTTTTCATAGATGCATTCAAAAATTAAAGTGTCTAACAGAAAATAGACTTTTCACATTTTAGTCAGAATGTATATTCCATATTTACATCACACTCAAAACAATCATTTCAGACCAAACCAAACTTGTAATCGAAATTCATCTCAATGCACAAGCAGAATCAACATTGGAGCTATTAACTAACTCCCATACCCCAAACCGCGGGCGTTTGATGGTTTCTTCGTAGTAATTCTAATAGCGATCAAGACAACTTTACAATTTTAAATTCCTTTTTAAAACACATAGGATTTGAACTTTATTTTCATGTCAAATCTACTAGCAGACTCGACCTTAGAGTGGTCCACTAATACTGCATGTCCCATACCACGGTATTTGGTGGTTTCTCTTAGGGAATGCCATTGTCTTTAAAAATAATTAACTTCAATTTTAATGCACCAGCAGAACTAATCCGAGAGTGATCTACTAATACCACGTATCCCATACCATGAGCGCTTAGTGGTTCCTCCTACGTAGTTCTACTATTTTTTTTTCTAAAAACGAACCTTCAAAATGCAAACTTTTCAAAATTGAATCTTATGTTAATATATCGACAAGATTTACCATAGAGCTTTCCACTAATAACTCACGTCCCATACCGTGAGTGTTTAGTGATTTTTCTGGGGTAACTCTACCATCTTTCAAACTATGTTCGTTTTATAAGCAAATATTTTTTTTATAAATAAACAATTTAAAATCTAATTTTATTTTCAACATACCAGCAAAACTTACCGTAGAGCTATCCACAACACCTCACATCCTATACCGTGGGTGTTTGGTGGTTAATATTAGGTAGTTCAACCGTCCTTAAAAATAGATTTGTTTCTTAATCAAATAAATTTTTTGAAACAGGCGATTCAAAATCAAGTTTAATTTCAATACCCCGGTAAAATTAGCTGTAGAGTCTTCTACTATTGCCTCGTATCCCATACCACGGGCGTTAACCACTCCTTGGTAATTCTACCATCGTTTAAAATAAATTTGATAAACTATTTGAAATCGAAGTTGCTAAAATCATTTAAAAAAATCATGTAACAAATTCAGAATAGATATTTCTGATTAATTCAAATTCAAAATTGGAATTCGTAAAATCAAAGTTCAGATCAAATCTGACACCACACATGCAAAATAGAGTTTCAAATCATTCTTGATTTAAAAATTAAAATTCACAAATTAGGAGTTCGTCTTTGAATCCAATGCAACACATACAAAATGGAATTTCAAATCAAATTCGATAAAACATATTTAGAATAGAATTTTTAGATCATGTTCGATCAAAAATTAGAATTCATAAAATTAGAGCTCATATTAAATCTGATATCATCCATACATAACATAAAGTTTAAATTCAAAATTCATATTAAATCCACTACCACAATTGTAACAAAATTGCAAATTAATTTTGATTCAAAATTGGAATTCATATCAAACCAAGATTCAAAACATAATTTTTAAATAATAATTGTTTCAAAAGTGATATTCATAAAATTGGAGTTTTTAACAATCTGATACAACACAAGTAGGACAGAAATTCCAAATCACTTCTAATTAAACAAATCAAATTTCATAAATATTAGATTTATTCATAACAAAAATTTCAAATCATATTCGATTCAAGACCAAATTCATAAAATTGATGTTCTTATGAAATCCATTGCAACACATGGAAAATAGAATATACAAATCTTCAATTCGAGGTAACACAATTAGAACAAGATTTGAGATTAATTCCGATAAAAGTAGGGATTCAAATCTAATCAATATATATTTTTAAAACATTTTCCTCTCGCAGACAGATAAAAGCTCCGATACTATTTGTAACACCGAACCGGACCGGGAATGTTCAAAACATAAAATTGGAGTAAATTAATTATTTTTATAAAAATCAAAACATATCAACCAGGGTAAATTTATTTTTAAGCAAAATTTACTAACCATGAGCGGCGAACTGTGTGTGCGAGAGTCGTAACGTTCATCTACACACTACGGAGCTTTAGAGCTTTATTTTGCATAGACCAGAACAAACCTATTTTTATAACTAATTTGGATCGGGCCAACGTTGTTGTTCCATTGGTTGCCTATATACATATTGGATAACATCTACGAATTTATTCCAATACGATAAAATGTAAACGTAGTTCTGCCTAATGGCTATTATTTGCATCAAGCATCACAGAATCATATACATTGAAATACATATATCCTTATATCCAAATAATCATTTGGAGTCAAATGAGAAACTTATAAATCATTGGAGTTGAATGGAAGCCAATAAATCAGTGGAATCACATCTCTCACAGAGGTGAGCAGAATCACACATGTGTCTCTATCACAGAGCATAGCAGAACACACAACAAAATAGAATAGATCATATAGGATCCCATCAAACCATATCAAATTTCATCTGACCATAATATATCATATCAAATCAAATCGGAGCATATCAGATCAAAACATGACATTTCATAGCAGATCAAATCTAAACAGAGCATATTAAAGCAGATCGAATGAGAGCAAATCATATCATAGCATATCGAAATGCTTACTCCCCTGTAGTTCTGGAAGTCACGGCATTCGGTGTTGCTCATTTCCTCTGGGCATTCTCCCCTTCAGGTCTTGAGCTGGCAGGCAGAACCTCCTCTTGTTTCGGTATATCTTTATCCTTGCATCTGAAGGTGGCGGACGTCACCTCTTTTTCACCCGAGACATTTCTCTCTTTGCGGCCCAGAAGCGGTGGACATAACTTCCCCTTTGCCCGGGATGTTTCACACTTCTCACGCCCATAGGCGATGAACAGAACTTCCCCTACCCAGAGATACTTTTCTCTTTATGTGCTCGTACGATACGGACAAACCTTTCCCTTACTCAGAAACTCTTTCCTTTTGTGCCTATGACCTTTCCCTTAGCCAAAAACTCTTTCCTTTTTGTTGTGCCCGTAGGCTACGGACAAAACCTCCCCATAACCTGGGGATGTTTCTCTCACTATGTGGCCCTTCAGTGGAGAATGGAGACTTTCCTACTCTGGGCCACTTCCCTCGTTTTGTCCCGACGATAGAGGACAAAGCCTCCTCTCGCTTTGAGTCATTTCTCTCTCCTTGGGGCTCGAGGATGACGGGCAAAGTCTCCTCTTGTCCCGGGGAGTTCCCCCTTATAAAGTTTCCAATTTTATGAATGGACACTTCCATTACGTAAAATACCTTCAAATTAGCTAAGAACGTCTTTTGGACATTTCTTCTATGTATAGTACACTTCGGATTTTTGGGTGATGGAGAATAAGTCCAATTCTTTGAAACACTCCCTTCGTCTCACATTAATAAAAACTT
Source organism: Saururus chinensis (assembly GCA_035235625.1). Taxonomy (NCBI): domain Eukaryota; kingdom Viridiplantae; phylum Streptophyta; class Magnoliopsida; order Piperales; family Saururaceae; genus Saururus; species Saururus chinensis. Next base: position 36,410,646 of record CP141141.1, read on the forward strand.
AAATAAAGGTATTGATGTGAGAGGAGGGAGTATTTAGTTATCATTTAAGAAATGTTGACAAGTGGTCGTGAATGGAAGTTAGACCCAATGCTTAAGGAGAATATTTTTTATGTTCTACACTTACAATAAGTCTAGCATAAGCTACACATGGGAGTTGTTGATAGTTAAGATTAGTAATGGATACACTAGCTTACATTAACTTCAGTATTACTTACACTAAAATGTGCTAGTGTGTGTGCCGCATATCTCATGGATGAAGGGCTCCCATGTACAGATTACGCTAGGGTCATTGTTAATTAAGAACATGAAAAACACTTCCATGCTTAAGAATAAGGTTTTGGAGTGGTTTTCTCTAGGGGTGCTAATGAGCCTTGTCAGTCGAGCTTTTGCCTCATGCAGCTCAAACTCAAAGTCAGAATATTTGACTTGAACTCGACTCGAGGCTCTAATAAACTCAAGCTTACTAGCTCAAACTCAACTCAAACCAAAAATGTTGAGCTCAAGCTAGAACTCATTCTATTACAATGACAAGCCCAACTCGAATTGAGCTCGATCTATATATGAAAATAAACCTAATTTTGAATTCAAATTTTCAAACCAACATTCAATAAACAAATCAATTACATAAAATGAGTTGATCACTTTAAAATTATATGAAAATTTACAAATAAAAGTTAATATGTGCTTAGAGCAAACTTGCTCAAAGCCTCTTGTTATAGGCTGCACTTGAGCCTTAGTTGCTCCCAACTATTTAGTATATATAATATCAAAATGTCATTATTGATTAAACATATATGAAAATACAATAGCTAATTGTATAATCAATGTTGTCTCTTCTTTAAGATTTTATTTTTAGGTTATGACTACCCTCAATTTTGGTCTAGTATGTGGCGAGACATCTTGGGTATGTTTATATCTCATCCTTCGAATAATGATTATCAGCAAGTCATATTATATTGGCAAGAAGAAACTTGAAGTCTTGCCATCTTTGACCTATCATAAATATATATAACTTTCCTTTATCTTATAAAATAAAAAGAGACTCCACGAGTCAATGCTAAATAACTTTTAAGAAATTGTTGTAAAATTTTAATTTTTAAGGATTCCAACATTAGTCTCTATACAAAATTTGAAAAAATATATCATTATTTGTTTGATATGTAGAGATGGTAGATAATATTACCAATGCATTTTTTGTCTAATGACTGCTATATAGTTTGATATGTAGTATAGTCTATAGTATATCCTATTTTTTACTGATTGTACTATATATGTATATACTTTATTAAATCAAATTTCTATGATACATCTAAATTTCAACATATATCACATGTGGACATATATGTATTATGTGTTTGCAAAAATTTAACTTATCAATCTCTCTCTCTCTCTCTCTACAAATATACATACTCAATACATGACATTATATATATTATAATGTATAAAATATAAATTTATTGTATATATATTTTGGGATTGATAATTGTGCATATTTACAAATAGGTTAATATGTTTTTTTATATGTTATAAAATATCTTTATAACCTTTATTCGAGTTCGAGTTAAGAACGAGTCGAGTTTGAGCCAAGTTCGAGTTTTATTCGAGTCGAGTCAAGTTGAGCCAAGGTATGCTCAAGCTCGACTTGAATATATTCGAGTTTGATCCAAGCTACTTCGAGTCGAGTGATAATTGAGTTGAGTCAAGTCGAGGTACTTTTGCTAGACAAGCTAGCTCGGCTCATTGGCACCCTTAGTTTGCTCCTTCCTCAATGTGCCAGTGTTGATGGGTCTGACTTGACACGTTGTGTACTTAGCCAAGCGCATGTTGATGTGCAGCTGATGGGAGGAGTTCAATTCCCATTCTGCCCATGTATATTTTTGGTGACTTCTGTAGGGTCTTGTTAGCATTTGTTCATTTCCTTTTGCTTTGTATTTGTGAATTAAGACTAAGGGTCAGGAGGTCGTGTTTTTCGTTTTTGCATATTTTCTTCTCCTCCTCATCTACTATCTCTCATGCATTTGGCACGATACACATGCTTAAAGGATGTAACATAGAACCATTGCTAAGCCCAATTAATGGTAGTTATGTTAAGCCATAATGGAAGGTATGGAAGTAAATCTCATCTTTGCATGTGTCTTTACTGGCTATGGAACATGGAGCTCATCTGGTGAAGATCATAGATAAATGGATATATAGTATACTTTTCTCTGTACTGCTGGCTGATTATTGCAGTCACAAATGATATGCCCATTTTCATTCTTCTCTAGATATTCTATGGTTTTAATTTAAAAGAAGTATTTTATCGATAATCCTTAATAGTTTAAGTTATTAGGATCCCAATGCTTATGTGTTATGGCATGCCCTTATTAGTTATTGCCAATGGTTCTCTAATAATGAGAATAATCAGTCTATCCTTACCAGCCTTCCTTAATATCATTCTTCACTTCCCTACGACCAAGTCTTGTTAGGAATTTCTTCAGTCAACGTCTATTCTTTTTTGTGGAAATCCATAAACATTTTTTTAAAGTTCTTTTTGTTTGTGAAATTATGATCGATTTTCGCTGCATATTGCTGATCCAATTTGTCGTACAGGTTTTAAATTCATAAGTTTGGATCATATGAGAATGCTTGACGAGAATGCTTAATAGGCCTCTGTGTAATGCCTAAGAAAGGGCTTATATCCAAACAATGGGCGTATTTTCATCGGAATTCATGAACACATTACCTCTGAATACCGGCCACTTATCAGTTAGTGTAAACACCTTCACAAAAAGAACCACATGATCATGTTAGAGAGAGAGCTAGAGAACCATGTGGGCATGTGTGTAATTTTTATATGTGAGAATCCTCATTTCATATGGTTTTAACAAACATGATTCGTTAACAAATCTCCCGTATACTCCATCCATCCTAAATTAATAGCTTCTTTTGGGAGAAAATTTTGTTCAATATTAATAACTTCATTTTATTAAATTTAAGTGGCTAAGTACTTAAAAACGAGTATCTTAAGCTTATTTTTCTTATTCTTAGATGTGGGTTTCACCATTCAATAAAAATTACTGTTTTTTCAAATATAACTATTAATATAAGATGAAGGGAGCATTACCCAAACATAAAATGCTTCAACTAATTAAATAAAGGTTATTTTTTATTTGTCACGCCCACTAATTTTCAATGGTTTGAGATAGCCTTGCAAGCAGGCCAAAAAGACAAAGATGTGAACCATAGAAGGATGGCTAAAGTGGGCACTGGCCCTCCTTAGGGGTGCCATCATGTTAGGTTTGGGTAACTCCACACCATTTACATAAAGCCTAAACCCCACCTCAGACCTGACCTTATTGAGTTTAAAAAGTTTCTTTTTTTTGTTAAAATTAAAAAGAGGTAACTAATTATTAAAAAGTATAATATTTTAAATAGTGATTTGAAATAAATAATAATCATATATAACCCACTAAAAATATAATTTATCTTATAAAATAAAAAATTTATAAAAACATTTTTAATATAGCCTAAACAGATCTGGTTAATTGATCCGGTTTGTTGAAATATGAACCCAACCTGACCCAATTATTTAGGTCCAAATTACAAACCCAGACCTGGACTATTAAGGTTGAGTCCTTAGCCCATTGTTATTTGCCACATACTGATTTGTATGTTACCTTATGTTTTTCCATTTTGGTGTAGTCCATAAGAATCTATAGAAGGGAAGGGTTATTCATGTTTTTTTTTCTAGCATGTGCCCCATCGATCTCATGAATAAATGGCTCTTGGGAGAATCTATGGCCGGAGCTGTTGTAAATGTTTCTAATTATGTATGCTTGTTGGACGGCTAAAAGTTGGTCATGAGGGCTCGAAGGAAAAAGAGAGGGAGAAGGAAAAAGAGAGGGAGAATTGCTGAAAGTAGATCAACATTTAGTTATACCTTACATCAATGAATACCTTAAAATATCATTCACTATGCCTGCTTTACCTTTAGTAGCTTCATTCTCCAACCATCTCATGCGTCCTATGTCCCTGATTAATGAGGTCTATTAAAAAAAAAACTCCTATGCGTAGATATCTTCTAGGAGGACCCTAAAATTTTTCCATAACAACATATCAACGCATAGGAGTTTTTTTTTTAATAGACCTCATTAATCAGGGACATAGGACGCATGAGATGGTTGGAGAATGAAGCTACTAAAGGTAAAGCAGGCATAGTGAATGATATTTTAAGGTATTCATTGATCTAAGGTATAACGAAATGTTTATCTACTTTCAGCAATTCTCCCTCTCTTTTTCCTTCGAGCCCTTATGACCCAACCTTTAGCCGTCCAACAAGCATACATAATTAGAAACATTTACAATAGCTCCCGCCATAGATTCTCCCGGAGTCATTTATTTCGAAGGTGCACATACTAGCGCACCGTCGACCCTAATTATCAACGACTCTCTACGAGTAGCTTATGCTGGACTTATTGTCAGAAAAAAAAAAAACATGAATAACCCTTCGTATAGTGATATTTATACAATATTTTCTCTAACGCCCATAGGCCTTACACCATGATTGAATAAAAAAAAGTGAATCTCATATTGCCAGACCCATTTTTCAATTAATCAAAGATCGTGTAGGGCGTGTAGGGCTTATGGTGTTGGTGTAGAGAAAATAGAATATAAATATTATTTTCCTAAACTTAAAAGTCTGTGTCGTTCCATGCACACTTCCAACAAAGGATATTTTTTTTCAAATAACGAAGGCAACACAAATGTCAATCAAAATCAAAACTGGATGAGCGGCTCCATTTGCCTTATAGATAATTCTCAATTGGTTTGCACTTGTTTTGCTCTATGTCACTATACAATGAAGCATCTTCTTCTTCCTCTAGTGCATCCAAGTATAGGCGAGGAGAACTGGAATCAGGATCATTGTACATCTCTGCTTCACGGTCGTCTGGATTTTCACCAGCATCATTTTGGCATGCCAGCCACTCAACCAAGTCCTCATCTCTTTTAAGCAGTTCTAGTATCTGTATGCCATTACAAAAGTTAAGACTAGTTATGAAACCTAATGTCATTGGAAATGCTATACTCCAAGATCCAGTTCTGATGGGTGTCTAAAGAGAAGGTATACAGTGGAACTGTTCTACCATGTGGCCGTGCATATGTCTATTGATGTTTTAACACGTAAACTGGAACTCATGCCTTAATTTACTCACTTTAAAACACGTACAAAATTATTAAATGTGTCAAATATTAAAAAGACATATCTACCAAATGGACGCGTAGAATGGTTCCACTGAATAATTTTTCCTACCTTGCTTATCGGAGGCCGGAGGCCTGGGGTTCTTCTGGTGCAAAGGGATGCAGCCAGAGCCATTCTCTTCACCTGGCTCTCATCATGTTTCTTGCCCAGATTTGGGTCGAGAAGGTCCATCCAATCTCCTTTCTCCATCATGGGCATGGCCTGTTGTGGACAAGAAATATCAGTACCAGAATTATTCAACCTCCGGACATAAGTATGTGATTGCATAGGAACACTTTGTTGTCTGTTAGTATATTCTTAGTGAAATGTTTCTTACCCACATAACTAAGCTTTCTTTACCCTTTGGATGATCGGTACTGATTGGTCTTCTTCCTGAGATCAGTTCAAGTAGGACCACCCCAAAGGAGTATACATCAATCTTGTCACTGACCTTCCCATACATGAAATACTCTGGTGCAAGGTACCTGAGTGACTAATGTAATTACATCATCCTAATATGGAATTAGAAAAATCAAGGAAATTTGCAAATATAAAAAATGGAAATGAAAGAAAACCCAAAAGTTCCAAGGACGTCATTGTCTGCCGCATAAGTCGGAATTTGAGGCGCCCACAGAGCGAGCCCAAAATCAGATAACTGTCATATGTAGAAAGTACATTTTTTTCACATGACTTGAGCTATTGAAGAAAACTAAATACAATGAGTAGGTTCTAAATTTGTAATTTGGAAGTACCACCGGTTCATAATCCTCAGAGAGTAGAATGTTTGAAGATTTGACATCTCTATGGATTACAGGCCTTGAACACCCATTTTGAAGGTAGTTTAGTGCATCTGCAACCCCAACAGCCACTCTAAACCTTACATCCCAAGGGAGGACAAATTTATCACCTCCACCTGCCAGTGTAATAGATTAGATCTACATGCACAAAAATGCGCATGTAAGTAAGAATTTCGTAATTAATGCCTAAAAAGCTTACCATGGATGTTTCCTTCTAATGTCCCTTTGGATAAATAATTGTAAACAGTAAACAGATAGTTATCTTTGGCACAAACACCAATTAGAGGTACAACATGTTTGTGATGCAAACTAGTGACAATGTCCACTTCTAAGAGGAAGTTTCTCCACATTATATCTGATGATGATCTTTGTACTTTTACTGCTATTGGTTGGCCAGTTAGTAGAGAGCCTTTGTAGACCCGGCCACACCCTCCCTTCCCAATCAAATTTCCTGCAGTAAGCGAAATAAAATAAATCACAAATCAGGCTATCTCCGTGGACAAGATTTTAAGTTGTGGACTAGAAGCTGACATTACCGGATGAGAAGAGACATGTGAAAGTTTGAAGCTCCTTGTAGCTGAACCATTTGCAGTTGGAAGACTTACTAGCAAGAAGAGTCGTTAACTCTCTGTAGTCTCTGCCACATACTTCTTCAGATCCATCATGTTTTCTTCCAAACTGGTTCCCGGGGTTGTCTGGGTTATGATACATTGGGGTTATGGGTAAGTATCGGCTTGAAAGATTCATTAACCAGTGCACCACTGACATTTTCCGGGCATCTGCATCAGCTAAAAATTCTACATTAGCTGAAACTGCTTTCTTGAGAAGTGGCCAACCGGGTATAAATTCTGGCAGTTTTTTAACCCGAATAGAAATCGGACTCGAGGAAACTTCCACTTTTTTTTCTTGAACTAGTTGGAAAATGTTTTTCTCAGCCGGATCAAACGTTCCAATGTCAGCTGTATTTTTAACCATGGATGCAAGCAATCCTCCTGCTTCATCTTCTTTAGAATGTGTTGGATCTTGCTTTTCTGGCAAGAATTCCATTAAATCAGGTAAGGAGCCCGCCAACCCATATTCTGATTCTTGAACACTGTCAGGCAGCTCTGAATTATCAGCATTGGATATTTCATTGTAACCAATGCCAAAGCTTGGACGCAATAGATTGAGAAGACTTGACCTTGCATTGCCAATCGAACCTACACGTTATAAAACTGCTTAAGCATATCATTGTACTGTTTCACTACATCATTCAAAAGAAACAAAATTATTACAAAAGTGAAAAATGCATATTGATATTTGAACCTGAAGGTTCTTTTGCAGCACTTCTTTGGAAGATGACCTTTCCGTTATCAACTGCAAGTATACTAGTAGTCGAAGGCAATTTCTTGGCACAATGCTTAGCTAAAGACACTGAACTCCTAAAGGATATTCCTGCTATGAGCAATCAGTAAGGATTTTCTTAGAAATCATGCAATATTAACTAGAATTTATCATACCCAAGAGCAGCAGTATGCTTGCTTGCGCCCACAACTAATGCTGTAGCAGAGTGACCTTTTGCCTCCTCCACAAGAACTTTTCGAACAGAACTTCCATGGCAAATCTGACCTACGAGGTTTACCTGAAGGCCAACAATGAAATAAAACATTACAAAAGAAATGGTCTGAGTCTGTAATCTAATCCACAGATCATCATCAATAATACTAGGGACAAATGATCGCTTAAGAATATCTTAAGTTCCAACCAACGGGGTAATGGTGGGATGGCCAGGACCACTCTTCAGGAAAAGGAGGTCCTGAGTTTGAATACCCACTCTATTGGCCATCCATCCAAAATTATATCCCGATTTACCCGGTATGTATGATAGTGGGGCCTTGCACGTGCCTGAGGGGATTGGCGGCAGGAGACGGTGCTCTAAGAGTTCGGATAGCCTGCCCCTTCTAGTTGGGTTCTAAGGACTGGGACACCCCTTGTTACAAAATAAAAAAATAAATAAAAATAAAATCTAAAGTTCTATAATACATGGATGATCATTACAACATTTACTGGCTCAGTTTTTGTATTTTTCTTAGAAAGTATTTGATAAAGATATAAGTTTCACTTCTAATGTACTTTGGACTTGCATGCATAAGTGTATCAGACTAAATTCAACGGCAATACAATACAGAAGGACCTACATTTTTCAGAATGCAGAAGACATCATACACAGCTAGATATTCCTTCAGTGCTTTTTCAATAGTGTCGCTGGAAGGGTTCTCATTTGGGCAAGCATCTTCTGCAGATGAGTTTCAATCATAAAAAACAAATGAACATGCATTAATAAGCACCACATGTTGTTATAAGTATGAAAGAATCCATCAGTAACAAAGTTCTCGTACCGGAATATTGTCGAACATGAAGGGCGACAACACGATCCCCTGGTCCAGCAACTTTCCCTAGCGCCCAATTGAGCAAGTCCCGGCCATTACCGTCCAAACAAATCCCAACAAGAACAGTCTTCCCTTCGCCGTTCTTCGCCGAAACTCTCTCCTTAACCGTCATGGCTCTATTCTTCCTCTCAGCTGCTCAGCCCCACAACTACCACGCCTGGCCGCCAAAGTGCTTGACTGGCAACCTCTGTTATAATCATTATATAATTTCATCTGCGATACCAAACCACTATCAATGTTCTCAACTATTTATAAGAACTCATTAGAGAAGCCCGTCTGATTAACTCCCAAATGAAGCCACCCCACAATCTCATTAACCACCAAACTAACAAAAAACCTTCCCAGATCTTATAACGACCACTAAACCACTGAACAACAGAGGAGCGAGAAACATTAATCGAAAACAACCAAACACCCACAACTCGCCTCAGCTCTGCCATAGATTCAAAGAAGTATTGAATGAGTGGGTGTTACAGCATCAGACCCACGAGGCCTTTTGATTGCTTCACTGCCAAACCCAATCAAAATACTGAAGCAGATACAGTTTCGAAGTCCCAATCACATTGGTAGCAAGAAATTTTTTGCAAAAAAAAGTACAAAAAGGTGCAACACCCACAACACATATCCACCTAACATGGTTGTTCTCTTCTCACGTTCAAGCTCGTGGCCTCCTTATTAAAATCGAACAACAGCCATGGGGGGCCATCACATCCACCTACTGCAACTAAAATACGGGGCAACGAAAGTGAGAGGACGTTTTTGGAAAGAAGCAGAAAAGGGGGTGGCCAGCTACGTAGCGAGGGGAGAGAAGTGGGTGGAAACAGAGACGCGGACCCGCCAAAGATTCTGTAAAAATGGCTGGTACGGAAGAAGGGTCTTTCTCGCGGGAAAGTGCCGATGTCCCGTGGGCAGTGACCGGGTTAATCGCCAAATTCTGAACCGGCTATTTACCGGTTCAATTTGCCACCCAATGCGATCAAAGCTTAGAGCGTACTCGAAGTGTTTATTTATACTAATCATATCGTCGTACTATAATTGTACTATTATAAAAAGCGGCAAGAGGGTACGATAGATTTTTGAATTTTTAGCCATAATGTCTATATATTTTTACATTTTTTCTTTGATTACCCATAACTCTACTTTTATTCTAATTTGCTTATTTTTTGAGATTTCATATCTTACATTTATGAACTTGGATTTGCATAATTTTGATAGCATTGAATTCGTCTTGGAGAGCTCTATCAAATTAGTGGTAGCATGAAGTTGTTATTTTATATATTCATAGTGGGCCCTATTTATGAACCATATTATGTATAAGGTTCGTAATTTATATTTTTTATGCCTATTTCTTATTAGCTTGGGCATGTTGGAATTGTTTCTTAGAATAACCTTTTACAACAATTTAGTAAGTACAAATTTACTACTTACATTTATGAGTAGAAGACATAATTAGATGGAATATGTCCACCCCCATAATAATTTATTCCTTGTTCTCTTACTAACTTTAATAATTATAAATTTTTATTATAAAGTATAAATTTATAAGGAAAAACTTAACATGCATCAGGTCATATATTGAAAAAAATGTATGACATGATGCGAGCCATTGGAACATGATCTGATGGCTCATATTTCACCTATCCCCTGAGTAAAGCGGGTCTATAAGTACAATATTAGTTGTTTTAAATATTTATGTAGAAATAAATTAATTTATAGGATCTACCAACATAATTATCTTTGAATTCTCTATCTAAATTTTGAAGAAAATAATCTAAATTTTAAGCATTTTAACTATAATCATGCTAGGATGATGAACTCCATATGGGATGAGCAGATAAAAGAAGAAACCCACAAACAAGTTGCTAATATGAAATGACTGTGTATGTCATTATACGAATTGTAAGATTCATCATAGAATTGATGGTAAAACAATAATATTGTAATAATTACTTACATATCCTTAATATCTAGTGATATGTATTAATTAAAATAAAAAAGGAACACATGTTTCTCTTCTGCTAGTGGTAGCTAAGTAATGTGTGCTCTATTCACCCATTTTCTTTCATTTGCACCATAGTCAAGAAATCTTCTTACTTATGTGTTCTTCTGTCTTCAATAATGTTTGCAAAAGCATGAAGTAACCAACAACCAATTACCTCTCTCTCACCTCTTAAATCATGCCTTCATAATGTGATACCACATGTTTGAGCGTATAACTACCAAAATCAATCCAAAAGTGGTGGAAGAATAAAAAATAGATCTTGCTAAACTATATCTAGAACCATAATTATACTAACAAATGTAATTTCCATATATAAAGAATATATTGATGAGGTTGTATATAATCTTATAAGTTACATGATGTATATTCTCAGTTTTTTCAAAAAAAAAAAAAAAACTCCAATAGCACATGCATTTTGCATGTGTATTTTTTCTAGTATAATATAAAGTAAATTTGTGTACTATAAAACTTTTAAAACCTGGTAGTTTGACCCATGTTTTATACATTAATCCCCATTTTACCCCTATTTTTCTCATTTTAATCCCCAAAAAGCCAAAGATATTAGAATCCTAATCCATATTTTTTAGGTTATGTTGATTTTAACTTTATAATATTATATTTTGCACTCCTTAACTCGAATTTGTGCATTCTTGGTATTTTAGAAAGCTCTCGACAAGCTCTATCAAATGAGATCCCATGTGACTATGTTTTCTCAAATTTTTTTAGGCCCACTTATATAGCACATTTGTCAATAAATTTTATTTATATTTTTGCATATATTATACATGTTCGGATTTGCATATTTTAAATACCCATGGAAAACCCCCGAAAAGCTCCATCAAAGGAGACCTATTGCGCTAAATTGGTCCTAAATATGAATAGCGTGATTGACAACAAAAAGTCCTTTGACCATTGTATTCGTTGACCAATAACATAATATTTAGCCTTTGAGATTTAGATACACAGTTGCTTACTACGAATGTATATATGTTAGTATAAAGCTTGTGAGTATAGCTAATAATCATTGTGATCCTCAAAGCAATATATTGTAAATATCACATGCAAGGGAGACATTTGTTCAACATATATTTTATTTTTAATTTATTTTATTTAATCTTATCTAATTAATTTGTATTTGCATGTGTAATGTGTGTATAATCCTGCTATATCTATACTATTATTAAAGTCAAAAGGGTGGAGAAAAATTTTAAGACACTATGCCTATATTATTTTTCTAAGATAATAATAAATATAGTTATATCCTTTGTAATTTCTATGGCTCTAAAATGTATGGTATCTAAGTGTCTTCCAAAGTCATAACAAGTATCTCCTAAGTTAAGTGGGTTTCCTTAAAGAAGAGAAATCCCAAAGGAATGAGATGAAAGAGACATAATAAATGGGTATTTGTTAGGGGGTTAGTCTTGGGACTTGGAGCATTATGCTTTCGGGTGGTGGGTTATGCATTACCATTCAAGTCTTTTGTTTCCTATTTTCTTTAGTTGTGCGAATCAACAGAAACAATGGTGCTCTAGAATAGGGACCATGAGCTTAGCGGCTCAAAAAATTTCAAACTACTCTATTATTATTTTTAATACACGTTTCCTAGGTAGTTTGTGTAAGTGGGCATTTTTTGTCCTTTTTCTATGTTCATCTTAATAATACATAATATTTTTAAGTAAAGTATGTAAAAGAAAGTAAATCATATTTGATCTTATTTTTGTCAAGTAGAAATAGCAAAATGGCCATAGTACGCATCCACTTACATGCTAAGTGAAAGTCATTGCTCTTGGTTAACCACGTGTGAATGCACATGCACATTGACTTACTGTAATACAAAGCAAATTGGTGTACTATAGAACTTTTAAAATCGGACAGTTTTACCTATGTTTTAAACCATTAATCCATATTTTACTTATTTTAATCCCAAAAAGTTATAAAGATATTAAAATCATAATCCCTAATTTTTAGGTTATATTAATTTTAACTTTATATTATTATATTTTGCACTCTCAAACTAGGATTCTCGTGTTCTTGGTATCGATGGAAAGCTCTCGACGAGCTCTATCAAATGAGTTATTATATGACTATTTTCTCAAACTTTTTTGTAGGCCCTATGTAGATAACATATTTCTTAATAATATTTGTTATATTTTATATTATATTGTGTGTGTGTGTATGTGCGTGTGTGTGTATCTTTAATGCCCTAGGAATCCCTGAAGAGCACTATCAAATAAGACATGCCTCCAAACTAATCCAAAATATGAATAACATGCTCCACAACACATAAACCTCCAACACCATTGTCTTCATCGGCTTATGATATAATAAATAACCTATGAGATTTGGATTTATAATTACATACTACGAGTGTATATGGGTAAGTATAGAGCTTATGTGTATAACTAATTTTCATTGTAATCCTCAAAGCAATGTATTATAACCATAGCATCCAAGAAAGACTTTTATTCAATATATATTTTATTTTTAATTTATTTTATTTTGTCTTATTTAATCTATATTTCATGCATAATGGGTATGCATTTTTTCTAGTAAATATAACTTATATTAGGAAAAAGTTTGTATAAGCCCGGGCTAACATGTGTCTACGTGAGCCCGAGCATCATGAGTCGTCAAATCTTTGCGCAAGAGAGAAAAAACCAATTTCTCCCCTGTGTTGTGTGTTTCATCAGATTTCGATTCAATGGCCTACAATGCCCTAGCTCATAGGGCTCCTTATATTATGAGCCCACACAAGGGCATCTTCGGCTGCCGGATTTCGATTCAACAATGGACATTACTCAAGGAGCAAATAGGTTACTTGCCCCCTTACACTCCCACAATGCCTAGGCTCATGTTGATGTGCATCGCAGAGACTCATATTAATATTTTTGTTATAATATTTGTGATTCATAAAAGGATGTCCAACATGTAGAAACATAATCCCTCTATTTGACTATAATAATTTTATTGAATTTTTAAAATGAACTAATTTATGACTAATACAGAAGGGTTCTTTCCTCGTAGGAAACTGCTAATGTAATGTTCATGGGTTGACCGTCAAATTTCTAAATAGGCTATTGAGTTATTCAATTTGCCATTTCATGTGATCAAAGATGAGGCCATAGGGTGTAGGCAATTTGCTTATTTATACTAATAAATATATTTTATAATATTAGTGGTTTAATAAAGGGAATCCAACAATTAGAAATATAATCCCTCTACTTCACGTTAAGAGCTCCATTTTGTTCAACATTAATAGATCCATTTTGTTTCACATTAATTGCACGTTCTCCAAAATGAACTAAGTTTAATTTATGAATGTGGCTATAAGCACACTAGTAACTCTCCCATCCCCCAAACAAAACAAAAAAATTCATATTTTTTCTTTACTTAAGGGTGGTAGCAGACCGGGCCTGGGTTTGCTCTGAGCCTGCTTAATGAACAGGCCGGGCCCAAGGGCAAGCCCAGCACAGCCCACCCATTATTTTTTAAAAAATAGTCATGGCTAATCAAGGTTGCAACATGTGCCTAGCTGCACAGACTACTCCCAAATTGTGAACTTAGCCTGTGCCCAACACATGGCTAGGCCTCAACGGGCTCTCTGCCATGTGGGCCGAATTGAAGCTCACGAGTACTAGGAATGCCAACCTATAAGCCTGGAAACTTGTGTCCTACCCCATCCGGTCCCCAGTGTGCCGGTGCAGGCCAAGATTAGTTATTGTAGAGGGTCGAGCTACAATGGACCACGGGCCGGTCTAGTTATGTAACACCCTAGAATTTTAAATTTTAAAATTTTCATCATTTTTGGGCCCAATAATTGTTCATCTTAATTTTGAACTATTTTTTAGTTTGATTCGTTTGAAAAAACTTTAAGGTTGTTTGTAAGGCTCCGAGAGACAAATGTAACAAGCATAAGAATAGGTAAATCGGGCACCAGGATAGTAGGTTATGGTCTCGAAAAATGTATTATAGGTGGGGCCCACTTTAATTTTGCAAGAAAACATACTCATATGTAGTATTGTTTCGAAGAGCTCGTTGATATGAGTGCAATGGTACCAAGAATGCGCGATTTTGAATTCAAGGTAAAGAATTATGCCCGTTTGAAGTTTTAAAGTTTGTTTTAAAAAGTGCTAACGCACGAAGGCTTTGTAGCCTTGTGGCGCGCATTCAATGGTGCCAATTCTTTATAAATGGGGGTTGTCTTTCTTCACACAATTTCCTTCTCTCGTCTTTGATTTTTACCTGTTGTCTTAGCTTTCACTCATCATGTCTAAGCCATTTCTTACCCAATTTTGTCGGTTCAAAAACTGATCCTGGCTAATTCGAGGGCGCTCTACATTGTAGAAGGGTCTATTTTTCGAGTTAGCCTCTCTAAAAAGGAGGAAATACCCAGGGTAAGTGAAGGCTTTATCCGTCACTTTTGGGCCGAAAAGAGAAAACATCCTAGTTCAAGGGGAGACTTTGTTGATCGCTTTCAAGCTCGAAAGGAGATTCTGTCTGGGTGCAAAGGGAGGTTCCACCAGCCACTCTTAAGCTCGGGAATAAGATAGGGTTCCGACCACCGACCGTGACTCTGGTCAAATTAAAGAACGAAGGGTAGTTGGCCTTAACTTATAAATTTGCACTACGACTAGATCACGTATGTCTGTAACTCCTTCGTATTATGAATAAATAATTATTTTTGGAAAGGGTATTATTAGGGGTCAGACAACTCTAAAATAATAGCATCTTGTACACCTCTTAGTAGGATTTCATCGCGCTATGGACTTTAAAATATTATTATTATTTGAATGTCATTTATGAATAATTTTGATCTAATTTAAAGGGTAGTTATTTGGTTTAAAGCCTAAACGTTATCATCGGTTTTGAAGAGTAGTTATTTGGTATAAACCCCAAAAGCTATCGGAGTTATGACTCTTAGGAACCACCTATTAAGGTATATGGCGCGCCTATGAAATGAGATATAATGAGAAAATCTCTTTCTTTCTGATCTCATTACCCCACGAGTACAAGTGTATGTCACTTTGGTATTGGCAACATTCTGTGGATTATAATTTATCTGACTTTGAATTATTTATTGGATTCTGTGAATGATGATTTATCCGACTTTGACATATTTATCGAATTCTGGTTGTGAACGATTTATCTGATTTTATCGAATTATGTGAAAGGCTGGTTTATTCGACTTTTTATAAAAGAAAAGCATTCTAATTCCATTAAAGTCAACAAGGATATGTTGAGTTATTTTAAGTAGACTTTTGAGTATGAATCATTAGAAGAATTTAATCATATCTACTGAGTATAATTATACTCACCCACCCCGTTGCATGTATGAATGGAGAAGATGATGTTAATGAAGATAACCCATAGAACTTCAAAATTTTATGCTTAGGATTTATTTTTTTAATTCTTTTGTTATGTATTAATTATGTGCATTTGTGATGCTTTGATTTTGTTAGGACATGTTAAGCCCTCTTATATTTTATAATTCTTATAATTATGTAAATTAATAAAAAGTTACACTTTTGTACACAGTTGATCTTGGCCCCTTTTTAATTATATATTGACGAGACTGACTTCTAAGTTATTAAAAAAGTTGGGGCACGACAAGGTGCACCTCTACTCTACTATCTCATACTTCCCTCATCATTTTTCTCTACTTTCCCCAAGTCTTTACCCCTCTTCTCCTCTTTCTCCAACTCTGGTACTGCCGATGGTGGCTAAAATTTCCCCCTTTTCCTCTTTTTTTTTTCTTAGATTTGGTGTCGCCATATCGCCGCAGCTGGCTGACTACATGCAAGCCATTCATAGCCAATAGTTGGGCTTTAACTGTAGTCACAGTCTTGCCGAGTGTTAGCTGTGTACAAGCTGGCTACAACCAGATCTATTCGCAAGCTAGCCGATCATGTGCAGGCCATCCCGTGTCCAATATCCATTCTCTGGATGTGCGCTGGCCAATTGATTGTAGGCCATCCATTGGCATGGAAGGTGAGCTGGTCATGGTCATGCTTGTTTGATGCAGGTCACAAATGCAATCGGATTTGGCCGGGACGCAGCTGACACAACCAAAAAGGTTGCAGCCGCCAATGGTGGGGTTGTGAGAAGGAGAAAGGAGAGGAAAGAAGAAGATCAAAAAAAGGGAGGAGGAGGGGGACTAAGGTCGGGCTGCCAGTGATGGCAGCAACACTGACTGGCACCAAAGAAGAAGTAGAGAATAAGGGATACACTAAAAAAATTTAAAAATATTTTTAGATATGGGGGTATAAGTGAGAAAATTTGTACATGAGGTTCGGGTAAAGAGGAAATGGAAGACAGGGGAGTTTAACAGGGTATAAATAGCCATGTTCTTAATTTATTTTGAAAAACCAAATAAAGCTATTAATGTAGGACAGATGGAGTATATTAAAAATTAAAATCACTTAGTATAAAATCATTAGAATACACTTATGTCATAATAGGTAATGATAAGAAGACAAATTGCAACACATACACTTTAGTGAGAAATTTGCGTAGTGT
Organism: Saururus chinensis; assembly: GCA_035235625.1. Lineage (NCBI taxonomy): Eukaryota > Viridiplantae > Streptophyta > Magnoliopsida > Piperales > Saururaceae > Saururus > Saururus chinensis. The sequence continues at coordinate 36,427,611 of CP141141.1, forward strand.
GGTTTTCCTCCTATGTAAAAATGGAGTAGAAATATCATTTTTCATAATTTGAAGGAGTCAACTTCTAAGATTAGAATTGGGCTCAAAGAAACAATTTGAACAATACTAACATTGCATAATCGAACATGAAGCACGTAAGTTATGATCCTGACAAATGTGGCATACAAATGAGGCTCATTCATACAAATACGCAATAATGACCCTATATAGCCTCTCATTTGACATTTGATAGTGTCCAACAAAACAAGTTCAATGCCACCACCAAATTCAAATTTTAGTTAATTTTGAAAAACCAAATAGAACTATGAATGTGGCATGGATGGAATATATTATAATTTTAACACTAATATTAGTTTTAGATAAGTATAAGATTATTAGATTACCCTTATATCATAATAGGTAATTTAGAAAACTAAGTGTAACTCATACACTTAATGGGAAACATTTTCTATGCTCCCTACTCACAGTACGTGTAGCTTAAGGAACGCATAGGAGCCCTTCATCTAAGAGATTGATGGCGCATATGCTAGTGTACGTTAGCGTTAGTGGTATTGACACTACTATGCGCTAGTATGTACGCCGTTATCTTCAATATCAAGGGCTTCAATGTGTGTTTTATACTTAGACCCATTATCAATGGAGAACATTAAAAATGTTTCTCACTTAATGAGATATTTACATACCAATAAAAAAATAAGAAATTTACATCACATATTTTTCCTCGTCAATAATTATAACTAAAGGAAACAACTTCAAAGATTGCAAGAAATGAACATCAAGAACGTTAATCACAATCTTGACAAACATGGCTTACAAATGTGCCTCATTTAGAAAAATACAAAATAATACTCATTTGATGAAATAATAACTATATTGAAAGAGTTTTTAGTGCTCACCCTACACCATGAGCCTAGTGTAAAGAACGCATAAGGACCATTCATCTATAAGATCTTTGGGGCACACGCAAACAATATTAACACTAACCTACACTAACATGTGCACATAGATCTTAAAAATAGTCCCGTCCATCTTAAAAATAAATAATCCCCATATATTCCTTACGCAAGACTCACAGTAAGTAGGAAGCATGCAAGGAGCATGAAAAACTCATACCTCTATATTACCTCTCATTTCATATTTGTTAGTACCTAACGAAACAAATTCAAGGCCACCAAATTTCAATTCCAAAGTGCGAAATATAACCCCAAAACTCAAGGCAAAGAGAGTGAGCATATGAGATTCACTCCACATTGCCAACACTTTTCACAGGTTTCATTCCGAGAGGAAGGCGTCAGTCCAGTTGAAAAAAAAAACCGACAAATGGAAGTTATGTATTTAATTCATATTTCTCAGATTGCAGTGACCAGACATAGTGCACTGCCTGAAAACAAGTGAAGCTAGTGCAATAGGAGTAAAAGGGCAGATCATACTTAAAATCTTCGGTCATAATAGATTCCTTTTTTACATTTCAGTATGTTGGTGATATAAAATTATAATATCAAAAAAATTTCATAAAACAAAAAAGGTAATTTGCCCTTATTTACATGCATTACCATCTGTCCTCCCTCCCAAAAGCATCCATCCATGGCCCAGCCGAATGAACCAGCCTTCAGTATTCATATACTCGGAATGACGGTCAGAAACTGCCATTATTGATGAGCAAGAGGAAATTGAACTACAAAAGAATAAATTGTGTAGTTGCTCGTTCCCTGTCAAGTAATGGAATTAATTACTTACATGATTTAGAAATGCAAAAAGGAAAATAAGTAGAGAAAGAAAGAAAGACTTCCATGACAACATTTAGAAAAAGCAATACAACCTAGTTGAAAAATCAACAATAATCGACCATGATAACTCAGCTTGGGAGCCTATAAAATACCTGTTTCAATGAGCAGAGTGGAGGAATGTGCAAAATTGATCCATTGATGAAATTAGATCATCCAAATACTTGAATATGAGTACAGCGGTTAGTCACAGCCACCTATGACAAGTCAAATGATCCCTGTCCTTCGCTTATAGCATAAAGTAGCTTTTTGTACATAATTTCCTGAAAAAGCAACAACCGGGTTGATGAGAAGTTACGTAATCATGTGTAGAGAGTCCCCATGTAGTGTTTAATCTAATTAAAAAAATTAAAATTTAAAGAAAAACTACCTTGGTAGAATAAGATGGAAGTTTTAGATAATTGGCACACGTCATAACACTAGGCAGCAAATCATCATCCGCAGATTCTGAAAGGCCACCACCATTTGAAGCTGTGTTCGCCACAGTAGATGTATGCTGTCGTACAAAATTATGTAAATTAGTAACTCATAGATGGTTGAAATATTTAATTACTCCTTTATTTTAGCAGCTAAGACCAGTATATTCCTACTCCCACTAGAAACACTTAATGATTAGATAACTTAATTCAAACTTAATGAGTAGAAAGGTAAGTACCTTTCTCACTATAGTAAGCTTTGGATTCAACACAGCCAAACCACCAGGAGGAAGCTGAGGGGCACCAGTTACAAACTGGCAGAAAGCACGCTGCTCCTCAGGAGTGAATTCACCCATGATCTCGAGCAACTAAAATGCAATTAACAAGAGAATCAGATGGTACTGTTGCCCTTACAAAATAAAAATATGTTCTCCTCAGACAGTACTCACATTGATGATAGCAGGACTTTTGGCAGTATATCCATGATCAAATTTTATGTGATCAACCAATGTATCCGCCTGGAAAATTATTATAAATGATTATTTTTTCCCTACAAAAAAATGTAACTGGAAAGACAGCTTCTAATCTAACAATTAGGGACGCAAATCACCTTCCACAATTCTCTACGGCCGCAAAGCAAGTAATCCAGCTCATGAGGTGAAAATATTTGCAGCGATGTAACATCAAACACCTGAACAAGGACAGTATTAAAAAAGCATTAACAAAAATTCAACCCTAAAAAAACGACTAAATGTCCAAAGACAAGCTTCTCCAGTAGAGAAATTAAAATAATTATCAATTTCAACTTTCAAGACAATTAATCCAAAAAGATGCCCAAATCAATAATGTAAACTTACTGAGTACAAAAGAAATACAAATACCTGATTAAATCCCGCTCTAAATGCTTCCATCTGCCGCATAATTCCTGTCTTCACTGTTGCATCAACAATTAAAGAAACATACTCCTCCAGATTGTTAATATCAACCTGTACCAGACAAACAGTTGCTCAATCTAAAAATAGAAGGCTTATCACAAACCTAAATGTAAGTGAAAATGCAAGGGAAAAGGCAAGTGCTTACAGTTGTGTTCTCTTCTCCTGGTTTTAATATATAATCTGGGTAGCCGGGAAGAGTAAAATCTAAACAGAGATCTTCAACAGGTGCACCACGAAAACGCAAATCAGCAATTAGATCAGTAACACCAGCAGATTCCAAATACTGCTTCCGACGAACAAGAACTTGAAGCTCTTGCAGTGTCTTCCCAAACTCTGCATCAAATGAAAAGATATCGTGCAAATCTAGTTCCTGTAAGAAGAATTCGCAGTAAGCATATTAATCATTAACCCAAATAAAAGATTCTAGGTATTTGCGTCTAAGCTGTAAGTATTTGCATATGAACAATGCAACAGGTAAAAGCAGCATTTGCTGGTTACTTACTTGACCCAGCACAAGCTTATACAAGGCAGGTGACAGTGGAAGATCCAAAAGCCGACCATCTTGAAGGGCTTTTGCCATAACTCGTCCCACCAGACGAAAATACTCAATGACTTTGTAAAATTGACTACCCTCTGAAATGTCCGCATTTGCAGGCCAAGGGCGAGGAAACAACCCATGAGGAGCATGTACATATTCTCTTCCAGCAGTTGCACCAGTGTCAACGAATCCCAGTTTTTTAGTATCACAATCAACATTTCCATCTTTTTGTTCATCCACATCAACTTCCATAGGAGACTTGTCCAATGTAGCATTTGATCTCCACATTCCAAGGCTAACCTTCTGCAAGTCATGGCTCAGAAGGGTATAAAACTCCAGCGTCGGGCCCAAACCTGTGCCAACTTCGCCAAAATATTCTACTTCAAGGACTGCCTTTTGGCTTGAATACATCTCCATAACTTTGGCAGCTGAATCCAAGATTCTATTTCTGGATACTCTAACTTTCTGTCTCTGCAATCTTCCAACTCTGACTTCTCTTTCGCCAGTAGAGCCTTGATTTTCTGAACCTTGTTGTTGTTGAAGGCGATGCAAAGCCCGAGACAAGCCAAAAGCAGTTGAGTAAAAATATTGTCTCCGAGTCTCAAATGAAAATAGAAAGGGGCACGCTTTAGTCAACTGGTAACACCAGGAAGGAAGACTTCCACTACACAGTGCAAGAGCATCTTGGATCTGCCGAGCAAGTTTAGGAGTCAGCTTGCTGTTGATGAATTCTTCACAAGGCACCATCGCACCGCTTCTACTTAATTCATCAAAAGTAGAAACTCTTCCCTCCGCAAAATTATCAGAAGCTGCCAGCACTCTTAACCGAGGTGCAAGATTATTTAGGCCATCTAATACTCTCAGTAATGCTAAAATGTTGTAGGTCGGATTTGATTTTTCCATATCACAAGGAAGATCACCCTGCAAGATGCTATCAAGAAGTGATTTTTGTTTCCACGCACTATTATTGCTCGAACTTGAAGCAGGGCCTGCTTTTCCAGACTTAGGAATTGAGGAACTAGTCGACCCACTAGATGGCCCCTGATCAACTTGATTGTCCGCTTTTTGATATGTAATAGTGTAAATATCACTCCAGAGCCGACTTCCATCACTGGAAAGGAAATCCGAGCTCGCGTACCTTTCATCCTCATCCTCATCCAGGACAAGTTGCCGTTGGATAGCTTGATATATAGTTAAATGCCTGCTAAGTTGTTTCCCACCTGCCGAAAATAACAACTTTGGAGGGTCATTTGAAGAGCCAATAAGTAGTCCACGACGGTCCCTACTGCCCCGAATGCCTCTACCGCTTGCAGAAGTCAATCCAGCCATTGCTGCAGCAGCAAATGACATTGCTCCTTTCGCCCCAAATGGGGCTCTTGTACGAAATTCTGTTGGATCTGCTCCTCTAAGAGGGGTACTTCGTTCATTGGTACCAGAAGCATTTGTCTGGCTATCACTACTCGCTGAGGGCGTGGCACCATCCTCAGCGGTATCATTCAGTTTCACATCATGGACTTTCTCAGGTATGCCAACGGGAAGAGAATCATCTGCTAGCATCTGGAAAAGATAACGCCCACACAATGCATTAGATTAAGCAATTCCCAAAATTTATATTCTTAACATATAATCAACTATTTCTAACAGATATAACAATATAACAAAATTGATCTACAGCGAGTATAAGAGAGAGAGAGTACTTCTTCATGGTCATCATCGTCATCCTCTGAGATATCATCTTCTTCTATTACCAATTCATCATCTATATCAACATGAGAAACATCCAAGTCCTCATCCTACAAAATACAAAGCACGTCGTAATATAGGATCTATTATTAGTAAAAAGACCAATAGAAAAAAGCATATATCACTGTCAAAAACCCACTGCAGATCTCGAAACATATTCTGAGGCAAAAGAAAAGGAGGGCCAAAAGAAAGTTCAGATTAAAAACAGTTTGTACCTCGGAGCTTGTGTCAGCCTGCACTGGCTTCAATTGTGCATCCTTGTCAGAGGCAGCTTTTCGACGAGCAGAATTCCTTGTTTGCGGCCCTCTTACTTCATCAGAAGACGATTTCAAAACAGCTTTTCCCTTGCCCTTAGATGAATTGATATGCCCCTCATGAGAATCCTTCTTAGAACCATCAATGCCACTGCTGCCAACCCCAATGCTTACTGAGGACCTTGACCTAGTTGAAGGCCGCCGACCTGAAGATACGGGTGCACCTGCAGATGGAGAAGCAACCGCACCAGAAGGTGCAGTTGCTGTCTCTGAATTACTTGGTGCAGACAGTGGCTTCTGCCCAGACTCCCCTCGATGAATTCTTGGCCAAAGAAACTCTTCAACAGCTGCCAAACTGGCTAGAGGATCAATGAGCACAATGTTTGAAGAATAATCACGCAGAGATTTTTCCCCCTGGGCCCTACATAGACGCAACTTAAATGGCTGAGCCAAAGCACTCAAACCTGAGGACAGACGTGCAGTCCCACTGGATGACCTGGAAGGATGGCTCAGTATAACAGGAAATCTTTCCAATGAGGATAAAGCATTTTGAAGTTTCTGCACCAACATAGTCATAGGAGCTCGGTTGTTTGCTTCATGAACTCCAGCTGGGAGGGCAACCGAAACAAATGATTTGAACCTTCTAATTGCCTGTTGCCGGAACTTCGGCATATTAGCCTCTGGTATTTTATCATTGGAGAATATCCCGCAAGAGAAATAATTCAACAGAGCCAAGACTACCCCACTGCCTATGAACTCAAATGTGGACACTCCATCATCTTTGCTTAACTCTGATAACAACTCCGAAATAACTCCAACCAAGTGCTCCTCATTACCAAAAGAGATCTCCGGTAAGTGAGATGCAGAAGCTTTAGATTTACCCTTTCCTTTAGTCTTCGAATTATCTACACCAGCATTTAGCTTTGTGCAAAGATTTTTCAAATGCAAGAGATCATCCGTCACAAAAAGTTCTGAGGCCCCAGGATCAGCAGGGAAGTACTTATCTTTAAAAGCTTTGGCATGAGCACTAACTGTTGCACGGTGGTTAGAATTAATAGGGGCATCCAAACAAGATGGAGGTGAACCAACAGTACCCGAAACAGGAGTTTTGGAATCTTCATGGGAACTAACATCTACATTTTGAGTACCACTACGTCGCCTACCACGTCGAGAACGTGAAGCCGCTCCCTGCGGAGTTTCATTTTCCTTTTCTGCAGAAGATGCTAGGGAGGTCGAAGAAGAATCAGTAGATATTAACATGTCCACTGCATGCACAACCCCTTCTCTCACAAACATTTTAGAGAATGTCCCAGGAAGTTTCTCCATTAGTATCTTTGCTATTTGGAGGGCAGGAATTAGCACTTGTGGGTCTTTCCACGCCAAAACACCAGCCAAAAAACTGAGCAAGAGAGCAACATACATCTTGAATCCTAAGAAAAATTTTAGAGAAAAAGGACATTCAAAAAGCTAACGTACATACCTTGCTATGTTTGTTATACTAAGTAAAGACTGGATCATTTCTGCCGTACTGAAGTACATCAACTTGCCAATAACCGAGAGACATTTGTGACGAACAGGACCATTCACGCTTGAACCATATATCTAAGTCAAACAATAACAAGAGGTTAATAGTATCACACAATAGATTGAAGAAACCAAGCAAAGAATTTGAGCCACAAACCTGGATTAGGACAGGAAGAAGATCCGCACCAAATTGCTGCAGAAGTTCAGGTTGGTCACGCAATAACTGCTCACGAGCAGACATCTCGGGAACCACCACCCCAGAGGAGTCTTCTTTCTTATCAGAGCCACTACTGAGAGACTTCTTTGTTGCTGAGGATCCCTTTACTAAGAAATGAGAGAAAGCTGGAAGGGAAATGGTTCCTTGTGGCAACGGAGGAAGAAGCTCATCCGCGAGGTTCACAACCTCAAAGATCTAGAAAAATTAGGAAAGAATTAACAGATAACATGTACACAAAGAGGGCAGTTCTTGCGAAGAGCAACAGTGTTTACAATGAACCTTCTGAAAAGCATCTTAAACAAATTACGACCAATATTAGGAGTTCATGAACATAATGTCAGGCACAGGATAATATTTTCAAGCCCCAGAAAGTCAGCACTCAGCTCTACTAAAAAAATAATCTTAAATTTATAAAAAGAATAAGAAAAGCAGCATATTTCCAATTTAGAACCTTAGTAGAATGAGAGCAACACGACCAAATCATCTAAGCACACTGACCTAAAGTTTTACAAGTGTTGACAAGACACCCAAACATATAAATCGTTCGTATGTCAGGAAAACCACCATTAGAGATTAAGCAGTACATAACTTATCCATCCACAAGCATATCATTCCAAACAGAAGGCAACTGTCTGAGGACAGCTACCTCTCAATGCTTCCAAGGTTTCAGTTTCAAAAATCAAATGAGATAGGGTACTGTATATTTATATTGATATACGTTTTTGCACAGCACAGGCGTGTATAGGCATACCTATTAAGAATCCCTAAGCAGGCTCCCTAGTGCATGATGTGCTTTGTCAAGTGCCTTCAGCACCTTGCACTGAAAGTATCATTGACCACCAAAAATTGTCTAAGAAAATCCCTATTTCTAATCTCGCCCTGGTGGAACTCAGACAGAGACATTCCTTGAAACCCATTACTGCCTCTCTAATTTTTTCAGTCTCAACCAATTCCAGTTTTCACTTTCAAGAGTAGCAGCAGGAGTTATTTTGCTCTTTTATGTAGGTTGTTAGGTAATGGCTACCTTCAATATATAAGTTCATTATTCAATAAAATACACTACAACTTATACAGCTCTGTGTGGTCTCATTAAGAATCATGTTCAAATGACTTCTTTTCCGTCCTCTAATAATGTTTAACAGCAAAAAATAATAGCACAGCCTCAGAAAACCATCTATAAATTAATGAGACATGATGAAAGTCATATATAAATCTACATAGCGCCAAGAAGAGAATTAGAAGAACCAGCTCGCACCTGCTCAGGAGGCCTGGTTAAAGCGGGTGAAACGGAGACGCTGGAAACTAAACCAGAACCTGACAAGATGTCTTTCAGAATGCCACTGATTCCAAGGAGGAGGAGAGTCTTGGCTCCAAGGGCAGATCCACTTGCACATGTTGAAAGGAGTCGAATTAAGCCCTGCAATACTTAACCAAGTAACTCATGTATGTCAAATAGAATAAAACACAAATACAAGATCCAAAAACTCCCACTACCGTGTATGTTGATGTGCTAAGTGATGCTTGTCCACCTCCTGAATTACTAAGAGAAATAAGACTAGCAGCCTGAGCAACTAATCCATGGTTGCAAAGTGCATCCAACTTTTCTGAAGATGATGCAAATGCCTCAGCAATACGCGTCAAGCAAACAGAAGCATGCTCTAACACCTGTAAGTTCACATGTTTGAGAAAAAAAACCCAAAGATATACATAAAAAACTGCACTATATACATAGTGAAGCTAAATGTAAAAAATGCACTAGTCTGATGGCATTAGGTAGTTAAAGCAAAAGGTTAATGAGAGAAATTCATAACAAAAAGATTCATTAAAATGATAGTCCCACACCTTTGAATCATGATATTGAAGAAGATTTGTAAGTAGAGGAACAGCATCCATAACAAAATCCGCAGCATCCGAGGGAAGTTTCTTACACATATTTGCAGCAGTAGATAATGCCACTCTCTAAAAAAAATTGTGACATGATAGAATAAATTTATTTAACATTGAAGTGAAAAATATCCAAAAATCGCTTAGAAAAAAAACATCCATTATATGAATGATCGATACTGCAAATATTACCTGAACTCCCGTAGAAAAGAAATCAAGATATGATAATACTGCCATAAGGGCACCCGCACGCAGACACGCTGTTGGGTGTTCCTGGGAAATCTTCTTCAGGGCTTGCAGTGACTAAAGATGTGCAACAGAAGTACAAAATCAGAGTGTGAAACTTAATAAATTCTGGGGCTTGTGGTGTTCGCGCGCGCGCGTGTGAGAGAGAGAGAGAGAGAGAGAGAGAGAGAGAGAGAGCTATATCATTTTTCCTATTGTGAGCTTACCCACAATCATAAAGCAGCTGATATTCTTTTTTTTAATTCATAAGCAGCAGATATTCAAACCAAAAACAAAAAGGGAACGAAATACGAAGAAAAAGCAATATAAGGTAGGATTTCCCAGTTTATGAACAAATTGTCTAGAAGGGAAAACATATGTGAGTTTCATAGCTAAGATACTTTAATTTGCATACCACAGACCGCAAAAGATACCAATTTCTCCTACAAAATCTACCGCAAGTGTGTGAACCAGATCACCATCTTCCGACAACCACACTTCAGCTTTCATCAAATTATAACAATCATACTAAAGAAAGATCAAACAAACCTGTTCAGCTAAATCCATGTACTCAATGGTCAGCAACCTTGCACAGAAGCAGGGGACAGCACCATAGTGCACAACAGCCGCGCAGGACGATGGTAACACATCGCAGAGATGAGTCAGCGCCCTTGCCGCCAGCAGCATTACATCCGCATTGCTTTCGTGATTGAGCAGCCCGACCAACACCGGGACGAACGAGTCCACCGAGAAGGTGCTGAGAGACTCCTCTGTCCCGATAGAAAGCATCTCGCAGAGCTGGGTAAGCGCCTCCACCTGGCGCCCCTCCTCCCCGTCGGCCCGTAGCCCTGACAGAATCTTCTTCAGACGTCCATTCTGGTGCGATGAAGAGGCCGTTACCAGCCCTGAAGACGGAAGCAGGTCGTCCAGCCCCGCCCCGAGCTTCCGGAGCAGTCCCTGCAAGGCGCTGCTCGCGGAGCTGAGGTTCTGGTGGAGGAGCCCCACCCCACCGCCCTCGCTGTCATCGTCATCGGCGCCACCGCCTCCACTGCCCCCATCAAGACTAAGCCCTAAATCCCTCTCCCTCTCCCTCTCCCTCTCCCTCTCCCGCCCCTTGATTTCCGATTCCTTCTCCTTCCCCTTGTTACTACCAGTGTTGTTGTTATTATTGCTACTACCATTGTTATGACCATCAGACTCGTGCTGCGCCGAGCTGCTCTGGCCCCGGCGCCGCCCGCCACGGGACGACGATGACTCGGTCGCGCCTGCGGCGTCCATGGGCTCGGAGGCGGCCTGGACGTTGGCGGCGGCGCGGGAGCGGGTGCAGACGGACGGGGCTGCTGCAGCAGCAGCGGGAGCGGCGGCGGACGACGAGACTGCTCCGGAGAGGCGGCGCCTGGCAGAGCGGGTGGTGGGAGCGGAAGAAGAGGACTGGGCAGCTGAGGAGGCCTCCGCCCGCTTACGGCTTCGCGTTTCCATACAAGAAGGATCCCCCGCGTTTCCGGTCACCGCCCGACGGATCCGGCGACCAGCTCCGGCATCTCAAACCCCACCCCCAATTCAGCAGACAGGAGAAAAAAACCAAACTTTGCGCTCTAATCGATGCCGAATCGACCGAATATAAGGAGAAAAAAACCTAGCTTTGGCATCCGTCTACAGGTGGGAGTCGGAATCCGCGGCTTAGAGCCCCTCTCCACCTGAAATCAGATTTACTGACGAATTAAGATGGTCGGTGAAACCCCGTTCTTAGCCGGAGTCCGGGATTTTCTAGGGTTCTTCAACTTTCCAAGTCCAGCCTCCAGAGTCCCACTCCCACAAGAAGGCGCCCGGAAAAAAAAAGGAATTTCCCGCGAGCCGTGGACGCAAACGGACGGCCATGTCCGTTGGCTACTCTGCATGTTTTGCTGGCATTTTGCCCGTGTCCGACCAACTTGTTCACTTAATAACTTCTCCACCTTTAGACGAAGATAAAAGATTCCTTTATTGATGCAAAAGGCATTAGTACCATGTAATCTTCACTTTGTAGGTAAACATAATGCCCCTCCCTCCCATATTAATTACTTGTTTTATTTTGTTCTTCAAAATAAATTTATTTTAATTAGCTCGTTTTAGTTTTCTAATGTAAATTATTATGTTGAGACCGTTTTAAATTAATAGCTTCATTTGATAAATAAGTTTGTTCTATATTAATAACTTTATTTTATTTTATTTAAGTGATTAGTATTAAAAAAATTATCATATGTCTATTTTTCCTCATCTTAAATTTAGGTTTCACCATTTAATAAAAAAATTTTAATTAAATATAATTATTAATATGAAACAAAAAAAGTACATATTTAAACTAAAAAACTTAATCTGATAGCAATTTTTGTTTGTTTTGAACTCTTGCATCGAATCCATTTGTGGAAACTTGAAACACATGTAACACCACATATCGGAGATTAGTTGAAGATAGAGTATGAATCAAGTTTGAGATAAGATAGTGTATTCCTATGTAGACTCTTTTTATTTTATTTCTCACCGCCTAATAATATGAAAATGATCTTGCATCCATTTATGTATGAATATTATTATGGGCATTGTGATTTAAAAATTTTGACTATTACAAAAGTACACAATTTATCAATACTCAAATGCATATCGCACTATATACTATAATAACATGGTAGTATTTTAAAAAAACAAGGGTAACTAAGTAAGTCTTTGGCAAAAACTATCTTTAATCCTCAATTCACTTTTATGAGTAGTAGTAATATATAAATACAAATTATAGAAAAACATCAAATTCTATAATTTTTTATATAAATTACGCCTATTCAACCGCTAAGGTGTTGAATAGGTCCTCTCTCAAAAGAGAGGTCTTATGTTACGGGTAGGTACGAGTCTTCAATGTGTATAAAAAGCAAAACTATGCTACCCAAGGACGCTCATCCCATGGCAAGCATACAAAGAAAATATATTTTTTACTAAATTTAAGATATTACATGTGGTCGCTAGCAAATGGAAAATTGACAACACTTGTGCAATGTTTACAGCCCATGCCTAAGACACGCATAATAGTTTCAAAACACTTTTTATACTCAATTAGCAAGAATGTTGTAATATCTTGGATTTTTTTAGGTTTTGAAAATTAAATAAGCAGAAAATAGTATGTTGACCCCTTACATTCATTCTTAGTTGAATATATATAAAATTTATGGCTAAAACTTATGTAGTTAGAAATTAGATAGAAAGAGCTTTGAAACACCACTAAGAATGCGCAAATTGGAGTTTAGATAAGGGAGTTATAACCGTTCAAAGTTGAATATGTCGTATACAACCTGTTTACCTGATTTAGACGTATATTTGGACCGTTTAAGTCATTTTACGGGTCTGGTTATTTAGAGTGATAGGAATTATTAAAATGTAGCCCAAGTGGTCCACCTTAGCCTAACTTCTAAATGAATTAGGGTTTCTAATTTCCATGATTAAAGGGGCTTCATAGGGCTTAATTGGGGGAGCTTTTGGCCCTTATGGGAGGAAAGAGAAGAAGTTGTCATGGAAGTTTTTTGGTGAAACCGACTAGAGACGGAGTCGGAGAGGAGCGAGCTCGAAGACCGGAGTCTTGATGAGGTATGATCGCTTATTGACACTAATTTTTAAGTGTTTAGGGTTAATTTAGGGTGATCTATGCTTGATTGTGGATTTGGGGTAAAAAAAACTCCATTTTAATTAGAATTTATTGAGAATTGGGGTGGAGTCACCGGCGGCCAGATTGGCCAATGGGCTAGATGGTCGTTGGTCTATTTGAAACATGTTGTTAGAGCAAGGAAGGCAGGTCACATGCCACTTCTTCCCCTTCCCTTTCACTTTCCCCTTCCCCATCCACTTCTTCTTATCTGGTGGGTTTGATTAGGCCAATAGGACACACTGGGAAGGAGGTTGTAGCACCTCGCCACTGTATTCCAACTTTGGATAGGTGGAGTTTCCACTAGCCGCAGGTTGGTGGATTTGGCTGTCGTCGAGCAGGCTACTAGGCATGCATAAAAAAAAGGAATTGTGAAACGAGACCATGTTTCTCTGGCCGGTGACGGGACCTGGGCTCCCGGACTCGTTGTGCGATGGCGGTCCAATTGAGCCAGCCCCTCGCTGGCCGTGACGGGTGGTTGATAGTCGTCTTGGCCAAATCACTCAAAACGAAGAAAAAAAAGGGGGGCTTTGTTGCCCCTGGTAGTTGCCATGCCAGGACTATTGGATTCGCCATACTATGGTGATCCAGTCAGCCATGGCTCTCGCCACGATATAGCGGCCGGAGGCGAGGAAGACGAAGGCCAGCAAGCCTTTGGCTAGCTGCGAGGAAGACGACCTGCATCGCAAGTCATCGGGCCTAGGACCGGGTTGGGATACCCCCAACCCGTATTGGTCAGGACCTAGTCCAGTCCAAACTAACAAAAAATAATAATTTAAATTAGGTCTGGTTCAATGAGTTAAAATAGTCATAACAATTTAAAAAAAATTACAAATGACCATGAGAGCATGTAGAGTATCTTGAACAAGTTCCAAATAGGAAAAAAATCCTAGAGGCTTTGGAATAACCAATTTACCTTTATGAGTCAAATCATTAAATAATTTTTAATAGTTTGATTTAGGGGCTCCAGTTTAGGGGGCTTATGAGTGGGTTTAAAGATTAAGAAAATTTTCAGTGGTAGGACTATGTGTACCCTAATTATAGACCAATGCACAATAAAGGAAAAAATCTCAATAAATAGATAATTGACTATTTTACCCTTAGGGTTAAAGTAAAACCGTTAAATGAATAAAGGTTGGTTCAAGGGGTTTACGACCTCGTTAACCAACAAGAAAATTACATTGGGTCCATAACATCAAGGAGTACCCTTGAGATTAGTTTGAACCCATTAGGGTTCAGGGAAGCATTGAATGAAAATAATAAAAATACCCCTATGAACGGACTAGCCCATATTCACATGAATAGAATTAACGGGCTAATTTGATATTGGAACCTCTTGAGAGGTCAAAAACTTACCCGAGAACGAAGAGGACATGCCTAATATAAAAAATTACCCTAATACCCTTAGGTACATTATAATCCATTTTCATGAAAATACAAACTCCTAACCCGAGGAGAGTTAGGACACAAGAGTACGAATCTTTTTAGTGCTATACTTGAGTTTGGACCTTGGTATTATGATTCGTTTAGAACCGTGTGGGTCTGTATTATTTATGCTTTCATTTACTTTAATGTTTGATATTGTTGTTGTGATAGTAATTTATCACTAGCTTAAGATTAATGAAAGATTAAAAAATTGGGTTAAATAGCTTTGGATTGGGCGAGAACACCTAATCAAGATAGACTAAAATACCCTCAAAGGGGTATGTGTCACGCCCCAGCACACGCCACCCCCGAGTTGAACTCGGTCCAAGGAGGGAGCGGCACGCGGTATGACAAAGTATAGTTGGATTGCGGAAGACTTAATATATCCTTGGGTAGAACACTATGGAGTTACGTACATATACTTTGTACAAAAGAAAATTGAGCAAGGAAAGGACTAGTAATTGAAAAAATATTAATCCGCACATACCCACATCCTTAGTCATAAAACTACCCTCACATGGCTAAAAGCATAAGTCTAAGCCTACAATGGCTAATAAGGGAGTAAGCCAACATTGGATAATAAAGTGTGAAGCATAGTGAAAAGTATATATATCTCAACATAGCATAAATAAACTATTATATAACCCAACAACTCCATGCATCTCCTCTAGATGTTCAATGTCATCTGCATGCTCCACAAAAAGCCCATCCGATTAACCTGCATAGCACGACATGCAACCCTAAAACAAAACACAAGCAAAGAGGGGTGAGTCAAAGCTTGGCAAGGGTTTTAATACGCAAGTAAATTCATAGTGACAACACAGACATCATCATCATAACATCCATAACATAATCAAACACTATGCTCATTCATCATCGAATAATCACGTAAAGCTAAGCCAACTGCGCATCATGTCATAATTTACATTCCATAAACATCTACTCATGCCACACGCATATCATACTATGTATAACATATCTCATAAACACATACTCATGCCACCTACATATCATGCTATATATAACAATTTCATCATCACATAGTCATGCCACATGCATGTCATGCTATAACCCATATTATCTCATCATCACATACTCATATCGCATGTGCACCATGGGTTCAAATATAGCTCATAACACATATACACCTCTTGTGTAAACATGTAAAAATTATCATTATAATCATAACCTGCATGAATTATTTCTCAACATAAACATATCATTCATGTCCATTTCTCAATAAAAACATTCATCTTGCGACAACAAGTGCATCAACCACACACACTATCCTGCATGTCCATGCAAATCATACCATAACCACATGTGTAACATAAGCTCCATCATTCCTATACAACTTGTGTAAATGAGCATTATCTTTCATACACATATAACAATAAATAGTGAATGTCTCACAATAGAGAAAACAACTATCCTGCTCACCCCGGTCGAAGCCTAAGTGGACCTACTGCTCACCCTGGCCATAGCCTAAGCAGACCTGCTCATCCTGGGCAATCCTAAAGAGGAAGCCCAAAGCAGATTGGGTAAGTTCCCTAGCTAGGAAGATACCCCATTGTAAGCCGGTGCACACGAACAAGCTAACTGGATTCTCAGGGTCTAGATAAACTCAACAATTTACTCATATAGCATTCCACTTTTCTTACTCGGGGAGGAAAACCCATCCTCAAATGGACGTAAAACTTCATCCACATGACATAAAACAAGTCATTTCAGATGTAAAACCGATTTGATAAGCCTCCGATCGATTAATCCGACAACCAATGACATCCAATTTCATCCAATTGATCAAATATGGCTAATCACGATTAAGCTTGTTCATATACCGTTTTCAAGATGCATGCAACATGGTACATACGTCAGCAAATGTTACATGAGTCAGAGTACACGTAAACATGCTCAAATCAGTCCACATGTGCATGAAACATGGTTCATTTGTGTCAAATAAAATCACAAACATGAATAAACTATAATCAATGTTATATATACATGCTTCCATAATTTTATCATGGTTCTACCCTACTGAAATCACAAAGCAAATGTGATGAAAATATTGGAATACGAGTTCAAGACAAGTATAACATCATACTAGACATAGAAAAGGATAAACATAGTCATACTTAAGCTAGAACATGGAACACATGATTCATTTAAAATTAATATAACATGTGCAAACATATTTTTACACCATTATGGTTAAACATACTGAAATCATCAAGTAATCATGAAGTAGTCATCAAACTTGAATTTGAGACAAAAAGAATATCATGCTAAAATTAAACAAATATAGCATAAATCATGTTTGAGCTAAATCATAAATTCCAAAATGGTCTTCATGCAATCACAACAACATTTATAGGTAATAATAACTTATTTAATCATAAGAAATTGGATTTATGAGAAGATAACAAGAAATGACAAAAATTGGATTTATTTGTCATTTGGCTGTTTGAACGCCCCGCCCCGCCATTTGATCGGTCAGACAAGCCGTTCAAATGCTCTTAACAATTCACTTTTTGCCCATTTTCTAATTCGTCTTCAACCTTCCAAAATCAAATAAAAAACATCTAAAAATTCAAGATAATTTTTAGAATCACCATATAATTTCATAATATCAAAATATAACCCTAGAACGTGATAGATCTACTCATTTTCATGCTTAATCATAAGAAAATATACATAAATAACATATTTTTAACAAATCACCATTAAAGAACAAAATGGAGCAATAGCCCACATAAACCTTCAAATTTGCAATCCAATGAATAAAACCACACAAGATAAATCCCCTTACCTCTATGAAGTCCTTGGATCAACAAAGAAGCTTCACTCCTCAAGAAATCCTACCCAAAATTAGGGTTTTTATTAATACTTAATTAAAATCAACCATTCAGCTCAAATCAACTTGAAAATAGGGAGATCTATGATTTCCTTTAGTTAAAAACAAAAATCACCCATTTAGGGTTTGAAATCAAAATTTAAAATAATTTTTTTAATAAAAGAAATCAAGAATCAATTTAGAGAAATGAAGATAAGAAGGATTAAGAGTAAAATCGAAAGATTATGGGTGATTAGGGCTAGAAAAGTCACCTAAATCGGATTTTCCTATTTGGGAAATGAGGGTAAAGCACCTCCTTGTCTCCTAGCATAGCCCTTCCCCAAATGGGCTAGGATTTTCTTTAAATAGTAAGGGTCTGTTTGGATTGGTGGAAAGTATGGGAAAGGAAATGAATCTTCTTAAAATCCCCTAGTTTCCACAATTTGGTGTAACGGGGAAAGAGAAATTAGAGTGAAAACTGAAAGAAAATGGATGAAAAATTGACCCAAAAACTTTCCACCCATCAACCTATAGATTTTGGGAGAAAATTAGCCTACTAAGACTTATGTCTTGCCGCTACTACTACCACAACCACCACTGTCACCGCCTCCGCTGCCACCACTACTGCTGCCACCACCACCATCACTGTCACCATCGCCATTGCTACCACCGTCACCGCTGCTATCACCACCGCCTCCACCGCTACTGCTACCGCCATCACCACCACTGCTACTACTACCACCACCACTACTGCCACCGCTACCACTGTCACAGCTACTGCCGCCGCCACCGCCACCACCACCACCGCCGCCACCACTACTGTCACTGCCACCACCGCTACTACCACCACCGATGCCACCATCATTACCACCACCACCGCTACCACCACTGTCACTATCAATTTTCTCTAACATAATTTGTGTAACCAAATAGTAGAATTTTTTTAGGAATCTCCTAGTTTCCCTTTCACCTGGATTCACTTTCTCTTTTCGTTTCTCCCAGTTTACACCAATCCAAACATACCCTAAGGGTTTTGGGCTATATAAATAAATTATTGGGTTGTAAAATAGGGTAAAACGCCCTAAGTGGCTAATTAGGTTTATTTTGAGGCTAAAATGAGTTTAATCATCCCAAAACTCACTAACTTGAAATAATAAAAGTTTGGGTCATGTGGGTCACACGACGTCAAATCGTGGACGTGGGGTCCACACCTTTAATTTAGGAAAATTTACAATAAAATCCACAAAAGTTAGATAAATTAAGTTTGATATTAAAATTTATAAAAATGCAATTAAACTTTGTTAAAACCATAATTACTAACACTTAAGCCCAAAATTAAGTGAAACGGGCAATTTAAGCAAAACCACACAATATCACATAATTAAATCGGGTTAAAGTTAGAGATCTTACAGTATGAGACTAGTTCATATAGTGAAGAAGGTCTTTGACCTTACAATTTGCCTTGGTTAATGAACCGATGACAATTTTGAGTTTTAACCCTAGTGTGAAAGAGATTAATAGGATTTGGGACAATCATTCGAAATCCTTGTTTGTTGACGAGCAAGATAGAGTATAGAGACTGATAGGGTATGCCACGCGTTGTGCGGTTTCGCTCGCGCCTACCACGCGTTGCGCAGTTTTGTGTGCACCTGCAATGTGATGCGCGGATGTGGTTCTGCGGCTCGGTGTGGCTCCTCCGGCTCAGTTTTGCTAAGCTGACATCATCAATTTCATCTTTTCTTTATTTATTTTTTTATTATTTCACTCAAACAATATTCCAACTTCAAAACACAATAACTTCTTACCCCGAAGTCAGAATCACGCATTCTTAGCATCGATGGACTTATATTGACGAGCCCTTCGAAACTATATCCCACATGGGTAGGTTATTCCACACTTTTGCGTAGGTCCCACCCATGTGGCATGCTTCCCGAGGTTGTAACTTTTGCTCCTGACCTCCGTTTCGCGTGTTCTTTGAATCGTTACGCTTGTTACTTCGAGCTCTAACCCAATACAGAGATTCCATCCCTTGAAACTTCTAAAACTTAACTAAAAATTACGTAATTTCCCCTAACCCCTCGGGTTAGGCGTAATCGGAGCACAGGATGTTACAGTCACTTAGGTTGACATTTGATGAGTTTGTCTTTCTTTAGGATTAGATGAGGATATTAATTATCAAACAATGGTTCAAGAGATAATTAATAATATTATTTGATATTTCTTGTTTAATTAGAATGAATGGAACGATTAAAGGACTTGCATAAAATGTATGTTTGTTGAAAATACGTAAGCATTACATATGTAATGTTGAAAATGTATGTTATGCTTTTTTAGATACTGTAGTTTCTAGGCAGAACTACATATAAATCTGATCTTGTTGGAAACATTGGAGATGTTGTTTGATGAGTACGTAGGTAATTAATATCAGGTGATTTTGGCCTGATCCAAAAAATATTAAATAATATTTTTGTTCTTTTGGAAATGCTCCTCCAAGGGGAGGAGATGTTTTGTTGTTGTTTGGTCTTGTTTGGTTGCAGGTTTTTCAGGTGAGGACTAGCAAGATCAGGATGTCAATAGAGGATTGAGGACGACATTGCACTAGTGAGGTCTAGTTTCTTAATTCTATAATTTTGTAAGTAATTGTAATTACTAACGTGAGAGCTAATTTTACTTGGTTATTTATTTTGGGACAAATGACAAACTTTTACTTAGAGGGTGTAACCTGCTATTTATTGAACTTTGACACATGTATTAATATCATATATTTTGATATTTGTATTTGTGAACCCCGGTTATCATGATATGGATATTTAATTGGATGATTTATTTTACATTTAATAAAAAAAAATTTCCTCGTGATTTATCGCGTGCCTTTTTATTTGAAAAGGGTTTTAAAAATTCAGATCGTGACAAATGCGCAAGCATTATTACACATGTAAAATTGAATCAATACAAAATTACCTATCTAATTACCAATCTATTAAGGTTACTTATATGACAAATGTAATATTAAAATAATAAAAATCTATGTAGAGAACTCAAAGTAATGCATCTATGTATAGGCTTACAAAGTTCACTATTTATAACTCCCATACTGAGTATTTTCTATTGAGTATAAAAATACTCATTTTCCCTCTTTTTAGCCCCAATGTTCAAGAGGTTTTTGTAGGTTTATGACAGAGAGCTCCTTGAGATGGACGTTTGTTTCCGTAGGTGGATCAATTTCCATGGGCTCAGGTATATCCTCTGACTCATTAAGAGTCTTTATTATTTGTGTCATGATCTGATGTATTGGGTGAAATGAAAATAAATGCGTTTATACTTTCTAAACTTGTAATTTGGATTATATTATAAATTGTTTATAGGACTTGTACTTAGGGATGTCTAGGATAAATTTGTATTTAAAGCTTACTATCATGATAATTTATTTCATATGTTTGTTTTTTAGTAGCATCTAAGGTTGTTTGGTTTGGTTGTACAATGTTAGATTGAAAAGAAAATTTTATAGAGAAAAAAATAATGTGTGATGTTTTAAATTATAAAACTATTTTCACAAGTTTCGTATTTCATCAAATTTTCCCAATTTACAAACATTACATTGCAAAAAAATTCAGTGAATTTTTAAGAAAATATGTTAAAAATTCTCAGGTGTTACACTTGTTCTTCAAAAGACAAATTCAATTTTTTTATATAATTACATGCTATATATGTGGATAAATCATAAATGAAAGGAAAACATAAAAACTCAAATACATTACATATGCTCGGGCCCAAGACCCCTCACCGCACGCACCATCACGCATGGCTCCCATATGCATGGTGCGCCTCTGCATGACCCCATATGTTCAACATGGAGTGCACATAATAATCAAATTTAACGCTTGGGTGGATGTGAATTAGCATTTCATTCAAATTGATGTTTACTTTTGTGACCTCTCTTGTAACTTGAATTTTAAATTAGAAAAATAATCTTCCCTCTGTCCTATATTAATGGCTACATTTAGAAAAATAGTGGTTTTTATTGAATGGTGAAATCAACATATAAGGGAAGGAAAAATAAGCTTATGATATTCTTTTTTAAGTACTCAACTAGTTAAATTTAACAAAATAGAGTCATTAATATGGAACAAATTTTTTTGCTAAATGGAGCTATTAAATTAGGATGGATGGAGTAATTTTTATTGAATGATGAAACCCACATCTAAAAGAAGGAAAAATAACATTATGATACTCTTTTTTAAGTACTCAACTACATAAATTAAACAAAATGGAGCTATTAATATAGAACAAACTTTTTCACTATAAATGGGCTATTAATTTAGGACGGAGGGAGTATTTTTTTGTAAGAGCCCACTTAGCATGGACAATAGTATGCCCACATGCAATGCGTCCAAAATGAGCCCCTATTATAGGTGGGTGCATTCTAGTCAATATTGACTGCAATTTGTTGCCTCTATAAGCTGACTGTGTAACGACCGTGAACTTTTGGTATAATTTTACTCCTCTAGTAAAACTACTTTTTGGGTTTTTATCATTTTTCAATTATTTAGAGTGGGATATTTAGTGGGTTTTCTTTAGAACGTGTTAGAACTTGCTTTTACGAGTGTAATAAGCCTTGAACCACTCAAATTGGACACCGAGATCAAAAGTTACGGCCTCAAAATGCACGCCAGATAGGCGGGACTCACTTAAAGAGTGTGGGATAATCTACTCATGTAGGATCTATTTTTGTGGGGCTCGTCGATATGAGTCCAGCGGTACCAAGATCGTGTGAATTGGAGTCCGAGAGAGAAAGTTATAAACATTTAAAGTTCTTGAGTTTTTTGAAAAATAAATAGAAAAAGAAGATTTATTGTGTCAATGCTGACGCCAGTTGACGCGTGAGTGCGACGTGCGTTGCACATGCAGTGCGCAATGCGCAGCGATGCTACGCTATGCGTCACACGCCATGCAGGCCAAACCACATCATGAGTTGTATGCGTGATGCATGGCATCCTAAACCGCCGCATTCTGCCTATAAATAGGCGTGAAGCTCAGTTTTTCTTCTAGTTTTATCTCCCACACTCCTCAAACTTCATTTCTCTCATTGTCGTTTTAAGTTTAATTTGATCTGTTTAAGAAGCATTCATAGCTAATTTGAGGGTATTCTACGTAATGGAAGCATCCATTCCTCGAGTTGGCGACTCTAGAGCGAGGAACTGGCCTAGGGCAAGAGGAGACTTTGTTTGATGCCCCTGGTCCCACAATGTGTGTGTGAGAGAGAGGCAGCTTGGAGTAAGAGGAGACTCTATCCTTCGCCAATGGGCCGTAGAGAATGAGAAGCATCCTCAGGGGGGGGGGGGGGGGGCTCTATCTGCCGCTTACGGGCACGACAAGAGAGAAGCATCTCCGGAGAAGGGGAGATGCTATCTGTTGCCTAAGGACATGGAAAGTGAGAAACATCTTCGGGGAAGGGGAGGTTTTGTCTGCCGCCTATGGGCATAAAAAGAGAGAAGTGTCTTTGGGTAAAGGGAAGTTTTGTTTGTTGCAAGCTAGCATACTGGACGTCGTGACAAGGCTATTTTTCCAGTTGGAGAGCTCTAAAGCCCAGAAAATGGACGTCCAAGTTTGTGGAGTCCCACTCGTCTTCAAAGTCGCACAAAGAGCAAGGTAGGGGTTTTTATCATATCTTATGACATGAATGTTTACTTTGGTTTCCATTTAAACTTAATATACATATGACTCTAGCATGTCATGCGTTAGAGTTAGTTTCAAGCTATGTTTTAAGATTTTCACTTATATATTCGGTTTACCAAATGATTATCATGTGAAGTAGGATAAAAAGTAAATGCTATGATTTTTATGTTGCCCTTATATGTTTAGTTTACCAAGTGTTTATCCTTTTAATTTGATTATAAATTATACACGTGGTAGTGTGTGAGATAGAGAAAATCTAGCTTCACCACTATTTTAGTTAGGAAAGACTAGAGTGCATTTGAAAAGAGGTTTTAGATAATCAGTCCTTGTAGAAGGATGATTCTCAAGAATAGTTCATAAAATACGTATAAGTATGGTGATTGAGTTACTTGAACAGGATAAATAGAGGGTAACTGTCTCATTGGAACAAACAACCAATGTTGTCTTTGTAGTTGTTAATAGTGACACTCTCATAGCTTGTAGAGGCGGGGTTAGGGTTTTTAAAGGGATAAACATTGGGATATAATGTTTTGAAAGAAAAAACTGTCCTTTTATGACTATGGGAACTGGGGATGGATTTGTTTGTCCGAAGCTATTGTTGGGCGCCCTGATAGAGCCTTGTGGATTAGATGAGGGCACAATTATAATCCGGTTTGGAATCGGATGCATGATACCTATTTTAGCATGGTGAGCCCCTAACAAAGGGCAAGACCCCTTATTAGCCCCTAACGAATGACACCTATCAAGGCTACAAACGATAGGGTAGAAAGTATCATAGGAAGACTCTACTCTCTTGATCCCAGTACCCTATGAGCATGAGTGACTCTTCTCTCCACAAGCAAGAGGCGTTTTGCGATGATCCGTGAAAGAGTAAGAGGTTGCTGCTTTGTACCCGCAGCAAAGTCCATAAGATGGAGTAGGTGTCTAGGACACTTGTAGTAAGTCGTGAGAGCTTGTAAACCCTAGAAGCATCTTTGATAGTAGGAAGAAGCTCTAGGGGTGGTATTGGGTGAGAGGCACACTTTATTTTTATGAAAAGTAGTATATACATTATGTGTTCTTTGAAACTTCCATGTGTTACTTTATGTTTGATAATATAAACTCTCCTACTGAATTTTAAAATACTCACTACCCCCAGACCATGTAGGACTTGTGGAAGCTTAGTGTGAGAGTAGAAGGGCATACTTAGGAGTTATCGAGATGATTTCAAGGATTTCAAATTGCACCAAAAATCTTAGTATTTTTTTTTATTTTTCAACTTTTGTGTTTGTACACGAACGGTATATTCTTAAGAAATTACTATTTTATATCATGTTTATGGTGAGTAGCTTTAGTCATGGACTCGGGTAAAATGTAATATTTTTAGTAAAATATATTTATATGCTTCTAAAATCTCAGGGCGTGATAGACCGACTATAACTGGTTTTTATAGCCACAGACCCACCTGCAGGGGGCTCATTGTAGGTGGCCATATTTAAAAAACTTCTCATGCGCAATATAGGCTAGGCGCACTTGTGCAGCAGGTTATGAGATGGCTCACCCCGTTCTTCTTCCTCCTTGCTTTTTACCTTGACATGCAGCACATACCAACATCTTTAGATATTGAAGGTAGTGTTTCGAGAGCCCCACCTCACTCTTCCACAAAGTTATTGAGTGCTCCAGGAGCCTCTTGGAGTTACTCCTACATATGACGAGAGCTGGATGCAATATTTTTTGTGAAGAGGGTCATAAGATAATAAAGTTATAATTTTCCCCCTCCATATTAAACAAGTCTTGTTTATATGACCTCAGACTCATGCAGTTGAGCATGCACACTATTGGATTTAGATCCGAAGGTGTACTCGAATCGGCTGAGGCTCACGCTCGCACACATGAGCTCAAGGTCATACAAACTTTTTTCTCAAAATAACTAGGCTAAAAATTAAGATGTATTGAATTAAAATA
Source organism: Saururus chinensis (assembly GCA_035235625.1). Lineage (NCBI taxonomy): Eukaryota > Viridiplantae > Streptophyta > Magnoliopsida > Piperales > Saururaceae > Saururus > Saururus chinensis. The sequence goes on from CP141141.1 coordinate 36,452,676, forward strand.
CATAGGCAAACTAAAATAATTGAGCAATTACAATAATCACAACGAAAAATAATAAGTGTTTAATATGCGTTAAATGCATACATGCTCGACATCTTGTTAACTTCGTCTCTGACAAATTTTCACACTGTGTGTATCTTAATGTCAAGAAATTATTTGCATCCTAATTTAAGAAGACAAATATTAATAGGTGGCTCGTTGAAGTTGAAGGACAAATTCCATAAGCAAGGCATATGTCAGTGAGGAAGGAAGAGCATCTATGCCCCCGCAACACCACTGATTGGCAGGGGGAGGATTGTCGGAGTCACGTAGTCTTCAAAATTAGATAACCTAAGATCAAAATCAAAAGATATCACTTAAAACAATGCCGGTCGTTTTATAATGGTTTAATAATACTATATAATTAAATTGTTGGGAGTATATATTTTGAGCCGACCCAATGGTGTCGATGGATTTTGAGATGGGGGTGGTCACTAAGTTAACACATTTCTTTTATTGGCCCAACCCATGAAACATATTTAATAAAACACCAAAATCAAAAGGGGTCATTGACCCATGAAACATATTTAATAAAACGCCAAAATCAAAGGGGTCACTGACCTATGCCCATAACGTGGGTTCGTCCCTGCATCTGACTTGCTATTAAGAGGATCAATAGTTTATATGAAGTAGAAGTAAATTTTTTTAGTACTTTTGGAGTACATAATAATTTTCTAACTTTTTGTCCCTCTCAATTTTGTGAACATTCTTAGAGCATCTCTAACACATGATGCTATTTTCAAATGACGTCCCATGAGGATAAAATGGCGCCCCCCCCATTGGTCATCCAACAGGGGCTCATTTTTGGCATCTCCAAATTGAGATACCTTTTTCTTTTAAATCAAACCTTCTCTTTTTTCTTTGTACCTTTTCATTTTATTTTTTTTAAAATATTAAAATAAGAAATTTGATATATATGATTAGAGTTTATGAGTCTCTATTTTATCACAAAGGTAAATGGAGATGTCACTTAAGCATCTCTAACGATTATTTTTAAAGACCCTTATTAGAGATGCTCTTAGCATTTTGAGAGTGTGTTGTCATGCTTTGCTCATCTTTGATATGGCGAAGAAATGTTTAACTGTGCATATAAACGGGACTCTAATGTTAAACAACATATAAAATCTAACGTGCCCAAACATGTAAAGGGTAGGAAAATCGTCGAATCATGATATGATGGTTGCTATCCTAAACATATTATGAACACATTTTTTAAAAACACATGTATTTTTTCTTTTATAATTCAAATTAATACTATTAAAAAAATTTCAGTAGAGCCCACCTTGTTCATCACCAATGTGCTTTAGAGTATCATTCATGCACATAGTTCTACCTTAAAAAAGGTTACTAGTTGTTGGTTCTCCATCCGCCTGCTTATATAAAGAAATTTTTTTTCTATTCTTCACTAACAATAAAGTCTGCTTAAGTAATGCATAAGAGCTATTTATTCATAAAACCGGCTATACATATATTAATACTAATAATATTTATTAGGTGCGCCATTAATCTCCCATGTAGTTAGCTTATTATTATTATTAAAGGAGCATAAAAAATTCTTGGATAGAAAAAACATGTTGATAAAGGTACTATATTAAAGGATATTTTTGCAATTTCCCCTAAAGTTGAAAGAAAGGGAGGCGAGATAAAAAAATTAAAGGAAATCAGAAATTGGAGGGGCTTTTTGGATAGAAATTTGAGAAGCCGCCCCTCAAAGGTTGGAGTCGAGGACGATTGGGGAGGGGGAAAGATAGCTGGCTCTGCTGGCACCGGCGACCGCTTCCACCGCCGCATTTCTCGCCGAAAGGTCCGGTAGCCTCCCCCACTCCCTCTTTCTAGGGCTCTGGTTTTGTTCCTCTGTCTCTCGCTCTCCCCTCTGTGTGTGTGTGGGGAATTCTCAGAATCCACTGCAAATTTCCAATTCCTGTCCCTTTAGTCTTCCTGTTCTTCTTGTCTGATTTTGCTCTGCTTTGTATGGCGGGAGGGGGGGTTTCTCAGATGCGGAGCTGAGTTGCTGAGGTGGCGGAGAAAGGTTGGATTTTGACCTTCTATTGGACCCCGATTCGGCGTCGTGAAGCGGCGGGAGGGAGGGGAGATCCGAGCGGGCGGAGATGAGTGCGTCGAGGTTCATAAAGTGCGTGACGGTGGGGGACGGCGCCGTCGGGAAGACCTGCCTCCTGATCTCCTACACCAGCAATACATTTCCCACGGTCAGTGAGCTTTCAGTTTACAGGCAGCGAATTTTTACTTCTCGCCTTCTCTTTTTTCTCCTGTTTTTGTTTTGATTTCTGGGTTTAGTAAATGGGGCTGTTTCAGTGTATTGGGATTTTGGCATTATTTGCTTTTTGGGGGTACGGGTGTTCGAAGGACAGGTTTGAATTTTGATTTCGTGGGTGTATGGCTGCGGAATTGGATCCATTTCTGGTCAATTGATATTTCCATATTTTTTTCTTTTCTGCTCGGGATTCCTTGTTCGTTGATTGAAATAATGCGAGGCAGGATAATTGTGTGAGGTTCTTCTCTTTAGGTTGTGGTGATGTTTAAACACAAGTCATTTTTATTTTGCATTTTTTTAACCTTTCTGTTTTTGGGGCATTTGTATCTGACGGAAAGATCTGTTTTATGGGTTTCTGGTATGGGAGAAAAGGAAGTGGAAAGGATAAATGCTGGTTACAAGGGCATGGAACTGAACGGGTTTCTGTTTACCTCGTGGTGCTGTGTTCTAGATTGTTGTTGTCTTGTGCAAATTTTTATGTTTCGCATTGGTTTCCCATAATTATTGTTGTTTGATATGTAAGAAATAAAAATTGGGGGGAGGGGGTGGGGAGATGATGCCATTATTTTTCCTATTTGGTTCTCTGTACTTGACAATAATCTTTGCTTCTTTTAGACTACAATGCATCAAAGTTATTTCCTTTCTATCTTTGTAACACGATTCTGGAATTGACTTACTTCAATTAAATTTGGACAATCCTGTTCCTGGCCGAATGTAAGAAATAGTTGCAAGTAAGAGGTCCTCATATGCCTTCTCGTTTCTAAAACTAGATTCTGAATGCATGCTTTCTTTTGGCGATTGTCTAAGATAAACTATTATGTTGGTTTTGTATCTTCTCCACGGTAGGAGTAATAATCCTCTACGGATGATTTATGGTAATCTGTTCATCTCCAAGGTTGGGAACTTGTTTTCGACTGTGGGATACATGGAAAATGCTGAAGTTAAAGCCATATGCAAAAAATGTTTTGATCATATATTTGTATTTTGACACGGTGCAGGATTACGTGCCAACTGTCTTTGACAATTTCAGTGCAAATGTGGTGGTGGATGGCAACACTGTGAACTTAGGGTTGTGGGACACTGCAGGTGAAACATTATCCTTTCTGTAGTTCAGTTATTGTTGCATTTATTGATATACTAGTGTCGAGGCATTGATTCTAATGTTCAATACATGAACAGGTCAGGAGGATTACAATAGACTAAGACCTCTGAGTTATCGTGGGGCTGATGTTTTCCTGCTAGCTTTTTCTCTTATCAGTAAGGCCAGTTATGAAAATGTTGCTAAGAAGGTGATGGTCAAGTTTGCATAATATCAACAACCTTTCCCCTTCCTTTTTTACTTTTTATCTAACTAAAGTCAGCATTATATTTATGCTCTTGGAATTCAGTGGATTCCTGAACTGAGGCATTACGCTCCGGGCGTTCCCATAATCCTTGTTGGAACAAAACTTGGTTAGATTTTTATCTTGTATAATTTTTTTTCTTTTAATTATACATTTCTTTCATTTATATTGGCGATGAGCAAAAGAAAATTATAATTAAGCTCTTTTATGATATTTTGTGAAAAATTACTTGGATCCTTCTTCTGCAATTTGATTTTTACCTAATTTCTACATGCTGTTCATATTTTTTTAGTTTCCAGATAGCCTTGCTTTGTATTCATAAATTTTCAGTGAATACTTTTCTGGAAGCTGAAAGTTGATGTCATAAGACAGCTTTAGCTCAGATTCGGACACATTTGCTTATATGCAGTGTTTAAACCTAATTGAAGGCAAGAAATGTTCCCTTTCGAGTTTGTATCCTATATGTGAAGCCTACTGCTAAAAAAACCTAGTCTGCATAGGTTTGTCAAGATAAAAGATGTTTGCTGTAATGGCATTTATTATGTTAGTTGATTGACAATGAGTGAGAAGCATCTAATTGTTCTGGTAATCGGATTGCAAACGTGTTCTAATGAAGATTCTTTCTGTTTTGTAATTGGGTTAACAAGGGGTGTCCAAGTTTTAAGTGCCACCTAGAACTCTAGAAGGGGCAGGGAAACCTGCCTCATTGAGCATTGTATACCAGCGCCAATTCGCGTAGTCATGTACAACAGCCCACACATCACACTCACACCAGGTAAGTCAGGTATAATCATGGGTGGCCAGCAGGGTTAGGGAGATGATAATTGATTGGTTAGAATTTCAAGCTGTTCCCTTGTGAAAATACTCTTTGTGGCTAAACCTCAAAGATAAATTGGAATTTGATGTGTGTTTGATAAGGCTCAGCCTATAGTTCAATATATCGAAGATTCGAAATAGATGGCAGGTAGGAATCCTTGGTTATATTTTGTGTCTTTCTTTGTATGTTTGGTAGCTAAGTGTTTGCCATTTGACTGTCAGTATCAGTGTGGTATAACTTGGGCAAATTTGTTGTAGTCTCTTTTCTTCTTTTGACTGGATTGTGTAATTTTAATATTTTTTTTTCATTTTGAGGGCATATTTACCTCCTAAAAGAACATCTTGGCAGATACATATCTTAGCTTATTGCTTTATGCTTGGTGGAAGAAAGCTAGCAGAGAGATCATTGATCATCATTACTTATAAGCTTTTGCTATTTTATGTAATTACCTCTCAGTAAATAAACCAGTGGTAGTTGTGGTGGTCTATAGACATGAATTTCATATATGCCCTTCATATAGTAAACTGAGGAGTTGGATTCTTTTCGGCTGGGGAGGATAATAAGAATAAGTGTATGTGCATTTCTGGGCGATTATGCTGCTGTTGTTGTACTTGAGCTTCCTGCTTGTGACTTCACTTACAAGCTTTGTGGAAATTGTTTGCTAGTTATTTTACGAGATGTGGTCTCTCATATATTGAGTTGAATTTAGGCTATTGGATGCATACATTATAACTTTGAGCGATTCTTTTGTGGTGCTTCGATTCTAATTACGTGCAATTTTCACTCACTAAAGGAACATTTCAATCTTTTCTATTTATCAATATTTTGTATTTACTTCTTTTGTCTCCCTGTTCTTTGCCCGCTTATTTATTCTTTCAGTGATTGATTTTGTGCAGTACCAAAATGCAATGGCTTTATTTTGTTGCTAATGTCAAAATTTGTGCTCTCTCAATGCTCAGATCTTCGGGATGACAAGCAATTTTTCATTGATCACCCTGGAGCTGTGCCCATCACTACTGCTCAGGTATTGGGTTGTCAAATAGACAGAAATGAATGATGATTAATGTTGCAGATGATATTACTAGGCAGGAATTTTTTTTCCTTAGAAGTTGATTATCTTGATGTGTTTTTTTGAAATGGGAATGCTGAACTAGCATGAATGGAAACAGGACACACTATTAAAACCCAATCTGCAGTGTTCTAATTTCACATCCCTTTTTTCAAATTATGTCAAGTTCTCAGTCAAGTTTGTAGTGCATGTGTTGCTCTTTCTAGAAATGGCAGGTTTAAGATTTATGAGGGGTGAAGTAATTGCATCTGATCAACGAGTATTGATATGAAAGCATATTTTACTGTCCTTCATGTTGAGGTTTATTCTGGTCAATTCAGTATGTTGATAATTATAAGGGCTGAGAATTGAGGTGGTAGGATAGTGGGAAAATAGGTGGTAATTTTATTATCTCCCTTGATTGAAACCTTAAACAGAGCTTTTATCTGAGGAAAAAATTGACCAGCCTCAATTCATGCCTTGTGTATAACAAATGTTGCAACGTAAATGGGGTGTACAATTTTTTGATAGATTATTTGTTTGTACCTAAAACAAGTCTTTCTATTGTTATGTTTATTTGGTGAGCATTCAAGGGTGAAGAGTTGAAGAAGTTGATTGGAGCTCCTGCCTATATCGAGTGCAGTTCCAAAACACAGCAGGTATTTTCCTTTTAACATTTCAAACTGGCGTTTGATACCTAAATAATAAAATTTTTATATCGGAACCCTCGTTCTGGACAGAATGTCAAAGCAGTTTTCGATGCGGCCATAAAAGTAGTGCTCCAGCCGCCCAAGCAGAAGAAAAAGAAGAAAAGAAAGGGACAAGCTGGATGCTCCATTTTATGAGATGAAAGCTACTGAGAAGACAGCTCACCAGCCCCCATGTAGTTTCACCATTCTCTTTCACTATCGCAGTCGAGGAAGGAAACAACCCGGTCTCAGTGTATAGTGAACTGACAGTTAAGGCTATTAGGGCTCTAAAACGAAGCATGTGGTTAAATTTGTATCAATTTCTCGGGCTCGTCCTGAATTGTAATAGACGTGGGTGTTATTAGTTGTGAGGCATACCTTTCTGTGGCTAGATGTTTTTTTTTGCCCAAAATTTGCTTGTGCAAGGAAGATGGTCCTTGTTCTAGACCTTTGATGGTATAATATTTATGTAATATCTTCATGGAATCACCCGAAAAAGCCATGGCTATGCACCACATCAACAGTTCAGTTCATGATGCATACAGCAAAGCCTTTTGCTGCACTTAAAAAGTCATTGCACTCGTAGAAAGCGATTGCTTGAGCCTGACGCAGTCTTCATCGAGGCCTGGCTGCTCTCCAAAGAGCCCCCACACAAGATTCAGAAAAATAAATATTTTGGCTCTAACTAGTATATTTGGGGAATATATACATAATGGGGATCCGATTGATGAACAAAAGCAGATGTGCTGGCACATTTTCCACCTATGATTAAATAGCCACTCTGTTGTAGATATTCAAATAATTCGGTGGCCTATGTAGGTGCTTATTCGCGAAGAGTTAGCCTAACCAATGTTTGAGTTGGGAGTGGCTTTGATTGAAAACCCTGAACTGGGTTCAGACAATTTATCCTGAACAAGCGTCTAACACCAACCAGATCATGAAAATGACTTATTCTCTCTTTTTTGGATGAGGTCGAATATTATAGGTTTAATCAAGCGTGTAAATGTCTACTTAATGCCAAGTTCGCTGTTCGCTCAAACCGCGTTCTGCCTTTCTATGGGCAAAACTCATTAACTGCTACCACTAATAAGTCTAGAGGCACCTGATTTTTTCTGGATATAGATGATATAAATCTGTATACCAAATCCATAGACCCTTGAAGTGGCGTGTTTTTGTTAGATAATAAAAGTCAGATTCACAAAGTCTACTTTTTCATAGGAAAAATTATATTCCTACTATACTTACTCTACATCAAAAGTCTACTCCAGCCTCTTTAATAAGATACCCCTTTGTCTTACATTAATAGTTTCATTTGGTAAAAAAAATTTATTCTATATTAATAGCTCCTTTTTATTTAATTTAAGCGGTTAGATACTTAAGAAAAAATATTATTAACTTTTTTTTTATCTTAAATATGGTTTCACCATTTAAAATAAATCGCTAGATAGAGAGAATATAAGAAAATGATCCCTGGCAACATTATGGCCAAGCCCACTATGTAGGCCCCACACAAGTCCCGTGAAAGTGGGACCACTCGGGATTGAACACTTCAAGGGGCCCACATTCCTAATGGGACCATATTTGGTGGGCCCCTTTTTTTAGAGGTCCTCTTCCAATCCCAAGTCCCACCTGTGTGAGATCTGTGTGAGGCTCGCAACTAATGATTTCGCAACTAACATAATTACCTATTACTTATGTTAGCACATGCGCTATCAATGACAAGGATCAATAGCTCTGGTAAAGTAAGGACTAAATCCCACATGGTATTCTAGGAGACTAGGACTACCCAATAATTTCTCTTATGTAAGCTCTCCTATAATCATTTTAGGAAATGTTTTCCTGATTCGCTATAATAAGTATCATGACCCTACTTACATAAGGCTCCTAATATGGTACATAGATGTCAACATAACATCTATAGCATTGTGACGGGCATGGAGCCCGCTCAGGTATAACATCTATAAAATCACTTATGCTAGACGCAACCGATCATTTTACAATTTCATTTAGAAGACACTATTTTGATCATGGGTGGATACACTATGTGTCCATGTACAACACCGACCAATTTTTCTCCTCTTCTATTCCGTCAAGAATCTGATTGAAAGGAAGCCACCTCCTCTCAGTCAAGTGAAATTTCGTTTTCTATTCTAGCTTTTGATTTGATCCTCAACTTTCTATCCTTTTTTGGCCTGCAGAATCTTATGCTCCGAGTCCCACCACTACTTTCAATTCCCTCATTTGTTTGGACCCTCTCTTTTCCTCTCCCTTATATCAACACAATATCTTCGCTCCCATGGTGTCTGCCATGCCTGTTCAATCAGAATTCCTTCTATTCTAATTGAAGCTGTTCTACTTATACCAAAGAGTGCCTGAATGGCTTCCAGAAGAATCATCAAAGAGCTCAAAGATTTGCAGAGAGACCCCCCAACTTCATGTAGTGCAGGTAAATGATTAGAAAACAGTTCATTATTACTAGCTAACAGACTCTTGTTCTGATGTTGCTTTAATGGCTACATTTCTGTCCTCAGTTTTATTATGAAATTGGTTGCTTAACTTATAAAGACCCATGATCTGCAATACAGGTCCTGTGGCAGATGACATGTTCCGCTGGCAAGCCACCATCATTGGCCCTAGTGATAGTCCTTATGCTGGGGGTGTTTTCCTTGTAACCATCCATTTCCCACCAGATTATCCTTTCAAACCTCCAAAGGTGAAATGATTCCCTCTCTTTTTTCTTGGAAGTAATATCCCCTCAGTCCATTGCTGCTCATTATTTACTTGACAATCTTCCTTCTTTTTGGTACCATGGTCTAAAGTGCTAAAGTACTATTTTTTTTTCTTACATGGTTAATCTTGCTATTGATCTGCAGGTTGCCTTTAGGACAAAAGTGTTCCACCCAAACGTTAACAACAATGGGAACATATGCTTGGACATACTAAAAGAGCAATGGAGCCCTGCGCTTACCATATCAAAGGTTGAACTGCAGACATAGTCCTTGCTTTCACAGGCTGTATAAATTTTTTCATTTGAATTTACACAGACTTAACATTTTCTATGCAGGTTTTGCTGTCCATTTGTTCACTTTTAACGGATCCGAACCCTGATGACCCATTAGTACCTGAGATTGCTCATATGTGCAAGACCGACAAGTTCAAATATGAATCAACTGCACGAAGCTGGACCCAGAAATATGCAATGGGCTAAATTTATGCTTCTGATAAATGGAAATTGTCTCACTTAAATATAATTCTCCTTATTCTTAATGCTGTTTGCCATGTATAAGTGGTGGGTATGTCCATGACATGTTGAAATCATAGATGAATCGTTATCAAATATCAATTAAGTGCAAACTAAAATGAAAACTCTCATAAAAAACCCCACATGGAGTGCTTCCTATTTTAGACATATCTAGTTTATTACTCTGGTTGCAAATGAGAAATGTTACACATGTATGCAAGAGAGACTCAAGGCGTAGTTATATAGAGGTCACTGAAATGTTACCTTTTCAGCTTGAGGAAAACAACAAATACAATTTTTTTTTTTCAGTGGTTTCATCTCTTCGCTGGAAGACTTAGAAGGCTAGGTTACATGTTCTTTTCTTGACGATGAATTTTAATGTTAATTAAAATCATTTTGGAAGCACAGGATGGATCGATCTGTTGCTGTCAGTTGCTTACCTAGACAGTGACATAGTAGAGTAGAACTGTCATGGATAAGTACATAAAAATACTGAAGATTTTAGCAAAAAATATTGATTAGCTAATTAGAAGAAGCATCAAGCATGTTGCCACAATCATGAAAATATCATAGCTGTATATGCAATTCAAAGACGATCTAAATTACAAATGTTAAATAAGCTCAAGGCTCTCAGAAACGATTCATGACCATGAAGCTTTATCTTAGTATAGATTTCAAGAATTATTAAACTTGAGAAAACAGTTTTTTTGCTGATTGACACACGTAAAAAATTGTTGAGTTTCACTGTTAGGTTTCCACTCAAACTCAGGGCAGGGTTTTTGGTGATTGCACCAACAAACCAAATCAGGCATTTATAGCTCCTCTCTTGACACACTTCGCTTGAACTGCTAAAGTCTTCTCCATAGACTTTGGGCAATTGTTTGATCCGAATCCACCAGCATGGATTGGAACAGCGCAGGAATTCTTCCCCAAGCAAGCCTAATGAATCGAACAAAATAGCTTAATTAATTTGGTTCTCTGAGAAAAAGGCAGCATTGCAGCAACGATTTTAGTCATTTTATTAGAAAGAAATTAAAGAAGAATGGTAAAGGTTACCTTCTCTACCACACTTCTGGCTGCTGGAGCATCACAAGTGCCTCGAGTGAAGTTGCCACAGAAGCCTGCAGGATCACCAAAGCTGGCAAACTGAATGGACTGAATGATTTTGTGGTTGGGGCACTTCAAGTGAGCCTTAGGCTTTGCGTCATCCACAACAGCATGAATGTGGCTGTTTTTCCTTTCCCAGTTCTTAACATGTGGGGGATGGTTATCTGACAGCAAGCTGCAAATAGTATCTCTGTTCACAGTGAGCAACTTGATCTGCTCTGGGTTCCCTCCAGATTCTTCCAAGATCACCAGAAGGTTGTCAGTTGGCTTCAAGAAGGCCCTGGGGATATGATACCTGAAGAGAACACAATCATCAGGGTTCAGAGGACTGACTCTGTAGCATGTTGTAAGGTCGGTTCTGAAATAGATGGCAATGCACTTACTCTGCCTGAGAAGGATTTCCAAGGGGGTTTAGGAAAGAGACCCAATGGCGACCTATGCTGTGGCCATTGACCCAGACCATCCCTTTACCCATGCTTGTCATGTCCAAGGCAACAGGATCATCTCCTGGTGGTGCATCAAAATATCTCTGCGATAGCAATTGAATGTTTGATTAAAACTTAGCAATTAAGTAAAACTTGCACTGAAGTTCCAGTTGGAATGTGTTGCAGTATTCTTTACTTTCATACCTTGTACCAAGTGAGTGGAACATTGCCAGCTGCGTCAGACCAGGAGACCCTGTGAGATCCTCCCTGAGTGAATACATGAAGCTTTTCTCCTTCCAATCCTACCTGCAAAGCAACAATTTCATCCTTATCTGCTTAATCAGTGGGAGACATCTTATAATGGATTTGATGAGGTGAAGAGTAAGATGATCGTTACCTTGTGGCCCCATTCATTGACTGAGAGATCCAGTGTCCCAGTATTCAAACCTTGTATTCTCACATGGTGAACACCAGCCATTTTGCGTTCCATAAATGCTCCACTGTCCTATATTAACAAAGATAATTGCATTTTTATGTGTTCTAAACAACACTCATGGAAATACTATTGTCTTTCATTTGAGTGATATCATTAATTATGTACCGGAAATCCAACTGTCATGCTAAGAAGGGAGATGTGGTTGATTCCAGGTTTCAGGGTCACGGCTTTCTTGAATCTGAAGCTCTTATCAATGTTGTCTCCTTGTTCAGATCCTATGTACATGTAGGCAGTTATTAAAATACGTTTCATACCTAATTGTTAGATTATCGTCTGTAAAATATCCAAACTAACTATTCCCCTGGGAAAATCAAAGAATACAAACACGGAAAACAGTGGTTTTGATCTTCTTACCAATATAAGCATGATTGACAAAAGCGTGCATGGCATGACCCAATGAGAAAATCTTAATAACTGGACGAAGGTTTTTGTGTTGTGGCAAGTCATTGTCTTCCAGATGTAAACTGCAATTGAGTTAAAGGTTAAGAACAATGTAACAGTAAAAAAGAAAAGAAAAAAGATTGTTTTGTAACATTGCCTTACCTGGTGGTGTACCAGACGTAATCTGAGGTGTCCTTACTCAAGTTGTACTGTTCCAGGCAAGCAGAGTGCTTAATGTCACAATCTTTCACATTTTTTATGGGTTCTTGCCACATTTGCCAGTTGTGGGTCTTGCTAAATTCATCTACTTCCACGTAGTTCCTTGCATTGTGTTGATTAACAACCTGTTTCAGAGAAACACATAGTTACTCACTCTAAATCCTGATTCTATTGGGTTCAAGTTTCAGGTCATTGCTTATTCCTTTTATGTTAGAAAATGTTCCGTCCCTTCCCTTAGAAGCTTACTCTTTGAGTGTTGTAAACAACAGTCTTGCAGTCAGGTAGGATGCTAATGGAGTGGTGGGGCAGGGAGTACTTGGCTCCATTGAAAGTGATGATCTTGTCTTTCCGGACGTGGCTGTTAGCCAGGAATGCTGTACAGACATGGCTTCCAGCTTGCTTATATACACGAGCCTGCAGCATACAACTCAATTAAAAACCTTATAAATTCCATGATTTTATCTGATTCAATGAAGAAAGTCATGAAAGTGGAGTAATACTTCTAGGAACTTCCCAGATTTTTGGGTACTTGGTTCCCCCCAGAGCAAAGCCTTCCTGGATAGCCTAAGAGCTGAATGAAGGTCTCTGAGGTGCCCCCATTTGGGATCCTTGATCAAACCTGGATAAACACATGAAGAAGGTTCAAATTCAGTAAATTATTTTTTACTCTCAAACTGTGCACTGATATAATTCATGTATCCACTAATTCTAACCGTATTCATCCAGAGGAGCTTCATCATAGTAGCGAGTTGTAACAAAGGATGAACTTGTTCTTCCAAAATTGGTTCCACCATGATACTGTGATTGTGATGAAGAACAAAAAACAAAAGATGATGTGATGTTACACAATCTTGAGTTTGATTAGAAGATTGTTGGAGAGCAACTTAAGGCTGGACATACCATGTAATAGTTAATAAGAGTGCCATTTCTGGAGAAGAAACGGGCAACTGAATAAGCCAGATCCTCTGCTGATCTTTGTGATGGCGGGTCTCCAAATACTCTATACCTGCAAAACCAATCAGTTTACAGAGTTAAGCTACACATCAAGGGCGGTGAAGGCCATAGTCTTTCAATGACACTTCTAAGTAAACTAATTTATCTTACTGAGCTGTCCAGTTCTCCGTCCAGAGGGAAGGCTTGTTTGGCTTGTTTGGGCCTGTGAAAGTATCTCCACAGTTCCTTCCGTTGCATGCATTGATCTGCTTACATAATAGGTATGTTGAACACTTGAGAACCAATAATTAACAATTACAATATTAAAAAATATCTGTGAAAGGCTTAATTACGGAAATTACCACTGGATCAGGGGCATCCCACTGCTTGCACATGACCCATGGGACTCCTGTTTTCAATGCTGTGGCCATTTTTCCTGCCCACTGAACGTAACTCTCTCCCTCTTCCTTGAAAGCAGCCTTGATATTGTTGTATTCATTTTCAATCTGCACTACAAAATTTATATTACCTCGCTGAAATGAAGCAAAATTCATTTTACTGCCTGTCTGTACTATTGATGACTTCAAGAAAACTCGAACCTGTGATAAAATGATTGGACCTCCCTGAGAAGCATACAACTTTTCCCTCTTCATCATGTTAACTATCATTTTTGTGAACTTTTTCATGTGATCCTGCAGAAGAAAAATATATGTCAAACATGTTGCTACAACAAATCAAACCTGCATCTCTGTGCTAAAAGAAATTTAGGAAGGAAGGGGGGATTAATTACCTTAAATGGCTTGTTATCTGTTCTGAATGTAATGTTATGGACTTCTCTCAGCCAGTATGGAAATCCTCTGAAATTGCAAACCAATATATTGCAGATAATATCTTGAAAAAAAAGAAGAAGAGAAAACTGATAGCAAAGCATCATATTTCATCATGGTGGGGTGAAAAGCTAAGATATGTACCCATGGTTCCATTCAGCCTCAATGAAGGGACCAATCCTCAGGCTCACCCACATACCGGCAGCTTGCACTGTCCTAACGAATCTCACCAGATCATAGTTTCCTTGGAAGTTGAACTGCAATATAATTCCATAATTTTATACTTACCACATAAAACAGTTTTGATTATGTCAATTACATTTAATTTTTTTTATATATGTAATAATAACTTGATTGATTTGTAAATTGTGGATAGGATGTCATTCAAAACTCTAATGTAAGTCATTATTGGTGTCTCCATCTCTAACCTGTCCTTCTACAGGCTCATGGATATTCCAGAACACGTAAGTTTGGATGGTATTGCAGCCACCATGCTTGGCCTTTTGAATTAGCTTCGGCCACATCTGACATCACAAAACCAGACAGACCATCAACCATGATTGAAAACAACCACGTCAAAGATGAAAGCAAAAATCATTGCTTAATTACTTCTGGGGTGCTACGCGGGTAATGGATTGAACCAGAGAAGACAAGCTCCCTCCTCCCATTGATGATGAGGGACCTGCCATCATAAGTGACCCCGCGGACGTTGTGGTCGTGGCCGAGGGCCCCGCCGGCCAGGAGTACAAGGCACAAGAGCTGGAGCAGGAGACTGGTGTATATCCATTGCCGCATGGTTCCTACCCCCTCCCTTGCACCAGAAGTTGGAAATGGGCACCCTCGTTTTTGCTTCCTCTTCCAGTATTACTGTTGAAGGGGGGAGGAGGAGGAGGAGGAGACGAGGAAGAAGAGAGAGGTCGTAGTAATATTGGTGGCGGCGGTGGCGAAGGGTGAATACAGGTAATGGACCAGTGAAGAAGAGGTGCAGCTCCGTCCCCAGCTCCTCATATGAGGGATTGGCCAAGAATGTTAAAAGGAGAGCGAGAGAAGAGGGCGAAAAGGAAGATGGGTCTTTGATTCATCTGCATGTCAGCAATGGTTGGTTACGTAGAGGGTGGCATTTGCTAATCTTGTGCATGGTTGTGTGTGTTGCCAGCCCCAAGATCGTAGGGAGGGAACGTGAAGTGATTGCGAGTTTGCAGTTCGAACCGGGAGGAGTTGGCCGGATTCAGTTGTCTGTTGACCCAGTATTCCCGTCTCCTCTGATGGGTGGCTCAGGCATGGATCCGATTATCCTAAGTCCGAATTCCAATCTGATTATGGGGGCTTTATACTTTATGGATGAGGAGTATTCCGCCTCCTCTTTTAATCAACCACCTTCTTCTTAACACAATACAGTAGGTAGATATTCACCATTTATATATTTTTACATGAATGATGAAGTGAGGTTTCGACGTGTGAAAATTCATGTCGTTTCTTTTTAGATAGTGGATATGTATAAGATATTATAGATGTAAGGTGGGTTGGATAAAATAAAAGGTGCTAAACTCCTCATCCATAATTTATGTATATTTTGGAGCTCAAATTCCACTTGATAAATTAAGCAAAATGGTACTTAAATAGGGTAACCGGCCTCTTGGAGCACCGTCCCCGACTCCCCGGTCATCTGTCACCTGTCAACACATGTGTAATACCACTGAGTATAAATGAAGATGGAATAGCAATGGCTAGGGTGGCACGCAGTTATGTTTTGGTTCAGGATCCCACATGTGTTGATCACCTTTTGCCAAAAAAAAATAGAAAATTCCTATTTTTTTATAGAAAAAGGAAGAAAAGAAATTCTAACAATAGAATCTTCCACAAGAAGGAATTCATTTTTGTTTTATAAAGTGATGATCTATTTTTTGCTAGTAACTGTAAGCAGGTGGTGTACCTTCAATTGAGACTTATGAATCATATTAGACATGATCTTGTTGAGTAATTATGAGAAAAAGGATATGCATTTTTGGAACTTATAATCATAGTGCAATGTGCATTTTAAAGTGACCCTCAACTAAAACGTATTCCATAAAATGTCATCAACTTTTCACTATTTCTAAAAATGGCCCTGCCTGCCTACATGTGAATCCCAATATATGTGGCAGAAAATGTCTAAATTACCGTCCCCCCCCCTCTTTTGCCTTTTTCGCTTCACCAACCCAACAGTATTGCATTCCCTATGCCACCGGTTCTGCCTCCTCCGCCACCAGCTCTGGCGCCTCCTCCTCCGCCGTAACCTCTTTCTTTTCCTCCTCCTCCCCTCATCCTTTCCGAAGTCCGATGGGGCCAGCCACGAGCCAGCCGGCAGAGCTATTTAAAAGTTTAGTTTTTTCTCTACAAGCTCTTATCTTAAAAAATGAGCCCATAAACATATTTAACTACATAAATCCAACAATGAGTTTTATTTTTACTTAATTATGAGATTTTTTTAGTGCCGGACAAACCTTGAACTTAAGTCAATGGTGGCTTGCAATAATTGGCAACTAAAAGTTCAGAAGATATAAGCCCATAAGTTTAATATATTAATGCCTAGCAATGGTATATGCCCCTGGAGATAGTCTCATTTAGAGACAAGATGAAAAACGAATACGTATTCTTCTTTTTATTTTATAATTACAATGAATAAACACTTGACATGGAATTAATTCGGCCAATCTTTATATTTCTAACCACTAGATAAGTTGGCAGACTGCCTGTTTTTGCTGTTGCAAACTAACCAATTGATTGTAAACACCATCAGCTCCACTGATCAGCTCGCTGTGAGTTCCACTCTCAACAACCTTCCCCTGTTGTAGCACCACAATCTTGTTCACGTTTTGGATGGTTGACAACCGATGAGCAACCACCACAGTCGTTCGACCTCTCATTAGTGCGTCTAGAGCTTCTTGAACCACCTTCTCAGAAGCTGTGTCCAATGCACTTGTGGCCTCATCCAGGAGAAGGATTGTTGGGTCCTTCAGTAAAGCTCTAGCAATAGCCACCCTCTGCTTCTGCCCCCCTGATAGCTGAACTCCTCTCTCACCCACTTGGGTGTAGTATCCATCTGGCATTCTACTTATAAAGACATGAGCATTGGCTGCCTTTGCAGCCTTCATGATCTCCACCTCTGAAGCTTCCTCCTTGCCATACCTGTTTATACAATAAATTAAATATTAGCCGGTTTCCTAACAGCTTAAGCTATTGGGAACAAAAATATCTAATGATTATTTAACATGGTATCAGAGCCGTTTTCGCCATTTATGTTTCGAGGCACCATTGTCCTCCCCTTATGTCCATGTGCTAAACTTAATAGATGCTTGCACGTGAGGGGGAGTATTGAGATATAAATAAATTAAATAATAGCCTGTTTGCCAACAGCTTAAGCTATTGGGAAACAATGGTTATTTAACAATACCTGATGTTTTCATATATGGTAGTGGAGAACAGTGCTGGCTCTTGCTGAACTAGCCCAATTTTCAGCCTCAAAGATCTCAGGTTTAGACCTCTTATGTCCCTCCCGTCAATCAGAATTGCACCACCAATGGGGTCATAGAATCTCATGAGGAGTGCAATTACAGAGCTCTTCCCTGATCCGCTTGTGCCCACTATGGCAAGGCTTCTTCCAGCCTTGACTTGAAAGCTTAGTCCTTCAAGGACATTAATGGAAGGCCTGGTAGGGTAGCTGAAACATACATTCACAAATTCTAGTTCTCCATGTATATCTGGGACCAAATCTGAATTTGGGTCATTTGCATCTATTTTTGTCTCTCTCTCAAGGATGCTAAAGACTGATCCTAGGGCCTGAGATCCCTTCACAATGTCAGGCGCTAGGCCAAGTGTTTCTGAAACCCCAAAGGATGTAATGATCAGCACCATGAATGCCTTCATAAGATCACCAAAGTTGGACTTTTTCTGCCTAATGAGTTGGGAGGCATACCATAGGCCTAGTGCGTAGGAGCCAAATGCGAAAAATTGAGTCAAGCCATATGCAAAACCTGATATATGTCCACGTAGAAGTGCTTGCTTGTTCGGATGCTTCAGTTCATGGGAGAATTGGGTTGCAATCTGATCTTCAGCATTGAAAGAGGCAACAGTTCGTATATTGATGATTGCTTCCCTAGCTATGGAGGTAGTTTGTGAATAAGTCCTGACATAATCACCTCCAAAGCCCTTCAGAAATAATTGCTGCATAGCATATATAGTTTTAGAAGAAACAAATTGAAGAATCTATTCTTGTGGTTGCAGCATTCCTCAATATGTGATTTTGTGTTTTTGCTTATACAAGTTTATCTCATGTACCTAACCGTGTGAAGCAATTTCTTCATTTTTTTTAATGCCAAAAGTAGAATGCATACCTCGGCAAATGAAGCACTGACAATTAGAGGAAGAGTTGCAATAACTACAGCAGCCAATTGCCAATTCAGAATAAAAGCAATAACAAAAGCTGTGAGAGTGAGGGATGAGTTCTGAACTATGGTTGACACACGATCGGCAAGTGCACTTCTTACTAGTGTGGCATCAGCGGCTAAGGCTGATGACAAGGAGCCACTTCTGTTCTCTTCTAGATCAAACCATCCAATCTCATTCCGAAGCATAGCTGCAGAAACAAAATCATAGATCAATAAATTATAACTAAGAAAATGAACATTTTCAGATCTCGATGTATGACTTTAATAAAAAAGGAAAAGTTAGCATCACAAACATGTGAACATGAGGAGGCGCACTCGTCTAGTGACTCTCTCCCCCATTAGGGTGAAGAAGAACTGCTGCAACAGATATATAGGAACAGTAATGAAAGCTGCTCCAATGAATACGAGACAAATTCTTTCAATTTCATGCCTCATGTGCTGCTTGTCATTAGAGTAGAATACAGTCAAGGCATGGGTGATTCCAAAGGCAAAGAGAGGGCCTTCCATGCCAGCCAAAATGGCCCCCAAAGATCCAAGTACTGCATATGGCCCCTCAGGTGAATTTAATCGAATTAACTTACTAATAGATGGCTTAGAAACCTTCCTAGATTGCTCCAATTGGTCCTTATTTTGATGTTTATTTCCTGCACCCATTATCTCAGGCATCTCAACTATCATTTGAGCGTCTGCAAGTTCAGAATGGTTTGGTCTTGATGAGGAGTCCCTGAACAATTAATTTTAACGCATATCAGAATGTGGAAAATTGCCTCAGTAAAACTTTAATGTCAGAAGGACTTACATTGACTGACTAGAAAATTCTTGTGTCGTCACTTCGTTTTTTTGCAATGTTTGCAAGTTCACGAGACATGCATACTCCCCTTCCATGGCTATCAGATCCAAGTGAGTCCCACTTTCAACGACTCTGCCATTCTTCAGGACAAATATGGTATCAACATCTTTAATTGTTGACAATCTATGTGCAACAACAATGGTGGTCCTTCCCAACATAATCTTCTCTAGAGCTTGTTGAACAATGAATTCAGATTCTGTATCGAGTGCGCTTGTTGCCTCATCCAAGAGTAAAATCTTTGGGTTCCTTAGTACTGCTCTCGCAATTGCAATTCTTTGTTTCTGCCCTCCTGATAGTTGAGTCCCACCATCTCCTACCTTGAATTTTAGATGAAAAGCATCAATTATGCACTAGCAAAGAAATAATTAACACATTACAGAATTTGCTCTACCTTTGTATTATAACCTTCAGGTAGAGCTTCTATAAAAGAATGTGCATTTGCAGCTTTGGCAGCTTCTATAATGTGATCCATCTCTGCATCTTGCCTTCCAAATAGTATATTTTTTGATATAGATGTTTCAAAGAGAGCTGGTTCCTGACTAACCAACCCAATCTGGTTGCGCAGCCACTTGAGTTGAAGAGTCCTTAGACCATGTCCATCTAACAGTATTTGACCTAACTCAAACACTAAAACTTAGACTGGCATGTGTTTATCAAAACAATTGAGGTAGACTGGTAGAGGTAGGATAAGGATTACCTGATACGGGTTCATAGAACCGTTCAACCAATGAAATGATGGTGCTCTTTCCGGATCCACTTGGACCGACAACTGCACAAGTCTCCCCAGCACTGACAGAGATGTTGAGTTCATCAAACACCATGGTTGGACGTGAAGGGTATGAAAATGAGACCTTACAAAATTCAATTTGGCCAGAAACTTCTGACATCATTATTCCATCATCTGACTTCTTTGAAGAGTTGGTATCCATTTTAATCATTCTTATAATATGACTTGCAGCAGCCTGGCCTTTGGCAACTCCTCCAATGCTTGGAGCTGCTTGGCCCAGTGCACTAAAAGAAAGAAATGAAGAATTACAAATGAAAATGAAAAAAAATAATCTATTGTAATTTTAAGGGGAAATATGTAGAAAGCTTACAATCCACTGAAGATAACATTTATGATGGTTGTGAATGCTTTAGCTCCATTAGTGACCTGATGTCTAACAAGTACACCAGCATACCAAAGTAGAAATGCCCAGGCACAAAAAAGCAGCCCATATGTACAACCAATTCCCAGTCCTTTTGCAACTCCACCTTTCTTTCCGAGGGTAAGAGCAGAATTAAGTGCATTAGAATATGATTTTACAGCTTTCTCCTCTCCTACAAAGGAATAAACTGTACGAACTTGAGAAATCACCTGGAAAGGACACAAGGAAGAGCATTCAAGAGTAAATAAAGATAATGATGCTTAAGACTATTGTTAAAGATGCTAAAATTTCCATTAAAGATGATTCAATCTTGGCCTTCTAAATTCTCATATGGCCCTCCGGGAATTCCTTCTAGAGCTTCAAAACAAACAATTTCAACAAAATCTTTCAATTTCATCCCAAACAAATGAAAAAAAGAGGGAAATTAGTTAAATGATCCAATTGTTTCTTCATTTGTTTCTTTGTCAAAATTCAAAGGAGGTACTTGGCCAAGGGTAAAGATGCTAGATAGTACAATCAGTATAGACTGTTTACTCTGTATTATCATATCTCGACTCCAAGTTTGAAGTCGTCCTATAGCTCTAGTAATCACTAAATCTACTAAATAACCCACTTAAACCAACACTGAAAAATTCAAAGCAAAAAATGCGATTGACATTGCTTTTCATAGGAGGAAAAATAAATGCTTTCACCTCTTCAGCTACTTTACCAGCTTCAGCATAAGCAGCTTCCCCCTTCTTTGACAAAGTGGACATTGTCATTGCATATGCACCCCCAGCTATAACTATTAATGGGACCACAGCCAGAGTTAGAAGTGTCAGCTGCCATACTGATGTAAATCCCACAGCAAATCCAACAATAAATTGTGATAAATACCTCAGACAATGGCTTATCTGCATAAACGACAAAAAAGATCAAGGAATAACTTATAACTAAACCTAGCATCCATGACATCTGAAGGACTTTGACTCCAAAATTCTGATCGACCAAATCAGTAATCTTTCAAAACTGCATCTTACTAAAAACATTTCTGTTAAAGCACCCACAATGTTGTACCTTTTCACTTATGGCATCTTGAACCAGAACTATGTCACTTGAAATACGAAAAACAACATTTTCGTCCCTCGCCTCCATATCAAAATAACTAATATCTCTGTTCAAAATGGATTGGAGGTACTTCACTCTCATCCTTGCTGTTTGCCTCTCCCCTGTTTGCATCCAGAATGCCACACCTGAATGTAATTGGAAAATGGTACACGTAATCAATTGAACTTATTTTTGGAATTAATTAATGTTTTGGCAAGAACTTAGAAATATTCTGCTTGGAAGATATTAAGGTTTTGCAGACCGATTCAATAAAGGGACTTCAAATTTTACCCAGCCAAGACGATACGAAAACGACAACTCCAAGAAAAACTAAATCCAGTGCATGCTGCATAGAGAATGTAAAGAAGTTAGTGTCAATTCTGATAAAGATCAACGCCAATTATATCTGCAAGGAAACACATGGCAGACTATTAATAGCTATCAGAGCCTCTGCATCTTCTTCATTTTGTTACAATCAACTACTTTTTGTTTCCATCTATATGTTCACAAGGTTACATTTGGAGACGATCATGTGCTTCTCTATCTTGTCAATAAAGCAGCAGCTTTCTGATCTCAAATCCATGGAACCCTAAACAAGCCATTTGATTTGACTTGGCCATCAGACCAACCTTCATTTCCTGCTTTTGATATCAAAAGGGTTGATATGGTATCTTCACAATATGGTCATAGTCAAAATCATAGATTGGACATACTTATCAAGCTTCTAAAAAAAATACAGCAATTCTTATGTAAATGTTGACCCATTAGAGAACCAGCATCAGAACCATCAGCATTAGTTCCCAATTTCCAAACAATAGAAATAGCATGTGAACCAACGAGTTAGACACACTACAACAGTAAACGTGGACCAATCGGAAAATCAGCATCAGAACCATCTGCATTATGCAAAACAAGCTTGCTATCTTAAAGAGTTAGGAAAACCACGAAGCGGCATAATTTACCCGAGAAACTTTCGCGCCAATCCTCTGCGGATCTTGCGAATAAGTACCCAACGACTCGATCATCCTTCCAAACAGCACAAAGAAGAACGGAAGCACAGCGCCATGGACGCAAGCCCCTATGCTTCCAAACAGCATCAACAAGCAATCCAGAGCATCAGCTAGAGCAAACAAGCCCAAGAGAGAAACCCGCTGAGCCGGCATGCTTTCCTGCTTCCGCACGGGGCACCCGTCTGGCCCACAGAGCTCAGCGCCCTCCATTGCCAGAGTAGGTGGTTGCGAGAGGCAGAGGCCAGTAGAGAACCCAGGGAGGGCACAAGAAGGGGAAGAGACTGTTGTGTTGAGTAAATGCAGAGCGGGAAAAGTGAACCAGTTGGCCCAACTAACTCCATGTCCGAATTTAACTGCCGGCCAGGCACGGCATTTTTTAGGTGCCGGTTCAGCCACGGTGGACCAGCGGCGCGAGTTGGCGTTAATGGGCCAGTCCGATGGATCTGTGGGCCATGAATTCAACCTTTATTAGATTATCGCTTTTCCGTGGGCCGGATGGCAGCTGCTGACCAACTTCTTCCACAGAAAACAAGCAATTAATGATGCAGTTAATACGGGTCAGTCGCGCGTATTTAACGCACCGACCTTCTCTTACTGGGCTGGACATTTATTAGTGGGCCAGTCCGTACTATTTGGGCTTTGCTGGAACTTGGGAGTGAACTGCATGCATGGCCAGTTTGTAGGACTTAGAAGGGGTGTCATTTTCGAGTGTGATTATCATAACAACCCTTTTTGCGGTTGCATTCATAAAAGGAGCGACGGTTTCAACGTAATTGGGGTCTGTTTGGATTGGTAGAAACCGGGAGAAATGAAAAGAGAAAGAGAAAGTGAATCCAGGTGAAAGTTGACGGTGACGGTAGTGGTAGTAGCGGCGGCGGTGGCGGTGGTGATGGTGGCCGTGATGGCAGTAGTGGTGGCAGTGAGGGTAGTGACAGTGATGGTGGTGGTGGTAGTGGCGATGGCGGTGGTGACGATGGCGGCAGTGGTGGCAGGGGTGGCGAATGTGGTGGCAGTGATGGTAGTGGTGACGGCTGTGGTGGTGGTGGTGGTAGTGTGACAGTGGCAGCAGTGGTGGTGACAACAACGGTAGTGGTGGTGGCTGCAGCAGCGGTGGTGGTGGCAGCGGCGGTGACAGTGATAGTAGTGATAGTAGCAGCAAGACATAAGTCTTTAATACGATGATTTTCTCCCAAAATCCATGGGTTGACGGGTGAAAAGTTTTGGGGCCAAATTTTCATCCATTTTCTCTCAGTTTTCATTTTAGTTTTTCTTTCCCCGTTGCACCAAACAGTGGAAACTTGAGGATTTTAAGAAGATTTCTTTCATTTCCCCCACTTTCCACCAATCCAAACAGACCCTTAGGGTTTTAATATATGTTTTCCGCATAACTGTAAATGAAACACTGAATATAGACTCAGCAATCAGCATGGAAATTGGATAATTTATTATAGATAAGATTTTTAAATGTGCCACCTCCAATGAGCCCAAAATGATCACCCTATTATAGGTGGGAGCTTAGATATAAAAATCATTTGTAGCAAGTCGCCACTGCACCCATTTGCTTAGTTGATGTTGGTTGTTTTTGGAAATTAAAATGCTTAGTTGATGCATACTAGTTGAACTAGGGGCTTGGTTCTAAATAGATCGCCATTGTGTTTTGAAATTTTGGGTCATGCATCAATGAATCTGCATGGTTCTTTTAGGAAGTGAGCACTTTTAAAAATAGAATGTGTTTATATGCACCCTAATAATCGCCTCAGTACCCCACTTTGCTAAAAAAAATTATGATTTTTTTACTTACTCTATTCAGGGGCGGAGCCAGGAAGTTCCTAAAGGGGGGGGGGGGGGGGGGCAAAACATCTAAAGCCGATTTGGGGCTATGATTGTTGGGGGAGGAAAGGGAAAGGGAGGGGCAAGGGTGATTTATTAAGGGGGGCATGTATATTTATATGCATACCCCCCCTTATTGTTTGTAAAAAAAAAATTTTTTTTTGGGGGGGAACCGCCCCTCCTGCTGAACGTGGCTCCGCCCCTAACTCTATTAGCCCCTCCCCTGTTGAACGTGGCTCCGCCCCTAACTCTATTAACCCCATAAACCCTCGTATTTTTTCTGACTTATTACTCCAATTCCAGCGGCAGCCTTGCCTCCTCCTCCCCCTACTCCATTTCTTTTTTCCCCTTCTTCTTCCTTATGCTTTTGCAACGACCGTGACTAGTTGGCTTGCCAATTTCCAAATTTTGTGGATCTAGTTGGCCATATCTGTCACGATCTGGATTTTTAAAACCCTTTTTGAATAAAGGACACACGATAAATCCCTTTCTTAAATACAAAACAAATAATCTAATTTAATATCCAGGTCATGATAACTAGGGTTCACAAATACGAATATCAAATATATGATATTATCACATGTGTCAAAATTCGATAAATAGCAGGTTAACCCTTTAAGTATAAATCTGTCATCTATCCGAAAATAAATAGCTAAGTAAAGTTGGCTCTCACGCTAGTAATTACAATTACTTACAAAAATGCAGAAGTAAGAAACTAGAACCCACTAGTGCAATGTCGTCCTCAACTACTAGTCCTCATCTAAAGAACCTACAACCAAACAAGACTAAACAACAATGAAACATCTCCTCACCTTTGTAGAATATTTAAAAAAAATAAAAGGATTAATTAATATTTTTCGGATTAGGCCAACATCACCCAATGTTAATTGCCTACATACTCATCAAACAATATTTTCAGCAAGATTGGATCCAGACGTAGTTCTGCTTAGAAATTACAATATCTCAAGGAGCATAACATCACACATGCAATGGTTAAGCATTTTCAACCAGCCTACATTTCATGCAAGTCCTTTAATCATTCCACTTGTTCTAATTAAACAAGCAATATCAAACAATATTATTAATCATCTCTTGAACCATTGTTCGATAATTAATATCCCCGTCTAATCCCAAAGACAAACAGACTCATCAAATGTCAACCTAAGTGACAAATGATATAACCATTATGGATCATACTCGAGAGGGAATCATCCATAGTGTGGCCCTGTTATCCACCAGGAAGTGCCATAACCCAACCTAACCTATAAGGACCTGACCAGAGTAAAAAGGGCACGACCCATAACTGCACCTGAATAGAAGTGGCGGGAAAATCCAACTAAGCAGGATGTCAGCTAATCCAAATATGTGTATACTAAACGATTTTGAATAAATTGGTGGTGAGCCCAGCTCATGTAGAGCTCCAACCAATGGGGGGGTACAACTTTACGACCAAATCAATAGTTCTTTAATAGAGCTAAGACTCAGAAAAACCATTCTAAACCCTATCTTGTTCGTCAAAAAGCAAGAATTTTGAATGACTATCCCAAACCCTATCACTCTCATTTAGACAAGGGTTAAAACTCAAAACTACTATCGGTTCATTAACCAAGGCAAATCATCAAGTCAAAGGTCGTGTTCACTCTATGAACTAGTCCTAGGCCCCTCTGAGGATATTTTAGTCTCTATCTTGATTAGGTATTCTCGCCTAATCCAAATCCATCTAACCCCATTGATTCATCATTCATTAATCTTAAGATAATGATAAATTATTATCATAACATCAATAACAAACATCAAAATATTAAACAACATAAACAATACACACCCACACATGTCCAAGCAAATTGTAATATCAAGAACCAAACTCAATAATGATATTAGAAATGTTTGCGCTCTCGTGCCCTAACACTCATTGGGTTAGCTGATTAAACTTTTATGAAAACGGGTCATAATGCACCTAAGGGCATTAAGATAATTATCTCACATTAGAGATGGTCCTCTTCATTCTCAGGTAATTCTTTTACCTCTCAAGAGGTTCGAGTATCAAATTAGCCCGTTAATTTCATTCACACGAATACAGGTCAGTCTGCTCATAAGGGTATTTCTATTATTCTGTTCACGACTTTCCTAAACCCTAATGGGTCCAAAACTAATCTCCAAGGTACTTCTTCACATTATGGACCCGAGCTAATTTTCTTGCTATTTAATGGGGTTGTAAACCCTCTGAACCGACCCTGGTTCATTTAATAATTTTACCTTAACCCTAGGGGTAAAATTGTCAATTATCTATTTACTAAGATTTTTCTCATCTTGTGCATCGGTCTATAATACAGGTACACATGCACCTATCACTGAAAATTTTCGTAATTTTTCAATTCACTCATAAGACCCTGAACCGAAGCCCCTAAATTGGGTGAGTGAACCGCAACTTAGCTATAAAGGTAAAATGGTCATTTAATAATCTATAAGATTTTCCCTAGCCTAAAACTTCGTCAAGATACTCAAACACTTCTCAAGGTTCATTGATATTTTTTCTAATTTATTTTACAAGAAAAGGCCTTGAACTGGATTTGTTTCATATACTTTTTTCAGGTTGAATCAGCGGTTCTAGCCCATACTAGGGCGAACTCGTAGACCCGCCTGTAGGTCGTCTTCCTTCTGGAGGTGCTCGCAGGGTGGCGGGTAGTGACTAGATTGCATCTAGGCGCCACCGGCCTAGACCCTAGCCACCAAGGGGGGTCCCCCACCTTGGGATGGCTGGGGCAGAAGCTCGGCCACCAATGCCACTCCTCCATGGCACCAGACCCGCACTATGGGTTTGTGGCTATTTGTGCGGCCAGCATTTGTTGGCCACCGGCGGTGCAGCGATCGCCACAAGTGGCCTCCGAGGTTGACCCAGTCAAATTTACGCTGAGAGGCGAATCGATCGAGCCCATTCTCGTCACCGTCCAGTGACGTCTCGCCCCCACCAAGAGGATAAATGAGTTTTTTATACTCCTTTTTTGCATATCTGCCATCGACAGCAGGGCTACAGCTATAGCTTGCCACAAGTCGAGTCCTCCACACCTTACAAAGGCGATTCAGGAAGAGGTTAGTGCCTCTGTTGAGGCCGTCACAGGATGCACAAGGGACTGTCACATGCCACCTGAATCCCTCTTCCACTTCACCCATGGCTAGCGGAAGTCCCATTGATCCATGTCGGCCGTATAAATTAAATTCTCAAAATAAGACAATTTCATAAGACATGGCACATCATAAGCAGGCAATTAACCCTCATAAACAAACAATTAATTTAGCAACTAAGTGTCCTACCTTGTCAAAACACCAGTCTTCATGCATGTTCATCTCGAACTCTGTCACTGGCCACCTTCGTTGGAAAATTTCCCTCGTGGCTTCTTCTCTCCCCTTTATTTTGGGCCAAAAAAACTTCAAAAAAATAAGCTCTAGGTGGCCTTTTATAATTATGAGGATTAGTAACCTTAATCCCCTTAGAAGTTAGGCAAAGGTGGACCACTTGGGTAATATTTTAATAATTTATGTCACTCTAAATAACCGGGTACACAAAATTACTTAAACTGCCTAAATACACATCTAAATCGGGTAAACATGCTTTTTACCCTATGTATAATTTTGAACGGTTATAACTCCCCCATCCGAAATCCGATTTACACGTTCTTGGTGGCATTTTGAAGCTCTTTCTATCTACATTCTAATCAGTTTCAACTATAGATTCTAGTAATTTAGGAATTTATTTAACTGATAAAGTTAGGGGGTTAACATACTATTATTCACATGTTTAATTTAATAAACCTAAGAAAATCTGGGATATTACAATATAAAGTTGCATCAAAGGCTTCCTGTCCATGGCCATGACCTAGCCAAATGCTGCTTGGCTTGGTAGCCAACACCTAGATTGCCATGGCATATATGGCATGGCATGGCCAGTGTAATATCTGAGATTTTTCTAGGTTTGGAAACTTAAACCACGTGAAAAACAGAGAGTTTGACCCTTTAACTTTATTTTTTGAATAACTTCGTAAATAAGTAGAATTTAGGGATGAGATTTACTTGATTAGAAAGTAGATGGAAATAGCTTCTAAATGCCATTAAAATCTACTGAATTAGAGTTCGGATGAGGGTGATATGACTTTTCAAAGTTGAACATATTGCGCACAGCCCGTTTACCCGAATTAGACGTACAATTAGGCAGCTTAATGCGCTTTGCATGCCCTATTAATTGAAGTTACAAAAATTAATAAAAAAATAGCCCAATTATGCATCCTAGTAGGAGTGTTTTGGGCCAAGTTTAAGGGGATTAGGAACCCTTATTACTATTGATATAAAAAGGCTAACTAGGGCTTCAATTAGGGGGAGCTTTTGAGTTTAAAAGGGGAAGAAAGAGAAGTTGTCGAAGGAGTTTGAGCAAGTCCGGTCAGAGACGGAGGGGATGAGCCATCTCGAAGATTGGTGGTGGTGATCCAATCACGCAATTAGCAATAATTAATCACATTACAATAAAATAAATGAATAAATAATAGAATTATTAGCTTTGATTTTTGGCCAATGGAGGAGGATGGTGCTGCTAGGTCGCCAACAACATACGATGCCATTGTTGGCCTCTTCCTCTGGCAGGATGGCAATGCAGGGAGCAATGTGGTGCTACCACCACCGGGATCGGCTCCCCTCTCCCTCTGGTCTATTGGCAGAGGAGAGGATCTATTGGCCTTGACTGCAAAAAAATAACCAAAAAATAGAGCTGAGAACCGTTCTTGGCTCTAGTTGGTGCGGGTAGCCAAAGGCCTACGACATGGCTAGTGTTCCCGGAATTGTCAAACGACAACATTCCGGTCAAGCCTGGACCCTCACCCAGCCATGGCCGTCACCCGCCAAGCTGAGAAGGCTACAACGGGGGGAGAGAGAGAGAGAGAGAGAGAGAGAGAGAGAGAGAGAGAGAGAGAGAGAGATGCTCTTTTGGCCCCCGACCAGACATCGAGAGACCGTAGGGCCAAGTCCATCTGAATCGCCGTGCAACGACAATTCGGCTAGGCTCAACCCTCACCTCGTCGTGGCGGCTGGAGGCGTTGCCAGCGAGCATCTGTCTGGCTATGATTGAAGAGTTGTTGATTTGGTTGTATCGTTGCACCTCTTCGCTAGAAGGAGTTCTACGTGAGTCTTTGCTCACAATCAATCTATTTGGGATCGTTTAGTGTACACACATTTGGAGTAGTTAGTATCATGCTTATTTGGCTTCTCCCGCCACTTTTGTTCATATGCAGTTATAGGTCATGCCCTTCCACTCTGCTCAGGTCCTTAAGGTCTTGGTTTGGTTATGGTACTTCTTGGTGGATTCCAGGGTCGCACTATAGATAATTACCTTAGGATGATGGTCCATAGTAGTTGTATCATTTGTCACATAGGTTGACATTTGATGAGTTTGTATGTCTTTGGGATTGGACAAGGTTATTAATTATTGACCAAAGGTTTGTGAAATAATTAATGGAATTAATTGTTTAAATAACAAGTGGAACACCTAAAAGATATGCATCAAATATGTGTGAGTTTAAAATACTTAAGCATTGTATGTTTGATGTTATACTTCTTGAGATATTGTAGTTTATAAGCAAAACTACGTCTGGATCCAATCTTGTTAGAAGTAACATTGGAGATGTTGTCCAATGAGTACGCATACAACTAATATCTTCGTAATGTTGGCCCAATTCGAAAAATATTACTTAATATTTTTATTCTTTTGGAAACTTTCCTCTAATGGGAGGAGATGTTTTGTTGTTGTTTGGTCTTGTTGGTTGCAAGTCATTTAGGCGAGGATTAGCAAGACCACAATCGCCTATGGGGGATTGAGGATGATGTTGTACTAGTGGGATATAGTTTTATACTTCTGTAATTTTGTAAGTAATTATAAGTACTGATGTGAGAGGCAATTGTACTTAGTTATTTATTTTCAAACAAAATACATACTTGTACTTAGATGGTTAACCTACTATTTATGAACTTTTGACATGTATAGTAATATCATATATTTTGATATTCGTATTTGTGAACCCCATTTATCATAACCTCCATATTTAGTCGATTAATTTGCTTTGTTTAAAAAAAAATCCTCATGATTTATTACACATCCTTTGTTAAAAAAGTTTTAAAAATTTCGGTCTTGACAGCTAGCGCTTGGGCTGCCATTCCATATCTAGCCTGGCATGGCCAGCGTCTAGGTCACAGCTAGCATTAGCCGCACGAACATTTAGGGGGAAAAAAGAGGTTGTCAGTCGTCTGCCATTGACATCGAGGTAGAGCCAAAGTAATGTTAAAATAATTATAATAATGTGGGGTATGGATGGGAAATGTTAAAAAATTTATACATGGTAAACAAGAAATGGGATTCTAAGGGGATTTTAGTGTGCATATAATACATTATTTAAGATAATACGATGGGGGTTGGGGCCAAGGGGCGTTGAAGGCAAATCATGAGGTCATAGCTTATGAATTATGGCCTCTATGTCAATGGAAGTAATTTAGAATCACGAAGGCGTATGGACGCTGATAAGTATGAAATATATATCTATTTTATATGCCTTTTTACCTTATTTGCTAGTATAGATTAGGTTAATTTAAAGTTAGTTATGGTTTATTTAGATTAAGATAGATATTAGTATTTTAGTTTAATTATTAATATTTTTGTAGTTATTAGTAGTTTAGATATACATTTAAATCAAGTTGGAATTTTAGTAATATTCTACATGTCTAAAATGAGATATTTTATGCTTTGTAGGTAATATGCGCTTATCGAACTCTTGGACGATACTTGGAATAAATGAAAATAGTCTTGACATATTTTAAAGTGATTTGGACAACTTTTCGGAGTTATAAACAAGTTGGAAATTAATATGGACATGAAAGAAAGAGCTTAATGAACAGAAAACGGACTGTCCAGGAAAACTGTCCAAATTGCAGAAACAGTGTAGCCGTTCGAACGGCCCTGCAGGGCGTTAGAACGGGATAACGTGATTTTGATGCAAAATGCAGTATAAGAGTTCGAACGGGCATGCAGGGCGATCGATCGGCATAACGCGCAGATTCCTTATTTCACCCAATTTTGAGTCCTTCTCATATCCAACTCTTTTCTTACGGATCTAATGCCTATATAAAGACTTATTTGGCACGAAATTAAGGGAGAACAAGTAGATTTTCTGAAGAAGAAGATGGAGAAGAAGCCAAAGCTTTCAATGGAGATTGAATTACTTTCTTCTACCATGGAAGGCTAAACTATTCTTTTACTTAGGAGTTGATGAATCTATAGATAAGTTTCAATTTCTTTTCTTTTTAATTTAGATCTCAGTTGTGAATTATGACAATTGTATGATAAGGATTTCCTTTTTAATGGAAGAGCTTTTTAATGTTTATTCAATTCTATGTTGATTTATTGTCTTGTAGATGATAGATTGATGTGGTTTTGATATTTGCATCAATTCTAATTTCTGTGATTTAGATGAGATGGTCATACAATAGTTTTAATGTTCAGATAATTAAGGACTTGGATGAGTTATACTAAGATTAGACGGGTCATGCCTATAGCTATTTAGTGTAGATGATTCGTGCTATTGTCGAAGATAGTTCATGCCATGGAAATTAATTAATGATTCTTTCTGAAGTAATTCTAGCTTGTAGCTGAGAATACTTGTTCATATTCACACTAGATTTAGATTAAAAGTTAAGGAATTGTTATGGTTCTATAGTGGATTCGATTTCCTAAGTAAAATCTATCACATTAATCTCTTGTTTTTAAACTAGTTGTTTTCTTTTCCTTTACTTAATTAAAGTTTAAGTTGTTTTACTTTTAAATCAGTAAATTCCTTTTTATATTTAGTAATTATTCATCCGTCCCTGAGGTTCGACAACCCTTAAATACTCATCCTAGTACAATTACCTTGTACACTTGCAAAGGGTTTAATTATAAACGATCAAGTTTTTGGCGCCGTTGCCGGGGACGGTGTTGATTTGTTACTAAATTAGCTTTAGGATAATTATAGATACTTTAGTTTCAGTTTACTTATTTTTTAGTTTAATTCTTAGTTTCTTACCTTCTTTTAATTTTATCTTGTAGTTGAGTTGAAGGTGTTCTCTACACTTGTGGCCACAAGTGGACATTGACAATCTTCTCTTCGGTTTGCAAGATCTTTTTCCCTTTTTATTCTTTTTCCTTAGTTATTTTTGCTTCATCTTTCCCTTTTTATACTTTAAATTGTGTGGTGTGTTTGTTGTGTATGCGTGGTCGTCGCTCCTTACTCCCCCGATTAGTGCCATTTGACCACGAGCACGAGCGGACATCTAGGAGAGTTGAGTTGCCCTCGACCTACATCCCTACACCCCCTAACTCTCCCACCAATTCCTCCACCCACACTACCTCTACCATCATCATGGCTGAACATCAGTTAGATGCACCACTTAAAGCTCTAAGGGAGTATTACACTCCCAATGAGTACACTTCCCCTTCATGCATTAGGTTGCCAGCGGTTGCTGCTCAAAATTATGAAATTAAGCCCAATGTTATTCAAATGCTTCCATCTTTTTATGGACTTAATAATGAAAACCCGTATAGGCACCTAGATGACTTCTTAGAAATATGCACAACTTTTAAGCTCTCAAATTTAACCGATGAAGCTGTTAAACTTCGCCTTTTTCCTTTCACATTAAAAGATAAGGCTAAGGAATGGCTTCACTCTTTAGAGCCAAACACCATAACAACTTGGACCCAAATGCAACAAGAATTCCTTAAAAAGTACTTCCCCATAGGTAAGACCAACCAAATGAGAAAGGTCATAACCACCTTTGCCCAACTTCCCACTGAACAGTTCCATGAGAGTTGGGATAGACTTAAGGACCTTCTTAGGAGGTGTCCTCATCATGCTGTCCCTAAGTGGCAATTAGTGCAACGTTTTTATGAGGGTCTTACTGAACAAAATCGTCATCTTGTTGATGCAAGTTGTGGGGGTACCTTTTTACTAAAAAATGAAAATGAGGCATGGAAACTTTTTGAAGACTTGAGTGAAAATTCTCTTCAACATGCTGCGTTGAATAGAAATGAGAGTGGCCTATCTACCTTAAACAATGCCCCCTCTAGGGGTGGCTTGTATGAAGTTAAAAATCCATTAGACATCTCTTCTAAAGTTGATACTTTAAGTAGGAAGCTTGACCTCCTTATGACTTCAACACATCAGCCCACTCCCTTCACTCAAGATGCATGCACAATATGCCTTAGCCCAGCCCATACTATAATGGAGTGCCCCTCTGCCTCTCAATTTCCTGAGCTTATCCAAGACCATGTGAATGCTACCCAATCCTTCCCTAGGGCTGAGAATAATCCATTTTCAAACACATATAACCCTGGGTGGAGGAATCATCCTAACTTTTCCTGGCGGGCACAAAACGAAGGGGTTATGGGTAACCAAATTCCTAGACAACCATTCCAAGTCCCACCAGCCCATATCCACCAACCTCAAGTCCAACATCCATATGTCCAACCCAATAGAAGTCCAAGCTTTGAAGAAAAGGTTTTGAGTGCCCTCCAAGGCATTCAATCACAATCCCAACTCCTTCCCTCTCACACACAATCTATAGCAAAGTTAGAAGCTCAAATTGGACAACTAGCCAATGCTATAAATAAGAGAGAGACAGGAACATTGCCAAGTCAGCCCCAACAAAATCCTAAAGGTCAATGTGGAGTAGAGATAGTCCCTTCCTCTAATGAACAAGTTCAGTCCATAACTACCCTTAGGAGTGGTCGACACATTGATAATCAAGTTGGAGAGGAGTCCTTAGGTACTACAAATGAAAGGTTAGATAATTCAGCCCCTAATGAGCCTCAAGTAAAAGTTAGTGCACCACATGAGAAGGAGTTTGTATCTCCTTCCTCTTCCTCAGAGCCACAGCCTAAGACCACTTCAGAGGGATCTTACATCCCTAGGGCACCTTTTCCTCAGTGTCTTGACATGGCCCCACCATTTAGAAAAAGCACAGCTAGGACTGATGAGATTCTTGAGACTTTTAAACAAGTCAAAATTAATCTACCCCTCTTAGATGCCATTAAGCAAGTCCCTGCTTATGCTAAGTTCCTTAAAGACCTATGTACTCAAAAGCGTAAATCTAAGACCCATGTGTCTAAGAAGGTCTTTCTCACCGAGCAAGTTAGCTCTCTTTTGAAGTTTGACACCCCACCTAAGTATAAAGACCCTGGAGTGCCCACTATTTCTTGTGTCATAGGTGATCACTCCATTCATAGAGCCCTCCTTGACCTTGGTGCGAGTGTTAATCTACTCCCTTACTCGGTGTATGAACAATTAGGGTTAGGTGAATTGCAGCCTACACCAGTTACTTTGCAGCTAGCCGACCATTCCGTGCGTAAGCCTCGAGGAGTAATTGAGGATGTCTTAGTGAAAGTTGACCGGTTCTTTTTCCCTGTTGATTTTATTGTTTTAGATATGGAAACCGGTGTCAACTCCACACATCAGATTCCTATCATTCTAGGTCGCCCTTTCCTTGCCACAGCTAATGCATGCATAAATTGTAGGACGGGGGTAATGGAGATGACCTTTGGGAACATGAAAGTGCACCTAAATGTTTTTGATGTATCTAATAATTTACCTGCAATTTCTAATGCTGAATGTTTTATGGTAGACAATTTTAGATTTGATGCTTATGATACAGGTCCATCTTTTGTAGCATCAGACCATAATCAAGTTGTGCCTTCTAATTGTTTTGAACCATCATTATGGAGACTTAAGAGAAGAGCCAATGCCAATATCTACCAACCACCTTGATATATTTGAGACTGTTGGCACATTGTCTGGCTGAAGACAATAAACTTAGCGCTTCTTAGGAGGCAACCCTTGTTTTTGATATATTTCTTTTCCTACCTTTTGTTTATCTTCTTTGGTTTATTTAGGTTTTATTTACTTATTTTTCTCAGCTTTTATTTTCTTTTCTCATTATAGTTTTTGTTGTTATCTCTTTTCTGGGAGCTTGATATTTAAGGTTTGAGAAATTGCTCTTGATATGTATGTTTCTCATGTTTTCTCAATCCTATGTACTTCATTTTCAGATTAGTGGATTAGTTATGCTTTCAGGTGATATCTTTCTTTTCCTCTCTTACTTATTCTTGTCATTATAGTATATATTTTCTTTTACATTGAGGTCAATGTTCAGTTTAGGTTTGGGGGTATAGAAAGATATTTTTCTTTCTTATTTTTCTTTTCGGATGTTTTAGAGTATTTTTTTCGATTTTCTTTTGTTTTTATTTTCTTTTATGTGGTTTTTATCGCTTATTTTCTTTTAAAAACATATGTTTGTTTTTAAAGAGATCAATTTCATGAAGAAAGTTCAAGTAATTAATTAAGTGATGAAAATGATTAAGTGAGTAATTTCTATTTTATATTCTTTATCTTGGATAATTGTGCTTATATTTTTAAATCACATTTCACACACTTGAAACTTGTAGGAATACAATTTTATAATTTATTACTTGTAATCTTAGTGGGATATCTTTAACTAAGCATATTTTTGAAAACTTGGCAATTGAGTAATTTTTAATGTTTTATGATAGATCCTTATGTTTGGCTATTATTTGAAAAAAAAAAGGGATAAGTGTGTGATAAAAAAAAAAGTTTATGAAAAAAAAAAGTTGAAAAAAAGAAAAGAAAAAAATATATAGATTGATTGAAAAAAAAAAAATGATGAAAAAAAAAAATGAAGGTTTGTTTCTCTTTTTACTGAGTAACCGGACCTTGTGCCTAGGCAAGTATAAGGGATCGCGTCAAAAGGTGAAAAGTTGAGATAAATTCTTTTATGACTTACTTGGTTCTGTAGCCTTTATAGTTCGAGTTATTAAGCCTGAGGGGTGTTTCAACACCTAGTGCCTTGAGCCAACTGGATTAGGGACACTGGCCTAACGCTTGTTACATGGACTATTTAGAAAGCTTAATAGAATTAAGTATTGCACAAGTCATATTTTGAGGTATATTATGATCTTATTCCCTGAATTTAATTTAAATTTGATGGCTATTACATGAGGGTTTATTATGAGATGTTAAAGATGAAATATTGTCATTGTTATATTTTTGAGTTAGTGAACTTTAATGAGCTTAGTTAATGGGTCACATAAGATATGCTTGTTAATAGAGACTGAAATTGTATGACTATAAAGTTTCTACACTTTATGTTTTCGAAATGTATATATGTAGTTGCACAATTAGTTCTATGATGAGGTTATGGAATGGATGATTCCTTACTTGAAAGTGATCAGATCGATATTATTTACTTGTGTCAAGTATTTGTGGTTGGTTCTTTTTAAAAATAGTTGTGTTTTTAAGAGAAGATTGTTTTTGGAATTTTTGTTTTCTTGTTTTGTTTTATTTATTTTTTTAAGTTTAGATGTTTGTGGGTATCATTGCTGCAAACCCTCACGAGACACAACTCGTCCAACTAGGGACACCTAGGGGTTTAAAGGCTTGTTGCATACGCTAAATGCAATCGTGATTCCCTACGAAAGTGGCATTTATTGTTTTAATTTGTTTTTGTTTTGCTCGAGGACTAGCAAAATATAGGTTTGGGGGTATTTGATAAGTATGAAATATATATCTATTTTATATGCCTTTTTACCTTATTTGCTAGTATAGATTAGGTTAATTTAAAGTTAGTTATGGTTTATTTAGATTAAGATAGATATTAGTATTTTAGTTTAATTATTAATATTTTTGTAGTTATTAGTAGTTTAGATATACATTTAAATCAAGTTGGAATTTTAGTAATATTCTACATGTCTAAAATGAGATATTTTATGCTTTGTAGGTAATATGCGCTTATCGAACTCTTGGACGATACTTGGAATAAATGAAAATAGTCTTGACATATTTTAAAGTGATTTGGACAACTTTTCGGAGTTATAAACAAGTTGGAAATTAATATGGACATGAAAGAAAGAGCTTAATGAACAGAAAACGGACTGTCCAGGAAAACTGTCCAAATTGCAGAATAGCAGTGTAGCCGTTGAACGGCCTGCAGGGCGTTAGAACGGGATAACGTGATTTTGATGCAAAATGCAGTATAAGAGTTCGAACGGGCATGCAGGGCGATCGATCGGCATAACGCGCAGATTCCTTATTTCACCCAATTTTGAGTCCTTCTCATATCCAACTCTTTTCTTACGGATCTAATGCCTATATAAAGACTTATTTGGCACGAAATTAAGGGAGAACAAGTAGATTTTCTGAAGAAGAAGATGGAGAAGAAGCCAAAGCTTTCAATGGAGATTGAATTACTTTCTTCTACCATGGAAGGCTAAACTATTCTTTTACTTAGGAGTTGATGAATCTATAGATAAGTTTCAATTTCTTTTCTTTTTAATTTAGATCTCAGTTGTGAATTATGACAATTGTATGATAAGGATTTCCTTTTTAATGGAAGAGCTTTTTAATGTTTATTCAATTCTATGTTGATTTATTGTCTTGTAGATGATAGATTGATGTGGTTTTGATATTTGCATCAATTCTAATTTCTGTGATTTAGATGAGATGGTCATACAATAGTTTTAATGTTCAGATAATTAAGGACTTGGATGAGTTATACTAAGATTAGACGGGTCATGCCTATAGCTATTTAGTGTAGATGATTCGTGCTATTGTCGAAGATAGTTCATGCCATGGAAATTAATTAATGATTCTTTCTGAAGTAATTCTAGCTTGTAGCTGAGAATACTTGTTCATATTCACACTAGATTTAGATTAAAAGTTAAGGAATTGTTATGGTTCTATAGTGGATTCGATTTCCTAAGTAAAATCTATCACATTAATCTCTTGTTTTTAAACTAGTTGTTTTCTTTTCCTTTACTTAATTAAAGTTTAAGTTGTTTTACTTTTAAATCAGTAAATTCCTTTTTATATTTAGTAATTATTCATCCGTCCCTGAGGTTCGACAACCCTTAAATACTCATCCTAGTACAATTACCTTGTACACTTGCAAAGGGTTTAATTATAAACGATCAGACGCCATCTAAGTTTTTTTTCTTTACCAGACCCAAGAATCACATGTTATTTTCTTCTATACCCAACCCTACCAAATATAGGACTTAATCAACCCAAA
The DNA here is from genome assembly GCA_035235625.1 of Saururus chinensis. NCBI lineage: Eukaryota > Viridiplantae > Streptophyta > Magnoliopsida > Piperales > Saururaceae > Saururus > Saururus chinensis. The sequence goes on from CP141141.1 coordinate 36,491,006, forward strand.
CCTAAGCAATCACATGTCCCTTCCATCTAGGGATAAGCCAGGGTTTTCTACTTTCTAGTGCAATATTAATCCTTCCCTAAGGCAGAGTCAAGATTTCATTGTACCAAACAAATAATAAATAAATAAATTGTGATAGTTGAAGTTTCACAAAATAGATGGAAAGGTTGTCAAATAGCTATCTTGGGCCCATGAGAGGTATGTAATCATACGCACCAAGCGTACACCAACATACGCACAAGTAATATATATTAACCTTTTAATAATAAAAAAAATAAAAATAAAAAAAATAATAATACATACTATTGTTAAAATTAAAAAGGGGCTAAAATATTTTAAAAAATTAAGTAGAACACTTATTTTAAAATGGAGGGAGTATTATCTATGGATCGACTAATGTAATTAAATTTGACATTCAATTTATACTCCCTATGTCTTATATTAATTTAAAAAAATAGTTATTTTTATTGAATAGTAAAACTCATATCTAAGAAAAGAAAAAATAAGCTTAAATTAAAGAAAAATGTTTATGTGACGTTAAAAAACATACGTGAAAAGTCTACTTCATCTTTTCATTACCATTGATAAGTGGGACCTACAAAAATGGGTCCCACTCATCAATGGTGATGGGAAGATGAAGTAGACTTTTAACGTGCGTTTTTTAACGTCACATTAGCATTACTCAGAATCAAATGTAGCTATTAATATGTAACAAACTTTTTTGATAAATAGAGCTATTAATTTAAGATAAAGTATATGGTAATGTAAGATTCTAAATTTATAGTGTAACATGTGTATTAATTATATACATACACTTTTGCTACTGCAGCTATTATTATTATTATTATTATTATTATTATTATTATTATTATTATTATTATTATTATTATTATTATTATTATTATTATTAGTAGTAGTAGTAGTAGTAGTAGTAGTAGTAGTAGTAGTAGTAGTAGTAGTAGTAGTAGTAGTAGTAAAGGTGTATTACCCCACTTCGGTGTAAGTGTGGCGTGTAGCCCAACCAACTAGCTTCAAAGCGCAAATCCACAAAAATTTGCTAGCCCGAGTTGATCACCACGATGCCAATTTGGTTATCAATCGTGGCACACATACAACTTTGTCCAGGGGTTGAACCCACATGGGCTTATGCAGAGCCCACATTTTCAAACATGTTTAGAATCATATATTGGTACAACTGAAGGCTAGATTTTTCTCTTCATTAACATTTATTTTCAAAATCTAACCGTTCTTTGTATTATACTCTCTCATTCCTAAATTAATAGCTCTATTTGAATTAAAAAAAATTCTATACTAATTATTTTATTTTGTTAAATTTGAATAATTAGGTACTTAAAAAAGAGTCTCACAAGCTTATTATTTTTTCTCTGGGTTTCACTATTTAATAAAAATTATTATTATTTAAATATAACTATTAATATAAGACGGAGAAAGTATTTAGATTTCAATAATAATGAATAATTTAATTAAAGTTTTTATTAAGACAATATAAAGTAAAAGTATTCAGTCAATTAGGAAGATTTCTAAAAGGAAAAAATTTAAGCCTAAGCTCAAGTATCATATATCATTGGAATTAAGATATGACAGCGCAAGAAGCCATAAACCAATTTACCTATATATTATATGTGCCGGATAAAAATCCTACGGCTCACGATGCTCATACTCAATTAATCAAGTGAGCTCAAGCTCATATAAACAATTCCCTTTTTAAGTGTTCCCCGTTGTAATGATCCTAAAATAAGCCCATATTAAGAGATGGGCGAGTGATAGTAAAAACCGGTTACAATTGATCAATCAGTAAAAAAGTTAGAAGTTAATCGGGTGTGGCCAATTTCTCATGCTACAAGTTACTCTTACATATGTTTGGCTCATTAGCACGTCTAAATATCTTCCCAAATCGCAAGAGTTACTTGAATTTAGAAAGTGCCTAAAGCATATTGGCCTTTTATAAACTTTCCATTACGGTCATCAACTTCTAGGTTAAAATAGTCTCTTTGAAACAAAGCTAGAATAGTAATATAAAAAGACACTTCCTGTCACCGACCATTGTTTCTTTCTTGTCTCCTCCGCACATTTTAAGTCTATTATATAATACTACTCGGAGGGAACGCCCATCTCTTCAAAACATGTACACGACAGGTACTTATCACTAAACGATACAGCTGCTTGTTCTTGTTGGGCTCTTGCCATTTTTGCACTCTGCCCTTTTCTTAATGCTACAAAACCACGGCGTTTAATGGGAATTTGGGCCTATTCCAACTGGTTAGGTCACGTAGGTTGGAGAGGAGATGGAGTCTTCGGGATCCCCCAACACTTTAACCTCTCCACCGTGTGATTCTTCTCAACACTAATAATGAATAGAAGCTGACAACTATATCTTTTTTTGTTTAATATTAATAATTATATTTAAAAAAATAATAATTTTTATTTAAAGGTGAAATTTAAATATAAGACAAGAGAAAATAAGTTTATGATAATTTTTTTAAGTACTCAATTACTTAAATTGAACAAAATGAAGCTATATATTATCATGGGAGGGAAAGATTATAAATTTGTACACCAAATTTATGTGTTAAGAGGTAGTGTATTTTTGTTGGATAGTGAAAGTGGCCTCACGTAGCCTATTTTTTCACGGATGCTGATAACCCTTTACTATTTTCTGTCCAACAAAATTTTATACCAATTTTTGATAGGACAAAAAAATGTAGGTCACATGTAAATAAGATGATCCATTTTTGTCTATCCAATTAGAACTTGATGTAAAATTTTGTTAGACAAGATGTGATTTAGAAAAATCAAAATCCTTGTGATCAGTTTGTTCTTTGGTGTAGTGCGCATTAAAAAGGAAAAAATGTCTGGGAAAATTGGTTCATGTCCATTCAATTGCCAATAGATCCCATCCTCATATTTGTTGCACAATTTAAAGACTCCTTTCAATTTATTGTTACGCATTTCTATAGTCTCAATGCTGGTTTCATTGTTGAAACTTGTATCAGGCCAGTACGAGGGGATAAGAAAAAGGTAGCAAGCATTTCAAGAGCAGGCGTAAATGGTTTGGAGTAGTTGATTAACTTCAACCAGGTGGCCTTGGCTTTGAACTAAAATGACATAAACATGAAAGTTAAAAACAATAAGGGAAAGAGAACCTGACAGAAATTATTTAGAAGAGATTTTAAAGGGATTTTCCAAAAAGAAAATAAAAACCAAGTAAAGAAGAAGCTAAGAGCATGTTCAACAAATAATGCCGCCTAAATAAAAAACTTACAAGAACATACTCTCTTTTTGTCCTATATTAATAATTCCATTTAATTTATCAAAATAAACTAAATTAATTTATTTTAAAAAATTAAATAGAGTTATTAATGTGAAACGAAGGGATTATATACTTGCGAAAAGGCAAAAATATGTTCCAAAAGAGCATTTTCTTTGCCAAACACCTTATTTTGCTACAAACACACAACGTGAAACGAAGTAAAAGACATAAATTAACAACAGCCCCACTAGCTGCAACCCCCATACAAGACACTCATATCGCAATCCACACGGCATTTTACACAAGACATAAAATACATGAAAAAAAACACATTTTTCCTATGGATGGCGCAGATTCTCCCATGCTAAAAACGTTGGAGGATCCTGACCGTAGAGGGCCATCACCCACGGGTTTTTATTTGTGGGTTTTTAACACCAATCTTGCTAGTGTTGTTAATTTGTTATGTTTGATCACCTTTGTTTTTAATAAAAAAAAGGGTGCAAAGGTGATCAAAACAACAAAGTATAGAAGTTGTGATCATCAAGAGACCCAGTCTCACCGGAGCCGGAGGAGGCTATCAGTGGCAGCACCGGTGTTGACGTCCTCGGCTGCAGCGTCTGTCTTGCACCTCCCGGCGGCCTTGGCCCTGGCCGGCAGAGAGAACCTAGGGAGTGGCAGGCTGCTTGGGTGGGGAGAAACTGGGAAGATGGATCCGGAGTAATCCTCAATAGACATAGCCTTCTCTGAGATGGACCTCAGCAGTTTGCCTGTGACCCGTTTGCCCGTGTCCATATGCATGATCCGCTTGTTTGCAGATTGTGGCGGACTTGGGGAGAGAGATGAAGATTTTGATCTCTTTGGAATATGGGAGACTCTGTGGGAGTTTGGTCTGGTGGATTTCTGAGACATTGGAGGAGGTTTTGGAAATGGGAGGGGAAGGAGAGGGGGCTGCTGGTGCTGGGATGGAAGGTTGAAAGAAGAGAAATATGGAGAGAGGTTAAGATAATTACCTTGAACCCCCAAGCATCCTCCCCAGCTCTTCCTCTCTTGATTATAAACCATGGCACCCATATGCGATATTGCACTGATCACAAAAACTAGGACAAATTTTCAATTCGTATAACAAGGAAAGGTACACAAATATTCAGAGAAATTCTAAAAATCTGAATTTCTTTGGCACAAAATCTGAGTATATATCTGGAACTCTAAAAGCATAAGCTTATGAAGATTTTAACAGTAAGAAAAAACCAGTAAGAACAAAAAAAAAAGGAGGAAGAAGAAGAAGATAAGGGAAGAAGATGCAAAATCTTCTTGGTGGGCTGGAGACGATGATCTGCTACTTGGGGTCCCAATATATAGCTGAATCCGAACGTCTACTTTATGGTTTTATTATCATTACTTTATTTTAATAACAAGGCATTTTTTCCTCCTAATTTGCCGACAACCACTCCAGCGTGCCAGACCAAAGAGCCACTGTTGGCCGGCAGCCGCCGGTGCAAGCTCCGCCCTTGGATTCGGCAGTTGATGGCCATTGGAGGACTGGTGGCCGTGGATGTCAATCTCCTTTGCATGGGCATGAAGGAATAGGAACTATCTCAGCCATACACGTAGGAGAAGGAGAAACGAGTGACCTCATAGAAAAGGAAGAAGAGTATTATTATTATTATGGGATTTGATAAAAGTGGTGGTGCAAAGTTTATTCCTAAAAAACAAAGGAAGAGATGTGATGGTCAACGTGGAGAGTAGCGCCATATCCCATGGACCACTTCTTCAACTATTTTAAGAAACTTTATAAAACTCCATTATAATACAAGGGTCTTTCATTCGACATATAAATATAATACTTACGCATATGTTGTATGTACTATCTATCTTTGATTTAGTTGCATTAGGTGGAGCCAAGTTTGAGCTCCAGCTTTACTCATTTATATTTTATATTTTTAGTCCTATAATTTTACTTGGTATATGGGATATTTTCGGGAAGATAGGATTCACTGATCATAAGTATATCCTTCGGGATATTTTCGAGAAGATAGGAGGCACTGATCATAAGTATCAACGGCACATATGCTAAAACAATATTTATGATAATATGTGCTATAACATAAGTGGTTGATTTTGGTGATTGACGACCGTTGATGAGAGATATTCTTGGAGTAGATATCCTCTAGGAACACAAAGACTCTTTCGGTGGCTGAGGTAAAGGCTCACGCTTGGGCATTAGGTTGACGAGGTTTGTGATCTTACAAGTGGGAGTCTCTTCTCAGCTGCCTCATAGAAAATGATGCATATTGTTATGTAATGCTTGAGATGGGTATAAGAACAGAAAATTATCTGAAGATGTTTCTGCCAAGGAAACAAAAACATAGATGTGACTGGTCAATATGCGTCACCCAATTTGCATTCAATTAGGGTTTATTAACCTTTTCTTTTATTAGATTAGTCATCTAATAAAATATAAAAAATGTCTTTACATTAAGATCAGATGATACTCCAAGCTTATATTCGAGCCAATTCAGAACCATTCACCGATTTTGAAAATTTTAACTTCAAATCAACATGTATAACATATAATAAAGATAACTATAAAATCATATTCTCTTTGTTTTATTATAAGTGTTCTATTTGGTTTTTTTTAAAAAAAAAAAATTAATTCACTTTTAAAAACCCAATAAGATATTACTAATATGGGACGGATGGAGCATTACTTATGAACCCTTTTTTAAGATATATTTTTTTGCATACAAGCATCTAACCACATATGGTCTATGCATAGTACAATAGATTAATGTCATAAACATTGCACCTACAAGTTTTTTCATACAATCAGATCTTATTCTCAAACCGGGCGAAAACGGCCATAAGCCAAGTTGGTCAAATGCCATTAGATGGTTCCTATGACAAATTGAGTGAGTTGGCCCAAGCATAATTGTGCAGCGTGCGTTGGCGACTGCAAACGCTCGGTGGTACTACTCTTATGCATATGGCCGGCTGTGGCTTAATTATAATGACTAAAAAGTCTCCAACCTAAAGATTGACCAGAGCTAACTTTTCACTTTTAGAACTTTAAGGATAAAATCTACTGCTTTATGGCTTTTACCATACAAATATTGAATCATATCATACTATTATATAAAGTAAATTATGTGAATATAGAATTCTTATTTTTAGACTATATTACTCATATTTTTTAATCCTTCAATTTTATTTTACCCATATGTTATATTTTTATTTTATTTAGTACAAATTTAAATTGATATGTAATTTAAGGATATTTTAATAAAATTATTTACTTATATTATTTTAGATGCCTTGTCACATAAAAACATTTAATTAGGGGTTGATACCGCATCCTATGTTGATTTTAACTTTGTAGTATTATACCTTATACTCTCTAACTCATATTCACGTATTTTTGATATCGTTGAAAAGTTCTCAACAAGCTCTATCAAATGAGATCTTACATGAATTAGGGACTGAGCCAAGGGGGGGGGCGGGGGCAAAATTTAATACTTTATTAGGTAGGAGCACATGGCCCCATAAATTCACAATTCAATGGCGCCTCTGAACCTATTTTCCTAGCTATCCCTTTACATGACTATGTTTTCTCCATTTTTTTTGTAAGACCCACATATAGAGCACACTTTTCGATAATAATTTTTTTCATTTTTGCTTATATTATATATATTTGGATTCAAGTAATTTTTACACCCTTCAAAAACTCCCAAAGAGCATTATCAAATGAGACTCGCCGCCAAAGTGGTTCTCAATATAAATAATGTGTTCTACAACATAAAGATTTTTTACATTATTGTCTTCCTACCTTTGACACTATTGTCTTCTACAGTGACTGTATATGGGTCAATGCAAAATTTATGTGTATAATTTACAGTCATTATGGTCTTGAAGCATGTATTGCAACTATAACATGAAAAAGATATCTTTGTTTAATATATACTTTATTTTTAATTTAATTTATTATATCTTATCTAATATGTATTTACATGTATTTTGTGTGTGCATTCTTGCTAGTTATTATATACAAAAAATTAAGTAACTATATAATTTTTATTTTTAGACTTTTTTACCCATGTTTTTACCCTTAATTATTATTTTATCTCTACTTTATATTCTTTAATTTAAGGATATTTTAGTAAAATTATTTATTCATATTCTTTTAGATGTTTTGTCATGTATCAACATAATATTAAAGGTTGATATGGCATGGGCCCTATTTTTTAGGTTATTTTGATTTTAATTTTGTAATGTTATATCATGTACTCCCGAACTTAGTTTTAAGTGTACGTTCTTAGTATTATTAGAAAATTTTTTACAAGTTCTATTAAATGAGATCCCACGTAACTATGTTTTCTCAAAGTTTTTTGTGGGCCTCACTTTTACAAAAACACTTCTCGTTAATAACTTCTTTTATTTTTGCTTAGATTATACATGTTTAGATTACATATTTTTAATGCATTTGAAAAACTCCTGAAGAACTCTATCAAATGAGACTTGTCGTGAAATTGGTCTTGAATATAAATAATGTATTTTATGACACAAAGTTCTTCAACACTATTGACTTTGCTGACCTATGACATAATATTTACTGTGTGAGATATGGGTTCACAATTATTTACTATATATGTATTTTGGTCAATACATAGTTTGTTTATTTCTAAGACTTATTTCTTAATTAACTCTCAATAGTTGTAGTTGGAATCGATTTTATGAATTGAGCTCCAAATTAGAATAAGCCAATACCAAAGCCAGTTGACATAACACCAAAACGACAAAGAAAGAAGAGACAGATGTTATTTATGAGACATTAAATTTGATTCAACACATCACTAATCGATTCAAACTTCACATGACCTAAATTGCACGCACGAATAAACATAGTTTTTATCATCAAAATATAGTTTATTATAATATATATGTCGCATATGTTCTTACAAATATATATTTTTAAGATAAAAAAGATAGTTTTTCAAAACACTCTCTTTTATTACTACCATGCCAGCAATTTTATGAAAAAAAAACCGTAGGTTTCACCCATCATTTTAATTTTTGTTTTATGTTTTTTATTTCACATAAACACCCCTAAGGTTCAGAAATCTTTTCATTTATATGTATGTGTGTGTATATATATACCCCTATAGTTCATCCATCATTTTGGTTTTTGTTTTAGAATTTTTATTTTACACAAACACCCCTAAGGTTTATAATTCTTATCAAGTTTATTTTTAAACTCAAAAAAATATTAAAAAATATATTAGAAAAATAGCAAGTTGTTGTGGCACTGCTGTTGGACGTGGCCTCTTGACTAATGAAGGGTTGCTGACAATGGTGGGAGGCAGTAGTGGAAGGCATGGTGGAGCACATGGAAGATGTTGTGTTTGAAAATTTGATTCCTACATAATAATACATTTATCTTGAAAACTTAAAAAAAAAGGTTCGAAAAGGATGTTAAGTCTCTTCATAATGCCCTTCATTTTGGGCTCACTGTGAAGCCCCTATCCTGTCCTCGTCCCCTCCAAAAGAAGTCCTTAAAAACATACTTCATTCGTCCCATATTAATAGTTCCATGTGAAAAAATAATATTTTTTTGTGGGCCTCACTTTTACAAAAACACTTCTCGTTAATAACTTCTTTTATTTTTGCTTAGATTATACATGTTTAGATCACATATTTTTAATGCATTTGAAAAACTCCTGAAGAACTCTATCAAATGAGACTTGTTGTGAAATTGGTCTTGAATATAAATAATGTGTTTTATGACACAAAGTTCTTCAACACTATTGACTTTGCTGACCTATGACATAATATTTACTGTGTGAGATATGGGTTCACAATTATTTACTATATATGTATTTTGGTCAATACATAGTTTGTTTATTTCTAAGACTTATTTCTTAATTAACTCTCAATAGTTGTAGTTGGAATCGATTTTATGAATTGAGCTCCAAATTAGAATAAGCCAATACCAAAGCCAGTTGACATAACACCAAAACGACAAAGAAAGAAGAGACAGATGTTATTTATGAGACATTAAATTTGATTCAACACATCACTAATCGATTCAAACTTCACATGACCTAAATTGCACGCACAAATAAACATAGTTTTGATCATTAAAATATAATTTATTATAATATATATGTCGCATATGTTCTTACAAATATATATTTTTAAGATAAAAAAGATAGTTTTTCAAAACACACTCTTTTATTACTACCATGCCAGCAATTTTATGAAAAAAAAACCGTAGGTTTCACCCATCATTTTAATTTTTGTTTTATGTTTTTTATTTCACATAAACACCCCTAAGGTTTAGAAATCTTTTCATTTATATGTATGTGTGTGTATATATATACCCCTACAGTTCATCCATCATTTTGGTTTTTGTTTTAGAATTTTTATTTTACACAAACACCCCTAAGGTTTATAATTCTTATCAAGTTTATTTTTAAACTCAAAAAAATATTAGAAAAATAGCAAGTTGTTGTGGCACTGTTGTCGGACGTGGCCTCTTGACTAATGAAGGGTTGCTGACAATGGTGGGAGGCAGTAGCGGAAGGCATGGTGGAACACATGGAAGATGTTGTGTTTGAAATTTTGATTTCTATAGAATAATATATTTATCTTGAAAACTTAAAAAAGAAAGATTCGAAAAGGATGTTAAGTCTCTTCATAATGCCCTTCATTTTGGGCTCACTGTGAAGCCCCTGTCCTGTCCTCGTCCCCCTCCAAACGAAGTCCTTAAAAACATACTTCATTTGTCCCATATTAATAGTTCCATGTGCAAAAATAATTTTTATTGAATGGTGAAACTCAATATAAATGAATAGAAAATAAGCTTATGAAACTCTTTTATAAGTATTTAATCTTTAAAATTAAATAAAATGGAGCTATTAGGACAATTTCTTTTGCTAAATGGAGTTATTAATATAGGATAGTGGAAATACTCCCTTTGTCCAATATTAATAACTATATTTGAAAATATAATGGTTTGTATCAAATAAGAAAACCCACATTTAAGGGAAGGAAAAAAAATCAAACACTTTTTTTTTTCTAAATAAAGTTCTTAATACGGGACAGAGAGAGTATATTTTTTCCAGGAATAACAACCTAAGTCCACACACTATATAAGGCCCAACTGAAGAATAAGCCCATGTACACAAATCTACATACTGAGCCCACTTGGACTTATATGATGTGACTGTATCGGGTGCCCTTTATAACGGAGCGCGCGTAATATTTTTTAAAGCCGAATCCCACTTATTTTCGGGCTGGGCTGGGCTGGGCTTGCGGGCCGGTCGTATTATTTGCAGGGGAGCGCGAAAGACTATTCCCCCAGCGGTAGGGGGCCGACTAGGACGGTACGAAATCTCCCCCCATCGTCCTGCCTTTATCTATTTGCAGTCTTGTCATTATCATTCCGCACCAACCGTCAACCTCTTCCTCCTCAAAAAATTGCAGGTTTTGGCGGGATTTCGGAGTCAGGTGTTTTTTGTTCTTCGTTTCGTCCGTGTTCTGCCGGACTGCGGAGGCCCTCCGATGGTTCTTCACCTTTTTGTGGGTGGCTCTTCTTCTTCTTCTTCTTCCTCCACCTCCTTTTCACGTTGGGAACGTTTCTCGATCAGTATGGGATTTTCTACGTGGTCTTGGCTGGCGATTTTCGCCGGAATCTGGATTTTCATGATGGTTCTCTTCGCATATCCCGTTGGGTGCCTCATTGCAGCCGTCCTCGGATGTTTTGCTTACTTCCACTTTAAACCCACGGCTGAAGTTCGCGTATCCCGTCTCTTTGTATGTATAGAATTTTTTTAATGCTTTTCTTTGTTGATCACTAATGTGGAGGTTTAATTCTCTATTATTCTCTTGTTTAATGGGTGTTAAATGTTTGTTATTGGTAGTTTTTATGTTTTGATTTGGTTTTTGTACATGTGGGGGAGTTTGGCTTGAGCTTGTCATGAGGTGAAACTGGCTGACAGTGAACTTCAAAATACATGAAGAATTTCATTTTCTTGTATTTCTTTGATTGACTGAACTGGTTCGTGTTTGGAGTGAAGTATGATCAAATTTCTGATACCGCTGTTTTCTTAGCTTGCCCGAGGATCTCTTCTGTTATTTACTTTTAGGAACACATAAGAGGTATTCTAGGAGTTCTTTTTCCTTTTGTTTCTTTTCATTTGAGGCTTTTTGTTATGTGGTTTTATGAAATTGCCCGGTAGAAATGCAAACATTCTCGCCAAATCAATCTAACTGAAGCAGAGAGGTTATGAGTTGGGTTTGTAAACCGCATCTTATTTTCCTGGGGTCATTAGCTATTTTTATTGCATAATCCATGTGATTATTCTAAATGACTGTAGCGATTTAGGGGCTTTAATTTTATTTGTTACATTGTGGAAAGAAAGGAAGCTCCAATAACTGAGTGAAGGATAACTGGCAACTTGTCAAAAGGAGAGCCATTGGGTAAATCAGAAACAATCATGTGCTAGTGAATTGGTGGTAGATGGATATGCTTCCTTGTATGTTGTGTTCATCTCTTAATTTAGTTTCTTGCTAGTAGCTTTATATGGATTTTTGCATCATGTAGCTTATTTTCCTTCATCATATCAACAAAAATATTGGAAACATACTGGTGATTTTCCTGAAATAAAAGTGCACTTTTTTACTCTTATGATCACGATACAATACAGAGATGACAAGTAAAAGTTCTTCTATGTAGTATTTTCGACTAGCACTCTATTCAGCTCATTTTTTTGGCCATTGAAATGATGTTGTATATGTAAAGCAGGGGTTCTTTGTCGTGCGTGAATAGTGTAATCATAGATGTTTTGGTTTGTTTAACCAGGAACCAACTGTTCAACCCTTTGTTGAACAAGATACAACCACTTTCCAAGGAATGCTAAACAAAATTCCTCTATTTGTGAAACTCCCAAATTTCATCGGAGTATGTCCATTAAATTCACACTTTATTTCCTGGATATATATTCAAGTAGCTTAAGCATTAATGACTCATTTTACATTGAAATGCATCGCTACAAGGATGAGTGGATAAATACATTGGTGGAGCAGTTGTGGCCCTATTTTGCTAAGGTTTGTATGCACAATCTTTGTAGTTTTATTTATTCATATAGATCTATCTGTTTGTTGAGATAAAAAATTTATTTCAATCCTATGAAGATTTGACTTTTAGTAGAGCAAGATATGAATCAGTTTTCATTTTCTAGGCTTTTTGCAAAAGGGTGAAGGATTACATGATCTCTGAATTTGAAATTGACTCGCAAACAGTTGAAGATGTTACTTTGGGCTCACAGTCACCAACTTTTCAGGGTCTGTTGTTTTCTTGTTAATGTTGTTGGGACTATAACAATCACCATAAGTGTTGTTATATTATTTTTGGTAAATCATTAACAGCAAATATATATATGCTTTTGCAAGAATAAAAAGGACTAAATTTTCATGCAATTTCTCTTTTGTCAGGACTGAAAGTCTACAGCAACAATGACGGAGAAACAACCATAGAAGTGTTGCTGAAATGGGCAGGAAATTTATATGTGGCCCCTGCAAAGATATGGTTCTGGCAGATATTAACCATTCAGGTCACATGCATTATCATAAATTTTAAATTGGAACCGCTTTGTGTTGGTCCAGACTTCAGAGAGTTGAGCATTTAACTGATTTTCATTAAAGCTGAAAACTTGCAGATTGTGAACATGCAAATCACTGTCCGTCCACAAATCACTCTGAAACCACAAGGCCCAAGTCCGCATAACTTTTTGAGAGCATATGTGACGCTTGTGGGAAAGGTTTGTGTCTATATTTGCAAATAATATTAGAGTCAAATTGTAGATAAATTTTGATTTATTTATTTGCCAAAGATGCTTCATGATCAACTGATACTTGTGTTACTAATTTGTTTACTCTAATTACACAGCCTCGTGTGACTATTGATGAAATAAAAGTTCTGAAAGCAAATCCTCTTTATTTTTTACTCCAGGTACATATGTTGCTTCGGCCAACAATTTATAAGTTTTTGATATTGCTAAAAATTTAATTAGTTGAAACTTATTCGAAAATGATAATATTTTTCTTAATAAAAAAAAACGTTTGGGTATCTTGCCTGTTATAATGGTTGATCAAATTTGGCGAATATTCTGAATGCCAGTTTGATGTGAAGATGATGTAATTTATATTGTCATTTTTATAAAGATTTTTGTATGTATGGAATACTCACAGGCTTGTTGCCCTTGCAGTTTCAGGGCAAAAGAAGGATTGGAATACCTATTGATTAGTAACCACATTCAAAGGTACCTGGTTACAAGGAATCCTTATCACCTGCTCCTTGTAGCTAACCTCCACATGTTTTGATCAGGATGCTCTGATCCACATTGACATCAGCCATGCAGATGGTGTTCTAAACAAAGAATCACCTTATACTCCGGATGGAATTAATTAGAATTGCAGTGGATAAGGTGCAGTCACAACTAACTAGGAATTAGATTACTTGTTTAGAATGTTATAGTAGGTTGGACAACACTAAAAAATCGTTGTAAGATCCTATAATCACATTTATATTCAGGGGAACTAATTGGCAGGTGGAGCTGCTGTGTTACCGATTACTTTTCTGCCAAGAAGAAAGCAGTTGTTTCTTTTCACATCAAATCACAGTTATCCGGTATAGCATGTAGATTTACAGTGGGGATGCTAAGGATGGCTTTTATTTCTTAAATTTATTTTCTCCTAGAAAAGCTATCAGTACAGCCTTTGACTATATGCTTCTTGTTACAATAAGTTCTTTGTTTTTAAAACAGCTCCTTCGATTCAGAACATTTCCCCTATAAAAGAAAGCCTTGTGATTTGTGAGTAGCATAATCTAAGAATTCGTTCAATCATGGACATCCTAATTGCAAGTTCAGAATACTGCAAATCTCCTCATTAGGCTGCTCATTCAAGACATAACTTGCTATTAGGGTCGTTTATATGACTAAAGCACTCCATGGTTGCAGAGTCAAAACGTTTTGTGACGAGCCGAAACCCCTTCACTTTCGAGTCGATTGAAATAAGTGAATTTACAACAGGATGCACCAGTCCAAATCCACAAACAATGCCCTGACCGTGGATCAATCTGGTCACTCTCAAGTCCTCTCAACTGGGCAGAAGCTGGAATTAGATCAACCATAGTCACTCTCAAGTCCTCATATCTGTGTCGATTCCGACACTTCTCATTTAATGGAAACAAATTTAGAGCAGGACATTCCGACTATACCAAAATTCCCATCATAATTGTCCCAATTTGCAACATTCTTACGCTCCACATCCTGACAAAAAGATGTGCGCCAATGACCAAGTCATCCAAACACCAATAGTACATATTAAGAACTGAATTTTTCACAGTAATGGTCGAACATGGTCCAGATTTGACGATATAGCGCATTCAGTGAGAACTACATACCAATTCCAAAAGAATACAAGCCTGGATAACACTCAACAGGTCGTCGAATTTGGCCAGATTGCCAAATTTTGTCCGTTTGTGGAATTGTCAATTATCATTTCACCCAAATTCGCCGCTAAATATGATTTTAGCGGGAGGTTAGTGAGTTATTAGCGGCAGATTTTAGATTTTGTCAAATAATACTAGGGAGAGATGAGGTGCCCCTTTTTTTTTGCTTCTTCCTCCAAGAACTCGGCCGTTTTGGCGGGAACCGAGAGCCTTTCTGCTCCTTATCGCTGCCAAAGACCATCGCCGTCCGATCCACAAAGAATATTCATTTTTTGGCGTTGAGACGGAGGAACCAAAAGAAATAAATCGGCTGTGGCTGTCTGTGGAAGAACCGGCGCTTGTCCCTGCCTTAGCCTAGGCAATTATCGCCGAAATGGTTCATCTGGCTTCTCATTCAGTCTCTTCGCACGTGGCGTTGGGTGCCTCCTTTGGGCAGCAGTCCTTGCAGTTGTCCTCGGTATTTAACGTTACATATGTGCATCCACAGTCAAGGTTCGTGTCTCTCATCTCCTGTTTGCAGAGATTTTTATGCCTTCTACACCATTTGACTTCTATTTGAGAATGTTCTCGGCATCAAGTACTTACTAGAAAATATGAACAATGTGCATTAGAAGAGGTGTGATGGGTTTCTTCTATTCGGTTTTAAACTTATTTGATTGTAGAACCAATTTTGTGTTTGACAATGGTATAGGCTCTACACTATCAACGGTAAATTCACCAAACCAATCACAATAACCAAAGGTAAATTCACCAAAATTTACTAAAAGATTGTAATCTTGATAAACGTTGTAATTGTAAAGAAAAATACACGACAGCTTCCACCATGACTTGAGAAAACACCGCATTTTTCCACATTTGGATACTACGGTCATGCTTTAAAAAATTTAAGTCCTCTACTTACTGTCTGGGAATTTTGCCTCGTAATTCTGGGGAAGCTGCAAAAACGGTGTAAGTAGATCAACACATTTCATAAATGAACATAATTAAGTCGTCACAATGTTGAAAATAATCACATATCGTACCATAAATGTAGCAGAAATTTGCTTGCCAGCAAACCACCTTCCATGGAGAGCACGTTGTGCACTAATTGCAGATGTAGCGGTATCAAAACGCAAATATACATGGCCATCACTGTTCCTGCTTAGTCAGTAAGTAACTCAAAGGGTTACAAAGCCATAAACATGCACCAGCTCAAACACTGGCAGGGATTAGTTCAGCACACTAAAAACAGCCTGTTAAATAAGCTAACAATCTATATCAAAAAATACTATAAAAAAGTGTGAAGCCCTCTCAAAATGTGAAAAAAAAACACTCCCTCCCTGTTCCAGAAGGTTCGATAGTGAAATTACTGACCTTCCTTCCTGCTCTCTATTGTACAAATGAAAAGACAGGCTTTATACAGGAAATAACACCCACTTAAATTAATTTGATCATCAGTAATTAATTTATAACTATAATCTTTTAAAGCTCTACAGCTCCACCAGGATCATTCCATTTAACCCAGTGAAACACAATTTAATTAAAGTTCATTCTTCATTTATCTTTATACTTTTTAAATTGACTTTTCATTTTGTATTAATTTCTTCTTCAAAAATATGTACTTCAATTTTATTTTGATGTAAAGGGCCTGAGCGTCTCAAATTCGACATATATAATATAACTAATAATAAAATAAATAAAGAACTGTATAATTCCTGTAGGTCATCCATTTACGTACTAAATATTGTTTAATATTTCAATCAATTTTGTGCCATACTATGCAGGCGTATGCAGCTAACTAAAGCGAGACAAGAAAGAAATAAAGATAGAAAATGTCAAATATAATAATTTCTTATAATGGTAAAAAAACAACAAAATATTAACTACTAAAATTATGAAGACTATCAAGCAAACATAATCATAATCAAGTAGCACCTTCTTCCAACAATTTGGGGTTGACGACATGGATTTTACACCTCCATTTCATCGTGTTTTGTGCTAACTCTTCCATAAGAGATAGAGCAGTATATCCTTTCTTACTAACTTGATCCAAGTTCTTGTATTCTTGTTCAGCCCCATTTACACATGTTTCATCAACATCATCATACACCTTATCCCAGCTCCCATTTACACATGTTTAATGCAAAATATTTTTTATTTTCCAAACTTAACAACTCCGTATATAAATTTGTAGAAAAAGACAATTGCAAATATTATGCATGAAAGAGGATGTGGAGGAAAGTGTTCAACTAATCTGTTTGTATTCTGTGTAGACTACCCATACCCCTATCTCTGTTCTTCCATGAAAGTAACTTAGAAAGGATTTATCACACAGGTCTTACATATTACATATGGACAGGACTTAATGAACAGTCTACGACTTATTTGTCCCTCTATTAACTGATTGAACACACTTCCACAACTTTAAGCAATTTTGTCAATTGATGCCTGCAATATTGGCTAAAAATCTTCTTCTATTTTTCATGGATATATCCTTTAAATTTCTAACAGTAGAAAAAAATTCGGGGGAAGGGAAACATTGAGATTGGATCGCATTAAATGACTCATCAAAAGCCCTTCTTATTCGTTTTACTTGTAAAATCACCTCCTGATTCTATGTGGCTGTAGCTTTTTTTAAATTTCTCAGTTCAAAAAATGGAGGAACCAGAGAGTAAGGAGGGAGAATAAATTACACGAGGAAAGATTCATGTGATAACCTGGAGGAACCAGAGAGTAAGGAAAGGGGACGTCACTGTTTGGTTGACTATAAATCCTTGAGGGAGAATTGGAAGCATCAGATATGTTTCATGTGATAACCTAGAGTTTTTGTCTATTTATAACAATAAAATGCCATTATACAATCTTTCCTTTTATCTCATTATTAATTGTAGTATAAACCAGCTTAATTATAAGAGTTCTCCAAATACATCCTATGCTCTTCCGCAAAATAGCAGACAACAAAAATGACCTTGACACTTGCATATGCAAACATCCTCTAAAAAAAAAACATTTTTCATAAAGGTCGCATCAGCAAAGCATCCAGCATAATACCCTCCCATTATTCACACAAGAATCCTATACAATATGGCCGCCAAAGCACGTATGTAGAATCCATGACCAACACCAGCATGAAATGCATAAAAGACGATGATGATTAATCACTTAGCCCAACTATAGCCATCATCAATCCTATATTCATCATAAGTTATCTCCACAAAAGTTAGTTCCTCGTAAGTGCAACCAGGTCAACATCCATTATTTTAAGACTCTTCCTCCATCTTCAAACAAAAGACCATATAGGTCACACTTCACAAATTCACCTTTTATTTGCTTTGGTCATGACAAATTCATCAGACGGTACTCTACTATTCTATTACCAACGGCACCAACTACTAGATTCTATCAACCTCCTATTCCTTCCAATCCGGCAAACCATAATCAATCTACCCACATTAGTCGACATGCTTCTTCTTAGAGCTGCTCTTCACTTGGCCCATTGAAGATATCAGAACATGGCGTGTCTAGTTGGCTATTTGGTAGCATTTTGCCTCCCAACTCAAATGCACACAGGAACTCAAAACACATTATTCATGCATAATCAATCACACACGGCAAAAATTATGACTAACAAGCCCAATACTATAAATATTTTGAACAAGTATCTTAAACTTTTGTGATAAAGGAAACAATAAAAATTTTGAGGAATTATAATACAATTAATACTTTAGATAATAGACACCGTCAAAATTCCAGTTACTTACTTGTCCACAAAGATGTGCTTAACCATGCCAAACTTTGAACATTCATCTTGGACATCTTCTTTGATGTCCAGATCAAAATCTGGTTCACTCTGTCAATATAACAAGACGTCAGAGAGAATGTCAAGTAATAAATTGAGAACCTCCGAACACAAAAATTCACGAGATTTGCAGATCTACCAACCTCTATTTTTGGATCAAACATATTTGTCAGCAGAAGACACTCAGTAGGAATAACAACAGGATTTGATTGTGGGATTCCAACAGAACCAGTAGCAAGGATTGCACTGGGTATTACTCCAAGTGCAGTTACAGATGTCTGTCCTAATCCCGGTACAAGGGGAGCAGCCGCTGCAGCAGAACCAAGCGCTGGTGCCACTGACAGAGGAATGCCAGTGCCATTTGTAACAACAGCATTACCAAGTGAACCAACAATACTACAAAGTGAAAAGAAACACAAAAAATTTATTCATTAGGCTTCTGTTCAAATAGTAAACGGTTGTGAAGTATACACACATTCCCAGTAGCATGCAAATGACATGTCCATAACAGTGAAAGCACAAACCTAGTAGCAGTGCCAGTTCTATCCAATTTCTGCATGAGAATGGCTCTGGAACGAGCATTCAGAGACTGCAAATTGTACAGAACAAAAAATCAAACTAATTTCAATTGAAGTGAATTCTTGTAAGGGAAAGCAACATGTTTGTCCATATAAACATGTTAATTTATACAGGTATTCAAGTCAAAGAAGCATAAAGCAAATTAGAAACCACAAACAAGATTGTCACTAACCAATCCTCCACCATCATCATCATCAAAATCTGCAGCATTTGCCCCAACTTCTTGCATTCCAACTTGATCAGTAACAGCTGAGACCTGAAACATAAGGTAATCTTCAAAACTTCAAATTTATAAAAAACCAAAAATGAACAGAAATCAATGAGCAGTCAAGCTCCAGTTTTCCATTTATAAACCAACTCCATAACCTAGCATTCAACTAGCATAGTATATTTACAGACATGAGATGATGCTATTGTCCAAAGCTGCCCTCCTCCTTTTGGACTTTCTTTATTACAGCAGATACCTAATTCTGATTCAGTAAAGTTTAATTCTACTGATAGCATTCCCAACGATCCTGTACCAGTTAGTACCTCGGAAATCATCCACACGGGCAACACACCACATTCTCAAGGCTTCCAAAGCATTGGGTGTATGGACTCTACAACTACAAAGTCAAGTGTCTTTCTTTGCAGGTATCAGATATCATGAAGCACAACTTCTCCCATACCAAACTCAGAAAAGAGAAAAAATATATTTCCAAACTGGTCACTTGAGCCACTAGTGCCTTGCACTAACCATGTCAATAATCCTAGGGGTGTAAACGGGGGCCAGGCTGGCCCGCACCCGCTACAGTAACTGGCCTGGCCCGCACAGGCATGCGGGGTGAGCTAGGCCGGGCCGTGCTTTCCAAGCCCATGGGCAGCCAGGCCCGGTACCCCTGGGCTGCAGGCCGACCAGCCGGATGCAGAGCCCACCCTAGTCCCAACCCCAGGCCCGGCAGGGTACCAGCCCTGCTCCGCACAGGCTCCTATTTTAAAAAAATATATATTATGGGCAGGCCTCGCAGGCCATCTGGGCCGTCCCCCCCACTCAGCGAACGAGCTATGAGCAGGCAAGGCCCTGCTACCAACCCTAAATAATCCATAAGGAATGAAAAATTAAAGAACTTTCTTAGAATTGAAGGTTACTTAGTTCCAGATTAGGCAAAAAGCATATACAGCCTCCAATACCTATATCTAAAGAGGGTCAAAAAGATGGGCCTAATATATTCTTTGATGCAATTTCCTGATTTCTTCATGAACCTACCTTAAACTCTCCTGTATAATCCCTCACTTGCATGCACATTTTTTTCCTTTTTCAAGCATAAAAAAGAGATAAAAAAGGAAGCTCCCTGGAAGATTAAAGTGACTGAACAAGTTTTCTCTCTAGGTGATGATAGAGTGATAATAGGTACTCGCAAAAATAGACTCCCCGGTCCCTAGTCACAAGTCGACCATTCAATATCAATTAACAAGTTACAGTTGAAAGCTCCAAATGAACAGTCTCAAGAGTTAAGAAAAATAGTAATCTCGAAGATGAAACCGTTTGACTAGCTCAATAGACAAAGAAATGGAATAGTTTTTATATATGTTTTACAAGGGAAAGATAACAGCAAACAAAAGCCATTCATGCAGCAACCAACTCAAGCTATGACTCAAAGACGCCAAAATAAAAAATTAATAACCATTGAGAAGAAAACATATCACAAAGAAGCAGCTAGATGTTTGTCCCCAAAATCTAAACAACAAAAAAAAAACTGCCTCAAGCCTTGCAGAAGCATACCTTAATTATCCTTCCAGCAATATCTAGCTGGCCATTTAAGCTTTGAGCAGCCTTTGCGTCCTCGAGGCGTGCGAACTGTCAAAAATTCATAAAAAACAAAAAAGAAAAGCAGTTTTTGAGGAAAGCTAGCAAACCAAATCCAAAATCATATCTAATACAACCTAATTGGACGGAAAATAAATCAAATTATTACAGTTGCATAAGTTTTTGGACAAAACTCACTTGGACAAAACCAAAACCTTTGCATTGCCCTGTTTCTGGGTCAAGAGGCAACTGTACGAGCTCCACAGTACCAAAAGGCTCGAAAACCTGAAATTAACATCAAAATCACACTATTAACATGATGAAGTCCTTACACAGGAAGTCCACAAAAGGTGAGCTCAGATTGTTACCAGTTATTCAGCAAAGCCATTAAAATTAAATAAAAAACATCAAATTACAAATTGTTGTAAACATTATCTTCCAATTTCCATTCAAGGACATTCCAAATAATTTCATGGAACATCTAGGAAACTATCAACAAGAAGGCAATTGAGTAACTAAATCAGTTGCTAATCATCAACATTTCTGCCGTAATGTAATATCAACTTTATTTCACCTCTTCACCAGCAGCCACTTAATTAGTTTTTGTAAAAAATACAAAAATGTTAAATGACATCATTCTAATTGTAATTGTAGTACCGGAAGAATAAAAAATGAACAAAAGATCATGAAGAGGCTAAAACACAATCCTTATTAATACCAAGAATCTAGACTGAAGATTTAATTTTAAGTGTCTAGTACATAAAGAAGTAAAAATTGAACTTAAGCCAGCATCGGAGGAAATCTGTCTAAATAATAAAAATCCTTTGGGGCTTGCATCTACCAGACATTTTTTATTGTGATAAAGAAAAGTTAAAGACTTCATTCTGTTTTCTCTTCATTGGCAAAGTCTAGACATTATTTCCCCACATTCCTTCTTTTTCTCCATTTTCAAATCTAATAACGCATGGCCTTTCCAACAGCTCTAGTTCAACTCTGTTACACTCACATCTTCCACTCAACCACATCCTACACTTTTTCATTCCCTGCAGCTCTTTCAGTAGTTGAAATCAAACTCTAGATTTAAAACAGAAGTTGATATGCTTGTGAATCAAAACTAATTAGACAAGATTCAAATGACTCAGACAGAAGAACACGCACCCATGCCCCCAAGGACCAAACAACATTAGCAGATGAAACAAACTCTAGAGTTAGAGCAAAAGTTGATATCCTTGTAAATCAATTCATTTCATAAATTTGTCATGATTCATATGAATCTGAGAACAAAAAACACAACCCATGCCCCAAAGATCAAACAACATTAGCACTTTTCACCTGACGAAGTTGTTCTTCAGTAATGCTGAAGTGCAGATTTCCAACATATAGCTTTCTAGCTCCTGCTCCAGCAGAGGCTGCTGTAGTTGACTGGACAAGGTTCTTTTCAGCCTCAGATGGTTTAACCATCACTGGTTGACCAAGAAGCAGCTGACCAGATAATGCAATTGCCATTGGAACTGACATCACATCATAAAATTCAATATACCTGCAATAGACCACAACAATTAACCCAGTCCTTTCAACAAATATAAAAAAAAATGAACAGGAATGTATATTATCATAGTTCCACAATTTTACATACAAAAGTAGTCATTTCCAACCATAAAAGCTAGGAAGCCCATTCTAGGTAACTAACTACGTGCAACTTTAAGTAAGACAAAATGAGCCATTTAGAGAAAAAAGATAAATAACAAATAGCAGTTCTTGAATAGCTTGTGATGGAAGCCACATAGGCACAACTCCAGAAGTCCTAAAAACTTGATTACTGCACGAAGGGCACTTGGTGGGTCTTGAGAATCTACCATTATGGAGCAGACAGTGCCACAAGCCAAATATCCTCATCCCATACAGATCGAAAGAGAACCCTACTTAATCCTAAAAAGTATAATGGAATGGAAGTTACCAAAAGTTCATACATTTTTCAATACAAGCCAAAGCGACTATTTTTCTAAAAGAAACGAAATAAATATAAACATACCCAACTCCCTTAGAGCGCCTTGAATTCCGGTCCATTATAAGGCGTACATCCCGCACCTACAAGAAGCAAACATAAAAGCGTTATAACAAATGGCCATTGTAAGTGAGCAATAGCATATTCAAAAGTTTCAACTTACGGAACGCTGTTCCTCTGATATAGATACTTTATAGATTAAATTATTGCACCATGAGAGGCAGCCTATATGATTGCCTGTCACGTTTTAAGTTCACAATTAAACTCATCAAGTACAAAAATGTATCAAAACGAAGAATATTGTCAGTATGTAAATAAGTTGAAAGACAAACTTATCATCTGCGTCATATAGTCAGGGCACTTATTCCTCCCTGGTTTCCAGATACACTGGAAGGCCTAAAAGGTAAACTTTATAGCTAATCTAAGTACAAAATTATTAAAAGCCACCTATGTAACTAAGTTATAAAATTTGTTCTTTCATTCCTTTCAAGACAAAATTGTTCTTTCAGTATTTGTTACAACGGTTCATTTTAAAAAAATCCAAAATCATTTGCATCGAGCAGAAACCGAAAGACATTATTTGATTATAAAATAAATACATAATACAATATCTATACTGACCTTGCCAGCTCTTGAGAAAAATTCATACACGTCTCTCTCATCTGCCTTCAAAGAGATCTGTCAATTCATAATCACAAGAATAAGAGATGTTCCTTTTAGCAAGAATAACTGATACATAGATGCGGAAGGGAAGAATGGATGTACAGGACACCTGATAAGCAAATACAGTTCTTTGATCCCTTTCAGGATCTGCCTCTGGCTCCGCATCATCTTTCTTCTCCTTGTGGCGTCTGTACATTAGTATTAGGTAACATGTTAGAACAAGCCAAAAAATTGGCTATATAGTTTTAAAGACTATATATTTCATGCAAGGAACAAATATATAAGGTATAACCCAAAAAATAAGTGAGAAAGCCAGTTCAAAACCAACAACAAAGAACAAAAAGTCATTGCATCCAAAACCAATTGAAGACTAAATTACATAAGCAATCTGGCAGATCACCTCGAGAAAATAACAGGCACCAACCAAGCATAAGGCAATATTTCCACTTCGACAAATATATGGAGCCAACAATGCCATATTTATGTGATCTATAAAGCAAAATTTATTACAAAACGATCCGCTAGATCATTTAAATATAGAATATCACTCCCAGAATTCTTCTCAAGAAGGAGGTAATAAAGCTATAATACAGTCGGTTTGTTCTACAACCACGATACACTCAAAGAAAAGCCACCACAAAGTAGAAATGAACAATCACACACCTCTATAAGATGTGGGAAGGAAGACCACCAAAGTCAAAATTAAAAGAAGCTAAAAGCACAAGAAAAATGGCACATTGAAAAGATCCCAAAGCAATGTTGTAAAAAGTGTAATGCATAGCCTCACTAACATCAGTTTTATATATAAAACTCTAAAAAGTGAAGAAAATACCTGAAAAACATAAAATAATAAATAATAAAATGATTGACCCTGATGCTGGAGGCGTACATCACAAGGCCAGAGGCATTCATGAGGTGCATGTCTCATGAGACCTTCGCCTCACCCTGAATGCCTTGACCATTTTTAAATGTCCTTCCCTGAGGTGAATCTCGGGGGAACACTTCTTAAAAAATCGTCCCAATCCCATTGAAAAATAAAAGAAGAAAGAACGAACACACTGAACTTCAGAAGCAAAAAATGCCGCTGAAGTTAAAAATTCACAAAAAACCTTCTATGAGATGCAATTGATCTCCCAACAAATAGCCTTATCGTAATGTGCCACAAGTTCAACACAAGACCTAATTATCTGCAACAATAACAGAGCCTGCAAAGTAATATATGGCTGTATCTGGCGTTAAAAAGACACCCAAATCCCTCATAAGCATCAGAAGATGAAGTGCTTTTGTGAAGCAAAAGCCCATGAATCTCTCCTCACCAGCATGTCTGCACCAGAATAAATTACAATTAAGCCATTGCGATTTATGGATGTGGATAACGAAATTCATAAGATGACATCAGCACTCCCTTCTAGAAAACTTCCAAAATCACCAATATAACTCTTGTAATTGCAAGAGTCTAAAATCACAACAGAATATCCAGACGGAAGAGCTAATTAAGCCCAGAACCTGTATTCCTGGCCAGACACATCTGCAGGAATGACCATCCAAGGGTTGTCCTAGCAAATCTGCGTGTTCCCAGAATCTTCAATTCAATATTTGAAACTTCCAAAATGCATAAATTACAATAAACACAGGCAAATGCCGGACAAAAGTTGAAGTTAGAACGTCAAACGAGAGGTTTCGTGGAGACAAAACCAAATAAGTCATCCGATAAAACATGAAAAACAACCACCTAGCAAAAAACCATATGATTCACACCAACAAATTTTTCGACACCAAAAGGGTCCAACAGCAAATCACAGAATACTTTGCTCACAGACAAACTAAGCAGAATATCCACTTACCATACTCCTATATGCATTAGAACCACAACGTGAAAAAGTACATAAATCTAAACATTTGTCTGATTGAAAACACAGACAGAAATGGCACATAAATTTAGCCACATATCTAATATATATGATTAAAACCACAAACATGAACAAACATATAAATTTAGTCATGTCTCTGACTGCATTCCAATACCTGCCGTCTCGGTCCCGTTCCCTCACTTCTTTCACAATTTCCTTTTCCTTTTCCTTCTCCTTCTCCCTCTCTTTCTCCTTCTCCTTCTCCTTCTCCTTCTCCCTCTCCCTCTCCTTCAATTCTTGACTTCGACTCCGTCCCGGTCGCTCCCGCTCTCTCACCTTTCCTTCCCGCTCTTTATCTCGAGCTTTCTCCATCTCCTTGTCTCTGTCTCTGTCCCTAACCTTTTCTCCATCTCTACCTCTCTCCTTGTCCCGGTCTCTATCCTTCTCCTTATCTCTATCTTTCTCTCTTTCCTTTTCCCTACCCCTCTCCTTCTCCCTCCCCCTCTCTCGCTCCCTCTCCCTCCGCTCACCACCGCTCCGGTTCCGGTCCCTGGCATCGCGCGACGGGCGCTCGGGCGAAGTCCGACGGTGCGAAAACAATCCCCTCCCGCCGCCTCCTCGGTCGTCCTCGACCTTCGCCCGCTTGGACCGGCCGTCCCCATCAGCGTCGCGGTCGCCCCCGTGCCTCGAACTTCTGCTGCGGTGCCTCTCGTCCGACTTCGACCCCTCTCCGTTGGCCGGACCTGCCTCCTTACCCGGATCGGGATTCTCCACCGTTTTTTCCAGGTAATCGTACTCGTCGAAATCCATCGAACAAGTAGAAAATTCGCCGAAAGTCGGACGACGGAATAAGATGGACGGAATATGAAAACCCTAAGAAAGAGGAACTCTGCTCCGCCTTGCTGCTGTTGCAAATCCGGAAAAACCCTAACACGAGGTTCAAGGACAGAGACGAGACCGTCTGGTCCAAGGGGGGCGGAAAGCCCTGAAACCGGAGGGGATCTCTCCTTATCGCTGTACGTTTTGCCTCCGGTGGGGTCAGGGGTAAGAGGAACATCTTATCCCTTGATTTCATTCCGCGCCCGAAAACTTGATTAATTACACAATAGATTTTACGCTTTCATTTTTAGTAAAAAAAATGCACACATGTAAACTTTATTAACACGGAGATGACGACATCACCACCCAAAAAAAAAAGTTGACCCTCCACATTATTAACATACAATCTATGAATGATGTCCAAGGTACTCATCATCTGGGGTATCCAAAGTATTTTTAATGCTCCCTACTCATTATACGCTGAGTCTAAGAAACACATGGGAGAGGTTGGATTTTAAGATAGGTGGTGCACATGCTAGCGCATGTTACACTTACACTAATATGCGCTAGCGTGTGCGCCACTCATCTTGAAATCTAACTACTCCCATGAGTTTGTAACTATTTACTTACGCTAACGTGCACTAGCGTGTGCACCACCCATCTTGAAATCCAACCGCTCTCATGCATTCGTAAGTATTTACTTACGCTAACGTGCGCTAGCGTGTACGCCACCCATCTTGAAATCCAACCGCTCCCATGCATTCCTTATGCTCGGCGCATTATCAGAGTGGATCATAGAAAATACTTCCCTTGGGTATCAACCTGTCTCGGTCTCTCCATAATAACTGGTCTCCACCCTTGAAGTTTCAATTCACCTCGTCAAATTAGAGAGAGATGGATGCGAAAGAAGAAGAAGTCATCGAAGAAGAGTAGGAGTCGTGATGGTTGGACGATGGTGAAGCAGATTGACAGGTAGATGATTTTGCTGCAGTGGCAGTTGGTTCCATTACAATAATAGTAGGTAGAGTTACAGTTATAGCAAAAGGCATGGAGGCAATAGTTGTCCTAGTTGGCACAAAAGGGATAGTTGCCCTAGCAAAAGAAGATGGATAGGTAATATCAATTGGTGGAGGTGTAGTGGTAACTAGTAGTGGTAGCACGAGTAGCAAAAGTGGAAGTTTCTCCTCAGGTAGGCTAAGAAGTAGCAAAGCAAGAGTTTTTTCCTTTGAAGGGCCTAACCTTAGGGCGAGAGGCAGGCAGAGCAGTTACATGCTTTGCCGGTCGGGAAGATGAGGCACCACCTTTGCCCCTCTTGGCAAGAGCCCCTCATGGAGCTGCTTTAGTCTTCCTCTTTTCTGCCACTATTTGGTGTGAAACATGGTCTAACTCCGGTAGTAAGCATAAGGGAGAGGAGCCTCATTTTCTTGAGTTTGTATTTCCTCTTAGACTTGGGGAATACTCAACTGAAGTAGGTGAGGAATCAGACTACTCTCTTCCCTTCCCACTCATATGC
This sequence comes from Saururus chinensis, assembly GCA_035235625.1. Classification (NCBI taxonomy): domain Eukaryota; kingdom Viridiplantae; phylum Streptophyta; class Magnoliopsida; order Piperales; family Saururaceae; genus Saururus; species Saururus chinensis. The sequence continues at coordinate 36,518,776 of CP141141.1, forward strand.
GCAAGGGAACCACAAGCAAAATAGCACAAACAGCCACAAATCCGTCCTAGTGCAAGGGTCTCTGCCCAAACTATATTTTCTGCTGAAATAAAAAGTAGGGAGAGGGCAAGGGCTGATCCACCAGTCTGAAAACTCTCCTCTTAGCTCCCAATTTCATTGTGCATGAACAAAATTAGTTCTCAATCAGCCATGGCCTCCCTGCTCTCCCTCTTTTATAGACTAAGCCTGAAGCTAGTCGTCCTAGTGCTACTAGGAGTACAAACTCACCCTTACAAGAGTCCTCACCCTTACCAACTCTCAGCCCAACAAGTAATCTGCCCTTAGCATAAATCAGGAAACCTGCAAGAGAGTTCATTTTCAGCTAGATGTCCAACGCCTTGCTGCCTCTAAGAGTCGGACCATCCAAGGAAACCAGCTACCCATACTCCTTCCCATCCTAGGAGCGTAGCCAACCTGCCCATGTGAGTCCTAGTCGTCCTGAGAATTTGCTCCCTTGACTCCTACTCGCGCTAGGTTATCCTGAATAGGTGAATCTTGTCCACCTTATGAGTTCTCCCCTAAGTCCAAGTAGCACTCAACTTCACTGCTAGAGTTCCGCCCGCGCAAGGACTTCTACTCAACCTACTCCGCAAGGTGAGTAGCTCGTTTAGAACACCTTCTGCGCTATCCCAGCATCCATTTGTGCCCAAGGGGCTGCCTAAGTTATCCGTCACCTAGGAAACTTTGTTGTCCGCTACCAAGTAAGGGGGTAGCCGCCCCCTTCTCCCATCCAGCAAGTTAAGGGGCTAACACTAGTTGAGAATAAATCAATTTGAAGGTTTTTGTGTATGTAAACCTTAATAAATCTTGTCACCAATGCACACCTAATTGAGTAGAAAATTCTTATACTAGATAAATTCTAATTGAAAATAAATTGATTGAAGGTTTTTTTGTGTATGTTTTACCTTGATGAACCGTGTACTATTCAATACAAGTAGCAATACATACTGGGTTGGCTAACTTGTACATGGACCCTAGCCACATCTGGTGAGTAGCCCTTGGCGAAGTCAAACTGCACACCGATCAAACCCAATCTTGTACATGAGCCTTCGCCCCCCACCCCCTCCTCGAATATGTATAATTTCTCTCTGGTGTCATTCTATGTGATCATGTGGTTGGTCACAATGTCTACAATGCATTTGCTTCTTTGACATGAAATGATAAGATCAATTGGTTGGGCCTAGTTGTCGTACTTTGATGCGTTGAGGTTGAAAAGCCTTCCAAAAGGTAACCTTTATGTGTGCTTTAAAGAGTATTGATATTACATAAAACTAACTAAATAGGTGATATGGAAGAACATTGGTCTTGGGGTATGAGAGAGCGGGAGTAAGGAGCCAGCCATAATCTGATGGAACCAAAACCTCAATTGGCTATCCACCTCCATGTTGAGATAGGGTTTGTTTGGATTGGTGGAAAGTGGGGAAAAGAAATAATTTTTTTAAAAATCCCATAGTTTTGTTGTTTGGTACAAGTGCAACGAGGAAAGATAAACTAGAGTGAAAACTTGGAAAACATAAGTGAAAAATGTCCCCTAAACTTTATGCCCCTCAACCCTTGGATTTTGGGAGAAATCTACATGTTAAGGACTTATGTCTTTAATATTCCTAATGTCAACCTTGTCACCACGACTGCCACCATCACTATCATCGGCACCACCCTGCAACCACCACTCCTACTGCCACTGTCACCGCCACTACCACAACCACTGCCAACCTTGCCATCATCACTACCGTTGTTACTACCACCACCACCGTTGTCAACTGTCATAGGGCAGCAAAGCATAATACCTGTGACACATGCTGGGACACACTCACATGTAGATGTGTTGTATACATATGTTGCGCAATGTTGTAGATCTTCCCCGCAATGCATGCATACAAGGTGTGCAACGTTGTGGGTGGTTCCCGCTATACAACAAATCCACATGCATGTGTGCCCCAACACGTGTCACGAGTAGTACGCTTCATTGCCCCATGACACGCCGTCATCGCCACCACTACTACTATTACTATCACTTCCACTGCCACAGTTGCCACTACCACCATTGTTGCAGCTAGCTCTGCCACCACTATCACTTCCACCTGGATTCACTTTATTTTTATCTTTCCTTTCTTCCCAATTTTCACCAATTTAAATAGACCCTCCGAAGTCTAGCAACATCCTAATTTACCCCCACTAACTCTTCTACCTTCACCGAGGCCCCAAAGTCCTTGAATGACTTGAAATATTTGTCATCAATCTGACACTTACACACTCTCTAATAGCCTTTGTAACTGAGGCATGACCACCAGTTACCTAGTTCTTGGCGTTTTGAGTGTTGGGTGTGCCTACAAGTATCAAGTTGCCAAAATACGCGCTAGGCACCCTGGGTGCGATCTTAGTCTAGCCTGTCATCCCCCTAAGCTTCCTTTCCATTGTGACCTTCCATGCCTACTAGAACGCACTCAAAAGTGTCCATTGTAACCTTCCATATGTCTGCTAGCACACACTAAAAAATGTTGGGCTTCCTTCCAGACTATGCTCTTTCAAGTTTCAACGACTTTATGAAGTCGACAGAATAATAAATGGTTAAAGTTCTCAATGGAAGTGGATGTGGATGTGGCTGGAGGAGAAGGTTCATTTATGGATTCAATATCTTTGTGATTGAACTCATTCTTCAACTAGTCTCTAGGGGCAAAGACAATAACCTTGAGTTCTTGTAGATGAAGCTTGAAATTCTGGTTCAAGTAGAAAAAAAATGGGAAAGGAGGGAATGGGGGTCTTGCTGCTTTATGAGAATAGGAGTCCTAGGACTAGAGGTGTGGGAAATAGAGAGTTTGAACAAAAAGGGATTGAATGCTTAATGCTTTTCTGCGCTCACCAGCAAAGGTGCTTTTAACTTGCAAGCGTATCGCTATTAATTTATGTGGGAAACAAAGAATTCGAAGGCGTGGTTAATGAAGGTAATCTAAGGAATAAGGATAAAAATAGTTTAACTTTAAATTATAGTTTCACATATTCAACTAATGCTTTTCATATCTATACTCTGATAACTTTCTCGTGTAAGTATTTAAACATAGAGTTGTAAATCCATGTTGTTTATGCAAACTACAAGCACACATCATGCTTAACATGCTATTTTATGTTTAAGACATAATATATTTATAATTTAGCAATCTGACTTTTTTACTTTTAAAGCGTTACTCGCCTATTCTAGAGATTTTGTACCCTTCCTTAGTCTCCTCTTCTGATTTTGACACACCTTTGGTCTCCCTCTTTTTGTACGGAGTCATATTTTGAAGGGAGAAATCGTAAGGGTGTCAAGGAGGGATTTATACAAAGAAAAAAACCAAATTTGGTACATGACCGTCATCCTCGAATGAATTTTGCTTTCGTTGGTGTAATCGCCTTGCACACTGACTCGTCATTGGATCGGGCAATGAAACCCAAAAATTTTATTGACATTTCATGGACATGTGTTGTATCTTCAATAGTATGTTCATATTTTTACTAAAATGTGCTTACCGACACATTAGTGATAGCGTCGCCAACCCTTCTAGTAGAAATATTTTTTTATTATAAACCCAACATTTTACTATGAAAATGAACTTACTATTGTAGTTGTCACACTTGCAACCATCAGCATCCCCTTCAACCTCTATTGTTGCTTCTTTAGCCACCATTGACAATTATTCGTTCTCAGTTGGACAGAGCCCTCGTTAACAAATTATTCATCTCCCATGAATTGACCAAGTTCAATAGTCTTTCCCCATTCCTTGATTAGGTAATTCATATTTGGATGAGAAGTCTCTCACCCCATATTTTAGCCAGTCTACCTCGCTTAACACAGTTGGTGAATATTTACCGTTAGTTTATAGGTGGGGTAGGCTAGCTAAAATGGGGGTAACAAACTCCTTATCCTTCATATTTTTGTTAGCTTTACGGTTGTGATCATGGCAGTAGGTATTGCTTGCTTTGTGCAATGCAAGCGGTGAGGATTCCTTGCCGCAAATGTGGATGGCTATGACTAGGAGACAAGAGGAGAGGCATGAGGGAGACTTGAATAGGTGTAGATGGGTAAGTGGCTGCAACATGAAGAGAGTTGGGTTCGAGAGGGAGGGAATGAGTTGGGTTTGAGAGGAGGGAAATGAGTTGGGCTTGATCGACAGCAGGTCAGCGAGGGCAGTAAGTGACGAGTAATGACATGATGATTAGAGAGGGAGTGTGGACTGTGGAGAAATGAGTATGGATTTACTATATAAAACTAAGTTGGGTAGAGAAAGGTGAACCTTAAGGATATTTGTATTTAAAAATATAAAAAATGTGTCCTTAAATTATACAGTGTAAGAAAAGCACCCCTCTATATCATGCTACTAAATAAGACGATAAAATTTTAAATTTGCCTATTTTACCATACTTTTTACCCTTAATTCATATTTTATCTATTTTTTTTTATTTTTTTAAATTTAAATTAGTATGTGATACGAGGGTATTTTAATAAAATTATTATTTTTATATTCTTTTATATTGATACCACATGTCAACCTACTCTTGATTATTAATTCAATCAGCTCTATTTTTTATGTTACATTAATTTTAAGTATATAAGGTTAATACCCCTTAACTCGGATTCTCGAATACTTAATATAATTTGAAAGCTCTTGATGAACTTTATTAAATGAGATCCTACATAAGTAAGTTTTCTCTAACTTTTTTGTGGGTCCTATACATACAACATGCTTAGTAATAATACATTTTTACATTTATACTTATATTGTACATGTTTGTAAGTATTTGTATACGTTTTAAACTTGCAGTTGCCTATTACAAATATATATGAATTAATATAATATTTATAATTATATGTATGCATAATTTATAATTATTATAATTCTCACAATAAGTATAATAACTATAGTATGTAATTTTTTTTATGTTGGATATATATATAGGGGGGGGGGGGGGTCATTTTTAAGAGCTTGGGCTCTCACAGGACAGCGTGAGCCAAGCCTCTTAAGGATTCCAAATTTATATCTAACGACTCATGTTACTCAAGGGGACCAGCCATAAGAGCTTAAGCTCACCCCCTTGTGTGTGAGCCCAGGCTCTCAAACACTTTTGCCTATATTTTTATATTTATAATATTTTCCTTATCCAATTTATATTTATTATAATAATAAATATGTATTTTTAGTTGACATGTACACTCATCTTTTCCTTATCCAATTTATATTTATTACAATAATAAATATGTATTTTTTGTTTACATGTACACACTTCTTAATATATATATATAGCTGGTGCCAGTCTTTCCAAAAAGAGAAAAGTTAAGGGGCAGCAAGCATTACTACCCTGATCCTTCTAAAATATATTGTTCTAACTTCTAAATATATTATTACTAATATTTTATGAAAATCATCCATTCCAGTTCGACAATCTTTCCAATTGGGCGGTGCGCGGTCCCACAATGGGCGAAAGCTCAACTTGAAAATCGAGATGACCTTGGCGGCTGGCCCACCGGCCCCAGAAGCTCGAGAAATCCCATATCCGGAGCCCGCGAAAGTGATGCCTTTTCATTTTCCCTCTCGTCGCCGGAATTCGTCTTCCTCTCGCCTCGTCGACGATGGTAATGCTTCTTCTCTCTTCCTTCTTCCCTCCCTCCCTCCCTCCCTCCCTACTCTCATCTTGATCTCTCATTGATGCTGCTGGAGCTCCACCACAACTGATGCTCTTGTCTGCTTCTACTTATCCACGCTGCCGCATGCTCGCATTTTTTTGATCGCTTTCTATTCACTGCATTGGGTTATATCTTCTGCTTCTATGTTTTTTTCCTTTAATTACTGGCAAAGGTCCACATGCTTCATGTTTTGGTGTCAACAATTTTGTTCATCCTTGTGAAAAAATGTTCTTTTTGGCCGTTTATGGTTTGTAATCTTCAGTTTGTTTTATGATTTTTTGAGCTCGTTATTGATTAATCACCATTTTGAACCGACAGCAGGCGATGGGTGTATTGTGGGATTGAGCTGTTTAAACGACTGTTGTGTTGGAAAAAGATTGTGAGTTGTCTTCGTTCCAGGAGGCAAGGCAAACGAGTGGTATTTTTGTTGGGAGGCGACGATGGGGAAAGGACGTGTTTTTGTGGTTTCCTCGTCGGAAGAGGAGGACAGGGATACGCCTGAGCGGCGGAGCTGCAGTTCCTCGAAGTTGAGGGCACGAAAATCCGCTGCCCCGAAGAAATCCAGAATTGCAAAGAAGGCGCGCGCCTCCACTCTGCATAAGGAATCGTCCGGAATAGAGGAGGTTTTCGTTTTCACCTTTTTTTTCCCTATAGTGGAGTTACCTTGTTTAAGAATCATGTTTATTCTGTCGTAGTTTAAAGTTGATGTCGTTCCTATGGCTGTTTGTAGCAGTTTTACGTTATTTAGCTGAGTCTCATATTCCAGTTGCTTGCAGTGCAGGTTGATCTTGATATGCTTTCTGAAGAACTTCATGGCTTCAATGTTGTGCCTGGTATGATATGATTCCATAGCATGGCTTTCTCAATGAAAGTGGAGTAAATTTTTAGATAAATGGATCTGCTAGTTTTCTTCTCTATGTTAATAATTTAACTTATTGTAGAATGACAAATGGGCATTCACTGCTTCACTATCCGGATACTAATATTGGATTACCTGTTGGTTGTTTGAGCAGATTGAACCAGCCAGTTCGTGTTTTTTAGGTCCTAATTTGTTTTACTTAGTCTTCCTACTACGTTTTTGTTAATTTATCAATAGAGGGAGATATTTTCTAATTGGATTATCAAACTATATAAAAAAGACATATGTGTCTGCTTTCTTCAGACAATAGGACTTACCTCAGAAAGTTCATGCGCTTGGATTGTCTATCCGTGAAAAAGGCTATTCTTTGGCTGCCAGGATTGTATTTTAGCATTATATGATTTTGTATGTTAGCTCATTGAGTTGATTTTTTGTCCATGTTTACGGTGGCTTTCCATACCTGAGACTGCTTATGGTCTATGAAATCCATCCCAATATGTTATAGCAGACCCCTTTGGAACTGGTAGGAGTCAGTAATATAGTGGAGTTTATTTTTTCTTTGTTATGATCTTAATTCTCAACTCATATGGTCCTACAAGGACATTTGTATAGTGATAAAGGATACATAACCTTGTAACACAAATCTAGACAGCACTTATACAGGGTCCTTGACGGGTGTCAATTTTCAACACTTTCTGTTGGTTGGGTCTGTGCCGAAGATACAATCTATGGAACACTTCAAACCATGCCCAGTTCCACAGTCATATTGTCACAAAGAGATGAGAGTTTATAGAGATCTCTGTGAAAGATAAAGTTATAGATCTCAGTGGATATTTGTGAAGTTTTTTGGCCTCTGCTCTTGCTTGATTCATCTTTATAATTTTGTTCCTTCCCTCGTTTACTACATCTTCTTCTTCTTGCTCCACAAGCAGCAGCAGACAGCTCAGACTGCTGCAGCAGCTGCTGGCTGCTGCAGAACCTGCTCCATATTACTGGAACAACAGCTTTGTATGCAGCAGGATCTTCAGCAGCTACTGGAATGGAAGCTATTATGCAATAGCTGGCAAGTGGCAGCTGCAGCATGTACTGCTGCTTCCTGCATCTTTAGTTCAACCTGGTATTCTTGCATCCTGATCTCACTGGTCTTGGTGTGTAGTTAATTAATCATAATAATAATGAAGTAGTGCCTTTTCCCAGCAATTTGGGGTTGGCGACATGGATCTTACTCCTCCAATCTAGCATGTTTTGTGCCAACTCCTTTGTAAGAAATAACATAATCATATCCTTTCTTATTAGGGATAACATAATCATATTCTTTCTTATTAACTCCATCCAAGTTCTCTTAGGTCTTCCTCACCCTCTATTGGCATCATTTACGTAAATCTCTTCTAACCTTCTTACTAGGGCATCCATTGGTCTTCTTTGTCCATGCCTTTACTAGCGACTGAGCTTTTCCCCTAAATGTGCTACCCCTAAGTTTTCTTAGGTCTCATTACTAAAGAGTAGTAAAGAGAAAAAATGTTTTCTCCAGCAAGATCTCTCCTAGATGGGGTAAAAACCAACTCTACAACGCGTCAAGTCTCACTTTTCTAGGGTGTTACAAGATCCTCATGTGATTGCAAATTATGCTTGCAGTCACCCTTCACTGAAATGAAGATATCTTGATTCTTCTCGTGCAGAGGGTCCACATTGCTGACTAGATTTCATTAGCTTTTTCACTATCATTGCTTTTGTTCATTATGACTTGAATTGTATCATTCTATTTTGTTGCTCATATCTCTTCTATCAAAGATAAAAGAATGATCACCTCATTGACACCACAAAAACAAACAAGCAGAGTTCTCTTACCGTATAAGGAATGCTTCCATTGAAGTTTTGACTGACATTGTCTTGTAGTTTTGTTTTTATTAACTGCTCTAGCTGAAACTGATTCATATGTGAATCAGGTTGTCACTGGGGTGGCTCAACAGAGTTATGGGTTGACAAATATAAACCTTCCTCCATTCTGGAGCTTGCAGTTCACAGGAAAAAGGTGTTTGTAGTAATGTTTATCATATTTTATAGTTTCAAATATACAACTCCAAGTATGTGCGTTTGGAATAATTGTATATACCTTGGTAATTGTAGATTGAAGAAATTAAAATGTGGATGGAACAAAAGATTGAAATTTCTAAGGTAATTTCTAAATTTCTAACAGATACTGTTTTGATGTAATTTATGTGCACAACAAGCAGACTACTGTCAATTTACATTATTTATTACATTATTGATGCTTTTGGAATATCAATCAGGTTTCCATTTTTAAAATCTTTGTGATATTATCTTGAAATTGTGGGTTCGGTCCATTTGATATCTAGAGGATACTTACTGTCTGCCTTTCCTTACACCAGGAAGGATCTCATATCACTGCCCTGCTTATAACAGGGCCAGCTGGAGTTGGAAAATCTGTACGTTATCAGCCTGTTATTCTTTCTCTATTTCTTATTCTTCCCCTAAAAGATTCCAAATGGTTCTTTCACTGAATTTGATATTTTGAGTATTGCTGTTATGTTTTTCTTAATATCAATTAAGTTGAGACAAATATTTTATATGGAGACTGAATTTTTTTTTGACATGAAATTAGCAGAGTGTTCAACTCATGTGGCATTTGCCACATTGAATATAGATGTGAGGTGAGAGAGAAATCCTGCCAATTTTTTGGCAAATACTGCGGTCATGGTTTTGTGAAGTCTCAGGCCATTTTGACTGTGTGGCCCTAACCAATGCAACTTGTGACGTCTCCGGTTAATATAAGGATTGATATTTGTCAACCTTAGACTGAAGGGGTTTATGTGAGAATGAGTCCAAGTTTAGTGCCCACTATATTTTCAGCAAATTTCCCTTCTGATCCCTCCTCCATTGAACTCCTGTGGGGCCCACTTTTTTCACAAAGATAAGCCAGTAAATACATGTTGATGCTAACAAATATCACTTGTGTATTTTTTATAGTAAGATACAGTGTTGTGTCTACAATGAGGCAGGGATAGAATTTGCTTACATTAGACATTGCTAAAACTCCCTCCTATTGGAGGCATGGGTTCATTGGTTTTGTGGGTGAAGATCACTTAATCCCCAACAGAGCTGGGGGAAATTACTGAAAATTGTTGTTAGGACAGTTTCATAGTAAGTATTGCCTCAATGCCCTGAACTTTTGATGTAGTGAGAAGGAAATTTATCTTCCTAATCTAATGTACTCATGCAATTTTCCCATGCTTTTGATTTTTTGCCCAGAGGCACATTCTGATTAGAGATGTACGCTGCATTGACTGTCTCTTTTGTAGTTATAATCAGGACTTGAATTCATGACTTTTCTTTTCTGTTTTGCAGACGACAGTTCATGTACTAGCTAGCATACTTGGAGCTGAAGTATGTGAATGGAAGACTCCCACTCCAACCCTTTGGCAAGAACATTTGCATAATTCCAATACGGGTATATGGAGTTGCATATGCATGGAAAGTACTACAAGGATCTTTTCTTCCTAAATAACCTAATAGCGCCAACTGGAATGACTTACCCTGGTGTCATGATGAAGAATTTGCAATTAGACCTATGTGTTTTGAGCATAACATATTTTAGTTAGTGGAATTTGTTGGTTGTGTCCTCTCTGTGGAGACCAGTTTAATTCATAGTCCAGTTCTGCACACATCTGTCATCTATGGAAATAAAGCTGCTGCGTACGTGAATAATGTATTATCTTGAAAACATTGTCCTTTCAAGAAGAGTACTTAAGGCCCTTTTTGAGCATAAGATCTATTTGTTTTTAGCATAACATATTTTAGTTAGTGGAATTTGTTGGTTGTGTCCTCTCTGTGGAGACCTTTTTAATTCATAGTCCAGTTCTGCACACATCTATCATCTATGGAAATAAAGCTGTTGCGTACGTGAATAATGTATTATCTTGAACATTGTCCTTTCTAGAGGAGTATTTACGACCTTTTTTGTAATTTGTGACTGTTAAAGTTCATTAGTAACACACACCAGGTGCTGGCTGTCATCCTATAAATACATGTGACAAATGATTCTGATGTGTGAAAACTTCTCCTTTAGTTACTTTTTATTTTTCTTGTAATAGTTATAATAATGCAGAGCATATAGGCTTTCTAAGTCCAAATCGATTCATGCAAACATGTATTTTTTCAAAATGTTACTAGGTATATCTTACAATTCAAAGTTGGATGAGTTTGAGACTTTTGTGGAGAGGATGAGGAAATACCCTTTGCTTCCTTCACTATCCAGAGCGGGTTCAAGAAAACCCTCCATTCTTTTGATTGATGATCTTCCAGTGGCAAATGGAAGAGTTGCTAATGGGAGGCTTAGCAAATGCTTGCAATTTCTTGTACAGTTGTCTCTGATGCCAACAATTATCTTGTTTACTGGGTTCCGGAGTTTTGACTCAGGCTACAGCAGAATTCGTAACCAGGAAGACCTTCAATCAGATTTGGAAAGAGCAGGGGCATCTAAGGTACTAATTCTTGAATCTTTAAAGAGTCCTCTGTGAATAAGATGTAATAAAGAACAAGGTCAAATGAGATACATGTGTAGCTGGTAATTATGGTGACTGAGGATCGCAAAATAAGCAAGTTAATGGATGATCTGGTAATTTGATCATTGGATTTAATGCACCTTTCTTGCTCATGACCTTTTGACTGCAGAGGGCTGACTGGTTGCATAGGCTTTTTTAAAAAATAACATTCTAATACCATTGAATTTGTGGCAGGTGTCTTTCAATCCTATCACTGTTAATAACATCAAGAAGGTCCTCACTAGAATATGCAAAGAGGAGTGCTTTGAAGTAAGCTCTGAATTTTTAGATCATATTGCAAGAGCGAGTGATGGAGACATCAGGCATGCAATAACAACTTTACAGTACTTATGTTCGAGGCCACACAACACAATGTCTTCACCTTTATCTGCTCAAAGAATGACTTGTCCTGTACAACAGGCAACCGAGAATGCCAATTTGGCCCTTTCAGATGTCAACAATGACGAAAATTCTGATGCAAGGTTTCTGCTACCGTTTGGCAAAGATGAAACACTTTCAGTATTTCATGCCTTGGGAAAGTTCCTTCACAACAAAAGAGAAACTGTACAAGCTTCTGACTTGGGTAACAAAAATCTTCTTGTCTTTCAAATTCTTTGCTTAACAGGCACATTACATATTCTAAAAGTTGCTTATCTCTTCAAATTCTACTTGCTGAATCTGTTTCTTAAAATGGTGACATTAGTGTTAGTTTTCATGTTTTTCAGCTTAGAGAATATTTTTCTGAATTTATGATCTCTGCTATTGTTGTAGGAAAATGCCTGTTCCCTATCCAGGAGAGATATTGGAGACCTCCATTGAAAATGGATGCTCCTGAAAAGGTTCTCTCGCAAGCACATGCTCAACCAGGATCTCTTATTGATTTTCTTCATGAAAATGGTAATAATCTTTTCAAAAATATACTTTTTGAGATGCAAATTGAGTGATCTTCTTGTCAATTTGAGTGGCCTAATCTGTAAACGTGACATGTTTATGATGGACAAATGCTCCACTGGTCCACCAAGTATTAATCCTTGTTTGATAAAAAGCCTTCTATTGGTTGATGCAATATTGAAGGCATAGCTGTTAGAATTAAATAATAAACATTTTTCTGTGGGATAATTAGAACTAGCAAGAGTAAAATATTTACATCGTTTGGTCTAATTTAACACTTTGCTACCATCTGCATGAGATGTGAAAGGACATAGTCATTGCCCTTGCAGTTTTGGATTTTTTGAGTGATGATGCCGTTGATGATGCATGTACTGTGGCATCTTATCTAAGTGAATGTGACCAACTTCGTGCTACGGTTCCATATGGATCTACAATGTCTCGGCTGATGAGTAGAAAAGATGAACCGGACAGCATTCCCCAGCTAGTTGCTGCTTTAGTTGCTGTTCGGGGTGTGCTGTTTGGAAATTCACGCCCTTCACCTTCCAGGTCTGTTTCATGCACTTCCATTTAGTTCCTGGGTGTAATCAAATTAATAGACTAAGTGATCTATGTTTTGGTGAAAGCAGGTGGCATTCTATTCGGGCCCCAAAGCTTTGGCAAGCAGAGTTTTCGTATTTCCAGAACAAGGTGAATTGGTTCATACTACTTTTCTAAAAGTAAATGATGAAGGAAAATGTAATACCCTCTGTCCGACTTTTTGGGGCATGACAGAGAATACACTACTTTTCTTAAAGTAATGCTTTTCCGGGTGTGACAGAAAATATATACACCCTCCATCCGACTTTGATAGTCTGGATTGGAAAACCAAAAATGAACTAAAGTGGATTGGCAAACCAAAAAAGAAATAATTTTAGTTCATTTTTGTATTTTCAATCCAGGCTATCAAAGTTGGACGGAGTACATAATTATTTTAAAAAACACTTAATTCATCAACTCAGATCACTCATGAAAATTATTGCAACAATTTTTCAGACCTACTGGTTCCCTTAATTTCATTATCTGTTAATGACACGAGTCAATGTGTACCATGCTACTGTAAATAAAATGGTAAACGGCATTCTGCTGCCTAATGGGTAGGGCTGACCAGTAATTTCAGTTGATAGTGAGGAACTGACGTTTAGTTACATAAGTTGTAGTCAGTGTGATAGCTTCCATTCCAAGCTAAACTGGCTAAAGAAAAGAAAGCTATTGTCTGAATAAATTGGGATGATATTCAAATGGCAGAATACATTGATGACTGGTAATATCTTAACTTTTTTATTTTATTATTGTCATCTTGATTTTGTTTTGATGATTATAGAATCAGATGTTTCTAGAGAAATTTGAGGAAGCTAGTAACTTCAACTCATCTGGTCTGGCCGTTATGGCTACCGAATTCAGACCTGCTCTCAAATGGCTTCAACACCGACGAGCAGAATGTCATGGATTGCATAAGAAACTGGATCAACATTGCCAGCTGGAAGCAGAAGCTGCTGACTGGATGGTTGATAATCAACCATTAGCTGATGGTGACCTAGTAGAAAGTGAAGCTGATGAAATTGAGGACTGGTAGGAGAGTAGTAATGATGGAACACGAGTGAGAGGAGCTTACTCAGACTTGCACCAAGCGGCAGCATTTGTCGCTTTTGCCGAGGACGTTGAAGAATCTTGTAATTAGATCGACATCTATAGTTACACATTGGCCTTGGGTTGTCAGCGGAGGAAAAGAAAGTGTTGCTTTACTCCAGAAGAGATGGGCTTCAGCGCTGTTGCCCTAGCATGTAAATAGAAAGCTTACATGGCAACCCAGATGTGCACTTGCATTTTCTATTCTGAGTGTGATGGCTTTAAGGGGAAATGCTTCAGGATCATACACTTTTGTGTTGTAAATCAAGTTTATATGAGCATCATATAAGTTTTTTCGCTATGATTGTAATGCATGTTGAAGACATTTTCCATGTGCTAGCTGGCACTTTTGATGATTAAAAAGCCACAAGTTATGTAAATGGCCCAAACATTGTTCGAGCTGCCTAATGTTTTAAGTTCTTTTAAAAACTTATGCTAACCTTGTATACCGTTTTAGCCCTCAAGGGGCCTAATTTTCTATTGTTTATATGAGGTGGGAAAGAGTTACTTTTACTAACCTTGCACTCCGTTTTTTTGGTTAAGATTTGCCGTACTGAAATTCCATGTCATAATCCAGGAGGGTTGGATGCACATTTGTACAAAACTTATGTTGCGAAACTTCTGTTCACGCAAAAGCTGTTTATTTGTAAGGAGAGAGCAGAGGAGCTTCTCGGTGCTGACTTGATGCAGCAGCGGAGCGCTGGCGTAAACCATTTCAGTTGTCTCAATTTTTGGTATTTGTTGGTTAATTACACTGAAACTGATATTGCTTAAATGTGGATTTGAAAGAATAACTATTATGTATAATTTTTTTTTTCGTAAGCAAGAAAACTGTAAGTGGCAACAGGATGAAAGAATCTGATCCCAAAAAAAGAATAAAAGAAAAGAATGAAAACGTATTGGTGTCCGAAGGAGAAGTCCTTTTCTTGGCAGAAACTCATTGGAAATCCGTTACTTGGGTCCAGCAACTGCCAACTCTCTAGTCTATATAAGCAGACCCGTTACCAGCTTCTTCTTCATGCATCTCTTCTTGTTCTACCTCTGTTCACTTCGCTTCCTTTTCGAAGTTCAAAGTTTTTGTTGCAATTTTCACTAATGGCGGCGGCTTCCGTAGTGAACAGGGACTACCTCAAGGACGTGGACAAGGCCCGCAGGCATCTTAGGGCGCTCATCTCAAGCAAACAGTGTGCTCCCATCATGCTTCGTTTAGCGTAATGACCCCCTCCTCCAGCTTTATACTACGAGTATGTCTCAACAGCATGGCATTTTAAGTTAAACTTTGACGCTAAGCTGTCCCAATAAGTCACCATGTATCATATGCATTGTCGGCGGCTTGCTGAAGCGTTTAAAGAGTACATCCACCATGACTTGACTGCAATGGCTGGTTATTTCTTAGCGGCTTTTGTTCAATTTGCAGGGTTACCTAGTGTCCCGAATGTCAATCACTGGCTACTTCTTGAGTAATTTAATTTGTCTTTTCTACAGATGGCATGATGCTGGTACTTACGACGCTAAAACAAAGACTGGTGGTCCCGATGGTTCCATACGGAATGAGAAAGAATACAAACATAGTGCAAATAATGGTTTGAAGACAGCAATAGATTTTTGTGGTAAGATCTTCTGTCTTATTATTAGTTTCATTTGGAAAAATAATAATTTTTATTGAAAGATAAGACCCATAGCTAAGAGAATATAAAACAAGCTGCTGAGATGCATTTTTTTAAGTGCTCAAGTACTTAAATTGATCCAAATGAGCAAATGAAGCTATTATAATGAAAAGGAGGGAGTATCATTTAGTTCTCTTCATCTGACAGTTGGGCATTTCATGCCTTAATATTATCACATTTTTGGTTAATTTTTACTACTATCGTTAACGGGACGGGGCCAGGGAAGGGGACAACGGCCCCTAAGTTCCTCCTAATGTAGTCATTTATTCTTTAATCCTTACTAATTTTCTCACTCATCCATCTTACCATTATAATCTATGCAACATGTATTTTAAACTAACTAGAAAAGGATGATCAAATTAAGCAAAATATTCTGTCCTTAAGATAGAATTCGCACTCTCTAAGAATTTATTTGGGTGTCTACCTCCCAAGATAAGACGATCAACCACACGCTGTAGAAGCACCTTCACACAGCGCATACAGCGAACACATGTTATGGAAATACTCTCACAGAAGATGTAAACGAGAAAATCAAGTAATAAAAAAAAATAAAATAAATTTGTCTCAAAAATAATTATCTTCTTGACTCAACCCGGCCGCACATGCGAACCAAATTATGGCACACACAAGTTAACCCACTTAGGTGCATGAGTTCAATATGTATCTCCCCACAAAAGTGAGGTGGCTCAAGGGCTTAACTTGAAAGGTTAAACTTATACTTTATATATCAGCACTATTACATTTTTCTAGGCAACTTGGGACTATTTACTCCTTCAACCAATTCACATCTATAATTCTTATTCACTTCAAAGTAAGCTTTGGCTCTCAATAACCAAATGAGCTTAACCCACATATAACCCACTTCTAACATATGAAAATTAAGTCGGTAGTGACATAGCATTTCATCCCTAAGTGGAAGAGAAAAGCATCTGATTCTTTTAATGCTCCATCTTGGTTTGACCTAGTCCTCCTCGACTTATTCTTTTAATGCTCCATCTTGGTTTGACCTAGTCCTCCTCGACTTATAATGTTGATCTCATTCCTTACCTTGATAGAGATTTTTTATATTTTGATGGAAGAAATACATCGATCTGTTTTGATGTTTTTTCATGTCACAGAGGAAGTGAAGAAAAAACATCCAAAAATCACTTATGCTGACCTTTATCAGGTAAGTATAATTTTTTTTTCTTTTTTGGGGCGAGGGGTGGGGCTGTTGGATTTGAAATTGGAGAGATCATCAAGTAAAAAGAATATTAGTGCAACCATCTTCTAATGTAAAGCTAGGCAATTGGTTATTATTTGTTATCCGAAAGGATAAATTATTTTGTGTTAGGCCATTAGCTTCTCATAGACTAAACAATTATGAATTCATCCATGCTTTCAGCTTGCTGGGGTTGTTGCGGTTGAGGTCACTGGAGGACCGACAATTGAGTTTGTTCCAGGAAGAAAGGTATTATGATATTATATTTAAAAATTCATTCATAGCAGTACTTCTAATATGTAGCTTGTTCTGTTGCTTTTAGGATTCCTTGGACTCCCCTGAAGAAGGTCGCTTACCTGACGCTAGAAAAGGTTCCTTCATTTCCTTAATTGAGTCAAAAAAATTTATTCCGAATGTAATTACTTCATTAGAAGTTTGCACTCTTATGACTGACCCTGGTTCCTAGTTTAGCATAGGCTTGGCAGCATGACAAACATGTAGCGGTTTCATATTTTGGACTAATTTTAAGATTAACCTTGTCCTCACCTTTTGGGGAATTAGCTGAAACTGTTATGATGATGATAATAAATACAATAATATTCCTAATAGTAATCATCATAATAATACTATCTTATAATCATAAGGAAAAAGTTAATATGCGCCGTGCCTAGACACCCAGTATACTACGTGCCCTCCAATGAAGAACAGACGGTGCACATAAAGCAGGGTGGGCGGAAATTAACCCTAATTTAGATGGGCAGTGCAACGGCACCGGTACTCTAGTAATAATAATTAATAACAAGAAGAAGAACCACAACTGAAATTTTTGCAATTCTAATGCTACTTCTTTGCGGATGCTGTTTGAAGGTGTTCAGCACCTGAGAGATGTTTTTCGTCGAATGGGCTTATCTGACAAAGATATTGTTGCATTATCGGGTGGACACACACTGGTACAGCTTCAGAATCCGGGTTAACTCAACCTTTTTTTTCTACACATGATGACTATTTGAAACGCATATTTTGAGTTCGCTATCATCCTTTTGATGTAGGGAAGGGCACATTTAGAGAGATCAGGCTTTGAAGGCCCCTGGACAGAGGAGCCCCTCGTCTTTAATAATTCATATTTTGAGTAAGATTCATACCAATCTAATCGATTCTCAATCGGGTAAAATTGAAACGCTCTTTATGTCTCTTTGGTATTACGTAAACCCACGCAAGATATTGTATCAGGGAGCTGCTCAAGGGGGAGAGGAAGGGATTACTGAAGCTTCCTACTGACACAGCTCTGTTGGAGGACCCTGACTTTCGACGCTACGTTGAACTATATGCAAAGGTAACACTGCTGGATTGTCTCTGCCTGATGTTGTTGCTTCAATATATATATTGCTCTTTAACATGCTCAAAACATGTTCTGTGTACCAAGTATACCAAGTATGTTGAGTATTTTTGCTAGGACGAGGATGCGTTTTTCAGAGACTATGCTGAATCACACAAGAAACTGTCTGAATTGGGCTTTGCTCGAACTCCAAGGGCTTTCAGTGCGGCCGAAGTACCGGGTTTAAGGCGTGGCATACTATTAGCTGGAGTGGCTGTGGCTGCTGCTTTGGTGGCTGTGGCTGCTCACATTTCGTTGTATGGATACAAAAAATGATCCTAAAAGCTGGTTATCAGCTTTCTTATCCTAAATAAATGAGCAGTTCATGCTTTTCTCAACCACTTGTATCGTTGCCTTAATCCTTGTGTAACTTTTTTTATGAAAAATGATTCTTAGTTCAACCGTAACATCATTTACCAGACTTGTTTTGGAAGAAATTTACCAGGCTTGGTAGACGTGACTACAAAACCGCGTTGTTAAAACAACTTGGAGAATGGAGGCATTTGTAATAATCCAATATTCTGTTGCACAGGCACACATCTGTGCGTTAGAAATAGGAGGCTCCCACAGCTACTCCCAAGTATTCGCAAATTACTTGGGAGACACTATTTTGCTTTCTTCTGGACAATTTGGAAACACTGGCCTTCAAAACCAAGTGATTCGGTGGTCAACACCTTAACTGTAGAGTCCAATGCTGCAAATGCCGGTGTTGCTTAACAACCAAATTGTCCATTATCTGATTCAAAATTGCACTTGATTAAATACCAAGAAATGACAATCAAAGATTGGAACTTTTCCTTCGTTTTTTAATTTGTAAATTGCTGTGTCAACATTTCAAATCTCATATTTACAGACAAATCCTAAAGAAAACGATCTAACAAATTCAACAAATACTAAGAAGTTCTACAATAAAACTCTGAACAGTATACCAGATTAAATGACTGTAGTCTGCTAACGTTTCTGTTCTCGCTTATTGCGCTTGGCCTTGGCTTCCGCAGCAGCAGCCTTGACTGCAGATTTTGCGAGGGTAGTGGGTTTCAAGACACTCTTTGGATTGAGTCCTTTCCGTATCTTGAAGACAGCCCAAGCAGTCCCCAGTGCATGGCCAGCGGCCCCAAAGCTCTCGTTCGTCAATTCAGCTGCCTGATCTCCATACCTGCAGTCAAGGTACTTGGTGTCAAACATGAAAAATCGCCGAACAGCCAAACCACTGTAAACATTTATTTATAACAATTGTGTGTTCCAACCCAACAACGCCCATACAAATTAATCGATCAACTAGTTCAAGAACTAAATTCCTAAGTCAGTAGCACAATTTCAAGCCCCTAACAACGTGAAATTTTCACAAACCAGCGCATTTGGTTCAAAAAATTACCTGTGAGAGACCAGATTTGTCGTAACAACTGATGATGTTGACAATACATTCTTTCCAGCTACCTCCACAGCATCACAGACTCTCCCTAAATCACCCCAGGAGGCAAAAAATCAAAACTTAAGAACAAAATAGTTTGGACACTTCACAAACATTCAAAGTCACTAAATACCATAAGCCCAATTTACAATGCATAGCCGTGAAATCATCGTCATACCAGAACATTAGATGGCAACAAAGGGCACATCTAATAGGTATAAGAGCTAAAAAAATTATGCCTTTAAGCTTTGGGAATATGTAACACAGTTTTAATTCACTTAAGCAATGTTGAAAGTGACCAACAGTAATATTGATTATATTGTATAACATAGGTTATTATATTACACTCTCAGATGCCTTTGAAAGAACCAAATGTCATCTACAACCCTCAAAACTGTAAGATAAGAGTCAGAAAGTGTTATCACGCACCAAATCCATCCAGAGATGCAAGAACAATTTCGCCAGGTAAAAGACTGAAAAATTTTTTCCCGACTTTTGAGTTTGCAACAGAGCTTGTGAAAAATCCAGCCACTTTCACAACGCCAGATAGAACCCCATTAGCCACCTTCTCTGACATCTTTGTGACCCTCTTGACCCTGAATATGCACAAGATAAATTCTTCATTCAGCAGGGTACTAGACAGATGGATTCAGAACCGTCAAATGCAGTGATACAAAACTACTGTCATAAGAATTAAAATCATCAAACACATATAAAAAATGTGTTAACAAACATAAAATCATTATACAAACAAGTTTCACAAATACTTGGAAAAATAGCCGCAACTGATAATATCAAAGTTAACAAATAAGTGCTGCATTATAAGTTTAATGCAGAGCAGATAGTATATCAGCAATCAAAGTGCTCACCAACAGGCCACACCTCAAAAGATCAGCAGGAAAATGCTGCTTTATTAGTAAGCAGCAGAGTAGATAGTAATACAGATCTAAGAGTGCCAACCAACACAGCCAAAACACCTAAAGGCAACTTAAAAAGGGATCAATCTTCAACATGCTTATTAACAAATGACTCGATATAAAAAATGAACTAGTTGATTCAAAGTTTGAAAAATGATTCAATTTTCTCATGGAAATTATATTTAAAGTAAACATGATTATTAACATTAATCATGTTAATAATTATACATTTAGCCGCGGCTTCAAGGGGAGATTATACATTTAACCATGTAGAACAATACAACCAGGATCAACCATTCTCCAACTCCGTTGTACAATGTAAATTGCGGAAATGAAACAATACACAACTACGAAACCGAAGGTAAATCTATCTATACTATTATTAAAGTGAGAAGGGGGGCGGAGATTTTTTCCATGCTATGCTTATATTGCACTTTAAAAAAACTATTAATTAATTTAGAAATCAAGAGACCTAAAATATTAAAAATATTACAATAATTTCTCTAATAAGCATAACCTTGTAGCCACATATGGATTTTATAGTCCTAATTGGTTTAGAACTTATTAAAATGAGGGGGCAGTAATTTGCAAATAAAGTGAGAAAGGGGGCGGAGATTTTTGCCACGCTATGCTTGCCCTTTTAAAGAAACTCTTAATTAATTTAGAATTCAAGAGACCTAAATAATAAAACTAATTAAAAACTAATTAAAGTGAGAAGGTGGCAAAGATTTGCAACACGTGCATTTGCACGTACACTTCTACTAGTACTATTAAAGGGAGAATGAATACCTTTTAAGAAATAATACTCCGGTACAATAATATTAACTAGAACAACAAATATGAACAAATTGAAATCATCTAACAACAAATCCATACATACCTCTTTATTCTCTTCATGGTGTCACGGCTAATTTCGGACTTCTTTGAATTAGGGTCCATCCGCTTCCTCAGAATCTCGTTCCCCCATTTCAAACGATCCACGGTGACATCCCCACACCAGAGGATCCCGCGGATCAGCTGTCCTGACCCCAAAGCAATGGTCTTTGCAGCCAACCCACTGTACTCCTCCACATTGGGTGCTAGCGTCGTCCAATACGCGGCCGACTGCTCCTCCATCATCTCCTTTTTGGGGCCTGCCAGCATCTCCGCCGGCGCAACCCCCTTGGCCACCGACCCATCAAGCACCTCCGCCCCTGCGCCCGAGACCTTCTGCACCGAGAAGCTGCTGTAGCTCTTCAAAATCTCATCCAACTCCCTCAAAAGCTTCTCCTGGCCCTTGGACGCAAACGTCAGCCCGTAGTTAAGCACCTCATCATCGTTTGCCCCTCCTTTCCCCCTGGCGGGGGCCTCCCCGTCGTCGTCGCTGGAGTCAGGCGAAGCACGGGCAGCGGAGGCGGGGACGCGGAGGGAGAAAAAGTAATGGGAGTCATCGAGCTTGACGGAGGCCTCGTCCTTAGCGAGTGGCCACTGGATGTCGTCGCCGACGCGGGCGAACACCGCGAGGACAGTGTCGCCCTGCCGGAGCCGGACGATCGAGAATGCCCCGCAGGCGAGCTCCACGCTGTACTCCCTATCGATCAAGTGAACAATGGCGCCGGGGACGGTAAGGACGGTCTCCTCGACGCAAAGGGGCGGCGCCGACGCGGCAGAGGCGGATTCGTCGTCGGGGAAGAGGTGCTGGGCGGCGAGGTCGGAGGCGTCGACAGAGGGGTAGAGGGAGGAGGAGGAGGAGGGAGGGGGGGATCGTGGAGGGAGGGGTAGAGGGAGGAGGTGGAGGTGGAGAGGAAGGGGAGGAGGAGTCGGGGTTGGAGAGGAGAACTTGCGGGTAAAGCGGGGGACTGGGCTTTCTTGGATCGGACGCCATTGATGGCAGTGTTGAGGATCGCATTCGCAGGGGGGGAGGATATGGAGTAATAAGGGCGGGGCGAAGAAGAAGCAGTGCAGGGGATGCTTAGTGTGGAAGGAAATGAAGCGACACGGAGTAGTCGTCCACGCGGGGAGCAGAGGAGGGGAGAGAGAACGTCGACCCAGCCGACGCGGCCGTTATTCCACCGCCTCCCGCGCTTTCCGGATGCCGGGGGGGGGGGGGGGGTGTCGCATATGAAAATGAAAAATGAATATGTCTGCTGCATTGTGAACCGTCAGATGTAGATGTGTCTTGGCATTGCCCGTTCAAAGTTGTGATGCCCAGGCGTGAACGTGTGTATAGATAGGCAGGGCAAGTTGCATATCTCTGTCCTAGCATTAATAACTACATTTTGGTCCTAGCATTAATAACTACACTTGGTTTATCTCATTTGAAAAATAAAATATATATCTAATAAATTAATTTAGTTTAAATTTTAAATCAGTCAATCTATTATATATATTTTTAGATTGATCCTTTTCTTGTTTTTACACTTTCTTAAAATAATAATAATATTATAAATTTACCACTGCCTGATTTTTTTTAATACCAAGAATACCCCATAGCCATGTGTGCCTGGTATCTGACACATTGTGTTGACACGAAAAGCTGAGTCTGGGATTGAGGCGAGCCAATTAGAAGGAGCGAACATGGCAGAGGTGGCCAGGTCGGAGTTGAAGTTGTGGTAAGCAACTATTTTACTATTCTAAAATAAAATGATTAAATTTTACTATTTTAAAATAGTAGTAAAATTTTACTGTTCTAGAAAAGCCATGGTCAGACTTCTAGTCGTGTCCAACACTGGCCATGTCTCGCAATGCCCATGACCATCTTACGAATAGGTAAAGGTCAAAGTGACTTTATACTCTCCATTTGTATTTTCTTATGTAATTATTCCTTATTCATATTTTTACTTATTTTTCTACTTGGCATGGCATTGGTGACCCACTCGATCTGGTGTGTGGTCCTCTTAACATATATCTAATTTAGCCAACTTGAGCAGCAAAAATGTTTCGTTTCAGCATCATGCATGCAAAGGCCACAAAGGCTTTATTTTTAAGAATGCTACAAGGCTGTATGGTTAGAGAGCCCCATTTTGCAGCTAATAGGGCTCGTGGCATGATGACTAGCCAACTACTAAATATTTTTTTGTATTTTCTTCCCACCGGCTGTAAGACTAGGTATTATATCAATAATGCAACATTTTAGGTCAACCAATCTCCCTCTATATAACATAAAAGATTTTAAAAATAATAAGCAAAGTGGTTCTATGGACATTTTCGAATTAAAGTTTACCAAAGACCCTAAAATACAAATGTAATTTTGTTAAAAAGTGAAGGAGTTTAAATATAATATACCATATAAATAAGAATATAGTAATGGGGTGTTTTAAGAGTGGAGGAATTTTTAACAGTGCCTGGACCGGTATTCAGCCAAAACGGACGATACCTTGACTTGACGGTGAACAGTCCGGAACAAATGGTTGTTTTCCCGCCAGTATGCTCATTTGTCATTGCAGGTCTGCGTCCTTCCAAAATGCAAAGCTCTTCTGTTACCGTTTCCTGCGACGACGTATTTCACAGTCGCCAATTCCACCACGAATTACCCAAAACCATATTTCGAATGCAGCGCCGAATGCTGATCCTGCTGACTGTTTGGAACTCTTGCGTTATCATCTCAAGTCTGGAAACATGAGACATGCGCAGAACCTGTTAGTCAAAATGACGGAGAGGAGCATTGTTATTTGGACTATGATGATTTACGGGTTTGCAAGACATGGGTTGTTTGCAGAGTCGATGAAGCTCTTCTCCCAGATGCTTTTCTCGGGTTTGGCCCCCAATTCTTTCACCATGGTTGCGGTTTTAGTTTGTGCGGCGGGTATGGCAAGTCTGAAACTAGCACAGGCTATTCATGGGAGGATTGTTAAGTCTGGATTGGAGTTCGAGTTGCACGTTGGGACTGCGCTGTTGGACGTTTATGCCAGGTGCGGGGACTTGTTTGATTCACAGCATGTTTTTAAGCGGATGAGTAGTCCCAGTTTAGTCTCCTTTAATGCGATGATAGCTGGATTTGTTCGTGGTGGTTTCCCTGAAAAAGCAATTTTGATGGTTAATGATGTTCGGAAATCAGGCCTTGGACCAAATTCTACGACCATGTTGAGTGTTATTCAGGCGTGTGTACTTTTGGGATCTGTATTTCTCTGCGAATGCCTTCATTGTTATGTCGTCAAATCTGGACTCGGTTCAAGTCATGCCGTGGAAAATTCAGTTCTTGATATGTATTTGAGTTTGGGTGACTTAGCCATTGGAGCAGATCTTTTTGAGAGGATGGAGCATAAGGATGTAATAAGTTGGACAATTATGATGGGATTTTTAATATCGTCCGAATGTCCTTCTTCTGCCCTAAATTTGTTTCATCAAATGAGAAGTGCCGGAATAGACCCAGACATGGTGACTCTGGTTAACTTAATATCAGCTTCTGCCCAGTTGAGAGATGTAAGAGTGGGCAGATTGATCCACGGTCAGGGCATTGTTTGTGGATTTGGACTGGAGCTTCCTGTTGTGAATTCTCTTATTTCAATGTACTCGAAGTGCAGGGATTTCGGCTCAGCACAAAATGTTTTTGACTCTGCAACCAAGAAGTGCTTGGTCTCATGGACGACCCTGATGGCAGGTTATGTTTTAAATGAGCAGCCTTGTGAGGCACTTAAATTACTTAGTAAAATGAGTTTCGGGGATATGTTTGTTGTAGATCCAATATTGATGGTCACCCTGGGAACCGCTTGTGGTGAATTAGCTAGTATAAAACTTTGTGAGCAGGTTCATGGCTATACCATAGTGGCTGGTTTTCAGTCTCATACGTCACTTCAGAATACTCTTGTGGCAGCGTATGCAAAATGTGGAAATGTAGAAAATTCACACAAAGTATTTAAAGGCATGGAACGTCCAGATGTTGTATCCTGGAACTCACTCATATATGGATATGGAATTAATGGAAATGGCAGAGCTGCAGTAGCTCTGTTCTATGAAATGCTGAATGCTGGGGAAGAACCGGATAGTGTTGGTTATCTCTGTGTGTTGAATGCTTGCAGTCACTCGGGAATGCTCGAAGATGGGTTGACCATATTTGACCGCATGGTGAAGGAGAAGAAAATATCACTTAGAGAAGAGCATTGCGGATGCATTGCAGACATGCTGGCTCGTGCCGGGTATTTGGAGGAGGCTAGAGAGTATGGTAGCACAATGCCGAAGGAGGTTGGCGTCAATGCTTGGAGGGCTATTCTCGGCGGTTGCAGGGTTCATGATGATGTGAATCTTGCAGAAGTTGCAGGTAAGAAGGTGCTGGAATATGATCCCAAGGATTCAGGTAACGTAGTACTTCTTTCAAATGTCTACAAGTCTGTTGGAAGGTTTGTAGAAGCGGAGGCTTTGAGGTTGAATTCGAAGAGGCTGGAGGTGTTGAAAAGTCATGGAGTTAGCTTACTTGATGCAAGATAACATAGAGTGGAAGAAGTATTAGTCATGTTAATTGTAGTCAATTGTACATTGTTGTATGTAAATTGCTATGTGAAAGTGGATCACAGCCACTTCTGACATGTTATTCTATTATATAGTATTCCGTACTAACTTAATAGCTCCATTTAGGAAATAAATTTGTTCCATATTAACAATTTCATTTTGTTAAATTCAAGTGGCTGAGTACTTAAAAAGAGTATCATAAATTTATTTTTTCTTCTCTTAGGGTTTTACCATTCAATGAAAATGACCATTTTTTCTAAATGTAGCTATTAGTATAAGATAGAGGGAGTATTTTTTAACCGAAAACCAGAATCTAAAGTTGACATTTGGTTTTGGGTACTTACATAACTGAACGATAGACAATTATCAATTGATAGTACATACTTGAGAGCAGGTTCCTGATTTTTAGGGAATGGCTCAGGCTTGAACTCCAGTCCATTTCGTGGCTGAATAGGTTACTACTTATGAGTGTTCTCTCTTTTGTTTTTTCGGACAAGGATAAGTTTTTTCATTATGGTAAAGCTCTTATTTATCTATTTATTTTTTCATAAAAAAAAACTCTAATTTCTATTTACACAGTAACAATCACCTTCTTCTTCCTTCCTCTACCATTTCTCCTCCTCCTTCCTAGCAGTGGTAATGGCACAGTCGACCTTGTCTTTCCTAGCATCTTCCCTGTAGTGGTGCCCATGATGATCCCACCTTCCACTTTCCACATTGGCCAAGGTCGGTCCATGTCCTAGTCACAAGTCCAAGGCGAGCAGCATTGGCCATGGACGTGACAAACAAACCAGGTTGTGTCGGCTATACTAGATATAGTCCGCAACCTAGTCTGGCTGTGGTGGTTTGTGGCCATGAATGATGCCTCCTTGACCTTGGCCATGACAGAGAAAGGGAAGATGGAGGAGGGGAGGTGGGTTCTACACCAGCACCATTGCAATAAAATATACTAAGAAAGACTTGGCTGACAGTATTGGCTAAATACCAGTAGTGAAGAAAAGGGGAGGTGGTAGAGGAGGGAAGAAGAAGGTGTGTTGTCAATTGCAAGCACTTGCATATATCATAGACCTAAATCTTTCTTTTTCGAACGGCTTGCTGTTAGACCCCTAACTACTTGATTAGTTAAAGGGGGCCACCAACCTCTTTACCTTGGCGACAGTTAGCTAAGGATCCTTGGTGATGGACAGCCAATGACGGCCATGAGCACTTGGAGTGAATGCACACATTGGGTAGCAGTGTCAGAACGTTGGCACAACAGTGGATGCATCGGAGTAGCATGGCGGAGAATGTTGAGATAAGTCCTAGTGCGGGCAAGACTTAGTGGCGAGTTGGACGCCACCACCAAATAGGGATAGACTCCTATCATGACCGAGACTCATCCATTTAGATTTGGTATCCTAATTTGACTAGGAGAATGACTAGGTTTCCTAGTCCTACGAGGAGTAGGACACAATGGCAGTCCTAGTCCTAATCCAGTAGTTTAATTAAGAGGAGGGTACTAATAAAATTAAAAAATAAAGGGGGTCATTTGACCCATGGTAACTTCTCCTAAACAAATATAACCAATTGGAAAAAGTTTATATGAACACGGGTTTATGCAAGCTAGTGTGAGCACTAACATTATGAGAGAGTAATGTTTGCTGTTGGATTTTGATCTGACAACCGATGATGCCTAGACTCATGTGTGTATGACCTCATCCAAATGGGACTCTATCACCCATAGTAAAAAAACACGAAATGTATAAGCAATTCTTGTGTTTAGGCCGTACAAAGTCATATCAATCAATAAGGGTGTGCACCGACTGATGCATATCTGTTTGGTGATCACCAATATGGTAAGGGGGTGTTACACCCCCATACCAAAAATGGATATGAATTGTAGTATCGGCTGTATCATATCATCGATATGTATCAATATAATATTAATTTATTATTTTTAAATTAAAAGTATTTTTTACCCATTTTTTATTCTTAAAAAACTCACCATTCAAACCTAATTTTTTGGTTGTTTAAAGTTGACAATATCATTCTATATTAACTTTCACTCGTTTAGATTAAAAATATATTTTTTAAATTACATGAGATACTAGAGCCTCTGTAAATTTTACATAATTTTTATTCTAAATATAGTGCTCCAAACATTTGTATTTACTCATACATTAAACTTTGGGGCTTGTACACAATATTTATTTGACTTATATTAAAGTGTCTTTTTTTCATTTCAAAATAAATTAATCTTATAATACTTAGTATGAGACGAAGAGAGTAATAGTTTTTATGATCCTATATTTTAAATACATAATTATGATGAGCCTAATGCAATACACAAAAGGATCGCCCACATTTAAGTTTATTTATTACATTGACTCATTTAATCTAAAAATCTCGTGAGGGGCTCCTCATCTAAGATTACATATTTACCCCCGCCCCCAAATCAACGCTTATTACTAAAGTTGGTCACTTATAATTTTTTCCAATATGTTATGGCTTTAAGAGATCTATTATGATAATATTTCATTAATTTTTAATATATATTAAAAGTTTGTAGTCATTTTGACACGTACGTATATCTATAGTAATTGATTCCCTTATTAATATATATATGACAATTCAGGCTATTCAAGCATTACTAGACGGTAGGGGTGGCCATATGGGTGTCCTGAAAGCCTAGCTGCTGGATGGGTGGGCTTGGCCCAGCCTTGCCTGCAGAGTGCGTGGGACGAGTTAGGCTACAGCCCACGGGACTCCCGTAGTCTTGGCAAGCAGGGTGTGGGACTGTAGCAACAATGGCCGCGACCATTTTGTTTTGTTTAAATTGGGGTTGGGGGGTCCCCGAAACGAGCTAATCCGAGCCATCCCGACTTGCCTCGTGAGTAGGACCAAAAAAACTGAACCAAATTGAATCGGGTAGAACCAAACCAAAATTAGTTGGTTCGGTTTGGTTCCTTAAGTGAAGGAACCGATGTACTTTCGGTTTGGTTCGGTTCCAACTTATAAAAAACCAGAATTAAACCGAATATTTTTTTAATTTTTCATTTCTAATCTAATCTCAACCGTTCATTTGAATGAACGGTCCCCTCCGGCCTCCATTTCTAACCTTTTGCTCCACAGCTCCGCCCTCCAAAAATGCTCCCGCCGGCCGCCGCTCTGCCCTCCACCTTCCCACCGGCCGCTACGGTGCTTCCCCAACCACCCCCTTCCTCTTCTTCCTCCATCCCATTCTCATCCCATTGATCCTCTCCTCCCGTTCGTCTCCTCCTCCGTCCACTTGCTGATCACTAGATGTCCTTGTAACAACTCGTTTTTCGGTTACGCTTAACCTAAGTGGGTTAAGGGTAATTCGGTAAATGGTGATTAAGTGTTAGGGGGGTTTTAAGGGATGAAACCCCTGTAGATGGGTAGAGCTCGGTGTAACGAGCGTAGTGAATCGAAGAACACGCAAAACGGAGGCCGGGAGCGAAAGCTACAGCCTCGGGAAGCGTGCCGCATGGGCGGGACCCACATGAAAGTGCGGGATAACCTACCCATGTGTGGTCTTCTTTCGAAGGTCTCGTCGACACAAGTCCATCGGTAACAAGAGTATGCGATTCCAACGTAGAGGTTGGAAGTTATCGCGCTTTGCGTTTTGGATATTATTTGAATAAAATAATATCATTCTGGATAGGATCGATGACGCAATGGATAAAATCGACGACGAAGCGGATAGGATTGCTGACGAAGCGGATAGGATTACTGACGAAGCAGATAAGATCGATGACGTAGCGGATAGGACTGACATGTGTCAATCCTATCTGCCACGTGTCAGCCTCAGGTCTATCTAGTTTTTCTATAAATAGCGTTCTGAGTCTTCAGTTTAAAGGTTTCAGAGAACTCTCTCCCACGGTTCTGAATTCTCTCCCGCGTTTCTGTGTTCCCTCTAACATTCAGAAACTTCTGTTCTTCATTTCTCACTCATTTTAAGTCCGATTCGAGTCGTTCTTAAGGCGTTCATAGCTAATTCGAGGGTGATCTACGCAATGGCATGGTCCATTCCTCGAGTTGGCGCTCCTAGAAGGGAGGAACGTCCCGGGGCAAGAGGAGGCTTGTCTGCCACCCTCCTGCCCCAAGAGAGAGAGAGAGAGAGAGAAAGAGAGACGGCCCGGAGAGAGAGGGGGCTCCGTCCTCCGTTACTGGGCCGGATCAAGAGAGGTGGCCCGATGTAGGGGAGACTCTGTTCTCCACCGAAGGGCCACAATGTGTGAGGAACACCCCGAGTAGGGGAGGTTCTGTCCGCCGCCTACAGGCGCAGAAAATGAGAAGTCTCCGGGAAAGGGGAGAATCGGTCGGTCGGTCGGTCGTCTTTCGGCACAAGGCGATGAACGTATGGAGGCTAGAGGAGGCTTTGTCCGCTGTCTCCATATCTGAAGGGGAGGACGCCCAGAAACGAGCATCCCGAATACGCTACCTCGTGAGACATCAGGGGCGTAAGCGTTTCCTAACCTCCTATTTTAATTATAGAATGGTATATGCTAGTGATGATGATGTGTGTTATGCTATGATCTATATGTTTTCCATGATATGTGCTCGTATGCCATGAAGTGCTATGATCCTTTATGTTCCGATATGTTATGCTTATATATTATGAAGTGTGCCGTCTTGCTCTAGCTTAGAGCGAGACGTGTTGTGTGTGTATGTCGGCTTATATGCCATGATCGATGTGTGCTTATATGCCATGATGTGTGTTGTCTCACTCTACGGTAGAGCGAGACATGTGGTGTGTGTCGGTCTCGGCTCAGTGATGGAGCAAGACGTGTGAATGTGATGTATCCGCTCTGGAATAGAGCGAGGCATGTTGTGGTGGTCGTGTGGTGCTCGTCTCTATGATAGAGCGAGATATGTGTTGCCGGTGTTTTATCGGGTTTTCATATAACTCCGATTAAATATTCGGAGATACGTACTTTATACGTATGTGTTTTTGGTATGCAAGTTGTATGTAGTAGCCAATAGGCAATACTACGTCCGGATCCGATCGTATCGGAGTAACATCGTGGATGTTATCCGATATGTACGTAGGCAACCAACGGTAATGCGACGTTGGCCCGGTCCGAATTAGTTATATAATTAGGTCAGTTTTTGCCTACGCGCAACGGGGCGCTAAAGTTCCGTAGCGCGTAGAGGAAGGAGAAGACTCTCGCACTCAGAGACGGACGCTCTCGGGTTCTGGGTTTGGTTTTCGTCGCTTTCGGCACCCTCGGCCTGGGTCGGTTCGCGGGCAGGGGCGCCACACTCCTCCCTTCTGCCACAACTCCACCACTCTCCCTCTTATTTGCCCCTCACTGCCACCTCACGACCACCTTGGCGCTGTTGGGACTTTGCCTCGCTGCCGCCAAGGCTTCACCCTTCTTCACCAAGACGCCACCTTTCTTTCTGCCTCCGTCCCGATCTCCTTCCATTGCACTCTCCCTCTTTTCCTCATCGTCTCACCCTCATCTTTACCCGTCGCTGAAGACCCTCCCTCTCACCTCCTATTCCCATTGCTGGTGGTGCTCCACCTTTGACCGACATCTTGCCTCCTGCCCCTTCTCCCTCTTCTTCACTAACAACCACGAAGTCGCCTGGATCCCACGCCCTGTATGTCATGTCGGTTCCGACAAAATCGGTTCCTTGTTCAATTCCGGTTCGGTTCCAAAATTTCAGTTTTGGTTTTGGCTATGTTCTTATAGGAACCGGTCAAAACCGAACCGAGATGCAGCCGGGCCGTGAGGGGGCCGCAACGGCCCGCTGCCACCCCTGCATCAGCTCATGTGCTTAGTTAGCTTCCCCAGCACGGTTTCCATTCCCGCCTTTAATTTGAATAAAAATGCTTCGCCTGCTGAAGGTTCCCCCCAATCGCACATTTCAGCCTAGTTCCCCTTAAGCCCCACCGCCCCTCTTCTAGTTCGAGTGCCACCATTGCTGCTGCCTCCGTTTACCGGACGTTTTGGTGGCGTCCGTCCCTCTGGCGTTGGAGGTACTCTCTCTCTCTCTCTCTCTCATGCCTGCGAAGTCAAAAGGGATGGGGAGAGCCCAGCCCCCGGCCGGGAGCTGAGCGGGGTGCGGGTACGGGGTGTGACCAGAAAGTCCCCGGCCCTGCAAAAAATAGGTGAGGGGCTCCCCCCGCTCTTCACCGGGATCGGACAGGGGATTGAAGAGGGGCCGCGGCAGGGCCGGAAAGGTCCCACTTGGGTCTTACCGTCCCTGATCCGCCCCCCGTCCTCAGTTGTACAGGTGCCGGACGTTTGGGCGGGAACAGGAAACCCGGCCCCTTGGGGCTTGCTGGGAGCCGGTGCCGTTTCTTTGTTTAATACACGACAAATTTATTTGTTTTGCAGGTGCTGAGAAATGGAAGTGCCGAGCCCGCCATCCTGCCCTCTTACTGTCACGGTCAGGCGGAACCCCCACAGGAGGGCGAGGCCGGCGCCGAGCCCGGCGCCAATATTCCCTCTCTCAGATCTGGAAACCGGCCCGACCCCTCCCGATCGTCCAACCGCCGAAAACATCCGGGTCTACCTGCGGATCCGGCCCCTGGTGCTCGCTGCGAGAGCTAGACCACAGCCAGGTGGCAGGTCCGGACACATTCCGAAGATGGATGCGGGGACGAAGAAAGTAAAGAAGAAGAGTGGTGGTGAGATTTGTTTGGTGGCGACGGGTTCCCACTCGGTCACGCTTACGCCTCCCTCGTCGTTGGGGGAGTCGAAGCGTCTCAAACATGAGGCGTATGAAGGGTTCAGCCGTGTATTCGCCCCGGATTCCGTACAGGTCTGTTCTTCTGAAATGAAAAAGTTTCCTTTTTTTTCAGTTTTTCAAATATCTTTTTGATATTTATCATGTTAATGGCTGTAGGAGGAGGTTTATCTGACTGTTATGGAGCCTCTGATCGAAAGCTTTCTGAGAGGGAGGAATGGCCTGTTAGTGGCGATGGGCCCAACCGGCTCCGGGAAAACGCACACTGTGTTTGGGACTCCGAGAGAGCCTGGTCTCGTACCTCGTGCTCTTCATCGTCTTTTTGGTCTTAATAACCCATCTGATACATCTGGATCAGCTAAGTAAGAGCCGGAATCGCATTTACATGCTGATTTTTGTGGAAGATGTTATGGTGACAAATTACAATATAGCTGAATGTGTACAGGTCTTATTTCTTATCGATGTTTGAAATATACTCTGAGAAAGGTAAAAGTGAAAAGATGATTGATTTATTTTCGGGTGGAGCCGATTTATATCTTCAACAGTCTACTGTTAAAGGGCTGAGCGAGGTAGTTCTGTTTTATATTGGGTTTCACTTTCTGACTATAGGAAATCGCTGAAAAGCTTTTCTTATTGTGTTCTAGGCCAAGGTTTCTAGTGTAACTGCAGCACATTCTGTAATTACTCAAGGACTCCTAAAACGGACTACTGCTGCAACAAATGCAAATAACCAATCCAGGTCGGTAATGTTCAGTTCCTGAATAAATTATCTTATAGATGCTTTTGCTATTTCTTTTGTAAAAGTCCTCGTTCCTTTTCAGTTACCACATTTCACTGTGGTTTTTTGGTGATAGGTATAAGTTGTGTATTGTTTTTTCACCATTTTCAGAATTCTAACTCCACAGATTCATGCTCTTGCAGTCGGTCACAGTGTGTTATTAATATACGCAGTGCTTGTAACACACTTGAAGACAAAGACGAGAATGACTCTTCACGCAGTAATGCTGTACTGACAATAGTGGATCTTGCTGGAGCTGAAAGGGAAACTAAAACTGGAAATCAGGTTCTCAATAATATATCATGCATCTCTTCCAAATTTTATCAATGACTTTGCTTGAACAGAAAGATGTAGCTGTTTATATGATTTAAGTGTCTGACAAGTTCATGCATTATGTGTAGGGTGTAAGATTGCTAGAAAGCAATTTTATAAACAATACTTCCATGGTTTTTGGTCTATGCTTAAGGGTACACGCGATACAACTATCATTTTTTTCTTGATTGAACTTGAGTTTGTCAGGGTGATTGTTTATGTTTCTAAATTTTATGTTTTATTTGCTTATTTTAGTCCTTGTTAGAGCACCAGAAGAACCCCAAAAAGCCATTGCAGAAGCATTATCACTACTCATTGGTAAGTGAATTATGCTCAGTGCATAGGTGAAAATTAATTTGCTACCTATTTATCATCTTCTTGATCGCCAATAACTTTTCTTCTAA
This sequence comes from Saururus chinensis, assembly GCA_035235625.1. Lineage (NCBI taxonomy): Eukaryota > Viridiplantae > Streptophyta > Magnoliopsida > Piperales > Saururaceae > Saururus > Saururus chinensis. Next base: position 36,552,639 of record CP141141.1, read on the forward strand.
AAGCTTACAAAGTTCATTAATCAAGCCTACAGATGTTATGTAGTCTTCTTTTTAACCATGATCACCGGCATGACTGCTGACTTCTGCCAAAAAGATTGTCAATCACACTCGCTAGGCTATTCTTTTACAGTTTATTTATTTATTTAAGAATTACTAATTCGACTGCTGAGTATGAAACTGGTTGCCTGATTCCTGAATAATGGCTAACAAATCAAACTAACCAGCTCAGAAAATTACTGTTAATTAACGATACTGTTGTCCAACTGATGTAGTTTCTTGTGAAACTATCTGTACCATATTTTATAGTAGAAATTTTATCCATTGTGATAACAGTTGTTGTTTTCTTCTGCATTTGATGAATAAGAATAATTGCCAGTAAGTAATTTTTTCCTACTATTCAATTAATCAATGACAATAATTGTGGCTGCTTGATCTTTTTTTAATATCAAAAGTACATGCATAGAAGTTTTTAACATTATTTTCTCCTTGGGCAGTTGACAAAGTACTTGCGAGAGTATTTGGAAGGCAAGAAGCAAATGACTTTGGTAAATGCCATTGACCTCCAAATGGATTTAATGTTAGAAGTATTGCAGTTAGGGTTTCCTGCTTGCCATTTACAAAATAAAGGGCTAAATTATTATTTATAACCATATCCATGTTAATCACCAGTAAGGATTTAGTGAAATATCTAATGTAGATGTTCTATCTCCCCTCTTTGTAGTTATTAACTGTGAAACCTGGGGAAGTGGACTATCTTGACACATCATTGTTGCTCAGACAGGCCTCTCCATATATGAATATCAAGTAACTTCACTAAGATAACAACAAAAATTATATCCGTTATTTTTATTTTGTTCATGGGTTTATGCTGCACCTTATGGTCTTCTTTATATGATGTTTCTCTCTAGATATTCTAATCCTGGTGAATCTTTTGATGTGCCAAATCTGAAGAGACAGGCCTCTATTCTAGCTAGAACAGAGAAGCTTAAGCGAAGGAAGTTCCTTGAGGTGGGACTTGGGAGCCTTTCTACTGCTTGTTATGTATTGAGATATAAATAGGCATTCAGCATTTAAAGAATACCGTCTTGCTGCCATCAGACCTATAGTCCATCATTAATTTTTACACTAATTCTAAAAAACAATGAATAAGTTGCATGCCTATCAGATAGTGTTACTATACAAAGAGGGCCATGACTCGTTAGAATAACTTTTCATTGAATGTCATGTTCTGGGACATAGAAGTTCTATTAAATTCCTGTGATGGACAGGCTTTAAGACACTTTCAGAAATAATAGTACTTGATACAGTGTAGAAATTCACTAAGCTAAATTTTGCAAAAAATGTTTCCAAATTTAATTTTCTTAGATTATGTTTGCATTTTTGAAGCTTTCATTTGTTTAAGTTTTTCTCAAAAAATGTGCTTTGTTTAATTATTTACTTGATTTAATTTATATTTCAGCTTGGAGGTAAAGGAGCAAGTGATAATGAACCATCAACTATTGTGGAAGGTGTTAGGACTAACTTTTACCCTATGATGTTCAGTTTTTTTAAGTTACTAGTAGTTACTTCTTTTTATATTTTACATAAATTCCTAATGAGAAATGGGCCGTTATTATTGTCACCTAATTTGATGACTGCTTTCAGAAAAGAAACATGAATCTTTCCAACCAAAAGTTCCAGATCAGTGGAATGATGACTATTGCACGGAGTTGGCCAAAGAAAAACGGCTAAACCAGATCACTCTAGGTTTCTCTAGGGCTTTGTGGAAGGTCCTAAAGGAATATAGGCAGAGGCTTCAGGTAATGTCTAAGACGGTATTATGTATTAAAAGAAACAAAGAAACAAACATTTGCAACTCAACACACTAACTATGATGATTTTCTTGAGTTACTTTTGTATTTCTTCTTTCTTTGTTCTTCCTTTGCCGCTATTCTCAAAGTTTGTATCATGTATTTTCTCAGATTCATCTCAATTCTTTTATCAGCAAGACTAACAGTCTTAGGTTTTCCATTCTTCCTCCTGGGATCCCTATTCTAGTTTTGTTTGCATCCTTCCATTGATTGCATAGGTGCTCTTTTATTCAAATATATGCTGTGTAATATGGTGGCAGCAATTCTATCTGATTTTATTTATGGAATTTCTAGTGCATTTCCTTCAATCATATTGCATGATTCAACTTAAATTCCCGTAGAATATTCATCAAGGCTACGCACAGATTTCCTCTTATTTCACAAATATGGTTGTGGACCCTGAACTGGTCATGTGCCAGGATTCGGAGAATGAAGTTGGAAATTTAAAGAAACTTCTTGAGAAGGAAAAGGATCGAAATATGGAGCTTGAAAAAGAGCTGATAGAAGTTAAGTCTTGTTTGCTGAATCATGACAAAAAGTTAGAAGAGGCATCTGCACATCTTGGGCTCTTTGAAGAAAATAGTTCTAAAAGTGTGTTCTCACATACTGAGGTGTGTATCGCCCATCTTTTCACAGAAGCTAAACATACATCACAAGTTTTACCTTATTTACTGAAAAACGGGTAATTGTGTAAGAAAAGGTGATATTCTTTGGCAGAAAGGGTGATTGTGTATCACATGTTTGCTTAAAGTGGCCCCTTCAAGGATGTTTAGATTAAATGCAATCGAACATCCTTTCTGATAATATTGTATATGCACTACTTGGGGGCGGGAATCTCACTAACCCTTAACAGGTGAACCACATCATTTCCTGTGGGCTGATCCTCAGTGTTTTGGCCAATTGGGCAGTGTATCTTTTTAATGTACCATTTCTGGTATATCCTTGCTTTCCTTTCACATAATAAACAAGCTTCCTTTCAACAGACTGAGAAGGAATTTGAATGCCTTCTCTCCACCCCACAGAATGATGAAGAGCTAAAAGTGGCAAGTCATTTGAAAGCCAATAAAGACTCTCTACGTGAGGACTTCCATAGCTTGCATGTTCGCATAACGCCTACAGCTGTTGATACCATGAATCCAGTGGAAAATTTGCAGTTTCATGCTGGGAGTGATAGTTTGCATATTCACATGACATCTACTGCTACCGATATCATGAATCCAGCGGACAGTTTGCATCTTCCTGCTGGGGGTGACGTAAGATCTGCATTGGATTCATTAGTAAAAGACAATTCATTTTCCACAAAGGTGGAAGATGAAATATCTAGGGTTAGTTTTTCTGGCCTTGTTGTATTTTATCTTGTTTTTGTTATTGTGACACTGGAGACTGTTTTATTTTTTCATGTTCCGTTGTTTGTTTCATTGTAAAGCATTTTTAAAAAAGAAAGATGAATAATTTTATATATGATGCGACCTTTTGCTGCACTTATAGTGAGGCATTGAGAAGCTAGCCTGTGGCTGCCTTTGGCAATGCATCTGCAGAAACCAAAGTGTAGCAGAACCAGAAGGAGGATCAACTGGCTTTGCCTTTGGGCTTCTTTTTCGCCACTGCTTCTGCTGAAACTCTCCCTTCCATAATTCTATTAAACAAGGTTTGTTAAAAAGGACTTCTTCGAAGTTAAAAGCTCCAGAGGCCTGCTGGAGATGCGCTGCCAAACACAGCCTAATAGTTGAAATGTTATAATGTGACATGTATCTGTAGTAAAAAAGATAAGACTGGATTTAGCCGAGAACAAAACATACTTAATTTAAGCATTCGCAATATGGATTCTCTTCTTCAGTAGCTGATCTAATATTAGAGAATTAGCATGTATGGAAATTGACACTAGCCCTTGTGCTTAATCTCATGCCAACCATCTATATTTTTTTGCAGTCACCAAAGCAAGTCTGCACTAGCAGATGCCAGATTGAGGAGGTTTCAAGGGAAGAGAGGAATCAAGTTTCTACACCAATGCCTTTGAATGAAGAGAAGCCAAGAAGGTATAAATAATCTTTTCTGTGTTGTAAATGGTTGTTATCTATTGCACTTCTAAGTTTAATTGAGCAGCACAATCACTTTTTTAATATACCCGGAATTTTAAGAACTCATCTGTGATTGCATCATGACAAGTAAATCAATCTATTTACATGCAAGCAATCAAGATAAATTTGAAAGTTTCTTATTCAAAAAGCACATTCCATTGATTAGTTTTGAATGTTAAGGAAAAAAATGAGATTATCGTCTCTGTTATTTTAGTATTTGTCATAGTTTGCTCCATATACAAATTGTAACCAAGTCAAATGTTAGGCGTTAGCTTACCAAGCTGGTGTAGTGATGCACACAGCTAACATGTGAGTCTGCATTCCACCTGGGTTTACGCCTGTATTCATGGGATTTACAGATGGCCACCCAAAACTAAGCTTTATGCCTGACCTATGCATGCCATGAATTTCAGTGGCCAAAAGGTCAGGGTCCATCTATGGGAAGTCACCATGTCGGACCCAAGTAGTTCTCATTTGTAGTTATGTGGGAAGTGTGCACCATATGTTAACGCTTAAACAAATATTTTATCTTGTAATCCATACAGATTAGTAGTATGGTTGCTCATAGTTCTTTTCTTTCCATTTTATTAGAACAAGGAAGTTGGTGCCTGTGTAGTGTGCACCATATGTTAACGCTTAAACAAATATTTTATCTTGTAATCCATACAGATTAGTATTATGGTTGCTCATAGTTCTTTTCTTTCTATTTTATTAGAACAAGGAAGTTGGTGCCTGTGTAGTGTTCACCATATGTTAACGCTTAAACAAATATTTTATCTTGTAATCCATACAGATTAGTAGTATGGTTGCTCATAGTTCTTTTCTTTCCATTTTATTAGAACAAGGAAGTTGGTGCCTGTGTCATCACTGCTGTTAAAGGAAATGAGTTATCTTGGCATGCGGGATGAGAGTACAAAGGTGTGACCACCAATTTTGTGCAATTATTTTTTTTAAATTATTAAGAGAGAGATATCTTATTTCTTGTTATTATGTATTTAATCTGTCCAATATTGTTCTTGTTATATCTTGATGAAATTATCTTGTAATTAATACTAAACTCGTGTGTATTCCATTAGTGAACTATTTTACATGCTTTCGTTTTGCAGAGCAACAAGAAGAAAAATGCGGAAGAAAGAGCACAAACTCAAGGAAGTGTAACACTTGTGCGGATGTTGAGGAATAATTTTCATTTATAAGTATCAATTGCATATAATTATTACTGATGGATAATATCCTTCAGGCTGAAATTTATTTTTTTGCATATAGGAAAGGTGGTCATTTTCTGTACACAATGTAGAGAGTGAAATATAATGCTTACACTCAACAAATATAAGAATAAAAACTTCTGCTCGAATGATTCTGTTGTCTGAATTAATGGAGTTCCGCTGTACTTTCACCTTCTAAACACCTGGGCACTTTTGAAATGCTCCTTTGATATATTTTTGAAGTATTCTGTGTTTGTTTAGCGTGTATTCTCTGTCCCCATGAAAATGACCACATAAATCCTCTCTGTATATTTTGTAGAAAACACCACCTTATTTGAGCAGGTGGTTTGTCAGGACCCATAAGCATATCCCGGTTAGAGTCAAATTTAGGGCTGATTGGATATTGAATTTTTATAAGATTCTATTGATTTAAAAGGTGGGTGAAATTAAAAATTTTGTTTGGAAGTTGATTGCAAGTTGACTGCTCCCAACCTCTTGTTTTGAAATTATAAATTTTATTTTTTTAATATTTACTTCTTATATTTGTTTGAACTTCGAAAAGTGTGCTATACAGGTGAAGCTTACTGTAAAAGTTTTAAATTCTTTACCTTTGTAAGATTTTGTTGGATAGGGCTTGAATTTAGGAGTGTAATAATATTAAGAATGTGTGTATCTGAGTTTGTGAGACAGTTTTATAAGTTAAAATTTTAAAATTAAGTTTGATGTGACATTAAAAGTGTACTTTCTTTTCTATAAAAATACACCCAAACATTCCCTTAGCAATCATGTTATTGACATCAATGGGACAAGCATATATCATGCCATCCAGAATGCCTCTAGCCCCTCCAAATGGGTGGCTGCTAACATATGGCTTTCCGTTATGACCTTCCTGATCATGAATGATTTCTCCTCGGCTTGCAAAGTTCATGAAGCTTCTACGAGCACCGTCAAGCGTGTCCAAGCTATTATGGCCGCATGATTTAATGGTTAGCAAGCAGTTATAAGATTGCATTATTCTTAGGCCATTTATTGTCGCTTACGCCATTCATCATAAGGGGCGCACCCAAATCTGTCACTCAGACACTTAAAATGGGCACTTTTTTTTCCCTGCTACTCATACCCTCATACTTAATTTCTCCCCATGAAAATGATATTCATATTCTATTTTAATACCACATTTGATTAGATAAGAAGGTGAGTCTCATATGGCAACATGAAATTTACTTTTTCTTAACCAATAATAAATAGTGTAAGGCCTATAGATATGGAAAAATTGGTGTAAGAGTATTATTATCTTAAAAACCTACCTCCCTCAATGTCGGCCCCAGCCCTAGCCTCGCCCTCCCCAATCCCCTGCCTTGGCTGGCCATTGCTGAATGAGCCACTGTTTGGGGATGAACTGGTCCTACATTGGCCAGTTATAAGCTCTCTCATTGCAAATGGATTGTTTTCAACGTACATTTAACTAGTTTTGGTGCCTATATGCCAAATTAGGCCCCCATTTAGTGGCTCAAAATCATCTTGAATCCTCGGATACGCTTCGCCCAGAACCAATTCAACCTATGGGTGCCAAAGATAAAGTTCGTACTTATAATGTTTTCATATATAAAAGTGAAGGAAGCGAAGTTTAATATAGAAGAAGCTATCTGCAAGGCTAATTACCTACTAGCATATATAGGTGTAAGGCTAAGGACGCTAGAAATAGGATGCACAAAGATATGGAAATCGTCACGTGGGACTCTTCTATCCAAGTTTGTAAAATTGTGAGTATTAAGGGTCTTTTTATATAAAAAGCATACAAAATCTAACTTCATAGTCTGGAAGATTTTAGTAGATTCGTGAAAAACTTGGTTTGACAATTACATTTTGCCAAATTCTTATGGAATTAAGATTTAATATTTTTTATCACACAATTTTTTTTAAATATTTTTTTAAAATAATTTTGGTAGAATATATCCTCTATGTTTCATATTAAGTGTCTTATTTGTAAAAAACCATATTTCCTCTATCAACATTAATATCTCAATTTGATTTTTTTAAAAATAAACTAGAGATTTGGGATGGTGGGATTTATATAAGGTAAGAAACCACCGTAGGGTTTTGTTGAAAATATTTGACATAAGGTTATCAAGATCCTTTTCCCTTTTTGAAAAATAAAAGTACAAATGACATAGTTAGGGTTTAGGGTTTGAGTGTTTAGTCCATCCAACACAAAATCTCCATTAGGCTTCTCAGGGTATCTTTGATGTGGCGAGCAATGTTTATATATACTTTTATTTTAACTAGCAAGAATGCACACACATTACATGTGTAAAAATAGATTATATTAAATGGAGTTAATATTAATATTAATATTTTTTAAATTTAGTAGATCTTATTATTTTATAATTTTTAAGTATTTTTTAGAGTTTGAAGAAACGAGAGTAACAAGGAAAAGAATGTGATAAACGAAAGTATGGAGTGAAAGTTACGACCTCGGAAACATATCACATAGATGGGACCTAGTTTAAGAGTATGAGGTAACTTACTCATGAAGGGTCTAGCTTCATAAGGCTTGTCGATATGAGTTTAACGGTATTTAGAACGGGTGAATCCGAGTTTAAGGTAGAAAGATATGTTCAATTTAAGTTAGAAATATTATTTTAAAATAAAAATAATAATAATAGCCGTGTGTGCAATAGACACACACATCATGATAGGGAGACTTAAAAATCAACATAACCTAAAAATAAGAATTAAGATTCTAATATCTTTGACCTTTTGGGGATTCGGATAGGTCAACTAGGGGTAAAATATAGATTAATGGTATAATATATGAATTGTCAGAATTTAAAATTTTTATAATATATCAATCTAGTTTATTTATAGGATAATTCATAAAAAACTTTACAAAATCATATAGGTGGAATAAGGACCAAAGTCTTATGAAAGAAAAGGTTTGAGTGGCCAAACTGAATCTACATGAAATTCAAATACTCCCATATATTAACTTATATAACATGGTTTAAAATTCATATATCTCCCATGTTTGTATCAACTTACTCCATCCATCCAACATTAATAGCTCTATTTGGCAAAAAAAATTATTCATTTTAATAGCTCCATTTTGTTCATTCTAAGTGGTTGAATACTTTAAAAAAAGTATCATGAACTTATTTTCCCTTCTCTAAAAAGTGGGGTTCACCATTCAATAAAAAATATTATTTTTTAAGAACGTGCCCCCAAACTAGTACTCAGTACCCCCAAAATGAAAAAAATTAGTATTTTTTTGTACTGCTCAGCACCCCCCATGGCCCCTACTATTTTGCTATTGCCCACCTCAACACCGCATGCCTTCTCTTCCTCTTCTTTTCTAGCACTGGTGCCGATGTCAGCTATTTTTTTTCTCTTAGAGCTAGAGTCTTGGCCGGGCAGAGCCACAACCATGGTTGCACAAGATGAAAGGCTAAGACCCAATTCCGAGGAAGATAATCAAACTACACTCGTGGGAAGAGAAGTTTTAAAATGTGATTATGAGTATGCCATGAGGGAGACGGAGTTCAAGTGGCTGATTGAGACTGAGATCAATAAATCTTATACTACTATGCTCTACTGGATATCATCTCTGCTCATTTCTTCAATGGTCTTTGCATAGCGCTCTGTTCTATGAACTTCACCCCACATTGCGAGCCCAATTTTCACCATCTTGGCCACACTACATGTCATGTCGGAGCTAGTGAAAACACAGTAGGCCAACAATATTGATTCTATTTTTTTCATACATTAATTGTTGCGAATAAGGAAATTTACATAAATTCAAAAAGTTGATGATCAAATCAAGTGTTTAACGCCCTATTCTTAAGACAGAATTACATCCTCCCTAATTGTAACACCCGGAATTTTTTAACATATTTTCTTAAAAATTCATAGAAATTTTTTACAACATAATGGGCGTAAATCGAAAAAAATATGAAATAAAAAAACTTGTGAATGCAATTTTATAATTTAAAACATTACACATAAAATTTATAATTTAAAACATCACACATAAAATTTTTCCATACAAAATTTTCTTTCCAATCAAATATCGTACGACCAAACCAATATTCTCAGGTGCTACTAAAAAATAAACGTACGAAAGAAATTACCATGATCATGGATTTTAAATACAAATCTCTCCCACACATCCCTGACTACAATTTTCATAAACAGTTTACAGTCTAATCTAAATTATAGGTCGAGAAAGTATTAAAATTTTAATTCTGATCTCACCCAATACATCAGATCTTGAAAAAAATAAAAAATCGTAATGAGTTAGAGAGTATACTTGAGCCAAAGGAATTCAATCTACCTACAGAACAAACGTCTATCTCCAGGAGCTCTTTGTCACAAACCTGCAAAAGCCTCCCGAACATCGGGGCTAAAAAAATAGGGAAAATGAGTATTTTCATACTCAGTACGAAAATACTTAGTAGGGGAGTTATAAACAATGAACTCTATAATTCCATACATAGATGTATTCATGCACTCAACCATGAAGCATAAAGCATACAAATTAGAACAGAGTCGCGTAATATAACAATTATGCACATACACATACCATCTTACCTCTCTTATACTTACTCTTACACTTACAGTCATACTCGAACATTCTTACAGTATTACTCGTACTATCTTACTCAAGTTCTTACTTTTACAGTCTTGCTAAGAAACATACGCTTTCAGTCTTGCTTAGAAATATACTCTTACAATCATGCTCAGAATATACTCTTGCAGTCTTACTAAGAATCTTACACATAGAGTCTTGTTCAAAGTATTACAAACTTACTCAGAAACATATATACTCACTCATACAGTCCGTATATATAATATCGACCACTGAAGCTCATTATAATTAATAAGCTCTAACATCGAAATGGAAAGGAACACCACTGGGGCATCACCTTAACATCCGAGGAATGACTAGACGCAGTAGACTTTTTCAAAGGCAAGACACACCTATGCTCATAGGGCAAAAGATTAAATAGGTAAGAGTAGTTCTATGATGCTACTTACCCGAGCACGCAACCACCCAAACTCTAGGGGCCATACAGTGCCAACTAAGGGTAGAATCATACACTGTCACTCTTAGACTAAAATCTTACAGTGCCACTCTTGGGAAGAATCATATAGTGCTGATTAAGGGCAAAAACATAGAATGCTCTCAATAAAGTATCAGACATTTGGGCTTAAAATATAATACATAGACAACATCTCGTAGGATAAACACTATAGTAAAACATAAGAAATACTCAACTGACTCATTATCGGCAAGCTCAAACATGGAAATTAATCTTTTGAAACCATCAGATCTCAAAATCACAATGCTATCATATTAACTTATCTTATAACTCAAGTTTGAATTAAATAATTTATGTGGGTACAATTTTTCCATAACAATTTTCTATCTTACATTCTTGCATTGATCAATCTATAGTTGAGCCCATTCCGAAACCCAAGTTTGTCAGGGTAACATACTCACTTAACAAAACATCTCATAATCATAACTCACCGTACAACAAATCATTACGTATTCATACGGTCTCCGCCATCCACCTTATAGCCAAAAACATCTTATTGAGACGTCATCAAAGTAAGCTTCTATGTGCCAACCTTAGTTATCACTCTCTTACTTATACCTCACTTATTATTCTTACTTTCTACTTCATAATATGTACGTTATGCTTATACAATTATGCAATACCCTTACTGTCTTACATCATACAATTATACATCCACAACAAATCTATACCAAACCCTCTGTCAACTCTTACCGTCCATCTCACATACATCTGCCCCACTCACATACACATATCCTTCATACATGTTTATAGCCATCATACATACATATGTTCATCATACATATGTATAACATATACATAATTCCATACATAGCTTCATAACATACTTGCTAGCCATCACTAGCATACACATGGTTCACATACATCCAACATACTTTTAGCTTACATGCATACTATATGCATTTCAAACATACCATCATTTATAGTCTTGCACTCTTACATCATGCAATTGGATAATTACATAAGACCCAAATCATTAATTCATACAATCCTAGCATGCTATTATGAAATTACGAGTTCAAAAATCCACTACATCGTAATTTATGACGTTTGATGGCGAGCACATGATGACATCAATGGTGGAGTTGGCGGCCAAAAGCATTTTCTAGCTCAAAGAACGGTTGTCCCGAGGTTTAGAAGCGTTGGAAGCAATCACGATAAGATAAGGGTGACATCAATCTGTGCGGCAGAATCTGCGATCCACGTCGGTGCAGTAAGGGCAGCCGGGAGAAGGGTCGTGCCAAGTACAAACAAAAGTCGAGATGGATTAACTGAAGGTCAGTCAACAGCTAAGAAGCACTCGACCAGCCGCAAGACACTGAAATCAGTCATGGACAACACCCAACAACAATGATTTCATGTCGATTATGGCCCACATAAGGGGTAGAGGGCGTGGGACGATGCTCGATATGGAGGAGAGGTGTAGGACTCTTGTAGTCAAATCCATTCGGTGGCGGAGCCAACCGATGGTTAGGCGGTGCAAAATGGCACCTAAACCATTAAACGCATGCGTGGCCACTTGTACACACAACAAAGAAGGCCACTCGAGGAGGAGATGGGTCGGACGGTGGTGGTTCAGAGGCGGCTCTAGACCCACAAGAGTGATAGAGCTAAGGCTACAATGTGGTGGCTGCCCGAAGCGACGACATTGCCGTTCGCTACCTGCAACCAATAAATTTTGTGTGGGTGGCTGTGCATCTCGCATGGAAAAGGGTGAAGGGGTGTCTCAGAGTCGAGTCGAAGCAGAGCACATGCTAGGGGCCGTTGCCATGCCAAGGCCGATAGAGATAATCCCCACTATTGTTGGGTCGAGGCAAACCGACCCAAATCTAGTCGGAGGTTGTTCGACGTAAATTATGTAGAAGGGTGTCAATGTATGAACGTGCGAAACCAAATTGGGGGGTGGTGGTGCTAGGTTGGGATGGCCCTACCATCATCGTTGGACTAAGGCGAAACCCCTGATGGTTGGCCAGCCCCTACCAGCAGTGGAGTCAGTAGCCCAAAGACCCACATAGATGGGTCGTTTGATTCGGGTGGAAGGAAAGGAGTGGGACTGGTGCAACGGTCATGATGGGTATAGAGGAAACAGGGCTAGGCTAGGGTGGTGGTGGCCATGCCTTCGGAAACCCATGAACTATAGGAAGAAGGTCGTCGGCAGGCAAGACGGTGGCTAAAAAATGAACTTGACATTGGGAAAGAAAAACCTGTGAAAATACCGGCAACTCGCGAAGGAGTGAAGAGAGGGTGGTGACGGCTCTGGCCGTGCTTTTGGAGTCTTAGTGTCTGAACGAAGCTAAGTCCAGAGGATAACATTGGCAACCAGTGGCGAAAAGCTTTCCAACCGCCCAACGTCGATGAAAACTGAGGAAAAACACTGGTAGCTCGTGGAGGAGCAAGTAGGCCATGGTGGTTGTCCTGGCCAGTACCAAAGGACTCATGTTGGTAAGGCAAAGTGGATTCTTTCAAGAAGCATCAAAATTTGGGGATGGAGGAGGCATGACGGAGGGTTCAAAATGGTTCACGGGTTCCTTCTCCATATTTCTGGACGTTCCAGAGAATCTGGAATGCGGTCTGGTTGTGAGCCACGACCTATTCCTTATTTTATACTTTTTTTTTTCACATATGCATCTTACGCATTGTTCCACTTCTTTACGCGTTGTTTATCCAAAATTCACGCCAAAAACATCTGTAACACGTCGAAGCCTAGTGGCTGCAACTAAGCCCCACACTCGACTCTACGGGTAGGAATGTTGAGGCTAAATATGTCAAAACATCTCAGTTTCCCACCAAAAATTAGCAAAAGAGTAGAAAAATCACAGAAAGTAATAGAAAAATCAGAGACATTGCACTAATGGTGCTTAGGATCACTTGGACATCTTTCTCCTAGGACATGATGATCCACCACACGTTATAAAAGCACCTTCACACAGCGTATGCAACAAACCACTGTTATGCAATCACTTAAAAAAATAGTAGAAAAATCCAGTTTTGGATTATGCAAAAAATAAAAGAAATTTCAGCGTTTGATAGAATATATAGTTAAAGAGAACCCGTCTTGCTCAAACTGACACATTAAGAGAAAACCAACCTCATTTTGAGTTAAGAAAAACTAAATAAATTTATCCTAAAAATAATTATTTTATTGACCCAATGCGACCCTACTAATCAGAAGGTGGTGTGCGCGTGTGGGTTAGCTCACCTAGGTGCATGGGTCCAACATATATCTCTTCCACAAAAGTAGAGTGGCCTAAGGACCTATCTTATAAGGCAAACTTGCCTTATATACTAATGTCATCTCTATTTTCTAAGCGATATGAGGCTATTCATAACCTTTAACTAATTCATATGTGTGTTCTCATTCACATGAATATGAGGTTTAACCCACTTTCTAAAATAAAAGTTTCACTAGATAGCTTTGACATATTTTTGTTGGAGTCTAAGCTCAAAGGGGATGATGTTGCATAGCCTCGCCAGCGACTAGATATGGTTGTGGCTAGCATAGTTGGTGTTAGACCCCTAGCTTCAGAATAGCCTAAGGGGCGGATGCGTTTCAGTTTGGCAAGCGGATAGCCAAGGGAAAGATGATAAACAACGGCGTTGGTGCGTTGGCAGAATCATATCCAAGTCCTACTAGGAGTAGGATTCAATGGCAGGCTGACCACCATCAACTAGGACGGTTCCTAGGCAGGCTGTGACTCTCACGGACAACTCCTACTTGGAGTAGGAGAGGCGCTGATTATGGTTGTTTATTCGTTCCCATTTTTTCTAGTGCAATTAGGAGTCGCCTTGGAGGCCTAATGCAAGTAAGAAGCCCAAACAAGGAGTTGTGCACAAGTCGGATTGCTCAAGATGGCAGAATCCTAGTGGGATAAGGACTTTGCGAGAAGTGTATGCAGCCTGGACTCTTGCTTGATGAATGACATGAAAGCTAAGGACTTCTAGCCGGAGTATGAGGCCCAAGGAATGCTAGGAGAGGCGGGACACTTGAATAAGGGCTCAACTGAACTTTTAGTTGGGTTAGGACTCCTTTAGGACTGTTTTGGGTATATGTATGGGCTAATTTCCTATTTGTAATGGGGCACTAATGTGAGATTCCGTATTTGTAACCAAAGTCAAGCTAGTCCGAATTTGTAACTAAAGTCAGGCTAGTCCTAGTAGTACTAGGCTTCCCGACCCATCCTCTATATAAAGGGGACGTCATGATAACTTAAGCAGGAGGAGAGACTCATTGTAATTAGCATATGGAGGGCTAAGGGCGTGAGCAAATCTAGCTAGCCTTGGTGGATTCAACCACGGGGTGAGCCAAATGAGTACCTTGTTGGCGTAGAGCGGAGCTTTAGGCTGAGAATGAAGTCGGGGCCTTGTTCCATCATATTCAAGCATTTAAAGAACTCAAAAATCTCCAAAGGTCGGATTGTAGGCTTTGGCCACAGTTTCAGAGGACTGTTGAGCAGCAAACACTTTGTTGGCGACTTAGAGAAGCTGCTGGGAGTGCACTCAACTAAGGGGCAGACCATACTCAGCAATTAAACGAGGCTTGAGGTAGATTTCAGTGAAGAGGTGGACTGGTTTGAGAGATAGTTAAGACGGTATTGAGTTTGGGAATAAGGTAGAGGTCTTGTTAGTGTAAACTGCGTGCTAAATAAAAGGTTTTGGAGGTGGTCTTCCTTTTTCCTTATTTTTCCCCGCGTTTTACTTTGTTTTAGACGTGCATAAACTTGGGTGAAAGGGTGGATATGTTATTGGTTGTGCGATCCAGCTAGGCCATCACATCTATAAACGTTAGGATCAACTTCGTGCCCGTGATAGTTGGCCACGTGTAAAGCCAAATCTAGTAAAAAAAAGTAAAAGAAAATTGAGGGAGAAGAAGAATAGGGGAACCATCGCCCCCCTCACTGTCAGAGTTGATGAAAGAGGCTGAGCATAAATTATTTCTTACAAAAAAATCTTGATGGGGTAGAAAAAAAAATATGAATACTTTTTAAAAAAAAATTAGGGTATATAAATAATAGGAGGCCTTTATCATATTACAAGGAGAAATAAGAGCGTCCTAGCTAGTAGCTGTTAATATAAAACAAAAAAAATATAATTTTATAGATATTTATAAGAAGCTAATATTACAAGGAAGAAGCTTATCCCCGCTTTGACAGTGGCCGAAACAGAGAATTTAAGATTCATGGCGGTTGCTGGCTAACACCTGGAGAGAAGCAGAACGCATTCCAAAACGAAAATGGCCGCGAAAATTAAATGACGCCCCTGCATGTGCGTCAGGGGAGGGGAAAGAGAATCCATTCTCTGCAGAATCTCACCCACTGGATTTCCTTCCCTTCATCTCATAGGCCGCAGCATTTGCCTCTTTTGAGGCCTTTGTGACACTCACGACACATCCATGCCAATACAGGTCCACGTACCCAGAAGCTTCTGAGGTCGGGACGGCTTCATGTAAGGCAACAGTATATCTGTGGCGATGATCACGTAGTAAGCTGGGAGGGGAGAGGAGGGGATGGACCGAGGGGACGCGTTTGGCTTCTCTTCCTTCCAGATCCACTGCGTGTGTCCACAAATGCGCAGTCCTATTTATAAGAAGCTCGACACCTGTTAACGTACTGTTCATGTTACGCTTCCTTTTTTTCGCATTAAATGAGAAGCGAGTCTCCCGTTCTTGAAAGGGTTTGTCCTCGCCCAGAAGAAGAGGCGGAAAGAAACTAAAGGACATATAGCCGTAGAAGAAGAAGAGAGGGAGGAGGTTGGTGTGAGGGTTCGATTGGGTCGTATTAAGATTCCATCTGTTTGGACCAGTACTCTTGGTGGCAATGGAGGTGGAAATGGAGTCTCAGCCTGAGAGAGGAGATGCGGGGAGGCTCAACACCCCCTCCTCGATCTCCCTTTTCGGCAAAACCAATCGTCCGGTCACCCTCCAGGTATAAAGTCATCTTCTTATTCTCGATTCTTTCTGTAACTCCTCTGCATGTCATCTATTTCCAATTAAAATTGGATCTTATTCGTTCTGGATTTTTTAAGATGATATGGGATTTGATTATTCAAGATAATCTAGACTGACCCCATTTCCAATTATCAAGACATGTTTTATCCATGAAAATTCGATCTTCTGAATCTAATTCCTCTTTCAGATTAAAAATAACTAACATGCATGCATAACCACACATGCAAAGCTTTTGTACGTTAGATAGGCAATCATGGAGAAGAGCAACTACTTTTCCAAAAAAAAGCAAATTTGTCTTTTTTTATATTGTCTCATTCACCATGCAGCATTGCCTCCTCAACTCTAAAGAAGATTTGATCGCTAATGATGGATTGAACCCCTTTTATGTGGTCAGTTCAAGGAGGTGGTGTACCGGATCAAGAAGGCTAAAACAGGTTCATGCCGCATTGGCCCCGGCCATGGCCATGGCCATGGCGAGGAGGAGAGACTCATCTTGAAAGGCATAACTGGGAGTGTCTTCCCGGGCGAGATGTTGGCCATGCTGGGCCCCTCCGGCAGCGGCAAGACCACCCTCCTCACCGCCCTTGGAGGCCGCCTCGGCGGTGCTGGCCGCCTCAAGGGCACCATCCACTACAATGGTAAGCCCCTCACCAATTCAATGAATAGAAACATTGGCTTCGTGACACAAGATGATGTCCTCTACCCTAATCTCACCGTCGCTGAGACATTGGTCTACACGGCCCTCCTCCGGCTGCCCCGCAGCCTCAGCAGGGCCGAAAAGATTCGGCACGCGATGGCTGTCATTGACCAGCTTGGCCTCACCCTGTGCAAGGACAGCCTCGTCGGGGACCAGCTCATCCGGGGGGTGTCCGGCGGGGAGAGGAAGAGGGTGAGCATTGGGCAGGAGATGCTGATAAACCCGGGTCTAATATTCCTCGACGAGCCCACGTCCGGCCTCGACTCGACAACGGCCCAAACGATCGTCTCAACGCTGTCGAAGATGGCCGGCAGCGGGCGGACGGTAGTGATGACCATCCACCAGCCATCTAGCAGGCTCTTCTACATGTTCCACAAGGTCATGCTCTTGTCCGACGGGCATCCTCTCTATTTTGGCAAAGGATCAGAGGCAATGGACTACTTCTCTAGCATAGGCTATGCCCCTTCAGTGGCCATGAACCCTTCTGATTTCCTTCTGGATTTGGCTAATGGTAAGGATTAAGGAATTGATATTTACCAATAAAATCTTTCTTCTAGTGTAGTGTTTAATTGGTATATATGATCAAAATGTTGTTTGCAGGGGTATCTCCTGATGGGTCTGAGGATGACAGGGCAGTGGTGAAGCAGGCTTTGGTGGATGCCTACAATTCCAATTTGTCTGAAAATTTGGAGAGGGAATCCTGTGAATATAACAGCCCCAGCACGGAGGCCGGCATGTCTGATAATAAAACAAGAAAATGGTGCACAAGCTGGTTTGAGCAGTTTGTGGTATTGTTACAGAGGGGTGTGAAGGAGAGGAGGCATGAGACCTTTTCTGCCCTCAGAGTCTCCCAGGTTCTGGTGGTGGCTTTTCTCACTGGTCTCCTGTGGTGGCATTCCACCGTTGAGCACTTGCAAGATCAGGTCCGTGGTCATAAACTGGAAACCATTCAATGTAGTCATGATTTGCCATAAAAAAACACATCAAATTGCCGTTAGGGCTTGTTGCAGTTGTTAATTGTTATGGCATTCTCCATCAATTTTCAATTGGTAATCGCCTTACCTAATGAAATTGTATGATCAATGTCAAATTACAGTCAGGGTTATGGCTTGGTCACCACCTTAATTACATACTCTATTAATCAGACCCATCTAATCATTTGTGGCTTCTAGCATGTTCGAATATGAGAATGGGATTGCCATCCTAGGCCATGCATGGAACAAGTTTATGTTGGTAAGAATGTAATAGTATAAGAGAATATTTATAGAACACTTATTAAGTTAGATTATGCATCCATTATTTTCTAAATCATTCATCTGAATCACAATCTGTTTATGTGATAGTTAACTTTTTATTTTGGTACATCCTTCAGCTGGGGCTTGTCTTCTTCTACGCCAGCTTCTGGGGCTTCTACCCAGTGTTTCAAGCCATCTTCACCTTCCCACAGGAGAGGCTGATGCTGACAAAGGAGAGAGCCTCCGGCATGTAC
Source organism: Saururus chinensis (assembly GCA_035235625.1). NCBI lineage: Eukaryota > Viridiplantae > Streptophyta > Magnoliopsida > Piperales > Saururaceae > Saururus > Saururus chinensis. The sequence continues at coordinate 36,571,001 of CP141141.1, forward strand.
CGGCTGTCCTCCTACTTCATGGCAAGGATGGCCAGCGACATGCCCATGGAGCTGGTCCTCCCCTCCATCTTCGTCATCATCACCTACTGGATGGGCGGCCTCAGCCCCCACCCGGCCCGCTTCTTCTACACCCTCATCGCCGTCCTCCTCTCTGTGATCACTGCACAGGGCCTTGGCCTTGCCATAGGTGCCACCGTCATGGACCTCAAGGCCGCCTCAACGCTCAGCGCCGTCGTGCTCCTCACCTTTGTGCTGGCCTCCGGCTTCTACGTGCAACATGTCCCGGTCTTCATCAGTTGGATAAAGTATATCTCCTTCAACCATTTCACCTACAAGCTCCTCTTGGGGTCACAGTACTCGGAAGACCAGACCTATGCATGCGAGGGCAATGCTTATTGCTTGGTGAAGGACTACCCTTCCATCAAGGCGGTTGGTTTGGGGCATCAAGCTGTGTCTGTGACGGCCTTGCTTGTTATGATTGTGGGCTATCGTCTCCTTGCATATGTCGCTTTGATAAGAGTTGGGGCGAAGCGTTCTTGATGCTAAGCTATTGAAGATATGGGAGTCAGGAACAGAGAATAGGCCTCTACGTCACTCGCATCTTGGTGCAATTTTGGTGGCAGCGATTTGTGCTCTAAATTCTAAATATATACTTTAGACTCCCTCCTTATATTAATAGCTATATTTAAAAAGATTAAATGGTGAAATCTAGAAGGGAATAAATATTTTTGTCAAATAAACGGAACGAGTAATACATTAATAAAGTCATTTAAGGGAACAATTTTAATTATTTTTGAACCACTTAAATCATTTAAAAAATTAATGAAGAAACTAAATTTACTACAACTACACAAAGCGCGCGACAAAAATCGCAATTACCAAATAAACACATCTATTTCCCTGAATATATATCAACCCCCTCATTGTTTTTACACCAAAACTTAAAAAAGTACGCATGTTTACTCTTTACTTTGAACAAATTTTTTTATTAAATAAGACGGATAAAATATCATTTTATTATAAAAAAATTACTCATATTTAGTCTTTGCCGACGGCTTGCTGCCGCAACCAAGGGCTGTGGCCAGCCTCGCCGAAGGCCAAATATGGAATCCATCAATCTAGAATCTATTGTGCTATAACTCACGTAATTCAAGTTTAGTTCCATATTCACAATTCTCCAGTAACCACAAACATATATTTCAATGTCAAAAGAAAAGAGAAAATTTAGTACCAAGAGCAATGTCTATGTACCACTTGTACCACAAACAATGATAAGCGGCTGCATGCAGGCTTTATGCAGGAACACAAGCCCCATGCTAGAATGGAGGCCCCGAGCCCTCATCGTAGCAAATGTTAATGCTAGCATCCTCTAGTATTTCATGAAGGGATGAGAGAGAAGGAAGTTTAGCGTTTTAGGCTTAAAATCTTCTAAAATACATCAAAGTTAATAATGGTGACACCATCAATTAAGTGTGCCAGGTATTTTAAAAATCTAAAAGTACCTTTTTACTTATTTCTTTACTACGATTTCTTGGGTCATATCTCATGCTCACAAAATCAGTATTCTTAGTAAGTTGGTAGCATTGAATTCATCTCATTGAGCTCTATTAAATGAGAGATGACATAAGGCCCTTTCCTTTTACTATTACCCAACCACAGAATTCAAACATCGGAATTTAGACCCATCACACTTTAGGTTAATAATATGAACTTATTGCAATATCTATAGATCATAATTTCAATGTAAATAGTTGTTCAATGATATATGTTGCCTAAATTGTGATGAGTAGAAATTGTAATGGGTCTTTGTACAAGACTTATTTAGAATTAGTGGGTGGGACATGCATTATAGGAACAAAAGGATTTTTTTTGGTTTTTTCATAAAATACAAAAAAATCAAAAAATAGGAAAGATGCATTACTTGAACTGACTTGTTCATCCCTCAATGATTTAAATATTCTTATGTTCGAAAAAGAATTATTCACTTAAAGGATATTTTTGTCGAATTATTGACAAAAAAAAATGTTGAAAAAACACTTTCATTTTTGCTAATTTTAAGATAATAAATGGTTTTAAATTCTAGAGCATGACATATCGTAACTTACACATAATTGGCCATCGAGACACTATGTGAGCGTCATGTGGACATAAGGAACTATGTGCGGCCTAACAAGTATTTTTAATAAGAGGTATTGGCAGTGGGGTCATGATAATAGCTATGGAGTAGAGTAATGGGCCCATAATAGTAGCTAGGGTTAAGAAATAATATTTGGATTGTTAGGCCCACAGTAGTAGCTAAAGTACAAAGTGATAAGGTGTGGTAATTTTTACATACAAGTCAAGCACTGTTAAAAAAATCACAATTTTTAATAAAATAATATTAAAGTAATATTATATTAATATATATCAACCGCATCAATATAGTATGACCGATATATATCGACGTTTCAAGTGGTGTGTACCACCCCTACACTCCTATATCAGTCTCGGCCAATATGACTTTCGATGCGTGCCAGTTTGAGAGGGAGAGAGGGGGGCCCCAAAAATTAAGAGTAAGGGATTAGGGCTCTCTTAATTACATTCCCTTATATAGTTTCTATAACAGGTTTTTAGGATAAGCCTTTTCATTAAACTTTATATTGTATTTCTAGAGGGTTTACTACAATGGGTATGAACTTAAGTCACACTGAGCTCATAGAGGACTGATACCTAGCACACGCCCATGCATATGATAGGGCCAACCCCCCCAATATTCCACGCGGGTCCCACTACGAGTACACTACTCAATTCTAGGCCCCACAAGATGTGCATGTGAGTTCCTAACACATGCCTAGTGAACGTATGTCAATACGATGTGGATCTTATTAAAAATGTACATTACCGTGCTTGTAAGGTTAACACAACCACCCCCACTATCCTTCAACTGTGTACCCTTTATGGCTCACCCGAGACCCAACTCATATCTGTCAACCAAAAAAAAGTACTAGTTTGAAACTCGGATCAGACTAGACGAACCATACGGTCCGGGTTCAACCAGACTCAGTTGACAAACCCGTCCGGTTCATCTGGGTTACAGGTTACTGGGCCAATTCAACCCAGCCGGATCATACTGACCCATTCAATTGAACCTGCAACCCGGGTTGGCGGCTAGGTCCGGGTTGGACACTCAAGTGTAAAATTTAAATTGTGAAGGGGTAGATTTGAACTTAGGCATCAGTGCTGACTAATCTTCTCCCTTCCAGCATGAAACTCGAACGTGGCAAGTTCGTATTGGTTCTCCAGCGTAAACCTTCAAAAGTCCAACTTCTCTCGAAGGTGAGAAATTTCTGCAGCGTCTTCCTCCTGTACCTGCCCCCCATGCAAAGCAGCTTCCTTCCCCTCTCCTTTGTCTTTCTGCTGGCTCAGCTTATTTATCCCCTCAAAGCCGAAGAAGCCTCACAAAAGCCAGAAATGGGACTGTCCAGAAGAGCCGGCCCAGAACGCATAGCCTCCCTTCTCACCCATCCACTCACAGCGGAAGCATTCACCCTAGGTATCTATGACTCCTCCCCTTCTCTCATGTCAACTCTTTCTGAGTCTTTTCTTTGCAGGGTCTAGTTCATTGAAACCTTGGGCTTCTTAATGAATTGGTCGGACCTCATGCTCTCGCTTTTGCTTTGCTATCCAGGAAAAACTGCATGTGCTGTGTTTCTGTTATGGAAGCTGCTGGCGTGCTTATCTGGTACTGTGTCACCCATCGTCGTTGTACTTTCCGGCAGCATGGAGCCCGGGTTCAGAAAGGTGAGAAAAGAGGGGAAAAGTTTTGTTTATCTCAATGCTACATGCCATATGATGTCTCTATGTTTTTGTTTTTTAAATTTATCTTTCCCATGACTAAGACTGTTGTCCTCTGGTAGGGTGACATACTGTTCATACACATGAACAAATCTCCTGTTCGGGTTGGGGAAGTCGTTCTCTTTAACGTTGAGGTATTTGGTTGCTAGTTATCAAATTCGTATGTGCTACTTCAGCAGTTGTACAAATAGATAAGAATCCATGCCTGTTCATACAAGAACATATACATATTCTGGATCAATTGGAAGCTTTATACAAGTAGATGGGAATTGTCAATCCATTTCTCTTCATCTGGTAATAGTAGAGCATATACAGATAAAGGAATAATTGCTAACAGTCTATGTTCAATTTAAGAGTGAATGAGGAAAATTGTCATATATGGCAGACATTAGAATGCATGTTCTTGGAAGTTGAACAAGTTGTAGTGGACCTGACATTAGTGTATGGGAAGAGTTTTTTATGCTCCTATTTGACAATAAGCTAAGTGTAAAGAAATATATGAGCCCTTGATATTTGAGATCGACAGCATATAGCTAACACATGTTAGAGCAATATCATTGACACAATATGTGCTAGTTTGTATAGTCGATTGTATGGATGAAGGGCTCCTATGTGTTCTTAATGCTTAACTCATTATCAGAGTAGAGCATTAAAACACTTATGTGAATATGCTAGTAATAATCAATGCAATTTTTATACATAATTTTTTACCTTACTAATGTTAAAGTAATTGATATTTAATTAAGAAAAAAAATCATACTCCCTTTACTCTACATTAATAGCTTTGTTTGACAAAAAATATTTATTCTATATTAATAATTCTATTTTGCTTAATTTAACTAGTTAGGTACTTAAAAAAAATACCATAAACTTATTTTCTCTTCTCTTAGTTGTAAATTTCACCATTTAATAAAATTACTGTTTTTTCAAATATAATTATTAATATAAAACCCAAGAATAGTTGAACTTCTTCTCTTAATTATCTTTTTTCGGGCCCTTCGCTGGTACAATTTACACCCCACCTTATTTTGGTTTTCAGGGAAAGGGCATCCCAATTATTCATCGTGTGATGCAGGTAAATATCAGTGTGAAGACACCGAACATGTTTGAAGTTTAATGATTTTCCAATTTCACCAAGTCAATTTTCAGCAGATGAACTGATCCAAATATGTGCTACCATCTCTGTTCTTGTAGGTTCATGAACGAGTAGGGACCGGTCACATTGATGTTCTCACAAAAGGTAAAGCCGATTATTGATTTCATTCAATTCTGCTTATTCACCTTTTCTTCTGATTAAATTCGACTTCGACACTTAGATGTGTCCTCAGTAAATTTCCTCGTCAACATGTCTGTTTGCATGTGTCCTGTAGTTAAATATATGCTTCGGGCCTTTAACTGCAGATGTTTTCAGGGGATTTATCCAGCAGATGACAGAAACGGAATCTATGCAATTGGTCAAGAATGGCTAGAACCACAGAGTGTTATAGGCAGAGCAATTGGGTAAATTACTAAATATCTCATTGTGTTGTAATTCCAACTTTTAATTTCTTTATTATTATTATAAACTTACTTTTTAGTAAATTATTATGCAGATTTCTCCCATATGTTGGTTGGCTCAAAATCATAATGACCCACTACCCCATTTTCAAGGTTTGCTATTATATGTGGCATTATTTTCCAAATGCTGTATTAATCTTTTAATTGGCTTAAATTCTCTACTGAGAATAAAAAGATTATAATAGGGTCCAAGTCCACGAATATTTTTCGAAATCTCCTCAGTCAAGGCTCAAATGAATAATCAGGGGACATGGGGATGCCACTGGGAGGTTTGGGTTCGGTATTGCCAAACAAAGCCCGAAACCAATCTCAATCCCAGACCTAGACCAGACTTGGAACTGTCTCATGCCCACCTGATTGAGCTTAAAAATTTTATTTTTTAAAAAATTCTCAATTATTGAATAAAAATATAATATTTTAAATAGTGATTTTGTCTAACTAATAATAATATCTCACCCAGGCACGCACCTTGAAAAATATAAGAGTTATCTTCATAAAAATAGGAAAATATAAATATTTTTTTATTATAGCCTAAATCGGGTTGGTTCAAGTAAGATTACCTAGTCGGGTCCACTGGTCAGAACCAACCCAACCCGGTTATTTGGCTCCAAATCCCCAACTCAGACCTGGACCATTAAATCCAGGTCGGGTATGGTGGCATGCATCTCAGGGCAGGTAGTCTTACGATACAATTTTTATTCAAATATGACAAAATTTATTAGAATATTTGGCAGCTTCCCACCTATGTGTTGTAAAAAATATTCCCTTCGTTTTGTATTAATAGTTACATTTATAAAATAATAATTTTATTAAATGATGAAACTCAGATCTAAGAGAAAGGAAAATAAGCTTACCACTCTTTTTTAAGTACTCAATCACTTCAATTGGAACAATTTTTTTCTGTTCCATGGGGCTATTGATTTAGGATGGAAGGAGTAGGAAATTATCAAAATTTGTTGGCTAGTTTCATGAGGTCACTCTCGTGGCTATCTTGCCCCATTTGAGTTGAGACCTGTAAGTAACCATGCAAAAATGTGACCTCTGAGCCAAGTCTGATATTTTATCATGGATTCATGTGGCCCGAATTTTACTTAATTTTTTTGCCAAATTATTCATACCTAAATTGAGTCAGTCCTTGCTGAACTGAACCCAAATTCCGATTTTGTGACAATGACGAGGGCTATCCTTCAAGCACAATAAGCTAATGAGACTGATTAACACTTACGGTTCTTGAAGTTGGATTATTATACTGAAATAAGCATGAGTGCAACAATTCCTTGATGAGGCTGATAAACATTTCTGGTTCAAGAAGTACGATTATTGCACCGATAAAAGCATGACTGCAAGAGTGTCAGCTCTTGCTGCTGACTTCTGTAGTCCATAGAGAATGAGCTATCTCACAAACACATCACGGTGTGGTGCATGCATTGCCAATCTGCCATATAGATGCAGCTCTCTGAGTCTAAAACATTCATGTTCAGTTGTCATTCAAATGCTTTCGTGTTGGCGAAATCAACATTCTGACAGTCTTTCCTGCTGCAGTATCTAGCCATCGGTGCTATTATCATCCAAGGAATTAAACAAGTCTGAGCTTTGAAAATCCAAAAGCAACCAGCAGTTTGAAAATCCAAAAGCAACCAGCAGGCTTTCTTACGAAAAAGGGTTTTAACATTATTGAACTGTAACGGCTGTTTTGTGTCTCTGCACATCATCAGAGTATAGTTAAAATAAGTACGTTTGAGCAAATTATTTTCTTGATCATAAACGATGAAACCTTTTGAGTATGTAAAGCTACTTGAGGAGCTAAACATCACTTTTGTATGAAAAACAGAGGCTCGCAGAAGCAGTATCCCGAGTTTTTGTATGCAATTGAGATCTTGTTGCCTTGTACACAAGTTCATTGCGTGAGAATGTTATTCCGAGAAAGCTGGCACCTGTTTACCAACAGTTTCGGTAATAATTAAGTGAAGATGTCAACTACGATTGCAGAATTTATTCCTTTACGCATACTACTAATAACATGTGGTTATCTCGAGTCAGCTCACAGTAAGGGGAAAAAATAAAAAAATTTCATTAGTTGATTTTGTTTATGAAATCAGACAATCCCAGCACCAACCGCACATGAAGGGGTTAGGGGACATCACATGTTTCCAAGATTCACAGTACTGCTGGACGCTGCCCAGCCTGGATAACAGGTCAAATAAATACACATCAAATTGGGACCATTCCTCTCCACATTTGTGGTCATTAAATACTTAATTCTTTCTTTTGAAAAAAAAACATGGAACCAGGGAAATTAGCATTTTTGGACCATACACGGGATAAAGCAATGATGAGAAGCGTATGTATGTATGTCCCAAGTAGGGAGTTACCGTGTAGCTACTTAACTATCTGTTCAGAAAAGTTGGTGTTTTGAAAGTTCACTGGGGGCGGAGGCTAATTTTAGGTCCCTTACTCCCCAGTCCCGGCATATCCTTTTGCCTACAAATTTTCTAGTACCAAGTAAAACACCACTTGGCACCAAAACCGGAACCAAGTTCTTTTTTCATTATAAGAAAAAAATGTTATACAATAACTGATTCAATGCAAAGTACTAGCTCCTATAGCCAGCAAGCAGCTATGGAGTATACCATTTATGAACCAAGAACCCGTTGGACACAACAAGATCATGCTTCAGTAATCCATACCAAGCCTCTTTGCAGTAACACAAACATAAAGGAGTAGGACCTTCATCTTGGAATGCCTGGATAAAGTCTGTGCCAAAAACCATAATAATAAGATGCACAGAAATTCAAGCACATAAATTTGCCCAGGATGTTGTAAAGATTAAAAAAATAGCCCAAATTTCATTTATGATTTGATTACAAATATCTTAGCCAAAGCTCTGCCACCAAAACCATTCTCCCTCAACATATTTGGGACAAAATAGGTACAAGCATATCGTATGTGGTACATGGCACTAAATATTAAATTCATATTTTTTGCTGACATATTAAATTCATACTCCACCCCATATTAATAGCTACATTTTAAAAAAATAGTGATTTTTATTGAATGGTAAAACCCACATCTATGAGAAGGGAAAATAAGCTTATGATACTTATTTTTAAGAACCTAATCACTTAAATTGAACAAAATGGAGCTATTAATTTGAGGCGGAGAGAGTATAATGTAAAGAACAACTTACAAAAATTGACCAACCTAAGAAAACCTGAAGTTGAGTGAGAATGCCTGTACTTGATCATTTCTCATCTTGCTTATCATCATCTTTCTTTTGCTGGATTTAAAAAAAGATGTGAAAAAACATCAAATCTACAATAAAAGAACCAAAGTAATAACCCATAGGCGAGTATGTAAAACAGAAACAAAGAAATAAGGAGAACAAATTTCTTTGCATCAAAATGATATTTAAAACCAAAGTAACCTACTAGGAATTACACTAACGATATTTGAAACCAAAGTAACCCAAAATGGTAATCCAAATATAAATGAAGATTGCATAATCCTGCTGGTATTTTGTTATTTCAGATCTTAGCTACTTAGCAAAGTTGCACGTGCAGGTGATTCTGCACCTATCAAAATGCAACACTGATCACAAAGATCATTGCTGCAAGGATCTTAGTAGCTTCATACTTTAAACTCCTTTCGTTTTAAAGTGGAACAATGTTAACACCTATCTACACCAAGGACCAGAAGGTAGGTGGATAAAAACATAAAATAAACTTTTGTTTACAGACACATGGTTGCAACTCTTCCGAGGAACTCAAATGGTAGGGGTATTCGCTTGTAGTGGTAGCATACCATGCCATCAGTAACATTTAATATGCTTTCCCTACCTAGCATATAACAATACCGCAGGTAATTGTCTCCATAATAGGCGTTATTGAACTGCCAAGCCTAAGCACTTCCATTTCTAAATACTTCTCTAGCCATGAATTGGCAGTCAAACTCAACCAATTCAGCCTCGTATTCTGTATTATGTCCAACCATCACATTAGTAACAACCTGACTACTATCAACATATTGACATGATAAGAGCCACATTTACAAATCGGAGAATGCCCTTGAAGTCAAGAGAGCCACATCAAAATGCTGCCAACAAATAAGAATATTTAAAAGGAATTCAATCCCTGGTCATGAGTTAAGATTGAAATCCAAAGACCTACACGTTCTTTTAAATATCCAATAATTATTAAAAAAAATCTTCCTTTTCATATTTGGTTTGAGCTCTTTGCAATTGGTCCGTATTTTTCTATTTAATCCAACAAGGTTGCCAATGATTTGGAAACTGTGGAGACTAAACATTTTAAAAACTATCTAGGGTTAAAACAATTTTCAAAAGATCTTCCTCATAGACTCAAATGATGACATACACATCCACAGTAAAACACCGATTGACTGCTGCCAGGACTGACCTCAGATTGGCTTTGCAAAGATGCCAGCAAATCCTTCACAGAAGGGTCATTGGGATCAACACCAGGAAGCTGCAAGTTTAATGATGGATCAATTAAGTAGCACAATAACTGCCATCAATTAACTAAACTACTTAATCTTTTCAAAAAAGACGAAAAAGAGAATATCAGCATCTCACACAAATACTTTCTAGGCTAAAATATTTACCGAGGCAAGAATGGAAGAGACAAATGATTGATCACCCAGAACTTTGTTCATCTCATTCTGACTTGACATATCTTTCGCATCATCCTGAACAGACATTTGAAGTGCTGCTTACAGCAGCAGACATAAATATCGTGAGTTTCTAAATGTACTCATTAAAGAATTCCAAAACTATCTTACCACAGCAAAGGAACCTCCAGAAGTTCTATCAAGAGGCAGAAAATAATATTGATCACCAATTCCATATCACAATTGTATGTGAATTTACTTCAAAAAGTAAAATATTGCTAACAGATTAATAATTCTTGAGTCCCTTTCCTTGCAGAGTTCTACAGTAAAAAAAGGATATTTGGTTTACGTCAAATTTACACTCCACCTCCCTTCATATCTAGGGATTTGGGTATGGCTTCTAGCCTGTATTCTTCCATAGCCCTTTAGGTCGGTGAGCAAGACACAGAAATTATTCAGTTGGAAATGAGATTGAACACATTCATGCATGTGTAAGATTTAATGGTCCATTACCATGAACACATTGCAGTCAGAGAAAGAGAGGAATGACAAACGGTTTGGTGCAATTGAAATTGTGAAATGTGAGAGAAAAACTAAGGGGATCAAGCATAAAAGAGAGAAATTATCTAAGAGCAATCAAGAAAAGCCTTTATTAAGTATTCATCAATCATATAAAGGGCATATCATCAATGACCAAACTACTTAAACTTAAAGGGCACAAGTTCTTTCCCCTTTACTTTTAGTACAAGCTACGTTTTACTCACAAATACCAAACATTCTTTTTTATTTGAATAGTTTTCATCATCTTAAACAGAAAAGGCCCAATTGGGAAGCATACCCAAATACACCCTATAACTAAAAGTCAACTCCCTCATTGACGTTAACATGCTGGACTAAATATGAAACTCACCTAAAGCTAAATCTGGATCTACTGCTGCTGCCTCTGACATATCTGTGTCTTCATGGGAGGCACCACCACCAGACTGAGTTGGCCCTTCATCTTCCATAGACATCGCAAGAGCCTGCTGAAGCAAGGCTGATTCATCATCCTATTAACATGCAAATTTATACTGAATGAGCATTCAGTTTGTTACACCATGAAATTGGCATAAAGGAGAAAAAACACAGTTACAAAAGCAGCTAACGACGATTATTTTCTCTAATGGCAATTTTCCTCGGATCCCTATGGGTGAACACTACATAAGTAAAAGTCAAACTATGACCTCAATGGTGAACACAAGACAAGTAAAAGTCAAAATCTGATGTCAAGCACTTGCAAACTCATCGGCAACAATACAATGATCCATAAGGAGTATGACCTCAATGGTGAACACTAGACAAGTAAAAGTCAAAAATCTGATGTCAAGCGCTTGCAAACTCATAGGCAACAATACAATGATCCATAAGGAGGAAGAACTACAAGAAGGAAGCCCCACGGCAATGCTAACCTTAAATGTTCTTCAAGAATCAAATAAGAAATGATAAAATATAATGTAATTCTGAAACAAAAATGAGCTAATAAAAATTATTACAATGAGCGTTCATGAGTAAATGTCAGGCAGCTGCCACTACAGAACACAAATTATTGATTCATATGTTTCCTGAAGAATGAAGCACAATAAATAACAAGCCATTCTACTAAAGCAGTATTCCTTATGTCCTCAATCAATGGAAGAATGCATCAGCAAGCTGACACTATGGAATATTGAATTGTTAAAGAGACAGTTTTATGCTTGTCCAAGAAGAGCAGCATATCAGCAGGTTGGTGACAGGTAATTAGTGAAATGTAATGTAATCCACTGGCTTCCAAAAGATGGTCAAGAATCAAATGATCCCTGTTCCAGCAGACTGCATGCAGACTTGTTGCCTGTGGCCACATCATAAGTTTCCAGTCTGTCCTTCAGAAAAATAAGCATCTCCTCGAGTGAGGAACCTTTAACATTTACCAACTAACCATTCTCCTAATAATACTAATGCTTCCGTTATGCAATGTTAGCATATAAAATTAATAGAAAAGATTTCATCTTCCTAACAGCTCGAGCTTTTAGAAAACTTAGTTATCTTACATGGTATCAAAGCTCCGGGTTATGGGAGGTCCTGGGTTCAAGTCTCGTTAGAGACATTTATATATCCCAATTGTATTCCACGTGCCGCGCTTCATAGACGCTTACACGTGAGGAGGGATATTAGAATATAAAATTAATATAAAAAATTTCCTCTTCCTAAGAGCTCGAGCTTTTGGGAAACTTGGTTATCTTACATGCAATTCATATGAAACTTACTATGAGATCATTTCCTTTATTACTAGCTGCATCTGTAGTTGCAACAGAATCTGTCATAGTGACATCCTGTGAACTTGAAGCCTGCTCCCCTCCTTTTTCTTGTCTGGAAGCTTCCTCAGCAGCCTTTTTGGCAGCCGCTTCTTGCCTTGCTCTCTCCTCTTCCATTGAAACCCTAAGAGCAAGAGCTAGCTCAGGATCCAAGTTAGGGTCAACACCAAAATCAAAGCCACCACCTGCCGAAGCTGCTGCAGCTGCTGCAGCAAAGCCACTACCTCCTTCACCATCCCCTGTAAATATCGGTGTGCTGCAACAATAGATGATACTGTCAGATACAAACAAAGAACATACATACATATATATAAAGAGAAAGAGAAAAAATACACTTGACAGTCCTGACTTGCCTTATGAGCACATCCGAAAGTGCATTTGGCCCGGGAGGAACATTAACAAGGTGACTACTGTCATTATTATTCACAGCAGCGAGAAGTGCCTCCAACTTTTCATGCTTCCCTTCATCTTCTTCACCAAATTCAACAATGTCAAGAGCAACACTGTTCTTCTTTAATTTCTTGCCTATCATCTCAAGCACCTTCTTATCATATTTAACAGGACTAGCACATAGAAGACGTATTAATAGGTCAATGTTCTTCATTATATTAAAAAAATTGGAACTACATTAGAGGAATGTAAACATATGCCTACCTTCCAACAAACACTATAATTCGTTGTTGCTGTTTTTTGTTTTGACGATGTTTAAGAGCTAACTGAGCCACCTGAATTCCAGAGGTCAAATTCATCTCGCCACCTATTTCCAAACCTATGTAGAGGGCCATAGCAGTCTTCAGTACATTATAAACAAAACCAACTAATATGGGCAACAAAATTTTTATAAAGATAATTTTAGAAAGGTATATACAAAAACATGGTCAAAGAGGGGGATATTGATAGTGATGTGGTACATAGATAATTGCAAGGTGGGTAAAGTGGAAGACAACATTGGAGGTTTTGTGTGATAGGCACGTTGACAACTGTTAGGCCTGCGATACTCTACAAAGTAAAAAGTTGGGCCCCAAATAAAAATAATATAGATAAATTGAATGTAGCTTAACTGAGGATGCTAAGGTGGATGTGTGGGATAAGTAAGAGAGATAGGATTAGAAATGGGCGAATTAGTGAGAACTTAGGGGGGGTAGCACCTTTAGGGAAGAAGCTTAATGAGTGGAGGTTGCTTTGGTATAGGCATATACAAAGAAGACAAATGGATGCCCTAATAAAAAGGTTGGAAGAGATCGTGGTTCGCAATATCTTTTATCGGAGATATATCGGTGACCTAAAGATAAGATATATCGGATATATTGGGGGGGGGGGGGAATATCAACAACCCAAAAATATTTCTACAAGGATCATAATAATCTAAGCATATATTTACATCTAAAAACCTTAATATTAACCTAAAACAATCATAACACCGTGTGAATACACTATACTAACATAAATTACATTTATCAAGTGGAAAACATGATCAATTATCTCAGATATTGACTAACATCTGATATATATTGCCAATATCTGAGATATATCTCAGATTTCACTTATATGTATGAGATATAATGTTTCCCATATCTTGTATCAGTCAAACGAAAGATATATCCAAGATATATCTCAGATATTGCTAAACATGGAAGGGATGCAAGTAAATGATGCCAAAAAAGGGAGAGAGAGTTCTCTTAGATGGAGTTTATAAGAAAGGATTTGCTACGCTATCTCTTACAAAAGAGTTGGCACAAACATGCTACATCGGAGGCATAAGATCCATGTTGCTGATCTTAAATTATTGAAAATCGATGATACTTGATCATAATTATGATATATAAAAACATCCTCATCATCATAACTTTTTCACAAGCCCAACTATAAGGAGTTTGCAACATGCAAACAGGAGCATCTACCCTATCAAAAATACCCTTTCCAACTCATGCATCTCTAGGTCTTTTCTATTTACTTCTGCCCCATCCTTAGTGATGCTACTAGCCAGGTTTGGACCTGAACCTGTTACCATTTAGGAAATGGTAATCCAAACCCAATCCAACCCAAAATTGTTAAACCTGAACCTGACCCAACCTATTAAGAATATAAAAAACTCATTTTCATTTTTTTTACAAAATTTTAAAGAACCACACGCAAATTATTAAAAAAAGACTTTAAATAGTCATTTCATCTCATCTATTACCCATCAAGAAAAATTTAAGAGTTCTCATCTAAACAAAAAAAAAAGTCTAATACTTATGGCCTTAACCAGGTCAGGGCAAGAAGGGTAACCTGAAAGACAAATTTGAACCGAATAATTATTTGGGTTCAAATTGGGAACCTGAGCCATTAGGGTTGCATCAGGTTTCCCCATATACCCAACCTGGGTGGCATCCCTACCCATCCTCCTCAACATTTACTCCTTATAAGTTACAAGCAAAAAAGTCAAGTTTCCTTACAACATTTGTCCACAGTCTCCTTCACCCTTCACATTGCAAACAAATATCTCTCATCTTATCACCTATTTAGGGATTCTCCAAAAAAAATTCCATCACAAAGTTATTCATAAAATGATTTTGATGGCCTTCCAAGCTTCCATTATATAATATAAGCATTTTCTTTGTAACCATACCATCCCCAACATGGCAAAGATGTTCAAGCCGGCCAATTACAACCTGTCTACTGATTGTCTAGGTACCTACTAGACCGACTCCACGCCCACTAAATTTCTCATCACTTATCTATGGCTACACTAACAAATCATACATGTAAAAGAATAGTAATTAAATAGCTTCAGCGCTGAATCACCAAACTAAGAATGGATGTGACTTCAGTTATGCCTCAAGCCTCTTTGTTGTGTAAACAAGAGAAGCAGGAGACAAAAACAAACTAAGAAACCAAATTACGAACATATAAAATAGTCCCAAACGGTATGTTACAATAAGGACCTTACACTATCAAAGACCAGCTCCAATCCATACATCACCATGTTATTTGTTAGAGACTAGGTATAAAGTGCGATAGAAAAAAAAAAGTTTTCTAGCTAAATTCCATGAACTGTCACAACCCACAAAATTTCTATTCAATTCTCAAGCATGCTCCAATCTGGTAGCAAGCAAGACCATGTAATTCAGTCCTCGTTGGCAAAATGTTGAAAGGAACAGCAAGAGGAAAGCCAAATTGCTTCTCAGAGGTTAACACAGAATTGAAGCAGCAGTCTTACAAACAAAAGAACATGAGAAGAGAATGGACAAAGAAAAAAAGGATACCGTGCATGCAAGCCAAAATTTTCCCCAGATCGCTGGTCGGAGTGACCAAAACGCGGACCCCTTTTCCAGCCATGGTCAAAACGCCAACCGTGTTCTCTGGATTCGACTGAAAACACAGCCAACCGCATTAAATCAGAATACTTCTCAAAGCGGATTAAACGCTTTTAATAGTTCACCATCAATTAGCACTCATTGTCTAGGATGGAAATAAGTTCAACAACCCTAGATTACGCAAGCAGCCAACCAACTTAAAAATAATTTAGAAAACAGGCAAAGACTCGGCCACGATTGAAGCAGCAGGATGCTTTAACAACCAATACTCAAAGCTCCTCGATTCCACCATAAGAGGTTAAACCAACAAGAAAAGAGATAACCGAACATTGCCTGAGTCTTAGCGCCGCAGATGAGGTTGACGGCGTCGGCCTGCGCCTGAAACCTGGTCGGCGAGTAGTCCCCATTTCTCATCCACTCCGAATTGTCGATGCAGATCATCGTCGCCTGCGCAAACAAATCCGTCAAAAACCCAGCACAAACCGAATCAGAACCTATAACAGTACCCTCTCAAGATGCAGGACACAGAGAAGAAGATTTGCGCCAGACCTCAAGAACCATGGTTGCAGTGACGAAGAAGCCGCCAAGGGTAAAAGGATCCTGGGAAGAAGAAAATGTTGCAGAAGTGGGGAAAGTCGCTTGCTTTGAGAAGAAGGTTACTGAGAGAAATAGGTGGAGGTGCTGGAGGATGGCCTTTCCTGTAATTATGTGTTCAGGGGAGGACTACCGGCTGTAATTTTGTTCAAATGTCCGAGTTTCTAAATTGGTCGGATACACACTAGTCGGGTCTGTTCATTTTTGTCCAGATGGACAAAAATAATTGTAATCGGACGCTGAAGGCTATCAAAACTCATTTTCAGTCATCATTTTCAGCAATTTATATTATCCAAACAAGGCTTTAAAATAAAAAGGAGGATAATTTACTCACATATTAAAAGAGAAATTATTATGCTAAATATATAATATTTTTAAAATTATTATTTTCTTTTCATTTTTTTACGCTAATATATTAAAAAAATCATTCATTTCTTCTCCCCCTAACAACTAAAGAGAACATTTTTCAGTCATACATATTATCTAAAGAAAGCTTAAAAATATAGAGGATAGTTTTCTCATATTTCTCTTCGCTTGTGTATATTAAAAGATAATATAAAGATTTTAAGTATATAAAAACATGTCGAGTTCCACTCTAATAGACAATGGAATTGAAATATACTAAAACTCGATTATTAAATTATTTATTTTATTTACATATATTTTAAGTTGAATGTATAATAATTTTTAAATCATAATTTTCTTTTCGTTCTTTTACTTTATTATGTGAAAAAATTATTCATCAGCCTAAAAAAATAAATTGTACTTGCACAAACACCCCGTGCTTGATCTGTATCATGTTTTGTCCAAAGCCCGTCAACCATTGACATTTTAAAATTTATATTATAATAATCCTAACATGCTTACATAAGTTAGCATATTACATAGGCATTAAATCCTTTTTCTTTCCTTGGCAAGGTCCGGTTACAATTTATTAACCAAAAAACATGACATTATAAGATGCTAAAGCAATCAACTATGATTAAAAAAAATTAAATTGCTAAAATCATTAAAGAAGTGTTGACATGTTGGGTAAAGGTGGCAGACATGGATGTTCGCATACACAATAATGGTATGTCCACATCTATAGATGCCCGTTAGGGCAGATATAAAACTTAGATCGTGTCTGTATATGCTCCAAACAAAAAAAATATTGACTTTATACAAAAATAGACAGACGAATTAGGGACGTTTGCACTGTTTTAAAAAACCGAACCGCCGGTCCGACCAAATTGGACCAGAACCAGTTCGGTATTCGGGGCGGGAAGTCTGGTTTCATTGGGTCATGCCACCCGGACTATTCACAACGACCCGTCCGGTTAAACCGCCGGCCAATACCAAGAGCTCAGTCATTGTCGCCACAAGCTGCAACAGCGTCGAAACACAATGAAAATCATAAGAACAATGAAAATCAGGAAAATCGTATTTAACGAGATTGTTAAGAGTAAGAATCCGAACGCTGTTCAATCAACTCACAATGAGCCACTTCGAGGAGACGGATGAAAGCGTTCCAACCTCTGGGAGAATCTCCACCATGGAATTCAAAATGGCCGAAACACAGAAATCAAAACGGAAATATCTCAAAGAAACAACGTCAAGTCGTCTCGGTCTAAGCTCTGGTTCAGCGGCTATGGGCAATATGAGAAAACATCAACTGTGGCTCAATTTTAATGGATTGTCCGTGCTATTGAGGTGCTCAGGACGCCTCTTCTTACCTGAAACGACCTTCAACCGAAGCCATTTGCAGCTAAAAGGCTCAAATCTGCCGTCTTTGACTCGTTTTTGATTCCATGTCGGCCAATGGAGGCGGGAGAAATCTGGTAGACACGGGAGACAAAGAACTGAGGAGCCAAATAACGACAAACACGATTTTCTGATTATTCCCCCACAGCGGGGAAGCGATTCCTCCTACAGATCGCACCATCAAATCGCCTCTTTACGAACCAGACACCTCATCTCAACCTGTGGTTTCGGCTCCTCCATCAAACACCGCGCCATTAGAACACACTCAACAACGGTGCAACTTGTTCTCCGGGCCAACCGGGATGACCCGCCGGTTGACCCGGGTTAACCCGGCCCGGTCACCAATCCAGGTCGGTGACCGGGTCATTTTCAAATAGCACTGGACGTTTGTGAGCAACCGTAAGAATGATTAATCTGGGCAAGCTGTAAAGGCAAAGTCCCCCCAGCCCGACTAGCATAAAGATGACGCGTCCGAGCTCTGTTCCCATTTTGCAATCGTACTGTGGCACTCAGCGAGTGAAGGAGCTGAGCTGGGCACTGCCAACTTCAGGCTTGAGCTGGGCTAACTGATTAGCAGCGATTTGAGCTTGACATGAGCTTTACCTTAAATGCTCAACGCTGGCTCCTTCAAGTTCTAAGAGCTGAGATCCCCACTAGTAAGATGAACTCAAGCCAGGCTGCCAGAGACAAAGCCGAAGTTTATATTTAAATCTAAGGGGTGTTAAAGTATGCTTGAAAACTTGACTCGGTTTGACTTGTATTGGAGCTCAAATTTAAAGTTGGTAAAGCTAAGTTTAAACATACCCGTATTAGACTCAGGTTTAAAATTGGATAAAAACTTAAACTCATATTAAATATATTAATTTTTAAAAATATATACATATATATTACATATTATATATAAATTTTATGTCTCTCAAGTTTTAACTCTTTTTATAATTTTTTTTATATACAACTACAAAAGGTTTTATTTAGAAGAATTACATAATAAATCTCGTAAGATTTAGAACTATTTTTTATGAAATTTCTAACTTAGAAAGTTAAATTCAACAAAGATTAATTCCTTTCATTTTCTAATCTAATACATTGGACCACTTATTAACTATATTAATTTTAGTAATTTTTTTCTAAATATCTATAGGTCATTATTTATAAAACTAAGTAATGATTACAAAACATAGCAACTCTACTCGAATTCGATTTGAGCTCGACTTGAACTTGAAGTTTTAAGTTGAAACTTGAACACTCTAAAGCTCAATAATACTCAGCTCATTAACACCCCTCAAGCCAAATAAAAATAAGGCAATCCAACTTAATTGGCTTCACTCTAAAGCTCAATACTATTTGGCTCGTTAACACCCCTCAAGCCAAATAATAAAAAGCAATCCAACTTAATTGGCTTAAGGTCTATTTTTTCCTTTTCTTCCGGGACATATGCCCAAAGGGCCAAAGGCTATTCAACAACTAGTTGTATATACCGCTACAATCATAGGGTACCCTTTGCATTAGGTATCGGGAGAGGTCCCAGGCACGAGTCTTTGCAAGGTTTTTGCAGGAGTCACAGCGGGAGCCGAAAAGAGGTTCAATGGGCTTTGGCTTCGTGCTTGTTTTCGCTTCCAGTTTTTTGTTTTTGGCTTCCACTTTTTTGAAAGCCCTTCCATTTATTTCACAGAAGGAAAAAGAGAATTATTATGTAAGTCGAATTTATCCTGTGGATCAATTAGCAATTTCTATTTTGCTGAAAAGGAGTACAACAGTTTTTACACTTCGAAAAGAAAATCCAAATGTTACAAATGTTACTGAAATACAGACCAAAAAGCAGACTCACAAAGGCCCGTAGGAATATGTCATGGTAAAAAGAGAAAAACCGAGGGAATATTACACATCCATTCTATAGGGAAATCATACCACCAGGGAAGTTCTTGGAGGCCGGTGGTAGTGTACATCATCTCTACTTAGTGGCAGCTGAACGTAAACCTCATGGACCTCTTGCTTATAAACATCCCCCCTGTCCCTATCTATGGCATAA
Source organism: Saururus chinensis (assembly GCA_035235625.1). NCBI lineage: Eukaryota > Viridiplantae > Streptophyta > Magnoliopsida > Piperales > Saururaceae > Saururus > Saururus chinensis. Next base: position 36,591,013 of record CP141141.1, read on the forward strand.
CATACATAGACGGTTTCAATAACATTTTCCAGCACGTAAACAAAGAATCCCAATATTGATAATAGCAGCAGAAAAGCAAAAACTGCCACAATGTATGCTTCTACTCCGAGAGCGCTGACTGCCTTTAGAATAGCACAGGCCTGTTGAGCAATAAGGAAAACTTAATCAGGAACATGTCAAATAACAATACGAAATCTAAGAAATGGATTCTCATAGGACGCATCCTTAGATTTCTTTTATTAACATATTGTATATATGTAGGATGATATCATTTCATATCCATGATGCACTAGAAATTTCTCCATAAACACACAACGTAAGCACCAGCTTCAGCGCCTAGCAGTTTGGCTTTATTAGATAGAAAATAAAAGAGGCCAGATGCACAGACAAACTTCATTCAGAACAAAAACGAATATACTTTCAGTCGAGACATATAATACACCAGTAGTTTGGCTTCATGCGTGAATGCGCAAGTCGGTAACTCAAGTTATGGAGTGTCTAGGTTATACCAATGGGACAAAAGCAAAAAGAGACTTCGTAATGGAAGTACTCACCACGATTGCATATACTGCTGATAGGATGAAAATAATTCCTACAAGAATTCGCGTGGAGATGGTTTCAACAAAAGCAGCTGAGAGAAGATTACGTCTCAGAAGTTCATATGTCATTTTAGCGGAAGAGCAATATGCTTCACCAGTTATTGCAGCAAAGTTGATGGTGAACTTATTGAGAAAATCTATAGCAGATAGTAAGAAAGTAGCACAGCACCGGAGGATGAGAATGACTACTCCATGAGAACTTTCTTCTCTCCTTGCACTGTCAACTGATGCTCGGATAATTCGAACTGCACCAATTATCAGGCCAGAGAAACAAACTGTACCAAAGGAGGGACCAAATGCATTTCTGCAGTTTTTGAGAATAAAATCTTAATTAGAACTGCCAAATGACAACTGCATGTAGAAAACAGAGAATAATTTGCAATTAACAGAATTTAACCAGATGTTAGGAGCACTAAGTGAATGACAGCCATTACATATATTTGTATAGTATACTACTACTCTGACCAACGAAGAGTTCATTATTCGTATTGGCAATCATACACTCTTCATGGGGCGGAGGGGGGCATTGACTTTGGGAATTCGCCACTAGGCAATTATGACAAGGATGGACGATCTTTATGACCAAGTTAGGTAATTATAATGTGAAAAAAAAAATTGCCATTCAGAAAAGCAATCAAGAATTAAATTTCTCAGCAGGGTGTTTCAGGGATGCCTACTAATCACCCATGAACATAGAGGACTCTGCAAATTTAATGATTTTGCCTTTGAGGCTCTAATGGAAGCCAAAATACAAGAAAGATACCCACCAAGGGTAGATTCTTCTAAAAACATACCATCCCTAGCATCTTTTATGTGTAACACTCGCAAGGCATTATATAGCAATTCATGGATATTACTTGCCCAAGCAGAAGGTTGAACTCCACATAACAAAGCTTTTTCCAAATTGCTTCACCAGCCAAAATTATATTAAAAGATGCCTAGTAGGTTCCTCGCCCACAAAAAAATTATATTATAGATACTCTTTACAACAATAAAGGTTACACTCGTAACATTTTTATGCTGTTAATAAATGACCATCTTTCCACAGCCAGTTGCCAATGTCGGAACATGCAAGTCAGTGGACTAAAGCGCATATAAAATGGATGTGACAAAAGGTAAAATGATAACAAGCTCCCATCCGCCCCATCTAAAAACAGGCCTTCATATAACTCACATCAGCTGCAACCATGCAAGCATTTAGCAGACTGACATGCCTCATTCATGGAACCTCATGGAGAGCTTGGCACCTTCAGTCAGCCAACTTGTAATGTCCTTTGTAAGTAACTAATGCCTGTCCTGAGTATGAAAAGTACTATAGTTAACAAATGAAAGCTCAGATGGCAGTTATCTTACCCTCCCTCATTCTACATAGAGGTGCTTTCAGTCGATCGAATAAGACAAGTCCAATCAGCAAAATATGTTGGGTTTCTTCTGTTTGATGAAAATGTTATGGACCATGATCGCAAAAGCATGCATCTTTAAAATGGCCAAAAGAATAAGTTTGACTCCATATAAAGCAAACAGAAGAAATTCAAAAGCAACCTAAAAAAGAATGAAGACTAGTGGCGGCTCTTCCATAAAATTCAGGCGTAGATTGTGAATTGACATGGTGCAGGCTACAGAAAATTGTGACACAATGAATGCCCTATGAATAACTGCTCGTTTTACTAGCACATCAACCAAAGGCCATCATCGCAGAGCAAAGTATGACTACAAAAGAACTGATTATTGTGATTTTCTTCTTCCCTGCCAGATTAGAACAACCCACAGAAGATTGGAAGGCAATTCTCCAACAGCTCTGTTCAGAATTGCTTTTCATTCCATAGTCACAGACAACAAGGGATGTTAGGTAAAAGACAGTGCCTAGTTAAATGATGCATTGACTTAATGCATAATCAAAACGGAGAAAATTAATATGCCCCATTAACAGGGAATGCCCAACGAAATTTCAGCAGATATTCAACCATTGCTTCCTGTTTCACTTCCAAATTTCTATGGCAATTAGAAACTAATTCTACCTCCATTTATGGCAGAAGAGATGCAAGTAAGCGCACATTTAGGAACTGATAGAAGTACGGTTTAGTTATATCAGTTTCATATAAACCAGCAATCTCCCAAAAAGTAGAAAGAAACATCAGACGGGAGCTACATGATTAGAACTGCACCTCACAGAACTACGAATGATCCGGCTTGTGGTCGACTCCTCCCTGGCAAAATACCACTGTGCAATAGTCCCGCTAATCACATACGTCTGCGCCTCCACCATTGTCGTCGCAGTCCAAATCATGGTGATAATCGCCAAGGCGAAGTAGGCGGGCACCCACCCATCCTGCTTCCAGGTACAGTGGTAGCTCCCATTGGATCCCAGCTTGGGCACCACCTTCCCATTCTCTGGCGTATACACCAGGAAGACGACGACGGGCACGAAATACACAAGCAGGGAAAGACCCAGAAGCGGAAGAACCACGAACAGCTTCAAATTGCTTGCCAGAGCATGGGCACCAACCTGGACGATCTGGATGGTCAGCTCGATGCGGTGCCAATTGGCGACAATGATCCAGACGAGGATGCCGATAATAAGGAAGACGAAGATGAGGACGAGGATGCGGTAGGCAAGGGGGAAGGCGTCTCGGCAAGAGGAGGAGAAGACGCAGGCGACGAACCAGAAGACGTTGACGAAGATGGGGATGATGATAAAGAAAGGGAGAGAGACGTAGACAATCTGCTTGGTGTAATGCCTGAGAGACCAAAGGAGTAATAGCGCAAGAGGGGCGGCGACAATTACAGTGACGACGAGGGTCCAGACCAAGTCCTTGACCAGAACCGAGGACGAAGACCGCAAACCGGCGAACTGGGTCCACGCCGAATCCGCAGCGGAGGAGGATCGGAGCTGGCAGGAAGCTGTTGTTGTGTTATAGGAGAAGGAGGCGATATGGGCGGCGTGGGAATTGTGGTGGGCGAGGGAGAAGATGCCAACGGCGAAGGTGGCGAGGGAGAGGAGGACGAAGAGGCCGAGAAATGGGAGGTCGCGGAAGGGCCTGGGGCCGTGGTTGTAAGTGATTTCCGGGTAGTCTTCGGGGGATCCGACGGGGGAGTCGGGGGCGTCGGGGGGTTTGGAGAGGAGGGGGTGAGAGGGGGAGGAGGAGGGGTCGTAGAGGGTGGGGAACTTGTTCTCCTCGCCCCCCGTGGCAGTCGTGCTACTGCCCATGAACGAAGGAGATGGCTGTGGCCGTGAGACCGCCGGCTGCTGAGCTGCCTGAAAGTGTGCGAGTACTTCGATCGTTTGCTTTCTCTCTTAGCTCAGAGGTATGATGAGGTCAGGAGGAGGAAGACGATTAGAAAAGTACCTTAATACCCCTTGTCGGGGTGGGGAATAGCGGCTGAAGTCAGAGTGGGTTGTCGACTTGTCGGGGATAAAATAGACAATCACAATAGAGGATAAGTTGCGGCTGGATGGAGTCGTGCCGGGCGAGATCCAGACTTCAGAAGGACGCACGTGTGAGAGTGGACGGCTTTCACGTGTGTGGTAGGTCATTTTAACTCTCTAGGCCCAGCATAGTCAATTGCTCACTGCCCGGTACGACCGTACCAGAACAAGGGCCCATCTCATTAAATTGATCGGCCCATCAACAACAGAGCACAGTATAGGAAGGCCACTAAGGAAAGTCCAACACCTTATCAATAAAATGCTAAACGCCTTGATACATTGTTTATAATTCGTGACATGGTGTCACTTTCTTCGACGTGGCTTCTCTCCTAGAGGTTTAATGGAGGTTAGGAGGCGGAAGACCATGAAAAAAGTACTGTTTTTTCATGCTAAGATGTTTTTTTTCATTCATATTTTTGTTATGTGCAAGATGACTTCATATTGGGTTCATGCCCGGGGAATTACTTCTCAGTGTTCTTCTACCTGTTTCGTCTTCACCGAGCAGGTCGCTCTATATTTTTTTATATGCAGATCTTTGATATAAGTGACTGTTCTTGTATCTGCTTAATTTGACTTCTAGTTGCTAGCATTGAAACTGCATTGGTTGGGTTGTTTACTTGTTTCTACTTCCCGGGATCCTTTGTTTAGTGAAATCCTGCTTGAAGTTCAGTCTCTGTTTCCTTCTTAATTCATTCCCTTATATGCTCTGGGTTTTTTTTATTACGCCCAGTGATGGGTTTGATTACGCATAGATTCTGTTAAAAGTTCATTCTTAATTCCAGCTCTTTCATGCTCTGTTTTCGTCCTGGGCTGGATTGGTCATGTGAAAATGCTATTGAAGGTGGCATTCCCTTTTTCATTCTCTATTATTTTTTCTACGCTAGTTGGTAGACTGAAGTTCTCTTTTCATCCTCTATTTTTCGTCCATTGATGGGTTGGATTATGCATAAACTCTAATGAATGTTGACCTCGACTCATGGTATGTTCTTTTAGTCGAGTGGTGCGTTTGGTTGGGTGGAATTTGTACTGAAGGTTTCATTCTTTTTATGCTTTGTTTTCATTATATACGCTTTGATGGATTGAAAGTGTATAGTTCTGAGTGAAATTATAGTAATTATTTGTGCATAGTTAGTGTATAGACTTCTTCTGTTAACTTTGAAAATGTAAGTACGTGAATTTTAGAAACAACTCAACGACAGTTTTGAACATTTTATAAAGAGTTCTTTCCGTATTGCCTAGCACAAGAATAAAAATTTTTATATTCCATGCATTTTAAACGCAAATGCTATTTAAACGCAAATGCTATATGACCTATTTATAGACAAAAATGCCCTTAGGTTTCCCACTATCTCATATGTTATAATAAATGAGCAACATAATAAGTGATAAATAAGTAACTAAATAGTGTTGTGCCGTTTTAGTGTGCTGGGATTCATCGGAGGCCAACGGAAGTCGTCGGTGGGAGGTGACCGGCGATGATTCACCGACAAAATTCATTATTCATTAAAAAATTATTTTTTGACACTACAAAAGTTGTTTGATGACTCCAAACTAAAGGCTGCATTTCACATATTCAATTACCCTTTTACACCGATTATATATAGGATCAATATTTACATACATTACAACAGAGGGGTAGGCAATGATGGCGTGTATATAGGTGAAAAGGCACAGTTGATGATTCAAGGACAACTATCTAAAGAACCAGCTCCATGTTGCAACCGAAACTTTCAGACAGAACATGTACGATGAAACAATGAACAACATTAAAGAGCAAAATCCCGCAACATATGTTTGGCTAAATAAGATAGGTTCAGAGCATTGGGCGAATGTCGCATTTCCAGGAAAGAGATATGGAACCCTCAACTTAAATAGGTTTGAAAGTGTCAATGTAATATTGAAAAAAGCCAGATCGATGCCTATAACCCAGTTAATTGAGCACACAAGGGAGCACACGACTGCATTATTTGATAAACGTCGGACAGACGGGTTGAATATGATAGAAGATTTAACCTCATTTGCCCACAAACACATCAAAAATAGGCGAGAAGAAGTAAGAAATGTGCATGTATTGCCTGTGTCAATGTATGAATTCTTGGTTAACTCGCTATATCACCAGGTACATTTCATTTATACATTGTTGCCCATATCATGTGTACGTTTATACATTAATTGTTCATATCGTGTAAGTGTGTCTACTTTTTCTTACATGATGATATGTTATCCTTAAGGGTCGTGTCCCTGATAACATGATATTTTCCATTATCATGTAAGTAGGTATGTTTAACTTACACGATGGTATGGTTAGCTTGACGGCTCATGTAGTCGATGACACGACATTGTTTTTAATCGTGAGCTCATTCACACGATATTTTCTTAACAAGATGTGGTAAATATCATTGAACGTAGTTGCACATGTGGAAAGTTTCAGCATCTGGGGCTGTCATGCCCCGGCACTACCCGACCCAAGCCAAACCCGGTCCAGGGGCCGGTCAAGCACACGGGGGCAACAAGGGTAATTGAGATATGGTTTAGCGGAAGACTTAACCCTAATTACGAGTGATCTAACAAAATTACGGAGTGTGCACACCACTTTGAGCAAGAGTAAATAAGTAGAAAAGAAAGAGAGTTGTTTTAACTCAAGATAAATATAAGTCTCAAACCCACATGCTTAGCCAACCTTAGCCCACTCTCTGCTCCAAAATAGGTCTTAAACAATACAAATGTATGAAGTAGCATAAATCAAAATGAGAACCATACACATAGGTTCTAAACATAAAAGCATAAACAAAGAAACAAGCTACACAAGGTGTCTCCACGATCACTCCCAAGTCGTCTCCGACCTTTCCTCAAAGAGGAGATCTTGTCCATCTGCATGTCACGCCACGCAACCCCAAAGCAAAACACAATAAAGAGGGGTGAGTTTAAACAAACTTAGCAATAGTTTTCTAATATACTATCATCATCGAAAATACGATGGCATAGCAACATAACTAGTCAAAGCAAAGATTGACAAGATGTATCATTCCCTTATCACACATTTATAACACATAAACCTGCATATTATGTCTAAATCACACTTTCTGATCATTCATTCATAACATATAAACCTGTATATAGTGTCTCAACCACACTTCCTGATCATGCATTCATAACACATAAATCTTCATATAGTGTCCCAATCACACTTTCTGATCATGCATTCATAACACATAAACCTGTATATAGTGTCTCAACCACATTTCCTGATCATGCATTCATAACACATAAATCTGCATATAGTGTCTCAATCACACTTTCTGATCATGCATTCATAACACATAAACCTGCATATAGTGTCTCAATCACACTTTTCGATTATGCATTCATAATATATCTCATCCATTCTTGCACGACAAATGTGTCAAATTACATGTTACACAAACATGAATAGCATACATCATATACTTACATCAACATAAAACAAGAATGTCTCCATCAATGAGTAATCACAATTTAGTGTCACGAAGACGGGAACACAAACAAGGCCACGAAGGCGTGTCATGGTCCAAATTCTACGGAAGAATTTAAGAAGTTCGGGGTTGTCAATCCCTAAAGGCTGCTCGCCCCAGACGATCCTGGCCAAGGATGTCACATTCTCACGAAGAGAACTTAGAGCAGGGGTGTTCGATTTGGGACATCTTCTGCGATGGGGAAGAGCCCAAGTTCCCACGAAAGAAACCCACGAACACATGGTAGCCGATGCAAAGAGCATACCATACTGGATTCTCAGGGTCCAGAGGACAATAAATAATCTCAAATCGCAAGACAAGTACGTAACTCATCCCCCATATAATTTCACTTAACTAGACTCAACCCGGGGAGTGCACATGTTCCACGAAGGAACTCAAATCAAAACGTGTCCTTTCGGACCAATTAGGTTTCGATTAAGCTACGACCGATCAATCCGGCACACAATTTCACCACATTGCATCTAATCGGTCAAACTCGATTAATCTCGATAAAGCATCAATTGAAATCTATTTTCATGATGCATACAGCATGGTACATACGTGGGCAAAGCATACATGAATCCTAATTTATGATGAGTGTTCTCATCAGCCCCTCATACATCATTCATCATCATAATATCAATGTTTATCATCATCATTAAACCCCACATGTATGTGTACCTAATAGAAGCACTTCACTCAATACATATCAACATACTCGTAATCCACTCACCATCACACTACACATGTGTATCATCTAATCATAAAATTCCAGGGGAAATCATAAGAGAAGAATCATTAAAATCATAACTCAAGTCAAAGCTTATCCACAAGCTAAACATATATAAGATAATTCAATTCATACTTGAGCCAAAACATACACTATCATTCACACATTAATTAACAACATCCTAACATGACATATCAGTTCGTTAATACATTGTAGCTCTACTGAAAATATACATAACTATAGAGCATTAATCATTCATAACTTCAAGATGTAATTCCAACATCATATAATCAATCTCAAGCCATTCTACATAACACTAAATATTAACCATAACTTCATAGCCTCAATGACATACCCTTCCACTAGCATACTATAGCTCAAAACACTCCACATACACATAAAAATGATATATTAAAGTAGAATCACCAAAGTAAACATCATGCAAATATTACAAAAATCTGTTGTGTAGCCGTTCGAACGCCCAGTAGGGTCGTTCGATCGGCTAAACGTGAAATCTGTCGAACTGACAGTGTTGCCGTTCGAACGCCTAGGAGGGCCGTTCGATCGGCTAAGTGGGAAATCGGTCGAACTTACAGTGTTGCCGTTCGAACGCCCAGGAGGGCCATTCGAACGCCAATAAGGCAGATCGACCTTCTTCTCCAATTCAAATCTTCAAACCGAAACTCCATTAATAAAACTTAAAATCATCATTTAACAACCTAAATGTCAATAAATCTCACCATAACTTCCAGAAAGCTAATCTACATCATAACAAGGTAAAACCCTATGAAATCGGGATTAAAGATTATCATTTACTAATTGTGTCATTAAAGTACCAAATCAAGTAAATCCATTCAAAATAAACCACAAAATTAAGAGCTTTACCATAGGAAAACTGAAATTTCGAAAGTCCATTACCTTATCCCTTGATTAGGCTTGGATTTGATGGTCACCCTTCTTGAAAACCTTGCAAATACATAGAGTTTAAATTAAACTCCATTAAAACCGATTTAACATAGAAAACCCTAATGAAAAACTTAGATCTAGGGCTTGTTGAACATAAAAATTGAATTTTTAGATCTAGGGTTTGAAGAAAAGATGCAAATCAATAGTTTTGAGGTTTAAAAATGAATCAAAACAAAGGGAAAATGATAAATCTAGAAGGGATTAAGAGAAAATCTAGGCTTTAAGGCTTAATTAGAAGAGACTTACCTTAAACACCTTCTAATCCGGGCCTAATTGGGGAATTAGGCCTAACCTCTATTTCTCAGCATATTCCCAAAATGGAAATGGCTCAGGTCATTCTATGCTGAATAGATTCAAAGACAACTATCTAAAGAACCAGCTCCATGTTGCAACTGAAACTTTTAGATAGAACGTATATGATGAAACAACGAACAACATTAAAGAACATAATCCCACAACATATGCTTGGCTAAATAAGATACGTTCAGAGCACTGGGCGAATGTTGCATTTCCAGGAAAAAGATATGGAACCCTCAACTTAAACAGGTTTGAAAGTGCCAATGCAATGTTGAAAAAAGCTAAATCGATGCCTATAACCCAATTAATTGAGCACACAAGGGAGCACACAACTGCATTATTTGATAATCGTCGGACAGACAGGCAGAATATTACAGAAGATTTAACCCCATTTGCTAGCAAACACATCTAAAGTAGGCGAGAAGAAGTAAGGAATGTGCATGTATTGCCTATGTCAATGTATGAATTCCAGGTTAACTCGCTATATCACCAGGTACATTTCATTTATACGTTGTTGTCCATATCATATGTACGTGTGTATGTTTATACATTAATTGTTCATATCGTGTAAGTGTGTCTGCTTTTACTTACACGATGGTATGTTATCCTTAAGGGTTATGTCCTTGATAACACGATATTTTCCATTATCGTGTAAGTAGGTATGTTTAACTTACATGATGGTATGGTTAGCTTGACGGCTCGTGTACCGATGACACAACATTGTTTTTAATCGTGAGCTCATTCACAAGATATTTTCTTAACAAGATGTGGTAAATATCGTTGAATGTAGTTGCACATGTGGAAAGTTTCAGCATTCGGGGCTACCTTGTAACCATGCAATCGTAGCAATTGATCATAGACACTTTTATGTGTTTGACTACTGCAAAAAATGGTACTCTACAGAATCATATAGAATGACCTATTGAGAGCTATTACACCCAACAAAAGATAGGCACCAGTGAGCACTGACTGGAGTTCTGCCTATATTCAGCCCACCTATCCCACAGGTGGGCATACGGGCAGTTGGGTCACAACCGCAAACGATGTACCAGCACACAAGGGGAACCTCCCAATGTGGCAGATGTCCCAACTACAAGCCAAAGGAGGCCGAATAATAGACTAGGCAAATGATGAAAGGAAATGAAGCATCAATCAAAGTTGCATTTTCCACCCCTGTTCTTCAGCTGATGGATGGAAAACGAGGTCATGAACGTTTTGTATATGCATCGTGTCTTCAACAACACGCACTATGTAATTAACATGTTTTGGAGAACACAATATTTTGTTGTTTTTATATAGATTGTATACTGTAAATATATAATGTAATCGGTAACACGTCACAAGGGGTTACATGTTACCAATTTCACGATAAGAACATACGATAATGAATATTTTACTAATCGTTTAGCCATTTACACGATATTGGTCATGTCATGTGATCAAACACACGACAATTGCATGAATTTAATGACCCATTTCCAGAAGAGTCACAACAAATTCTGGTGTTTCACTTAAATTTGAATGACCGATTTGCGAGGAGTCATTCCCAAAGAGTCACCACAATTCCGGTCTTTCCATAATTTCCATAGCCCGGACCAACTGGCCGAACCTCCTGGTTCAGTCTGCCGATCCTAGCGGTTTGTATCTCTTGCACCCTGCCTATATATATCCTGGCGGTTCAAGAGAAGGATGCCCATTGATCACTTGCACCGAGACGGAGTCTGCAAGGAGATCGCACACCTAGTGATCGCATGCACTGAGACGGAGCCTTCGGGAATTTGCTATAGCACCGGCTTGTGATTCGTTACCCATCATAAGCGGTCCTCCCCAACCTATGATGAGAACGGGTTTACTCTCCAGTGTTATATCAATGTTGCAAATATTCCGTCCCATTTGAGCTTATCGGTCCGGGAGTCTGCAAGGATATTGCACGCCCACTGATCGCCTGAGCTGAGACGGAGCATTAGGGACATTGTTATCGCGTCGGATGGTGATTCGTCCCCCTTTCATATGTGGTCCTTTCCGGGGCATCTGATGGGGGCATGATTCACTATCCGGCATTATATCAATGTCATGAATGTTCCGTCACATTCTATTTGATCGGTCCTCACTATATATATATGTGTGTGTGTGTGTGTGTAGGGGGGCATAAAAAGTATGAGAAAACATAGTTACGTAGGATCTCATTTGGTAAAGCTCATCAAGAGCTTTAAGAAAGAACAAATCTGAGTTTAAAAATAAAAAAAATATAATATTATAAATTTAAATTTAATATATCTTAAAAGATAGGGATTTTGATTCTAATATATTTGACTTTAAATAAATTTGGACGAGTCAAATAGGGGTAAAATAGTATAATATATGAGCTAAATAGTCATAATTTGAGAGTTTTATAGTACAATAATTTGTTTTATATTATAGTATAATTAATATTAAGTTATTGTATGACAACATGAGTTGTACATTTGAGGTTTCTGCACTTCTGGCTTTATCTTGGCATTGCATACTAAAATTCTCAACTCACATGTCAAAATTATGGAGTATTTTACTAGCAAAAGCCATTTCTAATCACATATATCCTACTTAATATGTTAGTGTATTTAAAGATGCAAAATATTTGACCAACTAGGCATCGAAGGGATGGTTAGGGCTATGGCTAAGTAATTAGTTGAGGCCCTGAGTTTGAACCCGGTGCTGCAAGAGGTCGGTTGCCCTTTCCCTTTTAAATAAAACAGAAATGTATCTAAGGGTAATGTCATTTTAGTTTTGTGTTGGTTCTTACACAAAAATTTCCCCCCAGATGTTGATTTTTTTCCTTTTTTCTTTTCTTTATTTATTGTAGGGGTAAGCGGGCCATGAACTGAAACTTCAGGGTCTCATAACAAACTAGTGAGGACTATGGGAGACTTTTGATGGCCATCACTGGACCCTTTGCTCTGTCACTGACCAAAATGACTTGGTTGGGCTAACATGCCAGCCACTATAGTATAAGGAGGAATGGAGGATAGAAGCACTTAGTCGGGACTAGGGAGATAAAAAGAAAATTGACATTTCACTGATTATCATGTGTGAACACGGTGTTTTTCAATTATCAGCAATTGAAATAAGAACAGTTCTAAATATGGTGAAGCTCATACTTGAATGCAAAAGACAACGATTTTACTACACCGCTTTCTGTTCAACAAAAAATTTACCCTTGGACAGAGTGGGTATTCTTATTGTCCTCTGTCCAATCAAAACTCCCATAATTTTATTAGATAGAAAGTAGTGTAGGATTATTTTCATCCTTTTGGAAACTTCATTCTCACCAGGGGGTGAGACACAAGTGTCCACGCATGTGGTGTGTTTCGAAGAAATTCTGAAGTTTGGTAAAGACTTGGAGTGGTTTAGAGTACTAAATCATTATTACGGAAGTGAGGAAATCGAAGTTTATGGCTGACATCGTTCCTTCCTATTTCGTGAAAGGCCACTTTCATATAGAAAAGTAGAGTTAGTTTTGTCGTAATTTGGCGGCGCTGAAAGCAAGCACGTAAGTTTTGTGGAGGGGAAGCAGACACGAAAGTCGAAGAGTGAAGGTGGGGCGGGCGCCGCACTGCAGAGTGGAGAGTGCAGAGTGCAGAGTGCATAGTGCAGGGTGCATCCCACCAGATAAGACGTCATGAGAAAGTGAGCAACACGGCATTGTACGATTTGTACCATGATGAGACGGCATTTTAGCAGATTTTTTTAGCTTACATTTGATCTGTAAGAGTTTTTTATATTGAGGGGAAAAAATGTATTAGTGCCTTTTATATTTAAAGACCGACAATGTATATTTTAACGCATAATAGTGTTAATAATTCTTATATAGTAATATGTGCACTATCGATTTTATAAATGTAAGACTCTTATGTGTTTATTATGCCTCCCACTCATTATCAGAAGTCGAATATTAAAAATGTTTCCCTCACACTGAAGCTTCAGCTATAACTATACATTTTCTAATGATAATAGGATATATTGCCCTTCATGCCTTCCTTCACCTAATTTATTGGCAACATCACTCATAGTTTAGGATACTAAAATATGTATCTTTTCTATGGAAATGAATTTTATATCAGCCTGAAAAGAACTCAAATCCACCTATGAAACTTCACTTGTCGTTAATGACCCCAAATCGATGGCACATAAAGAAGTGCACCGATTGTACATAAAAATATTATTTGTGTGCAAATTCTGTGCTTTTCGTGAACACTTGCAAGTTCAATCGGCACAAGGCTTGAAATTTGTGGCTGAGAGTCTCATGCACGCTCCATCAAGCCAAAGTGGACAGAATAATGATAAGGTTGAGGCACCACTTTGGCTTCTATGATGTCAAATCCTTAATTACCTGTTTTCTAGCAATTTTGCATTAAGCATCGTGTAGTTGAATAATGATAAGGTTGCTACTAAATAAGCCATGTTTGATTGGAATGTAGGAGACAGCAAAAGTGGGACTCTTCTTTTGTTCACGGCTTTTGGTAGTCTATGAAGTACTCCCTGCCTCCCACATTAATAACTTCATATAATTTTTTTAAATGAACTGATTATAACTCATTTTGAAAAACCAGACCTATTAATATAGACTCCCTTTTTTAAGGGAAAACTTTGTTGTGGGGTAGAAATGGAGAAGAAGTTTTTCGAACATCGAAAATTACCATGCATGCCGCCCTTAAGTTTTATTGAACAATCTAAGTATGGTAAATGTTCAGAGTTAAACAAAAACGGCCTTTCGTTAGGATTTCTTCAAGGGTACTTGCGTTTTGCTGGTTTAAAGTGCACAAAAAAGTGTCCATTTGAAGTGGTGAAGGAGGCAAAATAGCAAATGAGATGTCGATGCCTCCCATCATCATCACTGCTTCCCTGTTATCTCTGACATATTTGTTGGCCTTCATCTTTCTCTTTCTCTCTTTCTAACACACACTGTTTCTTGCATGCGCAACGACAAACTTTGACAATGCTGAAATGGTTACTAGGAGCTACGAATTTTACTCTAAAGTCCCGAAAAGATCCCCAGTAGAGCATAACCGTGCGGTACTTTTTTGGGGCTTTTTCTCTATTAAAAGATAGGTTTCTTTAGTGTTTGTACGAAAAAAATTTGAGAAAAATTTCAACTGAACCGAGGTCTTCGCCATTGCTGATTCGCCTTTCGACGTATCACCTTCGTATTTTTCTTAGTTTTTATTTATTTTTAATTTTTTCACCAACTCATGTGTTTCCCCATTTTCTGATGGTTGGCTAATATTCATATGTCCCCATTTATTCATATAATTTGCCAATTTTTTAAAATTTTATAATTTCTCCAATTTACGCTTGTATGTGTTTAGTTAATAAATTAGCAAAAGAAGTAAAAACAGATGGCCAATTAGACAGTAAAAATGGCATGACATCTAATAAATTAGCGAAACAAGCAAAATAAGTGGCATTTTGTTGGCTTCAAAGTGTTAGAAAATCATTGATAGATATAATAGTAAGTATAAAATCAGATTATAATTATCATGCTTTAATATTTATTGTTGTATGGTATATCTAACAATGTCTTGCCTTGAAGATAAGCTATATTCCACACATGGTAAAAAATTGAAGTGGTTAACTTCTAGCATAAGCAAGATAATTTTCCTTGCATAAAAGCAAAGTGAAAGCATTCATCATGTTATCTTTATTGGTCTTACCTTCTATGAGAAGCTTGTCCACATGGATGAAAACAAAATGAAGTTTACAAAGGGTTTAGTCATTTTGTATTTCATATTGTTGTATTTAAGAACCACAATTTCAAAACATATATTAGAATCTTGCATTTAAGAATTTACATTTGAGGATAGAGACTAGAATCCTTGCTTTCTTATATGCAATTTACAATTCAGAGAGTGGAAGGTGGTTGGAGGGGAGGATGAGGTTAGGTGGAAGCGGCCAGCAGCAAAAGGGTCAAAGGAGTCCAGTGGGAAAAGGGGAGGATAGTGGGGGAGGACATTGGCAGGAGAAGGGGAGGAGGCCGCCAAGGGAGGAGATGAGAGGTAGGAGGTTGACTAAGATGAGAGGGGAGAGGAGAACGGGAGGGTGAGTGAGATGAGCGGTGGAAGGAGATAAGAAAAGCATGTGCATTTTTTATTACCAATGTGGGTGGGTGGGTGGGTGGAAGAGGAGGGGGTTTTAAATTGAAAATGCACAGCTTGAGCCTTTGTATATTGTAAGCTTTCATTTTGGAAATAGGGGTTGTAAAACCAACACTACATCGCCAAAACCATAGTCACTAACACTACAATCTAAAATATGCACTACAGATCTCAAACAACTAAGATTGTTTTTTGAAACCCATAGATTGTATATCAGAATCCTGGCCAACAAAGTCCTTGTTAGGAGCACAAGATTTGTCCAATGAGATTGGTTAATGCTACACAATGTTATTGTCTATTTGCAAGAACAACTACTACACTAAGCAATTACTCTAATTTGGACATTTGTTTCTCTATGATGATTTAAAAGTTTGAATCTTTATTATTATATAAGTCATGATTTTAACTACTTAGGTCCATTAGCCCTTGTGGGCCTTAGCTTCATAGCGTGGATAGAGCGGACATGTTTCAAAATACTTAAGGTCGGTGGTGAGTAGTTCATAATCTAGTGAAGCGAGGTTGTACTCTTAGACGTGGCTACTGTATCATATAGAAGCTTATGACTTACACTTATGGTGCAAAGGACTCCTAAGTGAGGTCACATTATTAATGATTAATTATAAGAAAATAATATGATTGTCTAGTTTATGTCAAATGTATATGATGATGGTGGCTTTACTAGTAGATATATTAGTATTGTTGATGTGATAATGTACTTAGAACATATACAATGTAGGATATCTTATCTTGTTTGGTAAGACTTTTTTTAGTGTAGTATGTAATTTTAAACATATGCACGTGAGTGACAATTACTTATGATTGTATATATGTGGTAGATTCTTGGTATGTACTCAAGTAAGACCCAATGAGCTTTATGTGTGATTTGACATTCTCCTAAATATGGATACAATGATTTGAATATTCTTAAGTTAAAAAATG
Source organism: Saururus chinensis (assembly GCA_035235625.1). Lineage (NCBI taxonomy): Eukaryota > Viridiplantae > Streptophyta > Magnoliopsida > Piperales > Saururaceae > Saururus > Saururus chinensis. The sequence goes on from CP141141.1 coordinate 36,607,593, forward strand.
AGTAAGTCACCTCAAGGATAGTTTTATTGTTGATTGACAAAAAGTTTAAAAAAGAAATTTATTTTTATTGATTTTATTGTGATAAAAAAGTTTTAAAATCTTGAGGCATGACATGAAGTGTACTATGGGTGCCATTACTGACGCGTCGTTTCTTGTAGATAGTAGAATTTAGGTATCTTTGAAATGCCCCCTGAGATGTCTATTTTAATTGACAAAAAATCACTACCTTATGTTGATGATATAGAAAAATAATAATTTAAAAATAAATAAATCCACCTTTCTAAACCTATAAAATATCTCAAAAATCGAGTCACGTGGATGGAGGAGAAGAGAGGGTAGGGATGTGAGAAATGTCAAGAGGGATGAAGAAGAAAAGAGGGTTAGGCATGTGAGAAATGTCAGGAGGGATGATGTCGCGCCCCGGGATTTTTGAAGCATATCAAATTTCTTTTCACAAAGATATCAAAGTTTACCAGGCTCGCGATTGGAGCCACTCGCCAAAAGCGATAATAAAATAATAATTTCTCCAGGAACCATCGTCTGTGTACAAACACATAAGAGAAAAATATGTAATAAAGAGTTCTTACTCATTTTGGTGAGGTTGAAATCCTTGAAATCACATCGAAAATACTCAAAGTAAGCCCTTCTACCCACACACTCAACTTCGCTGAGTCCTACAAAGTTTGGGGGGTGGTAAGTATTTTAAAATACTCAGTAAGAGAGTTTATACTATCAGGCATGAAGTAAACACATGGCAGTTTCGCAATACATATCATATATAATATTTTTCATAAAAATGAGGTGTGTCACTCACCCAAAGTCACCCCTAGTGCTTCTTCCTACGTATATCAAAGATGTTTTTAGGGTTTGTAAGCTCTCATGGCTTACTACTAGTATCTCAGACACATATTTTATTATAAGGAATTTGTTGCGGGTACAAAACAGCAGCCTCTTACTCCTCCACGGATCATCGCAAAATATTTCGTACTTGTGGAGAGAAGAGCCACCCGTGATCATGGGGCACCGGGATCTAGAGAGTAGAGAGTTTTTTTATGATACTCTCTACCCTAGCGCTCGTAGCCTTGATAGGTGCCCTTCCTTATGGGCTAATCAATGGTATTACCCTTTATTAGGGGCTTACCATGATAAAATAGGTAACATGCATTTGATTCCGAACCGGGTTAAAATTTTATCATCGTCTAGTCAACATATCTCTATCGAGGCACTCAATGATAGCTCCGAACAGCCAAAACACTCTTAAGTCCTAGACTCATAATAAAAAATATCCTAGAGTTTTCAGACTCCAAAAAGGGCAGTTTTCCTTTAAAATATTATATCCTAATGTTTATATTTTTAAAAACCCTAGCTCCGCCTCTACAAGCCATGTGAGCGTCACTATCAATGACTACAAAGACAAGGTTGGTCGCTCATTCCAATGAGACAATTACCCCTTCTTTATCCCAATGTAGTGACTCAATCACCATACTTATACGTCTTTTCAAAAATAATATTAAGAATCATCCTTTCAACAAGGACGAGTCCTCTAAAACCGTATTTCAAACATATTTTATTCATTCGCAATGAAAACAGTGGTGAAGCTAGTTTATCTCTATCTCACACGCTCTAACGTGTATAACTAATATCAAATTCCATAGATAAATATTCGATCAAACTATCACATATGAGGTAATCATAAAGCATGCACTATATACAACTTATCAGTTTCCAATGGAATCATATATATGAGGCAATCAAAAAAATATGCAATATATAAAACATATCTGCTTCCAGTGGCTAATTATTCGAATAATTGAATATACATAATAGAATTATAAACATACGTTATATAATTCATATTCTATCTCAACGATTAATCATTCGACAAATCGAATAGATGTGCGAAAATCATAAATCATAACTTGAAAGTAATTATAACGCATAACATGCTAGAATCATATAATTATTAACTTAAAAACACAACCAAAGTTCATAATCATGCCCTAAGAAATGATAAAAGCCCCTACCTTGCTCTCTGTGTGAGTTAGAAGATAATAGACTAGACACCACGCACTAGGACATCTACTTTTGGGACTTTAGAGGTCTCCAACTAGAAAAATAGCCCCACCATGACGTCCAGGCTGCTCGATTTAGGTAAGAACACCTGAAGAACGACTCGAATTGGACTTAAAATGAATAAAAAATGAAGGAAAAAAGTTTGAAGAACATAGGAGAATATGAAGAAACATGGAAGAGTTTGAAGATCCTGAAAACTGGATGCTCTGGACGTTATTTATAGAAAAAATGGATAGACGTGAGGCCAACACGTGGAAGATAGGATTGACACATGTCAATCATATTCGACAAGTCACCGATCTTATCCACTACGTCATTGATCCTATCCTCTTCGTCGTCAGTCTTATCCGCTACGTCGTTGATCCTATCCGGAATGATATTATTATATTTAAATAATATCACAGTCTCAAAACGCGATAACTTCCTACCCCAAACTCAAAATTGTTCGCTCTTATTATAGATGAACTCGTGTCGATAAGCCCTTTAAAATAAGACCAACATGGGTAGGTTATCCCGCACTTTTCATGTAGGTCCCGCCAATGTGGCACACTTCCAATGACCGTAACTATTGACCTGGTGTCCAATTCAGTCATTCTTGGGCTCGTCTCTCCGAGTTCTACCACATCCATATGAAAATACACCAAATGTCTGTCTCTAAATAATTTAAAATTATTAAAAACTCATAAAATAACTTTATTAGAGGCAAGAAATTATATCAAAAATTCACAGTCATTACAGATGAAGAAAAAAAGAGGATTAGGGATGTGAGAAAGGTACACAGTGATGGAGGAGAAGAGACGGTTAGGGGTGTAAGAGGACATAGAGAACATGAAAAGGAATGTAAGAGAAAAACTTAGAAGAGAAACATAAAAATTATAAAAATAGCTCTCCATTAAATATAAAATTAACTACTAACTCCCTACAAATATAAAAATTTGGTCATAACATACAAATGTTGGCCAACCACTACAAAAATGCTGCAATAAAAAAGTTAGCTGCATAATAATAAAGATGGTTAATTAACATAAAATAAAAAGGTGAAAGGCAAATGAGCAATGAAGTCTCTACTTCATTGAAGAAGGAATGACCTATATTATAGAAAAAATATATTTAAACTCTAAAAAATTATTTGAATGGAAAATAATTCTTTAAAATAATATATCATACTCTTTGTTGTGCTCTTTGTCCTTTCACTAGGACTTTAGGGTATTTTGTTTGAATAAGCCATTTTGTTAGTACAAGCTTGAACTTGGAGAAGAATAGTTAGTGGAAATCGTATGATTGTACACTTGAACCCGACAAACATATCTGACTTGCCCCAAGTGTAAGCATACTTTAGCAAATTAAGTGATTTCAAAAAGACTTTTCTCCTACTATGGGTGCCATAATCAAATTGAAGCATGTAATTAGCGACGACATACTATCCCCCGATGATAATGGTCGTGGAAGTGAGATCTTTTCCTTATAATTGACGGCCAAGTGGTAAGGAAATGTGGCAAAGACGGCAAATGTAGTTCTTATCATGAAAAGCATTTCATTTTCTTAAAGCAGAATTTGTGAAGAAGGCTGCTTGTCTATGAAAATCAGGAAATATAATTTTTTCTTATTTTAAAGGGCTTAATGGAGGGCATGCCTTGTACCTAAAGATGGTGTGAACCATTGTTGACCTCACATTTAAGAGGTCATGGTTGGGTGGTTGGTGACACACTTGCCTCACACCACCCATGGTGACTGCAACTAAATTCTATTTTATATTTTGACAATAAAGAAGGATTTGGGAAATGTCCCTTTAAGAGAAGAGAATTTTTGTAAGTTGCGGAAGGCCTACTTGGACACACATTTTGTACCTATTTTATAGGTCATTTTAGGTAAATTTTACAAAATCCTGTTTGGGTTCTCCTATTTTGCACTAATAAACAATTTTATGCGAAATGTCATTGTATAACATTTTGCGTACTTTTTTGCCCGAAATGATCATTTTAAAAAATGTCCTCCCCACAAAATTTGAGAAAATGGAGAGAGGGAAAATTAGTGGTAAGAATCTTCTAACAAAAATGTCCTCACACTATTGAATCATGAGATACAATGCTAAACAAAAACCCATTTTCCTTTTTATGACATTTTGTAAAATCCTCATTATACAAACAGGACTCAAATATATGAACTTTGGAATGTTGGGCACCTCATACAAGCGTTGCCCATGCCTAGTACTCTCCAACGATACCTTTAAACTTCATTTTAAAAAAATGAGGCAATATATAAAATTACAATACTACCTTGCAGATTTTCTACCCTTTAAAGAGTGTTTAGGTGCAGTTAATTAGAATAAAATTGGATTAATAGTGATTTTTTAACATTGTAATATTGGCTTTAGGGAGCAATCTTATATGTCAACATTCATATTCCTTGGGGAATTGACTTTCACTGCACTTGAACCATTTTGAACGCAAATGAAAGAATTAGCATTCTGAACTACAGGTTAAAGAATCCCAATTCTTAAAGCCACCCACTCAAGCACTACCAAAATACTCTTTAATTCTTAAATTAATAGTTTTATTTAGCAAAAAATTTTATTTTATATTAATAATATTATTTTGTCAAATTTAAGTGGTTAGGCACTTAAAAAAGAGCATAAGAAGCTTATTTTTCCTTCTCTTAGATATATGTTTTATTATTCAATAAAATTCACTATTTTTCAAATGTTGCTATTAATATAAGATAAAATACTCATTCCATCTAATATTAATGGTTACATTTAGAAAAATAATAATTTTTATTAAATAGTGAAACTCACATATAAGAGAAGGGAAAATAAACTTATAATATTATTTTTTAAGTATACAACTATTTAAATTGAATAAAATAAAATTATTAATATAGAATAAATTCTTTTGCCAAATAAAGCTATGAATATAATATAGAGGGAGTACTTAATCTTTAATAGAGATATAATTCCTTACAATTTTAATTATGGCCTCAGTAACACCATAGACAAACATGTCTATAAAGAAAACAAAAGCTTCACCTAACGCGACTAGAAACTTGTCACACCAAGTTATGAGTCATCTGTGCATCCCTCTTTAATAGGCTTTTGCGTTAGCGGGCTTATGTTTCTTTAGTTAATTATATTTTAATTAGGAGTAGTTTAATTAGACTTATGTTATCTTTTAATCTTAGTGACTGATTAGATAGACTTTGTTCTATTAAGACTCTAGAGATGGCTATTTGCAAAGGGCTATCATCCCGTAACAAACTAGTTTATGATTATTGTTGAATTAAAATGGAATACAACAACACTGGTCTCCTTCTCCTCTAGGGAAGTGTTTTTTATGTTCCACGCTCACTGTGAGCTCGCATAAGGAACGTGTGGAACGCGTCGATTTTCAAGATCGACGGCGCACACAATAACGCACATTAGTGTAAATATTATTCACGCTAACGTGCACTACCGTGTGCACTGTCGATTTTGAAAATCGATTCCTCCCAGGCATTTCTTACGCTCAACTCATATTCTTCGTGGAGCATAAAAAACGTTTCCCTCCTCTAGGGGTGGTAATCAGGGAGAGCCATTCAGACATGTTAGATAGATAGGTATGCCCGATTATTGTGAATGTTTGATTGTTTGGCATCCAGTTGCCTGACCATCTTCAACTATTTGCCGTCCAGTTTCTCCTTGGAAGAGTTCTTAATGCTCCATTTTGATAATGAGCCCAACATAAAAAACACATAGGAGCCCCTCATCCATAGGTTCGGCGGCGTACACGCTAGTGCACATTAGTACCAGTAATAATGACACTAACATACACTAATGTGTGTATTGTCAATTTCAAATATCAATAACTCTTATGCATTTCTTACACTATTGACTCATTGTCAGAGTAAAACATTAAAAAAGTTTCCCCTCTCTCCCAATTACCACCTCACTTCGTAATTATCTATAACGAGTTACATAACATCAATGTGTAAAAAAAAAGAAAAAGTAAAAGGCCACTTATAAACTTATAAACTTCCCCTCTCGGGGTTAACCTCGCAATTAGCTGTCAATCATATACAGCCGCCACTTCACCTTTACAAGTGGCTGATCAACCAATCCATCTCCATAAATATACCCCGGTTGTGCCCCCACCCTCGAGTGCTATTATCTCTTGCATAATTTTTGTCACCCTCTTATCTCTAACATAATTACTAAATTCCATAGTGAAAGAGACCCTAGCGTAAAGAATGCATAGGAATCGTCCATCTAAAGAATCAATGGCACACCATTGAAGCTTGCTGGTATTAGGGCCGATGATGTTAATGTATACTAGTATATACACCATTGATTTTTGAAATCAACGGCTTCTATACATTCCTTATACTTAGCTTTACTATGAGCATAAAAAATGCTCCCCAAAAATATCCTCTCGGTGGATTGCCATGGAAGCGCACCACAGCTGAAAAAGTTCCCTGCAATACATTTGCGCAAAAGTCCATCCACAAACCATGGTCCATACCTGACAGGTCTGGTCGTACCATTCCCAAGCTCATTCCCATGAAGAAAAGGCAGCCCCAATTAATGCGAATAAAGGGGATGATGCCTCAAATATAGATGACCATGTCCTGTTTCTTTCATTGGAGATGAAGAAACTAAGAATCCAACTGGGTCACGCGTCCATCTCCAAATTCTTTTGCTCAAATAAAGAAGAGCAGAGGGCTGTTGTTGGCCCCATGGAGACGCCCTTATGTCGCCCTTTCTCGCCATTCAGGGCCGCCTCGTCAGCCATGGCGCGTGCAAGCCACAGGTGCTGCCAATTTTTTAGGTGATGGGAAGCAAATAATGTGGTTATAAATAGAGGCATCCCACTGTCACTCCCTTTGTACTTCTCTGTAAGTAGCTGCTCTGAGCTTTCTTCCTCATCTTGCTTGGTAGAGCTTTTGTTAAGTTGACATGGGTGGGCCTTTTTCTCCGAGCTCGGTGGCTGGAAAGTGGCTGGGCTTTGTGACGGCCGTCTGGGTGCAGGCAATAGCCGGCAATAACTACACCTTCTCTAACTACTCCAATGCACTGAAATCCCTCATGCACCTCAACCAGCTCCAGCTCAACAACCTCTCCGTTGCCAAAGACATCGGCAAGGCCTTTGGCATTCTCGCTGGCCTCGCCTCCGACCGCCTTCCCACCCATGTCATCCTCCTCATCGGCTCCATCGAAGGCCTCATTGGCTATGGAGTCCAGTGGACCGTTGTCAGCCGCCGCGTCCATCCTCTTCCCTATTGGCAGGTTCCTCCTACTTCCCACCTCACAAATGCCCATTCTGGGCTGTCAATAACAAGTTGCAGTTCTTTCAGACATTTTAACAAACAATTTTTATATTTTAAGAAATTCACAAAGAGAACTTTTCACGAACACTTGTTTTATCTCCCAGATGTGCATATTTCTGGCTATGGGCGGAAACAGCACGACATGGATGAACACGGCGGTGCTCGTCACCTGCATCCGGAACTTCCGGAAGAATCGGGGTCCCGTCTCAGGCATCCTCAAAGGCTACATCGGCCTGAGCACCGCGATCTTCACCGACCTCTGCTCGGCCCTCTTCTCAGCCAGCCCCTCTTCTTTCCTCCTAATGCTAGCTGTCGTCCCCGCCGCCGTTTGCCTCACATCCGTCCTCTTCCTCCGCGAGTCTGACCCCGACAAGTCTGGCGACGATAAGGAGTCCCGGTACTTCGCCTTCTTCAACGCAGTTGCCGTCGTCGTTGCCGTCTACCTCCTCCTCTTCGACGTCACCGGGAAGCATGGTCCAACGCTCTCCCGCGCCTTCGCCGCCGGCCTCCTCTTACTACTGGCCTCGCCCCTGGCCATCCCCATTTATGCTGCCATGAACTCGAGTCGGACCGGCGGAGGAGGGCCTAAGGACCCGGAGGCGCGAACGAGCGAGCTTGAAATGCCCGGCAACCAGGCGGAAGGCCCAAAAGAGGGAGAGAAGAATGGGCCAGAGAAGAAAGAAATCCCAAATAATCCAGAAGAGGAGCCCATTAAAAGAAAGCCCATCATAGGTGAAGACCACACCATCTTCCAGGTGATCCGGACACTGGACTTCTGGTTCTTGTTCGTATCCTTCCTCTGCGGAGTGGGCCCCGGAATGACCGTCATGAACAACATGGGCCAGATGGGCCTGGCGGTCGGGCACGCCAACGTTTCGGTCTTCGTATCGCTCATGAGCATTTTGGGATTTTTCGGCCGTATCGGGTCCGGCACAATCTCGGAATACTGCATAAAGTACGTACGCCCAGGTTTAATTTTGACCATTTTTGTCTTTACAGGCTTCCACTATACAAAAGCGTTCTCACAAAATTTTGCCACTGTTGTAGGAGGGCAGCCACGCCAAGGCTAGTGTGGAATGCAGCCTCCCAAGTTCTCATGGCCGCCGGCTACTTCATCATGGCCGCAGCAACGCCGGGGTCGCTCTACATCGGCGCAATTGCAGTCGGGTTTTGCTACGGTGTACGTATCGCCATCACAGTGCCGACGGCCTCGGAGATGTTCGGGCTCAAGTACTACGGCCTCATCTATAACATTCTCATCTTGAACCTTCCTTTGGGGTCCTTCCTCTTCTCAGGCCTGCTCGCCGGGCTACTGTATGATGCGCAGGCCACTCCGACGGCCGGAGGGGGTAACACTTGTGTTGGGGCCCATTGCTACAGGCTGACATTCTTGATCATGGCAGCTGTGAGCGTGCTAGGGTTAGGGTTGGACATCGTATTGGTTTTTAGGACGAAGAAATTGTATTCCAAGATTTGCATGGGCAAAAAAGTGGCAGAGAGTAACAATGACAGCCATTAGTCACTAGTGGTTGTGGAAATTTATGTAACTATAGTAGAGGTAACGAATGGTGAGTGGAGCAGTGTAAGTGGTGTTTGTGACGATATAAATAACATTGCATGTGATGCTGTATGTTTGAAAGATGTGTGTGCGTTTGTTAATTAGAATGGAAGGCGAAGGATGATCATGATAAAATAGTTTTTTCAATTTTTATCATCATCTGATCTTCTACGTCTTCTTCCATCATCATCATCATCCAAAAAAGACCCTTTCTTCAAAGAAAAGTCTTCTTCTACACGGTAATTAGAGCACAATTACATAAGAAGAGAGAAATCAAAACTTTGCTCTCAAGAAGAAAACCAACAAAAAGAAAATCCCTCCTCTCCTCATTTCCTGGTACTCCTCTTGTCTAAAAGAAATACTCTCTGTCCCAAATTAATAGCTAAATTAAAATTAATTTAGTTTAAAAGTTAAATTTAACTATATATATATGAATAAGAGAATAAAAAAAAGTTTGTTTTACATTTCTTAATCCCCCTTGCCAAATTTCCCTCACTTGTAAATTTAAGAAAGTAGCCGGGCCGAGGAGGGCATTGAGTTGATTGACTTTGCACCTTTTCAGCCACCAACCCAACTGCAAACCCCCATCAAATAATTCCTCTTAGCCTTCTTCCATTTCTTGCCCTATCGTTCCCTCCATCCTTCTCACATCCTTGGCGATACTTGGAGACGGGTTACTAATACAACTCGGGCCCAAGGAAACTTACAATCAAATAAAGAGGGAGAGAATTACAATCGTTGGGAGGTTGGTTACAAAAGAGTGAAAATGAGAAGAAGAAAAGTTGTACAAGTACTTGAGAAGAGTAAGCGTAGGGTTATAAGTAATTCAAATTCATCTTAATCTCTACAACCCACTTTCTCCTCTCGACCTACTGCTATTTATGCCTCCTCCTCCTCTCCATCATCTGCGGCTATCACCTCATCCTCTTCCTCCTATTTCTTCTTCTCCTCCTCCTCTTTTTTTTTTTTCTCTTCTAGAAACTTGAGGCCAAGTGCCCATCGTTAGGATTTGGACAAACTAATGGCGATGCCCATAGAACTTTTTTCATCTCGGGTGCGCCAACTACGGTTAAATGTACCCAGACTTAATGATGATAACTATAAGAAAATTAACAATGGTAGGTACCCCCCATCAATTATCAAAATCCTGATGGTGGGTACACACAATTAGGATTCTAGAAGAAAAAAAGAAAGGTAGAAGAGAAAAACCCTGATGGTGGGTACCCACAATTAGGATTGTAAAAGAAAAAGGAAAGGTAGAAGTAAAAGGAGGAGAGGAAGGTGGGGAGAGAGACAGCAGAACAAGTCTTTAGGGGTGGGAAGAGAAGTTTCTCTCTCTCTCTCATATAGATTGAGATGAGGTTGTAGAATACCCATCAATGAGGAAATTATAAGAGTAAGAATGGATTAGGAGAATGCCTCAAGAAGCAGTAATGGCCTTAACTCTAGCCCCAATGTGTAATTAGCCACCACATGGATTATCCTTAGCTTATTACATGTGCTATCTGGTCCTCACTATATATCATCCGGTCTAACTCGGAGACACCATGCTAACAGAAAAAAAAAAAAAAAAAACTACATTTGATAAAGCCCAAGTGATAGACAAAATCTTGTGACTAAGATTTGGCTATTTACATATGCCAAGTATAGAGGTATAAACTAAGGGATAACGCAAGAGTGGAATGGCGACTCCACCTTCATGCATCCCTTAATTAAAAGGGAAGATAAATTAAAATAAGTGCGTGTGTGTCTAGCTAGAGGTACAAGCAACAATCATGTTATATCATATTATAATATAAAAAAATTGGTATACTATATACTTTTTAAATTATGCCTATTTAACTCATGTTTTATACTATTAACCCTTATTTGACTCATTTTAATTCAAAAAAAGCTAAAGATATTAGAATCCTAATCCTTATGTTGATTTAAATTTTATAATATTATATTTTAAACTCTTGAACTTGAATTAGTGTGTTATTGATATTGTTAGAAAACTCTCTACGATCGAGTTCTATCAAATAAGATCTCACATAATTATGTTTTCTCCAACTATTTTATAGGCCTCACATATATAACACATTTTTTAATAATAAATTTATATATTTTTACATATATTATACATATTCGGATTTATATATTTTTAATAGCCATGAAAAACCCGTAAAAGCTCTATCAAATGAGACTTGGCCACCAAATTTGTCCCAAATATGAATAATATGCTCCATGACATAAATTACTTCGACACTATTATCTTCGCCGACCTATTACATAATATTTTGCATATGAGATTCGAATTTACATTTGGAAACTATAAGTGTATATGGGTTAGTATAGACTTGTGTGTAAACTAATTATCATTTGATCCTCAAAGCAATGTATTGTAACTAAAACATGCAAAAGAGACATTTGTTCAATACATATTTTTATTTTATTTATCTAATATATATTTACATATATAATGCGTGTGCATTTTTACTATATATATCATAAAGCAAATTACATAACTATATAAAAAGATTAGACTATTTTACCCATGTTTTTATTCTTAATTTTTATTTTACCCTTATTTAATATTTATATGTTATTTAATACAAATTTTAATTGATATGCGATTTGATAATATTTTAGTAAAATAATGTATTCTTAATTATGTTGGTTGGAAATGCATTCATAGAAGAGTAGAATATTGTAGCTTACGTTGGACAGATTGAATACGTGGGCTTAGGTTGGGTGGGAGGAGTTGTTGAGGGTAGTAGTTTTGGGATGTAGGAGGATGGATTTCAAAGAAAATTTCAGGCTTATCTTTATCTAGCTTGAAGGAGAGTTCAAGCTGGAATTTTCAAGTTTGCTAATATATTTTTGCAGAGGTTCTTTTTTTTGTCATTGCTTCCCATTAATAACTCAATCTGTGGGGGACAATTAAAATTTCAAAGATAGCAATTTCGTACCTCAATGTTTCTCAACAATTCACTATAATTTATTTGTCTCTATTGCATATTTCAAGTGAAGATTGTTTTCTGATTCCAGCTCCTTTACAAAACAAATAGAGCAAATATTGAATGCGTCACAAACCGGCTACATTCAAACGCCACTGTCCCCCTTACAATACAACCTCTGTTACGACAACAAAGAAAGCCCAAACACTCAAAGAGTAGAAGCCAAACCAATAACAATACAGCAATGTTGAACGGGTGACAAGCACAAGAGATTATGTAATCACTAATGGCAACTTCATGTAGTATATATCTTATCTTCTAGCAAAACAAATTTAGTGCCTTATCACGTGCTCAAATCTAAAGGCCCTAGTAGCTATCCATATGATGTGGCTGATGTAGTATAACACCGACAAAACATAGGGCCGATGGATTTGGATTGATTTAGCATGTAATGTGTTTGGAAAAGTCTGGGAAATTGATAGGCTTAGTCATTTAGCAAGAACTTATATTCATATTTATTGAAAACTGGTATCACTGATCACGATATCTTGCTTTACTGGCCTTATCATCACATGAGAAATACCTTTTGACCCGTTCAAATACAACATACATATGCTTTTAATATCAAACTGTGAGTAGCGACGCTTTTGGCTGATTTGTATATTCCAATAACAGTATGGATATGCTTTCATACTTCCTTCCGTTCACCTGCATCTGTGAGTCCGCCGCTACCTCAATATTGGGGGTAGGTGGGGTTTGCGGTCCCAATTCAACTGCGCACAATGCTTTTATCAATAATAAATAATTTATATGATATTTTTTATATACTATGAAAGAAATTTTTTAAATGTGTCTACCTACAATGAGTCCCCTATTATAAATGGGCATGTAGTTATTAAAACCTGTCGTAGCGGGTCAACTTTTGGGGGTAATTAGCTACAACCAGTTTTTGTGGGCCCGGGCCCAACTATAATATGGGGCTCATTACAAGTGGGCATATTTAAATATTTTTTTATAAAAAATATAATAGAGTAACAATTCTAAGAATATGTCACCCTCGTCTTTATTTAGTTTCAAGGAGAATTTAAGAGGGAATTTTCAAGTTTGCCGCTAATATAAGCTAATACATTATGGCAGAGGTTCTTTGTGTCTTGGAGGGATTTTGCCATTGCTTCCCATTAATAACTCAATTAGTGGGGGACAAATAAATTTTTAATAGTAACTTTGTACCTCATATTCTTTCAACAAATCACTTCTTTAATTTAGTTGTCTCCATTGCATATTTTAAGTATGGAAGGTCGTATCGGCCGATACAAGTGCGTATCGGCCAACACAGTACAGTACGGAGAGCGATACGCCCCCCACTAGAAATATCGATACGTAATGGTCATATCGGCCGTATTGTATTGATACGGCTGATACATATCAATACCGCATTTAAAAAAAAAAAATTTTATTTAAAATTACAAAAAATAAATTTGTTTTGGAAAAAAAAAATTTCCTTAAAACAAAAACACAATTCAAACCCAACTTCTTTAAAAGTTTAAGTTTTTGTTATATTAAAAATAATACTTTTAAATTTATATGAGATCAATACCGGTAGGTCCATGCAATTTACATAATTATTTTTTTACATATAGTGCTCCACAAATATATATTTATTTAAACATATAACTTAGACTCATATTAAGCATATTATTTATTTTTAAAATAAACTAATTTTAAAGCACTGGGAAAAAATGAGCAATAATTTGTATGGGATGGAGAGTATAATAGTGTATGGTTCTAAATAAACTAATTTTAGAATACCCGTATCAGTTGATACGACATTATACGGTCTTATTATGCTCTAAAAGAAGTATTATAATAATATATTATTAGTTATAATATTTTTTATGTTTATAAAAGGGTTTATGCCCATTTCGGCACGTACCAAGCTTATCATCGGCGCGTACCCATATTCATAGTCATCGATACTTTCATATGTATCGATACGGCCTTCCATGATTTCAAGTGACCAACTCCTTTACACTAATGTATTGGAATTTAAAAAAAAATTAAAATTTAAACATTTGGGCCTATAAGTAGTTATTTTTCTTATACAATTCGTTCTAAGGAGTTTTAAGGTTATTTGTAGGGTTCTAAGAGATGAATGTACTGAGCCTAAGAACGAGTAAAATGGGCACCGGGATAGTAGGCTATAGCCTCGAGAAACATGTCATAACAAGAGTACTTCTTTTTTGCAAGTTAAGATACTATTGTGTGGCCTTATTTCGAATGACTTGTTGATACAAGTGCAACGGTACTAATAATGTGCGATTCTGAGATCAGGTAGAGAATTATGTCTGTTTGAAGTTTAAATTTTATTTTTTAATAAAGAAAAAATTAAAAAAATAATTACGTCAACCCTGCTGATGCCATGGGTGTCAACAACATTGACACTGTTGGTACTACAAGCCAAACCATGGCCTGTACAACAACACGCTATATCCACTACGTGTCAACATTAACATACATGTCGTCCGTTAGCATTGATGCACACACCCAGTGCTAATGCAAGGCTCCTTTTTAGGCCATGCATTATCTTTTGATTCTCACTCGATTTCTTCTGTTCAAAAACTATTCCTAGTTAATTAGAGGGTGCTCTATTTTATAGAGGGGTCAATTTTTTAAATTAACTACTAAAAAAGAGGAAAATGACCTAGGGTTAGAAGAGGCATTGTTCATTTTCGGGCCAGAACTAGGAAATATCCTAGTGCAATGCAAGACTCCATCTACCACTTCCAAACCCAAAAAGAGATTAGTTCAAGTGCAAGGGAAGCTCTGTTTGTCATTTTCAAGTCTAGAAGGAATTCTCTTCCGGCGTGAGGAGAGGTTCGGCCGCCACTCATAAGCCCGAGAATAAGATAAGGCTACAGCTACAAACACGGACATGAAGTGCTGAACATTTGATCAGCATCATATAGTATCTTGTCTTCTAGCTAACAAAACAACACTACTACCTTGTCACTTATCACGTGCTCAAATCTGAAGGCCCTAGTAGCTATCCATATGATGTGGCTGATGTACCATAAAACCGAAAAAGCATGTCGCTGCTGGATTAGATTGATTTTAGTATGTGATGTGTTTAGACAAGTAAGGGAGATTGACAGGCTTATCATTGAGCAAGTTCCTATATAAATACCTTTTGACCAGTTCAAATACAAGAAAATTTTCCGTCCACCTGATCTAAACCTTAAAGAGTGTGGACACGGTGAGTCCGGCCCTATCTCAATACAGGGGGCAATGAGCCCGACGTACACGGATTATTTGGGCACATATATGGTTAGTCGTATATTGTGGGCTACCCACCAATCAGTAGAACCGATTTAGTTTTCTTCCACAGTTTCTTGCTTTTGCCATTGAGTCACTTTCTTCCTCCCCACGACGATTGGTGACAATTTGACAAATGAGACGTGGTACTTAAATTTTCAAAACTGTAAGGCATATGAAAATATGTCTTCTTAAAATATGCCAATAGTTTAATTATATATGAAATAGATAAAATGCACTTAATCCCATGGCCAATTAAAAATTGTGCGCAACCCATATGATACTTCAATGGACATCACTCTCATTTGTCAACTATAGATAAATGAAATTATAAATGAAACGTGAGCAAGAAGGAAGAATGAGACTTATTAAACAAAACAAAAGGAGTGAAGAAAGAATTTTCAATTCTTGCCTATTTTACCTATATTTTTTACTCTTAATTTTTTTTACCCTTCTTTTAAAGTCAACTTATCAATTCAGAAAATCCCTTACCCTTCTATTTCATATAATGAATGTTAAAACACTCCCGAAGAACTTTATCAAATGACACTTGCCACCAAACTTGTCCAGTATACGAAGGATGGGGCTCCACGATGTGAAGACAGTCAACATCAATGTTCTCGATATGGATTCACAACTACCCATTATGAGTATATTTGGGTTAATATAATGCTTATAGTTTATATGGGTAATTTATGATCATTATGATCCTAAAAATATGTATTGTAACTATGCCATATAAGGGTGACTTTCCTTCGATACATAATTTAGCTCTATTTTTTTTCCATTTTGTATTTACATGCATAATACACGTGCATTCTTGCTAGTATATATCAAATGAGTAAAATTTTTGCATCTATCCTTAAATGGCTTTCTCAACCTCAAGTCCTCTTGGTATTTATAGGGAGACAAGATTTACTTTGTTATTAGTTGAAAAATATTAAAATAGAAAAAAACTATTTAATCTATACGTGTGAAAAAGAAATAAAATGACATTTAATTCAACTTTTTTAGGCTTATGAAATTTAATACATATGCGATGTTTATATGTAGGGGGGGATATGTCTACGGTGAAGATATTGATGAAAATGAGGATAATGAAGGTGAAGATAATATTGACTAAGTGAAAAAGATTCTGATATGAATGTAAAAGGGGTTAGAGGTGAAGAAAGCTCTCAACAAATGGTTGACGGCGAGGGGAATGATGCGGTAGAAAATGCTATTGCTGGGAATGATAGGAATGTAGATGATAAAGAGCCGCCATACTGTGAAGTGGAGCCACTTTATGCACACATCACATATGAGGAGATAGATGCGGCAGTTAATTCTACAATAGATATGGACCAACAAAATGAAGATGAGTTATATGTTGGCCGCATCTTTGAGAATAAAGAAGCATTTGTTACAACCTTGCAGGAGTTCTCCATTCAAAATCATGTCGAATACAAGGTTGTACGAACAAATTTGTCAGAGTATACAGTGAAGTGCATTGATAACACTTACCCTTAGAGAGTGCATGGCTCAATAAAAAGGGGTGGTGGGTACTTTAAATTGAAGATGTACAAAGGTGACCACACATGTCGGAATGCCCAGCTTAACACAGATCATAGGCAGTGCAGTGCCTCATTTATTTCGAAGGTCATAATGCCCGCTATCCAAGCTGAATTAACTCTCATGCTCAGACACAATCGATGCACTCTTCATGCCCTGATATTCCATCATCATCAGTAGCGTATAGATCTCCTCCAGGTTCATCATTTCTGGACACTGCACATGTAGCTAAGCCAGATCCGATTTTATATTATAGATGATATTGGCCACCTCATGTTGTACCATCTATTACTTATGTTGAGCCCGAGCCGGAGCTGGATTTGAAGCCGGAGCCACAACCACAGCCACGCCAGAGCTAGAGGTAGATCATGAGGAGCTCGTACACCACCGTCGAGGACGAGGTTGAGGTCGAGGACGTAGGAGATTATGACATTACTTGTTTTATATGTTTATTTTAAACTAAACATTATTTCGACTTGTGATGTAATATATTTAATACTCATTTATGATGTACTTTAATGTTATATTTGTTATGGGTGGAATGAATGAATTCGTGTATGTATTGTGTATGTTTTGAATGAATGAACAGGGACAAGTGATAAAATTAGTTTTAGATAGTATTTTAAAAAAAATTAATTTGATTTCGTCGTTTAGAATGATGAAATCAATATTGTTGCCAAGACTGAAGGTCGAAATGGGATAAGTGTGGCAGTTTCGTCGTTTAGAACGACAAAACCGGGTCAACTTATAAATGGTTTCGTCGTTTAGAACGACGAAATCGACTTAAAACCAATTTCGTCATTCTAAATGACGAAATCAACTTAAAAATTTTAAAAAAAAAAGCCACGCAGGTGCCTGCGTGGCAAAAAGGAACACCACTTTGAGAAATATTTTCTAAAGTGGTTTATTTTGGTAAATATTTTTTTTATTATTATTTATATAATTTTTTCTTAATATTAATAGCTATATTTGAAAAGTAATAATTTTATTAAATGGTGAACTCACATTTAATAGAATAAAAAATAAGTTTATAATACTATTTTTAAAATATTCAATCACTAAAAATTGAGCAAAATAAAGCTATTAATATAAAATAAGTTTTTTTACCAAATGAAGCTATTAATATAAGATAAAATATTTATTTTTTTATTAAATAATCCAAAAAAAAGTAAAAAAATAAATAAAGAAAATAGGACTTGGCATTACGTTGAAATGACAAATGGTGGGAACTAAGAAAATAAAGATTAGATATTGTAGGAGAATATGAAGCATTTGTCATACAAGTTTCTTCTAATAATGACCCATTCCCCCTTATTTAGTTCTCTAAAATTTTCACTCACCCTATTCTTCCTTCCTTCTGGCCTGCCCCTCCCCTACAACCACCGCCTCCTGCAACTCATTTCTTCTTCTTCTTCTCTACCTTCTCTTCCTCTTTTCGTATTCTCAACCTCATCTATTCTTCTCTACTTCCTCCTCTTCAAAAGCGGCGGCTGTTTTTGGCCACACCAGCCCCATTCTTCTCCCTCTTCATCATTTCGGCAACCAGATGAATAATGAGGGTGAAAGTATAATCAACGAGACTATCTAGGTGTACATAGTGTAATAGAGAAAAAATAAATGAAAAGACAAAAAAAAAGAGGACTCGGAAGAAGTGAGACATTAGGGGCCGAAAAGCATTATTAGTAAATTGAACAAAACAAATTGGTAACAAATAACCTTCCTCCTTGAATCATCTCTCATATGAGAAGATATTTCCACAGCCTAGTGGCTCACTTCTCGCAGGCAGTCCTAAGTCTTCCCAGTAGACGACCTGATGGAAAGACTTGATCCACATCAACCATCAAGGGCCCATCCTAAATGGCCAAAAATACAACGTATATAAACAGCGACAACTCCAGGTCAGTCCATCCCATGGCACCAAATATCCACATTCTTTCATTTTCCACACCACACTTATAATTATCAAGGAGCAAGCCAATCCATCCGCCCAAAGAACTGTCTATAAATACGACCAGCTTCTGATTCAACCTCCAAGCTGCCCCCACTGGCTCTAGAGCTTAGCAAGCATGGAAACCAGAAACATGGCGCAGCTCATCTTCTTCCTCACTATTTATATGTTACCCTTAGGCTGGGTGGATGGCCAAAATCGAAAGTAGCAGCCTCCTCATCCTTTTTTTCACCATCCATATATCCCTGAATCTAAGGATTCAACGAAATTTTTATTCACAAACAAATAGGATTTGGAGGCTCTTGCTGAATTTCTCTAAATCCTCCCTTCAATGAATCCTCAACTAAACAACTTCTAAAACTTTTATTTATATTTATCTTTCTGCAACCCTTTATACGTAGGCTAGGTGGTAAATTACTCTTACAAACTCTACATATCCCCCTGCCTTCAGAAAAGGTTCTAAATATGACTGCCTCAGTCCTATATTAATTATCCATATTTATAAATTTAAAATATTTATAGAAGTCATTTTATTAATTATTTTACTTCATTCACATATTGATATATGGATAATATGAAATAAAACAATTAATATGCATTAAATCTTTGTTTTTAAATTTAAACAATTAACCAAAACATTTTCCTGACAAAATCTACGTGACCAGCCCCAGATAATTAATATAGGACAAATGGAGCAATGTTTTTCCTCCCTACATATGTTTTTGTCAATACTCTCTATGTCTTATATTAATAATTATATTTTAAAAAAATAATAATTTTTATTGAACGGTAAAATTTGTTTTAAAGAGATAAAAAAATAAGCTTAAGATACTTTTTTTTTAAGTACCCAATACATAAATTTAACAAAATAAATTTAATAAAATATAATTTTATATTTAAATAGAGTTATTAATTTAAGATTGAGGATATATAATTCTTGAAAAATTATTTTTATATAATAAAATAAAATTGGATATTCTATAAGAAAGCTGTCTTTCAAGGTAAAGTAAAAGCAATGTCAGAGGGGCAGTTAATTCTTTACCAGTTTTTCAGGAAGAATATTCTTGCACGAAATAAGATATCATCAAGCAAGCTCAGTCGTCACGTGAAGAAAAATCATGCTAAAAGTCTATTCCAACTGGGTCCTGCAAGATCTAATCTACCACAGTACCACAGGCAGACTATAGTCGTTGAAGTTCTGTCGTGGCCTACTCAACGCCAAAAGGGGCCGTCCGCCCACAATTTCATATCTTAAAAATTCAGACAAAAGTCTTTGATATGATTTGGTCCCATCCTGTGGAAATTGAGCAATTGACAAGCCAACCATCTAAGTCCCTTTCATGTTGAATGTGATGCAGGGGGTAGCACTAGACGGCTGTTTTAAACATACCGAAAGACCATATCAGGGTATGAAATGCACCCAATCAGCTCGGTTGATTGTACTAAGCTTATGATGTTAAAGTTACAGCCTACAGCTCTTGTTCATGAATCTCCCTATGTTGTAAAGTAATTGGTATCTGATGTTAAAGAGCAGTGTACGTTTTTGCATTGTTCTTGTAATTGAAGCATGAACCAAACTCTTCACACTTCAATTACAGCGAGGAGCTAGATAATTAAATTGTTTATCCTGCCCACAGGATAACACATTTAACTTAACGAAAGATATTTAGATGCCATGCAATGAGCCTACAATGTAGGCGTGGGACTGAAAACCAGCTGACTGAAAAACAGCTGCAGCCGTTATCTTCAAAGTATGACTGGTTGTGGTACACTTAAAAATAAGTAATATTATTGTGACGTTAACTTTCATGTCAAAACTTTAATTTATTATTTTAACATTATTAATGAGTGGGGCACACCTTAAAACTTTATTTAATCATTTAAACGTCATGAGTTGGGTTAAAAAATAAGCCCCATTCATCAACGGTGTTAAAATGATAAAATAAAATTTTGAGGTATGAAAATTAGCGTGACTGAAGCATTTTTCTTTAAAAATCTTCCCAACTCAACAAGCCAACCGTGAAAATAAAAAGAGCAATGCAAATGTGCGTACTGACATGTACTTAAATATGAGCACCATGCTGGATATATAGGACAAGAGGGAATCCAAGGAGATCAGCAAAGACAAAGACATATGGCCCCATCCGAATAAATGGGCCTCCTCCTCCGGTTAAATGCTAATGCTAATGCTAATGCTAGTAAAAATCCATATGAAGGGCTAGAATGTGTCTATGAAGAGGTTAGGTGCATGTATATCTGAAGGGTCTCTGATGTTGTCCAAGGAAGCTTTTTGCCCTTTGTAGGCCAAGGCGGCTTCCCATAGCAATAGAGCCATAGTGGGTGCCGCATCACCGTGGGCACTTAAAAAGACATGGTTCTTTGCCGTTGAAAAATGATATTTTATACTTAAAATATATATAAAAATTTACACGTAACTTTTAATGGGTTTAGATGAGTGAGCCCATAAATATACTTTTATGCTGGGCCTACTTGTTAAGTCCAAAGAAAAGTCTTGTGTAAATTTTGTGTGAGAGTTTTTGTTCCAAGAATATCACTATCCACTTGCCAATAACAATACTCTTTATATCTTAAATTAATAATTTTATTTGACAAAAAAATTATTTTATAGTAATAATTTTATTTTATTTAAATTAAATATTTAAGTACTTAAAAAGTGTATTATAAAAAAAAATTCTCTTTTCATATATGTAAATTTCACTGTTGAATAGAAATCATTAGCTATTAATATAAAATAAAAACAGTAATATTTTTAACAAACTATATCACTAATTCTCCAGCGTTGAAGATGCTCTTAACATGGTTGCATTACAATAAGAATGATAAATGATCCTACGATTGAAAACAATTGGCCAGGCAAGAAGCTTGGCCTTCGTACCGGTGCAAGTCTTTAACATGCTTGTCCAGCCACCTTCAACCGTTGTTTCAACCTCCTCCAACCCCATGCCAATATAAAAAGAGCCATTCCCTGTCACAAGGAGTTCATTGTGGCATTATTTGGATGATGCTTTACAATTTCTTTTTGTCTACTTTTTATTATTTTTTATATAAATTTTGTTTAGTTATGCAATTTAGACTAAAAGTCTTGCTTTGTTTAAAAAATATTTTTATTTCTAATTTTGACTTATTTTTACTTTTCAACCGCTTTTTTGTTTAATTCTCCTCTTTAGGATTAGGCTAAAAGTGTATAAAAAAACGTAAAAATCTCACAAGCTGACGTTTTTATCTTTCTCTTCTCTCTTATTATATCACTCTTTTGCATTTGTTTTCCTTTTTTGCATACACGTGTTTTCCTATACAATAAAACCCCCTTCCCATTTTTCCTCCCACTATGATACCCTCACACAATTTTTTTTCTTCTCATGTGCTAACTCCATTCATTTTTCTCATCTTCAGTTAATTATTCTTCTCCTCCTCTCACCATGACCACCCTCATCCACCCACCTTTTTTATAATTATTTAAGAATAAAGTAGATATTTTTCCTAGTAATGTTAACATGATGTTAAAAAACGTCAAAAATCTACTTTATCTTCCAATCAATGTTAATGAGTGAGACCTATTTATAGGTCCTACTCATCTCCCACTCATCAATTGTGATAAGAAGATAAATAGACTTTTGACGTATATTTTTCAACGTAAATATTTTTTTTCGTAATATATATTTAAATATAACTAACTTTTACTTTATTTTTCAAAAACTAATTTCTAACTAAAAAGCAACTTTCGAGATGCCACAATGTGTAATCTAAACGACGCATAAGGACAAAAGGCCAA
Organism: Saururus chinensis; assembly: GCA_035235625.1. Taxonomy (NCBI): domain Eukaryota; kingdom Viridiplantae; phylum Streptophyta; class Magnoliopsida; order Piperales; family Saururaceae; genus Saururus; species Saururus chinensis. The sequence continues at coordinate 36,630,065 of CP141141.1, forward strand.
GCAGCCCACATTGTCGCCGAAGCTTCCTTCCACAGATTTCTGCCCTGCTTTTAAGAAAAAAAAAAAAAAACTAGAAGCTAAAAGACCACCTTCTTGTATTCTTTATATAAATGGACGCAGCTTCAAGTGGTTTCTCTCACTCGGCCTCCTTTCTTCTCCGTCCACATGGGTAGCGAAAGTGGCGGTGGGTGGCTCGCCCTGCTCAGCCCAGCCTCCATGTCCGGCAAGTGGCTGGGGTTCGTCACGGCCGTCTGGGTGCAGGCCATCTCCGGCAACAACTACACCTTCTCCAACTACTCTGACGCCCTCAAGACCCTCATGGGCCTCACCCAGCTCCAGCTCAACTCCCTCTCCGTCGCCAAGGACATAGGCAAGGCCTTCGGCGTCGTCTCCGGGCTTGCCTCCGACCACCTCCCCACCCCACTCATCCTCGTCATCGGCTCCCTCGAGGGCCTCCTCGGCTACGGCGTCCAGTGGCTCGTCGTCAGCCGCCGCATCCAGCCCCTCCCCTTCTGGCAGGTCCTTCCCGTCCCGCTCTAGCCTTTTGCTACGCATTTCTACGAGCAGATGGTGATGTTGTTGGTTCTTCGTTTTTTTTTTGTTTCTCATTTGGCAGATGTGCATCTTCCTCTGTATGGGAGGCAACAGCACGACATGGATGAACACCGCGGTGCTGGTCACCTGCATCCGGAATTTCCGCAAGAACCGTGGCCCCGTGTCCGGCATTCTTAAAGGGTACATCGGCCTCAGCACCGCCATCTTCACCGATCTCTGCTCCGCTCTCTTCAACGACAGCCCTGCCTCCTTCCTCCTCATGCTATCCGTCATCCCCGCCCTCGTCTGCCTCGCCGCCATACTCTTCCTCCGCGAGTCCCCGCCCGCAAAGGCCGAGCAAGAGCAGATAGAGGAGGAGTCCCGCTACTTTACCGTCTTTAACGCCGTAGCCGTCGTCGTCGCCCTCTACCTCCTCCTATTTGACATCACCGGTCGGCACGGACTGGCCGTCTCCCGCGCATTCGCGGCCGGGCTGCTGCTCCTGCTCGCCTCCCCGCTGGGCATCCCCATATACGCGGCGGAGAAGTCGTACCGATCCAGCGTGGGCCGCGGATCGGACCCGGAGGCTAGGATCCGGCAGCCTCTTCTGGCCGCGGGTCCGGGACAGCAGGAGAATAAGCGGGTCGGGTCAGACAACAAGGGCGAGGCGGATCGGAGGGGCCCCGTAATCGGGGAGGACCACACCATCGTAGAAGCATTTCGGACGTTGGATTTCTGGATTCTGTTCGTTTCCTTCCTATGCGGAGTCGGAACTGGGCTGGCGGTCATGAATAACATGGGCCAGATGGGCCTGGCGCTCGGCCACTCGGACGTATCCATCTTTGTCTCGCTCATCAGCATCTGGGGCTTCTTTGGTCGGATCCTCTCCGGATCCGCATCCGAGTACTTCCTCAAGTCAGTGAACTCAACTCTCAGGATCTAAACTAAAATATATTTAGCAAATTTTACTAAATCTATTAATTTTGAAATTTTGGTTAAATTGATTGGTATCCGTCTTAAATTAATAGTTCTGTTTAGCAGCTCAATTTTATTATTTAAAATATAAAAAATTAGGTAGGTTGCTTCCTGGGATTTACTTCAAGTCACCCTGTAGCAACTTGTGTTTAATTGAATTTACCAATCACTATCGATATTGCCGGCCAAAGATGTTTGTGCCATTAGGTCAGGTCCGGCCGATGAGATTATTATTATACTCTCTCCATCTTACATTAGAACTCTATTTTAAAATTAATTTATTTTAAAAAACTAAATAAAATTATTAATATGAGACAGAAGGAAGGAGTATACAAATTGAAAATGGAGGCTAAAATTTTTATTTTATCATCAAATATTATTTTTGCTATTTTGTGTCAAGCATGAATTATGTTGTCAAAAGATGAATAAATATAAGAGTAGGGTTGTTAGTTACTAAAAAAAAAAATACTAGAGTCGTTGTCTTAGTGACTCGCTTAAAAATCTATGAAAATTGGTGAGCAACTTGCTTTAAAATCTATGAAAATCAGTGAGCAAGTTGCTTGTCCACTGACGATGATGCTTAAGATAAAAGGGGGAAGAGGAAGTTGACATTTCCTTGCTTATTATGCATAAGAAAAGTAAACGACAGTAAATTTGCCTTTCAAGTGATGTTATGAGGTCGAGTTTTGTCAATCTTGAACCCGTTTCTATTTAAGAAATAGTAACCCTAATCCAAACCTGAGTCATAATTATTAACCCAAATCCAACCTATCTAAAATATAAAAATTCTTTTTAAGTTCTTGTAAAATTTTAAAAAATATTTAATTATTTGAAAAATACTTCTTATCTCTTAAGATTTTAAGAGTTATTATAAAAAATATAAAAATTAATATTCATCGCCTTAATTGAGTTGGCTGAATCATACAAATTGAAAACTCAAACCTAACCTATCAAAGTTTGCTCCTGGTTTTTTCCCCCACCTTGGTAACATCACTTATGGATTGCTCACCGACACCAATAAAATTTTGTCCTTATACTCTTAGAGACACATTACAAGTGAGGATGTTAGCGAGCTAAGTATCATCAAACTTTAGAGTGTTCAAACTTGAGCTTGAAACTTCAATTTTGAGCTTGACAAACTCAACTTCAATTTTGAGCTTGAGTCAAGCTCGAATTGAGTACGAGTCAAGTTGTTATACCTTGTGATCATTGCTTAGTTTTATAATTAGTGACCCAGAGGTATTGAGGTATTTAGAGAAAAATTACCCAACATAGTTAGTAAGTAGTCTAATGTGTTAAATTAGAAAATCAAATGAACGAGTCTTCGTTGATTTTTTTTTTAATTTAGACTATTTATACACGACGAAGGGAATAGAGTTTCATAAAAAATAGTTCTAGATTTCATGAAATATATTATATAATTTTTTTAACAAAAAGCCCCGTGTAATTGTACATGAAAAAGATAAAAAATAATATATTAAATTAAAACAATTAAAACTTGAAAAACATGAAATTTATATATAATGTGTAATAAAAAAATTAATGTACTTAATGTGAGTTTGTTTTTATCGAGCCTAAAGAATACTTGTATATTTAAACTTAATTTGACCAACTTCTAATTCAAGCTCGTAAATCGAGCCAAAGCTTGAGCCGAGCTTTCGATATTACTTTAACACTATTAATTACAAGGCTGAATATAGGAAAAATATTTATAGTAAAATAGTGTCAATTATTTAAGACTATTTGTTTGATTATTTTACTTTCCGCAGGAAGTGGAGCACACCAAGGCCTATGTGGAATGCTGCTTCCCAAATTCTAATGGCCGTAGGATATGTTGTCATGGCCGTAGCCGTACCAGGATCGCTGTACATTGGGTCCATCATTGTTGGCTTCTGTTATGGTGTACGCATTGCTATCTCGGTACCAGCAGCATCAGAGATGTTCGGCCTCAAGTATTATGGCCTCATCTACAACATCCTCATCTTGAATCTCCCCCTCGGGTCCTTCCTCTTTTCTGGGCTTCTCGCCGGCTTCATATATGATGCTCAGGCGACGAAAACAGCAGGAGGGGGCAACACATGCGTCGGCGCGCATTGCTACAGGCTCGTGTTTGTAATAATGGCCCTGGCCTGTGTAGTTGGGTTTGCTTTAGATTTGTTGCTGGCATTCCGAACAAAGAACCTGTATTCGAAGATCTCCATGAGCAAGAAGACGCAAAAGGAGGTGGTGGAGGCCACCAAAGCCTGAGACTCATTCTTTCATGAATTTCTTTTGCAGTTTATTCTTGTATAGCTCTGTATTTTCAAGAGCCGCCTTAAGGGCAATTTTTCGCCTAGCAGGCAGTTCTTCATGTGTACGCAAAAGGATTGCAACTTTGTAGAACTAATCTCATTATATCAAAATTGCTATGATGTTTTTTGGCATGATAAAAAAACATGTACATAAATTTTCCCAATAAACAAACAAAAAATGGTTATTGAGAATGAACCAAGTTATGATCTGTGGGTCTCTCGGTGGAATTGTTTCATCAACCGTTTCAACATATAAATACATACAGCAGCAAAGAAGAGCGCCAATGCTGAGAGTGCCAGACTCGCAGAGTTGTTCAGACTCTTACGGAAGCCACCCTGACGGAACGTGAGACAAGTAATGAGAATACATTAGATTTCTAACTTCTGGGACAAGTGTTTTGCCGTTCACTGCTTTTATGGAAGAATAAAAAATGAAGGCCGTTGGAAAATGCTCATGACCATAAATAGTATAATGCTAATGATATTCAGGGATAAGAGCATAGCTATAAATAAACTGTCGTCAAATTTTTTTTATCAAACCAATGGGTGGTTAGTGTATAATACATTGTTAAGCAAAGAGCTTTCGTATAATTCTAAGGTGTATAACCTCGCAATTTCAGGATTCGGAAGTAAAAACTAGACAAATACCATTACATTAAAAAAAGCTTAGATACCTAAATATCAGTGAAAAAGTCATGCACATCATATAAACAATTATCATGCCATTCAACTACCGTAACTGCATAGAAATAGTAAACAGTTCATTTTGGAATCAAGCTATATATCAGATCAACATGCAAAACGCTCACTATGCATTTACTCCCTGTGTCCCATATCATTAGCTCTATTTGGAAAAATAGTGATTTTTATTGAATAGTGAGACCCACAGCTAAGAGAATAGAAAATAGCTTCTGGGACACTTTCAAATTGAGCCAATAATATGGGACAATTTTTTTTATAAATGGAGCTATTAATATGAGATGGAGGGAGTACATAATATACACATACATAACAAGCTGAGATAAATACAATCCATTTGTTAAGAGAAACAAACCTGGATTAGGATGAACAGAAGTGCAGCATTAGCCGGTGCCAGTGACACACCAATCATTCCTGCACGCAACTCATTTGGCGCAAACCTAGTAGTAGCCAAAAGAAAAAAGGCCAGAAATGTTCAGTCCTCCATGTTAATTTAAAGAATCACAGGGAACAATTAATAAGTAAAACTGATGCGCCAATGATCATATGAGCGACGCCTCCTAATTCATCCTAAATTTCACCGTGGATGAAAGGACTAGCTTCATTGCAGACATCATAACCTGTGTCCTTTAACAAACTGTAGCTAGATAAACGTAAGGAGAAACTGTCATCTTACATAGTTCTCAATTTTGCAAGTGAAGGTGAAATTAGGCTAACACTGGCCTGGAAGATGCAGAAAAGTGCGACAAGAAACTGAATTTCCTGCAAAATTATGATTAATATTATTAAAAAATTATCATTACAGTTAATAAGTGACAGGCCATCTTCTATCTATGTTAATGATGTCTTTACCTGATAATCATAAGCTACTACACATAACGCTAGGCCTGCAATGCAGAAAACAGCGGTCAACAAATCCTCCACAGGAACAGACAATGGACCATTAGGGAGCCATGGTATTACAGTGCTGCCCAGCATTCTTGCACCCAGCAAGCATGGGAATATGATTGATAAGTGCACCTCTCGGCCATCAGCCTGCAAAAAAATGCTACTATGATTAATAGAAAGATCATCATGATTAGCATTTCCCTCGATTGCCATGCATATAGCACATGGCCTTTACTATACTAGAGGGAAGAAAGTAATACAAATGATTGGTGTCGGGACTATTTTCAAATTTATTCTTTTCAATTCAATTTTTGTTTAGTTTAAAAATGAAAACAACGTGATGTCTCCATGGTCTAATACATCAACTTCGTAATTGATGAAAAAGAATAAATGGAAAACATAACAGGTGTGAAAATGGTTATCTATTCAACCCTTATATCTAGGATTCTTTCTCTCTCGTTACATTATATGTGAGCCAATAGCAATTTCATTAATCCAGTATATAATTTACATACTGCTTTGTGATTTCCCCATGCAGTCATACCACGATAGTTGGTGCCCAGAAAATCCAAACTACTTGATCAGCGAAATAAAGGGATGCTTGTGTAGATGCTAACAACCATATCCTTTTATCTGGAAAAGAGAAAGAGAGGATATGTCATGTCCATGTCCAGCAAACTGAGTGCTGCAATCATTCCTCTGCAATGCAATGGTATGAAGAATTCATAACATGTTGCTGCTCCAAGAAAATAATGAGCAAAGACAAAAAGAAACTTATATTTTTATCAGCAAACAATACTTCCACATCAATTTTGTGAAAGCCAATGTCAGTGAGTACAATTAAAATTTGTATAATATTTTATATTAAGGAAATTTTAATCTGTTCATGAAAAATCTTACCCTTGACAATATTAGTTGAGAAAGCCATCTTGTAATTAGAAAAGGTGGGCATTGGTGAACCACAGGTCCATCTTCTACTGACATATGTGATACAGATAATTGCCAAAAAAGAAGCTAGTGCTGAGGTAAAGAGAACCCCACTGTCAGCATTTTCATTAATCAAAATATTCGCAAGCATTTGGCTTCCAATGATAGATGTAGATTTAGAGAATTCCATTAACCAAAATGAATCAGTTAATAAGTCTTGTCTGTGACCTAACTGCAAAGAATAAATAATGGGGTCAATATACAACTTCATTGCTTAAGTCAAAGTATAAAGGGAATAACTCACAAGCATACCTTTTCTTGTTCCAGAACCATCCAGGATTCAAAAGCAAACGAATATACAGACGATGCAAGAGCTAAACACACAGCTGAGCTTGACATGCTCAAGTTCCCTGTCAATCTCCTCAGTGCACCCACACAAATATGGAAGACGCAAAAAATCATGGAAGCCTTCTTCTGACCGCTGCAAACACCGAACATTTTTTAATCAAAGGGAAAAAATCAGCCTTGTAACTTAGAGATCTCAACCATGTGGTGGCTTCTTCTAGCTCAGAAATAAACTTATTGTGGGAAATGACTTCCACAAACCATTTACTTGTACTTGATCCTTTACTGGACGTGAAATAGAGCATCTTTTTTAAACTAGTCTCAATCATTTGTTTCTTTTATAATTGTATTGGTATTGTGTTGTTAACCAATGTGTGTATATTACTTATTAATCTTGCCTCTATGTTCAATCACAAGTTCTCATGTATTATTCTACTTAAAAAGAAGTGTTGTAAGGAAGATTTACTCGTTTCAATAGTTTTATATGCGTATCAGAGGTTCCTCGCCCACCTAAATACGTACCAAGCATATCATCGGTGTATAGGCGGCACAAGCCCATAAGCACGAGCTGGCCGTGCTAGGCTGTGATTTGCAGCCTAGGGCATCATGACAAAAGCCCAGCACAGGCCCGTCCAAGGCCGCCAACTACTCTTTTTGGAGCCACCGGAAACGACTCTTTTGGCTCCTACAGCTCCTATCAGCCATTTTCCATTTCCCAATAGAGCAGTTTTTTGACCGCCATTGGGGGTATTTTCATCATTAAACAACTGCTTGCTCCCTTATAAATAAGAGGGAGGGAGAGGGGATTTTTCACTCAACTCACACTCACTAAATCTCTCAAGTTCTTTACAAATTCTTCTAGTTTTTCAAGTAATCTTCAAGTTCTTCAAGAATCAAGACTTCAAGTTTTTCATGCACTCTACAAATTAGTCTTTATCCTCCAATTCACTACACACCAAACTCCAAAGGGCAATCTTCATGTACCTACGTAAAATTTGAAGTAATAAATTTTTTTAATCTTATTATTTTATTTCATTCTTAATTATTTTCATACTTTCTTTCTAATTTCATCTTCCCCTTTCTTTTTTTTAGATAAATGGCCTATCATTCTCATGCTCCCTTCACCAACCTCAATGAGGTCTTCTCCAAAACTCCGAAACGTCAAGTACCTATTGAACAAGGGGCGATTCATCCCGATTATGAGTTCAACACAGAAGCTAACGCTGATGAGGTAGCACCTATGCCACCGGCACCCGCAGCCTGTTGTCGTGGCCACATGGGGATAGGTGCACTATAAAAGCACAAAGGTTTTTTTGCGTGGGAGCACATGATAAAGCAACAAGTGTTTAGACCCAACAAAGCTTGGGGAGATCATAATGAAGGCAGTATGCAACTATTGCAAAACTAAACTCAATTGTTGAGAAACTGGACGTCTTACTAGGAACATCGATGAGTTAGAAGGCAGGCTCAATTAAGTAGTAGGGTTAGTTCATCAAATTCTTTAAGTACTTTCACAGACAATGAAAGTACAAATCGTAATGAGCTAGATAAGTACATTGTGCTCGCCAAATGCTTTATTAGTATTATCTAATGTAACAATCTTGTGTTGAATTAAAAGAAATGATTATATTGTGGTGTCAAGAAAAAGTGCCCAAATGCTTTATTAATAATAATGATATTCAAATTGCATTTGTTATTATGAATTTTACATATGAAACGACAAAATATTTATTTGGTATTTATTATCCTACTTTAATTCTTAATCAACTTTATAATATTACACTTATGTTTGCCAAATATTGAAATAATGATATATTTAATGCAATTGTGGGGCCAATGGAAGCAAAATAAAATAAATATTGGTCTAAAATTCCTATGTTTTCTGTGGAATTATGAACCATAGGATCAAGTTAATTGCTGTCAAATAATATATAGTAATATGATTATAAATTATAAGGGTTTCAGTGAATGATAGTAGGACTACTGCTCCAAGTCCTTTGAATAGAAATGACCCTTATTGGTTAATACTTAGTAGAAATAAACAAAAATACGCTATTAATTCTAATAACAAATTAATTATGTATTTACAAAATAAATTTATTATTATCTACAAGATGAAGAATCAAATAATTTTGATGTTTTAGTTTGGTGGCAGGCACATAAAAGGAAAATAGACGAAAGAAGTTATCATGTGCTTGCTGCCTTAGCACAGCGGATGCAGGATTTTTAGTCAAGGGGGTCATAAAATAACAAAGCAGTAATTTTTTTTCCTCTATATTAAAATAACTAAGCTAGCAAAGTAACAACTAAGATGTACTTAAGCAAAATATATCAATTTTTTTAGAAAACATAAATAATTATGATAACTACTAAAAATATAATATGTTTAATCTGCGTTAAATGCATACCCATTGGACATCTTGTTAATTTCATTCGCAACAATTTCTATAATTATCTTGAATTCTAGAGCAAACCAAGAAGTGTGTATAACATCTTCAAAAGGAATAAATTGGCATCCCACCCACCACCTCCTAGCTGAAACATGTTAGTCAAGGAGAAAAGGAAATTGAGATAGGCTGGTGGAAAATTAATACATTTCAATCATGGGTAGAGCTCAGAGACATGAGGGAGGACTAGAGGACACTAGAACCATGGGCGAAGGGTGGAGGATAGAGGCCAAGAGGCATGAGTAGAGGAGAAAATTAACAATAAAAAATTCAAGAGGATGCATGTAACCATCAACTGCAATCAGGCTTATGAGGGAGGAGGCGATGCAATGAGCTAGGGTTCCAAACGGGAATTTTGGGGAAGATTCACCGACAGAGGCAGTAACTCGGAGGGAGGATTGGAAGATGCTAGAACCATGGTGGAGGACAAAGGCTGAGAGGTGGGAGCAAAGTAGGGCTGTGTTCAAAACCCAAACCGGACCAATCTAGACAAAACCGACCTAAGATTGACCTAGGTTGAGTCCTATCTCGAGTGAGGTAGGGTCCAAGAAAAATATACCTGAGTAAATGTGAGGTTGGGTCTAACATGGGAAAAACTAAAGAACCGACTCAATCCGACCTGACCATGTTCCTAATTAACTTACAAAACCACATTTAACGCGGGTTATATGAATTTTTAAATTTTTTTATAAATAGAACTGTCCCAATATAGTGTTAGTTTGATTTGAATTATTGGAACCGACCCAACCCAAGATAGAATTTTAGTTCCTACTTCGGTTCTCGGGTTTACGACACCTATTTCAATTATCAGGTTTTACGGTTCTTATCTCGGGTCGGGTCTAAGGAACTCGATTCCTATCTTAGGTCAGATCGGGTCGGGTCTAAGGAACCTGACCTAACCCATCCTGAGATGAACCACTAGAGCAGAGGAGAAAATCAATGGTTGGAGGATGACACCCAAGAGGAGGTATGCGCTTTTCAACCGCAAACTTACTTAAGAGGGAGGAGGCAATGTGATGAACTAGGGTTCCAAGCTCGAATTTTGGGGAAGAATAGTGGCAAATACTGGATGAAGAAATCGGTCCTGATGCAGTCATGCAAATGGGTTGACATATAAACCCCAAAGGACCAAAGGCCAAAATCAAAAGCCAACCCAACTATCTAAGACCCAAGTAAACCAAACCAAAACTTACAATGTTAGGTATAACAGGTTGGTCCAAGTTGCTTTTCAAATTGGTGGTTCATTGGGCGATTTATTGGGTTAATGTGAAATTGACTTGACCCAATAGTGGTCGATGGATTTTCAAAAGGTGGTCAATAGTTACACATATTTTTTTCTCTGGCCCAACCCAATAGTTTATTTAGGAGAGGGGTATTAATAAAATTGAAAAATGAAGGGGGCCACTTGACCCCCATGTCTCCAATGTAGGTTGTCCCTGCGCGTGATATACTAATGCCTCCAGTGTCTACAGTAACATTGTAGTATGCTTTTAGTGCAAAAAACATAGTACTGCCTCTGGACGATCAAAGGAGCTGGCTGGATCTAGAAACAGTAGAGTGTTGTGTTTGTTTGAAGGATTGATTTGATGCAAATGATAGAAAACAAGCTCCAAAGCTGGAAGAGGAGTTAGAAGAAGATTTTTCAAAAATTTCAATTCTTAGATAGGTTCAAATGTAATTCTTAGATAGTTCAAATGTAATTCTTAGATAGTTCAAACGTAATTCTTTTGGCCGGTTGCCCAGCTCAGGCCAAACATGGCATGAACCCAAAAGGCCCTGGCCGGGCCCGGCCTGTTGTCAACTCTACATTGGCATGTGCATGCATAAGAGGTCATCAATACTAATATGACCTTCCATGGCTATAAAGTAAGTCTCCATGGGCCCTCCAAAAGTCACTATATGGGCACTATGTAGCACAAGATGCCTAAAGGATCCAGCACCATGGCTTTTGCGTCACAGACAGAACTAGCAAAAATTACTATGATAGATCAATAGCTGCATCAAAATACTCACCAATGAAAATACGCTCCAAACTATACTATCTCGTAAAGCCAAAATATCAAACACTGTCAACCCTGTTTTTTACATTTATGCCCAGTATGCTGAGTGTATTAAAGCAAATCAGTTCTATAAGGAGCAAATAATAGTAGATGCAAAGCAACTACCTTAAAGAACAACTCTCCAGCTAATTCTGCCTGCCTCAAACCTTCATTAGCCAATCCATAGTCCTTGAGTAAGCCATTCTCCTGTCAGGGTATTTGCCTATGATTTAGAACAAAAGATAATAGCCATTCACCCACTTTTTACGTGAGTATTTATGACATATTGGTCTTCATTACATTTACAAATTACAGCCATTAAAAAGTATAAAAATCCTATGCGGCATGAGTTCCCTGCCTCCAAACACATAATTGTTTTTCTTTTCTTTTTTTAACATGGGTGTTGGAGTCCTTAGGACCCAACTAGAATGGGCAGGGCAACAGGCTTATTTGGGCACAATATCCTGCCACCAATGCCCTCAGGCACGTACAACACCCACATACACATCACAAAGTCAAGATATACATCATGTGAGTAAGGATTTGAACTTAAGACCTCTGCTTCCTGAGGTTTGGTCCTGGAAAACCCACCAACACTCCTTTTGTTTCAAAACACATAATCTTCATCAAACACTGAAACAAAATCTTATATTTGGCCAGGTATCTTCTAACAACAGAGATTATTTTGCGTAGCTAGAAACTAACAGTTTAACGTCCAACAGCATTATGCATCTGAAAAAATTGATGCATTAACTTTATTTAAAAAAATTAAAACAGCGCTTTCATAAAAAAAAGAAAGATAAAACAGCATAAAATGGAAAATGGTTATCAGCAATAATTTACTTAGATCCTTACGAACAAGCTCAAATTATTTTGGTCAGTTTCTCATTCCTACAGGCAACTAATATTCAATTGAATTAGATATCCATAAATTCACCGATTCTTCTACATATTCTGCTCTTTAAGCATAGGTTCTGCATTTCAAAAAACCGTTTGCTAAAATTGAATTTGTACATTTTCGTCTCTCCAAGTTACAAAGTAATACGAACATAAAATATGCCAGCAGGTATATGTTTCTCCAAATACCAACATCTCTACGAATTATTACAACTATAAAAACACCTCTACGAACTCAAAGAATCTCTCTGACCCAATTTCCCGTTCCTTCTCTTTTGACAAATTCAGCTAAAAGAAGAAAAGATCTCAAAATGCATCTAAAAAACGTAACAGATTACCCACAAAAGCCATCGCTTCAAAAAAGGGACTAAGAAATGATAGCTGTATAAAGCATAATAAAAATTTTCACATCACATAAAAGCCATCACTTTACATATATCAAATGATGCAGACCTGTGATAACATGTGATTCGAAGAAGAAGAAAAAAAAAGAGGAAAAGGGAAAGAAGAAACCAACCATGGAGGAGACAATGAGACCCTTCTCGTTGGGAATGCTCCTGCCATGCCTGAGAATCCAGTATTTGTTGCGGAGGAAAGGCAATTCCGACATGGCACTGGTTGGTAGAGAGAATCACTGGACTCGGGAGAGGCAGAGAGTTGGAGTTCTTAGATGGGCGTCCCTGTCCGGGAGGCGGGATGTCAGAACCATGCTACACTGACGTTGGGGTCTTAAAAGGGATCATCGGCCTACACTCCATGCATCTTGATGCGTGGGACCCACTATTTATTGAAACTCGATGAGCCCGTACGCTAAAACTTTTCGTGATGTTATACCTCATGCTTTGGACCTAGTGCTACTTTCCACATTGTCCACGGGAGGAGCGTGGCTATTAAAAGAGGGAAAACTCACACTGAAAATTTACACTTTGGGTTTTAATTAGGCAAAATATGTTGGCCTACCATAAAGTTCATTTGGGCTTACTTATTTTATCTAATTTAAAACCCGTGTGAGTTTTTGGTGTATAAATATTATTTTTAAAAAATAGTAAGTATTAGGTTGTATATAAGATGGCATGCGCCCAATACATTGTGCATGATTAGATCGAGATTTAGATGGTGGATCCAAACTTCCCTACCCCTTGAGTAACATAGGTTTCATGATTTCAAATGTGCTCAAACTGTGTGGCCTAAAAGTTCTCAATGCATGCACATAAGTATGCACTGAGAATTTATAAACAAGACTTTGCATCACTTATTTGCTATCATGGTTCTAAAATTTGTTTAGTGAAAATCATGGGTAATTACCTGGATATGGGCTTGTAGTTTTAGTTAGGGAAAATTATTTAAATAATAATTAAAAAATAAATATTTACTAAATCGGACTAATTTGAGAAATATTTCCCAAAGTGGTGTTGGTTTTCACCACGTAGGCTCTAGCCAAGTACTAGTGCCTGCATGATTTTTTTTAAAAAAAAATTTAATTAATTTAGTCTTTTAGAACGATAAAATCAACTTATAAAGGACGAAATCGGGCTAACTTTAACCCGATTTCGTCCTTTAGCCGGACGAAATTACATTTTGTCCTTCTAAAGGACGAAATCATATTAACTATTTAAAAATAAAAACTACGTGGAGATGAGTTGCACGTGATAAAATCTATGTGTGCACTCTCGTTACATGCACACTCTCGCCCGCATGCTCGAGAGACGAGGCTGGACCTACAAGGTGGCCTCCCAGACTCACGTCGTGGTCGGAAGGGCTGCACCCCAGATGCCGCCTCTCGCCAGCTCAGGCTCCAGCCCGAGGAAGCTTGGGCTTCTTGTGGTGTGCAGCGCCTCGGGGCTCACTGTCAGCACACCTTGGCTGGCCTCCGGTCTGTCTGCTTCCTCTTCAGTGAGTTGCACAGAGAACCCAGAGGCCATGTCCTCATTTCTTCTCTGTGGAATAGAACCCAGAGGAGGTTAGATTTCCCTCTCTCCATGGAATAGAACCCCGATGCAAGATCTCCCTTCCTCACCTTCTTCCGTGCAGAGAACTTCATCGTCGCAGCGACGGCTCCCAAACTATGACTCCCTCCTCCCATTGCCCCCATCGACCTCTTCTCTATCACCGTTTCAGGTGGCGGGAATCTGTTGGAGCTCAAGACCCTACCACGTACTGGAGGTTGTTGGACAAGAAGAGGTAGGCCAGGCCCACGTCCTTGTACAGCTCCGCCTTGCTGTCGAGCTTGCAGAGGAGAACCAAAATGAACCGTGCAAGCTGGACCGACACCGAGGATGTTGGGTTGTCGGAGAAGGACGAAGAGTTGCTGTCTAACAAAGAGCGTCTCCGGCAGGGAGCCAACAACATGGGTGCTAGTCAATCCACCACCACCTAGATCACGGGCACTCAGGCTGCGCATTTGTTGCTGCTTCTCATGCTGTGCAAGGGCAGCAACCCTTGATCTCATTGGAGAGATGGGTTCCATGCACCGAGGAGACATTCTCCCCGGGGACGAGAGCCCAAATGAAGCCAGCAAGAAAGAGTGTTCATCAATAGTCTTGGGAGAAAATAAACTTGTGTTGATGGGGGAGAGCATGCTCTGCTGCTGCTGCTGAAATTGGCTAAGGATTGCTGACTTATGCGATGGGGAGAAAACATTCCCAGCCTGATCAGAGTAACGGGGTGATGATGAGATCTCAGCAGTAAATAGCTCATCCAGGTTCGATGGAGTGAGAGTAGACGATCGAACTGCTCTATTGTTTGTGGCCACAGAACCAAGTCGGGGTTGGGAAGAGAAGCAGTTGAAATCATTCATGGCAGCATCACGGAGAAATCTTCAAGTGGGATGTCCCGGGCGCTGAGCAACGACCTCAGGCGACTTGACTGAAAATTGCTCCCGGGCAGATGCAGAGTAGGCACGCTTGGCTGTGACCAGCCACCATGACCGAAGTGTGGCATCCCATTGGTTCCTGATGGTGGCATTGGGGTGTGAATGGCGAAGGTGGCATGGAAGAAACTAAAGAAGGCGACCCTGGGAGGAGGCCCATGGCAGCAGCGGCCGAAGCTGAAGAAGATGACCGGGGTGAGGGAACTGCAGAGCCCGTGGAGACGTACAGTGGGCGAAGCTCCTCAGTGGTGTGGGCAAAGAAGCAGACCCCGTGCATGTAGCCGGCGCCGTCCTTGCAGAGGCGGGTTCAGTACTGGACGGTGTCCGGTGGCATCTAGTGCGGCCGGGTATGCCCCAGCAACTAGCAGCACCCGCACAGCCTCGACGGCATGGACAGAACTTCCAGACGCTGCACAGTGGAGAGCCGTGCTCCCATCCAGCACACAAGAACGGTTGACGTCAACAGTAGGGATAGCGGCGAGGATTAATTTCATCACGTCGAGGCTGACATAGGTGGCAACTACCATGAGGGGCATACGCTGCTCCAGTACCATTCCCCTAGCAGGACCTCCAGTTCCGCCGCGGCAACGGGCATACCAGATGTCGGCCTCGTCCACCGTAGACTGGTCGCGGTCAAGCACTCATCTAAAAGCTTCCACATCGTTATCCGCAGCGAGTTCAAGGAGGCTAGAGAAGGAGTCATCCGTCTCAACAGAGAGATGGCGGAGGTCGCTATTCATCATCTCCCTACTTCTCGTTCTTCCGGTTTCTTCCTCTTCATGACGAGGCGGAGATGGCGACGATGACAAGGACAGTGACGGCGGAGGCAACGAGTAGTCTGCATGCGCCTTTTCTGAAGTTAGGGCAGGGTGCAGCTATAGTGGTATTTGCAAGGGTCCGGGCGTTCTCGCCGGGGTGGACGAAAGGTAGTTGACGATATATGCATGGGTTCGGGTCGTGATTCACGATCCGAAACCCATGCATAGATTTCATCGTTTAAAATGACGAAATTAAGTGTAAGTTGATTTCGTCGTTTCAAATGACGAAATTATATAAATTTTTTTTAAAAAAAGCTACGTAGGCGTCAGCTGCTTGGCTGGCACCTGCATGACAAAAAGGAATACCACTTTGGGAAATATTTCCCAAAATGATCCAAATCGGTAATTAATTTTTTTTAATATTATTTAAATAAATTTCCCTTTTATTTATGTGCCTTAAAAAAAAGGCAAATCTCATGAAATTATAGCTTTTCCTGGATCCAAAAGAATAAATGAGAGTTTTATGAGAACTGAAAGATTACGACCCAGTTCTTAAAAAAGGGTTCCAACAATTGAACGCCATTTTAATGCCCATGAATTTTCAGCACTAGGAGATTGAAGAGGCATGAAGGAGGATTCATCAAGAAATTCCTGATTGGAGGTAGGATTGATTAATCTCAATGTAGAATTTTAAAATTTTTACCATAGCAAGATATATGTGAGTAATAAACATGACATGGGTGGAAGTCTTTCTTCAATTTTTTAGGGTTCATGTATTGGTTGATTTAAGGGATTTTCTCATCAAAAGTTACTTTATTCTATGTTAACATAGGAATTATAATGTTTTAGTCAATCTATGTGTTTAGTCTATTGTGGGAGTTGATTCAATTTTCTACTTACCATCACAAATGTGCAGGTAGAGTGTTGTTGTTTAGAGAAGGCAAAAAGAGTTTTTAGCACTAACGTGTCAAGGGCATATTATTGTAAAAGACAATGGACATCAATAAGAAGTTCGATATGTAGATGACCATAACGATGTCTATTGTAAGTAAATATTTAATCATGTATAGTATTTTAGTTTATTTTGATGATAAAAATAATGTCAAAAAATATATAATTTTAGGTTAAATTATTGAAGATCAAATAATCAAGATGAAGTATATCAAAAAGCTCTAAAGATGTTTTGGCAAGCAATACTTTTATGTAAGGCATTATAGGTTAGGTTTTTTTTTGGATAAGACCCAATGGTCGGCTAGGCCAATACTTCGGGTGTAAGGTCCGTGTGGGGCCTGCCTTTAGAGATGAAGGTCCGGCCCTCATGTAACAGGCCTCCAAAGTTTCCACCTCTAGTTAGAGCGAACGTGAGGGAAATGGGGCATCGATGTCCCGTGACGCTGTCAATTCTCTTGTTTCGCCCCTAGCTCAAACACCCGTCTCCTTCTTCCTCACCGCCTCTGAATTTTGTAAGTACCTAATCACTTAAATTGAACAAAATAAAACTATTAATACAAAATAAACTTTTTTATCAAATATAGTTATTAATATAGGACAAGAGGAAATACTAATTTACAACTATGCATATTTTTTCCAAGATAAAAAATAAATCGTTAAAGGGGAATGTCTGATACTCAATCAATGAGGGGTCCAAGTCTTGTGGGTGCACCTGATCAAGTGTAACCCCCTTGCCCCATCCTTAATTCTGTGGGTCCCAGTGCAGACTACTTATGAGCAAATTAGAAGACTATTGCGAGGCGCGAGTTCAGCCATGGGACGGTTTAACGTGGGCCCCGCTAGAGCCCGGTTGCCCCAGCCATGGCGGAGACCAATTAACCGGGTTTGAACCTGGGGGTCGACCACCGACCCACCTCCGAATTTCGTCGCCGGTCTCCTTCTTCCTCGCCACCTCCAAATTTTGTAAGTACCTAATCACTTAAATTGAAAAAAATAAAACTATTAATACAAAATAAACTTTTTTATCAAATATAGTTATTAATATAAGACAAGAGGAAATACTAATTTACAACTATACATATCTTTTCCATGATAAGAAATAAATCGTTGGAAGGGGAATGTCTGATACTCAATCAATGAGGGGTCTAAGTCTTGTGGGTGCACCTGATCAAGTGTAACCCCCTTGCCCCATCCTTAATTATGTGGGTCCCAATGCAGACTACATATGAGCAAATCAGAAGACTACTGCAAGGCGCGAGTTCAGCCATGGGATGGTTTAACGTGGGCCTTGCCAGAGCCCGGCTGCCCCTATAATGTCCCTGATTTTTTTACGATTTTCTGTAATTTTTCTGCTATTTTTCTGGTCATTTTTGGCGGGAAAATATGATGCTTCGGCGTATTCGTATTTGTGTATTTTCCCCCCATATTTATACCCATAGAGTCGGGTGTGGGGCTTAGTCGCAGGCCGCGGGCCTCGCTGCGCGCTTACGGCGCGAATTTTGGAGTTATAACGCATAACCAGTGAGTTAAAGCGTATTAGGGACATGGATGTAAAAATAAAAAAGATGAATAGTAAAATCACGGCTTAAAAAGCCATCTCCAGTAAGTTTCGTTCCAGAAACTTACAGAAGAATATTTTACGTCCAGAGAGGAGAAGAGAGAACCCGAGCCCATATTCGGTGGCTCCGTTCTCCCTCCTCCGTCATCTGATTCTGCTTGTTCTTGTCCAGATCTGCTTTGCCTCACTGCCACGAGTCCGTAGGTACCGGCTATGACCGCCGCCACGGCCTCTTCGCTCCTCTATGAGGTACCGAACCTTTTTCGGGTTTTTTCTCTCCTTTAATCCCGTTTTTGAGCTGTGGGTGTACGATTTTGACATCGTTTGCGGCCACTCTCAACTAGACTTATGTTTAGTTGGCCGCTACGAACCCATAGGCGTTGGCTAGAGCCGCCGCCGTGCTTTCTACGCTCCACTGTGAGCTGCCGATCTTTTGGTCTGGTTTTTGTTCTTATTTTGCATCTCACTGTCCGTGAGATTTTTTGGACGCCGGTGTGCTTCCGGTCATCGTCCGGCCACCGGTAGGACTCCGTCCAGCCTACCTCGACCCAGTGTCGGTAGGGGGTTGTCATTTCCTACCCCGCCTCACCCCTATGGTCTTGATCCGCCCGATTAGACACTTTAGGTGTGTCTCGGGTCGTTGGCATCGACGAGCCGTGGGCCATTTGGCTGTCGTGGGCTCTGCCCTGGCTCGGTGATAGTGAGGGCCAGCCCCGATTGGCCCAATTTTACACTCCGCTCGGAACGGGCCGCTTGCGATTGCCCTATACCGTGCGAGATGCACAACCGCCCGCACCATGGTGTTGGTTGTGGGTGGCGATCGGCTATGTCACCATTTCGATCGGCCACCACTTCCTGGCCTTAGCCCTGTTGGCCTTATGTGGGCCTTGGGTCGCCACCGTCTGACCCATCTCCCTCTATAGTGGCACTATTTGGCCGCGTGTGCATGTGGCCACGCGTGCATTTTTGGGTTTAGGCGCCGTATTTGTGCCGCCTGACCATCGGATGGCTTTGCCACCGAGTGAAGTTGACCACTAGAGTCCTCCTCCACCTTTGCACTGTCCTTGAGCATCGCCCTATGCCCTCCGCCCTTATGTGGGCCCTTGTTGACGCGAAATCGCTGCCGTTAAGTGTTGTCCACGGCTGATTTCGACGTCTTGTGGCTGGCCGAGTACTTCTCAGCCGCCGGCCAACCATCAGTGAGTTCACCTTCAATTTTTGGTCGCATTGCCACTTATGTTGGCACGACATTTCTCCTGGCTACCCCTAGTGTGCTGCCTTGGATCGCGGATTCTGCCGCATCAACTTCTGACACCTTGTTTGGCCGTGATTGTTTTTGGCACTTCCTAAATCTTCGGGACAACAGCTCTCTCAGCTAGGCAACGGTTTTGACCACCAGCTCCGTCGTTGACGCCGCCACCATCGTGTACTCGCCATCGAACGTCATGATTACGAGGTAGGGGAACTTTGAACTCGTAAATTCATGATAGCATGCTTTGAATGAGTAGTAGCATGCTAGGATTGCACGATGTGCATGTAAGCATGATTATATGGTTTGTTGAAATGCATATGACATGCATGTTGGCTGTAAGTATGTTGGATGTAAGTATGTGCTAGTGATGACTAGCGTGTTTGTCGGTAAGTTTTGTATGTTGATTGAGCATGTGCTAGTGATGGCTAGCGTGTATGTTAACGTATGTATGCATGTGCTAGTGATGGCTAGCGTGCATGTTTGAAGTATGTTTGGATTATGCATGTGCTAGTGATGGCTAGCGTGCATGTTTAGAGTATGTATGGATTATGCATGTGCTAGTGATGGCTAGCGTGTATGTTAACGTATGTATGCATGTGCTAGTGATGGCTAGCGTGCATGTTTGAAGTATGTTTGGATTATGCATGTGCTAGTGATGGCTAGCGTGCATGTTTAGAGTATGTATGGATTATGCATGTGCTATGCTAGTGATGGCTAGTGTGTATGTTTAGAGTATGTATGGATTATGCATGTGCTAGTGATGGCTAGCGTGTATGTCTGACGTATGTATGAATGTGCTAGTGATGGATAGCGTGTATGTTTGACGTATATATAAATGTGTATGTATGCACTAGTGATGGCTAGTGAGCATGGTTGTAAGTTACGTATGTATGACCGTATGTGTATGTTATACGTATGTGTGATAGACATACGTATGTATGATGGCTATTAGCCTATGCTTTGGATCTGTGTAAGTGTATGTGGGCAGAGGTATGGGCGATGGACAGTAAGAGGTTGCAGAGGCTTTGTCTGAATTTGGATACGGTTGTGTAAGCGTATGACAGAGGATATGAGTATGACAGGCAAGGATTTGGAGCGGTTTGTTTGGTTTGTATCAGAGTGTATGTTTAGGGGAATTGTCAGACAGTAAGAGTGTGCATAATTGTACAAGCATAACATACAAATTATGAAGTGAAAAGTAAGCTCAATATGTGAGGTATAAGTAAAAGGGTGACAACTGGGTTGATTTTGAGGAGCTCAGTTTGTTGATGTCAGTGTAAGATGATTTGGCCATAAGAGGGATGGCGAAGGATGTAAGACTATAAGATTTTGGTGTCCGATGTGTTGTGATCATGATGTGGACGGGTTAAGGAAGTCTGCTGCCCTGACGAACTAGGGTTTCGGATCGGGCTCAGCTTCGGTTTGATCAGTTGAGCACTGTGAGTTTGTGTGGCATAATTGTACCGCATAATATACTTAATTCAAACTTGAATTATAAGCACAGTTAATTGTAGCGTTGTGAGTTTGAGACCTGAGGGTTCCACGGATTAAGTTCCGTGTTTGAGCTAGTCGATAATGAGTTGGCTAAGCATTTATCATGTCTTGCCATGGTGGTTATCCTGCGGGATGTTGTCTGTGTGCTATGTAGAGCACCAGACGTCTTTTGCTCTGTTGAGAGCGACGTATGTTTCCGATTTGGTATGTGTGCTGTATAAGCCCAGACGTTTGATGCTCTGTTGAGAGCGTTGTATGTTTCCGTCTAAGAGTGGCACTGTATGTTTTCTGCCCAAGAGTGGCAATGGCACTATAAGACCCATTATGGTGGGCAATTGTATGGCACTATAAGACCCCTTATGTGTGGGCAATTGTATGACCCCTTATGTGTGGGTGTATATTTGCGCGCTCAGGTAAGTAGTATCATGGACCTATTTTTACCTGTTTGATCCTGTGCCCCATGAGCACTGGTGTGCCTTACCTTCGGAAAAGTCCATGGCGTCTAGTTACTCCCCGGAGGTTAAGGTGTTGCCCTAGTGGCATTCTTTTCCATTGCGACGCTGGAGCTTATTAGTTGTAATGAGCTTCAGTGGTCGTTGATATGTGTACGATTATGAGTTTGAGCTCGACTGTAAGCGTATGTGTATGAGAACGACTGTAAGTGTATGTGTATGAGAACAACTGTAAGTGTATGTGTATGAGAACGACTGTATGAGTATGAGTATGAGCACGACTGTAAGAGTATGAGTACGATTGTAAGAGTAAGACTCTAAGCGTATGAATCCGAGCAAGACAGTAAGTGTAAGATGTGTGAGTAAAGTCGCACGAGTAAGTGTAAGCTATACGAGTAAGGTCGTACAGGTATGTGTAAGCTGTATGAGTGAGCATATGATTGTACGAGTAAGGTCGTACAAGTATGTGTATATTGTATGAGTATGCGTACGATGGTACGAGTAAGTTTGTAAGACCCTGGATAAGGGTATTTGTGTAAGTTTTGTTTGATGGTATGTCTTTGGCACGTTGGTGCCTTTGGTATGTTTTTGGCACGATGGTGCATTTGGTATGACTTTGGCACAATTGTGCATTTGGTATGTTCGTATGTGCATGAGCATGATATTTATATGCCTATCTGCTTCATGTTTGAGATGCATGAACGCATGTATTTATGAACTTATTGAGTTCACCGTTTGGGATTTTCCCTATTGGGTATTTTCCTACTGAGTATGAAAATACTCACCCTACCATTTTTAGCCCCATGGTTCGGGAGGCTTTTGCAGGTGTGTGTTGGAGAGCTCCTGGAGATGGACGCTCGTTTCAGCGGTGGATTGATTCCCGTTGACTTAAGTATATACTTGACTCACTGCGAGTTTGTTTGTGCCACGATCCGATGTATTGGGTGAGATGAGACGTTAAGATGTTTATATTCTGGACTTTCATTTAGATTAGTCTGTGGACTATTATGGGACTTGCACTCAGGGTTGTCTGGGAAGGTTTTGTATTTAAAGTCTATGATCATAGCAATTTAGTTGTACATGTATTTTCGAGTAGCGCCTGATGATATTTGCTTTGGCCGTACGATGTTTGATCGTGTGAAGAAAATATTTGGATGAAAAATGGATATTTAGTATTTTAAATTATAAACTGTTTTATCAGGTTTTGATTTCATCATTTTTCCTCCGATTTACAGACGTTATATTACAAAAATTTTCCTTAAATTTTAAGGAAAATGTGTGAAAAACCGCGGACATTACAGCCCCAGCCATGGCGGAGACCGATTAACCGGGTTTGAACCCGGGGGTCGACCACCGACCCGCCTCCGAATTTCATTGCTCGTCTCCTTCTTCCTCACCACATCTAAATTTTGTAAGTACCAAATCACTTAAATTGAACAAAAAAAAACTATTAATACAAAATAAATTTTTTTTATTAAATATAGTTATTAATATAAGACAAGAGAAAATACTAATTTACAACTATACATATTTTTTCTTAATATAAGAAATAAATCATTGGAAGGGGAATGTCTGATACTGAATGCAAGCAAATCAGAAGACTACTGTGAGGCGCGAGTTCAGCCATGGGACGGTTTAATGTGGCCCCGCCAAAGCCCGGCTGCCCCAGCCATGGCGGATACCGATTAACCGGGGTTAAACACGAGGGTCGACCACCGACCCGCCTCAGAATTTAGTCGCCCGTTTCCTTCTTCCTCACCGCCTCCGAATTTCGTCGCTCGTCTCCTTCTTCCTCACCGCCTCCGAATTTCGTGGAACGGATTCCACTTATCCTCTCCAGAAACCATATACAGAGGGCGTCTACTCCGATTCTCAGGTCAGATGGCACTGAACCTCCGCCAGAGGCAAACGAGTAAGTTACCCTCCCTTTTCTCCCTCTCCTCTCTCGTATACAATTCCTGAAACCGTTTGCACAGTTTACTTGTGATGGCAATCGGATTTATAGGAATTTCCTGGATCTTATTGATGAAAACCCCTTTCTTAAACGATATTTTGTTCAGATTCCATAATCCGGATGCTGAATCTCAACCAGCCCACGAATTCCACCACCTCGAACTCCAGTGAGGAGGTCTACAAAGTGCTTATTCTCGACAAGCCCTGCCGCGACATCTTGTCCCCTTTGATCCACGTGAATGGTCTACGAAAGCACGGAGTAACGCTGTATTTTTTGATTGACAAGGAGCGGCAAATGATCCCAGACGTGCCTGCCGTCTACTTCGTGCGGCCCGACTCTGCAAACGTTGCAAGGATCGTTGCCGATGGAACACGGGGCCTCTATGATTCCCTCCACCTCAACTTCTCATCCTCCCTTCCCCGCCTCCTCCTTGAGGAACTCGCTACTGGGGTCGTTAAGTCAGACTCTGTCCAGCGCATTGGTAAGATCTACGACCAGTATTCGGATTTTGTAACATTAGAGGAGAATTTGTTTTCATTGGCTCAGCCATCAACTTATGTTCAGTTGAATGATCCCAAGGCCGGTGACAAAGAAATTGAAGAGATAGTTGATAGCATTGTCACTGGTTTGTTCTGCGTGTTGGCCACTTTGTGTGTTGTGCCAATTATAAGATGTGCACGGGGTGGGCCAGCTGAGATGGTTGCTGCAGCATTGGATGCAAGGATTCGAGATCACTTGGTGACCAAGAACAATCTGTTCTCAGAAGGGGGAAATTTGGGGAGTTCTTTCCAGCGGCCAGTTCTGTGCATATTTGACCGAAATTTTGAACTTTCAGTGAATATTCAGCATGAATGGACATACCGCCCACTTGTGCATGATGTGCTTGGACTGAAGCTCAATAGACTTAGTGTTCGCGATGAGAAGGCGGGCAACAAGTCATATGAACTAGATGATTCGGATCCATTCTGGGTGGCTAATGTTTACTCGCCATTTCCAAAGGCTGCTGAGGAGATACAGACCCAATTGGACAAGTACAAGCAGGATGTGGAGGAGGTGAACCGTCGGACAGGTGCTCGTGATGGAGCAGAGTTTGATGGGCAGGACTTGGTTGGAAACACAAAACACTTGATGAATGCAGTGAATTCCCTTCCCGAGCTTACAGAGCGGAAGAAGGTGATTGATAAGCACATGAATATACTTTCTGTATTGTTAGATACCATCAAGGAGAGAACCCTGGATGCCTACTGTACTCTTGAAAATGACATGTTGGTGAAAGGAAGCATCGACAGAAGTGCATTGCTCAATATACTAAGGGGGAAAGGGACAAAGGTGGATAAGCTGAGGCTGGCTATAATTTATCTTCTTGCAGCTGAGATGACTCCACAATCTGACTTGGAGGCTGTGGAGGCTGCCTTGAGGGAGGCAGACATAGATTTGTTTGCCTTCCAGTATGTAAAGAAGATTAAATCTTTGAGCACTTCCCTGGCTTCTGCCAATTCTGCTAGCAGGAGTAATATTGTTGATTGGGCTGAAAAACTCTATGGGCAATCTATTAGTGCAGTCACAGCAGGAATGAAGAGTCTCCTATCAGGAGGTAGACAATTGGAGCTGACAAGGATAGTTGAAGCTCTGATGGAAGGAAAGCCTAATCCAGAAGTGGACTCATACCTTGTGTTTGATCCACGAGCACCAAAATCTGGTTCTGGGACTGGTGGGGCTCATCTGAAGGGCCCATTCAAGGAGGCCATTGTGTTCATGATTGGTGGTGGGAATTATGTGGAGTATGGAAGCTTGGTGGAGATGGCTCAAAGGCAGCAGCCAAGTAAGCACATTATCTATGGGACAACTGAGATTCTTACAGGCATGGAGTTTGTTGAACAACTCACAGTACTGGGGCAAAAGATGGGATTGGGAAGTAATGTTGTTGCCTCAATCCAATAGAAGTGAGGCATTTTACATTTTTGTGTTTAATTTTCATGTTAGCAACTGAGGAATATGGAAATTCTATGGTTTGTTGTCGAGCAGTGAGTTTCAGGGGTGTTGACGTACTGTGAATTCCTTAAGGTACTTGTGGATAGATAAGCTGTTGTGTTTGACAGGTCTGCAGGGATGGTGATCTGCAGTAAATAGTGGAAAAGAATTTTGCGAATGAAAGCCAGTTGTCTTCAATCATTCTGTGAGTACTCTAGATGGCTATGGAATCTCTCTCTTTTCTGTTTCCTGACTTCTTGCTGTTTACTTACTCCTTATTTATATCTGAAGCCTGATTTGAGTTGTATCATTTATTTTGAACAGTAATGAAGAGCAAACCCGATTAAAGCAGAATAATAGTCATACATGTAAAACATTCTTACTCATCCTGATTTGGTTAATCTATTGCCAGCCCATCTCTTCTTTCTGTGTTGATAACATCGAAGGTACAAATGTGGAAACCATTTGAGAGTTTCACATACAGTCGCACTGTACTGTTGTCTTGCTATATGGCAGTATTTACGTAGAAATATGAGTCTTAAGATAAAACCACCTCAACAGTATATTTGATGTGTGTCATGACTTGATTTATAAGCCGTACAATGAGTTTTGACTTTTAATAGAGCACTTTTTGCTATTTAGCAAGCTACTCTATTACTACGTAGTGTTACGTTTTGGAATACACAGGTAATTTACGTTGGGTTTGAACAATATTTATTGAGATAGGGAAAGGTACACTTAGCATCTTAATTTTTATTAGTCGTATACGCTATCAGTAATGCCTCTTATTCTTTGAGTTTATATAATATCCTTTTTTTCTGTGTTGACTATATTGGCGTGTTAAATAAGAGAAGTGATTGCTTTTTTTCTATCTACATAAAATTTCAACCCAAGTTTAACATTTGTTTTATATGTATGCTTTATAAACAATATCATCATAAAATTGAACCGAACTGCTCAAAAAATTCAAGTTGAATGAAGCATTATACACTTCAAGATGTTTTTTCACCTGGAAAGTCTTTTATTTCTAATTTGAAGTGATCTCTTTAAGCATAAGAACTGACTTTTTAAAATGCCATATAGAATAGGGAAATTTACCCTCGGTCCTATTTAGGTACTAGAATGACCATTAAGTCTATATCCCTTATATGATCCATCTTTCTACGTGCTTATTTCCAAAAGCTTCCTTTGTGTATTTGCATTCTTTTACTAATTTTTATGTTTCCTTCGAGATTTTATAATTTTTAATGTAATTTAACAGTTACAAGATCATGTTTATTGAAATATATTCACAATTTTGCAGGTTATTATTTATGAAGAAAATTAATACTCATTATAGAGTATATAAAACATTCCTAGTATTTGAATGTAGTAGATATCATGATCAAATTGGATGTACTAATTTTAAGAAGAAAATTTATCAATTTTAAACAATGCATCAGCAATGATTTGGTTCTGTACATGTACATTAGCTGCCATGTGTTTGAATTTTGGTCCAAACATATCTTATTGCTTGGTATATCTGATAGAATTTTGTATGGTCTTTCTATTGTTTTGCGCTCTTTTGCTAGACCTTGCAGAATGATTTTCTAAATTTTAAGTATTGGAGATGCATGCTAAAATAAGATTGACATGAACTTGACAGGTCTTTGATGAATTGAGGATGGTTGATACACGTTTGGCCTACGTGGGAATGCTGCTTCCCAAATGAATCAAGCTCAGCCAAACGTGTATCAACCATCCTCAATTCATCAAAGACCTGTCAAGTTGTGGAATGCTGCTTCCCAAATTCTAATGGCCGTAGGATATGTTGTCATGGCCGTAGTCGTACCAGAATCACTGTACATTGGGTCCATCATTGTTGGCTTCTGCTATGGTGTACGAATTGCTATCTCGGTACCGGTAGCATCAGAGATGTTCAGCCTCAAGTATTATGGCCTCATCTACAACATCCTCATCTTGAATCTCCCCCTCGGGTCCTTCCTCTTGTCTGGGCTTCTCGCAGGCTTCATATATGATGCTCTGGCGACGAAAGAAAACAGCAAGGGGGGCAAGACGTGCGTCGGGCCGCATTGCTACAGGCTCGTGTTTGTAATAATGGCCCTGGCCTGTGTAGTTGGGTTTGCTTTAGATTTATTGCTGGCATTCCAAACAAAGAACCTGTATTCGAAGATCTCCATGAGCAAGAAGACGCAAAAGGAGGTGGTGGAGGCCACCAAAGCCTGAGACTCATTTCTTTCATGGATTTCTTTTGCAGTTTATTATTGCTCTGTATTTTCAACAGCCGCCCCAAGGGCAATTTTTTGCCAAGCAGGCTGTTCTTCGTGTGTACGGAAAAGGATTGCAACTTTGTAGAGCTAATCTCTCACTATATCAAAATTGCTATGATGTATTTTTGCCATGAACAAAAAATATGTACATAAATTTTCCCAATAAAAAAACAAAAAATGGTTATCGAGAGTGAACCAAGTTATGATCTGTGGGTCTCTCGGTGGAATTGTTTCATCAACCGTTTCAACAAATAAATACATACAGCAGCAAAAAAGAGCGCCAATGCTGAGAGTGCCAGACTCGCAGAGTTGTTCAGACTCTTACGGAAGCCACCCTGAAGGAACATGAGAAAAGTAACGAGAACACATTAGATTTCTAACTTCTTTGTGGGACAAAGAGTTTTTCCGTTCACGGCTTTTAGTGGAAGAATAAAAAATTAAGGCCGTTGGAATATGCTCATGACCATAAATTGTATAATGCTAATGATATTCAGGGATAAGAGCATTACTATAAATAAACTGTCGTCAAATTTTTTTATCAAACCAATGGGTGGTTAGTGTATAATGCATTGTTAAGCATAGAGCTTTCATATAATTCTAAGGTGTATAACCTCTGCAATTTCAGGATTCGGAAGTAAAAACTAGACAAATACCATTACATTAAAAAGCTTAGATACCTAAATATCAGTGAAAAAGTCATGCACATCATATAAACAATTATCATGCCACTCAACTACCGTAACTGCATAGAAATAGTAAACAGTTCATTTTGGAATCAAGCTATATATCAGATCAACATGCAAAACGTTCACTATGCATTTACTCCCTGTGTCCCATATCATTAGCTCTATTTGGAAAAATAGTGATTTTTATTGAATAGTGAGACCCACAGCTAAGAGAATAGAAAATAGCTTCTGGGACACTTTCAAATTGAGCCAATAATATGGGACAAATTTTTTTATATATGGAGCTATTAATATGAGATGGAGGGAGTACATAAATGTACATATACATAACAAGTTGAGATAAATCAAAATACATTTGTTAGGAGAAACAAACCTGGATTAGGATGAACAGAAGTGCAGCATTAGCCGGTGCCAGTGATGCACCAATCATTCCTGCACGCAACTCATTTGGCACAAACCTGGCGGTAGCCAAAAGAAAAAAGGCCAGAAATGTTCAGTCCTCCATGTTAATTTTACAGAATCACAGGGAACAATTAATAAGTAAAACTGAAGCGCCAATGATCATATGAGCGACACCTCCTAATTCATCCTAAATTTCAACGTCAATGAAAGGACTAGCTTCATTGCAGACATCATAACCTGTATCCTTAAACAAACTGTAGCTAGATAAACGTAAAGGGATACTGTCATCTTACATAGTTCTCAATTTTGCAAGTGAAGGTGAAATTAGGCCAACACTGGCCTGGAAGATGCAGAAAAGTGCGACAAGAAACTGAATTTCCTGCAAAATGATGATTAATATTATTAAAAATTTATCATAATTCAGTTAATACGTGACAGGCCATCTTCTATCTATGTTAATGATGTCTTTACCTGATAATCATAAGCTACTACACATAATGTTAGGCCTGCAATGCAGAAAACAGCTGTCAACAAATCCTCCACAGGTACAGACAATGGACCATCATTAAGGAACCATGGTACTGCAGTGCTGCCCAGCATTCTTGCACCCAGCAAGCATGGGAATATGATTGATAAGTGCACCTCTCGCCCATCAGCCTGAAAAAAATGCTACTATGATTAATAGAAAGATCATCATGATTAGCATTTCCCTCGATTGCCATGCATATAGCACATGGCCTTTACTATACTAGAGGGAAGAAAGTAATACGAATGATTGGTGTCAGGACTGTTTTCAAATTTATTCTTTTCAATTCAATTTTTGTGTAGTTTAAAAATGAAAACAACGTGATGTCTCCATGGTCTAATACATCAACTTCGTAATTGATGAAAAAGAATAAATGGAAAACATAACAGGTGTGAAAATGGTTATCTATTCAACCCTTATATTTAGGATTCTTTCTTTCTCGTTACATTATTGTGAATCAATAGCAATTTCATTAATCCAGTATATAATTTACATACTGCTTTGTGATTTCCTCATGCAGTCATACCACGATAGTTGGTGCCCAGAAAATCCAAAATACTTGATCAGCGAAATAAAGGGATGCTTGTGTAGATGCTAACAACCATATCCTTTTATCTGGAAAAGAGAAAGAGAGGATATGTCATGCCCATGTCCAGCAAACTGAGTGCTGCAACCATTCCTCTACAATGCAATGCTATGAAGAATTCATAACATGTTGCTGCTCCAAGAAAATGAAAATATTGAGCAAAAACAAAAAGAAACTTATATTTTTATCAGCAAACAATACTTACACATCAATTTTGTGAAAGCCAATGTCAGTGAGTACAAATGAAATTTGCATAAAATTTTATATTAAGGAAATTTTAATCTATTCATGAAAAATCTTACCCTTGACAATATTAGTTGAGAAAGCCATCTTGTAATTCGAAAAGGTGGGCATTGGTGAACCACAGGTCCATCTTCTACTGATATATGTGATACAGATAATTGCCAAAAAAGAAGCTAGTGCTGAGGTATAGAGAACCCCACTGTCAGCATTTTCATTAATCAAAATATTCGCAAGCATTTGGCTTCCAATGATAGATGTAGATTTAGAGAATTCCATTAACCAAAATGAATCAGTTAATAAGTCTTGTCTGTGACCTAACTGCAAAGAATAAATAATGGGGTCAATATACAACTTCATTGCTTAAGTCAAAGTATAAAGGGAATAACTCACAAGCATACCTTTTCTTGTTCCAGAACCATCCAGGATTCAAAAGCAAACAAATATACAGACGATGCAAGAGCTAAACACACAGCTGAGCTTGACATGCTCAAGTTCCCTGTCAATCTCCTCAATGCACCCACACAAATATGGAAGACGCAAAATACCATGGAAGCCTTCTTCTGACCACTGCAAACACCAAACATTTTATAATCAAAGGGAAAAAAACCAGCCTTGTAACTTAGAGATCTCAACCATGTGGTGGCTTCTTCTAGCTCAGAAATAAACTTATTGTGGGAAATGATTTCCACAAACCATTTACTTGTACATATTCACAAAGTTGCTCAGCTTCTCAGATGCATTTAAAACAAAATGCAAGAGTGTCACCACCCAGCAGATCCACTTCAAGAACTCGCAATCAACTTTTCATGGTCATAATAATTTTCTTTTCTTTAAGGTTGCTGAAATTTTAAACCCGTGCATGCTTTCAATTTGGGCCACTGGTATTACCAGAGACCAGACAAACTCTAACTATGAGGAGAAAAGCACTTGCCAAAATTTTCATTTATCTAGCTCTAAATACTACAATCGACTAAGTAGCACCAAATTAGGTTTTCTTTTGATCTGGACACTCAAAAAGTCAGAATTATTGTGGAAAATTAAGGCACAAACATAATAACAGAACCAAAAACGTACATCAAATCAAAAATTATTCCTAAAAAGGAGCCAATGAAGAGAGATGTGCTGACTTCCACAATGAGAGCAATCAACTTTTGTTCTTTGCTTATGCCGTAATAGTCATACACAAACTCCCCAAAAATAGATTCAAGCCCTCCAATAACTGAAAAAAGAGCAGCCAATAATGATAATAAGCAAGAGTTAGAAATTAAGGATAGATGAATCTAGAAAAACACAAAGCTTTCAAAAGCTAAGTAGATAATGATTATCGTAGCAAAAATCAACTATCATCAACATTATAAAAATCAACCATAAATAAGCTATTGCAACAAAACAGAAAAAGTCCACATTTTCTTATGGAACTTCTGCATTTGATTATATCGATTGATGAAGACTTCCAACAAATATTGCCACCTTATATGCACTAGGTCTTTTAGCACTCTGACTCCAAGATATAATGGAGGCTGGAGGGCGGACCAGTCAGTCACCCTTGAGCATGCACTGCAACAGAAGAGAACCACAAACTCTTCATAAAAATGCTAGTGTTGTCCAGAGAGAGTATTATTAGTTTTCAAAGAAGGAAGAAGATTATATAATAGTGTCTTGTAGTATGCACTCCGGGATGAGTTAACAGACTTTAAAATATTCTTTTTTAAAAAGTTTCTCCCATCGAGTCATGCCCCCACCCTCCTCTCCTTAAAAATTAACTATATGACCATTTAAAATAAGGGTCACCACAGCCATTAGAAAAGAAAAGGCACCTTTTTCTTGGCCGCATGGAAGAATAAATTTCCCAGAGCAACCTCTGTACAAAAAGTTAAAGATTCTCTCTAGTTAAAGTCTAACATCAAGGAAGACTGAGTGATCCACTCTATCGTTGATATAGAGTGCCAAATCCCAGTCCATAAAGGCAGCAATTTCTGTGCATTATATAAATCTCCCTCGAGTGAATGGTCTTGAATAAATGCTTAATGCTCTTTAATCATTTCCATAATTCCAACAGTTTTAGCAGTTATTCAAGAAACAATATTGTCATGAACACACACAAACTGAATTGCAAAGAAAATTACAGTAAGAAAGTAAAAGAAGAGAACTTAAAAAAAGAAAAGACAGCGACATTTCAAGTACCCACAACAACAACAACGAAGAAAAAAAAAAACGCTACATAGACTTGCGCGCACTACATTGGAGAAAAGTTTTTTATGTTATAAAAGAATTTTGATCACCCTCTCTAATTGAGTTGGCAACTCCCGGTTTAAGGTTTACCGATCCTATGTAGTTGCCAATTTATCTATTTCCACTAACTTAATAAGGATTAAGAAAAAGATTTTGGTTGCCATTCTTGCCACTAGATTTCAGCAAATGTTGCATCCCAATTTTTTCCCTCCCATTGCCATGTTGTTTCCTGCTTGCACTAGCAAACAAAAGTTCTGCTACAGGAACACGAACTAGACTAAGCTATAGAATCATAGATCTCATTCAAAACCCACTACAAACAAAATGAACACACAAGACAAGAAAAAAAGCAACAGCTTTCCCAACTATGATGGGCTGCAACGGAGCCTACCCATCATTCACATTCAAAGAGAAACAAAGCACTAAAAAAAAAACATGTGCACATAAGGAGAGGGAAAAAATAGAAAATCCGACCTGAACATAGAGAATAGACAATAAAAAAACTGGTCTGAAAGCGCCAAAACGATGCCGGCCTGGGAGAATCAAAGAGGGTCGCATTTCGAGAGGAGTGGGCGGAGAAGTGAGGGAAAAAGAAGATGGAGGAGAAACAGGCGGAGAAGAGGAAGAAGAACAGCCAGGGGCTGGGTTCCCAGAAATGGGTCTCGATCACGACCCCCATTTCCAGGACCGTAGATCTCGATCAAAGACTCAAACAAGCGGGACGGCGACTGAAGCGACTCTGCTGGGCTTGTCGTCGGAGCTTTATATTCGAAACAGCGATGGGCTCGCTCCCGCGAACTGTGAAAAGTTTTAGCCTTGTCTTCTTCCGCACCGCCTTGCTCAACTGTTCTCCTCCTCGTCCTCTTCCCTGATGCGGATCAACTATAAGCCTATACCAACTATGTGGGGGAAAACGGCGCTTGACTTTTTGTGGAAATGCTACGGCGTACAGGGATAACGGGTCGGGTTGGGTAGGATCCGGGTCGGATCTTCGCAAGTCAAAATGGTGGTAGTGCGAATAGGGAAGAGTTTGTGGCGTTAATATGTATTAACACCACAAAGGAATACATAAAGGGTTTTTATGTATTTTTTATACTGTACTTAATTGTGGAGCATTAAAAACGCTTCTATTAAATATGGATGCTACTAGTTTGGGTTCAGGTTGGGTTTGTTGAACTAAAAGCCGATATTATTTAAGACATGATAGACCCAAATCTAACTTGGGTTGAACTTGGAAACCTAAACTTGATTGATTAAGATTGGGTTGGGTTGGGTTTTATCAAAATATGAAGAAGATTATAAAAAAAATATAATTTTAACTTTAATTGAGTTGGGTTGAGTTTGATCACTTAAACCCCAAATTCAACATGAATAGCATTTGGGTTGAATTTAGAAACTCAAACCTGTCAGGTTGGGCTTTATCATATACCCGATCCGAGTAGCATCCCTTGGCGTGAGTCTATGGGCCAACCCTAAGATGAAACAAACTAGAAAGGAACATATTTTCAACACCAACTTTCCCCGGCTAGCTCATATAAGCTCTAAAAATGGAGAAATTTTTAGATGTGTGTCACACATCGTGTTGTGTATTTCACCACTCAAGACATGTTACCAAATATGCTCTAATGTGTGCATCATTGAATGGTTCTCATATATTTCTTACATTGAGCTGATGGTAAGCCAGGAACATTAAAGATTCTTGCTAATGAAACAACACCAAATACCTTTACGCAAAGCTTGACTTTTCAGTTATCTTAGACATAAGATAGTACAAAATGATAATCTTGCTGTTTAATTGTGTTTTATGATGTAATAAAGCATTTTGAATTCAATTGTGTCCCATTTGCACAATTTTCTTGCTTACTCAACCAAGTGAACGGGTGACAAAGCCTAGTCAACCAGGCGTGGTTCACTAGGCCCATGTAAATACTAGAGTTTTTTCCATATTACCTAGTTAAAGTTACAAATATTCCATATTCCCTGGTTTTGTAAAAAATATTTCATAGAACCTAAGTTTATACAATATTTAGAAAAAATTGGACCAAAATACCATTTCAACAAGGTTAGGGTTTAAAATCGTGTAAACTAGTTGTGACGATGCATAAACAAAGAGGAGATCGGAGCTCAATGACGATTTGTGATTTTCACCCGGTGGTTTTCATCAACAATAAATTCCAATTTCTACTCGGCGATTATCGACCTCCTTCACTTCATCGGCGATCACTCTTCTCTTATTTTTGTCCAAAAATTTCTAACCACATAAACTATTTATCCTTATAAAATGATATCAAGATATCACTGCAACTCAAAAAATGAATCTTGAGTGACTATCCAGGGAGAACATAGCTATATAAGAATGGAAAATGATATAGATGCAGATGAATGATACTATAGAATAGCCATGATAGCCTTCTACCCTATTATGCAAAGAGAGACTCTAGTATGATTTTTTATATGCAAGTTTTACTATGTAAAACATCTTTTGTAAGCATGTACACGATCTCATAGGTTTTTATCCCTGACTTGATAAACAATTGTATAAATAACAAATATTGGAGAATATCGTGTTATCAATAACACGCTATGATGAATAACCTATTATAGTATATGCGATATATCGTATTATCATTAACACGTATTGTTGGTATATTGTGTTATCAATAATACGCTATGTCAAATATTGTATTATCAATAACATATTTTGGCGAATATTATATTATAGTATATGCGATATAAAAAGTATCATACCGTATTGTATTATCGATAACATGACTAGCTTGTGGATGAATCTCTTTGTCCTGTATTAATAATTTTATTTAATTTTTTAAAATAAATTAAAACTATGATTATTTTAAAAAACTAAATAAAGTTATTACTATAGGACAGAGAGTATATTAAACATTCATGTTTATCATAAAAATTATTTTTAACATAATCTAATTAATTTGTATTATATATTTTTGTGAAAGAAATCTCAATACACCAAGCTTGGTTTTTTTAAGACATACATTTTACATTAAAGAAAGAGAACTGAAAAGTGTGGCCAAAAGAACTCTTGACCGGCTTACCAAGAGATGAGGAAAACCCTCTCAGGCAATTCAAACAATTGATTTAGGGGTCGTTTGGGTACGGAATCGTGAGAAAATTCCTACAATTCCATCACAATTCAGCATTGAATCGTTGGAATCTTGTTTGGGTAGTGAATCATAATGGAACCATAAATTTCATATATGAATGAATATAAATGTCATCTAAACATATTTTCCAAACCAGAGGTGATTCATTTGATGAAAACCTAGGCTTAGCATTTCGCATCATATGTGTTTTAACCTCACCGGGTTTCATTACCAGCATAGCGACAAAATTTGCCGAAATAACCATCTAAAGAAATTTGGGCCCAAAAATTCACCAAAGTTGACAAAATTCACCGTATGCAAATTATTAGGAGAAAATTCATTAGCTCGGCGGAGTTAAACTCTCAAGTTCTTATCATTTCTAAAATAAATTTCTTGCTTTTTCCTTGTTATTTGGTTACAAATTTTGAAATGTTGTTTTTTTTTTGCTAAGTTTATTTATTTATTTGGGTTTTTATTATTTGTTCATTAGAAGATAGACATTCACTCAAATTGTCAAAAATGTTACTTAGGATGTTTGCAAATTGTTAGAGATAAGGCGTGCCGACCATTTTTAATTGTGTTTCTTATTTGAATCTTTTGTGCTTCAATTTTGTGTGCATGCTAATAACTTTGGTTGTCTTTTATGCAAGTTGCAAAGATAGATACATTTATCGTTGATTTTTAATGTGCCGAATTTTTCATAAATTTTTCCCAAATTTTTTGAACCGAATTGATATGACCCATAGCCGAATTGAACTCGAATCCGGAATTTATCACTATGATGACCGGAGTTTGTAACCATGTATAATGGGCCTTGACATGGTACATAGAGGCTCAACATGGCACATACCTACATATCATGCTCCTCTCATGGTTCACTGGATCCACAAGATTGATAGCACATGCACGAAAAGAGGAAAGTGGCAGGTTGCCCTCGAGCTTTGAAGGAGAGAGAAGTGGCCCAGACCAAGATGGGGCTCCGTCCTTCGTTGTCAGGTCACAATGAGGGAAGTGCCCCAGAGTAGGGAATGCTTCATCCTCCACCGAAGGGCCACAGAGTGAGAGAAACATCCCCGAGTTAAGCAAAGGTTCTGTCTGTAGCTTACATGCACGAAAAGAGGAAAGGATCTCCAGGTAAGGGGAAGGTTTGTCTGTCGCCTACAGGTACATAAGAAGAGAAGCGTCTCCGGGTAGGGGAAATTCTATCTGCCACCCTATGGGCGCAGGAAATGTAAAGTGTCTCGGGTTAAAGGGAAGTTATGTTTGTCACCTTCGGGCCTAAAAAAAATGTCCCGGGTTAAAGAGAGGTGATGCCCATCACCTTCGGGCTGCAAAAAGAGAAAGATGTTCTGAAGCAAGAGGAGGTTCTTCTCACCGTCTCCAGAACTGAAGGGGAGGACACCCAAAGGAAATGAGCAATTCTGAATGCCGCGACTTCTGGAACTACAAGGGAGTAAGCATTTTTAACTTTTTGAGTTGATTCGATTTATATGCACGTGTATCTTAATTAGTAATATTAATATATTAATTAAGATATATAATTTGCTATGATCTGATGGATTCGGATATGTTTAGATTTGATCTACTTTAATATGCTCCGTTTATATTAAATTTGCTCTAAAGTACTCTGTTTTGATCTGTTATACTCTAATATGATCTATTATAGTAGGATGAAATCTAATATGATATGTTCTAATCTAATATGATCCAATTTGCTTTGTGGTGTGTTTTGCTCCACTCTGTGATGGAGTCTGTTATGGGATTCTGATGATTTATTGGCTTTCGTTCAACTCTGATAATTTATGAGATTTCATCTAACTCCGAATGATTTATTTTAATATAAGAATATACATATTTTAACATACATGATTTTGTAATGTTGAATGCATGTATTAGTCATTAGGCAGAACTACGTGCATATGTGATTGTATTGGAATAATATCGTAAATAATATCCAATACATATGTAGGCAACTAACGGCAAGGCAAGTTGGCCCGATCCAAATTAGTTATAAAATTAGGTTTGTTCTGGCCTACGCAAAATGAAGCAATAAAGCTCCATAGTGCGTAGAGAAACGTTACAACTCTCGCACTCAGAGTTCACCACTTATGGTTGGTCTTGTTTTAATTTTTGTAAAAATTAAATTTACTCCGATTTTGTTTTCTAAATCCCCGGTTCGGGTCAGTTTCCATGTTCGAGTGTTATAAATCTATATATAGATTTTTTTCATAGGCAAGACACACTTATGCACATGGGACATTGGATTAAACAAGTAAAAGCAAATACATGGTACTAATTACCTGAGCGCACAATGTGCCAACTAAGGGCCATATAGTGCCAATCGAGGGTGAAAATCATATAATGCCACTTTCGGGGTGAAAACTTACAATGCCACTTATGCACCCAATTCATGTGGAGCTCTCAAAATTATAACAAACGTCTGAGCTTAAATACAACACCAAGACAAGACCCCAAAGAGTAAGCACTATGGCAATCTACAATTGCACAGTTGATATTCATTGGCTAGCAACAAGACACAGAACTCAATATGTCTAAATTGACTAAAGCCTCAAACTCTTACTATTAACTTAACTTATTGTTTCTATTATGTTGGTAGAATTATGCTATGAAATCTTACTATCTTAGAATCTCTCAATCAACCTCCAAACCTTAAGTATGCATACTCACTGAACCCTAAAGTCTTTTGCTCAATGCTGCAACATTCAATCTAATCCTAACCCATCACTCATACGCCTAATGATATCATACATGTAAACACCCACCTATCCACACCAAAATCTATGCAAGATTAATCTAACATAACTTACAGTCCATCAGACATACATGTAGCATACTCATAAATCATCACATAAGCATACTGACAATTCATCTAACTAGCGTACATAAAAAACACCCTACAAAAACTATGCAATCCATCATTCATCAAACTATTAGACTCCTAATTCGTTAGCACTCACATAATCTAGTGCCATACTATTGCATGCGATATCATTAGCATTACATGTCATTAAGTATATAATTACATTAGCTCCAGCATGCATCTAACATACAAAGCACATTATGATGAAATTATGAGTTCAAAGTCTCCTACGTTGTGGTTCAAGCGAGTTCGATGGCGGGGAGCAAGACGGTGGCGACTTCAGTGACAACTCTGATAGACCAAGGTATCATCTTTGCTAATATGCGGTTACCCCAAGGCAAAAAGACATCAAATGTGGTCTGTCAGGGGTTAGGCGGAGAGCGGTCGGGGTCCTAATGATGCGTATGTCAATCAAAAAGCACTTGTCGACGCGCAAAAGGGGGCTCCTAGGGGGCATAAAAATTTTGAAGATGTGGGATCCATTAGCCAACTGCTAGAAGGTTGTAGTTGATTGTTGAAAGCTGGAACCACCCTGGATGGAGGTCAATGGCGGCTAGGGAGCGCATGTAAGGATATGGAGGTGAGGAAGAGGAGGACAAGAGTGTGGTGGCTAGATCCGGCCACTGGAGGGGCAAATTGGCTGCCGGACAGCACAAAAACAAGTTGTCCTTGCTAGATCTAGCGAACTGAGTGAGAGTGTGGGCCAATTGTGGCCAGAGAGGGGAAAGGAGTGTTTGGGGAGGGAGGTCCATGCCGGTGACAGGGTGGAGGGGAAATGGCCTGCCAAAGGCGGTCCCCGACAACATTGATTTGGTTGTCCGACAGCTGGAACACTCAGAGAAAAGAGGGAAAAGGGGGTGTATGGTGGACACAAACCAAGGGAAGGTGGGGAGGGTGGTGGCAGCCTTGGCCGGTCCATGGTAGATGTGGCAGTAGGCAAGGGCATAATTCAATGGAGGGCATGGAGGCGCAGAGCATGGATAGACCAAAGAGTGAGGGGGAACAGATGTTCCCCGAAAAAATGTGATCATGACTTGTGATCTAATTTTTTTCTTTATTATTATTTTTTCTAAAGGCATCCATTCATCTAATACTCAAGCTGAAATCATCCTCTTTCATGCCGAAGCCATCTCAATCACATCGAAGCCCTGTTTTTTGCATTAAAGCCCTCTTTCATGCATTGAAGCCATATTTTATGCATTGAACTGTTGTTTACGAACCAAACCTCATTTATGAACTAAATCTTTTCACATACAACTAAGCCTCATATACGACTCCAAGTACATGAACTGGTCAACTTTGTTGTGGCCCTAGTGGTCGGGCAAAGTTGGGTCTTGTGGAGGGCCGTGACATCCAACATCGTCAGCCCTCTGGCGGCCCAAAATGGACTAAGAACAGAAAAATAGGGGAGGGGCAGGTGAATGAGGGTCGACAAAGAGGAACAGTGGCTGGGTTGGGGTGTTGGTCATGCTGTCTCTAGGCCATGGTTGGCCAGATAGAGGCTGGCCAAAGGTCACTGTCTGGCATCATCACTGGCGACACCTTGCATAGAGAAAAAAAAAACAGAGAGAGTGAGAGTACTGCAGGCGGAGTTGGAAAGTGGCTAGCTGGATGGAAGCTGACATAAGGCCAGTGGCCAGCGGCATTGCCTCTAACCGATGAACTGGTGGGGGGGGGGGGGAATGTCTAGATACTTCTAGATCGGGCTCGGGTGAGCCTAATCCTTTAGCCATTTTCCCCTTTCTTTTTCTTTTCTCTTCTCTCTCTTTTTCTTTCTTTTTTGTGCCAACAACCCTCGAGGTGTGCCAAGGCTCACGATTCGCAATTGGGCCTCACACCCGACTCTATTAGTCCAAATACATAGTAAAAATAAAAAAAATCAAATATGTCGTAGCGTCAAATTTTCCCATAAAAAATGAGCAAAACTAGTAGAAAGGTTGCTAAAAAAAAAATCATGGACATTATAGCTAGCCGCTTTATGATCCGGGTCCAGTTGCCACCAAGCCTATCTTGGTTTTAAAACACTAAGTACAAGAGATTACAAGTAACACACATCAGGGTTGTTTGGGTGTGGAATTATGTAGAAATCAAATTAAATTTTCTTGAATTAATTCAGTTGATTTAGCATAGAATCATAATTGAGTTTGTTAACAAAAAAATTTAGGATAATTTCTAACAAAACTTTGAACTCATTTTTTAAACTTGTAACAAATATAATTTTTCTCCTTAACTTAGATTTGTGTATTTTTGGTAACCATTATACTCATCATCAAACCCAATCAAACAAGACCCAACAAGGTAGGTTATTTTAAACTTTTAAAGTGAGCCCTACTTATATGACATACTTCTTGAGGTTCAAATTGATAAAAGAGGTAACAATTGAAAAATAATATAATCTTTAATTCTGATACAAGGTGTTGGGTGCTGGAATCGAAGGAATCATCTTGCAAGGTAATTCAGCAATTCCGTTGAACTTATGTTGGAATCATCATTCAAGAGAAATTTTAAATTCTAGACTACTTTCATACCCAAACACAATTTTACTGAATTAGGATGAAATTGTGGCGAAATCCTTGAAATTTGACTAAAATTCTAAATCTAAACAACCCCTGAGTGAACTAGCCTTTTTTTTCTCTCTCTTTGGTCTCATTACTATTGTACATAAAACAATTTATAAGTGAACTAACCCCCTTTTTTCTCTCTCTAGTCTCATTATTATAGGTATGTCAAAACTATTAATAGTAGTTATTAGATAACATTTTTGTTTAATATTCACCCACTCCATGGCTGATTACAAAAACTTTATTACTAGGCCACTACTCCCATCAACCTACTAGTATAGCAACCACTAACCTTTCAGTATGACAACCACCATTAAGTCCACCAGCAGGGATGGCCGGGGCCAGTGATTAGTGGAGAGTCAAGAGGAAATGGAGGGATGAAGAAGAAAAAACCAAAAAAGAGCTGGATAAGTGGCTCCATCCTTGCCTATAAGTGTGGTAACGACCCCAAGTGTGATAATCACCTTAATAAAGAAATAGCTAGCAAACAGCCTGTTATTCATCAGTCTGGGACTTGGATGGGTAGTCCAAATTCTTCGGATGAAGTCAAAGGTTATAAGACTAGGACGCCTCAGAATCTGGTCATGGAGCCCAGTCACTAGGGACGTAACCACTTTTAGGGATGAAACTACCTTTAAGGATAGGGGGCCCCACCTCTATTTTGAAAAAACCATATACGTTGTTATATGTCTTGTCATTGACATTTATCTATTTTTTTAACTCAGTGAGTGTATATGCTTGTCTTTGTGTTTTTTTTCCTTCCTG
Organism: Saururus chinensis; assembly: GCA_035235625.1. NCBI lineage: Eukaryota > Viridiplantae > Streptophyta > Magnoliopsida > Piperales > Saururaceae > Saururus > Saururus chinensis. The sequence continues at coordinate 36,671,634 of CP141141.1, forward strand.
TTTATGACTTAAATCTAAATGTATACGTTATTGTTTGGTCATATATGATGGAAGTATAACCTGCCTCCCTTTCTCTTTCGTTCCTCAGCAATATATAGTTGCAATTTCCAAACTCTATAAAATAAAACTTTGATGTAATTATTGCATAATTTAATTGGTACTAAATGAGGCCGAAAAGGTCAAATTTAAGAGAATGTAAATTAATAATTCAAATAAAAGTTTAAGGAATTTATTTTTTCTAAAATTAATGTTTACTTAAAAAAGTACTTTTGGAGAGATTTAAGGAGACGGTATTAGAAATTATCATCTGTATCAATACTCTCTATGTCCCATATTAATAGTTATATTTAAAAATAATATTTTTTATTGAATGGTAAAATTTACATATAAGATAAGGGTAAATAAGCTTATAATATTCTTTTTTAAACACACAACTACTAAAACAAAATAAAACTATTAAAATAGAACAAATTTTTTTACCAAATAGAGCTATTATTTTAAGATAAAAAAATATGCTAACCGATTTACCTTTGTGAAATGGTTGACTGGTTTTGTTGTCATCACAACCTATCTACTTCTCCTTAAATTATTCTACATAAATGCATAATTAGTGTATCAGCAAGGATGGTTGTGGATACGCTAGCTCCACCACCTGCCGAATTTATTGTTCGGTCACTGCAAGCACAACTGTACAAGAATTGATGCAATATATTCACTCACTCATCGCATGACATTGGAAGGGAGACATGTTGGAATACACACATTTATATATGCACCTTATTCAACTATAAGGCTAGCCTTCACACTTTCGACACACATTAAGCTCAACCAATCCCCTACTTAACGAAGGGGATTTCATTGCAATTGAGTGACAAGCAAAGTAATTAGCTAGGTATGTCTAGACTTAATTTCACTTAAGCACTCTAAAATACTCCATAAGGTTCCCAAGGCTAATTAGGGTGAGGAGGGACACTTAAAAAATGCGTATAAATGTCATAGCAACCATGGACTATGTCACGAGCGTAGCCCATAATAGGAGGCAGTAGTGCCTCTGTGACAGGCGTGGACAGTGCAAGGCCTAGGGGCAGATTCAAGTTAAAGCCAACAGGCCAATTGACCCCTATTACTTATGAGATAAATGTAATTTTACCTTTACATTCAGGGTTAGAATATTTTAACCCGACCTATTTACCCGGCTTGAATTTAACCCCTAACCCTATACCCGAACCGGATACAATTAAAGTAAGGGTTAGGGTTTAAATTTTTTTCCTATTTTAAAAGTAGGGTCGGTCGGGCTTTACTCACATAACCTGTACAACCCGACTTCGACCCTGTTATTTAATGATGTCATGACGTAAGATGAAGAGATTAGAAAGAAATTTTATTATAATTCTAATTTTTATATTTTTATTTTATTTAATAGTTAATTACCAATTTTTTATGGGATTTTTATGGTTTTGGACGTGCATCTAATAATGTTGCAATGGTCTCTCTCTCCAACTGTCACTTTCTCAAATAACATAGAAAATGTTTGATATTTATTTATAATATTACAATATATCTAAAAATTCTTTACATTTGGTCATGTAAATATAATGTATAAAATATTAAGATAAGAAAAAAATAATTAGCAAAAAAAAGTAGGGTTACTTGCAAACCTGACCTGACTCGACCAAAGTAAGGTTTGGGTTTTCAACTTGAACCCGATTTGACCTGACACGACCTAATTCCGAGTCCTATTTGCATTGGGTATCATTTGAGATGCACTAAAAAGCAAGTTCATTAAATGACTCTTACCAAGAATTACCTTACCCCTATCAATAAACTTAATTGAAGGAGGTTGTGGTCTTTATCTTTGTTGGACAATAAGGGGACACACTTATAAAATAAAATAAGAATAAAATATTTAATGCAAATTGAGAAGCTATTGTCTTTTTTGTTATAATAGTTATAATTACTTATGTTTTTTACTTTTTCTATAGCATCTTAGTTATAAATTTTAATACTTTAAATTATTTTATACATGTATATTTTATTCTAGCGTCCATCACCCTCACCAAGGCATTGAGGATTGGCAAACATTGATTAGCCTCCTTAGATTAATTGGGATCGATATTACATGACCTGTGAAGAGTTGAGCTCAAAAAAGCCTGACGAGTGGATGATCTATGGCCTTCGTGAGACAACTTGAACCAATTTTAGATGGAAAATGATATGGGTCATACTCTCACGGAGGTGCCTGGGAAATGCTTAATGTACTACACTCGCAAGGCCAAGGAGCCAAGCAAGTAAGTCTTTCTCATCAAGGTCATGGTCTCGTACCATTCGACTGAACATCTAGCCTGCAAAGTTAAGCAACGAACCTGTCCAAGGCAGTGTTTTAAAACCCGGCCCGGCTTATGACCCGGAATAGTAGCCGGGCCGGTTCAACCCGGTTGAACCAGGGGTCAACCCGGGTTGACCCAGTGATATAAGGAAAAAAATCCACCTTCTTCACCGAAACCCTAAGTTTCAAAGTTCAGACTTTTTCGCCGCCTGCCTCCGAGTTTAGACTTTTTTGCCGCCCGCCTCTGCGTTTTGACTTTTGAACTCTTCAGCAACCTTCGCCCCCTTCCACCTCGCCCAGCCGTCGCTCCATCTCTCCCCTTCTTCCTCCCCTGTCCCCCGTCCGCCGCGGCTCAATTTCAGCCGCCAGATCCATCTCGGTCTCCCCCCTCCTCCGTCTGCTCTTCCTTCGGCCAATCTCGACCTCGTTTCCTTCAGCCTCTCGTAGAAGATGAGACTGGTTTGGCCCACAGATCTGCAACGTTTTGTCTACCGGCGATTTTCATTCTTTCAAAGCTTTTTTACTGTGGACGACCGTGGTGTCCAACTACCCATCTCCTCCCTCACAAACAAAGAGTCTCCGACGGCCATCGCGTCCAACCACCTCCATCCTCCTCTTCTAGTTCGACCTTGATCTGACCTCGCTGCCGATGCTTCCCGACAACGATCTTGCCTCCCACCTCGTCGGCGCCACCCTGTGTCGAGGAGATCCCCTCCCCCTTCCCTTCCCCTTCCCCTCCCCCTCCCCCTCCCCCTCCCCCTCCCTCTCCCTCTCCCTCTCCTCTCCTCCCTTTTCTCCCCTCCCTCTCTGTAGATTTTTTTTTGCCCGAATCGGCCCGGTCGTCTCGGTCACCGGTTTGACCAGCCGGGTTCGAGTAACCGCCCGAGTCAACTCAACCCGGCGACCGGGACGACTCGGCCCGGATTTTTGGCCGGGCCCGGTTGAACCCGGTCAAACCGGCCGGGCCGGTCCGGGTTTTAAAACACTGGTCCAAGGTGAACGTACAGATGTGTTAGGACATTTACCAAGTGAACTAGACGGAGGGGGACACATCTTTGCGATGCACATATCTAACTTAGGCAATTCGGATATTCAAACATTTCATCTACACCAAGTGCACGCAAGGGTTATTCTTTCCAATAAGGCCACAAGGCTGGACGGCTATCCCATGGTCGAATATCCCTATCCCTTAGCGGACGGGGCTCTTGGAATAATAGCTAGCAACACAAAAAGCCTTCCTTGTCTTCTGAAATAGCCAGTTGCAAGGCTAGGCATCATACCAACAACTCACACATTTCAACTCACCATATTCCCCCCTCCCCCCCCCCCCCCCCCAACTATACAACATAAGAGATTTCTTGTATTCTGCTGGAGTAGCAGCCAAAGTGCCTGTATAGGCATGATCCTTCTAAAGTTTGTCAAACGGCCCCAAAACACTCCACAAGACTCTCTAACACTATTTAGGGGGGAGGGGACATCTTAACTCCAAATATGTGCTAGTCAATCATGCATCCCAACATGGCTAACTATGTGTATGCATCGTTGCGTATATTCTACGCAACGTTGCAGACCTTCCCCGCAACGCTTGCCTACATGGTGTGCAACGTTGTTGACAGTTCCCGCAACGCATGTACAATTAGTATATAATACTTTCACATGTGTGTGCCCCCAGCACATATCACGAATAGTCCGCTTTGCTACCTCGTGACACTCTCCTCCACTTGATTCGTCGACGCCCTCGTCAACGACTCCATGGGGTATTACTCTTGTTTCCAACCATGACATGAAATTGCGATGAAGGGTAAACTCTTTTGCATTGCTTCGAAATCTATTCATACCATGGCTTGGATAATCCCATGAATTGCATGCTTTGAAAAAAAACTTTTATCTATCAGGCCCTCGACTCGGTTAAACCATTTCATGACAAACTTTGTTGCTCAATACGCTTTGCCCACATTGGCACAAACCACAGTACTCCACGGTTATGGTTGATTCAATAAGAAGGTGCACCCAATTGCTCCATTTGAGTTAGTGTTGCACATCAACATGAAAAATATAAACTAAATGATACTCAATTTCCTCTCTTGAAGTCGGCCCTAGACTCAAGACACTGATAAGTTGCCTACACTTCGGACAATTTATGCCTACACTTTGGCCACACTTTGCAGCTCCTACCAACAAGTTGACACCATGATGTTGGGCTTTAACATTCTTGTTTGCTCCCATTGACATCTCCCAAGAATCAAATATCGCCCCACTTATACCAAAGCTCATTATAGTATTGCAGTGCTAGCCTTAGATTGAACCTTCACCAATCAAGGCTCTAGCAAAATGGTGTCCTCGTCGTGTCCTGTAACTTCTGGGTCTCCACTGCTTACAAAGTTCCTGGCCACCTGATTCAGTCAAGTTTCCCCTTGTTATACGTTCCAAAGGCCTACTCCACCCTAGGAGAGCAACTTTGCTCAAGCTTCAAGGTCATGAAAAGCATGACCAGCGGATGATCCATGGCCTTCGTGAGACAATTTGAACTAGTTTCATATGGAAAATGATATGGGTCATACTATCACAGAGGTGTCCAGGAAATACCTACTGTGTGGCACTCGCAAAGCCAAAGAGCTATGCGAATAAGCCTTTCTAGTCAAGGTCATGACTTCGTGCCATTCGGATGAGCGTCTAGCCCGCAAAGCTAAGCAACGAACCCATCCAAGGTGGATGTGTAGATGTGCCTAGATATTTACCATGCGAGCTAGCCGAAGGAGGGCACATCTTTATAATGCACATATCCAACTTAGGCAACTCGGGCATTTGAACATTCCATATCAGTTAAGTACATACAAGGGTCATTCTTTCCAATAAGGCCATAAGTCCGAACAACTACGGCCCCAACGGACTGGGCTCCTGACATGACAACTAGCAACACAAGCCTTCTTTGTCATTCGAGACAACCAGTTGCAAAAATATGTATCGTACCAACAACTCATACATTTTAGTTCATTATGTCCCCCCTTATATAACACAAGAGATTTCTTGCATTCTGTTGGAGTGACATCTAAATTGATTGTGCAAGCATGGTCCCTCCAAAGTTTGTCAAACGACCCTAATACACTCTACAAGACTCTTAAACACTATTTAAGGGGGAGGGGACATCTTAATACTCTAAATATACACTACCTAACCATGTGTATCAACATGACTAACTATATATACATATCATTACATGTATTTTGTGCAACATTGTATACCTTTTTTGAACGCTTGCATACATGGTGTGTAACATTACAAATAGTTCTTACAACATATGTATACTAAAAATATAATACTTTTATACATGTGTGCGCCTTAGTACGTGTCACAAATAATTTGTTTTAATACCTCGTGATTAAATGAAAAATGTAGGTTCAAATAGTATAAAATTTATTTTTTTATTCAATTATAAGTTATATAATAATTATAATATAAAAAAATATTAAAGTAAAATATTAGCTTCTTCCCCGATAGGTGAGCTAGATGGATATAGGACCGATTTTCCACCCCAACAGCAGCCAGACACGGCAGCTTTTCTTTTTAATAATGATCACGATGGTTTGTACCTTGAGTGGACATGCATTTAACAATGGAAGATAATACACGTCCAACCAACAAAACCATCTAACATTTAGGTAATTAGAGAAAGATGGTGGGCCTCACATGACCACTTTTTCAATGACCAACCAAAACCCGCCATGTTACGGTAAGAGGATCTTAATGGACAGATTCATTGAACTATTATGATTTTCTTTTAAGTGCTTCAGTGATTTAATGAAAATAATTATTGTACCAATTTGAAAAAAGAAAATTGGAAGGAAACAAGGGCACTTCAGCCCCACTAATTAATAATGTTAAAATGATGAAATATAATATAGAATTTTGATGTGAGAAAGTTAACATTACAATAATACTACTAATCTCATATTAGTGTTCAGACAATGTATGCATTAACATGGGTGGACACTACATAATTTACATTTTGGGTTCAATGTATGCATTAACATGTGTATGAGTTTGCCGTTTCTCATACTTATACAAGGGCCATTTTCCTGAAACAAAAGATAATTCCGGGTTAAACTCGTGGTGTTTTGGGATATCATAAACCACCTACTTAACCATGCCGCTGGGACCTCTAATCAGGTTGTAGGTGACAAATGACCTACTTAACTAAGTGATGTGACAAACCACCTGCTCAGTTAAGTTGTATAATATGTTCATATTTCATGAAAAAATTATTTCTAACACAAATTATTTCTCTACAAGCAGACATTTTTCCTCGGACGCGGGAGTATTTTGGTATGTTTTACGCCATGTGCACGGGCTTGACAATACTAGTATCAACCAGGAGGCCTTGTGTTACACCCAATCACAATATCTATGAACAGCGGATTTTCCCACAAAGAATGGGTTGAAACATGACCAAAAGTGGAAGTAAAACCATTCATTAGCAGAGGCAATTGATAGATTTCTGGCACAATCATCAATATATGTAAATGCATAGTCAGTGTATAAGATTCGTTCAGTAAGGATGATCACGAATGTCCTCCCCACCAGCAGACGAATTGATAGTTTGGTCATTACTAGCACAAGAACCTCATGGCAATTGATTCAATATGTGTATATATGAACGAATATACACGCACAAACACACGCACGCATTGTCAGTTATCTACAGTTTTTACACATACATACATATTGCATGAAATTGGAAACGAGACAAGTTGGAATACACACACATGTAAATGCACCTTATTTGCTGATGAAGGTTAAATATTTAACCAGGCAGCCGTACTAGCCACAGCCATTTTGGTGGACAGCATCAATCCAGTTCTAGTTGAATCCTCAGCAAAGTTTCCATGGTTGAAAGATACGGAGCCCGTCACTGACTATCCTGAAAGTTCACAAAACACTTTCAGACGATGCAAATCTTAATATGTTTTCATTTACAGACAAGAGCATCAAACTCATATATTATGCTTAAAATATCTATGCTTCAAATTCAGGGAAAACTAGATAAAGAATTCTCTTTCAGTGTCTGGTTACATTACTGATGTTTCGAATCTGGATGATTTTTTAATATCAACAGTAGCCACAAAAGACACCAGAATATCAATTTAGATATTTTCATATAGCTGATTATGTGACTTCTCGAGGTTGGAAGAACTTATGTTCTAAATATATATAGTTCAATTTGTGTTAGTCCTTGAGGAGTTAACTGGCTTAAATACTTAATATATTAGTTAAGTCAAGCACCAGCACACCTGCTAATAAAATATCAAACCACCAACAGGACTGCCGCCATCATCTCCTTCTACACTTGGGTGAATTTCAGGTTTCCTGGAAAAAAAAACGCAATCGATAAATTCTTGTTAGCAGAATGAGAAGAACAGGTCAATATTAAACATTCCAAATAGCAATCAGAAATTTGAAATCAACAAAACATATTTGACAAGACACCTTTCAGCATCAGATGCCAGTTGAATGGCAGGAGACGAGTTTAAATCGGTTGCTTTGATTTCAGATGGGACTTGAAAATGGTCTCCTTCTTTCTTGTCATTTTCCTGTCAAAAGGCACTAAGTTGTTTGCAATACCGGCTGAGGTTATTAGCAAAACAAATGCTTAGTTAATGTAAAGGCCATGAGCATAAACTTACCCCTAGTCTCTTCTCCTCCCATCCAGGAATACTTTCATTGAGAAGCGTGATGTACTCTTCCATGGCTGTTTCTTGATTCATGTTCCCCAGTCTTTGCCAAGCATTCCTTGCACAACGTAACCAGTCCTCTCCATCACTCATATATAGCAGCTCTCAACCCTGTTAGTATAACTAGCAATCAAACTACATCCCGATATTCAGTCAGGATTTGTCCTTAGGTTTCCTCGATAGTCATTACACATTACATTCATCCTTTTTCTACAGTACAGCTGCAGGTATACTCTCATTCAAGTTGAAGCAGCCGACACTAAAAAAGGACCGAATTCTTCACAAGATTGCACAACCTTATCAGGTTGATAACATTGCACACAAAACAAAAAAGGAAGAGAAAAGACAGACAATCACTAACGAGTAGAAGCTAAAGGAAAAGAAAACAACTAGGGCAGCAAACTTGAGGACCCGGCAATATTAACCAGGACTGGAAACAGAAATGATAATCAGAATAACACATTCTGTTAGAAATCAGTAGATCCAATAGACAACATTGCCAAACTATAAGCAAAATCCCCATATTTCAGCAGTAACAACACCAGTGCAAGTTCACTGACAGGCAATGGAAAATATTCAAATGAGAAAAGGAGTGAAGGCACAAGATGCAACAAAAAACAGTATGTTGAGGCGTGAGGGTTCTTAGAAGAAATGAGTGTTGCTGATTCCAGAAAGAATTCGAGAAGAAGCTATGACACTTTGAAACTGCAAACAAGAAACAAGCCGACATCTTGAAACTGTTGGGACATTTTCATATTGAATTTTAAACCTAATTGTCTTCTTTGAGCTTCAAACTCCAGAAGCAACTCTTAAAACTCAGTCAACATCTAATTTTAATTATCAATAGCTAATTCATAAATTTCCCTTCCCCATCCAATTTCAGAACCTAATTGTCTCAGCTCTCCGTAGTTAGCATTGGAAAATCTCATTATCCAAACCAAAAAAACAGATCACATTAAAGAATAAAAACTTAAAACAGAATAGGACCAGGCGACGAGGTACCATTTAGCACGAGCAGAGGACTTGAGAACCGACGGCGGCGGCTCGTAGCAGGGCCCCTCCGTCGCCACCTTGTGGAGTCCATACAGCAGCATCTGCACGTCGCTTCCGACCTTGGCCAGAAGAACATCGCCGGCCCCTGAGGCCAAATTTTTTGACACAGAGCCGAACCTCTCCTCCAACTCGCTCTTCTCGATCCCCTCCCAATCATCATCCCCTTCACTCAGCAATCTCTCCTCCCCACCTTCAGCTGCATCCTCCTTCCCTCCAAATCCAACCTCTCCACCAATTTGCTCCTCATCTCCGCCACCACTGCCACCACCAACCTCCATTACTGTCAAATCTTCCTCGAAGCATCCATCTTTCACTTCATTAGTCTCGTCTTTCAGGTCGGAGCACTTATCTTTCTCCTCCTCCAATTCCTCCGCCCCCAAGGCGCCATCTTCCAACTCCAAATTCCCACCTTTCACCTCCGCAGACCCATCTTCCTCAAACCCCACAACATCTCCAAGTCCTCCACAACCATCTCTTGCCTTCTCCACCACCACCTCCTCCTCCTCCGCCACCGGTTTCTCTTCAACCCACTCCCTACTTCTCCGTTCTTCCTCCTCAATCTCCTCAACCTCCACCACCTTCCCATCACTGTCTCCGCCTAGATTCTCCTCCTCCCCAATAACCTCTTCCACCACCGCACCAACCGTCCTCCCCGCGCCACCACCGGTCGCGCGGGTCTCGGCGGCGAAGGAGACGAGCCGGGCGAGGAAGACGGCAAAAAGCACAGATAGCAGTGCGGTCAAGAGGAGCTCCTCAAGTATCTCCATCGTCATCTTCCTCAAGCAACCCTTTTAGTCCCTGTCTCTACCCCCGCCTCTGCGCCTGTAGTGGAGTTGGGATGACTTGGGCAGAGAGGAGGGGATGAAGATGATGACGAGGAAGGAGACAGCGAAGAAGCAACAAAAGAAGAAGAAAAAGGGTGGAAGCCGAAGCGATCAAAAGCAGAGAAAAAGGGTAGTCTGCGACTGCGTAGAAGGATTAAAGTGTGGGGGCTTGTAAACATTTGTATCCTTCTACGTCTCTGACACAAACAAATCCACCCTCATCTTCTGTTGCTTTTTGATAGCCACCAAAACAAAAACGTTAACCACAAGCTCAAAGAAAACAAAGTGCTCCGAGTATTTTGCCCTCTTACCTGTTAGAGAGAATATTTTTTAAGAGAGCTGAAGGGTTTGTCTAGTCATACTGGTTTGAATTTTTTTTATTTTTTTTAATATACGATGAGCCCCTTGTCACATTCACATAGGTAGATGCCAGTTGAATCGAGTATATGCTAATATTTGAGAAAAAAATATCAGGTACCGATAAGGCCCTACCTAACTTTAACGGGTTAAGTTTGAGCTCTTAAATTTAACCCAACTAACTATTTGAGTTGGGTTTGGGTTTCAAGTAATCTAACTAGACTTGGCCTAATTAAAGTTATAAATATAAATATTTAATTTTTTTATATTTTAATAAAACTTATACCCGAGTTTAAGTTTTCAAATTCAACTAGTATAACTATTATAGTCAAATTTAAATTTACCATTTCTTAAATAATATTGGTTTAGATTTAGCAAAACTTGACCCAAACCCTACCTAGTAATATTCCTACATAGGGGTGTATGTGGCCATAGAAATCGACTTTAGCTAATTTAGGCAATCAGTTATAGCCAATTTTCATTCCCACGTACTTATATTTATATAAAATAGGGGCTCATTGTATTGGGGACATCTAAATAACTTTCGTCTTAGATAATGTTTGACAACACTTTTAAAAACAAAGGCGAAAACATTCCTCCTTACGAGAGATTTTTAAAAATAATTTTCTTTGTGATATAACATTTTATACTCATAAATAAAGAATGTGGGTTTCAAAAGTGGTTGCTAAATGTGGCCTTAGTGTTGTCATTTGAAGAATGTGGTACTCTCTATTATACTATTGCCTTCCCAATTTCCTTTTATTTTTGTCTTGACATTAAATTACTACTTCCAAATCTACTTTGTTGAATGATTTTATTAATTTATCCTACACACTTGAATTAAGAGCCAATAATGATAATTTTTAGAGAAATATGTCTCTCAAATTCTTTGAAGTAAGAATTGGTTATTAAATTGATAATCACTCCTCCCAACAAAGATTGTTTATATAAAAATATAAAATTTAAAAAGACGTTGTTGTGGTTTGGAAAGTATTTGATGAATAAAAAATGCTCCTCCTTCCAAAAAATACTTTAGAACTATTTTAAGATTCACATATTAGGTTTTGCTATGAAATCTTTGAGGAGATATAACATTATGCTTGACAATAGTTTTAGTACAATTAAACACTTCATTATGTGACTGTTTTTTAGTACAATAAATTTTTTATACAAACTTTTGTCTAACAAAACCTTATACCATGCTCGCTTTGATTGGATAGAGTAAAGTGGATCCCCTATTTTTATATGAGATCCAATTTGGATTAAAATTTTATTAGACAAAAACTGGTGTAGGGTGATCAACATCTTTTATTTTAGTAACTGTTAGACACTTTCAAGGAAGAGGGAGAATTCGAAGTACAATTCTAATAGTAAGTAATTGATTCTAACTCCATTACTTTGGCATCTTCTATGAGTTTGCCAACTTTACTTATCAACCAAACTTAGTGTTGACCTGGCTAAGCCTACTATGGCAAGTTCCTCATGACATGATTAGGCCAAGTTCATGATTAACTCGCCCAACCAAAGATTAGGTCATTCAAAACTTAGCCTTAATGTTGGTTTTTACAATTGGAACATGTCAACCTGACCAATTTTTTGGCTGAAAGCCAATTATGTTAAGGAGATGAATGTGTAATCTCTTAAGTACAAAGTTGGGCAATAATATAAAAGAGAAATTATAGCTGTGTAGATTGTAATTGTGGTTCACATAATTTTATTTTCATTTAAGTTTTAATTTGCCAAAAGGTGGTGGCACGAATGTAAATACGAAGGGAAGAAGGACTTGTTAGAAAGTGGAGTTCTGTTTTAACGGGATTTGACCTGTAGATATCAAGTACCTGTATTTATTGTCGAGTAAAAAGGGTGGGGAGGCATATTCTCTGAATCCAGCCAAGCCCCCAGCCCGGCGCCGACTGACGAGGGTTCTGCACACATTTGCGACAAGACTCTTCTCGCCGGCGACGAGAGCTGCCATTGGCTCTCAAAGTGGGCCCCGTTGTTCCGTGACAGTTGCGAAGAGCGGACTTTGAGAGGAATGGCTAAAGTCCATACTCCCCCTCTCTGCACGAATTTTCCAACCGTTTCTAGCCCGGACGGTTGGTGGAACCGGATCCAATCTGGACCCTGTCCGAATTTATGGCCATCTTAAAGTGCTTATAGACAGGATATTGTTCATCAATATTTACAAGGCAAAGTATTACCTTTTTATTTTGAGCTCTGTTTATATATTTTTGCCCCCTTATATGCACAATTTATGGGAAAGATTAGTTTTCGATCACTTACATCGTTAGATCTCGATCGGATGACTCATAATGCCTAAGCTTATTTTAACACGTGTGAGTCCAAATTTATATAATTTTTTTATTTTTAGTAATGACAAAGATATTACTTTAAATATATAAAAAATCTACGACTAAATATTTTTATACCATGAGATTTATAAATTGAAGGGACAAAAGGTCAAATCTGGTCTCAATCTCAATCAATTTTCCTTTTAATAAATAAAAATAAATGTTCATGACTCACGTTGGTTTGACAACACCCATGGCATCTTTGTTGGTACCAACCAAACTTTATTTTCCCTAATCCAATCAAATCAGAAATATATGTACACATTACAACATTAGTGCTTGTATGTTGCTATATGTGCATTTATCGGACAACAAGTTGCTTTTTGCATGTGCCCTTGTCTCACATATGACCTATGCCAATCCAGCCCTTCGTGTCTGGTTCGACATCTCCTAGTCGAAAGAAAGGTCCCAAGTTTAAGTCCCAAATTTGTGCCTGGTTAGGTGTATAAGTGGTGGGGTGTGTGAGTTGTACCAATCACAAAGTAAAATAATTTTTTTTATTTCTACAAAGTAACATAGCATCAGTTACGAGGAGGATCACCACATTGGATATAACATTAGCCACCATTAAAAATGGGTGGGACTAAAACACATGGGCATCTACCTCAGCCCTCAAGATCTTAACCAAGTTTGGCCTAAAGGCTTACCTATCGGTGTATTGTCTTTATGATGTATTTGTTGAATTTTTTGTATTTTGTAGAAGGGATCCGGTGTTGCTTAGTGTCTATTTAGGCATAAGTAGTTTTTGCCCTTCTATAACTTTGGAAGTTTTCTTAGCGTCTTTAGGCTATAAACTTTATATATACTAGCAATAATGCACATACATAATGTATGTAAATATATCTTAGATAAGATAAAATATAAAAAATAAATTATGTATTAAACAAAGCTCTCCTTTGCATCCTATTGTTGTAAACATTCTTTCAGAATCATAATGACTATAGATTATACACACAAAAACTCTGTATGGACCCAAATACACTCATAATAAATAACTATGAGTCTAAATCTCATAAACTAAATGTTATGTTATTCGTTAACAAAAATAATAATGTCAAAGGACTTTGTGTTGTAGTGCACATTATTCATATTCATTACTAGTTTGATGGTGAGTTTCAATTAATAGAGCTTTTTAAGAGTTTTCTAGGAGTGTAAAAAAAAGTGAATTCAAATGTATAATACAAATAAAAATAAAAAAATTATTAACCAGAAGTGTGTTATATAAGTCAGTCCCACAAAAAAGTTTGATAAAATATAGTCATGTAGGGTCTCATTTGATAAAGCTCGTTGAGAGCTTTCTAACGATACCAACAACGCACAAATCCTAGTTTTGAAATGCAGGACATAATATTATAAAATTAAAATCAATATAACTTAAAAAATAGGATTCATGCCCTGTAAGCCTCTAATATTATGTTGATACGTGACAACATTTAGAAGATATTAAGTAAATAATTTTTACTTAAATATATTTATTCACATACCAATTTAAACTTATATTAAAGAACATAATAATATAGAACATGGATAAAATAAAAATTAAGGGTAAAAAATGTGAGTAACATAGTCCAAAAATAAAAAATTTATAGTCATCCAATTTACTTTATATAATAGTATAATTTAATTCTTAACAAAGAATAACTAATGACTGTTTTAATTTTAAAAAAAACATGATCACATTTAGGGATGGACACGATAATGCAAACATGATCATCATTTAGGTTGGAAGACATGGACACAAACATGGACATTCACGACACAATTAAAACTAGATCCATACATGGGCAACAACCAAATAGGCATAAAAGGGTCCTGTAACGTCCCGATTGTGTGATTCAATCCTGCCAGGTGAGCAGGCCCACCAAATTATGCATAGATATTGTCTTCCTTGGACAAGAAAGATATATTGATGCTATGGACCATTTCCAGCACAAGCAAGCAAAGCATCTAAGGGTGGGTGACCGACACCATTTAGGGCCAGCCACACATTCGAATGGTATCTCCAGCAGAACTTTTTGCACTACTTTGGACAAACCCACAAAATATATAAACTGAAAGCAAGATAGAAGCTAAGTCATGATCTTATGTGGTGTAAATGGATCCAGCTAAGTGAAAACTTGCGTGCACTTTATGCAAGATACCAATGTTTTTGCTTTCTTCACTTCATGAGAGTTGAATCCAAGTACGCAAGTTTTATGTTTTCCCCTCTTTTGCACCACACAATTAATGGTGTGAAACCTGGCCAAGTTCATGTCCACAAGTTATCAAAAATAATGGCGTGTTTTACATGAGCCAGCCAATTGGCAAAGAAGGTTTTACATCTTTATAGTGAACAGTGATCATCTGTACAACAAGACTCTTTAACTGGGTTTTAGTTGAACAAACTCAAATCTCACTTGGGCTTACATATTTTATCCAATCAAAATCCCGTCACAATTTTTTATTGGACAAATTCATTGGTTCATTATAGTTTTCCTTATGAAATGAGTAATAATGCATCTACAACCTCTCGCTCCTTACGATGAGTGTAGGGCTATGCATGTTCACTGAGGCATGAATATGCGTTCTAGGGAACGAGGAGCACAAGGAGGCAACAGTTTTATTATTAATGTAATTATAAACTAATTCGTGTGTACATATTCCCTTCATCCTATATTAATAGGTACATATAAAAAAATAATAATTTTTATTAAAAAGTGAAACCCACATCTAAGAAAATGAAAAATATGGTCATAATGCTCTTTTTTAAGTACCTAATTATTTAAATTTAATAAGATAAAGTTATTAATATAAAATAAATTTTTTTGCTAAATGAAGCTATTAATTTAAGATGGAGGGGGTACATTACTATGAGGTTACTTTGGGGCATATGGTGAAGGTATTATTATAGTTCCATTTTGAACGAAAGTAAAAGGGGTGATGGTTCCTAGTCCAAAGGCCTACAACTTTGTTAAAAGAATATAGGAAAGTGGCTCAGATGCTTGGGAAAAGAGCAACATTTTGGAGGAGTTATGTAGCTGGGTCACAAATTCCATGTTTAATAACTTACTGTTATACTCCCTCTATATTATATTAATAGCTCTATTTAAAAAAAATAATAATTTTTATTAAATAGTGAGATCCGCAAATAAAAAAATAGAAATTAAGCTTCTCATATGCATTTTTAAGTGTCCAACCATTCATATTGATCCAAATGGAGTTATTAATATAGAACACATATTTTTTCCAAATAGAGCTATCAATATAGGACAAAGGGAGTGTATATTTTCCTAGTGATAGTATATCACTGAATGCCACTTTGGTACTGAAATAGGTGTACTACTTAAGATACATTTTTGTTCTCCATGCAGATTTGTCTAGTACTAGTGAATGTGACATTGGCTTTCCTGAGGTACAAGGTATTCCAGATGCTGACAGATTTTTTTAATTGTTTTGTTTACTTGTTAAATTTTAAAATCCACAAGAAATAGAGCAGAGAACCATGTTGCTTCCATTACACTTTTTCCAAAACAAGCCATCCATGTTTTCTCCAGTGTCAGTAACTTTTCATGTTTATATCGGAGCTTTGTGAATAAAAGTGTAGTACTTTTTCTCCCTACTTGAAAAAGTTCACTACTAAAATGCTCAGCACTTCAAAATCAAATGTGGCAGCTGCCGTTAGTTCATTACATTAGAACACCGCAAATGTACCTTGACAAGGCAGGTGATGAAGCTTAAAGTTCCCTTACCCTATTGCTTCTCTTTCAACCACATTCACAATGTGTACAAAGGGTATAGTGCCGTGCATAGAGAAAAACAAGATCTATATAGTGTGTACTGTGACCAAGTTTTATAAAGGTTATGTGCACAAATTGCGCCTCCATTGGAAGTGACACCACATAATCCTTATGAATATTTTATGGATGCGAGTCATGACAAAAAAATTAATTAAAATTGTTGTCACTGCTCCTCTTGCATTTAGTAGGAAGTGATAAGAGCAACAAAATTTGTACTTTGTAGTCATGGCTTGTTTAGTGATGTTTCGAAGCAAGTTTCTTCTATGCGGCCTTCTGACTTCTGAGTGGGCTGTAGCTGTTATGGGCCTCATTGTTAGGGCCTCAAGTAAGGTTGGACATGGGTAAGAGAAGTTAGAAAGAGGAATCTTGGCTGGTTGCTATATCACGGCCTTCATCCTTTTGCCGATAACTGTTTGATCAAGTTAGAAATAATTCCACAGAATTTTACGAAGTTGAAGTAAATTTACGAAGGTCATTCTCTAATGTGTTAAGTCTAATGGCACTATTTGACATGAAAAATGCTTCATACCACTCACCCCACCCCAACCTGCCCTCTTGCAACAAAGGCGGTGTTAAGTCTAATGTGATAAGTTTTAAGTGGCATCAAGTGTGGTGGCAGTGAGACGAAGTTAGCACTTCATCTAGTGAGGGGGGCATCATGTTGCAAATTCATTGTCACTATCCAAAATTTTAAAATTCTTTCCAAGAGTGTAGGATAAATTATGTGGATTTTTTTTTAAATAAAATAAAATAAATACACGACAAACTATTTAGGTCATGATAACTGGGGTTCACAAATATCGACAGTAAAACATATCATAACGGTATCAAATTGTATAAAATAACTAAGGCATCCATCAAGTGCAAATCTTATGTTTGTCTAGAAATTAACAACTAAATAAGGTTGGCTCTTAATCTATTATTATAAAAATTATTAAAAGTTACTAAAATAATAGAACTAAATTTTACTAGTGCCACATCGTCCTGAATCAGCCGCTTTGTCCCAATCTCGCTAGTCCTCACCATAAGGACCTATAACACTAAGTTGTTGAGTATTTAAATACCCATGAAGATAACATTAGGTCATTTAAGGGTGTTACTTGTTCCAATTTATAGTAAACAATTTTGTTGTTAATCCTGTTCTCCTAGAAAACTGGTAATGTGCCTAATCCCATAGACACACATATACATCACATATCATCATAAGTGACATGTGATAAAACCCTCCATGGACATCCTCTAAGGGGTACTACCTATGGTGTAACCCTGAAATCTATAAGGAAGTGTCATCACCTAACCTAGCCCCAAAGGTCTTAGCTAAAATAAGAGGATTATGCCCACAACAACTTAGGAATAAAATTGGAGGGAGATGCCAACCAAGCAAGAAGTCAGTAAACCCCGACTACGTGAACATTAAATGATCATACGAAGGTCGGTTGTGAACTCGACTAACACAAAACTCCCACAATTTGGGAGGTGCAATGATACGACCAAATTTATAACTCATCAACAATCTAGGATTCAAAATGACAATCCTAAACCCACTATGTCTACCTAAGACTTCGGTAAAATTTCATAACTACCCTTCGTTCATTAACCAAGTGAGTTGTCAGGTTAGGACCCCTGTTCACACTATGGACTGGTCTCAAACCTCACTAAGGGTATTTTAATTTTTATCTTGATTAAGTGTAATCCCCACAATTCAAAGCTATTTAACCCTCATGATTAATCTTTGTCCATTGATAATGGTTTGTACCATATCTATTATGCATGTAGGTCATATTATCTTACACAGGCACACTATAGGCCCCACAATCAACATTTGCATGGTTCAAGCCCAAAAAGTTTTATTAGGGAGGTCAATGAACTCATTGGCATGGCATGTAGTAACCCGGATTTTTCAATAGTTCTTTATATATCTTCCAGATAATTTGATTGTTTTGCCAATCTTAATTATCATTTTTTCATGATAATTGTGTGTTTGGTGTCGTGCTTAGCCTTGGTCGTGAGTGGAACACTAATCACAATCCAATGTTTTTACTCGATAACCTAGACTCCAACATCACACAAGACCAATCTCCATGGCTTGCCCATCGTCTTTTATTTGTTCATCAGTGCTTGAACACCTAGGATATCTACCAAGGATGATGAACAAATCACTTTCCAGTGATTCAACCAATGACTATAAAGATTTCCAGGAAGTTTGTAGACTCAAAATATAGATTAATCAATGATCAACTAGACCCTGAAGTCTTGACTGCATCATCATGAGAAAAGCAAGAGAAGAGAACACACTAAAGCTAGGGTTCAATAGGCAATGAACAAGTTCCCAACATCTAGATTATCATGGAACACATGTATTTGTAGTGTTAAGAGGTCTAGAAAGGAATTTGGCCCAATTAGGGATCAAATCATGCTAAATCAGAAGTTTTCCAGAAGGGCAATCGATCGAGCTTAAGAGAGTTTGCCTGAGAATAAGAGATCGATCAAGCTCAAGTTACAAGAATATGCTTAGGCCATAGGCGATTGATCGACCTGCTAAAAATTAACTTGTGTTTGAGAAAGAATTCTGATTTATTTTGACTTCATGGCAATAAGAAATAAAAAGAATAGAATAAAACTTAGGAAATTATCCAAGAGTGTATATATTTGTAATTTTTAGCACTTTAGGTAAAACCTTCACAAGGGCTTGACTTGACTTTAATTTATCAGAATCTTCAATCTGCATGTTCTATTGTAGATCTTGAGCACTTAGATAAACACATAAATTTTAAATAATCTAAGTACATATA
The DNA here is from genome assembly GCA_035235625.1 of Saururus chinensis. Lineage (NCBI taxonomy): Eukaryota > Viridiplantae > Streptophyta > Magnoliopsida > Piperales > Saururaceae > Saururus > Saururus chinensis. The sequence continues at coordinate 36,690,842 of CP141141.1, forward strand.
AGAAGTGTTTTTGGCATATAATTAGCCAATATGCTATTCCCTTACACCTCAGTCCCATATTAAGTGTCCTTTTTAATTTTTTAAAATAAACTAAGATTAATTCATTTTAAAAAGGAAATAGAACACTTAATATGAGACTTAGGGAGTATTTTAATCTATTAGTAGTTCATTTTGAAGGACCACATAAGATACTTAATATGAGATAGGGGAAATATATTATATCCATTGGCACATAATTTGGATTGTTCCTTCAAATGAAAAGCTCAAAATTTGTATTAAAAATCTTCTATTTGGGCACAAATGTCCATTCTCCTAACCAAGTTGTTAAGGCGGTTAGGCAAACTAAGACAATTGGGCAGTCAATTCACCTCGTTGCGCCTAGGAACTAGCATTTAAAAAGTTTAAAAAAGAATTCTTCTTCAAATTTTACTTTTAATGTGAATCATACTAGAGTAATGTAGTTAAATATAGAGGTGAATGGTTTATGTATAAATATAAACTTTTAAAACTAATACTCGAGTTGTCTCATATTAATACCTACATTTGAAAAAATGGTGGTTTATTGAATGGTAAAACCTATATCTAAGAGAAAGAGAAATAAGTTTATAATACTCTTTTGTAAGTACCTAACCACTTAAATTTAACAAAATAGAACTATTAAATTACGAAACAAACTTTTTTGCCAATTGAAGCTATTAATTTAAGACGAATAAAGTACAACTTTTACTAAATTATATGAAATGAGCTCATACTTTGATCAAATAAACAACTTTTAATGCTTTATATTTAAATAATAATTATCCTAGGGCCACATGCATATAAACAATTTTTAATTGCGTTAGATTAACACGTTACCACGCCTGTCCTTGATAACTCGCAATTTGTGCGGTTAAATTTTGTGTAGACAACTGACCCATTGTAATACATTAAGCCACCATACCGTTCAGAGGTTTATTGATAAAACTTGAAACTTTGGGTTCCAATCCTTACAATGCAGGGACTTGAACCCTCTGCGCTTCAGATTGCCTCCTCTCACATGAGCTGTTTTTCTTTAATTGTCATTAGACAACAAATGTGTCACTTACAGTAGGCAACATTGTTACTCAAATGTGCGAAGTGTACGTCAATTGTTATGAAAACACTTGCCGTATATCTTGATCAATCTGAAGGTAGAATTGGTGCACATGCCAAGTTAATGGCAATGGCATCGATTCTGACTACTTGCGGATGTGGATGCGCGTGTGGTGGAATAAACAAGCCACAGATCATCAAGCATGACCCTGCAAGAACAAACGTAGCGCCGTTACGTAGATGCTACGCTAGAAGCTACTTGGAACGTCCCAGTCAACTTGGACCATCATTTGAGTATGTGCTCCATGGGCACATAATTCGATTCCAAATAATGTCCCTGCAGTTGCAGGTGCACGCGAGCCACCGGCACGCTTATGTCACTTTCATTCCAAATATTTTGGATGTGTAGCAAAAGTAGAGCGGTTGTCAACTTTTTGCCCATAGTTCTGACCGTTGTTGCCAAAGGGAATTAGGCATCGGTCACCAACATTCATCTTGTTGGCTTGTGTCTAGGGATGAGGTACAATGATAATAATTAATAATATTACGATAAAAAAACATAAAAAGTACAGAAAAATAATAAACATAAAAAATATAAAAACTAAATTTCTTTTAAAATTGAAGTATCTATAAGATTATATAACCTAAAATAAACACGAAAAATGCAAATCATATGAAAAAAATATGTATTAAACAAGAAAAATATATATTAAATGGGAAAATATGTATTATTAAAAAAACATAATTATTACTATACATGATATGGCCGAAGGTAAAAAATACCATATATGCATATAAAACGGGTATAAAATCCTTATTTCACCACTAAGCTTGTCAGTGTTGGCTCTACCCTAGTTAATTGCATTTCACAAGAATGGTTAGAAGTTAGACCGGTGGCAGACCAGGGGAGGACAAAGTTCTCAATAATTGGCAAGGGAAATGGTCCATTCAACACGCTTTCAAGTAGGTTTTATTTGGACAAAATATATGGGTTCAAGTGAGCTTTGTGTGAGACTTATATGTTTTGCCCAACCACAACCAAGTTGGGATAATTTGTTACATAGATTTGTTGGGTGTATATCATTATCCACCTGTAACAAAACCTATGAACAACCTCCTCTGTTACTAACCATGTATAACATCCTACTCCTTAGCTTAACTATCTTATAAATGTACCTCTCCCCCTCCTTTGATCCTAATCTATTATACAAATCATCAAATGCTTTAAATATAGCTCCACTCACTACTTTTTTGGCCTCTCTTCTAACCTTAATATAAATATCCCAACGCTCTCTACTTTTACATTTTTGCCACTCCTTAGAAAAACATTTCTTTTCCTTGAGAACTATTTGCACTTCCTCACACCACCACCATGTTTCCTTCTTGATATCCTTTCTCCTCATCGCTTCCCCAAACACTTCTTTTCCCAACTTTTAAATACAATTAATTATGTTATCCTATATTGTTTCTGGTTCTTCATTCAACTGCCAGTTTCATTCCACTCTCAATCTCTCTGCAAAAGTATTGAGTAATTCACTCTTCAAATTCTACCACTTTATCTTAGTCTCTACTCTATCATTTCTTTGCTTCATCCACCCCTTCATGCGGACATCTAAAATAACTAATCTATGTTGTAGTCCTAAAGGTTGACCGGGAATAACTTTACAATCCTTGCACTTTCTTCTATCCTCACTTCTAACTAAGAAAAAGTCTATATGGCTCTTATTAAGACCATTCTTGAAGGTCACTAGATGCTCCTCCCTCTTTTTAAAGTAAATATTTGCAATGCTTCGGCCATTTGCTATCGAAAACTCAAGGATAACTCATTTCTCTCCTCAAACCCATACCCTCCATGTACTCCCTTAGATCTTATGATCTTCTCACCGACATGTCCATTTAAATCTCCGCCTATAATAACTTTTTCCCCATTTGGTATCTCTTGCATTACTAGGTCCATTTCCTCCCAAAACTGCTTCTTAAGGTTCTCTCCTAATCCTACTTGTGGTGCATAAGCACTAATAACATTAACTACATATTCCCCTAACACTAATTTCACCAATATAATCCTATAACTAAATCTTTTGACAACTACCAAATTTACCTACAAAAAATAATTTAAATCCCTCACCTAGCTCCCTAGCCTTCTCTCCCACAAACTTTGTTACTTGCAAGCAAGCTATATTAACCCTCCTACGCTTAAGTATCTCCACTAACTCCAAACCCTTACCCTTCAAGATCCCAATGTTCTAAGTTGTTACTCTAAGCTTACACTCCTAAACTAGTTTCTTTACTTGTGTCTGTTCAGTATGACGTGAGAATCCTTGCCCACTTCTCATTGCAACTTGGCGTTGTTGCAACGTGTCACTTCCAGGGGATGTCCTAGCCAACCCCGACTTATCGTTGCACCTGGGGTTTGGCACAACGTATCACTTTTAGGGAACACCCTAGCTCTAACTAGAATATGTAGTGTAAGATCCATAGAGATTGATAAGAATTTTTATAGTCAGCTATCAACCTGATGCAAACCTCCTCCTTTATCCGGGCTTGGGACTGGCATTGTGAGCATGGAAGGCCGTATCGGTCGATACGACACCGTATCGACCGATACATACCTGTATCGGTTGAGACTGATATTGGTAAGGGGGGTGGTACCCCCCCCCCCCCCCCCCCACACACACACACACACCGGATCACGATACATATCGGCCGTATCGACCATAACGTATCGATATGGTCGATACAGTATTAAAAAAATATTTTTTTTTGAAAAAAAAAATTTTAAATTTTTTTTTTCTTAAAAACAAAAATACAATTCAAACCCAACTTCTCTGAAAGTTTATATTTTTGTTATATTAAAAAATAATATTTTTAAAGGTATATGAGATAAATATGGGTAGGTCCATGTAATTTACATAATTATTTTTTTTATATATAGTGCTCCACAAATATACATTTATTTAAACATATAACTTAGACTCATATTTATTTTTAAAATAAACTAATTTTAGAGCACTTAATATGGGAAAGAATGAGCAATAATTTGTATGGGACAGAGAACATAATAGTGTATGGTTCCAAATAAACTGATTTTAGATTACTTGTATTAGTTTATACGATATTTTATGATCTTATTATGCTCTAAAAGAAGTATTATAATGATATATTATTAGTTATAATATTTTTTTATATTTATAAAAGGGATTACGCCCGTTTTGGCGCGTACCAAGCGTATCATCGGCGTATACCCGTATCCATAGTCATCGATACTCTCATTCGTATCGATACGGCCTTCCATGATTGTGAGACATAGTGATAGAGTTAACTAAAAGAATGAAAAATAGCTTCTCAAATTGTTTTAAGGTACCCAACCACTTAAATTGAACCAAATGGAGCTATTAATATGAGACAATTTTTTCTTTCAAATAGAGCTATTAATATGGGACAAGAGATTACATAATTTCCATTGTAAAATTAAGCATATCCTTAATTTTAAAAATTTCCAAAACTTGTTCTTGTGAAGTGTTGATTCCAAATAATTTCAAAGCTCTTGATCACTCTCCATGTAAGCTGTCTGCTAGAGTTGACTAATGCTACATGAGCAATTCTTAATAGAAGTACTAATGCCTCGTGAACAAGGTACTTCCTAAATAAATAAACAATTCAATGAGAATTGTCTTTAAACGTTCGAATATTTAGATTAGATTTAGAAAGCAACATTATCTTTGTCTACATATAAAATGTTTTAGCAAAAAAATAAAAAGTTACATATAAAATGGTTGATTTGTGTAGCAGCTTTTAGGTTATTTAAGGGGACAATCACATGGGTGTAATATCATGAAACTTAATATCATAGAATTTATGTCACCAGAAACTATATTGAAAATAGTGTTACAAAGTGATGAAGATACCCTCTCATTCTACTCAAATTTTAAAACTTTACCCTTCTTTCAAAATAAGAAACCCTAAATGTTGTCACCACTTTGTGTTCAATGTATCTTCCCTTTTGCCACCCTTCCACCACCGTAAGATATAGCAATTGCAGCCAACATGGCAGTAGGCCATGTATTGCTCATGATGGTTGCGGTCGGGTTGACAATATCCATGGTAGAGACAACCACTTTTTTTCTAAGTTTTTATTATAAAAAAATATAAAACCAAACCTAAAATGAAAGACTGAACCCTAATGGTAATTTTGTACTTTTGGAGAAGTAAGTGGAAATTTTTGTTAACTTCACTTTCTTCTTAAAAAACTTATAGGAGCTTCACAATAAAAGGTCATTCAATAGAGGATTTTGAAATTTCTCCTCTAGTAAAAGGGGGAGATGATGATTTTCCCAATTTTAAAATGTTAAGAGACTATAGGTGGAGAAATTTAACCATTAACACTTCCGGTTTATATTGCTTGAACACTCGTTTACCTTTTGATGAAGATCAATAGTCTATTGCCAAGATGCACTGGAATTCCCTTTTTTTTCTTTCTTTTTTTTTCTTTCTTTTTTCCTTTCTCATAATGAATGACATATTGCCGAGATGTGTTGGAAATCCCCTTTTTTCTTTCTAGTTTTCGATGTTTCTTTTTCCTTTCTTATAATGAATGACATATTCTTCTAGAAATCCTATATATTCTTAGCATGATATTGGGGAATCTCATTGTTATTATTCAAACAAGCATGAAACATGTGTCTTGCTGTAATGTCTCTGATTTTTTTGCAAATTTTTATGATTTTTTTGCTATTTTTTTTATCATTTTCAATGGAAAAATGTGATGCTTTAGCATATTTATTTTTGCATATTATGATTCTAATATTTGTATGTGTAGAGTCAGGTGTAGGGCTTAGTCGTGGCCTAATGGCTCCGACACGTCATAGATGTTGTGGGCATGAAAAAGGAGAAAAGTAAAAGAAGATGTGGGCTTTGGCATGTTTGTGAGGATTTGGGTGAGTAAAAAGGTAGTTGCAATGCGAATTTTGGAGGTATGATCCATTAAAACGTGGAACACCGCATAAGTTGATACAAAAAAAGGAATGGGTCATTGATGAAAGCCACAACTACTTTACAGTTCTTGTAGAACGTCCAGAAGCTAGCCCAAGAGAGTTTCGATTACTCCACCTTGCTTCCTCCATCACCGGACTCCGCCTCCTCTTGTTGAATTTGGCTGCGCCCGGCTGCCAAGAGTCCAGTGGTGCTGGTCAAAGTAGCCGCCACCCTCTCCTTTCTCCTCCGCTAGCTACCGGTTTTCCCTAAGGTTTTTCACCTCCATTTCAGCTCGTTTTTGAGACGCTGAAGCTCTATCAGCCACTAGCCGACCTCCATACCACCTCCTTCATTCGGTTCGTCATGGGCCGCAACAGTAGTGGGCCATCGCTCCCGGCCCAGTCGCACCCTCGTCTGCTAGTTTTTTCGGTGAATAGTTCCCCTCTCTTTGTTTTGTCTTTGTGGTTGTCACCACCAGCCAACTCTGACAAGCTAGCCTTTATCCAACTTTGCCCCCCGGCTTCAGCTCCTCCACCCCCTTCGCTCATATCCTTTGCTTAGTCGGAATCAAATTCACCCCTCCCCTCTTTCCCATTTTCTCCTTCTCCACTGTCGGCATGGTCAGAAGAGTGCTGGCTAGAGTTTGCCCAGCTCCACCCTGGACGAATGATGAGGGTAGGACCACTCCGGCCTAGCCCCGTGTGCCCGCCCCCCCCCCCCCCCCACCCAGCTTGTTCAGACTCACCATTACGTCCGCCACCAAATTTTCTAGCCCTCTCCCCCTTCTCCAACATGGGACAAAACTTACTGTCGGTTTATCAGTTGTGGCCGCCACCGGTGGCCAGCCACTGGCCTATTGGCCTCTGTGCTCCATCGCTCAGGTTAGGCGAGGATAGGGGGCTGCCAATTCTTGGCCCTCTCTACTTGTCCGTCATGTCTGCAATATAGACCGATTATTGCTCATTTTCTACCACTGACTGCAGGATGGCCTCCGACCAGACTCGGTTCAGTTTACCCCTACCCAGCGATAGTTGGGGGTTATCTCCATCTACCTTGGCACGCGATGGACTCACGGACTTTGCTCAAGCCCAAACCTTTCTCTTGCCCTCCATCGTACGAGATGCACAACCGCCCATACCAACCCACTTCCCCTCCCCTTTGGCCGTGTGTGCAAGTGGCCACACGTGCATTTCAAGGTTTAGGCATTGTTTTTGCACCACCTGACAGTCGAATGGCTCTGCCATCAACTGGATATGTCCAGCAGAGCCCTCCTCCACCTCTCCTCCGTCCTTGAGCACATACCATGCCCTTTGCCCCTTTTTGTGGGCCCTCGATGATGCAAAATAACTATCGTTAGGTGCTCTTCACACCTGATTTTGGCGTCTTGTTGTCGGTAAAGTGACTCTCCCGGCTGCCTTAGTACACCATCGTGGATCGCAAATTTTGCTGCATAGACTTCTGTCACCCCATTTGGCCAAGATTACCTCTAAAATTCTATAAACCCTCGGGACATTAGCTCTCTCAACTAGGCGATGCTTTTAGATGCCAACTCTATTGCCGACGCCGCCACCATCGTGTGCTCGTCATTGAACATAATGGATTACGAGGTAGGGGGCTTTGAACTCGTAATTTTATGATAGTGTGCTCTGAATCTAGAAGCATACTAGGATTATTGAGGTTTAATGTTTTAGATGTTAAATAATGATCCATTTGTATGACGCAAGAGGGGGGAATTATGGAATATTGTATGTTTACTTATACTTATGACAAATGTGAAGTTATTAGTATAATGACTAATGGATATGCTTACAAGTTATGTGATAAATCTTGGGTATGTGGAATGTACATTTGGCAAATATATGTATGTGTGAGGAATGAGGAGTACACAAGGCTTATGCATGATGTATGGTGAATTGTATTAGATCAATTATGCTTGGGTTTTGATGTGGATTTGTAGTGGCGTTTGATGTTGAGGGGCATATGTTTGACGAGCTAGGATTGGACTAGATTAGGGAGGATTGGTTTGGATTAGTGTGGATTGGATTGAAGTGTAAGTTGGGGGTTCAATAAGTAAGCGGACTGGCCGTTCAGTGCCTTATGGGGGAATATAAGATGGTAAGAGTACATAACATAGTTGTACAAGCATAATATACATATTATGAAGTGGAAAGTAAGTACAATAAGTGAGGTATACGTATGAGGGTGATAACTGGGGTTGGCTATGAGGAGCTTAGTTTGATGACTTTCGAGTAAGATGATTTGGCCATAAGGTAGATTGCGAATAATGTATGAATATGTAATGATTTGTCATATGGTGAGTTATGGTTATGAGATGGATTAATTAAGTGAAGTATGTTGCCTTGACAAACTAGGTTTTCAGAATGGGTTCAACTTCGGATTTGTCAGTAGAAGATTGTAAGATTGAAGAATTTTATGGCATAATTGTACCCGCATAAATTACTTAATTGAAACTTGAATTATAAGTAAAGCTAATATAATAGCTTTATGAGTTTGAGATCAAAGGGATTTACACGGATTAAGTTTCGTGTTTGAGCTAGTAGATATGAGTTGGCTGAGTATTTCTCATGTCTTGCCATGGTGTTTATCATGCGGGATGTTATCTTGGTGTTGTATTTAAGCCAAGATGTCGGATGCTCTATTGAGAGCGATATATGTTTTTAATTTTGTCTTGGTTATGTATTAAGTACAAACATTTGATGCTCTATTGAGAGTACCAAATGATTCTACCCTTAGTTGGTATTGTATGATTCCGCCCAAGAGTGACACTGTAAGATTTTGGCCCAAGAGTGGCATTGTATGCTTTCTGCCCTTATAGTTGGCATTCCCTTAGTTGTCACTGTATGGCCTATAGAGTGTGGGTATTTGCACTCTTAGGTAAGTAATATCATGGATCTACTCTTAGTTGTTTGATCACGTACCATATAATTAAGCATAAGTGTGCTTTGCCTTCAGAAAAATCCATGGCATTTAGTTACTTCTCGGAGGTTAAGGTAGTGCCCCAGTGACATTCCTTTCCATTTTGACGTTAGAGCTTATTAATCGTAATGAGTTTCAGTTATCAATAATATGTGTACGACTATAAAAATAAGTTTATAAGTTTTACAGTAAGTTGTAAGTTTCTAAGTAAGTTCGTAAGACTCTAACAAAGACTGTAAGTACAAGATTATGAGCCAGACTATAAGTGGATAAGATTTTGAGCAAGACTGTAAATGCATAAGATTCTGAGCAAGACTATAAGTGTATGTTCTGAGCAAAATTATAAGCGCAAGAATTTGAATAAGATGGTACGAGTAAGACTGTAAGAATGTTCTGAGTAAGATTGTAAGTGTAAGAATGGTACAAATAAGGTTGTAAGTGTAAGAACAAGTATAATAGTAAGTGTAAGAGAGGTAAGATGATATGTATTTGTGCATGATTGTTATATTATGTACTTCTGATGTGTTTGTATACTTTTATGCTTCATATTTAAATTGTATGAACACATCTATGTATGAACTTACAAAGTTCACTTATTAAAACTCTTATAGTGAGTACTTCCTATTAAGTATGAAAATACTCGTTTCCCCTACTTTTTAGCACCAATATTCTGGAGGTTTTTATCGGAGAGCTCCTTGAGATGGACATTTATTTCCATGGGTGGATCGATTTCCATTGACTCAAATATACTTTTGACTCACTATGAGTCTTTATTATTTTTTGTCACAATTTGATATATTGAGTGAGATAAAAATTAAGATGTTTATACCTTTGGACTTGTGCATTAGATTTGATTTCGAACATTTTGAGACTTTTACTTAAGGATGTCTGAGATAATTTTGTATTTAAGTCTATGATTATGAGGATTTATTTCATATGTTTATTTTTTTAGTAGTGAATGAGAATATTTAGTTTGGTTGTATAATTTTTGATTTAAAAAAATATATGAGAAATATTGATCTGTGATATTTGAAATTATAAAACTGTTTTTATGGGTTTCATATTTCGTCATTTTTTTTTACTTATAGACATTATATTGTAATTTTTTTTCCTAAATTTTAAAAAATATATTAAAAATTCTTAGACATTACGCTTGCATTGATCAAACCGCTTTTACGGTGCCACATAAATTACAAAGGAATTTTTAAACCTAAGAATTTAGAATTACTAAATGGATCGTTTAAGCATGGTCACAAAAGTAAACCAACCCCTTGAACTGCTAGGATATCCCATTTGATTTCAAAGCAGCGCGATCTAATTAAAAATTTTCACCCAATTGACTATTTCGACATAGGGTGGTAAGAAGATATCTTGAGCAATTACATATTTTAAGATGACAGCTTGAGCAGTTACATATCAAGGACCCTCCCATTCGATCCTATATATATGTGTGTCGATTCAGTAATTTCCCATGAGAAAGGCAGCAAGCAAAAAGTCAAAATTAGAGCATCCTACCACCAAAGCTAAGCAAAATGCAAAGGGCCACCAATACTGGTCAGAAAAGGAAATCAGGTAGGTACTTAATTGGCCCCCACTCTCAAAGCCCACAAGTGAAAACAATGAACTATGACCACTATATGAGTCCCTTTCCATGGCTATATATGGACTTGATCTTATATAAATAAGCAGAAGGGAGTTGTAAGGGTTATCATCACCCTTTTACATTTGCTGCTTACATTTCCCAACAAGGCTATCTTTTAAGCGTTTGTGAGCTATTTATTACAGCGGGGGCAGTGCCATGCCATGAACACACCCAGGCCCAGCCAAGGGGGATGGGATAAACGGGAGACTTTGCCATTCTCTGCAACCTCTGCACGTGACTGAGCACGGGCGAGTGCCTGATGAATCGAAAGCATCCACTATTCTTCCTGTGATCTCCTCCACGCTCCGGTGCTTCTTCATTGAAACCGTAACATTTTTCTTGCTCTTCGTCTCCTTTGCTGGTGAGAGAGAATGAAAGGAAGAAAAGAACTAGTCCTCTTCCATCTCTTTTCCTTGATGACCATTTCCTTCATCGCTCCTTTGGCTTCATCTGACAGTCAGTTCTCTCTTCCTGCCTCTTCTTCCAATCTTTTTGTTGGTCATATTTTGGTTATGCAATTTTTAAAAAATTGGGTCAATCTGCTGACTTCTGTTTCATTCATACATTCGTTGCAGATGGCCCCTGGTACGACTATTCTGCTTACACAGAGGTTTGTCTTGGTTCAAATGCCATCATTTTCTTTCATACATTTCTTCCATCTACCTCTCTTCTCAATCTGCCATTATCAATGCAGCTTATTGAAGAAATTGGCTAAAATATAACCCAATTTCTCTTTTGGCGATTTAGTGCAAAGATTACCCTGAAGCCCCACTATACAATGGGGGAATTCTGAAGGACTTCGGCCAGGAAACTGAAAGTGGGAGCCTCAACAACTACACAGCTGTGGAGTCTCCCGCGTTTGTGCTGGATAACATCACTGAGAACACCAAGTATAGTTTTTCTGGTAAGACCAAATTGTCTATGAACTCTTCTTGGCGTGCGTAGCTTACGTTGAGTTCAATGTCAGAGAAGAACATAAAAAACTCTTCCCCCAACCGTTCCCATGCGTAGCTTACGAACGCTGGGCTTTGTTAAAGAGAGCATAAAAAACTCTTACTGTGTTGTGTTGTCATTACTAGCTCCTGCAGAAAGGTATTCAATGTGAGCACATTGTTCACGGGATAGTGGACTATCTAACGTGCACAGGGGTGAGGAAGAGTGGCGTCAAGTGGAACTTTTCAGTACCTCTTTTGGCATCTCATGAGACTGGTTAGCTGATTCATGAACCTTATAAAGAAGGAGAGATAAAAAGAAGAAATGCGCTATCTAACATACTTCATCTGTCTTAAATTATTAGCTCTATTTAGTTTTATAAAATAAACTAAAATTTATATTTTTTTAAAAACCAAATGGATCTATTAATATAAGATGGAGGGAGTAGTTAATATGGTTTCGTCTCGTAGCACTTTTACACATGTTTTTTTAACTTATAAATTTTTATATATTAATTATTTACACTCCATCCGTATTAAATTAATAGTTTGATTTAGAAAAAAAATTATTTTATATTAATAAATTTATTTTATTAAATTTAAATAATTAAATATTTAAAAAAGAGTATCACAAACTTATTTTTTGAGTGCTACTTTTTTAAATGTAACTATTAATATAAAACAAAAAGAATATATAATGATCATAATATTTTTTTTACAACTCTAGAATTGTTGTTATTCAATTATATATAAAAAAAAGTTAATATAAGTGTGGGCTCCTGTGCCATTGAGGGTGTGCAGGTTTTAAAAACGCAAATAGGTGGCATTAAACCAGCATACCCTTTGTTTTGCGGGCCATCTAATAAAAATTGGATGGTTAAAATGAGATCAGCTCACGCATGTACCCCTTGGCTTATATTAATAAGTCTCATTAATAATAGAACGTGACTATTCAAACCCCGATTTTTTCCCTGTATCCCCCAAAAACCCTCAAAAAATAATTTTTTTTTAATTTCTTTCCCCCTCTCCCCCATCCCTCTTCCCCTTTTCCTCCGGCACCATCTTCGGCACCGGTGGCTAAATCCGGCCATGACCAAGAGACCAGCTGACGCGCCCAGCGATAAGCGGCCATTCCCCTTCCGCCCGCAGCTGCGACCCTTCCAGCCATGGCCACAACCAGTGCGTGCCAGCAGCAGGTCGTGTCGTTGGGCAGCCAGTAGCGACCGCGACTCCGTCGCAGTTGCTGGGCAGCTAGTAGCGACCATTGGTCGCTGCTGGGGCCCTGGTTGCGGCCGCGGCCAGAAGGGTTGCGACAGTTGGGGCCCCTAGTCATAGTCGTGACCGGAAGGGTCGGTTGCCAGCAGCGGCCGCTGGTCGCTAGGCGGCGCGCCAGCTAGGGTCCCTAGTCTTAGCCGCGACCGGATTTAGTCACTAGCGCCGAAGTTGGTACCAGAGGAGAAGGGGAAGAGGGATGGGGGAGATAAGAGAAAAAAGTAAAAAAGAAAAAAATTGCTTTTTAGGGGATACAAGGAAAAAAAAGGGGTTTGAATAGCCATATTTTTAATAATAATGATTGAAGTAATTATATTTTTATAATAATAATAATAATTATTATTATTACTATTATTATCATTATCATAGATGAAAAACTGGGAAATGGATTCCATGATTTTCAGTGTGGGTTTCTCTATTTTTAGGTATTGGAAGAGAACAACTTTGATTATATTATGGGGTTAGATCAAATTCTAATGATTTTTTATGTTGCTAATTTATATGTATGAACCTTTATTTGTTGAACTAAACCTTTTTCATTATTATTTTTGAGCAGGTTGGGTGAAAATTATAGGTGCAGATTCTGCTCTAATCACAGCAAAATTATTATCAAATAATTCCAATAAATGTATTGGTACAGTTTCAGCAAAGAGTGAATGCTGGTCGTTCCTCAAAGGCGGATTCAGTTCAGAATCACCATCTTCATCTTCAATCATATTCTTCGAGGCAATTAATCCCTTTTTTAATTTCTAAGTTCCTAGATCAATGCTGCATCCAGGAATGATCGCCGCACATGCGCTATTATGCGCGTGCCCCATATTTATATGTGGGCCAGAATTTAGCGAGCATTCCTAAACAGCGTACATAGCATTTTCATTATTTGTGAGAAAAAAATAAACATACATTATAATAAAAATTTAAATATGCAGAGTTTTGACAACAGCAGCATCAAAATTTCTGTTAGAAGCCCTTCCCTCCAACCATTCACAGACCAACAATGGAGAATGCATCAGCAAAACGCAATTAGAACTGTAAGCATGTAACTAAAACATATTAGTTTATTATATATTTCTTATGTCTTAAATTAATAGTTTTATTTAATTTTTTAAATAATTTATTTTAAAAATTAAATAAATCTATTAGTATAGAATGGAAGGAGTATTAGTAAAGTAGAATCACCAAAGAATTTGGACCCGCCAATCCGACCCGATCATGGAGGGTACATTTGTTTTTTTTCTACCCGTTTATAAACGGAGCTGTTGCATTTGCCAGATCTTAGCTTCAATTACCTAACATGAATTGCTTTGGGCAGAAAAGAAAACGTGGGGTGACCATCCATGTATCGGACCCTCAAGGGAAGCGGGTCCCCGGAGCCCTTGTCACAGTGGAGCAGATATCCAAGGACTTCCCATTTGGATCCGCTATATCCAAGTCCATCATCGGAAACACCCCTTATCAGGTACCGTTATATTAATCGGGTCTACCACCATATCCATGAGTAGAACTGTCCATCAAATCCAATCCGCCTTAGTCTAGCTGATCTCAATTCGGACATTGGTCTTCAACTAAGATCCGGATTGCAGGACCCATCTAGGCCTGGGCACATTACTAACACATACTTAAATTCAGCTATACAATTGGTATAAGGGCTCCTCCTAAATCCCTTTTGATGCACAACAGAAATGGTTTGGGGACCGGTTTAATGCTGCAGTGTTCGAGAACGAACTCAAATGGTATGTGACCGAGTCCCATCCGGGCCAGCTCAACTACACGTTAGCCGACCAGATGCTGGACTTTGTCCGAACGAACAGCCTCCTTGTTCGTGGCCACAACATCTTTTGGGAGGAGCCGGCCAGCACCCCAGCCTGGGTTCGCAACCTTACTGATGATGCGCTGCGGCTGGCCGTCACCTCTCGCATTCAAAGCCTAATGTCGCGGTATAGCGGCGAGTTCGTGCACTGGGACGTAAGCAACGAGATGTTGCACTTCGACTTCTACGAGCAACGGCTTGGGCCAAACGCCTCGCTCGAATTCTTCCGAGCAGCGCAGCAAGCGGACCCACGGGCAACATTGTTCATGAACGAGTTCAATGTTGTTGAGACATGTTCGGACCCCAAGTCGACCGTGGACAGCTATGTGGAGAGGCTGGTGGAGCTCAAGCAAGGTGGGGCGGTCTTGGAAGGGATTGGGCTGGAAGGGCACTTCAATAAGCCCAACATCCCCTTCATGAGAGCTGTTTTGGACAATTTTGCAACTCTGCAGCTTCCCGTCTGGCTAACGGAGATTGATATAAGCAAGACTTTTGACCATCAAACTCAGGTAATGTCCGTGTTCAAAAGACCACATTTCCTGCTCAAGAATCCAATTTGGGGGTCTATAATTGGATAATTTTTTTTTATATATTCCGTATATAATTATTCTATTTTAATATATAATTATAGAAAATCCCAATATTTGAAGTTTAAAGATTGTTGTACTAAAATTGATTTAACCTGGTTAACCACTTCTATTTAACCATTCTCTTAAGTTCAGGCTGTTTATCTTGAAGAGGTACTAAGGGAAGGGTTCTCACATCCTGCTGTTAGCGGGATGATGCTGTGGACAGCCCTTGACCCAAATGGGTGCTATCAGATGTGCCTGACCGACAATAATTTGAACAATCTGCCGGCCGGAAATGTTGTAGACAGCCTTCTCAAGGAATGGGAGACAAGGGAAACCATGGGCCAGACAGATGTGCATGGGACCTACAGCTTTGATGGGTTCCTAGGGGAGTACAGAGTGATTGTAACGTATAATGATCAATCTGCCAATTCGACGTTTGCTCTTAGCAGAGGGGATGAAACTAGGCATGTTAATCTTCAATTATCAGGCATTAATATTGGTTGAGTTTTTTTTAAATAATAATGGAGGTTTAGGGGTTATATGAATCAATTTGCATTAGTAGCATAGAAAGAGGCATATAATAAAAGGGGTTATGAGGTTATAATATACGTCACAGAGAAGTTATGGGAAACCATTGATCGGCACTAAAAAAGACGACATTGAAATTTAAGCCGACACGACAGGAACAACTCTGGTGTTGGAGTTATCAATTGGCAGACCATTGCGATCGATCGATATATGTTCTAATTACATTAAAAATTAGAAGAAACTGTCGTCTGCTCTTACGTGACATTGGTCCTGAAAAAGCTGCAGCCTGCGGTATGCTCCACGTAATTTTTTTTTTTTAACAAGGCTACCCTTCTTTCTTCTCCCTTACGTTTTCTTTTTTCACTTCTATTATCTACATAATTACTTTTTTCTACTCCATCTCAATCTCTATTCATAGTAGCTCTGGTACCTCCACCATCGCGCCCTCTTTCACTGCGCCTTTCACCGTCGTGCCCTCCTCTGTTGAGCCTTCTGCTGCCATGCCCTCCTCCACGGCGCCCTCCTCCCTTTTTTTTTTTTCTTCCTTAGTCTAGATCACTCATCTATGTTCTAGATCTCTTTCTCCTCCCTCTTCATTCATAGTATCTTTAGCGCTTCCTCTACCACACCCTCCTCCACTGTGTCCTCCTCCCCTTTTTTTTCTTTTTTTTCTTCCTCCTTCCAAATCACTTCTTCCATCTAAATCATTGGTCTCTTTCTTCTTCAGATCAGATATTTACTTCATGCTTCATGTCTTCTTCTCCGTCTCCCTCTCTGTCTATAGCGGCTTCGGCGTCTCCCTCCTAATAAAAATAATAAATATTTACTTTTTTTGTATATAACATAAAAAGTAATTTACTCTCTTTGTATATAACAAAGGGAGTAAATATTTAAGAGGCAAATTGCAATCTTTAAGCATGTTTTGAATGATTCTAGCACGTTTATTTCTGTCATTACCCATAGTTAACAACAAAACTTCATTTGTATTATCCCCTTCGTACAGATGTTGATGAAGTTTAAAGTCTACCTGTGCTTGTACCTCTCATAATTGTTCTCACATACATCTATTAAGATTGACACCTAGCGGACACTTCCCCGACTTTTGGGATATTGGTATTATTAGGAAAATTATTCCTTTTTATTTTTTGAAATTCCTACAAAAAAACTTAAGAGAGATATTCATGGTAAATCAAACTCAGATAAGTAGGGAACACCAACAAGCCCCTAAAATTGTAAATTTACATTAAATTAGGGGGATTGTGGCTTGAAAATGGATTTGTTGATTAAGAGAAATGGAGGAAGAAAATAATTGAAGGATCAAGGATGGATGGATGATGACCAGTAGGTAGAGACAGAGAAAGTGGGAAGAATGGATGAAGTGTCGGATATTGGGAGTGAGAAGGAGGGCGGTAGGGGGTATTTTTGTTTTAATATAAATTTTGGAGTTAATGATAAATTACTAAATTTTTTTGTAGTTAACGTCTAAAACCCCTAAAAATTAAGTTGAAGTGTTAGGCGATCAATCAATTGTACAAACCAACTAGCTGAGGCCAAGAGCGATTGATCGCCAATTCACAATGATCGATTGATCATATAACTAAATGTGAACATTGCCCGATTTGAACTCTTCATGAATGGCTATTTTGGGATTTTATTCCTTAAATAATGAAATACGAGCATGTATGTCCCTTGTGGGTATAAAGGGCTCCTTTGAAACCTTGGGGATTAGAGTGGCCTATGACATAAGTTTTGTAAAGTTGTAAATTTCCTCTTGTACTATTTTTCTATTGAATAGTAGAAAATTGTGTAATCCCATAGATGTAGGCACCCATTGCCGAACCATGTTAAATTCGGCGTGTTCTCACTTGTTTTATCTTTCTTGCATATTACTATTTCTCACTACGATCCGTTACCGCTGCATAGATTTTAAGCTAGATTGTTGTAGTGGACATTATAATCATAACAACGGTCACAATTATTTTAGGCTACTCTTTTTAATAAAAACTTATATTATTGTTCGAGCTGAGTTGAACAAAATGCATTAGCCGAGCCGAATCGGGCATGGAGATTTTTTGTTATTGGTAAATCAGCAAAAAAGATTTAAAAGGCAACAAAACAAGAACGAGAGTCCGAAGACCCATTATAATCAATAGCATATTTAATAATCCCCAATCAACCTAGTGCAAGGAAACACATTTTGATATTTAAAATCGATAGCTCATATACTAGTATCAATGATAGGAGTCTTTCGTTTTTGAGATTGATAATATACACGCTAGTAGTGCTGACCCTAATGTACATTAGTTAGAGCGTTATCAATCTTATGCTCCCATGTGTTTCTTATATTGGGTGTATTGTTAGTAAGGAGCATAGAAAATGCTTCCCTATAACACATTATTTAGAACAGAGGTGCCTAATGAACCCAGTAACAAAACACTGGTCGATGGCATGATTCACTAGAGTATCCGCTTCATTATTTTGGTGTAAAAAATATTGCATCATCCGATAATCAGCTAGCTTGGATAGATAATGGTGGATCTTATGGATGACTCCTCCAATATACCATGGCCGGGACTCCTTCATAGCCATAATGACATTGATTGTTGTCTTAGAGACTCCCTCAATAACCCATTTGCTAGTATTTAGATATACAACTAATTGAAGTTCATACTATCACGCTCCCTAACTCGAACCGGCGAGAGGGCACGACAGCTTTTAACCCAAGCCTGATTAAATCGAAGGCAGATCACTAGTGGTGACTCACCGACTGGTGGTGGAGGTGGTAAAACCCTCTTTTTTGCATTTTTTTCATCCGTGAAAGCTTTCCTAGTCAAAAAAATTATCATTTCTCGGTGCCACTGACCAATTCTTCAACATAATAGACAAAGTGACTCGTAATATAATGTGGCTTATATTGCATTAATGATAACACAATTTGTTAACAATATGTGTTATTAATAATATGATAAGATCTATATCGCATATACGATAACACGATATTTGTCATATAGTGTTAACGATAATCTAATATGTGAGTTCTTTGAACCAATGACTCATAATACGATATGTTTCATATCGCATGTACGATAACACGATATGTCAATAAAACGTGTTATTGATAATACGATATGCTCCATATCACATATAATATAATACAATATTCACCATATCGTGTTAACGATTACACGATATGTGTTCTTTGAGCTTACAACCCATAATACGATATCTTCCACATCGTATATATGATAACATGATATTCGTCATATCGTGTTAATGATAACACAATATGTGTTCTTTGAGCCAACAAACTATAATACGATATGCTCCATATTACATATACAATAACGCGATATTTGTCATATCGTGTTAACGATCACGATGTGTCCTTTGAGTGAGCGACCCATAATACGATATGCTCCATATCACATATATGATAACACGATATTCGCCATATAGTATTAACGATAACATGATGTGTATGTTCTTTGAGCCACCGACCTATAATACGATATGCTTCATATCACATATACAATAACATGATATGTCAACAATATCTGTTATTGATAATAAGATATGCTCTATATCGTATATAAGATAACACAATATGTGTTTTTTGCGTGTATTTGAAAGCATGACATTCACGACGATTGCCAATATTTGTTATTAATACAAGTGTTCTTTAAGTCAGGGATGAAAGCCTCTAAGATCGTGTAAATGCTTACATAAGATATTTTACACAACAAAACTTGCATACAAAAAACCATACTAGAGTCCCTCTTTGCTATTCTACAATGTCCTTCTTTAGCATCAACATCCATCTCTATTCTTATATAGCCTTGTTCTCTCTGGATAGTCCCTTAAGATTCATTTTTGGAGTTGTAGATATCATCCCAATCTCCTTTGTAGGAATAAGTATTTTATGTGGTAAAATGTTTTTGGATAAAAATCATAGAAGAGCGATCGCCGATGAAGTGAGAGAGGCCAATAATCGCCAGATAGAAATTAGAATTCGTTGTTGATGGGAATCACTGGGCAAAAATCTCAAATCACCACTGAGCCATGATCTCCTCTTTACTTATGCGACGTTGCAGCTGATTTACACAATTTTAAACCCTAACCCTTACTGTAGAGGTAATTTGGTCTAATTTTTTTAAAATATCATGTAAACCCAAATTCTATAGAATATTTTTTACAAAACCAAGAAAGATGAAATATTTGTATCTTAGGCTAGGTAATATGTAAAAAAACTCTTATCTAAGATACCTCAACTTCCTTGTCTTGACTACACAAATTTTTTTCCAATACTCAGAGCACTACGTAGCATTTACCCCCACTTTAACAGGAGAAAATGGAGGCAAAAATCAAGAGAAAAGGGAAGATAAAGAGGTGGGATACTGAAGAGGAGAAGAAAAGGGAAGCAAATACTAAAGTTAGAGAATTAAGGAGAAATCAGATGTCCCATAAGGAGGAAAAGGAATTGGAGGCAAAAGTCAAGAGAAAAAGGGAGAGAAAGCGCAGGGCATTTTAGGTATTAATTTGTAAAATAAATGTACAAGGTGCCTTCTTTCTAACTAGGTGGGGCATAAATTTTCTCATTTTCGTGGTTGGTGTAAGGCTTTGTGGGGAGGTTTTTTTAGGGATGGTGATATTTATACACCAAAAGTATAAGGTTTTAATTGGACAAAATATGTAAGTGTTACATAAAGTTCACTTGGGCTCATTTATTTTATTCAATTAAAATTCAAGTATAAATTTTTAAGTATAACATAAGCTTGAGTTTTTACTTTTTAATGAATAAATATTATTTTCTTTTTTTAATGATCAAGAAAGAAAACACTATTTATTATGTCAATAAAATCTTAGGCCCATGGGCCTGGACATGGGGAAATCATATATTGGGCTTTCAAATGAAAATTTCAAGTTGCCCGACAACTAATACTGGGACACCCTCCGTTCAAGGGGGAAAACCCGCCAAAGAAACGAATGCCGGAGGAACAGAAAATGGCGGAGAAAGATGCTCGGGACCCTTCGCCGGCTTCTCTCAGGTGGGCAATCCTCCGCCGAGCCTTCCTCCCGTCTCCTCCTCCGCCTCCCGGTAACGCTTCTTTCTTCTATATCTCGGTCTCCATCTCTTCTTCTCGCCGAAATACTTCTCTACTTCACCTGGGTTTTCAGCTGCTTGATCACTTCTGCTACAATTGTTCCAATGCGATCTGGGCCATTAACCAATCTTGTGATCTTAACGCCCAATTCCTATCCTGGCATCACATTAGCAGGGTTTTCCAGAATTTCAAATTTTCTGTAAATTTGAAAATTTTCATCTCCCATTGTTTTGGATGTTTTGTGGGTCATGTACATCCGGACTATAGTATCT
This sequence comes from Saururus chinensis, assembly GCA_035235625.1. NCBI lineage: Eukaryota > Viridiplantae > Streptophyta > Magnoliopsida > Piperales > Saururaceae > Saururus > Saururus chinensis. Next base: position 36,711,954 of record CP141141.1, read on the forward strand.
TGGGCCAATTTTTTTGCTTTACAATCTGGATTATTAAATTTCTATTAAAAAGACAATCGTTTTATTTGTGCAGATGATTCAGCTACAGCGCGTATAAATTTGATTTCTAGGAGGACTTCACGTGGATTTAACTTGGTCCCGTGGGAGATTGTTGATGGGTCTTCCTTTGAAGACTTGAGGAAAGATGTGGGAGGCGAGAGAGATATTTATTTGTGCTATCAATTGCCTGTGGAAGGAAGTCCAAGACTCGTTTTGGTGTGAGTTTGCGGTTCATTTATGCATTTTCCTCGCTGAAAGTTTTTGTTTTTGGTGAACAAACATTGATAGCAACTGTCTTTCTGGTAATGATAAAAATTGGGTGGCTGGGTCAGAACGAGGACTGCCAAGTTAATCAGAATCCAGGGAGTGCCCCCCCCCCCCCCCCCTGTTGCAGTCTACTTGAACGTAAGCCATCCGAATTCAAGGCTGTTGACTTCGAGTGACTAGATCAGGGGGAACCATAACTTGGCAGGCCCCTGCCTGAAGTAGTCCTTAACCTCAGACCCAGTTAAGGATTTAGGAATGTTATTATCGAAGGGGTTTCCATCTGGTTGTAAGGATAATAATTTCCTTGGTATAGCATCTGAACTTTCATTGTTTCGTTGCAATTATTTAAGCTTGAAAATTCTCAATAATATATGGTAACTAAGGTCCAGATCCTTCATTTTCACCTTGCAGTCAAAGAGCAGAGAACAGTGTGAACCTCAATGATATTGAGATTTCTAATAGGCAAAATATTGACAACACGGGGCTTGTCTGTAAGTTATGTGGAGTATCGGATTTTTTATATAGTTCTTCTACTTCTTGTATTCCTTTTTTAATTTTCCACTTCTTGCAATTGCATATATTAACAGAGAAAGCCATAGAAAATTTAATTCTTTCTTTTTTCTTATTTTTATACACAATTCTCTTGCTTCAATTTTATTTTTTATCTGCATTACCTACATTCCAGAGATTATATCTGCCAATTTGGACTTGCATGTAATTTGCATTTGTAATCTTCATTTACTTTTTCAGGTCAATGGCCATCAGAAGATGTTCTTGCCTACTTTTGCTTGAATAATGCAGATATGTTCAGGTAGATGGGTACTATTTTATTCTTCTTGTCTGAGAAAGTTTGATGCTGTCAAGGGGAACTACCCATACTAACTTATTGGAGTGTTTTTTTTTTCTGTGTGGTGGCGGGATTTAGTAGTAATAGATGTACGCTTGCTAAAAAGTTTGTTTTTTCATCATTTGTTTACTTCAAACACCTAATTTTATCATCATTGAAATGCTATTATCAAATACAGTAAAACACCCTATGCATGCTTAAGAAATGCACATTGTCTTTTGCTATTTTGACGTTCACTGTGCATCATTCTCTTGAATTATTTAGGATCTACAGTACCTCATGTAAAAGAACTAATAGTTAATTGCTATTAATAATATGACAGATTATTATACCGAATCCATTGTTCTCAGAATAATATGACACAGGATTCAATATAGCGATCTGTAACACTAGTAATTTAACTCAATAAATGTTGTGTAAATTAACTAGAAAGATACCAAATGAATTTTTGGTTCCACAAAGCCAGGAGCTGTAGTCTCAATAAAAAACGTGACTAATCCTGGATGGCTGCAGTTTTTTCATTGTGGAAGATTACATGCTGCATTCTAATCATACTGTCACTCTTAATTAAATTTATCATCACTCTAACTGGTCTTATTTTGTTTATTTGGTTTGGCAATGTGCATTTTGCTCTGCTGTTCCTCTTTATCAGACCCTGTATAGAGTTCTTTCTACTTTTAAAAACGGCATTTTTGAATCTCACTCACTGCATTTTTTAATTTCAGTTAGTGGCTCATAGATATTTTCTTTAGCCTTTTCTCCTTTCTAGGTTCCCTCCGTGAGTAATTGGGTGGTATCTCCTCACAGCACAATTTATGTATGGTCTATTTTACCATTGTTCTGTAGCATTAAACTGCTTATCCTCATTACTTCCATTTTCCCAAAAGGAAGGAGAGAAAGACGGTACTGAATGTGTGGATCTTCTCCTTTGGTTTTATAAATCCCTTTGGACAATACTTGCCGGGGTGGCAGCTTGTCTATCTAGTACACACCCCACTTAGGTATAAATTTTAATGTAGGCAAACTTTCCTGTTAATGATAATTTTCTCTATAAATGTACATTTAGATCCAAAAGGATTCTTGAGCTTGGATCCGGTTATGGGTTGGCAGGATTAGTGATTGCAGCATGCACAGATGCCATTGAAGTTGTAATATCTGATGGAAATTGTCAAGTTGTTGATTGTATCCTTCACATCTCATTGTGCAAGTTTCTTTTCATTAGAAGTTGTGTGATAAAATAGTGGATATCAGTAGGCAATGTAATAGAAGAAAAAGCTACCTATTTGTTCAAGACATGGACCTAGAACCTTTGATGCATTTATAGATTGCACTGCCCTTCTTTTGTCACTTTTATAATGCTTGTAAATTCCTATGTTAACATAATATCTGTGTCAAATATGTTGTTCACTGTACTTTCCTTATTCAATTTGAAGCCAACCCCAGATAATAGGAAAGGGTGTATGATCATGAGGATGATGGCCAATCTTCATCACATAACTCTGTTGGTATATGGCCTGGTGGATTGCCTCAAGCAGGGCATCCAACATGAAGCCTTGCATTTAGTTGATTCTGTCATTAATCCTGTGTCGTCTTTGTGATTGTACCAAAGTGAATGATGATTAAGAATTTATGTGGCCACCTATGGATAGCTGATAAGGTATACACATGATGATTTATCTATATTAATTAGATATGGCCATAGGTTTCCTTACCAATTGCTCATTTTGATCCACACAGTTTTTTGTTCAATATTTGTATGCACTTAACATTCAGATATTCAGCGTAATATCCATGCCAATGAGGGAATATTTGGTAATACAAAGGTAGCGCCATTGGCCCTGCTCTGGGACGGAACAGAAGCTTCAACAATCACTAATGCATATGACATTATCATTGCCAGTGATTGGTAATTTCTCTCTTACTAAAAAGCAGTCTGATTCTTCAGTGTAGACTCCATGATTTTTCCATTTTACTACTATCCATTCCAGTTTAAGCTAGTTCTTATGCATTGTTAATTTCAGTGAAACTTGAGAAAAATAAATGGGCCATTGGTATGACTCTCATGTCCAGTTTCTGGATTTATTATCAGCTGCGAATAGTTATCAAATTTTTCTGAAGTTGTTTAAACTTCCGTTATGCAATTTTTTTTAGAAAATTACACATACCTACAGATCCAGGAAATAATTTACAAATAACTACACCTCATTTTCTTTCACATGCCTCCTTTATGAGGGCTTTTGAAATTTCAGATAGAGACATCCTGAATGACTAACCCTAACCCATTTTGCCTAAATGCCAGAACTACCCTTCCCTTTATATACTCTCTATCCTTCATTCTTCCTCCTTCTCACCTTCCCCACCTCCACCACCATGGTTGCTGCCTCCCACAGTTTCCATCACCGTTGTTGCCATTACCACTGCCTTTGACTTGCGCTCCACTGCTATCATGGCCTTAATGCCTCTCCGCTGCTGTTTTCTTCTCTTCTTGGCGGCTGGGAGTCTGGCCAGTGTCGTTGGAGGCCAGCTGTGGCCATTTCTGGACAGGCCAGGCCTCAGCAAGGCCAGAACTAGCCAGGACTTGGCCAGGCTATGGCCAAGTCAGGCTGGACAGATATGGCCAGGACGTGTCCAGGTCAGGCCAACCAATTTTAGCCAGGCCGTGGCTAGAATCATGTTTTATTGAAACAACACAATCATGCCAGTTCGGCGTGGCTGTGGCTAGGCCAAGCTAGCCAGGCCGTGACCACGATCATGTTGTTTTACCATAAAACAACATGAAACAACATGATCATGCTATTTTATTATGAACTTCATGGTGAACAATTTCTAGGGTTGCGGTGGTGGTAGCTTCTAGCATAGTGACAATGTTTAATTTTCAGTTCATTTCGGTGAAAGCTCATTTCAGGTTTGGTTCATTTCAAGAAAATTTTGGAAAAGTTTTGGTAGTGTAAAAAAAAAATTGTATAAAGACAAATATTCACTCCAAATCTACATCTTATATGTAAACAAGGAATTAGTGTAATTATTCAACTATACATTATGACATTCCATCTTAAACAACCTACAATGATATCAACTAACCTCTTCCAAATATAACTACAATGTCAAGATAAAAAAAAAGGGGCTATTCCCAATAAAGACAAACTAATGCATTAAATTATCTCTCTGGCCCAATGCATCATTTAATGCCTATATAAGTAAGGTAATTACTGGGCCAGGAACCAACGGCTACCAGTTCTTCATCTGCAACGTGAAGACAGAGTGGCTGGACGGCAAGTTGTTATGGACGGCAAGTTGTTATGGATTGTAGGATTTCTTTTATTGATAGGTCTTTTGGGCTATTAGGCATTAGGTATTATGTAATAAAGCTTTAAGTAGTATTAGTTAAGCCTTAAGTAGTATTAATTAATAAAGCATAGGCCCATTAAGGGCATATTATGTAAGGGTTTCTCCGCCCTAATGGAGGATTAGGCAATTAATCAGATTTCTTCGTCCCTTCCCTCTCCTCTGTCGATCCAAACTCTCTCCTTTCTATCGCCATACTGGTTTATAAGTACCAGCAGGTTCTTCTCCCTCCCTTCATCCAAATTCACTACCTAAATCATCATATAAACCCCAGTTCTCCTGTGACTGGGGAAGCTTTCATGGTGCAAACTAAAAGTATGGCGGCCAAGGACAAATAGAACCAAAGCGGGTTTGATGCAGTTTTGGGTCCCACAGCCACCAGCGGTTTGCAGGCTGCCGCCGGGGCGTTTCCTAGTACGGGCGGAATGCACAGATTGCCCATGCACCAGCCGCCAGTGATATGCAACCCATCGCGCTGGAGATGACGAGGCTGTATGCTACCAACAACAGGATAGATGTTGCAGTTCTTTCAAGAACTTCTGCAGGAATTTTGTGCCCTTCGAACGGAGCAGCAAATCTCTTTCGCCTGCCTTTTGGACAGTTCCACTGGCGCCAATCGCGGCCTTTTGCCGCCGCCCTTACGGTCCACTCCAGCGCCGTCATCTGACCAGCTAGCGCCGCCGCCTACCATACCTCAACCCGGTGTTGGAAACCTGATGCACACCGGCCACTTAGGATTGGGTCTCCCTGTACGATCCCAGTCGTCCACACCAGCAGAATTCCATCACAGCCGGCCGCCTAGATACCTACCAGGACAAATAGTCGACCACATTTTGCATGATGGGGGTCGCGATGAGGGGCTTGGCATGGACGAGGACGAATACCTTGGTTTTGGTAGGGAAGTACAGCATCCCATGCGCCCCGCGGAGCCAAGGCTTGCCCGGATGCAGTTCTTGAAATATACTAGCGAGGACAATCCCATAGATTGGGTTTACTTGGTGGAAAAATTCTTCGCGTATCAAGATACTATCGCTATGATGGAAAAATTGCGAATTGCTGCCTTTCATCTCGAAGGGGATGCATTAGTTTGGTTCCAATATTTTGAGCGCAAGGTTCCTCAGGCTACATGGCAGAAATTCACTGAAGAGTTGTGTGCACAGTTTGGACCTAATAACTTCGCAGATTTTAATGAGCTCTTGTCAGGACTAACTCAGACTACTACTGTCCGGGCATATCAAACAGAATTTATGTGAGTAGCCACTCGCCTTCCTCATTGGACTCTTGAGGCTTTGATTGACACCTTCCGCCGTAGCCTCAAGCCAGAGATAGCTGATGAGATCCGCCACTTCGAGTGCACCACGATGCAGGACATTATTCGACATGCCCGCATCCAAGAAGAGAAGCTATGCCGCCAGCATAAGACCACTCGTGTCGTTGGTTCAGCGTCTTCTCGGCCATGGTTCAGCATCTTCAACTGTGACAAAAAGTTTGTGCCCGGTCACTGTTGCAAAACTCCTCCCACGGCCTTGATCCTGGAGGAGTCCCGGGGAGATAAACCCGCCCCTTGAGGATTCCGAGGTACTCCCTAAAATTTCTTTACATGCTTTCTTCGGGATTTATACTCCTTAGACTATGCGAGTTCAGGGTTTGCTTAAGTGTAAGAAGGTGGCCATTTTGATTGATAGCGGCAGCACACATAACTTTATTAATGACCGGGCGGCACAGCGGCTTGGCTATCACATGTGCTGATTGGGGATGGTAAATACCTCTGCAGCAAGGGTGTTTGCCCACGAGCTGAGTTGCAAATCCAAGGGCACCTCTTTGTTATAGACCTCTATCTCTTACCGAATAAAGGGGCTGATATCGTGTTGGGTATCCATTGGCCCCAGGAACTGGGTGATGTAACTTGGAATTTTCGCCAGATGCTTATGGACTTTGAATACTCCAGGCAGCAAGTTCGTATTCAGGGCTCTCCTCCCAACACATTCCATTCTGCACAGGATGTGTGCTCCTTCCGTTATGCTCATCAGGGTTTTCTCTTACAGCTTGTACACCAGAATGAAGGCCCGAGGTCTGACTTACCATTTGATATGGTTGACTTGTTGGCTACTTATTCTTTCTTCTTTCAGGAGCCTACAGGATTGCCCCTGGCTCGATCTCATGATCATTGCATCCTTATTATGGCTGGCTCCTCCCCTGCTAATGTCCGTCCCAATAGGTATCCCCATATTCAAAAAAATGAGATTGAAAAATTGGTTTCTGAGATGCTCTCTACTGGTATTATACGGCCCAACACTAGTTCCTATTCCTCTCCAGTATTGTTGGTTCGCAAGAAAGATGGTACATGGCGGTTTTGTGTTGATTATCGTGCTCTCAATGCCTCTACCCTCAAGGATAATTTTCCAATTCCCATTATTGAGGAGTTACTTGATGAGTTGGGGTCTACTAAGTTCTTCTCGAAGCTTAATCTATGTTCTGGATATCATGTGATCAGGAGACGCCCTCATGTCCCTCCATCCCTGACTTGCGCACTAAAATCATATCTCACTTTCATGACACTCCTATAGCTGGACATGAGGGCACTTTTCATACATATAAAAGGCTGAGTCAGAGCTTTCAATGGCGTGGCATCCGTAAGGATGTTCATAACTATGTGGCTGCTTGTCCTACTTGCCAGCGGGCGAAGGCTTCTACGGCGGCTCTTGTAGGATTACTTCAGCCCCTCCCTAGTCCAGAGCAAATTTGGGAGGATGTGTAGATGGATTTTACTGAGGCTTTACCTCGGGTTTAGGGTAAATCAGTGATTCTGGTCGAGGTGGATTAGCTCTCTAAATATGCTCACTTTAGCCCCTTAGGACATCCTTTTATTGCTAAGGAGGTGGCTGAGTTGTATCTTCGTGATGTAGCTAAGCTTCATGGGATGCCCTGTACTATTGTTTCGGACAGAGACCGGGTGTTCATTTCCCACTTTTGGTACGAGTTCTTTGCTCTGCAGGGTACAGACCTCAAGATGAGTTCAGCTTACCATCCTCATACGGATGGTCAAACAGAGGTTGTGAATCATTGTTTAGAGTAGTATATATGTTGTTTTGTGGCGGACAATCCTCGACGTTGGCTTCATTTCCTGCCTTGGGCTGAGTACTCCTATAATATTGCATACCATACAACCGCTGGTTCTACCCCCTTTCAGATTGTTTACGGGCGGCCTCCCCCCATTATACTAGCTTATGTGCCTCATAGAGGTAGGTGAGGTTGACCTTATGTTACAGGATTGGGGTGTCCTCTTACGCTAGCTCAAACTGAATTTGTCCAAGGTTCAAAACCACATGAAACAAGTGTATGATGGGCACCGCACTGATAGGGAGTTTCAGGTGGGCGACTTGGTGCTTGTTAGCTTCTCTCTGCACCGGCAGTTTTCACTTTATGCTCCTCCCAATTCGAAGCTTGCCCACCGGTTCCATGGCCTGTATCCCATTCTCCAGCATATTGGGTCCGTTGCTTATCGCCTCCAGCTTCCTGAGGGTTCTTTAGTCCACCTAGTTTTTCATGTTTCTTGATTGCGGCGCTTTGTGGGGGATCCATCTCGTGTGCTTTCTAGTCCGCCACCACCGCTTTTGGCTCCTGTGTCACCGCCCTTGTGTCCTTCAGCTATGCTTGACACTTGCTGCATTCGTCGGGCTGGACGTTTGATTCCAGCGATATTGGTCGCTTGGCATGGTTGTCCATTGGAGGATGCTTCTTGGATGCAAGAGAATAATTTTTATACTTGCTCCTCGGATTTTGCACCTTGAGGTCAAGGCGGTAGTGGGGTGTGGTGGATTGTTATGGATCGTAGGATTTCTTTTATTAATAGGTCTTTTGGGCTATTAGGCATTAGGAATTATGTAATAAGGCTTTAAGTAGTATTAGTTAAGCCTTTAAGTAGTATTAATAAATAAAGCCCAGGCCCATTAAGGGCATATTATGTAAGGGTTTCTCCGCCCTAATGGAGGATTAGGCAATTAATCAGATTTCTTCTTCCTTTCCCTCTCCTCAGTCGAGCCAAACTCTCTCATTTCTATCGCCATACTGGTTTACAAGTACTAGCAGGTTCTTCTCCCTCCCTTCATCCAACTTCACTACCTAAATCATCATATAAACCCCAGGATTCATAACACAAGCACGTCGTGCTTGTCCAGGTTGTGGAGGGCATGGACATTGTCGAAGGGCATCGAGCGCATTAGCTCCTCCTCCAGCCGCTGCTACAAGCCCATCATCATCACCAACTGTGGTCATCTCTGAACGAAAATGATCCAGATCCTCTTGAATCTTTTGGATCTCTATTTAATGGGTTGAGTCTTCTTTGTCCGTTGTTTCCGCTTTTCTCTGCATTGTGTCATGTATTGTCGTAATGGGCTCTGATCATTTATCCAATTGTCAATAATGGATTTTAAAATGGTTTGGATTTGCAATTGGCTTTGATTATGTTTACTCCTTGAGCTGGAGTTTCTCCAAACAAAGAGCTAGATGTTACTCAATATTTGACTATAAGTGTTTGAAGAACCTTTGTTGTCATAGCTGCCATTGCTAGCAGGACAAAGCGGCTTAAGGAGGTGGTGGACTACAGTAAAGTTTTACTGTTGTCTACAATATAATTTTACTATATACCTCTACCTGAATTTATGACTTGAGATAGAGACCCTTTGTTGGGACCAACTTGAGGTTAGGTCTGAAATGGGGTTGGGGACAGAAAAAGGAAAAATCACGTTTAAGTGAGAACTGAGCAGTAAGATTGAAGATGTCAGGGACCATTTGAGAAATAAAGGTCACCCTAAGGTCTAAGCGTGCATTTTCTCAAAAATTAACACATCAATATACTTCTAGATTCTTCAAATTCAATAAGCATCCTTTAGGGAAAGACAAGTAACAAAGTGAATAAAACATTCAAATGGCCAAATAACCCAGAAAATCATTTTCAAACAACCGCCATGAATCTACATCAATTGCAGCATATCACAAAAAACCAAAAACATCTTCATATCATCTGATCTAAAATCCCAAATTCCAAAATGTGGGAAAAAAACCCCAAGAACAAGTAAAGAATGTTGTGATCTCCGCCTCGCCGTCGCCGGTTGTGGAGAGGAGCTGGTTGGTGAGAGGACTGAGGAGCTGGTTTGTGGGAGGACTGAGGGGCTAGTCTGTGGGAAGAGTCCTTACCCTGCTCCATGGTTGGTTGCCTCGCCAGTCATGGGAGGATCTGGTCCGTGGTCACTGCCTCGCTGCCGGTCGACTCGTCTCTAAGATTGATGGTTTTGCCTCTCCGATGAAATAGGAAGAGATAGAATAGGGATTGGGAGAGCGAAGTATCCCTAAGGCAAGCAGAAAAATAAGCCCAACCCAGCCTGTAACAGTAACCCAGTCCCAGTCCCAGTCCCAAACTAGATCAAAATAAACGCAGAAAACACCAATATTTTGTAAATTTCATTGAAATTTTTGATATCATAAAAAATTTCAAAAACCTACAAAATTTTTCTGTACTGTGTGCTTTAGGCTCGCAATGGCAAAATTTTGCAAAAACTTCGTGAAATTTGTGACTGTGGCTTCTAGAAGCAATAATGTACATGCATTACGATTGTGTAAATATAGATTAGATAAGGAAAAATAAAATAAATTATAAATAAAGTATGTATCAAACAAAGGTCCTTGCATGCTATAGTTACAATATATGCTTTCAGGATCATAAAGATCATACATTACTCACACATTATTATAAGTACTATACTAACCCAAACACACTCTTAATAGGCAATTGCGAGTTTAAATCTCACAGGCTTAATGTTAGGTCATAGGTTGGTGAGGACAATGGTGTCGATGGACTTCGCACCGTGGAGTGCGCCCTTCGTATTCGGGACCAGCTTGGCATAAAAAATGTGTGAATCCGTACATATGTAATATAGGTTAAAATAAATTTTTTTTTATTAAGAAGCATGTTGTATGCATGGGACCCACATAAAAGTTTTTAGAAACATACTTATGTGGGATCTCATTTGATAGAGCTTGTCGAGAGCTTTCTTATGATACTAAGAACATGCGAATCCAAGTTCGGGTCTACAAGATATAAACTTGTAAAGTTAAAATTAACATAAAAAGACCCAAGTTATGTCAGCAACTAGTATTAGGCTCACATGTGGCAAAATTCTAAAAGAACCTAACATACATGGTTTTACTAAATTATACTCTAGTCACATACCAATTCAAACTTGTATTAAAGGGCATTATAGGAGATGTGAGGCCAATATAAGAAATTTGGTAAAATTTTATTGTCACCTTGGGCGCTTTATATAGGAGTATGATATTTTATTCTTATTATTTTATTTTGGTGGGGGTATTTTAGTCTTTTACCTAGAATGAGTCATTAATGACTGTTATTTGTTATTAATGAGTTTTCTGTGTCTGTATGTGTATGTGGCCTCTTTGTTTTGTGAATTCCCTTTTGCAATTAAGGGAGCACAAACTTACAGTGCATATGATCCCCTAGGGGTGACCTGTGTGTGTTGCCCTACTGGCAAACGTGTAAAGCTTTTATTTCATTTCCCTGTGGGTTGCGTAGTTCCCTATGAGTCCCTTAATTATTCAATTAACCTTCTCGGGTGCTACAGAAGATCAATTCTTGTCAATGGGATAAGTGAAATTAATTTCTGGCGGCCTTTCATATTAATATGGACAGAGAAAAGAGACAAGAAGCATTACTATTAATAAGTAGTTTATTCCTTATCATGGTTATTACCTATATACTGTGCCTGTTTTCTTTCTCTAATTGGCTTGCTCTACCGACAGCACCTTTTTTAGGGAATATCACGAAGGCCTTGCACTTACAGTTAAATCCTTGCTAAAACGCTCACCAACATCAGAAGCCTTGTTCTTCAGCCCCAGAAGAGGTGATTCTCTCGACAAATTCTTGGAGAAAATTGAAGAGATTGGGTTGCATTCCAGTGTAACTGCAAAGTATAACGATAAAGTGTGGGAGCTTCACATGAAATTTCTCAATGGTGTTGATTCCTCTTGGCCCAATTATGATAAGGATCACTGCTACCCTTCAATGGTTCGAATCACTTTGTGAACAAATTGCTGTGACTGTATCTTGCCTTAGTGCACACACCTTTATTCACGTTTTCCTTTTCTGCCATTGGATTGGTAGAGCATATATAGATTCAGGTTTGACTTCTCTCCACGTTTTGTACTAACAAATGATCATTATAAGGGCTTTAAAAAAGCTTGGTATGGTATTGCGAGGAATTTTGCAGATACTGTGATATCTGGATTTAAACTTGGTCGAAGCATACAACTCTTTAGAGGCGCCTGAAGCAAAATTCAAAATTTGGGGCCCTCAGCATGTTCACTCAGATGCTGTTGGTTGCTCAAATCTTGTTCTGTATGTTGAATATTAATGGCTCTTAATTGCAGCGTTTTTAATCTTTACTTTTGGTGGAGGATTTGTGTGTGGGCCAATAATTGTGGTTCATCAATCCTTATAGGAGCTAGATAATACCTCCTCATTCGTTACGTAGTTGTTCTATCTAATTATTGTTTTTAGGTGATTACAACTTTTGACACTGCTGAGTCCGGACGATTCTTTCACTTCACTTTGACATCAAAATTCTTAAGATTTAATCAATTGTAAGTGGTGACAGAGTGGATGGTGAACCTCCACCGAAAGTAGCATTTCTGATGGTTAGAGACCTTTGAAAAAGAAGACATCCATTAGAGGATCTAATAGGTGGGTGTTTTTTTAGAGAAATCATCTTCAGGCAAGAATAAAATACAAACTAATTGATGAACCAGAGAATAAAAAAGGCGATTACAGGCCCTTGGGGCCCACGACACGACAGCCACAGGCGATTGGATGGGTCTTCAAGGCCGAAGGTATTTGAGGTCAAGGGGGCTACAGGCACGATATTTCAACCTCTTTTATTCTTGTAGCAGATAGCATTGATGTAGGATGGATTAAAATGCACCAACAGGCCATATCATTGACAAGTTAGTTTGGTTGTTTGTATTGGTCACGGGCAAATGTGTGATTTGTATGGGAATCCTAATCTATAAGCCTTTTTGGAGGGCTCAATTTGAGATTGCCAATAATATGTATTCGCTCATTGCAGTTCTTTTTCGTCATACAGAGAAATGTCGGTTCCATGCCGGTTGGTATGGCCATTTCATGAGTCATGCTTCGCACTGTAGAGCCAACTCATCCTGTATTGAGGAGTAAGAGATAGGACCAGCTCAGAGAGTCTATAGTTTGTGCTCCATCCATAATGTAATTTCATATCATTCAGACAATGGAGTAGGATTCATGAGTAGAGATTGCGCACCCAGGGAAGAGGATGATGCTGCAGGTCCTATGCTATAGAACGCACTTTTCAACGAACCTTTTTTTTTATACTGCACTTTGAATAGACTTAAGCACTAATTAGCATGTTTCAGGTGCCTCATTATCGTTTCTTTTACAAGTTACCTCATTGCATTCTTCTGTTACCTCATGTCAAGTCACATTGCTGTCTGCATATGTAATATACATGGTGCCTGATGGGGATCTTATCTCGGTCCTATTTAAAATGTGATTTTTTTTAGAGTGCCCCTCCATTGTCCACCCCATTTTGGCTAGAATTGAGTGACGCATCGAAGCCTCGCTGCAGTCAAAAGCTCATTATTCGATCGAAGGATAAAAAGGAGCCTTGAATGGCTGAAAATATCTGTTTGGCAGGATGTGAACTTTTAAGGTGTGAGAATTGATTTGCTTTCTACAGGGTCTAATATGGCATTTACATTTTATCTAGGCACCGACGTTTTATAGTTTGTAGGCTCCCACACATGATTATTCAAGTACTGTAAGCACCATTCTAATTGGTAAAGCTGCTGCCAGGCAAGGATAAAGAAAGTACGCTCTTGAGGAAAGGAGGACTAACCAAACTAGCTTTTGTTTTGTAATTCAAGCAAAGGTTTATCACCCTTGCAAGAACAGATAAGAAAAATCAAATTGCCCAGATATAATTTCTTATATTGTTTCAGGTTATCAGCATCTCACTTGCAATTGATGCAATTCTAGCTTATATAGAGCTACATGTAATAGATTTGTTTTTTACAAGATGAAGTATCTAAGCCTATCTTAGAAATGAGTACCCGGTTGGGTATACTCCAAACTTCTCCAGGAATGAAAAGACCCAACATCAGCCACCAGACCCACCACCACCACCAAAATATGCCCCACATGCATTTACAACGTCGCTATTCTGGATGGAAGTGACTGGTAATTGTCCTCCATGAAAGGGAGAAGGAGAGAAGGGACCAGCTGGGCTACAAGAGAAGGAGCATGACCATGACAGCACTAGCAGTTATGAATGTAGCTCGATGGGGCAATGTGACCTTTCTCCTTGCATCTGCGATAACCAGGCCTGCAAGGAATGAAGGATTCTCTTTCCCAAGTATGACACCCCCTACTCCCCCAGTTGTATCTGTTCTTGGCGAATTTGTGGACGACTTCAGACTGTCATGCAATCCAAACAGAAAGAAATGTTAAATGTTTTTTTTTTTCTTTCAGGCTGTTTTGTTTGTTTGTTAATCAAGAATACCAAAAGGAAACCCCTTTTTCACTTCCATCTTTTTTCGTTTTTTGATTGATTTTTTTATGGACATTTTTTAAATCCAATTTATTCATGACCGGTGTATGTGATCGTGTGTGCAAATGACGCTTTTGCCCCTCATGATCATATTACTCAATGGGGCAGGTGATCTTGAATCACCTATTGGCCCCTATGCAAGCATCTAATACATATTTTTAATATATACTATTAGGGAAAACAATTTTTGTTGAGACCTGTTTATATGAATCTAGCCTCACATGCCAACTGCATGAGCATGGGGATCATGTAGTGTCGAATTTTGATCAATGACACCAATTTGCCCCTTTTGCCATTAAATCTATCTAAGCTCACAATGATGTGCGTGAGCTTATACTCATATAAATTTTTTCTAATTTTTTTATTTACTAATATTAAAAAACATAGCTAGAAGAAGTAATTAATAGTGGGGAAGTGAGCCTACCAAAGAAACCCACTTTCAGCATGGTTAACGAAATCCCCACTTTGGAAAGAAAATCCATGATAACATTAATAAGGAATCAAGTATTATTAAATAGAGAAGAGATACAAGGAACATCACTCAGTTTAACACGGTTCTTAAATAAAATTATTGGAGTATCAATCTTAATTAAATAGACTGGTCTGCATTCATCATTTATCACCATATTTAGCTATTTCTTTCTCGTGCAGTAACATAGTTTTTCCTCTCATAAATACTTATATCAAAAGAAATAAGAAACGAGCAAAGCAATGTGATTAAAACTCGTAATTTTATGCTGTCAATCTTAATTAAATACCTTGTAGATCCTGGGCAGAAGGTAATGTGATAATCAGCCCCGGTACACGTAAAAGTACTCGTAGCATCATCATAGGCGTAGCTATACGACCTGGGGCAGGCCGCCTTGAACATCTCCGAGTACTTGGACGGCCGGCAGGTTGCCGGCGACGAGAACTCCCCGCTGCAGCAGTACTCTGGCCGCCCAAAAGCCTCGCAGGCGCTCCGACACGCCTTCCTGTCTCCGACCCTCAGCTCCGGCGGGCACTGTCGGTTCAAGTCGGCCACGCACCCAGTGGCGGCACACTCACCTGCGCCGGATTTGCCACCGGAGGCGGCTACTGCCACAGGAAGGTTGTACCCGTCGACGAGGCTCACGTCGTAGAAGTCCCGGTCGTTATTGGAGCCGAGGGTGAATTCGGCGAGTGTGGCCGGCGGGGCAGCGCCGGCGCCATTGCACTCCAATTGGCCGGAGCCGCAGTCGCCGGTCGAGCAGGAGCCTTTACCGGAGGAGTCAAAATTGCACCCTGTTCGCCCCCAGAAGCGACCGGACCAGCCGGAGGGTGCCTGGAAGGAGCGGGAGCCGCCGCTGGGGAGCTCGAAGCCTGTGCTCCCCAGCCTCTGGCTGCCAGCATTGGACAGAATTCCGGGCCAGACAGTGTAGTCGCAGCTGTTAATGAAGGTGAACGTAGCCCCTGAGATGCCTATGCACATAATTCTTACTCAGTCTTGTTAGTATAAAGCACTCTACAAAATTTGCATATAAGATCAATGGTTGGCATCTATAAACAAAAACCATAAAGACCCATAATTTGAATTTCAACGAAAACAAGAAAATTAGGCGTGAGGACAATGCTTTGATGTTTATGGGCAAGTTTTACCTCTGAAGATGAAGAGAAGAATGCAACCAAGAATATGTGAAGAGGAAGCCAAACCGTTGGCCATTTTTGTGCACTTTCTTATCTCTTCATTTCTCTTGGAAAGTGAACAATAGCATGAACTAAGTTTCTCCTCTGAGCTATGAGCAGATTAGATTCACTTCATAAAAGCTGCTGCTGCATTCAGTGGGAAGAGAGGAGGAGAACGAACAGTAAGAATGAAGGCAGGGGGCTTGTGAGCTGAAAGAACATGGCAGCTGACGGAGGTTGGGTGGGGAAGAGGCCCAGCTTCACATGAATTGCGTACCGCAATGTCTCCTGCAGGGAACATCTTTTGTACCATTAATTCACGATGCTGACCCCTGCCTGAGGTGCTTCCCATCTAATCAGGAATCAGCATCTATTCTCAGCCGTTAAAAATTCCGGTGAGTGCTTACCGCTATAAAAAAAAAAAAACTATTAATGGAAAGAAATCCGGTGAAACTCTTATTCGGCCTCTTTCCACTTGACTAGTGTTCCTTTCTCTCTCACCATCATGCAAATTCCTGAATATCTCTATCTGCCCTCTGATTTCTCCTGAAACGTTAGCAAGCTTTTGAACATCTGATATGCGATTGTGAGTGTTGCATCGAAATGATTTTGATTTATGAGAGTGAAGACACTTTTTCCCAACATTTTGAGGGTTTATAGATGTTGATATGCCTTATGAGTATGACATAATCCTCATATATATCAAAGTATATATATATCAAAGATATATTTGACAGATAAGTGTGAATTTGCGTCTTAAGTTTATGAATATGGATGCCAAGCCCAGAGTTGAATTATCCAGCTTGAACAACTTGGGATTCTTTCCATAATCGAATTTGATCTAGCATGAACTCAGTCGCTAGTGTAACAGTATGTCGCTCATATTGGTAGAATGATAGAAAGTAATTGGCAGATTTATTATGACCAGGCTTGTGATTGGAGGTGGTTGGACACAGCAAAAACTGCATTCATAGATAACTAGGTAGATGGCAGTTGAGACACGCCTAAGTGGGCAAGAGCTCATACTTCACTATCAATATGTTATAGGACTTGGATCATCGACAGCATGGCTGTGACTGTTGCATAACATCTTTTGTGCCATCCGCAAGACTAGTATTGGGTACACTGAAGCATGAAGCAAGTCTGAATTATAGAAAACTGTAGGGCATTTTGTAGGGGTTAGCACTTCTTCAAGTCTTTGGAGATTCTTGTTGGTGAATGGGTTAGTTGTCTACTATATTAGTTGTTGTACCTCCATCCCTCCATTGCCTTACAGGAAAGGGTAGGGCAACCAACCTCTTAGAGCCTTCGAACTCAAGACCTCCGCTTCTTGATAGCCCTGGCCATCCCACCACCAACACTCTGTTGGTTTTATATCTGTCTTTTTATGGCTCTACCTAATTAAGTAATACTACTATGTTATGTTTGTGTATTTGGCCTAAAGCTTTGTGTGTATGTACCCTGTAGGCTTCCAGTGGTCTACTTTCTGTAGTGGGCACCGCACCATGTAACTTCTAATTAGTTGGAAAAAAAAGGTGATCATGCACCCCTTTTCAAGGTCATATACGACTTTGAAGTTTTTCAATGGCATTTACATCTTTCACTTTAACTCACATATCAATAAAAATTACATCGACCTTTTTAAACTTTGATCTATAACTTCTAGTACATGTTTTGAATCGAAATTCTAAAAGACTAGGTATACCTATGGTCCCATAAGTTGTCAAAATAATACTCCTAAATAAATAAAGACATAAAAAAACTATGGTTCCATATACCACTTTGGTCCTATATTAATTGTCTGAATTGGTTCCATAAACTAATTTACTTTATTTTGGATTTTCAATTAATGTGGGACGGGAGGAATACTACAAAATTATTCTACTAAAGGCATGGAATCATTAATATAGTATTTTACTCTGAAGAACTAATAGATATTCTTTGTTTACCATCATAAGAAGTAATCCCATGTTTCCCTCTTTTACTAGGCCGGTCTGATGAAAGGGCGTAATTTTCATAGAGCCAAGACCAAGTTGTTCTGCAAAGCACAGACCTGGAGTCTTTGCAATAGATCGTTACAAACAATAAATTTCATAATGTAATATAGCAAAAAAAGAACAGCATAATGTACCATATTTTCCATAAATGAGTTTGACAAAATTGAACTAAGTGTAAAAACATAAGTATAGCATTGCAACATTTATAATGAATTCTTTAAGAGATATGATGCAAGTAATTAACATGATTCTTTATGGACACGTCTAGCCCAACCAGGCTCCATGACTACATCCCATTATCATGTTTACATAAGACTTGAAATATGTACCATATTAGGGGCCCTATGTAGTTTGGTCTCATGCACTCAGGTGGTTTTTTCTGAGCTCTTCAGCCACAATTTGAATAACATTTTATGTTGTTTTTTTGTTAGGTAAGAGCATCTTAGGGAGACTTCAAAAATAGTTGTTAGAGGTGCTCAAGTAGTATCTCAGTGGCAAAATAAAAGCTCTAAACTCTAACCATAGATGTCAAAATTTTCATTTTAATATTAAAAAGAGAGGTGAAAAGGCAAGTGAATGAAAATGATACAAAGAAAAGAGAGAAAGTTTGATTAAATAAATAAAAAATAAAAACTCCATTTGGAGACACCAAAAATGATGCCTTGGTTGGATGGCTAATGGCGCCAAATTGGGGTGTCATTTCATCCATGCACGACGTCATTTGGAAATAACATTCCTCATTAGAGATGCTCTAAGTAAAGAATAAATTAAGCTCAATAATAGAAGGTGTTATGGGGGTGAAGTTGAGCCTAACATTTGTACACGTAATGGCCTCCAACGCAACCAATAGCCTACCCCTTTACTGAGGGCTTTGCCTATCCAACACAAGCACAATGCAGAAAAACAATAAAGAAAAAAAATCTGATTCAAAAAACCTTTAACCAGCGACCAATGCTTCCTATTTACAACAAGGCACATAAAGTATATATGCGGAATGGCCACTGCAATGTGGTTATCTTAAGAACATGGGAAGATTGGAGGCCTCCATATCACTGCACCCGTTTACGTTGGCGGGTTCGTAATTGTCTGACATGAAAGGAACATCTTGTCTGAAACAGCTCATGATCGTCCAGACTGGAAAAGTGAAGTCCTGGTTAATAGTGCAGTCCTGGTTAACAGTTACCGATGATCTAACATATAATCCTTTTTCAGGGTTAACAACAGTGCAGTTCCTAACTTGTTAGTTGTTAGGGACTGGAAATTAGACCCAAGTATGTATCCACCAGTGGCATTTTATGTCTTGGCTAATGTGAACTTTTAGCGGGTTGCAGTGTTCGCATTCATAAAGGGTTGCACAAAAGTTTGTCCGTTCATGAACTCTGATGGCACATGTTTGCTTGTGACAAGGGGAGGTGGGTACTCACATTTTTCTCATGATCTACATCTTTTCTTGTCTATGACAAACTGTGATTAGTAGCAATCTTACTTATCTCTGATAGTCTTCTCATATTGCATTTCTACTCATATAATTGCCAGTTATTATTGGGCCTAAAAGCCCCTGAATTTGACAGCTGATAATATCCCAGTTACTATAGAGACGCAGATGGAGGTAAGCTGTTGGTCCGGATGACAATTTAGCTTCTCCTCTGAAGGAGATGCAAATTTGCAAACTACACATATATGTAACATTTTTCTGCATTAAGTAATAGCTATTAGTGCAAATTCTCATTTTTTGCTGTTTGTCTCATAATCTTCAAAGTGTTTCCAGGTCAAACTGCATGGCAAAAATGGAAGGAAAACTCATCATCTTTTATCTCAAACATTCAGTAAAAGCATGAGTTAAACTGTGAAAGATTGAGCACCAATTTTGTACTCTTTTCCCAATCATGGAATTTCCAGTTTATGTAACATTACTCTCTTCATATGCAGTTGCGCTACATTTCTCACAATTGATGAGTAATTGCTTCTTGAGTTGGAAGTCCAAGTTCTACATGGAATGTGACTGCAAAACTTCGACTAATCTCTCAAGGGGATAAAACGAAAGGACACAAGAATATCAAGTTACTTAAATAAGTTGCAAACACAAAACTTAATCTGGAAGCAGAAGTTTTTAAAATTAATGATATGACAAACTTGCTAGCACGATGACGTCACTACGTCACTATGTGACTCAGTAAGGCAGTTACATTACTATAACTTACGTTTTCGTTTAGAAAATTAGTATCCATGTGCAATGAAGTTGTTAAGGTAGTCATGTGCGGGCTGCATACACAACACATGGTCTCATTCGTTTGTTAGATTAGTAGATGCATGAAATTTGGACTTATAGTTGCCTATTAAGAATTTATTTGGATTAGTAAATAACTTATAATTATATGTATGTATAGTTTTTGGTCATTATGATTCTGAAAGCATATATTGTAGCTATAACATGATATGAGACCTTTGTTAAAAAAAATTAATTATAATGTATTTTATTTTTTCTTATCTAATATATATTTACATGCATGCATGCGTAACATATATACATTCTTGTTAGTAATAATGATGTTAATTAATTGGAGCCAATGTGTATTACATGTACATGTTTTTAATGGCCCAAAGTCCTACTACAACTACGAGTGCCATTCTTCATTGCATTAAAATGTTTTAAATGAAATTAAAGTGGATTAATACGTGCATTGCTATCCAAAGCCGTTTGTTTTCCTCACGCAAGAAGAGAGTAGCGTAGTCATCCATGTTGTCAATACTTGTATGATTCATTGATTCTTGATGAACAAAAGAAAACGAAGAAAATTCTGACAAACGATGTCTAGATCAATAATTTAGACAAACAAATACAATTTCATTTTACATATAGATATATAGGGAACATTTGAATAAGGTTAAGTAGACCTTTTTTTAAGATGAAGATGAGGTTTGCCTTGGAGATAAAATATAAATGACAATGATTTGAAGATAGACTAAAGTATTCACTGGAACGGTTCTATCACATGCCGGTGCATAAGTCTATTCTTTCTCTGGCACATAAACTAAAGTCGTGAAATTACTCATCTTTTGACATGTAAAAATTGTTAAAACATTTAAATAATGAATGGACTTTGTACCATTTGACTTGTGGAATGGTTCCACTGGATAACTTCTCCATGGTAGGGCAGTGCATACTTAATGTGGACATCAACAACAAAGAATAAGGATGAAATTTGATTTTTGTTTGACTTTATCCCCCAGCAAATTGCTATATTTCTAATTCCACAAACACAATCTACATACTCAAATCGTTACTAACAAAAAATTCAAGAAAACAGAAAAAGAATGAATCACATGCGAGACATATCCTGCCATGATCATCAGCCATCCTCTTCTTCTTCAACATCTCTCTCTCACCCAGCCATTCTTCATTGGAGGTGGAGCCCACTGAAGCATCCAATGCTTGGGACATACAACATCCCAATAACATGGTCCATTTAGTCCGTTGAGGTCCACCTTATGCACAAAGGGGAGCCTCTGGCATGCCATAAGAACTTGCGGACAAGTTCTAGTTTATAGTTATTCATGACTGGGGAAAGGCTCCAGGGAGCCAGAAGGAGGCCAAAGCGGCGGCGGCGGCTACAAATAAAAGGCCACGAACGGGCATCCCACGAGGAGGAGAGTGGCTCACAAGGTCGCCGGAGCCGCCCATGAACACCATTGAGTTGTTGGCCAGCTCCACCACCTCTGCTCTTCCGCTCTGGCTGCATTAATATTAATAGGCACAAAATTATACTCACATCCACAGCATGGCCTTGTCTGGCTCATCTAAGCCCATTTAAATTGAGCTCCCTCCGTCTCACATTAATTACTTTATTTAAAATTTTAAAGTAAATTTAGTTTAATTTAATTTAATTTAAAATTTTAAATAAAACTATTAATATAAGACATAGAGAATACATAATTGTGGGCCGAGTGAAGGCCACGAGGATAATAAGGTATTTTTAAAATATTTGTCCTGATGTGGATCTAGGACCACTTTATGTAGCTCTTGATAACTGATTACCAATGTGACGTAGCTAGCTCCAATTGTGAGAAGCTAGTATACGTTAACAAATTTATCCAATTAAAACCGGACACATCACAATTGGGGTTTTGTTTTTTTTCTTTCTACAAACAAATCAAGTATGCAATACAATGACCGCAAACATATAAGGCATTTGCGCTTATCTTAATTGGGTAGGCCGTTGTGGATTGCGAAGGATCACATCCCGTGAAGGATTTGCAAGAGTCTATGGTTTTATGGAGCAAATTAAGATATACTCCTTCACTCTTTCATTTGATTTTTTAAAATAGATTAGTTTTAAATTATTTTAAAAATTAAATATAGCTATTAATTTAAGATAAATAGAGTATATATTTTCTTTATCTCATATTAATTATCTAAATTTAAAAAAATATATTTATCTCATATTACTTTTCTTATTTTATTTTATCTTTTATATATTATTTAGCGAACAAGGTAAAAAGAGTTAGTAAATGGACTAAAAAGGGTAATAAATTAAATTTCTTAAATATCTCAAAATTTCAAATATAGACAATTAATATATGATGAAGGGAGTATAATTAGACCCTCCACATCGTCGGATCATCGTCCAAGTGGGTAGCATGTGCTGATGTACTAAAAAAAACAATTTGTGTGTGGGCTCATATTAATTTTTTTTAATTATAAAGGTCATTTACATGCAAGCTCATACCAAGTTTTTTTTAAAATAAATTAAAATGTACCATAGCACATTTTGCACCATTGGATTGAGATCCAACCACACACATGTTCTAGGAGGCTGGCGAGTTATAAGAAGAGTTTTGTGTGTATGAGTAGACTCTATTTTCTATCGTATTTAGATTTAATAATGCACATAACTCAGGAATTAGGCAAGTAAACTTGCCTCTTGCAAATCCAATCTCTCAAAGACCAGCCACATATATAAACCAAACTCATTTTAGTTAAGATAAATCTAACCAAAGTTATAGCTTCAGCGCTTATTAGCCTCTGGCCGTAAGTTTATAGGGTTACCAGTGCTACATGTACAACGCTGGCTAGACAACCTCTATAGTTAGTTATAGAGGTCATTTTGTTTATTTTGAGGGCAACATATTGATGCTCCATTAAAGCCGACAGTGCAACTGCCTGCAGATGAAGCCCAAGTCAATTCGGTTCCATGTTATCTGGGCTATGGTGTGTGGCGCACGACGGTGATCTTAGGCCCATAGAGGGACGGAGGGTGTAAATACCTGGAAATAGCAGGGCAGAAGGTGATGACGTAGCCGGCGGCAGCTGCGCACGTGAAGGTGCTCGTGCCGTCGTCGTAGGCGTAGCTATACGCATGTGGGCATTTGCGCTTGAAGAAGCGGGAGTAGGATGTCGGCTTGCACGTGCCGGGGCCCCCGTACGCACCGCTGCAGCAGTACTCCGCCGCCCCGAACGCCTCGCAGGCGCTTCGGCACGCCACCGCCTCCCCTCTTTCGCCTTCTCCTCCTGCCACCACCCTCAGCTCTTCCGGGCACACCCCATTGATGTCAACCATGCAGTCTGCGGCAGTGCAGTTTCCGGCCTTCCGGCCCCTGGAACCATGCTGGGGGACCACCGAGAGGGGGAGGTTGTAGCCGTCCACCAGGCTAACATCGTAGAAGTCGAGCCCCCCGGCTCCGTTTAGGGTGAACTCAGCTAGGGTCGCCGGTGGAGTGGCGCCGGAGCCGGAGCATTCCACTTTGCCTGTGCCGCAGTCACCAGTGAAGCAGGTGAACTTGCCCGCGGAGTCCTGCTGGCAGTAAGTCCGGCCCCAGAAGCGGCCGGACCAGTTGCTCGGTGTAGAAATCTTCCTCGACTCACCCTTCGAGAGGGAAAAGCCGGTCGACGAGAGAGGCGGCGTGCCTGCTCCGGAGAGCGCCCCCGGCCAGACGGTGTAGCCGCAGTTGTTGGTCAATGTAAAAGTAGCTGAAAACACACCTAAACAGAAAACAAAACAATCAACACAAACAAAAAAGAAGAAAACTACCATCAAATACCTGCACTAGATATCTGTAAATCTATATAGCTTATGAACAAACCTGAGATGAGTAGGAGGAGCTCAAGGATGAGGAAGCAATGGAAGTGACACATAACTGTTGCCATGTTTACATTAAAAAGGAGATGACAGGAACCAATTGAGAAGTGTGTAGAGGAACCTATTTTGTCACTCCCTCTGTTTCCTTCAAAAGAGATAGAGAGAGATTAATGGCTGCTAAAGCTTCCCCATCTTACATCGTCGACCTTAGCCCGTCTGAACTAGAGAGGGAAATGGAGTTGGATGAATGTAGATAATGAGTGGGGGAGAAGAAGCATTTAAAAGGATGGCCGGCTGACGTTGGCTGTAGGGAAGGGACAAATATCCCGAAGTAAGCTCTCCAAGGCCCAAGCCATCGCTTTAGCTTGTAGAAACAGCTTATTAGCTAAGCTAGGAAGCCTTGCAGGCTTGCAGCTGGTGAGCAGCTGAGAATTTTTCTCTTTCGGAGACCAATCTCTGTCATTACAGCTTTCAAGAGTTTAAGGCGGACTCATGCCACATTTGCTACTTAATTTGACTGCTGGGTTTCAAGCCTTCAATTTTTTTTAATCTCAGGCGGCCATGGCAGTTTATGTTTGTTCCAACTGCCATGGACCTTCAATCCGGTTTGTCTTGAATGAAATTCTTCTGGTTGTTTTGAATTGAGCTCCTCATGGAGACAAAGCCCATAGAACTTGGGGACATTGCCAGGATCAGTGAGCAAAAATAGATGAGTTTTAACGCATGGACCCAGAAACCTTACTAGACAAAGAGTTGAAACTATCAGTGAGGAAAAGTAGATAGCTTTAACGCATGGACCCAGAAGCCTTACTAAAATGTAAATTGTTCAACTATCAAACCATGGTCAGGGTGGGGCCCTGTGAGTTATCTGTATAGTATTATATATGGGGACCCACATCATGCGCCTGACGTTGCCACACATGTTTATGGGCATGCCTAGAAATGTTGATTGATGAGCCAAGTTCATGCACCAACAACCTAATCAGGCAAAAGTGAGACATACGAAATCATATGCAAAGGCAACTCGGCAAGGGCCTACCTAAAGAACTCTCCAGAATTAGGGCGGCCAATGGTAGCGTATGGGGTGGGTATAAGGCTTTACGTATATTTATACCCGCTTTTCAAAATTTTACCTATGCTCTACCTATTACCTATTTATCTAAACATTACTCGTATTTTATTCATTACCTAGGGCAAAGAGTAAACGACCAACCAAACAACTGAGTTTAACAACAATTGCAAAGTTCAAAATTAACAATTAAAGAAGGTAAATTTTCATCATAAGAAATATACCCGGAAAATAAAACGTATGAAACCAAAAGGGCGGCTGCTAAATAACATGTAAAACTCGTAACTACATGATCATCTTGGCCGCTAATTACTGCTTCAAAGAAGCCACTCTAATCCATTATGGAATCTGGTCCGATGCCACAACACCTAGTGAAGTGTCAGTTAAAACATGCAGCCAAAGATGGCTTCAACATTTTGCAACACTTTAGCTTCTATCATCTTCTCCGCTCTTCTTCTCCTTCAGCAGATTAGAAAATGAGAACCATAGTTCCCTGCATATAAATCTTCTTAAGGTGAAGATTCCTCCAATTTTCAAACCTAATAGAAGTTCTCTAAAATTATTATCTAACTACAAGGTCGGTGTTGCTGTAAGGTTTTGAATTTAACTACTGGCAAAAGTCAGTTTACACATTGTTGAGTTGTCTAATTGAGCAATGGTGATCCAGATTACTAGAACAACTGTATTCTGATCACTATTTGTTGTGATGCATACAAGAGTATCATAGAAAATTCCCATTACACCTTATATATACCTAAAGCTTACATTTAGAGAACTTTGGGCTTGTCAATCACCCCAGCACTCGTCAATTGCCAGCAACAGAGATTGGGAGAAAGCAGGTCAGGGCAGCAGAGGGAAGAGTGGAGAGTGGAGAGTGGAGAAACCCTGCAAGTGCAAGTAGCTGTCAGTCGATCCAAATGGAGGGGGGCATAGGTACACTTAGGGTCATTGACTCACTGCCTTACCATCTTAAATCCCAAAATAAGTCAAATCGGTAATATTAACACTAAAATTATATAATAATAATAAAATTAATTAAAATAAATCAGATTAGGGTTAGGGACCTTACATAGGGTCATTACCTTACCCGGGTAAATACGAACAGCTAGACCAAATGGGCAAATTGCCAATATTGAATATGCTATGTTATATGAATGGGGTAACGGGTAAGGAGGGATTACCTATACCCTACCCAGTTAATAAAAGGGCAGAAAATATTACATGCATAATTTACACATTTATAAATGATTCATTAGTGAATTTCAGGTCGGCAGTCGGGTGAGCTGGGTATATAGGTATCCATTGACAACCCTATCTAGAATACAGCTTGGCTCATTCACTGGAAATGTGTGAATGGGTACCATCTTGGGCATAATTTGGCATTATAGAGAACTCAGGTATGGTTTGCCTATGCGGGACTTAGCAACATAAAGTTAGATCAAACGTTTGAACATGAATATTGTGGTCCTCAACAGTCTTAATTGCTGGTGATGCGATATATCCTCCGATAGTGGCTGCATAAACCTAACATAATGAAGAATTGAAGCCGTCTGGGTGGTTTGTGGTCAGGGGGACCGTTGTTTATTTATTGGCTTTCACTTCTACAATAAGACTTAAATTACTTGTTGCACTGGTTGGTCTTCTCTTGGTTGTAGTATTGAGGGTGTGTGAGTCTTACCTATTAAAAAAATAACTTGTCTTAAATGTAAAACTACAATAATTGTATAATCTGCCAACTTTCTGATTGTACGGTAAAAAACCTAGGGCAATTAGGCCCCTTAACAAGGTGGCCCCAATGTAGAGGTGGTGCCTAATTTGTCCATTATGAACGGAAGCTTTATTCACCAAAGAGGAAGTACCAATTACTTTGTACAGATCCAGAATCATAATCATTGTAGGCTCTGTTCTCAGAACTAAACAAATATCCTCACGGTTTCTGCAGCTCACTTATCATGCATAATTAGGTTCATCAAATTGTTAGGTCAAATCAACTGCCAATCATACCAACACCCAGAAAAGATGCTTAATTCACACTAAAACAGTTCCAACTCTCTATATTTTCATACATACAGTCCATGATCCCTTACTTTTTTGGAAACCTAGATTATAAAATCTTTCTTCATAAATTAGCTTAAACATTGGACCAGTTAAATGAGAAATTATAAAACAAGCATGGAAAATCCTTGAAAAGTAGAATGGCAATATTGCTCTAAGCTGCATGGCTTCTAAAGGCATTCAAATTTGCGAAATTCCATGAACTTTTGCTATGTAATACATTAAATCGTTGTGCTACTAATGATATATTCCATGGAATTGTGAATTTGTGATTATCTATGTACAACAGGTATCCTAGCTGAATATATGTGAGTAGGGAAGACAATGCATGGTCAAGTTGAGTGCCTTCAAGCTGCATCTTTGCTCAAGCAACGGCCGGCAGACTGCAGTGCAAGCTCTAAAGAAAAGGTCTATAAAGCATGACATCAAATCCTTCTTTGTTTGATAATTGTGCCTTTGGTTGTTTGTTAGCTAATCATGGCCAGGGTAGCAGTGAACTACTAATCAAACGTTGACCCTTCATGACGCCCGGTGATCATCACTTCTGTGTTGATAAGTTTTAATCTGGTGTGATGCATATTTGTGATGAAGACTGGGCCAGCATTACTAGATGACAAAGGTGCCGGCGAGAGCATATGCCGACTGAACAGACATGCATCAACTGGTAGCCAAGAGAGGCTCTGACAAAAGATTGAAGTGCTGGGCTATTTGGTCTCTGTCTCGTTTAGGTTAATCTTGCCCTGGACGGGTCCTTAACAGTAAGGATGTTACCCACCGCACCTTCATTACTCAAGAGGCCTGTGGATAAGATATGAAAAGGAAGTTCCAGTTACTTGAAACCACTCCAAGCTCTTCAAGCTAATAAGAGGTCTTGACTCTTGAGTGAACTGACCTACGCTTAACCTCGTATCAGAAGTTTAAAATAATAACGCTTAACTCATTAAGATTATTAAAAATACTCGTGATTATTGTGGGTAGGAATGTGCCCCAACAGTTTGCTGATTACAGGATTAGAAAGGTCTCCTGAACATAAGTTGAACAATATTAGCCTTTGGTCCCTTGGATTTATCTTGAAGAACAAATAGAACTCGTGAAGACAGGAGGGCAACAACCTAGCCAAGGACGGGAAGAAGCAGGTTCTTTTTCTATATCGATGGAGGGAAGAGGCAAATACTGAGAAGCAAAAGAATTGGGAATATGTACGCATCAAGTGGTCGCCTTGTATTCCTCGGCCAGTGGGTCTCTTAGTCATCACAGTAACTACAGTTGGATTTGTTAGGCAACTTTGTCTTTTATTCGTACTATCACATGTTTATACACGAAAATGTAGTCACATACATCTTGTTTGTCGTGATGTCCCACATTGCACAACTTTTGTTCCATTACAAGATATTTTATCACATATATCTTGAAGATAATAAATTGAGGAGCTGTACAATACTTACAGGTCTCAATCAACGGTCCATTTGTTTTGAACCATAAATTAACTGAAAGTGACGAATGATAAAACAAAAAAATTATAGCCATCTTCAGAACAAAACTCATTCTCATTCAACGTGGTACCTAAACGAACACTTAGATAAATTAAGCCTCCTCCCCTGACAGAGTGTGCTGGGCAAGTCTTTGTAGAAACCGAATGAGAGACTTCCTTGCATTTTTTGATGCAGTTGAATCAACAACTTCCCCACTTTCCTCAAGATGTGCTTCTTGCGTCAAATGTACTCTCCGGACAAGCTTACGAAGCTCCTGCAGTACCATCAAGTCCCACCCAATAGGTGACTAAAGATGCTGAGTAAAATAAATGATCTTGTCTAATTTGCGCTACCACTAGTATCAAGGTACTCGCACACCATTTCAGCGAGTAAAATAACACTAAGCAGAG
Source organism: Saururus chinensis (assembly GCA_035235625.1). NCBI lineage: Eukaryota > Viridiplantae > Streptophyta > Magnoliopsida > Piperales > Saururaceae > Saururus > Saururus chinensis. The sequence continues at coordinate 36,740,829 of CP141141.1, forward strand.
CACTGTATGAGCATTTCTATTTGTGAGGCATGGGCTGGATCCAGCTTTTCACTTGAGACATTCTGCATCCTGATTCATTACTGGATATGAAGTGCCCCCTATTTGTGCTGCTCATACATGGCTTTCTAAATGCTAAGTTAGAAAGCACTTCATATACAGTACAGCTATTAACAGGCATAAAATTATGTAACAAAACGTTATCAAAGACATTATTCCATAAATGTGGTTGGAAATCTAGAATTTATCCTCTTGTTTTAGCAAAGGATTCGTTGTAGATCAATGTGTGACTTAGAAGTCAGATAGATTGGGAAAGACTGGCACTAGTGGCACTGCATATGCCTAGCTTCTAATGTAGGTTATCAAAAACTGTATGCATAAATACCTGTCGATCATACTCAATGGTGTGAATTGAATATACTTCATTAGTAATAGATGAATCCCTGTCAATCAAGCCCCCAAACCACCTTGCTGCAACTTCAACACATTCAGAAGACACCTAGGGAAAAATAAAAAGTTTAAAGTGGTTAACTATCCAATGCCTTGGAAATAGTTGGAATATAAAAGTATGACAACCCTTTACATAGTGCTTGGCAGAATGAAAGAGTTAAACCATATGATACAGTTCGAGTATTATATTAAACATATACGGCTTGATTAACTTTCTCTGAATAAAAATTCCATCAAGCAACTTGTTAGAAACCAAGTTGCCTCAAAAGCTTGAGCGGTTAAAGAATGGCCCACAATGCATATCAGGCCCAGACCAGCCCAAACAGATAAATGCACACAAACTAGACAAGCACATTATACAACACCCCTCACAGGCAAGCACAATTTGAGAGATACAGGTGCTTGCACGTGCACATAATATACATAGGCACGGGTGCGGGATCAAAACTGAAGCCAACTCTAGGTTCAACTAACATGTTAGAAACCAAGTTACTTCAAAAGCTCGAGCTAACAAGGAACAGTCCAACAATCCATATCAAGCCCATACCAGCCCAAACAGACATATGCAGACAAACTAGATAGAAAAATTATCCAACACAATTATGACCTTCATCCGATGGGACCTAAAATAGAGGACCACAAACAATCTTCTTGGAAACAAAATAATACAAATGGCTAACTTAATATACACTCCCTCAGTCCAATATTAATAGCTATATTTGGAAAAATGGTAGTTTTTATTGAATGGTGAAACCCACATCTAAGAGAAGGGAAAACAAGCTTATGATACTCTTTTTTTAGTACCTAACCATTTAAATTGAATAAAATGGAGCTATTAATATGGAACAATTTTTTTTGCCAAATGGAGCTATTAATGTAGATAGAAGAGAGTAGATAATATAAATAAGCATTAACATAATTTCTGACGTTTACACAAGCATGGTAGTGAGCACTACCCTCGAGAAAAATTCATAGACCAAAGTAGACATGTTTGTTTGCATGTGCAGATGATGTAGAATTTATCCAAAAACTGGCCTCAACTTAGCTGCAATTGAGTTGTACAGGCTTAAAGGAGGAAAAACTGTATGTGACATGTGAACACAAGAACCTTGGCCTCATATGAAATTTAAGCATCGTCATCATACCTCTTCATCAGAATTAATTTCTTCTTCATCTTTCCCGTTCTCCTCAACAGTCTGATTTTCTCCACCAGCCAAACTTTGCAGTTTTGAAAAATCACCATCTTTTGATGCTTGAATTAGAGCATCCATCAGCTCAGGTTGCACATTCCGCAGTAATCTTCCTAATATGCAATGTAATGATCACCCACAAAACGAACTAGATATTAAAGAAAAGGAAGTGTAATGAAACAATTAATAGCATGAGCATGCATCTAAGATCTAATTGTGCTGATTCAAAACTGTGACATTAACTCTGGAATTCATGTGCAGTAGCATTATTTTATATCTCATGGAATTAAGGTCATATCATTAGCAAGTGATAAGTGGCACTGATGTGGAAGATTGCAATTACCAACCTTCACTTTTTAAGCGGATTGATACATCTTAAATACTGAGATTCACATGACTAGATCATGAAAGCTAGAAATAGGGGAAAAAATGAGGAGCAAATAAATTGCAATGTCCCCAGAACCAAAGTGTTAAGTCATCATATGCTGGACATGGGCAAGATGCCAAATATACTGCAATTAAGTCTCAGATTTAGGTGTACTCATGACATCCATTACTCTCACTGCAATTCCCAAGCCCAGATATAAATAAAAGATAGCAGTGAATGTACTGAAGAAAAAGAAAACGGGGAAATAAGTAGCATTGAATTGAAAAAGGTGCCAAAAAATCTCACATCCTGCGCACAGATAGCCAGCATCCGCTGACCACCAATGGAAACTGCCGTCTATGTGTACGTGCCTGTCTTATTTCTCATAGTACTAACTAATGCTTTAAAGATTCTTATTTTCAAATTCAAGGAAAGTGGTGTGACAATTAATAGCTGATACTTACTAACAACCTAGTTTCTGCTACAACTGGGATGGGGAACAGTAGAACTGCCAATCATGTGGAGATGAAGAAGATACTGGTAGCCACCACTGCTAATATATTAATTACCAAGAGTTATTCAGAAGTTGAAATCAATTTCATGTACAAATTCATACAGTAGTCAGTGTCATCATAAGAGGATTTGTTAAACCCCTCAGATATGCTGACAGCAGTAAAACCTGCTATTTTTATTATTCCTATAATATAAAAAAGGGATACATGAAAACCTAAAAATAAATAACAAATCTCTGTAAAAAGAAGAAAATGATTAATAAACAAAGTTTTGTTCTCCAGATGTCGCTTTATTCAGATAGTATAACATAACAATAATTCTTAGAATGAGTCTATATGCACCCCAATAATCCCCTCTGTACCCCAATAACCCAATAAACCCCCTCATAAAATTATAAGTAAAACAGGGTACTGAGGGGATTAGTAAATATAACATATATCCAAAAAAAAGAGTAAAGAATGATTACCCCGAACTTTGGGGTCAATGCTTTCATTCAAATAACTAGGGTACAATATGTAAACGTGCAAGCATAATAGCCCATGTTGAGGCCCAGTTGGCCCAATGACTCTTCCTCACAATCCATTATACTCCAGCTGGCTGGAAACCGTGTTTATCTTCATCTCAAGGTGATATAATTTGTATCTTGATTGGAATAGCTCATGATTGGTAATCTATTGCTGTGATGGTTTGTTCAATGATTTGGCTCCATGATTTTCTCTTATGACGTTTTGTAACTTGTAAACATTTCTGTATTCATTGTATAGTGTACTTTATTTATATTAATAAAATGATCAACCCCAAAGTGAGCAAAAAAATTCTTCACATGGTAGTGGGCCAAAGCGATTCTTCTTCTTCTCAGCATTGGTCCATGGCTTCTTCAAGCTCCACCACTTCACCCTCCACTACAGCCCCGTCTCCCTATCCCGTTGTCATATCCATTCAACAAGAAATACCTTAAACTTGCCCGGTCAAACTATCTTTTATGGCACACTCAGGTTCTTCTGATTATGCGAAGCTATGATCTCATGGGCTTTATTCTTGGCACGATGTCCACACGCACTGCTGCTACTATCAACGCTGAGTTGAGGCAATCGACTTGCCATGACCAGATGATGGTCAGTTGGCTAAACCACTCTCCCTCTGAAGTAGTCTTGACTCTTGTTGGTAAGAGACAACTCATGACCTTTGGGTCTCACTGGAATCCTTATTTGGCGCTCAAGACTTGTGTCAGAATTCAACATCTTAAAATTAAACTTCAGACCATGACCAAGAGCTCCCTAGCAATGGCCAAGTATGTTGAGCACACCAAATCCCTTGATGTCTCTCTTGAGCATGCAAGCAAGACTGTTGACAATGATGAAATGGCTTTATGGATTCTTCAAGGTCTTGGCTCAGAATATGATCCTATTGTCACTGCTATTAGTAAACAACGCAAACCTTCGTGGTATAGGTTTGCTTCTTGACTATGAATTATGCCTGTCCTTTGCGGTCAATTCCTCTTCAAATTGTAGTGCTTTCTATGCTTTTAGACCATACGCCAAGTGTGTCTCTCGCATGCAGCTAGTCACGACCTCATGGTTGTTGCTCATTACATGGTGGCAATACTCCTTGAGGGCGTAAATCCAATTCCTGCTGGTCATCGGGAAACCCTTTCTCAACCAACCTGTGTCTCTTGCTTAAATCGTTGCACAAATAATTTTTACTCCGCTCATCAGATTACATGTTTCAAGTGTGGCAGACCCAATCATCATGTTTCTATCTGTAAAGTACCTGATGATGAGATTTAAGACACCACCCAAACTTCAATGCTATGCAAATTCCGGACCAGCATGATGATGCTTTTTGGCTTCCCGACACCGGAGCAATGCAGCATATGACACCCTCTGAGACCCTCATCTCTTGTATGCATACTTATGATGGTTTTCAAGATATTATGGTTGGGAATGGATCTTGTATCGTATTACTCATGTTGGCTTTTCCATGTTTACGCCGTAAGAAACTTTGACTCACCCTTTTGAAAGTGCAGAAGGATCCCTCCAGGCCAGCGAATGTGGAGTCATGAAAATGAGAGATGAGTGTAGTGCACAGATGAGTATTAGGGGTCACCCCATATGGTCCTTCCAGTAAAGAAAATCACCCTACAAAACAAAAGAGGGTAAGCAAAACGGGTCCGCCCACAAGCGGTCAAACATATCTTGGGCCTCCAAATCTTGGGCATACACCTGCTAAGTTCTTGCAAAAAAGGGAAGACTGGACTACATAATGGCAAGGGTTGACCAATGGCACACTGGCACAAAAGGGCATCGACAACTATATTTTCGGAGCCCTTGTACACCAGCTCATAATCATACCCCAATAATTTAGAAATACAATGCTGTTGGGCAGGAGTAGAGATCCGTTGTTCTGAGAGGTACTTGAGCAGCTGATGAAAGGAGGAAATTGTAGAGTTGAGAAGGGAAGATAAGGAAGGCTAGACGAAATGGGAAAAATTAGGATGATAGCTTAGGATGGATCAACGAGAAGAGGGATAATCAAGGGTTGAGCCAACAAAGAACTCACAATTCTCTTCAATTCATTGCCTCTTGAGATTAGGGCCATGTCTTACATTTAAACGAAATCCTAAATGGGCCTAAACAACTAGCCTAAAAGCCCATTAAAACTAATTACATAGAAATTACAAATATCTCCCATTAATTTCGTAATTATTAATAACTCCCTAATCACCTAGCTTAACTACTAATAAAGTAAAGTTATATCAAATGAGCCTCTAAAATGGGCCATAAAATTCCACCAATGCTTCTACATCACCATGTCCTTGAGGTGGGCTTCCGCTCTTGGGTTGTAGAGAGAGTAATCGCGATAAGCAAATCCATGAAAATGTGGTATGAGAGCCCACTATTGATCTGGTGCAGATGTGTAGTCACTTGAGTGCAAAATACTAGTATGTTGAGATCCACAATATTATAACCCCGTAGTGGGTATAACTGGGTCTTGTAGAAAGCAAATGACCATGAAATGACCTGTCAAACAGTGAAAACAGGAGGCGGATCGGTGTAAAAATGAAAAAAATGGCTTTGATTTGCTAAACCTGGATTTAGATCAGATCCGACCCGGTTTCTAGAAATCTGAGGGAGTTGGACCAGATCCAGGTACGATGAACCTGCTTTGGACCCATTGCAAGAGACCTTTCTGGAAAACATACTCCATCTTCCTCGCCAAGCCCTAGCGCTGCCAAGAGGAACTCCATCATCATCGCCTAGATCTTCCTACACAGTCCAATGCCAAAGAGGATGGTAGGAAAAGTTGTGGACGTTGAAGATTTGATGTAAACCCTTGAGTTTATACAGTCAAAACAGTGGGAAGTTGGATGAACAAGGGAAGAGTAACCCTATGTGACAATTGTCTTCAGCAGGGTGAGAGAAGAGAGAGCAGGGTGAGAGAAGAGAGACCGAGATAAGGGACGTGCGAGGAGCAGGGAGAGACTGAAGATAACTTTTCTCGTTGATTTTCCAAGAGGGCAGTCACCCTTTACATAGCTGTAGAGATTCCAAATTAAACCTTAAGACAAATAAAGGAAACTGCCTAAAGAAGGAATAGCATAAATAATACTGTTGAATGAAGAAATAACATAAATAAGAAATTGCCTAATTTAAAACATCCTAATTACGATCCATAACAATTCACTACGCTCCGCTACTACCTTGTCCTCAAGGCGTGAAATCGGGGTAACGGGTATAGAAAGCGTCCTCGGAGATCCATGAAGTATCCTCTGAAGAACGGCCATGCCAAGCGACCAAAGTGGCAGATGCGTTGAGTATCAATTATGGCAGCAGGAAGGGAGGAGCTGCTGGCAGAAGAAGCGGTGGTGGGGGGCTCTGAGTAACACGAGTAGGATCGCCGACAAAGCGTCAAAGTGTGAGATATGAAAGACCGGATGACCTGAGATCCCTTGGGAAGGTGAAGGCGATAAGCGACAGAGCCAACCCATGCAATGACGGAATAAGGACCATGGAATCAATGAGCGAGCTTGGAGCTCATAGGCTGATATAAAGATGTCTATCAGTGAGGCTGGAAACTAACATAGACCAAATCCCCAAATTGAGATTCCCAATCACTATGACAACGATCATAAACTTGCTTCATATGGTTTTGAGCAATAGACAAATTCTCTTTGAGTTGGCGTAAAAGAGCATGAAAAGCTCGATAAGGGACATACACCAGAATCGTGGGAGGGTCGCGACCGTAAACCACCCGAAAGGGAGTAAAATCAACAACAATATGAAAAGTTGTATTATAAGAAAATTTCGCCCATGGAAGGAATTGAAGCCACTTGCATGGATTGTCCCCAACAAAACAGCAAAGATACTGCTCAAGGCAACGGTTGCCTACTTCAGTTTGCCCGTCTATCGGAGGGTGATAAGTAGTACTCATTTTCAAGGACGTGCTCTAAAGGGTGAAGAACTCTTGGCAAAAATAAGATAAAAATACGATTGCGGTTAGAAAACTTAGCCACATCTCGAACATAAATCTCAGCAATTTCTTTAGTTGTGAAGGGATGCGCTAGGGGGCTAAAATGAGCATACTTGGATAAGCGATCCACGACCAAAGTGAATAACAGATTTACCTTGAATCATGGGTAAGGCCCCAATGAAATTCATAGAAACGTCCTCCCAAATACGACCAAGGATAGGGAGGGGCTGAAGTAGATTGGTGAGAGACGTGGTGGAGGCTTTGGCACATTGGCAAACTTGACAAGCCGCGACATAATCATGCACATCATGGCGGATGCCTTGCCATAGAAAACTCTAACTCACGCGCTTGTAAGTGCAGAAGGAGCCCTCATGTTCAGCAAAAGGGGAATCATCGAAATGAGAAATAATAGTAGAGCGGAGCTGAGTGTTAGGAGGAACCCAAAGACGCTCCTTCCAATACAATAACTCGCCTTGCAAAACAAACAATGGTGAACATAAAGGATCAGCTTGCAAGCGACCCAATAAATACTGTGCACCTGGATCCTAGGAGTATGTTTGGCGAAGAAGGTCCAGAAAAGGAGCCTAGGCGATAGCAAACTAGCAGGATAGAGCATCAACGATGGTGTTCTCAAAGCCTTTCTTGTAAACTAACTCATAATCATACCCCAAAAGTTTTGAAATCCAACGTTGTTGGGCCAGAGTAGAGATACGTTGTTCCAAGAGATATTTCAACGGTTGATGATCAATACGAATAACAAAGTGACAACCTAATAGATAAGGGCGTCATTTCATCACTGCATGGATAATGGCTAGCATTTCACTCTCGTAGGCAAAGTGAACGAGAGCGACCAGAGAGGGCCTTGCTAAACAAAGCAATAGGGCGGCCGGCCTACAACAAGACAGCACCCAAGCATGTTACGGACAATGTGAAAAGTCAGGTAAGGCAAGCACAAGGGCAGTCGACATGGCTGACTTCAAGGCGTCAAAGGCAACCTGAGCCCATGGGGACTATTGGAAGGAGCCCTTTTTGAGCAAGGCTAGGAGTGGAGCGGCGATAGAGCCATAATTCGAAATGAAGCAACGATAATATTTTATTAAGCCCAGAAAACCCCCTAAAGCCTTTGGTGACAAAGAGACATGCCACTGACTTTGGCTAGGTCAATCAACATGCCATTGCCCATGATAAGATGTCCCAAATAATCTATTTAAGTACTGCCAAATACGCACTTGGAGCGTTTGAGAAAGAGGGAGTGTTGCTCCAATAGCATAAAGACACTGAAGATGTGAAATGTGAGACTCCCATGAAGGACTATACACAAGGATATCATAAAAAAAACACCAGTACAAACTGGCACAAATACAGGCGAAATATGTCATTCATAATGCTTTGAAAAGTGGAAGGAGCATTAGTCATACCGAAAGGCACGACCAAAAATTCGAAGTGCCCATCATGTGTGCGGAATGTTGTCTTATGAATATTAGTAGGATGCATGCAAATCTGATGATAGCCAGAGCGTAAATTGAGCTTGGAAAAATAATGAGACCCGCCCAATTCATCCAATAACTCTTCAATGATCAAAATCAGAAACTTATCCTTAAGGGTGATGACATTTAAAGCTCGATAATCAACACAAAAATGCCAAGATCCATCCTTTTTGCAAACCAACAGAACCGGAGAGGAGTATGAACTCATACTAGGCCGAATAATACCGGTATCCAACATCTCGGAAACTAACCTTTCAATTTCATTCTTTTGAATTTGAGGATACTTGTACGGTCGAACGTTGGTAGGAGGAGCGCCAGCTATAATAGGGATATGATGGTTGTGAGAACGGAGGGGCGGTAGGCTGGTTGGTTCGACAAAGAGAGGAGAATAGTTGTCTAACAAGGCCACCAAATCCGGTGGGATCTCAGGTTGGTCTAATAGCTCTGAAGAAAGAAGCTAGAGAAAGATACCCTCGTGAGTGCATCGGAAGAACGAGCTAAGGTCTTGGGCAAAATGAAGAGTGCCAGGTGCTAACCCATGAAGACGTACACGTTGCCCCTACAACTCAAAGTCCATAATCATCTCTCAAAAGTTCCAAGTGACATCGCCCAATTCCTGCAACCATTGGACGCCTAACACAATATCGGCACCCTTGGTTGGCAATAAATAAACATCCATGAGAAAGGCATGATCCTAAATGTGTAACTCTACACGATGGCACACCCCTTTGCAACAGAGGTGTTTACCGTCGCCAATCAGCACATCGAAAGGAGTGGAGTCCGACATATGGCAACCCAAACATTGGGTCACCTTATCGTTAATAAGATTATGTGCTACCACTATCAATAAGCACGACCACCGATTGTTGTTTAAGAAGACCCTGAACATGCATGGTCTGAGGGGTGTAGGTGCCTGAAAAAGCATGCAAGCAAATTTCTGAAAGAATATCATCAACAGCCGAAGAAGAATTAGAAGCATTCCATCATATAGCATCATCCCATGACTCCTCTAATATAAGAGCGGTGGGGGGAGTCTTGCAACTGTGGCCTGGCAAGAAGAGCTCATCACAATTAAAACATAATACTTTTGAACGTCACTCCTCCATCAGAGTTTGAGACAAACGCCGAAATGGTATCGAAGTGCCTGGAATGGTACCGGAAAGCTGACGGCCACATTCTGGAAGACAATCCAGATTATAGCTCATTAAAATCTGCATAGTTATTTGGACCAAATAGGACACAATTCATTAGTGAATTTATGCCATGTAGGATTGAGTACCTCTCATTCAAAATATTGATACCAGACTAAGGCATCACTTTCGAGATGGAAGGCAGCAATGTGAAGTTTCTCCATATCAGCAACGGCCCCTTGATAAGTGAAATTTTTTTCTGCTCGGTAGACCCAATCAATAGGGTTATCTTCACCACTGTATTTGGGGAATTGCATCCTGGCAAAGGCGTGGTTCAGCGGTACATACGGATCGGGAAAAATCCCCGCGTGATTCAAGCTGGTCATAATCGGCAAAATTACCCTCCTCGAACCCGAAACCGAAATCTTGGTTCGTGGGCACAAAATCCCGACACGTCCGTGGAAAATTTTGGTGCGGAGCTGTTACTGTTTCTTGGTGTTGTGGCAGTGGAACGGGGCCGAGTGAGTCTTGGTAGCACGTGCACATCAACCCACCGGCGGCTGGCGGAGGGACCACCACAGCAAGCAATTGGCTGACCGGTGCAAGTGGCTATTGGCTGCCCAGTGCGGTTTGCAACTGGGTGCCCTGCACTAATGCTGGCATGCTGCCCTATGCGTGTGGCAGCTGGCAAACCGGCACTTGCAGCGGTTGGAAGAGGGGTGGGGCGCGGCGAAGGGGGAAGGATGTTGCAACTCACACTGGCATCATCTCGCTCCAGAATGGCCATGGAAGATGCTCTTGTGCAGTTGTCCAAGAGACACGCAAATGTTGCCTGTTGTTCATTGCGCATTGCCTGCTACTCCATGCGTAAGGAGCAGAACTCATGAAGAAGTTTGGTGAAGATGTTCAGCATGGCGGAGGGATCAACGGTGGCAGCAGTATTTGGAAAGAGTTCGGCGGCAACAGGCCTAGGCGCTGCAGTGATCTGCTGTGGGTCTACAACACTCAAACCGGCGGCAATCGTGTGGTCCATGGAGGAGACGAGGTGGGGTCTATAGACAAGTTCTGGCTGGTGGACTCCACATGGGGGCCACCTGCCATCTGGTTGTCTGAGGATGTCACCAGCGGACCATCTTCTTGTTGCCCCCCCCACCCTCTGTGACAATTGTCTTCAGCAGGGTGAGAGAAAGGGTGAGAGAAGAGAGACAGAGAGAAGAGACATGAGAGGAGTAGGGAGAGACTGAAGATAACTTTTCTCATTGATTTTCCAAGAGGGCAGTCACCCTTTACATTGTTATAGAGATTCCTAATTAAACCTTAAGACTAATAAAGGAAACTTCCTAATGAAAATAAAGAAACTGCCTAATGAAGAAATAGCATAAATAAGAAATTGCCTAACTTAAAACATCCTAATTATGATCCATAACAAGATTGATGGAGATCAGAGGCTTCAATGAAAGTCTTGTCACTGTCAGAGAAGGTGACCTCTCCACCACAATCCAGCGGTGGTCTAGGTGGGAGCTTAGGTAAAGGCATGCCACTGGGAGAGAGGAAGATCATCGGCAGGGCATCTGTGAGAAGGGTGCCATGAAAGGCAATCCTTTTGGCTATAAAGCTCAGATTTGTAGCAGAAGGCTTTGGTCGGGGGTCTGGCAAGAACTTCACTTGGCAGAGGCGGATTTGGAAGATTAGCCAAAATTTCCACGTAAACGAAGTGGTCGACGACAAAATGGCATATGAAATTGTTGCTAAGTGCAACTATCCTTGCAAGGAAACCATTAGACAAAATAGTCAGGCATATAATGGTAACAATGATGCCAATCTGCCTGCCGGGAATAGTGATGTGGCCGCCGTATAAGTGGGCAACGCCGCTGGATTGAATACAAGTGGTGGCCTTGATGTAGGAATCGACCATGACCACTCGTTGCATTTCCACTGCAAGTTTTTTGGACATTTTGCAAAAGGCGCGGATTACAACGGGCAAGAAAGAACTTCTCTAAAACCAATGTTGTAGATCAACATATCTACAGGTGAATATCGGAGAGATGAGAAGGGAATATAGGGAAGGCTAGACAAAGAGGGGAAGGGAATAGAGTTCAGAAGAGAATTTAGACGAAATGGGAGAAATTAGGACGATAGCTTAGGTTGTATCGACAAGAAGAGGGATAATCAGAGTTTAAGGGTTGAAACAACAAAGAACTCACTATTTTATTCAATTCATTGACTGCCGGGACTAGGGCTATGCCTTACATTAAATAGAAATCCTAAACAGGCCTCAGCAAGTAGCCTAAAAGCTCATTAAAACTAAATAATTAAAAATTACAAATATCTCCCACTAATCTCATAATTATTAATAACTCCCTAATCACCTAGCTTAACTACTAATAAAGTAAAGTTATACCCAATGAGCCTCCAAAACGGGCTATAACAAGTACCTTGAATACTGTGTATCAAAAAGAAAAAAAGCAACTTGAATACTAACTTATCCCCCACATCCCTTTAGTTGTAATTTAGAATCCATACACTCCGCATCAAAAAAGTATTATCCAGAAACTTCACTAAATTATAGTTGTGAAATATTTTAACCAATATATCTAAATAAAGTAAATGTATGAAGCATTTCCACGTCATAAAAAAAGGACATTCTCAAAAGTGGATAAAATTTCATAAGAATCAATGCAAAAACCAACCTATATAGTTGAACTGCCTCCTCTTTCCTTCTCGAACATCGGGACCCAGTCTCTGAACAAAAAAAAACAGAATAGGAAAAAAATAAAACAAAAGAATTACCAGTTTGGAACTTCTGAAGAAGCAAAGATAAATTGATCTATTAAGAATTTAAAACCTTCACTAACATGAGGGCATCATACACCTCCCGCTCAAGTGACGCCAGCCTAAAACCAAATGTAACATCAAATTTAAGCTTCATTCAATATTTTTCAGTGGAAAAAATTAAAATTTCATGAAAATGCACCTTCGTCTATTTCTGCTTTGAAAGAAAAAGATATTAGTAAAAAAAAGGAAAGATAAAGATATTTGTAGTGTTCCACTATTAATCTAAGAAGGAATTAAATTTCTATTTTAAACTGTACAAAAAAATCGTGAAGACATTTGTCTCTATCCAAGCATTACACCTGAGAATCTGCTTGATATGGGGATCGGAGAAGCCGGCAAGGTCCATGCCCCACCGCACGGCGCGCCGAGCCTCCCGCTTTTTCTCGTTGCGGCTCTTCTTATCCAATGACGTACCGTCGCTTTCAGAGTCGGAGCTCCGCCCGAGGTCAGGGGCCGCGAAGGCATCGGGCAGCCGCAGGCCGCTGGGCCGGAGTTCTACGGAACGGCGGAAGTGGGAGGGCATGGACGCAGAGAGGTTCCGCCTCCACCCTGCGGAAAAGAGGCCGAATATTGCTGCCGGAAGCTGCCGAGCGCCTACGGGCGCCACCACCTGCGCCATCCCTCTCCGCCGCCTCTTAGGATGCGGGGAGGGCTGAAGAGTGAAAAGGATACAGTTAAAGGTGGGATAAGCAGGGGAACAGAGCTACGTTTAAAATCCGGACCCGAACCGTTCAGGATGGAACCGACCCTAGACTGACCCGGGTCGGGTCGGGTTGGATCTTATTTTGGGTCGGGTAAAAGAAATTACTCGGGTAAATTTTGGGTTGGGTTGGGTCTGATCTAACATGTAAAAACCCAAAACCGATTCGACGAGGCTCAAGTTTTTAATTAATTTATAAAATTATATTTAACTTGGGTTATGTAAATTTTTATAATGTTTTATAAATAGAATTGATTCAATATAATATCGAATTGGTTTGAATTATTAAAATTGACCTGACTGAAGATAAAATCTTGGTTCCTATTTCGGTTCTCAGGTTTGTCTGTTCTTATTTTGGGTCGAGTCGGGTCTAAAAATTTTGGTTCCTATCTCGGGTTATGTCACGTCCAAGGAACTCGGTTCTTATCTCGAATCGAGTCCAATGAGTCCGAGATGCAGCCCTACAGGAGAATAGGGATGCCGCTTGGGTTGGGTATACAGTAAAACCCACCCTAATAGGTTTGGTTTAGGTTTTCAAATTCACCCGAATAGTTATTTGGGTTGAGTTCAGGTTGAAGGTGATCCAACTCGACCTAACCCAATTAAAGTTATAAATATATTTTTTAAAATTTTTTCTTTATATTTTGATAAAACCCAACCTAACCTGACCCTAATGAGACATGATTGGGTTTCCAAATTCAACTCAAATAGTTATCCGAGTTAAATTCAGGTTTACCATTTATTGCACTTGTAGAGTCGTAACAATGCAGGCAAGTTGTGAGCAACCAAGGGTCCCATTGTCTTTTCAGAAGCTGACATTCCTACTCTACTTCGTCTACACCAGAACTCTTGTATTTGACTAGACATAGAAAGTAGGGCTGCCAACGGTACCCGTTCTATCATTTTACCATCTATACCGTACCGTTAAGAAGTTGAATGGTATGGTTAAATTTATTCAACGGGTAAATAAGAAGATAATTTTATCCGACCATTATCTAAATGGAAGGTAATGGAAGAAGTTTTTTCATACTCGTGTATCCGTTACCCATTTGTAATATTTAAAAATTATAAATATATTATATTCATCAGTCTTAAGTGGTTTAATTTCAAAAGAGATTAACTTATTGTGACGCCTTGGCCCGCGAACTGACCCGGGCTGGGGGGTCCGAAAGCTACGAAAAGCAAACCCAGAACCGGGAGCGGCCGTCTCTGAGTGCGAGAGTCTTCTCGTTCCTCTACGCGCTACGGAACTTTAGCGCTCCATTGCGCGTAGGCAAGAACTGACCTAATTATATGACTAATTCAGACCGGGCCAACGTTGCATTGTCGTTGGTTGCCTACGTACATATTGGATAACATCCACGATGTTACTCCGATATGATCGGATTTGGACGTAGTTCTGCCTATTGGCTACTACATACATCATGCACACCAAAAACACATATGTATAAAATATGTATCTCCGAATATTTAATCAGAGGTATACAAAAACCCGATAAAACACCGACAACACATATCTCGCTCTTTCATAGAGACGAGCACCACACGACCACCACAACATGTCTTGCTCTATTCTAGAGCGGATAAATCACATTCACACGTCTCGCTCCATCACTGACCGATCATACACACACTACACATCTCACTCTAAGCTAGAGCGAGACGGCACACATCATGGCATAAAAACACACATCATGGCATATAAGTACATATCATGACATATAAGCATAACAAGCATATGGATCATAGCATAACACACATTATTACTAGCACATACCATTCGATAATTAAATAGGAGGTTAGGAAACGCTTACGCCCCTGATGTCTCACGAGATAGCGTTCGGGGTTACTCGTTTCAGGGCGTCCTCCCCTTAGGATCTGGAGTCAGTAGACATAGCCTCTTTTAGCCTCCGTATGTTCATCGCCTTGCGCCGAAAGATGACCAACCGACCGACTCTCCCCTTTCCCGGAGATTTCTCGTTTTCTGCGCCCATGGGCGGCGGACAGAACCTCCCCTACTCGGGGTGTTCCTCACACATCGTGGCCCTTCGGTGGAGAATTAAGTCTCCCCTACATCGGGCCACCTCTCTTGATCCGGCCCGGTAATGGAGGACGGAGCCCCCTCTCTCTCCAGGCTCTCTCTCTCTCTCTCTTGGGGCAGGAGGGTGGCGAACAGGCCTCCTCTCGCCCCGGGACGTTCCTCCCTTCTAGGAGCACCAAATCGAGGAATGGACTATGTCATTGCGTAGATCACCCTCAAATTAGCTAGGAACGCCTCAAGAACGACTCGAATCGGACTTAAAATGAGCGAGAAACGAAGAACAGAAGTTTTTGAATGTCAGAGGGAACACAGAAATGTAAGAGAGAATTCAGAACCATGGGAGAATTTCCGAACCTTTAAACTGAAGACTCTGGAGCTATTTATAGAAAAACTGGATAGACATGAGGCTGACATGTGGCAGATAGGATTGACATGTGTCAGTCTTATCCGCTGCATCAGCGATCTTATCCGCTTCGTCAGCAATCCTATCTGCTTCGTCGTCGATCTTATCCACTGCGTCGTCGATCTTATCCACTGCGTCATCGATCCTATCCAGAATGATATTATTTTATTCAAATAATATCCTGAACTTAAAATGCGATAACTTCCAACCTTGACATTGGAATCGCACGTTCTTGTTACCGATGGACTCGTGTCGACGAGCCCTTCGAAACAAGACCACACATGGGTAGGTTATCCCGCACTTTCATGCGGGGCCCGCCTAGGTGGACGCTTCCCGAGGCCGTAGCTTTCGCTCCCAGCCTCCGTTTTGTGTGTTCTTCGAATTGTTACGCTCGTTACACCGAGCTCTACCCATCTACAGGGGTTTCATCCCTTGAAACCCCCTAACACTTAATTAAAAATTACCAAATTACCCTTAACCCACCCGGGTTAAGCATAACCGGAAAACGGGTCGTTACACTTATGGTATAATTTTCATGTCAGATTCATCACTATAATTTACTCAAACGAAGATGTCATTCAAATCATAAACATTTATTGAATTAATTTAACTATGTATAACCATTCATTATAGTTATTACAAGGTGCTACTTAGAAGATGATTTGCTCTTTATAGCATTTCATATTTAACTGTATTTTTTTATAAAAAAATATTTATTTATAATTTACATTTTATATTCTTTTAAACTCACTTCGTTTTGATGTTTCTCATTTGGTTGCTTTGTCTAATTTCTCTGGTCTCATTAGGTCAAGGTTCATCTTTAATTATATATGTTAGAATCTTAACTGGCTACACATATACTTTGTGCAAGATATTATTGCAACTCTCATATTAGTTTGAATTCTGTTTTGATAACTCAAACACACGAGTGTTTTTTTGTTTTTGATAATTAAATTTATAGTGCTTGTTTGTGCAAATATATGCTTGGTGGGTTTAGAGTAGGATTGATGAGCTAGCTCAATTTTGTTTGAGGCTGAACTCGAGTTAGCTCAAATCAAAGCTCAAACTTGAGCTAAATTCTTGCTTGGCCCATCTCGAACTCGCTTGGTTTGAGTGTTAGCTGGCTTAACTTTGAATGAGTAGTGTAGGCAGTTTATTTTGAGATTTGATATATATTGGTTGGAATCATGTTTATGTTATAAATTATGTTTGTATATGTTAGATTACAAAATTTGGAATGATTATTTACTTATTGAAGTAGGTTGGAATGAATAAGTTTTGAATGACCAAACATGTTTAAGTGAAATTTTGAACATGTTTCAGTGAACTTTTTCTAAAATATGGGGGGACTTTATATTTTTTTGGGTGATGATGTCTTCATCTGTTCAACTTAGGTCAACCCAGCCTAGCTACTAATTGGGGTCAAGGTCTGGGCTAGGTTTTAAAACATTGCTTCAAAGAGATACTAATAGATGATGTGCATCACTGCATGTAGTCTCATTCTTGCTTGCAAGAGACCTTTGAAGACATTTGGTCATGAGAAGGCAATGGTCATTATTCTCACACATGTGATTCTTCTCAAACAAGCAGTGGAGGGATGTTTTGGAGTTGTTCATATAATAGGAACAAATTATTAAAAAACAAGGAGTTTTATTAGGTATATGCTTAATATATATCTCCATTTACATTTAATGTTTGATCCTCACAATTTATTTGCAATAACTATAAACAATAGTAGTAAAGATGTTAGTTTTTTACCTTAGTAATATCTGATTAAGTAAATAAAAAATATTAATTTTTGCCTTTTTGAGCACATTTAGAAAAATAAAATGGATAATAGTTATCCGATTAACCAACCAATTATTAGTTGAAGGAACGGTTATGGAAGCACCTATATCGTTTACTTAACAGAACGATTATGGATAAAGATTTGGGAAATAGATATGATAATGGAATAGGTTATACCATAACTGTATCATTCCATTGGCAACCCTAATAGATAGGTGAGTCACCTGACAATAGAGAGATTCACTTTTTTCAGTCCAATAAAATATTACAATAGGGCTTTAATACATAAAAACTAGAGTACGAATTTCATTTTCCTTGTCTTAAGGGCCAGCTTGTGAAGACAATCCAAACAATATCCAATAGTTGGTGAGAAATTATTGGGTACCCTTAGAATGCTACATCGAATTTTCTTACTCTCTCTTAACACGAGCTGTCACACATGTTAGCGCAATATTTTCTCACTTGTGTTAACATATACTCCCTCCATCCTATATTGATAGTTACATTTAAAAAATAGTGATTTTTATTGAATGATGAAACCCAGAGAAGAGAAAATAAGCATATAATACTCTTTTTAAGTACCTAACTATTTAAATTGAACAAAATAAACCAATTAATATAGAACAAACTTTTTTTTACCAAATGGAGCTATTAATTTAAAACGTATAGTATTAGTACATTGTCACAGAGGCGCCCAGGAAGCACCATCTATACAACACTCACAAGGCCAAATAGCCAAGTGAGTTAGATTTTCTTCGTCATGGCATCGTGCCACTCGACCAAGCGTTTAGCTCGAAACCCAAGCAACGAACCCATCTGAAGGCGAACGAGCGGACGTGCCGGGACATTCCCCAAGTGAGCTAGTCGGAGGGGGACGCAGCCTTACAATGCATAGATCCAACTTAGGCAACTCAGACAACGGAACATTGCATCTCAACCAAGCGCACACAAAGGTTGTTCTTTCCAACATGGCCAAAAAGCCAGACGACCAACCAGTGAGTCGGAGAACCTTCCTTGTCATCCGTGACAGCTGGTCGCAAGGCTAGGCATTATACCAACAGTTTATACATTTTAACTCACCAAGTCCTCCCTAAATAGAATAAGAGATTTATTGTGTTCTACTGGAGTGGCAGCCAAAGTGGCTGTATGGGCATGATCCCTCCAAAGTTTGCTAAACGGTCCCAAAACACTCCACAAGATTTTCCAACACTATTTAGAAGAGAAGGGACATCTTAAGACTCCATATATATGCTAGTTGACCAAGTGTCCAAACATGGCCAACTATGTGTATGCATCGTTGCATGCATTATGCGCAACATTGTGCATACATGTTGTGTGCCTTCCCTGCAACACCTAAATATAGGGTGTGCAACATTGTGGACAGTTCTTGCAATGTATGCATATTTAGTATTGTAACGCCCGAGATTTTTCACACATTTTCCTCAAAATTCACGGAAAATTTTTGCAATATAACGTCTGTAAATCGGAGGAAAAATGACGAAATCAAAACCTGATTAAATAGTTTATAATTTAAAACACTAAACATCCATTTTCCATCTAAATATTTTCATCACACGGTCAAACATCGTACGGCCAAAGCAAATATCATCAGGCACTACTCGAAAACACACGTATGACTAAATTGCTATGATCATAGACTTTTAAATACAAAACACTCCCAGGCATCCCTGAGTGCAAGTCCCATAAAAGTCCACAGACTAATCTAAATGAAAGTCCAGAATATAAACATCTAACTTCTCATCTCACCCAATACATTAGATCGTGGCACAAAAATACTCGCAATGAGTCAAACATATACCTGAGTCAACGGGAATCAATCCACCGCTGAAATGAGCATCCATCTCCAGGAGCTCTCCAACACACACCTGCAAAAGCCTCCCGTACAACGGGGCTAAAAAGTAGGGTGGTGAGTATTTTCATACTCAGTAGGAAAATACCCAGTAGGGGAAATCCCAAACGGTGAACTCAATAAGTTCATAAATACATGCGTTCATGCAACTCAAACATGAAGCAGAAGCATATAAATATCATGCTCATACGCATGCAAGCATACCAAATGCACTATCGTGCCAAAATCATACTAAAAGCACTATCGTGCTAAAATTGTATCATCAAATGAAACTTACACAAACACCCTTATCCAGGGTCTTACAAACTTACTCGTACCATCTCACGCATACTCATACAACATATGCATACTTGTACGACCTTACTCGTACAATCATATGCTCACTCATACAGCTTACACATACCTGTACGACCTTACTCGTACAGCTTACACTTACTCGTACGACCTTACTCGCACATCTTACACTTACTCATGCGACCTTACTCGCACATCTTACACTTACTCGTGCGACCTTACTCGCACATCTTACACTTACAGTCTTGCTCATAAACTTACACTTACAGTCTTGCTCGGATTCATATGCTTACAGTCTTACTCTTACAATCGTACTCATACTCTTACAGTCGTGCTCATACTCATACGGTCGTACTCATACACATACTCTTACAGTCATGCTCAAACTCATACGCTTACAGTCGTACTCATACTCTTAATCGTACACATATCAACGACCACTGAAGCTCATTACAACTAATAAGCTTTAGCATCGAAATGGAAAAGAATGCCACTAGGGCAACACCTTAACCTCTGGGGAGTAACTAGACGCCATGGACTTTTCCGAAGGTAAGGCACACCAGTGCTCATGGGGCATAGGATCAAATAGGTAAGAGTAGATCCATGATACTACTTACCTGAGCGCGCAAACATACACCCACACATAAGGGGTCATACAATTGCCCACACATAAGGGGTCTTATAGTGCCATACAATTGCCCACCATAATGGGTCTTATAGTGCCATTGCCACTCTTGGGCAGAAAACATACAGTGCCACTTGGGCAGAAACATACAGTGCCACTCTTAGGCGGAATCATACAACGCTCTCAACAGAGCATCAAACGTCTGGGCTTACACAGCACACAGACCAAATCGGAAACATACGTCGCTCTCAACAGAGCAAAGACGTACGGTGCTCTACACAGCACACAGACAACATCCCGCAGGATAACCACCATGGCAAGACATGATAAATGCTTAGCCGACTCATTATCGGCTAGCTCAAACACGGAACTTAATCTGTCGAACCCTCAGGTCTCAAACTCACAACGCTATCATTAGCTGTGCTTATAATTCAAGTTTGAATTAAGTACATTATGCGGTATAATTATGCCACACAAACTCACAGTCCTCGACTGATCAAACCGAAGCTGAGCCCGATTGAAATCCTAGTTCATCAGGGCAGCAGACTTCGCTTACCCGTCCAAGTCACAACAAAACTCACCGTACACCAAAATCTTACAGTCTTACATACTCCGCCGTCCCCTTATGGCCAAATCATCTTACACTTACATCATCAAATGAAGCTCCTCAGAGTCAACCCAGTTGTCGCCCTCTTACTTATACCTCACTTATTGAGCTTACTTTTCACTTCATAATTTGTACGTTATGCTTGTACAATTATGCACACTCTTACTGTCTGACCACTCCCCCAAATATACGCTCTGATACAAACCAAACAACCGATCCAAATCCTTGCCCGTCATACTCATATCCTCTGTCATACGCTTACGCATCCATATCCAAATCCATACGAAAGCTTTGTCACCTCTTACTGTCTATCGCCCATACCTCTGCCCGCATACACTTACACATATCCATACCATAGGCAAAAAGCCATCATACATACGTATGTCTCACACATACGTATAGCATACACATATTGTCATACATACATAACTTACAACCATGCTCACTAGCCATCACTAGTGCACACATACACATTTATACATACATCAAACATACACGCTAGCCATCACTAGCACATGAATACATACATCATACATACACGCTAGTCATCACTAGCACATGCATAATCCATACATACTCCAAACATGCATGCTAGCCATCACTAGCACATGCATAATTCAAACATACTTCAAACATGCACGCTAGCCATCACTAGCACATGCATAATTCAAACATACTTCAAACATGCACGCTAGCCATCACTAGCACATGCATACATACGTTAACATACACGCTAGCCATCACTAGCACATACTCAATCAACATACAAAACTTACCAACAAACACGCTAGTCATCACTAGCACATACTTACATCCAATATACTTACAACCAACATGCATGTCATATGCATTTCAACATACCATATCATCATACTTACATGCACATCATGCAATCGGATCGTTACTTAACATCCAAAGCATGAAATCATACAATCCTAGCATGTTGCTACTCATTCAAAGCATGCTATCATGAATTTACAAGTTCAAAGCTCCCCTACCTCGTAATCATGACGTTCGATGGTGAGCACACGACGGTGGCGGCGTCGGCGGCGGAGCTGGCGGTCAAAACCGTTGCCTAGCTGAGAGAACTGCTGTCCCGAGGATTTAGGAAGTGCCGAAACTACTCACGGCCAATGGAGTGTCAGATGTCAAAGCGACAAAGTCCGCAAACCACGGCGGCACACTAGGGGCGGCCGGGAGAAATGTCGTGCCAACATAAGTGGCAGTGCGACCAAAAATCGAGGGTGTACTCACTGAAGATCGGCCGGTGGCTAAGACGTGCTCAGCCGGCCACAAGACGTCGAAATCGGCCGTGGACAGCACCCAACGGCGACAATTTTGGTCAACAAAGGCCCACATAAGGGCGGAGAGCATGGGGCAACGCTCGAGGACAGTGGAGAGGTGGAGGAGGACTCTAATGTCAACTCCATTTGGTGGCAGAGCCCACCGACGGTCAGGCAGCACAATTACGGCGCCTAAACCCAAAAATGCACGCGTGGCCACATGCACACGCGGGCAAACAGTGCCACTATAGGGGAAGATGGGTCGGACGGTGGCGACCCAAGGCCCACATAAGGCCAACAGGGCTAAGGCCAGGAGGTGGTGGCCGATCGAAACGGCGACATCGCCGATCGCCACCCACAACCAACACCATGGTGTGGGTGGTTGTGCATCTCGCACGGTATAGGGCAATGACAAGTGGCCCAATCCGGGCGGAGTGTATAATCGGGCCAATCGGAGCTGGCCCTCACTGTCGCCGAGCCGGGGCGGAGCCCACAATGGCCAAATGGCCCACTGCTCGCCGATGGAAACGACCCGAGACGCACCCAAAGCGTCTAATCGGGCGGAGCAAGACTATAGGGGTGAGGCGGGGTCGGAAACGACAACCCCCTACTGACACTGGGTCGAGGTAGGCTGGACGGAGTCCTACCGGTAGCCGAACGACGATCGGAAACACACTAGCGTCCAAACAATCTCACGGACAGTGAGATGCAAAAAAAGAGCAAAACCCGACCAAAAGGTCGGCAGCTCACAGTGGAGCGCAGAAAGCATGGCGGTGGCTCTAGCCAGCGCCTATGGGTTCCTAGCGGCCAACTAAACATAAGTCTAGTTGAGAACGGCCGCAAACGACGTCAAAATCATACACCCACAGTTCAAAAACGGGATTAAAGGAGAGAAAAAACCCGAAAAAGGTTCGGTACCTCGTGTAGGAGCGAAGAGGCTGTGGCGGCGGTCATAGCCGGTGTCTATGGACTCGTGGCGGTGAGGCAAAGCAGATCTGAACAAGAACCGCCGAAATCCTACGTCGGAGGAGGGAGAACGGAGCGACTGGAATCAAGCTCAGGTTTTCTAAAAACTCACTGGACGTAAAATTTCTTCTGGATGTCGGTTCTGGAAAAACTTACTGGAGATGGCTTTTTAAGCCGTGATTTCACTATTCACCTTTTTTTTTTACATCCATGTCCCTAATGCGCGTTAACTCATTGGTTACGCGTTATAGCTCCAAAATTTGCGTCGTAAGCGCGCAGCGAGGCCCGCGGCCTGCGACTAAGCCCCACACCCGACTCTACGGGTATAAATATGGGGAAAATACATAAATATGAATACGCAGAAGCGTCACATTTTCCCGCCGAAAATGACCAGAAAAATAGCAGGAAAATCATAGAAAATCGTAGAAAATTCAGGGACATTACAAGTATACAACGCTCCCACACATGTGTGTGCACCCCAGCACGTGTCACGAATAGTATGCTTCGCTACCCCATGATACTTTCCCCCACTTGATCTATCGGTGTTGCACCTCCAGGGGGTCTTACTCTTGTTTCCAACAATGGCACGTGATTGTGACGAATGATTGACTTCTCTCTTGCGATGCTTGATAATCCCATGAATTGCATGTTTTGGAAAAAACAACTTCCATATCATCGGGCCCTTGCCTTAGTTAAACCATTGCATGACAAAGCTTTGTTTCTCAATACGCATGCCCACATCGACAAAGGCAAAAGTACTATGATGTAAAGATTGCTACAATAAGAAGGTGTGCCCAACTACTTCATTTGAGTTGGTGTTGCACATTGACTAGGAAAGGATAAACTAAATGATGTTAGCTCCCTCTCTTGAAGCTAGCCCTGCACACCGGCAAGTTGCCTACACTTTAAATAATTTTTTCCTACACTTCGGCCACACCTTGCAGCTCCCACCAACAAGTTGACACCATGACGCCAAGCTTCAATACTTGTGTATGCTCCCATTGACGTCTCCAAAGAATCTAATGCCACCCCCACTTATACCAAAGATCATTATTGTATCGCAGCACTAGCCTTGAACTGACTTCACTAACCAAGATTCTAGTAAAATGATGTCCTCGTCGTGTCCTGTAACTTCTGGGTCTCCACTGCTTACAAAGTTCAGGTCATCTGATTATGTCAAGTTTCCTCTTGTGATATGTTCCAGAGGTCAACTCCACCTTAGGAGCAGCAACTTTGCTCGAGCTTCGTGTGAACAGTATGGTCACCAAACTACTACACCACTCTTAATGCAGCAATCCACAAAGTTTCCTCTCGCGATCCCCTCTAGAGGTCTACTCCCTAAGAGCAACAACTTTGCACAAGCTTTGCATAATGGACATGGTCACTAAACGACTACACTGCTCATGATGCAGCAACCACTTTGTGTATGTTGCCCACTAGCAGATGAGGGCGACTTTGCCCAGCTAGTTAGGTCATTACCTAGAACTAGCAAAGAACCATGGGTGCAACCCTGCCAACCAAGTGTGGCATATAGGGCCATGTTTAACAACCCATGGGTGGGGACATTTATACCTCTTCACCCCGATCAAACATGCTTTGGATGATCCGCTTGCATGTTGACCCAAAGAACCCAAGGGTAGGAGTATTTTACTCTTGTTCACCTCAAAGAACTGTGTTGACTCTTGTTGCAACAACTCCCAATCAAAGGCATGGCTACTCATTGCCATCATGTGCCAACTTCTCCTTTTTCTTTTTCTTTTTGTGTTTTCTTGTCCACACTTTGGATGCACACTTGAAAGCCGAATAAGGTATTTTTCCCATCTCTATTCCCATTTTCATAACTTGGATTGGATAGGTACCACTATGCTCATGTCCAACAATCCACTGTTTGTCGACCCAAGAAGTTCCATTTCCATAGCCTTCTATTTCCAACACATTCATTCACTCTACGCCAAGTTCAGCCTAAAACTACCCCCTAATAAGTCTCATACCTTATTAGCAAGAAGAACCCAACTGCCCTTGGTTGTACACTTTGTTTCCCAATGGGTCGCGTGTTCATTCACAGCATGGCCTTCCCACATAGGGCTCAATCTCATCCCATCCTCACATCAAGGAGTCTCGCATTTCACTTGTAAAGATAGTTGACTGCATACCCATCAACTTCGTATCAATATGCTCTTCCACCCACAACATCGTCGAGTAGAGATGTCTCAAGATTCACAAGGCTTCCTATTGCAGATACGTCCCATACCGCTCCATTAGCAAGAGCTAGTCGCCATTTGCACCATTTTCGAGTCCCAACATGACTCTATATTGCTTCAATAGTATTGCTACATCAATGTCCAGGGAACAAGAACACTAGTACACGTGGTCCTTGCAAAAATTACACCCGTGATGGTAAAATACTGCTTGCTTAGTCCGAAACAAAGAAGGGAACCTGATCAGCCATTATCTATACACATCCGTTTTAGCCCACATTTCCATCATCTTGTATTTCACATGTTCATCTGTTTGCCTCGCAGTACCAAGGTTGAAGAACATCACACTAGGGACTTTCCAACTCTTTGTGTAAATGTTCTTCTTGGTCACCCACCAAAACATAACCTTGGCTCTAATACAACTTATCATGAAGGCACCTAGGAAGCACCGTCTATGCGGCACTGACAAGGCCAAATAGCCAAGCGAGTCAGCCTTTCTTCATCAAAGTCATGACCTCATGTCATTCGACTAAGCATCTAGCCTGCGAACCCAAGCATCAAACCTATTAGAAGGGGGACGTGCAGACATGCCGAGACATTCCCCAAGCGAGCTAGCCGAAGGAGGATGCAGCCTTGCAATACACATATCCAACTTAGCCAACTTGAATAACGGAACATTGCATCTCATCTAGGTGCATGCAAAGGTTGTTCTTTCCCACAAGGCCATAAGGCCAAACGGCTGACCCGTGAGTCAGAAAGCCCCATCCCCCAGCGGATGGGGGTCCCGGCATGATGACTAGCAACCCAACAAGCCTTCCTTGTTGTCCGTGACAACTGGTTGGCATCATATCAACAACTCATACATTTCATCTCACCAAGTCCCCTCTATATAGCATAATAGATTTATTATATTCTACTGGAATGGTAGCCATAGTGGTTGTAGAGGCATAGTCCCTCCAAAGTTTGCCAAATGGCCCCAAAACACTCCACAAGACTCTCCAATACTATTTAGAGGAGAGGGGACATCTTAAGATTCCAAATATATGCTAGCCGACCAAGTGTCCTAACATAGCCACTATGTGTGCAAATTGTGCATGTCATCTACGTAATGTTGTGCACATATATTGTGCAATGTTGTGGCTTTCCCCGCAACACTTGCATATAGGGTATGCAACGTTGTGGGTAGTTTCCACAATGCATGAACACTCAGTATACAACACTCCCACATATGTGTGTGCCCCAATACATATTACAGATAATACGCTTCGTTGCCCCATGAATGCCCTTATCTATCCTAAGGTTATAACTTGTGTAAAGTTGGAGTAACTTTGAGGCACCACCCTCCGAATAAGGGGTCAACCAAAATTTTAGATGTTTTTGAAGTGTGAGTCCTTTATATACTTTTTGTCACCTGAATTGATATAGTTGAAATCTCTATTATTGGCTAGAGAGGCGGAGGCTAGAGTGGAGTGGACTAGGGTGGTGGCTTTGAGGAATGGCAAAAAAAACTTCCTTTTTGGCAAGTCGTCAGTGGAAGAATCTAGCCTACTTTGGGACATTTTTGTAAAATTTGAAGGTGCTTTGGGTGACTTAAGGTTTTTCATTAATAAAAATACAAAGAAAGAGATAAAAAATAGGCTTGGGATTTTGGAGATTAAAACATCATGAACACTATCTACTCTTGTCGGAAAAAATAAGAGAGTCAGGTTTGTGGAATTTAAGGGGTTGTTTGGGTGTTGGATTTTTTAGAAGCAGAAGTGAAATTTTTTGGAATTAATTCTAGAAATTCATTGATGAATGTGAATTACGGTTGATAATGAAATTTTTTAGAATAAATTTGAATGTCGCGTTAAACTTGGTTTTAAAACTTTAAACTAATATAACTTTTTCTCTCGAACTCAGATATGCACGTTCTTGGTACTATTTTGCTCCTAAATTTGAGCTCTATCAAACAAGATCCCACACGGGTAAGTAATTTTGAGCTTTTAAAGTGGGCCTCACCTATTATGGCACATTTTTTGAAGCTCAAATTGATATGAGAGGTAACCGTTGAAAAATAACGAAATCTGTAATTTTTGAAACACCTCAAAAAGGACTTGGTTAACATGAAATCTGTAATATTTGAGTCGGAATAGACGGAATCACCTCATGAGGTGATTCGGTGATTCTGGCCGATTCCGGTTCGAAACAGCTTGGAATCAACTTTATGGCAGAATTTAAAATTCTGCCTACCTTCTACACAAAAATATGATTTTGATCATTCGAGCCAGAATTAAAGCGAAATCAATGAAATCTTATGGCCGATTCCGGTTCGAAACGGCTTAGAATCAACTTTATGGCAGAATTTTAAAAATTCCGCCTAACTTCTACACACAAATATGATTTTGATCATTCGAGCCAGAATTAAAGCAAAATCAATGAAATCTTATAAAAATTCAATATACAAATATATAGGATTTGTAAGAGGTTGTAGGGTTGGAAGGAAAGATATATGTCTCGTACTGGTGGGAAAAAGGACTTGGTTAAGAGTAGCACAGGCTATTCCAGCTTACATAGATGTGCTGCTTTAAAATCCTGGATGGGCTATGCAAGGAGATAAATGTGATAATTGGAAGTACTAGTGGGGGCAAAAGAAATATGAGAGGAACATCTGTTGGGTGAAGTGGGAGTCTTTGTGTGCTAAAAAGGAGTAGAAGGTTTGGGTTTTATGGACTTTGAGAGCTTGCCAAGCACTTCGGTTGGAAATCCCAAATTCCCCTATGGGACTTCAATTTGCTCTACGACAGAGTTGGAGATGCTTTTACAATGACCACAATGCATAACCATTGGACATGTGGAGGGGGGAACTTTGGGAAGGATCCGGTTCTCAAGTTCCTTTCTTGCTACTTCCTTGGTGATATGGCAGCATCTCATTGTTGGTCACCAAGCCTTAATTATAAAAACTAATCATATTGGGTAAGTCCCTTTGGATATATTAGAGAAGGTTATGTAGTATGAATCAAAATCTTTGATGGAAGTGTTTACTTCAGTAGTGTAGTCTATTAATTTGTAGGAATCGAAATGGGATGGTCATGAAAGGAAAGGGAGGGGATGTTTAAATAGTTTGGAAGGGAGCCAACGCAAGCCCTACAGGTTTGGGACCATGGCAAAGAAGAATTGAAAAGAGAGGCAACCAAGGAAATGGGGTCCAAAATTCAGACCCAATAGTGTTTTGAAACTCAGCCTTATCACCCTTATTGGTATTCAGGCCCGGTTCAACTAGGTCCAACCAGGGGTTAACCCGGGTTGACCTAGGTGGTACAAAAACTCTCTTCCCCACTTTCCCCTACCCCATTCCCAAACTCTAATTACAATGATTTGAACAGTGATGACCGTGGCAATTTCGGCCCTGGCTTCCCCTCCCTCTCCTCTCTGGCGCTTTGGCTTCTCTTCCCTCTCCTCTCTAGCGACATGCATGACGACTTCCCCTCCCTCTCCTCCCCACCCTCTTCCCCCTCCCTCTCATCCCTAGCAGATCGGCCCCAACCCTGGTGGCTACAATGGCCCAAGCCTCTTCAGCTTTCCCCCCATCCTCTCCCTCTCCTCCTTGGCAGATCTGGTAGCCAAACTCATCCCCCTCCCTCTACCCCTCCGTCACACCTCCAACCTCGCTGCCCAAGCCCAGTACCTCTTCCCTGACAACGACCCTACCTCAGCCGCATCACGCCACCCTTGTGCATTGAGACCATCTTCAACGTGGAGCTCACCTATGGCCGGCAAGGCATTCTAGATTGTTTGGCTCCGGCAGGCCTGCTGCATGATCCTCTTCTCCCCCTTCCCCTCCCTCTCCTCCCCGACGTCCAATTTTTTTTATTCACAACCTAGACCAACCCAATCGTCCGGGTCACCGGCTCGACCGGCTGGGCTTAAGTGACCTAGTTGGGTAAACACTGCTCGATAACTCAAACGACTTGATTTTTGACGAGGTCTGAACCCAGTCCAACAGCCAGGCCGATCCTGGTTTCAAAACACTTTTGAGACCCAGTCTAGCAGGTGGGGCTACTGACTTGATTGGGTTCAAATTTTGGCCCCGTTCATTCATGCCTCTTTATTTCCATCCCAGGGTCCCGTCACCGTAAGAGAAGGAAAATTTTCACCGCAAGAGATGAGACTTTTTGTATTAAGGCCGAGTCCATCAGCATATGTTTATGGTTGATGAAAAAAATACATGTACCAGTTAAGATAGACGTTAACCCCTTGATCAAGAAGGGTAAGTTTTCACGATCAGGCACCTAATTTTTACAAATTAGGTGTTGGGCAACGTAAGGACAATTTTTACAAAATATCATTAAGGCACACGTAGCGAAACTGCCCTGCCTCAATTTTTTCTACATTTACATTTCTTTTCTTGTAGAGATAATAACATTTCCTCTTCTTTTCAACACGACCAAATTCCCCAACCTCCTTTCAATCTTTCAACACTAATGCAAGGGACGGCACGGTGGAAGTGAGTAGGTAGGGATACGGCTCAAGTCAGAGTACATGAAAAAAACCCAACTCGGCCCAACTAATGCTACAAATATTAAATTTTATATTTTAATAATAATTTGAAACTTTTCTAATAGATAAAAGATAAAACAAAATATTAGTTAAAATTTTATATTTTTTCATAATTTAATAGTTTTTTTAAACAAATTTATTATGTTAAACAAGTGACGGGTTTGAGAATTACCATTTGTTACATGATAACAAGTTTAGATTTGATAAATCCTAACCTTGCAACTTTCACCAAGCGTGGGTCATTTGAGTAAGCGTTTGATTCGAGAAGAGCCTGTTACCATACATGATATTTTATCATAAAAGACACAACATTCAACAGATTGAAAACATTGAACTAATACAAAAAAACCGATACCAAATCAATTTTATGAGTTTTTACTAAAAAATCCATTAACACCTTTGATTTCATAAATCATTCATTAAAATGTTGCCATATACTCCCTCTGTCTAATATTAATAACTACTTTTGAAAAAATAATTATTTAATTAAATAATAAAACCCAAGTCGGAAAGATAAAATTATGAAATTCTTTTTTAAGTACTTAACCGCTTAAATTGAATAAAATAAGGCCATATTAATGGATCTATTTTTTTTACCAAATACAGCTATTAATGTTCTTGTAGAACAGAGGGAATACTAATTCGGTAGTCCCCGCTATTATTGCTGCTAGTAGTAATGCGGAGGATGTCAAGGTGGTGGCGGCTACGAGGCCTTTTAAAAAAACCGCAACAAATAGGTTTTCCCTAAACAGTACCGAGAAATCGTATTCCATTGTAAAAACAAGCGCTTGAAATAACCACTCATACAACTCGCGAGCAGCAAGAGGTGTCTTTGGCCTTGTAACACCCAAGTAACCCCACAACGAATAAATTTCAGCAGATGACAACTTAAACTTGGATAACTACCAAAATTGTCTTGCTTCCAAAAGCGAGATAATTAAACAACTTAAAACGAACAAACTATGTCAACCACGAAGAGAAGAGCCCACAGCTCAACAGGTTCGGCGGACAAATACTGAGAGACCCTATTGCAGTCCCCTTTAGCAAAGGGGAACTCACGACTACAATGTTCATTATTCAAACAATTGTAACCACTAAAAGCACGATCGAATGTGCCTGGAGTGTCCAATCTGCCATTGGCAGGGATGCTTCAAGCACCAAAGTAGGATGATGAGAACAATAAGCAAACGTCATCTATAGGTACCCAACAGCATCAAGTCTGCTTGAAGACACCTCAAAAGGCAAAGTTCAAAGACTTTGGAGGCCATCCGGCTTTATTCTTGCCACCCATACAACGAGAATGAGTAAAAGTAAGCTCATCTACCATTGTAACATCATAGGAACACTTTACAAGGGCGTAAATAATTATAGTCCATGCATGCTCTGCTCCCCATCTATATTTTAGTCCAATTATAAATCAGAGTCAAAAGCAACGGCACATCACCATCAACAAGCCATAACGCCGATCCACCCAAACTACCCACCAGCAAAAAAAAATGTAGAACTATCTTTAACGGCACACACCCCCCGGCCGCGAGCCCTTTTTTCCACCACTCGAATTTCGATCATCAAAACATCTAACCAATAATGTCCTACATTTATCAGAAGCAGATAGAATGGAGACCAAGAACATAAACAATACAGACCATATAGTATGAAGCATTCATTGATCACAAACACCATATTGTATGCAGAAGAAGAAAGTGTAACAATCTGTTTGTCAGACGAACCATCTCCATTCAGCCCACCCAAAATCCATCAAACTACGGACCAGCAAACGCACCCACAAGACCAAATACGAACAAAAGACACAGAACAATCCCATATCCGAAATCTTAAATAGATCAACCTGAAGGAGACAGAGTATTACTAGTAATAAAACGGAGGAGGAGACCCACCTCCCAAAATTTCCGATCAGCTGCACACAGAGTCCTGATTCTTCTTCTCCATATCGGGTGGGATCTCACGACCCCCAAAATCAAAAAACACCCTTCAGATTTTTCTTTCTACGGACATCAATTACCGGAGTTCCTGGGACATTCTCTAGCAAAATGTCCCGCCTCCCCACAAACAAAGCATTCATTACCCCCACCCCCACCACCACCAAACCTCCCGCGGCCACCGCCACCTCCTCCACCACCACCTCGGCCACCCCCCTGGCTGCAATCCCTCGCCATATGCCCCATCTCCCCGCAGGAAAAGCAAGCTCCAGGCCCACCCCCCTCATTCCTCCCGCCCCGCTCGCTCCTCCCGTTGAACCCGTATCCCCCACCACCGCGTCCGCCGCCGCCGCCGTAACGGTCGCTCCTTCCGCCATAACCACCGCCCCCTCCAAAGCCACCACCGCGCTCTCCAAAGCCCCCACCGCGTTCTCCAAAGCCCCCACCGCGCTCTCCAAAGCCACCACCGCCAGATCCACCGCGCCGGTCGCCAAGCACGAAAGAGCCGTCGGGGCCGGTGACGTCGACGGCCTTGGTGCGGCCATCTGGGGAGTGCTCAACGGAGAACTCGACGGTCTCGCCCTCGCCGAGGGAGCGGAAGCCCTCGGACTTTATGGAGGACTGGTGGACGAAGAGGTCCTCGCCGCCGTCCTCCGGGGAGATGAAGCCGTACCCCTTCTGGCCGTTGAACCACCGGACCACCCCCCTCTGCCGCCTCCCGCCGTCTTCCATCTCCGCCATCTCCGCCCTTCGACCAGAACAAACCCTAATTCCTCTTCTCTTCACCGATCGGAATTTGGGGCTCGTTTTGCTTCTTGCCTTATATAGAGGGGGGCCCAAATTTTAAGCCGCGTGAGAGGTCGGTCAGTTCCATCCACGCATGTTTCGCTTCACGCGATTCTCATGACCCGGATAAAGAATTGGCGGAGCGGACTTGATTAGTGGATCTCCGCCCTCGTGGATAATGCGTGGAGTGAAGCTGCGTGGAGAGAAACGCTACCTCGATGCTTGCTGTGGTGTAGAAATATTGAGGTGAATCGGACGGTTGGGAGATTGAGAACGGGAGGAAGGATGACCGTCGGATCTGGGTTAGGGTTTTAATCGTTTTGGGGAGGGGAGCCTTTGTCTCTATCCGGGGAAGGGGCCGCCCCGGGTCAAATGGTCAACGCGTGGGGGAGAGAGTGAATGGTCAAAGAATCTGTTGACTGCCTGAGGGCACAGGGAAATAGAAGGGAAGAGGAAAGAAAGGCCTTTTCATTGGTGATGGAAAAGTTGTTTGGGGACAATGACAAGTTTATGATAGTTTAGTAGTTAGTTTATTTTATTAATCAGTTTTGGATTAATAATTTATTTAATTAGTAGTTTGAAAGAATGCAAAAGGGTTTAGGGTTTTTTTGGGTCTTTGAGGTGGAAAAATGATTAATTTGATAATTTTATAGCTCATTAAATATTGCCAACCTTTTTTTCTCCAGCATTAAATGTACATTAAACGTTGCTAATTGGACAACATCCAATTAGAAAATAAAAGGGTAAATTATAGTTATACTCCTTGTAATTTGTTAAAATTATATTGATATCCCTCAAGTTATAAAATTATTTTTACACTCCTTGATATCATATAATTATGCAAAAATTATATAAAAAATATTAAATTTTTTACTAAAATAATAGAGAGAAAATTAATTCACGTGTTGGTTTCAGCCATGTTGGCGCTATATATATATATATATATATATATATATAGAAAAAAGTTTATATGAGCTCGGGCTCACACGCGTCTGCATGAGCCCGAGCTCTATGGGCCATCGGATTTACATCTGATGGCCCATAATACTAAGGGGTTTAAATGTTCTTGAGTATTATGGGTCATTGGATATAAATCTGATTGCCCAGCCTTGGCTCACGCAAGCGCGCATGAGCCTAGGCTTATATAAAGGGGACTTATATATATATATATATATTCCTTTAATCCCATTTTTAGTAGATTTTGTCATTTAGAAATTTAGAAAGACAAAACCTTAGTTAGGGGTGTCAATGGGTAGGACATGGCTTTACCCACATCCATACCCACTTTTAAAAAAATTATCTCCCTACCTGTAAGATCTAGTAATTCTTATTTTTAAATTGTCATATTTGGGTTGACTTGTAGAAATTTAAGGAATTTAACCATTTAGGATTACAAGTTAGATAACTATCTAAATAGGTTAAATTTAGGGCTAAGACTATTATGGTTAAAAACTAGATAAAAAAAACTTCAAAACGTTACTAAGAATGCACAAATCGGAATTCAGATAAATGAGATATGACCGGTCAAAGTTATACTATATACACCGTACCCGATTTAGACCTAAAATTAGGTTTTTTACTTAGCCTTTTAGGCCTATTTAATGTGAGTTATGATGATAGTAATTTAAGAGCTAATTTGGGCAGCCCAAAGTTATTTTAGTAACCCAAACCCTAGGGAGATTAGAAATCCTAATTCCCTCCTTTAATAAATATATTTTAAGAATCTTAATTAGAGAGTTTTATAGTTTTTTTAGATTTAGCTGAGAATTTGTGGTACCCTAACAATTTGGTTATTTTATCCTTAATCCTTTGATACTTAATGGGGGATTAAAGGTTTTTCATGCTTAATTATAATTCTCACTTCTTCTTGTAAAACCTCAAAATTTTTCTTAGTTTATGAACCCTAGATCTAATGAAAAACCCTAATTTTGTTGAATAAGGACCTTTTGATTTAGGACAAATTCAGAAGTTCCTCTCTCCTAGAGGTAAGGGGTTTTATTTGATGAGATTTTATTTACATTAACCCCATGTTTGTAAGTGAAATCATGTTATTGAATATTAGATATGATAAATCATTTTTTGTCTCTATTTTGGATTCACGACTATGCTTCGCATACTTCTACTTTGAGTTTTTCTCTCATTTTTTTTCTTCTAAGAGTAGATTATAATGTCTAGATCATATTCCTAATTTTTTTAGATTTTTTTAGAGTAATATGTATTTATTATATTTTTTTAAATATATATTATAAAGTAAAATAGTTCTCTGTTTCTATGTTTGGAAGCGTGTTTAGGGATGAAAACGTATGATTTTTAGCTCCTTTTTCTGATGGGTTGATATACGTGTTATGAGCATATTGTAAAAAATTTAAGTCGTTTCGAGCATGATAAGACAATGACATACTCGTAAATTTGTAGGTTGACATTTCTGGCAGAACTGCATATAGGCTCATTAATTATAACAAAATTATTTTTTTACTTATCTTCATATGATATTTATTTATATTGTCATTAAGACTATGATGTAGGTTTTTAGAAATTTTTAGGGAAAATTATTTAAATAATAATTAAAAAAAATATTTACCACTTTGGACAGTGGTGTTCCTTTTTGACACGCAGTTGGCGCCTGCGTGGCTTTTTTTTTTAAAAAAATTTAGCTGATTTTATTGTTTAGAAGGATGAAATCAGGTTTGAGTTGATTTTGTCCTTCTAAACGAATAAATCGCGACGCTTGTAGTGCAAACTTAAATGTTCCATGAACTTTTTTTTTAAATTAATGTTTTGAGCTGTGCATGGAGCTATCGTTGCTCTACCGGATAGACGTCTACATGATCTCGCTGGCATCATCGGGCCAACGAGAGCGAGGATGTTGCAACGGAAGAGCATCTCGACGACGCTAATGCTAGATCCAGGGACGCCGGAGTTGTGGTCGAAATCCCGGCGGAAGATCTCGCAGAAGGGTAGTTGTAGATGTGGAAGCCGCGGTCTGTGCCAGCAGCGAAGCAGCCGTGGTTCTAGTTGAAGGAGAGGAGGGTGGGGAGGGAAGAGGAGTCAGATTCGGGGGTAGAATTTTTGGGGGAATCCTAGAAGGGGTAAGGAGGGGAGGTGCAGATGGGAGGGGGGACGGAGAAACTCAAAAGCAA
Organism: Saururus chinensis; assembly: GCA_035235625.1. NCBI lineage: Eukaryota > Viridiplantae > Streptophyta > Magnoliopsida > Piperales > Saururaceae > Saururus > Saururus chinensis. The sequence continues at coordinate 36,776,448 of CP141141.1, forward strand.
GGAATAGGAGTCCTCGTCGCCGGAGTCCAGATTATCAAGCTTCGTCGGGTTGGAGAGGAAGCTCTTTGGGTCCGGGTTAAAGTTGGTGGGGAGGAGGAGGAGGGTGGATATGGAGGATTTAAAAGAATTAAATAATCATTATATATGTTTTTTTATTATAGTAGCTTATCATAGTAGCTTCAAATCCGTGCAAGTACGGTGATTTCGTCGTTTTGAACGACAAAATCACCTGATCATTACCCTTCTCCAATGTGGCAGCAATGTCATTAATGCTGCACATTCACATTCACTTTAATTTTGTCATTAATGCAGCACATTCACATTAATGTTCTGTTATTTCAATGATGTCATAAATCCATGTTTATGGATTTGGTGACTTTTTTTTAACAACTAATGCAGTTGAGGAGTTATTATCATTTATTAGATTATTAGCCCTTTGGGCAACGGAAAACTGTTAAAAAGTTAAAACCCACATTAGTTTCAACCTTAGAGCATCGATTCTTTTTTTTGTTTTTTACAAAGAAATCAGCTGATAATAAACGAGACATAATAAGTGATAAGTAACAAAAAATACTGAAGAACCGGGTTTACCCCAGGTCTGCAATAATGGCAACCGGTTTATGGGAGTTGAAACGGCCAAAAAAAGAGCAGTTTGGTTTGCAATAGAGTCCATGCAAACCGAGAGAACATTAATTTGTGATTTTGTCATTTAGAAGGATGAAATCGCCTTAAGTTGATTTCATCCTTCTAAAGGACGAAATTGGGTCAAGTTTAAGACATTAAACCAGTTTTGTCGTTTAGAATGACGAAATCAGCTTAAACCTGATTTCATCCTTCTAAACGACGAAATCAACTAAAAAATTAAAACAAAAAGCCACGCAGGCACCAGCCAAAGGAACACCACTTTGGGAAATATTTCCCAAAGTGGTTAATATTTTTTAAAATTATTATTTAAATAATTTCCCCAAATTTTTATATTGATTGGAGTTTATTTGCTATTTTTTTTCTAAAATGTACAAGTTATATAATGTGATTTTGCTAAAACTTTTACTTAAGCTAGCATGAGAATATATTAAATATTGTATTGTTGATTGTGTTACTTAGTACTTTCAGTAAGTTTAACTTTATTAAAGATATGCATGCATATATCTAAGGTTAATTTAAAAAATTTATGTTTCATGCATGTCTTAGTACATATGATCTTATTCACTAAATTATGTCTTACATAAGATTGTATGATTATTTAGGGTTGCACATGTAGCTAGGTTTATAATTTATTACATTATGAAAATGATTTATAAATTATAGATTAATCATAGTTAGTTGAGCTTTCTATGGTTTCTGGATTAGTCATATCGAAGGTTTATTAAATCGGTTTTATGTCCAAAAGGATGGGGTTTTACCTCCAATGGATGAGATTTTACGTTTGAAAAGATGGATTTATTCCTCCCCCAGGCTGAGATTATTGAGACTATTTATTTATTTATTTATTGAGACTTTTGGAGTTGCTCCGGGTTGGTAATGGCCGTTGTGCACTAGCGTGACTATGGAGTTCTGACATTTTTTTGTATTTAGCATGCCAGATGATAGGTAACATGCAACAAGCGGCATGTAACATATTTTGATTGGTTGCATCGGATTGTCGTGTAAGATTCTTGTGATGGGAATGCTGAGATTTTTTTGCACATATTTTTGTGTAAAGACTTTACTTTAAATGAACTCATGTGTTACTGTGTAAATGCAAGTGTTTTTAAAGACTTACTAAGTTTATACTCACCATTTTTTTTAGGAATCCTTCGGGATCCCATGCATGATGGTGTCCCATGGGTGATTAGGACAATTTATTTTGTGAGGAGAACAATAATTGAGGAGCAATTGAGTGGGATATTGTGATTTACTAAGTGATAATTAGTAGGAAATAAATGAAGAGACATTATAAAACTTTGTATTACTTGATAGTGTTTCATTTCTAATTGGTAGTTTTTTTCTTTAGTTTGAGGCATATGTTTATGTCAATGCATTATAACTCTAGTAGGTGGACATTTAATCGTAGTTATAATAAAAGTAGTTAAATTTTATTTTCACATTATTCTCCGGGTTATTTTTAAGCAAAGCTATGACTCAATTGTGCAATTTCGATAAAATCTAGGGTTTGGTTAGGAATTGTTGCGTCCTCTAACCGGTTTTGGGCCGGGGGCGTGACACTACTCATTATCCATTTTCTCATTTATTACTCATACCCTACCTATACCCATGAGGTAAATAGCTTGGCAACAGGTAAACAATCAACCGATTTATAAACAATAAAATAATTTATATTTTTAAAAAGCATATACAAATCGCATAATCTATAGAAACAAAAAAGAACAAAATAAGAATCTCACACCTTATATAAAAAAAGATCAAGACTTGAAAGTAATTTTATTACTCTAAAGTTCCTTGCTCATCATCATGGATGGCAGTATCAATACGGATAACAGTATCGATGACTATGGATACGGGTACGCGCCGATGATACGCTTGGTACGCGCCGATACTATCGTAAACCCTTTGATACACATAAAAAAATATTATAACTAATAATATATTATTATAATACTTTGTTTAGAGTATAGTAAGACACTAAAATATATGATTGAATATAGAGTCACAATCAATGAGTAATAACACCATAAGAAAATATAAATCAGTTCAAAGTACAATATACATAACAGTAGAACATAATAGAATATTATATCATCAATGTCTTATAAATTAAAAATACTATAATGTCAATACAATTACAAATATTAAAACACTTAAAAGGTAGAATCCATAAACCATAGTATTTTCATCCAAACCTACAAAAGCAAATATACTGAGTAAGAAAAATATATAGAACTATAGTAATATAACATTCTTAAAGCCTTTTAAAAATTAGTATACCTCTCAAATCCAAAAAGAGTTACGAGGATGCTCATAACTATTATTGTCATCATTTACCGAGTCTTGATGATTTAATTGATTCACATGGTTGCAATATTGAGCCCAACTCATATAATTATGATAATGTTGAAGATATTGATCATTATGAAACTGATAAAGTTGAAGATTCCATCCAGAGTGCATTGTCGGATAACTATGAACCAATGTTGGGTAGTTTAAAGTTTGAGACTAAGAATCATTTTGAGATCCAGAACTGTAACTATTGTATGAAGAAGATTGTGCATTATATCCATCATGTCCATATCCATATGCAAGTTGGTTTACCCCAACACTTATATCTTGAATCCCTTGTGCAATATTATCCCAAGGTGAAGGTTGGTTATGACTAGTATCATGTTGAACTGAAGCAGGTTGGTCATATCGCTCATGGTGATGCCTTTGTGATTGACTTCCATGTCTACCTCTATAAGAACTCAAATTTTGATGACCCCTACTGCCATGGTCTTGATCTTGGGTGACATGATCAAAATATTGTTCTTCAGTAAAAACTGTATGACTTAATGATCTACCCCGCCCCCCCGCCCCCCTTGACCACCCCCATCCACTTCACAATCACCACCATCAACTTGACCACCACCATCATTAGTACTAGAAGAATTCAAATTTGATTCTATTGTTGTTCCTCTTGTAGGGGTCTTCATCATGTCATAAAAATTATCATCATCATCTTCCATTGTCCTTGTTACTGTACTAGAATAATTGTTCACCCATTCATGAACATCAACACCCATTTGTGCACCTATTAATTGACTAGGTGCTCGTGGTGGCTCCCCTACCTCATCCAAAACAGTTTCCCAAATTTCTGCTAACCATGAAGTGAATGGGTCATCTTCTTCAAATATATAGCTCAAATCAATTGGATCATAATACCCTCTTCTCTCTTGTTATCTATCTCAAGATTTTTTACTCTAAGGCGCATGTTGTAATGAACATATACTAATTGTTCCAATCTTTTGTATGATAGTCGATTCCTTTGTTTTGTATGGATGAGGGCAAAAGTACTCCAATTTCTTTCACATCCAGCCGATGAAGTTGTTTGTGAAAGGATTCTAACTGCAATCTTCCTTAAATCAGGGGCATCCATCCCATAACCAAGCCACCACTCAGCTAAAATTATAAGATTAAAATTTAGAAACCAATTAAATTATTATTTAAAGATAAAAATGACATAATCTAAGAACCACAAACAATATATAACTTACATGGTTCTGTGGTTTCCCAAGATTTCATGGCCATAGCTGAACCAAAACTACCTTCTCTTTGTCTAAATATCCTTCCCTACAAAATGAAATTTACACACTAATGTGAGATACTATTTAATGTTTTATAAATTCTAAAATATTATAAGTTATCATAATGTACCTATCGAAAAGCTTTGATAGCTAGATCTATATTTGGTTCTAGTGTCTCAATTACTCTTTGTAAGCATCGCAGCAATCTATCATTAGTTGCAATATCTTTGCTATATTGATATTTAGGATTAAGGTAGAAAGCTAAAACAAGGTTAAAAAGATAAATTAGAGATAAAGTTAAGTGCAAATATTTACTAATTAAAAAGGGATTATTTGAAGCATCAACTGACTTCAATAAAATAGTTTTACCTGCAGATGATATTAAGAAATTGATGATACTCAATTTTGTTGTTCCAGTCCAACCATCACACATAATAGTGACTCCATATGTTTCCCAAGTTTTCTTCATAGCATTGATATGTTGTTTCAATTCTTGAATCTCCTCCTCCAAGTAGATTCCATATACTTCTTTAGCAGTTGGAGCTTTTACACCTGCACCAGCATCTTGAATCTCACTAACCATAGTCTTGTAATATGGAGAATTGCATACATGAGCTGGAATATGGTTGTAAAACAGAAATTTTGAAATAGCTTTGCCAATTTTTTTCCTTCCCTTCCCTAGCCATGTCTCATCCAACCTACTTTGTTTGGCATTTTTTGACCTAAACAAGTATGGATCAACTAATAGCGATTGTTTCCCCATTTTACTCTCTTTCGATCTTGAGCCAACATGTCCTTTCTCAAAAGCCTCTCTCACACTTTGAGTTCTATGCAAACCTCTAGATCCACTGGCACCCCTTAACATATCCTCTTCTTCTTGACGTGCAAATGCTCAACTCTCATGCATTGTTTCTTTTAATTCCTTTCTTTCTCTAATCGACAGTTCATCATCATCATCATTGTCATCGTCATCGTCATTCACATTGTCATCATCAATATCAACTATGTTCATACTTTGCTTCTTCTTACTTCCTCGCAAATGCTCTCTTATTTTCATTTTTACTTCCTTTGGGCATGTTGGACACGCTTGGGCATTACCACCTAAACCTGCCAAATGAAGCTTTAATCGTGTGACACCTCCCCCGGCCATGACACGTCCACACCAATTACATTGCGTCTTATGCCTACTTCCACCAACCCTTGAACCATGATTCCACCCAATATCAAGCTCTTTCTCCTTTGGTGCCATCTTGAAAACCCTAAGTACTAGCAATCCTTCAAGTAAAAAAAAACTAATTAATATTCAATCAAACACTTAGATTTACATAATAGAAAGAACATGCAATATTTTTGTATTGTTATCATACTTATGGTGCAAAAAAGACTTAAAGAGATATATTTCTACAATGAAGAGTATGATTTATAAACATTTATACTAAAGAAAAAAAATATTCAAGCAAACAACATTCAAAAGCAATGCATTCAAAGACAACCTATATAATTTATTTAAAGATAAACAAATCTAAGAAAACAACTTTCAAAAACAACCTATACACCTAAGATTAGGTATTACAAATTATGGGTCCAACTCACAATTAATATTTAAACAAATTGTAAACATATATTCATGACAAATTTTGTTCAACAAAATAATCATATTTTTCAAAACATATCATAAATGAATGTTACAGTTATGAATGGAGGGTTTACTGTTTATTAACAGTTAGCTATCAAACAGTAATGCCAGCTTATGACTTTTGTTTGTTGACTTCTACATTTGAATTTTTATATCATAGTTCATACTAAGTGTTTTATATTTTAGGAAGAAGAGGTCAAACATTTGGAAGCATTAAAAAGAGAAAGATAAAAGAGAATTGCTGCAAAAGAGAGTACAGGAGGCAAATGTAGACCATCAACAAAGCTTTCTCCAAACTCTAATAGGGGATCAAAATTCAGTGCTGCAGAACTTATTTATGCTTCACCTCTACCAAAGTTGCCTATCAAGACTTACTCTTTGGTAAGTGAATCCCAGAAAAAATCTAATAGTTCAAAGTTGCCTATCAAGACTTACTCTTTGGTAAGTGAATCCTAGAAAAAATCTAATAGTGGCAAAAATAACGGAGCAAAAAATGCTGATAATAGATTAAGTCAAATCAGTTTCTTCATTGCTTGATTTAAAAAGAGAGACCAGTAAAAACTTCCCTGATCCGAAGAGGGCCTCAATTTGACCCAGAAAATTATCATATCCTAAAGATAGCAATATCCAACATGTTTTTCCGCTAAAGTCATTAAGAATAGTAAAACCAAACATTAAGGATGACACTGACGCAAAGAATTTATGGTATTTTGAGTATTGAAGTCTACATCTCTTCCCGAGCTAAAAGTTAAAGTATGCTCATTAAGGAAAAAGCAACAGACCAAGGCGGCAATACATAAAATAAAATAATCGAAAACAAAGTTTCTCATGGACATTCGAAATTAAATGCACATGATGAGACGGCAATAAAAAAACTCACTTCATCGGTGCAGGAAAGGGAGGGAGTCAGTCGAACCGGTGCAGGAAAGGGAGGAAGCAATTCGACTATGAGCAGTTCGACTGTGAGCAGTTCTTTATCGTGCAGGCCAAAGAGGCGTCTTCATCATACACGGGAAGACGATGGGAGAAGGCAAAAGATCTGAGAAGGGGAAGGCAGATCGGAGCTACCCTCGCCCTCTAATCTGTCAGCGTGAGATGGGGAAGGCAGATCAGAGATAGGGAAGGCGAATCACCGCCCTCGCCCTCTCTTTTCTCCGATCGAGTTGTCCCTCTGCAGATCACCCTCTTGCATATCACTGTGTGTGAGAGAAGCCAAAACAGGAACATGGTGGAGGAGGTAAAGAGCCTTTTTTCTTCCCCTGTTCAGCAGTTCGGCGTCGGATTCGCAGCGGATCGAGCCGGATTGGATCGATCCGGTCGAAATGCAAGTTTGTGCCAATAATTTCTGCGTTCACCGTATCAGAGTCCATACCGTATCGGTCGTGACCGATATGGGTACGTATCAACCGATACGGACCCGTATCGACCGATACGGACCCGTATCGACCGATACGGACCCGTATCGACCGATACGGCCTTCCATGCTCATCATACAAAAATTCTACAAGATGCATGACTAATCTCGTTACATATACAAACCTTATTCTTCCAATTAGCTATAACAAAGTAAAAAGTGGGTATTTATCAAAACCAAAGAACATGACATAAAAAACCAATAAACAAAATTTTCATTGCTCACTCAACACTAAATCCCCTCACTCATCATTCACCCTCTTGATGCAATTCATCGAGGGTAAAACTTTTATTTTCTCTTCAAGAGACACATTTTATGCAACAAGCATAACATGAAAAGACATAGAAGATTAAGTGCATTCTCTTCCATTTTCTCTAGCAAAAGTTTGCATTAAAAAATTATGTATATTTCTTTAAAGCTTATCTAATGTATCACAATGAAAGTACAAAATGCTCCATATGCAAAACATTCTGCTTGGGTAGCATATGCAACTATGCCTTGATATATGATTTGGGTAACATATAATGGGTACGGATAAGGGGTTACCCATATCCTACCCGCATAATAAATGGATGGGTAAAATTACCCACTTATTTCACTTATTACCTATTTATCAATTACCTGCCCACGAATTTTGGATTGGGTGAGGGGGTGAGGTGGGTAAATGATTACCCACTGACAACCCTAACCTTAGTTACAACCTTCTAATTGATAATATCCACACACAACCTAGTCCAACTTGGCTAGTGATTATGGGATTTCGTCTGTTAGAAAGACGAACTAAAGGACGAAATCCACTTGTACTTAGAGATGTCTAAGATATGTATTTGTGATTAAGCCTATGGCCATGACATTTTATTATGTATGTTTTCATTTTCGATTTACATATGAGGATGTTTAGTTTAGACATATGTTGATTTGAAAAAATTTATGTGAGAAAATTTATGTATGAAGAATTAAAGTTATAAAAATTGTTTTCACAGGTTTCAGATTTTGTCATTTTCATGATTTATAGCCATTATATTACAAAAAAATTTAGTGAATTTTGAAGAAAATATGTAGAAAAATCTCAGGCGTGACACTGGTTGCTCCTCAAGTTAGTCATTTAGTCATGTAAAATAGAAGAGTATGTATGAAAAAGTATCATGGTCTTTCAGTTCTCCAAGGGTGGGAATTATGTAGAGCCCTCCCTTGGCCTAATGTTACACCTAAACTATTAATTCATTAAATTAAGCTAAATATTAGGGTTATATTACATGCAAGTACACAAGTGGATGTAGTCTTATAAGGTCGATTCCACAAGGATTGCCTTTGTGTGACTATCACAATGATTACAAAATTGAACGAGCAAAGAAAAATTAAGAGAGAGTAGAAGAGTACTTCGGTAATAAAGAGTTAAGAAATCAGTAAGGTAAAACAATAAGGCATTGAAAGTTAGAATCGAATGAAGATTCGATCTAACAAGAAAATATGAACATTAAAAGTAAAAACAAAGGGAATACTTTTGATAGATGAAAGATTAAAAGAATTGTCTCTTCAAGGGTTCTATGTATCAAAACCACAAAAGATCAAGAAGGAGGGCCTTCAAACATCTTATGTATTAAGATTACAAAGAAATAAGAAAAAACTAATATTAAATGACCATTACTTCAAATAACCAATACTTGCTTGAAACTAATAATGAAACATGAACAGAACTCTATTAGATTGTTATAAATCACCTTTAACCTTAACTAGAGGGCTTAGCAAGCAATTACAATAAAATTTAAATACAAAAGCTACAAAAAAGAGAGAAGAAAAATAAGAAAAGAGAACTCTAAAGAGGAAAAGATTATTTCTCTCTGACGTCCACCTATTATTTTTATATAAGTAGAGGGGGTTGCTTCAAATAGGAAGATTCAATTATATTCCTTGATTGATTGATTGCTTGATTGGTTACTTCTTTGACAATGATTAGATTATAAATCAATCAAATAAATCAAAGATTTATTGAAAAGATAAGTATCCTTTACTCTTTCTATAGTTATCCAATCAGCCTTATTATATTTCCTTGTATCAATCATAATAATTGAAAGTATCCTCCATGTGTTGGCCTTGGGTTGATTGACTAGTTGTCCATTTGTACATTAGATTTGACCCATATATCTTTAGAACTATGAAATTCATCTTGAAATAGTGATTATATCCACGAACATCTTCTTTCTAATGTCATTGGAATCAAATTAATCAGAATTGTTAATAAAGAGATATGACTAAAATACTAAGGTTGCATCAATCTGTCCAAATCAACTCCTTACTGAATTTAGTTCTTTTGGTGCAAATATGAAATCCAATAGGCCCACATGGCTGTATTTGACAATTTTATGCATATTTAGACCATTAAAAGCTCATTCTTAACCCTTGAATAGCTTTAGGAAATTGAGTTTCACTTCATCTTCCACTTAAATCCTATCGAAGCCCGTTTGGACATGTAAATACAACAAATGTCTAACTTACATATTCAAAATATAAATAACCTAAATAAGTAATAAATTATCACAAAATAGGGTTTCAATTCAAGATTTGAAAATACTTAATTCAACATTATTTTAGTACATCACCTGGGAGTTAGGTTCAAATAGAATAGTGCATGAAATAATTACTAGTTATGCACAACACAATGCACAAGGTTTCGATTATCATGGTAGTTTGGATCTCGACACTAAGGTCTATGACCCTAGCATGTTACACCCCACCACTCCCCCTTGAGCCGAACTTGGTCCAACAAGAGGTGGCAAAGGCGAGACAAAGCAGAAAGCTAACCCAACACAGGATAGATTGAAGTACACAACACTCTCCATTGTGCAAAAATAATTAACAGATGAATCAAAAAATTAATTAAAGTATCTTAATCCATCACACACCCACATATCTAAGCCATTAAACAAGGCTATTTATAACATGTAAAGAAACAAAGTTCTAACATAAGTCATAAACATATGTCTATTATATCACATAAGAACTATCCCACACTCCATACATCTATTCGTTGCCTCCACACTCATAAAAGAGGTCATCCTGAGCACCTGCATGACACAACTATACAACCTCAAAATAAAACACACAAAAGAAGGGTGAGCTTAGCTCAATAAGGGTTTTAAAAATATAAAACTCACATTAATACCAAAACATAATCCTAAAGAATCATAGCATAAAACTCATGCAAACTAGTGTTAAAAACACAAGAGTATATCCATTCCCTTACACACAAACATCATGTTGAAATCTCATTCATACATCATATATCCACAAACAACACTTATGCATCATGGTCTTGTATATATCTCTTACTCATATACACACAACATGAGCATTCAATGGACATATCCATAAACATCTTGCATAGTCACATTTCGCAATCCATACACATCCTACATGATCGAGTCTCATAATCCATATGCATCCTGCACGATCAAGTGTTATAATCTATATACAACATGTGTAAACATAAGTATCATTATCCCTAAACATAACCTATGTAAATGAGTATTATAATCCATACACAACATGTGTAAATAGTACGGTGAATGTCTCATGATATGGAAATCAACTTGCTCACCTTGATTGAAGCCGGAGTAGACCTACTCACCCTAGAAATGCAAAAAGGAAAACTGGAGCAATTTGAGCAAATCATGACAGGAAGTGCCCTTTAGTAAGCCGGTGCACATGGAGGACAAACTAGCATAAATTTCAAGTACAAAAAGTCACAATAGTTTATCTTATTATAGCATCATGTTATTCTTACTAAGGAAGGAAATATGCCCTCAAGGGAATGCAAAACCCTACCCATAGAACAGAAGGACCCATCCATTGGACGAAAAATCAGCGATTAATATCCAATATGACTAATATGGAAAATTACGGCAGCCAAATCGGTTAATCACGATTAATCATGGTTTAACAAATTATTTTCATGATGTATGCAACATAATACATACGTGAGCAATGCTAAGTGCATGCAAACATAAGTAATTATACTCTAATCAGACCTATTATGCATAAGACATAGTTCATATGTGGTAAATGAGATTATGTAAGTATACCTAAACATAAACATACATGGTTATGTTCATAACTAAGTTAAAACATGTGGGACATGAATCATATATAATTAATTTAGCATGTATGTAGGTCTTCATATTTCAACATGATCATATTCTAATGGTAACATAAATTAATTATGAAGAAATCATCAAAGTCCAACTTAAAATTAATCATATACTCATTTATCCTCATACTTAAGTAGATGTTTTAGCATAATCACAACATGTAACTCATACATTTTAGATAAAATAACAAATAAACTCCAATCAATGTAAAAATTAATAGAAACCTATATCATAGTCTTGATTGCAATATAAATAAATATCATAAGAAAATAATTAAAAAAATAATTTTTGTTATTTAATTAATGAGACTATGTATTCCTGCCAGAACTGTTGACCTTCAAATTTATGACTATACCATTGACTTACCATGCTACAAACAATGTGAAAATTTTGAAGCATGCTCATAACATGTATATAAATCTATCAGAAAAAGAAGAAACAAAAAATCATACGTTTTCATCCCTAAACATGCATCTAAACACAGAAACAGAAAACTATATTACTGTACAACGTGTATTATGAAACATATAGTAAATACATATTATTATAAAAAAATATAAAAAATTAGGAATACGATATAGACATGATGATCTATTTTCAAAAAAAAAAGAGAGCAAAATGTAAAGTAAAAGTGTATGAAACATAGTCATGAATCCAAAACAAAGATTAAAACTGATTCAAATCGTATCCATTCTTCAATAATATGATTTCACCCAAAAAATGGTGTTAATGCATGTAGAACCTTATAAAATAAAAACCCCTTACCTTAAACAAGATTGTGGACTCTTGGTAATCCTCCAAAGCTCAAAAAATCTTTACTCAACAAATTAGGGTTTTATTAGCCCTAAGAAAAAATCCCATATTTCCACCAAAAGTAGGCTCAAAACCACTAATAGATGGTAGATCTAAGATCATTTTGTGTCAAAAATAAAAAATCACAAAAGAATAAACAATGAATCCAAATCTAGGGTTTCTAATTATAGTAAAAGAAATGAACTTGATAAGAAAGACCTAGAATCCTATTTGTGAGATAGGAACATGGGATTTTATGGTAAAAATTAAGACATACATGGTAGAGATTAGAGAGTTTTTCCTTATATTGGATTTTCCCTTTTGAGAATCGGGGTAGAGCTCTCCAAGCTTCCCGAGTCCAAATTGCCTGGTCGTACGACCAGGTTGGTCCTACACTCATCATTTGTAGTGTGTACGTTTTCAACTGTTAAATATTTCTCCCATGTCTTTTGTTAAAAAACATGGAGAGATGTCTGGTAATGGGCATACAACCAGAGCAATTACTCTGGTCGCAAACCAGATTCAAGCCTCCCAATCTCAGCCCTTCCCAAATGGGGAAAACGACTATAGTTTATATTTATAGTTAGGGTAAGTTATTGGACTAGAAATAAGCCCAAAATGAAACAAAAGAACCCATATGTATGGAATGAACCTAAAAACGAATTTTACTAAGCCCAAACCCATTTAGAAAGTCAAGCAAGGGTTGGCGGCCCAAGAAGTTGGCATGTCGCCCGAGATATATGTGGGTCCTAAGGTGGGGCCCACAAACTTAATTAAGAAATTAAATGACAATTTAACACAATTAGTGTGACACTTAGTTGATTATGCTAGACACTAATGTTTTCCTATTAAAAATTTAAATAAAACCAAGAAAATTCATGCTTAAACCAACCTATCATGCAAACAAAATGAAAACAATCAACTTTACATTAATTAAAAAATATTAAAACTAACATATCTTACATAGTGGGCCCTTGCTTCATGGCGTGGATGAGGCAGGGCAAACTTCTTGTAAAAATTGAAGTTAAGTTTATGGTAGTCTTATAACTAATTGAGTGAGAACTCCTAAATGAGGCTATCATGTCTAGTGAACCTAGAAATGTTCTCTGTTGTAAGTATGTTTTACTCTGAAAAGTATGTATGAATCTAGTTTTCATAGTTCATGTAATATTTCAGTAGCAAATTCTTTCTTAGTATGTTTGTCAAATCACTTGTTTCCAATTTGTTGCAATTTTACTAATATTACTTGTATACTCAGTATCCTTCATAGTGCAGGTTTCTCCAAGTAGAAGATTGGTTAGAGTTATCTAGAAGGCCATAGCTGTAGAGTAGAGCCTACCTTCTCACATCGCTGATTTATCACTTTCCTATGTTTGCTTTTAGGCATGAGAGAGTGTCTATTTATCATTTTTATTAGCTTGTGCATATGTAATGGATAAGTGCCAGACTGTGGATCTTGTGACTAATTTAATGTATATGCCAGCACGCGCACACACAAATACACACACACAGATATATATATATATATATGACTTTCATTTTCCAAATTTATCTTTTTAAAATTTTATAAACTCATGAAATATTTTTATTCACTACATATTATGAAGGGTGGTATGATATAATTTTTTTATTTAGAAGAAAAAGATTTCTAAATGATTATATAAAATTGGGGGCATGACACCGGGTGTGATCTACCTCCTACCTAGCAAACACTATGTATCGGTCACTACCTACTCCAAGTGTGATTTGTTGTTATATACCAACATTAGGCAAATTGTAATGTAATGAGTTACTATTATTTTAGGTAGTTCTACATAGTTATTTTTATGTATTTGCTACACTAATACATGAGTTGTTGCATTAAAACATATGTATGTTTGTAAGAGGTGTATAAATAGGTAGAAGATTCACTGAATGAAGATATATTTAAGAGTTTTATCCTATAAAATGTCGTTGGAGGTCTTGTTTCCCTCAAAGAAAAGATCGGATGTTGAGTCTCTTGCATTTAGAAATATTGTAATATAGTAAGCTATCATTCTACTCCCTCTGTCCTAAATTAATAGCTCCATTTTGTTCAATTCGAGTAATTGGGTAATAAAAAAAGAGTATCATAAGCTTATTTTCCCTTCTTTTAGATTGAGTTTCACCTTTCAGTAAAAACCACTATTTTTTTCTAAATATAGCTATTAATATAGGATAGAGGGAGTATTAGGTAAGTTATAGGTATTGATTTTTAGGTAATTACAAGACTAATATGTAAGGTGTTGCATTAGCAATTATATGTGTTTGCAAAAGGCGTATAAATAGGTATGAAATTCAATGCATGAAGATATATTGAAGAGTTTTATATTGATATTTGGAGGTCTCGTTACCTCAAAGAAACATTCAAGTGATACAATCCCATCCAACTATATGTGTTTGTAAGAGGTGTATAAATAGATAGAAGATTCAACTAATGAAAATAGATTGAATAGTTTGATATTGCAATTTGGACATTGTACATTAGAGGTCTCGAGGTTCGGGATAAGGAGACCGTAAATATCCATTTAAGCAAACTTCAGTCATCATCCCTTCTAAAACAACTAGTATAACTCTAAAAGCTACACTAACTCTAAGAAGTTTAAAGGACCATAAATTATACTCCCTTCGTCTGTCTTACATTAATAGCTCCATTTATTTTAAAAAATTAATTAAAATTAGTTCATTTTAAAAAACCAAATAGTGCTATTAATGTTGGCCAGCGAGAGTATTGTATATTTGCATAAGTCTATGTGGATAGAGCATAATCACCATCAACACCATTAAAGAACTGTTTTTTGTACTAATATAGTTGTGTGTAGGTGCAAAGTTTTTTACTCCTTCCGTCCCATATGAATTGTCTCATTTTGAAAGAATCATTTGTCCCACATTAATTATCATCTTTCCCATACTCGTACTAAGTAGAAGGTTCTAATATACATCTTACTGGGCATCAGAATCTTAGTTAGAGTTCTGTTTTTTTGTGGTCTAAGGTGCTTCTCACCTTCGGTAAAATTTACACTTCTTATAAATGTAACACAGATATGAGGAGGAGGAGTATATAACAAGATTAATTTTTTTTTAGGAATAGCTCCATGTAACATGAAGTAAATATTAACATTTAAACTCGAGAAAAATTACAGGCTATTCAAATCTAGACTAATGACTTTTCACATCAACACTTCCATGGAATAAGTTGGGGATCCAAAATATTTTGGTGGCCTTTATGAGGAATCAATACAGAAACAGAAAATAGGAAATTACTTATCTACACAACGGGGATGAATTTTTAGAAAGACATGCTCTGTTGAAAAGAAAAAGAGACTCTTCAAAAGCTCCTCAGTAGACTTCAACGTTCCATTGCCCTGCCTTCTTCAACTGCCTCTTGTACTCAGTCCAGTCAATCCCTGCAAAGCCAGAAGTTCAACACAAAACAGGTTTTATGACAATCATTAACTAGCTGCAGCATAACATGGCTTAATTGTAGATTAGAGAGCTCATTATCACCATCTCTAGCAGCCAAAGAGACCATGATATCATCAATGCCCTTCTCCATTCCCTTCAGCCCACACATGTAGACAAAGGTGTTATCTTTCTTGAGCAATTCCCACAACTCCTCTGCATATTCGGCCATTCTGGTCTGGATGTACATCTTCTCTCCCTTCTCATTGGTTTGTTCACGGCTGACAGCAAAATCCAGTCTGAAGTTCTCTGGTGCCTTCTCCTTCATCTTCTCAAATTCCTTTTGGCAGTGGCGCACAAAAAATTTCAGTCTCAGCATAGTTGTTGTGGCAGTGATCAATTTAGTACAATAAGCAATTACCTCTTTGTATAGCAAAGAGCTACTGGTCGGTACCCCCAAGAAGAGCCATGCTAGTCCATTGTACTGCAAAATAGATACTTCTTCCAAGTTATATCTGATTTCTATGAGATCTGCCTTTTTTATAAATAAAACAGTACAATATCTTACCATCAAACTTTTATCAAATTAGATCAATGGTTTCAACTGATAGATCGAAGCAAATTACCTGGTAGTCCTCATGTTTTTCGAAGAACATCTTCCACAAGAATGAACGGAATGGAGCAATTCCAGTTCCAGTGGCAAGCTATAATGAGAATCCAACAGCAAACACTTAATTAGGCAGTTGCCTAGAATGATCAGTTAAAAACTGCTAATTCATGTATAGTTTCCAACTTAATTGCTCTGTACGTAAGATTATAGTCAAAACCTATGCTGTACCATGATGATTGTGGCATTTGGATCTTTTGGCATGAGCATCTCCTTCCCAACAGGTCCCGTGATTTTCACTTCAGCCCCAGGTTTCAAGTCACCTGAATTTAGAAACGATATTAGAGCTCAAAAGATAACAAGTGGATATCACATCTCAACAAATGGCCATAGTTCAATATGTTTGGAATTCCTTTTTGAAACTGACATATACCCCTTGAAAACATTGAATGGAATAAGGCATAACGAGTGCCATTTTAGATTAAAAAATTCAGAAATCTTGATGAAAATAGAGATGTGCAAGTCCTTACAGAGGAAATTTGAGCAAACCCCTTTAACAATCTCCCCCTGGTCATTAGTGTATACGAGTCTTTTTACGCATAAAGAAACCTAAAGAAAAGAACCAAAATCATATTGCACCCTGAATTAGTTCAAGCTATAATTAATCGAAAAATCAGCTCGTGGACTTAATTTTCATATATAGATCCTTGATTATCACATAAACAATATCCATCACAGTAAAATTTCACTACTTGCCACACTTCAATAATCGGCAAGCATAATTTCTTATAAGGGAAGTTTCAAAGAAACTCTTGGAACTTACAGTTTTTGAGTCTCCAAAGTCACCAAGAGCACTACTTGCAATCGAGTAGAGTCTCAGCTTGTGGGGCTTCCCATTCTTATCCTCCCCATCTGCAATGACACCAATAGACTGCCCTTCTCTGTATGGAACTTCGCCTGTCATCCATAGTTCAAATAAAATACAGAAGTAATGAAGAAGCAGCCGAGAGCATAGATAACACAATGAACTTGTGGGCAGCAGAGTTGAAGACTACCTTCAGTGCTGAAAACCATGTGCCATGTCTCTCCGGGTGCATCGTCTCCTGTGATCTTGGTGTTGAGCAAGCACCTGCCGATATACGGGGTCTTGGGCTTGAACTTGTTCACCACCACCCCTTCCTCGTTCTTCTTGGAGACCTTCTCTACCTTTGCAGGAGCCTGAGTTGTGACCTGGGCTCTGATGGGTCCCACCTTCCCAGCTGCAGACACATTCCGGGTGTACAAACATGTCTGCAGAACCACAATTGATCAACCAAAAGAAAAGCAGGAAAACCCAAAATAAAACCAGAGCAGTGGTAAGTGATGAACTGGGTGTCCTCTCACCTTATAGAAGCTGACTTTCTCTAAGGGGACAATGGAGGTTCTGGTGGGGAGAGAAGATGATTTGGAAGATGGAAGAGAGACTGCAGCAGTTACTGCAGTGGCCATTTTTTTTTCCAATGGAAGGAAAGAAGAGGAACAGAAATTGGTGATATGGAAGAAATAATAGATGAGGGAGACAGTTAGAAGCAAATTGAGGAGGCAAACAAGGAAAGAAAAGGAGGATTGGGAGATCAAATTGGGTGGATGAGAATTGGAGGGGCTGCAGTGGTCATGGTTTCAAGTATTCAGATCCTGTTGGATAAGTCTGCTTCTTAACTGCCATTTTCCCCCACAAAAAAATCTGAGCATCTCCAACCCATGTGTAAAAACCAAACTACATTTGTTCTGAGACTTGACCCTGAGGAAATGGGGTTAGGCCCATCACATCATTTATTTGGTAAAACTGGAAACTGTTAAAAGGCTGAGATGATGTGTGCCAGGATATCCTCCAAAACATGAGCTTTTGATCATGAAAATGAATGACGATTGTGCTGATGTACATTAGTACATTAATAATGTATACATATATGCCATCGATCATCGACAACTCTTACCGGATAGAGGATAACCGGACGGATACAAGGTAGGAGGACAAAAATGCTTTTATTACTTAGATACCACAGACAAATGTCATATTGGCCACTAGACCAACATGGGCCCCTTTTTGTCTATCACATTGTAGCTTAATGATTCCACTTTGAATGGCCCTAAAACGAAAATGTTATGTTTCTATACAAAAAATTCCTAAAATTTAGCATTTTTAGTGGGAATTGCCAATTTTTAAGTTTGCGGCTTATTATAATAATTTTGCCTTCGCAACCTCATGCCTCCAACTTAGTGCAACGTTACTCCCACCCCCGTTTATGCGTCCTCCCCTTTAATACCTCTGTGAATGAGAGCAGAAAATCCAAAAGGGCACACTTTGCCAGGCTTGACTACGAAGAACCTAAATACTCTAGTATTTTCTTTATATGAGCGATAGTGCATATGAAAGATTAGATGTTCTTCGCCTCTTCCTCCTCATGCAGTTCTTCCTGATCTCGCCTCTTCCTCTTTTAGTAAGGGGGCGGCCGTTACAAAATCGCTAGTGAAGAGCCTCAATTTTTGGCTATATGCCCTCACAAGGAGTCCTTGGAGCATCCATTGATGAGCTCTTGGTCCAAGTGGAGCAGTTCGCACTTGGGACATTAGGTTCTAGGTTTGGATGTCAAACAGAAATAGCAAATTAATTGATAGATTTGCCCGAGGAAAAGGCCATGAGAAATGATCATTGTCTTGGGTAGGTTATCTGACATTTTTTGTACCTTTTTTCACTTCAATTCAACCTTATGGATAAAACATTTTGACACTTACAGTCTTGCTCAGAAACATAAGTTTATAGTCATGCTAAAAAATATATGCTTGCAGTCTTACTCAAAAATTTACTCTTACAGTCTTACTCGGAATCTCACACTTACAGTCTTGCTCATAATCTTACAAACTTACTCATACAATCGTACAAATATTATGAATCACTTAAAATTATTATAATTAATAAGCTCCAACATCAAAATAGAAAGGAATGTCAATGAGGCATCACCTTAACCTTCGAAGAGTAACTCGATGTCATAGACTTTTTCGAAGGCAAGACACACCTATGCTCATAAGGCATATGATTAAATAGGTTAGAGTATATCTATTATATTACTTACATGAGAACGCAAATGTCTACATTCTAGGGGCCATACAATGCCAACTAAGGGCGAAAATTATACAATGTCACTCTTGGGCCAGAATCTTATAGTGTCACTATTGGGCAGAATCATACAGTGTCGACTAAGGGAAAAACATATAGTTCTATCAATAGAGTATCAAACATCTGGGCTTAAATACAATACATAAATGACATCTTGTAGGGTAAACACCATGACAAGACATGAAAAATGCTCAACCTACTTATTATTAACTGGCTCAAATACATAACTTAATCCGTCGAAACCCTTAGGTCTCAAACTCACAATGTTATCATAATAGCTTTGCTTACAATTCAAGTTTGAATTAAGTAATTTATGTAGTACAATTATGCCATCAAATTTTTTAATATTATAGTCTTCCACTGATCAATCTAAAGTTGAGCCCATTCTAAAACCCTAGTTCGTTAGGGTAACAGATGTCACTTAAACCGTCTATCTTATAATCATAACTCACCATAAAGATATCCTTACATATTCATATATTCTCCACTATTCACCTTATGGATAAATCATTTTACTTAGAATTCTCCACATGTACTGGGGAAAGATATTATATGAAGAGTCTTATTTGGATAATCTTGGGCTCACATGTATCAGCGTGAGCCTCAACATCATTGCCCGCCAGATTAAATCCTACTCAAACATTGCTAAAGGGCATAAAGATTTTATGTTCCCTATGTTATTGGATTTACTCAAGATGGGCTCGCACAACTCATACAATTTTTTTCCTTTAATGAAGCCAATCCTATTGCTTATCAGCTGAGTGTGTTCGTAGTTGAGCGTGTCCGTCTAGATGCGTCCTGTACCTGAAGACTGCCAGTCTAACTACTTAGTAATTTAAAAACACAATTCATTCCACAAAGTATTGGCCAAATAACATTTGTATACTCCATCTTTCTCTAGCTTTATTCTTTTACATGGAAATTAAGAAGTTCGTGCCTCCTCTATGTATAACAGCTAGCATGTCTTTCCTTTTTTAAACCATATACACAACCACTGTAGTTATTTTGGGAAGGTTAAAACTCGGATAGGACAAATTGGCTTCCTGACTCTAAGTGTAAAATGTTAGACAAGCTGTCAGGCCTATCCTATTTTTGATGAATTGTTGTCATCTTTGTTACCTTTTTAACGTTTGCTATTTTTATAAAAAAAAATTAAGGTAGTTTAATACATTTTAATGTTTAATACTTCCTCTGTCATAAATGAATAGATCCATTTAAAATTTTAAAATAAACTAATTTTAGTTCACTTTGAAAAACCAAATCTTGTTATTAATGTAGGATAGAGGGATTTTTTTTTAATAAAATAATAGTTAATCACAATGGAGCCTGCTATGAAGTAAGGCCGTGGGAAGCCAATCACACCCAACAATAAAACAATTACATAAAGTAATAAAAACTCCATAATAGCACAAATAATGTCCCACATAAGTAAAGCGAGTTGAAGTACCATTGGGAAAGGAAAGTGGACTAACTTGTCCAAGGTATTGGCAAAGATGCCAAGACATGCATACATAAGGTACCGAGCACCAAGGTCCTTTTAAGACTAAGTACCTTGTGGGGTAAAAAACTTGGAGCAACAACATTGGTGGGTGGTATATGCAATTGAGGCATGCAATGTGTGCAAGAGTTGCACACAACATATCCAAGGAGGTGCACGCAACATAGGCAATAGGTGTGTGTAACATTCCGTAACACAAGTAGTAATCCCCACAGCATCTTCATGTTAACATGCTCAAAGGTGATTTATATAGAGGCTTATAAACTTCAAACTAAGGTGTTTTGAGTGTTCCACGAGTCTTTTAAGGGTGTTTTTAGGTAAAATGAGAACTTTAGAAGAATTGGAGTTGATCATGCCTGTATATCCATTTTGACTACTACTTTATTAGAATACAAGAAATCTCTTATGCTAAATATATGTTTACCCATTTTGACTGGGTGACTAGCTGGGTGTCACTAGCATGGGTAAGAGGCCTATGCAAGCTTGTTGGATGGCTGAAACACCTACTTCAATTAGGAATTGGATGTAGCACATGCAAGTGACCATGCCCGCAAGCTTAGGCAACAATGCATGTGCATGCGATTGGCTCAGTGTGCACAAGGACAAGGCAATATTGGCATATGGTTGGGGAGAATGCGAGCACGACTTGAAGTGTGGGCTGAGTACCAATGAAAGTAGGAAACAAGTAAGGCAATGATTTCATGAGAATGGATTCTCAAGAGTGAATTGTAGTGGTACTCAGACTCCATACAAGAGGTATACGAATTTTGAGCTTTGATTAGGCAAGAGGCATGCAAGCTTAGGTATTATCCAAAGGCTATTGGACAAGGTTGGACTCTAAAGGGTGGTGCAAGCTGAATTCTAACAATTTTGTAAAGCGTTGACTGAGTAGTACTAGGTTTTGTTAATACCTTGCACCTTATATATAGAGATAGTAGGCCGGTGAGAGTGATCAATCAGAAATTGAGGAACTATTAGATGAGTTGGTCATGGGTCTCATTCACATGTTGGGTAGTCTTGTGCAAGTGTAGGCTTGTTTCTTGGGTTGGGGCAAGGTTGAGAGCCTTTTCCATTATAATTGGGTGAAAGAGTTGCTGAATAAAAGGTTTTGGGGGTGAAGTCTCTTTTCCCTAAACATGGGTTGTGATGGTGTGGGTGAAAGCACTGTGAATTGACATAACAAGGTGCAACTAGTTCATTATGGTGTAGACCCCTAGGGAAAATTTGTTCCTATGATAACAAGAAAGATGCACACACTGGTCTGTTAGTGCATAACACAAGGGTTGTCTCCAAAAGATTGGTCATATGCCGATTAAACAAAACCCAAATCTCCCTACTAGGGGCAAGAGGCTAGAATAAGAGGGAACCAAAATATGGTCCCAAAGCTACCAACAAGGAGATGGGTGGAGGCAGATGAAAGTTTGTGGCATTGTGACACCCAATGTTTTCAAGAAGAAAATTATTTTATTTATTTATTAAAAAATTATTCTTGGTCACCGATAAACCATTGACACATCGATGGGCTACCGATGATATAGTGCAATGTTACTATCGACAAACATCGACGTGTCGATGGTCTGCCAATGATAATTGTATGCAACGGTTATCTCAAAAAATGAAGTAGTTTGTAAGTAAAAGACTCCTTAAGTAGTTGTCATAGTATAAATAGAGTAAAATTTGAAATAGGGATAAAAAGGGGAGTCTCAAAAGAGTCCCAGCTCTAGTGGGGAAGAGTCCAGAAGCAATTCAGGAAGATTGTGCATTGGAGAGGAAGAATTCCACATCAGTACAGGGCGGATTGCAATCTACATTTGAATTTCAAGAAAAGTATTCTAAATTTTTTATTTCTTCAAGTTCCTGATGATCTTAAACTTATGATTATATCTTTCCCTGAGTTGATCTATGCATGCAAAAAATGATTAATTCAGATTATAACTAGTTTAATGCTTGATTTGTGATTCAAATGGTTTATAATTTATTTTGTAATGTTTTTGAATAGTTTTGATGCAAGAAAGTGTGTTTGGAAAGGATGGGGAGTCTTTGATCACATTTTTCTTAATCATTGACCGACGCGTTGGTGACTACACCGATGAAAGGAAGAGGATGAATAGTGCCCCTTACATGCATGCAAAACCATGCATGTTGAGTAGTCATCAGTCCTTGTGGCATCGGTGAGGTGGGCTCTCCTAGTCAACTCACTGTCAATGAGAGTTTGACACGTCGATGGATCTACCGATGGTCATTGGTGATATGGCCGACACATCAATGAGGTTACCGATGGTGCCTTAGGTTAAATGATTTTCATTGTGAACTATAGTAAGGGATAAGTTATATAGCCACTACATGCATATGTATGATTTATGAGGGTTTTGTTATGTGTGTAGAATGTTGCATGAGCATGTACTAAGGGTCAGTAAAACTTTACGCATGTGTATGAGACCATGTGATGTAATGATTTGGTCACCTTAAACTGATGCATTTGACACATAAGGTCTATGATTCCTAGTGTCATATTGGCTCCTCAAGTGAGTCATTTATCCATGTAGAACAGAAGGGTATGAAATGAAAAAAAAAAATCATGGTCTTCTAGCTTTCTAAGGATGGGATTATATAGAGCCACTCCCTTGGCCCTAGAGTTAAGTTTGAATGGAATAGAGCATTAAAAGATGACTAGTCTTATGCAGTGTAATAAAAGAGGTTTTACTGATCATGGCAGTTTGGATCTCGGCATTAGGGTCCATGAGCCTTATTGAGCCCTTACTTCACACTATGGATGGGGTGGGGCAGGCTTCAGGCAAAGACTAAGGTTGAATTCGTGGTAGTCCAATATTTAGTTGAGTAGGAACTCTTAGATGGTGTTATTGTGTCTAGCAAACCATGAAATGAAGTTCTTCATAATAAGTATACTTGTCATAGAAAGGTATGTGTGAATTTTGATCTCTATGTCATTTTCCATTGACAACATATTTTTTTCTTAGTTGTTTATCAAACTATTTATTTTCAATTAGATTGCAATTCCTTTGAGTATACCCGTATACTCAACATCCTTTGTGGTGCAAGTTCTTTAGTGAGAAGACAATAGAGGTACCGGGAAGGTTGTAGTTGTAGAGCAAAGTCTACCTAGCTGTAACGTCCGGGAATTTTCTAAATTCCCGAAGTTGACAATGGGAAATTAGGGTGTTGGACCCCTTTAGCTTCTCGTTAAAATAACATAAACAATACTTGGAATTGGTGGCTAAAACCTATATGGATGGAAAGTGGACAGAAAGGGCTTCGAAACGCCTCTAAGAACACGCGAATCGGAGTTCGGATGAGGCAGATACGATTGTTCAAAGTTATATATAGCGTGCAAGACCTGTTTACCCGAATTGGATGCGTAAATTGGCCGTCTAAGTCACGTTACAGGCTTAATTATTTTTTGACAGAAATTAATAAAAATAAGCCCAATTAGCCCAAATCGGAATGAGATTAGAAAAGCCTAATCTCTATGTATATAAAAAGGCTAATTAGGGTTAATGGGAGGAGGTTTTTTGGACCGTTTAGGGAAGAAGGAGCCGTCAAGGGAATTTTCCGGCGAGGCTTCGGCGGCAGTGGATCGACGACAACTTGACCTTAGAGGTAAGAATTTGAATTGAGACTGATGGAGAAGTTGTTATTTAATTTTAATGAAATTCATATGGATTCATTAGTAGTATATGCAATTAATGTTCACGTAATTTTGTGAACAGATTAATTTTCCAGTAGCCGGAATAGTGGCGGCCTATCCCTGGCTGCAGCAGCCCAAGCTTTGGCCACAACGGTCTTGGCTCCGGTACCATGGTGGTGGCAGATTGGACTGCCGCTATGCAGCTACCAGGTTGTTCAAAAAAAAAAGGGGGGGAAGGGGTGGAGTTTCGGCCCCAGCTGGGTGCCGGGCTGCGGTGAGGCTAGCTTCATCGGAATCTCTGCTAGGCGGCGATTCGATGAGGCCTAGCCCCTCCGCCCAGATGCCGTGACTGGGGGCAGCACCACCGCCTGGCAGCAATCCAGTGAAAGCCCAGCCCCGCCCCGCCACGGCGGTTAGGGGCGGCGCTGCCAGAGGCCACTGACCTCTGGCCGGCTGCGGGAGAGACGACCCGCAGTGCGGGTCGTCGGCTCCGGATATGGGTCGGTTCACCCGACCCGCTTGACCCAAACCGGTTTAAAAAAAGGGGTCACCTTTGAACCGGGTTCGGTTTGGGTTCATAAGCATTCAAAAAAATTCCAGAAAATTACCAGTGGACCTTGTAAGGGAGACGAGTTTCCTGACCAAGTTTCAGCTTGGGGAAAAATCTCAGAGACTATAAAATGACCTTTTTACCCCTATTAGTTAATTATCGTATAATATTAACTTACCTGAGTTCGAGGCTCTGGTTCCAGGGCCTATGAGTGCATCTAAAAATTGGGAAAATTCTTAGTGAGATTTTAATAGGCAACCTAATTATAAGGCAAACCTTTTGGTGAACAAAAATCTCAGTGAGTGGGTAATTGACCTTCTTGCCCCTTAAGTTAATCATAAACCGTTAATTCAACCTGGGTCGATTCAAGGGGTTTATGACCCCGTCGCACACCAGGAAAATTACAAAGAGTGCATGAAGTCTAGTAGTATCCTTGAGTTTAATTTTGGACCCATTAGATGTCAATAAGGCCCTAAAATAAATAACAGAAATACCCCTTTGAGTGGATCTGCCCACATTCATGTAAATGGAAGCGCATGTCAATTTGAGAGTGGAGCCTCCTGAGAGGATTATGACTTAAAATAAATAAATGGGCAGTGAGATGACCAAATGACCCAAGGGAGGGTAGCATACCCTAAGTGGTAGAATTACCCTAATTCCCTTAGGGGGCAGTATGTTCTGTTTTTGCTGAAACGGATAACCTAACCACTAAGCGTTAGGGTACGCTATAGTGATGTGGAATGGCTTCAAAAGGAAGAGGTGTGACTAGTAAGAGACACAAAGACCTTGACAGGTTATAATGTCACGAGAAATATGGGGATGAACCCTAATTATAAGGGCGTAAGGTTGTACCATCTAGGATTTTCCAGGTAATTTTCTGAATTTTTGGCATTTTTTCTATATTTTTTTGGAATTATTTGATGAAGAATTAGCATAGTTAGGGTTTTTATTTATTAGGAGTATAGTTTGGGTAGGGTCACCTTGTGGGGACCAACTTAGGATGACTTGGCGTAGGGGTAATTGGCTTCACGTACTACTACCTTCTCCATATAGAACAAGGCTTTCCCCTTCCTTCTCTTATTTAAACCCACCTTAAACGAACCCTAGCCTCCATCTCTTTCTTCATAAGTTGTGAGAAAGCCATTAAGGCTGAGGGCTTGGAGGTTTTGGTGGCCGAAAAAGAGAGTTCGTCGCCGGAAAAGGGGCGAGGAGGAGGAGCATGCACAAAGACACCATCGGAAAAAGGTAGGATTCTTGTTTATAATCTTCAACATGGGAATTTGCTTGAATATGAATGCATGATCATTACTTTTTTTTAACAAAATTTTAATAAAGAGAGTGCGAGCATGGCTCGGCCAATGCTTTGGAAATATTTTTTTCCGTCCCAGCAATGCCCGGGTGAGTAATCGGGGCACTGCTGGACACCAGGGAAAAACTTCCCTGTAGACTGGTCGATCCATGCTTACCCCTCGCTTCAACGGAGGGGCAGACCTATGTGTAGTTCGTTGATCCTGGCCGATAGCCAACGGATACTCCTTGGGGTGGCCGAGGTGTGATGGAGTCGCCCTTGGTTTCCCCTGGTCGATTTACCTTATTCGTGGCAGCAGGGACACTGAAAGAAATCTCTGTTGCCCGTTCCTTTCAACTTGCTGCAATGGCGAAGATAGTGACTAGACCAGCAAACCAGGGTTGGGGTTAACGGAAGAGGTGTTGCTGCTTAGACTCGTCGGCTGAAGAGTCTGTTTGACCCATTAGTAAATATAAGAAGTGTCTATGTTTCACTAGCCGGTGCTTACAGATGGGATCGGTCGGCAGAGTCTGAAGGATTGAATGCCTTCGTAGTTTTGTGGTGATGTGAGGAGCGTGGAAGAAGGATTAATTCCGGCAGCCTTGGACTGCTGGACGGGAGACTGCTCACCGCTGGGGCATCTTCTCCTCTCTGCGTGTGGAACAGAGAGGTCGGAGGTGGCACTGGGTGTCATAAGAATTTACCCAGAAGTGCTTAGGGGTGGGCGGCAGATTTTCCCGGCAGGAGTAGTTCGCTGGACCGGCGGCTGTTCACCAACCGCCGCCTTCTCATCTGAGTGCATGAGATGGGGGTGTGATGGTTAAAAGCCAGAGAGTTGGGTTAGCGCCGTAAGAATCACCCAGAAGGGTTGGGGGGTCAAGGCGGATTTTTCCGGCAAGACCAGGGCGGAAAGTCTGGAAGAAGAGAGTTGGCCAGATTTCCTCTGCTCTGGTCTGCCTATTGTTTGTTTCAGCAGGGATGTGGTGAGGAAGACAATGGGTCAGGGAGCAGTTCGGCCTACCCATCCATTATTTACCCCTGAACAGACCCAGTTCACAGGGAATTAGGCGAGTTCAGGCCAAACTACCTTAATTTCTTATATTTTGTTAAAATACATCTACAAGTATATATTTTTAAATTGTGAAAAATAATAAATAATTAGTTAAAACCTTGCAATGGGGCATGAGGGGTTTAATTGACTAATAGTACCTTCATTAATATTTTAAACATACTAATTTACCTTCAGGGGTGATTAGGGGTTAATGAATGGTATGAGAACATATTCGTTCATTTGAGCAAACGTGTGACATAAATAAATTATTTTGGACTATGTTTGTTTTATGCGAAACCTTGAGCCATAAAGTCTTAGGTTCCTTAGAATTTCAACTGAAAAGTCTGCAAAGACTTATTTTTTCCCAAAGTTGGGGAACGGTGGAGATTACGATACGCTTCTCCATCGCTATGACGGTTTGGGTACTGACCAAAGGGTCTTTACCGCGGGTTTCCTGTAGGTCTTCCCAGGACCATATAGTGCGTACGAAAAGCGGAGTTGCATGAGCATCATGGAAGGCCTATGCTTCTCGCCAATCTGTGTCCATAAGCACAGTTGGGATCCATTCCTCCAGACTCGTGGCAGGCTATTGAGAGCCCTGGGGGTTTGGGTCAAGCTGCTGTTAAGCAGTCTACTCCAAGGTTGGAGTCTGGTATTAAGAGTTGTTGCAGAGATTAACTTCTGCATCAGTTTTGTTTTACTTTGGTGGTTTAGTCTTTGATATTGAGGCTTTTAACACTATGAGAATGGGTTAAAGACTTGGTTTTTACAGAGCTAGATATCATTAGAATAAAAATTTAGTGGCTTATGAATGATAATTAAAAACCAAAGCTTAGTCCCTTACTGGGTTTTATAAACTTGTTTGATCCTATTGAGTATAAATGGGTATACTCATGCATCTTCGTGATGCAGGTACCTCAGATGAGGAGTAGCAGAGTAGCTGGATTTGTGGAGCGGGAACTCACTACTTCAGAGTAGGATTTGCTTTATTTCAGTAGATTGTAATAAGGCACGAGAGTTGTCATTACATACTTTATTTGTTATTCTCTATTAGTTATCAGATTTTACACATCGACGAGACCTGGCTCTTTATTTAATGAATTCTATTGACTATTATGATTATTCATGGTTTGATATTACCAATATATTGAAAAACATCAGTCACAGATTGGGGTTTATTATAGTCGATGGTTTGCATGACTTGACTTGAAGAAAAAAAAAAATTATTACTCGAATTTTCCGCTGCATTTACTTCGAAAATGTTATTTAGAAAATCTCAGCCGTGACAAAGGCAACGAATTACACGTGTCTGCAATCGCATACATCGATCAACTAGAGTATTATATACATAATTCACGTGATGCGTGAGAGTGGTTTACACTCTCGAGCTTGAATACATTAAGCCCTAGCCCTACAAATGAGTGCAATGGGCCTTCGTTTGTCATTTATGCACTTGTATGTCTACATGTTATTTATGTTGTTTAATCTGCTGCATGCTTTTGTTATTGATGTGTTAAGTTATATCAGTAACTTAAGGTTAATAAAGACGAATCAAAAGATTTTAGTTGTCGTTGGATTGGGGGAAGAACACTTAAATTAAGATAATAACTAAAATACCCTCTTTAGGGTTGGGACCAATTCATGGAGTGAATGGGGCCCTGACATAGATTTTACCTTGTTTAATGAACCGATGGTGGTTTGGGATGTTCTTTGAGTTATAGCTCAGTGGATGAGCTATTTATTGGGTTGATTCACAAGGTGAAGAAGACCCAAATGGTTGAGCGGATACTTGACTAGATGGAAATAATCTAGTATAAGTTCAGATATTTGGGGGTGTCAATGGTTATAAAGACCTGAGGCTTCTATGGATACATTAGTAATGTCTTATCAGACATTTTCTCCCAGAGTTGGGATGGTGGAGATTACAATATGCTTCTTCATCGCCACGACGGTTTGGATATTGACCAGAGGGTCTTTACCGCAGGTCTCCCGCAGGTCTTCCCAGGACTATTTAGTACTTACGAAAAGTAGAGTTACATGAACATCATGGAAGGCTTGTGTTTCTTGCCAATCTGTATCCATGAGCACAGTTGAGATCCTTTTCTCTAGATTCGTGGCAGGCTATTGAGAGCCCTGGGGATTTGGGTCAAGTTGTTGTTAAGCAGTCTACTCCAAGGTTGGAGTCCTTTGTTTTGAGATTTCTCGATAGGTGAGTCATCTCTGAGTTATAGATTTGATAGTATTAATTATCTAACAAGGGATGTGAGATAATTCATAACATTGTTTGATATTTCTTGTTAATTAAACAAGTGGAACGATTAAAGGACTTACTAAAATGTAGGTTGGTTAAAAATACCTAAGCATTGCATGTGTGATGTTATGCTTCTTAGGATAGAGTAGTTTCTAGGCAGAATTACGTCTGGATCCGATCTTATTGGAAACATTAGAGATGTTGTTTGATGAGTATGTAGGCAACTAATATCGGGTGATGTTGGCCCGATTTGAAAAATATTAATTAAATCTTTTGCCCTTTGGAAGCTCTTCTACTGAGGGCAAAGAGGTTCCATTGTTGTGTTGTTGTTTGGTTTGGTTGGTTGCAAATTCTCCAGGCGACGACAAGCGAGACCAGGACAGGCGAGCACAAGAAGAAGTTTCTTCATGACTGTAACTCCGGTACGGAAGTGCACTTTAATATGAGAGTCAACGTGTTATTTATTTTTAGACGGATGACTGACTTGTACTTAGATGAATGAGTTGTTGTTTATGAATTTTCAGACGTGTAATAATATCATATGATTTAATATTCGTATTTGTGAACCTGAGTTATCATGACCTGGATATTTAATTGAATGGTTTGTTTTGTATTTAAGAAGAAAAAAAAAATTTCTCGCTACTTACCTTTCATGCTATTTAAAAATCCGAGTTGTGACACTAGCGGAACCTACCTTTTTGCTTGATGATTTATTATACTTTTAGGTTTACTTTTAGGCACGTGAGAGTGTCATTTATCATTTTATTAGCTTGCACATATGAAACAAACAAATATTTAGTTGTGGATTTTAAGAATATTTTAATATTTCAAATATCTAAATGTTTATTTATTTTGATATCACAACAAATGTTTGTGAAAGAGATAGTTCTCATGTCCCCAATTTGATCTTTCAATGTTTTATGAATGCACAATATGATTTTATTTGTTTCATGGTATGAAGGGGAGTGTGTTATAAATTTTCACTTGAAACCAAATGTTTTCATGAAAAATGGTTTTTAAAATTGGGGGAGTGGCAGGCGCACTATGTATCACTTCAAAGCATGCAATAGTCACCTTCTGAATTTAACTAGATTAACAACTTTTTGATATTAATCTAATTAGCCTAGTGATCAAATTACAAATATAACACGCAATGAATTAAAATGACCCTAATTAACAACTATTTTGAGTGAAAAGAACAATAAAAAATCATACACATGGCACACAAGATTTTTGAAAAACCACGGGACATTATCCAGCCTTTTGAAATTTACTACATAGAAAAATGTGATACAAGTCACCTTACTCTAATTTATTCAAGATACACTTTACTTCTTGTTAAGCCAAACTCCCTTTGGTTGCATGCCCTTTGCGTCAACTTTTTCACTACAATTATCTTCAATCTTCAAAACATAAGATCATCATCATATCTCCATGAGAAATCACAACAAGCACAATTACTTTCCAATTATTAGACTCTTTCACTAATATGAAAACAAAGATTTTAATTAATTTGTTCTATAGAAAACTCTCAAATTAAGCCTCTCAAGGAATAGAAACAATTACAGCGGGTTGGATTGACCCAATGAAGAAAGATAAGCAAGCAAATACTCACTTGAATCAGAAACATTGAGAATCTCAAGAGAAAAGAGACTAAAATCACCTCTAGATCAAACTAGGGCCTTTCCTATGAAAAATATGACTCCTCCTCCTTGGGTTTTTTCCAACCAAATCTATTTATAGTTAGGGTAGGTTAGACTACAAAATTAGGGAAATTTTGAACTAAAATTGTAATGTTTCATAAAACTACCCATAGGTAGATTAATTGGGCAATCAATTGGCATGAGTGTTATTGGAATAGAAAGATCAATCGACCAACAGAAAAACTAAGTTGCAATCCAAGCTCAAAATAGAAAAACAGAATTACCAATCATTTGAGATGTGTCATGGATTATACATGCTTTTGAATTCATCTTCATGTGTAGCTTAATTTCATTGAAATCCTTTAATCTTTAACATCTTCATATTTCAAAGCGTCTTCAAACTCATTTTGACTCATTAAACCAACCCTGATATATCTAAGATACAAGATAAATCTATTACTAATTTTGTTATGAAATTTGTCAATACATGAATTTCCTTTACAACAAGTACCACCACAGGTGTACTACCGCATGGCCAAGGGACCTCGACCCCAGTCCGAAGAGAAGATGGGAGGCACACCCAAAGTTGGGGCCAATCATCGGAGAAGTAATAGGCCACTACTCCAATTATCATAGGAGGAGCTAGGAGGCATGCCCAAAATAGATCTAGGATGAATGCCAAGGACCACATTACAAGATAAAATCAGCAACATAGAGCACATACAAACATAAAACAAGGAGAAAAAAAGCTCCCCAAACATAGAAAGTTTGGAGCTTTAAAGCATACCACCAGAAACTGGCAAGGAAGAGGGATTGTTTGAGAATAAAGAAAATGATATAAGAATTGGATGATTTGCAAAAAAATAAGAGAAAAACATGCAAGTATATGGGCAAGAAAATGAGAGGGGCGAGAAAAATCTAGCTGAGGAGAGACCAATGTTCAATACTAAGTTGAAGCAAAAGAAAATAGGAATATAGTGAAACTAAATATGTTTAATCAGGGTTCATTTTAGTTACACATTTTTCATAGTTTATAATTTCTAAAGCCAAAGAAGGGCACCCTGTAATGACAATTTATGGCATAAGGTAAGGGCGTAAGAAACTTTAATAAAGTGGCATGCATACGCATTACCTAAGGGTCAATATCTTCGTCCATCCATGGGCATGCATCCCAACTATGGAATGACATAAGCTACTCCTTTCATCCGATATTAATAGCTACATTTAGGAAAATAGTGATTGTTATTGAATGGTAAAACCCACATCTAAGAGAAAGGAAAATAAGTTTATGATACCCAACCACTTAAATTGAACAAAATGAAGATATTAATATGGAACAAACTTTTTTGCCAAATGGAACTATTTATGTGTGCGAATGGAGTATTAGACATATTTTCAAAAGTTAATAATAGTGTTGTATGGCTGATTTGGCGTTCTCAGATAAAAGTTAAAATGAGAATGAGCTCAAAGTAGTGTAGGAGGCAGGGAAAATAGTTTAGCAAGCTTTTTTGGTGCAAAATTCAGCAAGTTAATTATATATCTATATGTGTTTGGTACATCTAACAGGGCATGGCCCAGACGGTGTACACAAAATATGAGGTTTTCTGTGTTTGAGGTTACTCTTTATAAGGCCCCTCCATGTGGGACCATGTCATGGTCCTACCATGTTTTATTGTTTTACGAGGTTAATAATGTTTTGAGATTAATTTTGTTCTCACTGAAAATAAAAGGATATTGTTGGGTTTTAATGTTTCTGGGTATAGTATATGGGAAATTTTAAAATAGGGGTATGTTGGATAGGAAAAGGTTAACATGAGCCTGTGCTCTCACGCAATCACATGAGCTGGGGCATCACAAGCTATCAAATCAAAACCCGACATTGCACATTACACAAGGGTTGTTTGCACTTAAGTTACACGCGTCATTGCTAGGGGTGCAAATTTTTAGGGCTGGCCGGATGGCCCGACCCTACTCAACCCCCAAAAGAGCATATAGGGGCTTTAGATATTTTAGCCCAAGGGTACGCCGGGCCTAAAGGCCTAAAAAATTTAGGTCTGTGTAATACAAGGCCAAGGGCAAAAAAGCCCATAAATCTGGCCCGGCTCGATGTCCTACAAAAGAATATTATATTATCTTCTATGTGGCACGTGTTGATCCAAGACAATGAATTTCAAAAAAAATTGTGAGCTAATGCTGGCCAATGATGTTTTTGGGCCCATATTTTCATCCTATTTAATTTGTGTTCAAATTTGTCTTTAAGTCTATAGTTTCATGGAGATTTTCATGAATTGTAATGCATGTTGCTACTTTGAACCATGAAATTCACCTAATTCCAACAATGGGGATATGTCAACTAGATTAATGATGAAGTGTAATTATTAGTGAACATGTTTCTAAAAATGATTAATATGAATTCATGATGAGTAATATGAAGGGAAGTCCATGGTCTTACAACCAACAAGCTCACAAGTTTACTCAAGCGGTTGTGCTATGTGCTTGATGTCCTAGTGTCAGCTACTAGTTGGTGGTAGGTCGTTCTCATGGCGATGTGTGCTTTTAAGTTTTAACTAGTCTAACTTGTAAGTGAGGCTGCTTCAGTGTGTTGTGTATTTCCTACACTTTATGTTTAATTTGGAGTGTCTAAATTGCTAAACTTCAAATAGGATTTCAGATTCTTTTGTATAAGCAGATAGTTGAACTCATTTTGAAAGTATCAATTAAAAGTTTTTAGCATATCATAATCTTGAATCCTTTTTTTTGTGTTATGATCTCATGCTAATTTAAATCAATCGGTACCAGCAAACTATCAGGACATGATTTTTAGTTCCCATGATTTCCATCATATAGTGCATATTATATGGGTAAAAAAAATAGAAACAAAAAAGGCCTAAGCCTGACCTGAGCCCACTTAGGGCTGAGTTAGGACTGTCATTTTGAAAGCTTGCATAGGTTTAGGGTTGGGCCAGGGCTAGAAAATTACTTTTAGTGATAGGGCTAAGGCTTAGCTTTGGCCTGGCCCTACCCGGCCTACTTGCAACCCTATTCGTCGCATGTGAGCCCTAGTTCATAATAATAGGACACATGTTAGATATAAAAAAATATATATATTAAGTATAATTGAAATAAAAGTTTAAAAGTTGAGTATTTTAGATATGTTTTCTATCTTTCTATTATTTTTATGCCCATATGCCAAATTTACCATCTTAATTTCTATATATCAATATGTCCTCTTAGTATAGCGCATATGCATTTGATTAAGTCAAGTGCATATGAACCACATGAGTTTGATCAAACAGGCCACGTATTATAGGTGCAAGCTTTATAATCTGCATGTCCCAGTAAATTAACTTTGGGTTACCACAATGTAAATTTACTCATTGTAACACCCGGACCCGGAATCCGTCCTGCACCCGAGGGTTCAGAAAATAAAATTTAAGTAAATTATTTTTTTATAAAACCTAAACGAGACCAACCAGGAGCAACAGACTCTAAGTGCGAGAGTCATAATATTCCTCTACACACTACAAAACTTTAGCATTCCATTGTGTGTGGGTCAAAACAAACCTATGTTTATAACTAATTTGGATTGGGCCAATGTTGTTGTAACGTTGGTTGTTTACGTACGTATTAGATAACATCTTCAATGTTATTCCAATATATCTTAACTAATTATATAATCAAATATCTTAATTAATGTAATGATATTACAAATTATGATACACATTTATATAAATCAAATTAAATTGAAAAGTCAGAAATGCTTACTCCCATGTGGTTCTAGAAGTAGCGGCATTTGGAGTTGCTCATTTCCTAAAGGTGTCCTCCCTTTCAGGTTCACAGATGGTGGGCAGAATCTTCTCTAGCTCCAAAACATTTCTTAGGAGGCAAAGATCACCTCTTTTTCACCCGTGGCATTTCTCTCTCTGCGGCTCGAAGGCACAAACATAACTTCCCCTTAACCCGGGATGTTTCACACTTCCCACGCCCATAGGTGATGGAAAGAATTTTCCCTACCCGGAGACACTTTTTCTCTCTACATGCCCGTAGGTGACGGACATACCTTTCCCTTACCCAGAGACTCTTCTCTTTTTCATGCCCTTAGGCTATGGACTAAACCACCCCTTAACCTGGAGATGTTTCTCTCACCGTGGCCCTTTGGTGGAGGATGGAGTCTCCCCTACTCTAGCCACTTCCCTTATTGTGGCTTGACAACAGAAGACGAAACCCACTCTTGCTCCAGGCCATTTCTATCTCCTCGGGCCTTGAGAGTGAAGGGCAGAGTCTCCTCTTGCCCCGGGGTAGTTCCTCCTTATAAAGTTGCCAACCCAAGGAATAAATGCTTCCATTACATAGAACACCCTCGAATTAGCTAAGAACGTCTTTTGAACTTTTGAAATTGACTCAGAACGAACTAGAAAACTCTTCCGAAAGTTTGGATAGAAACTAGAATTTACAGGAGTCGTGAGCGAACGAAATGCGCGAACAGCCACACGCACCATGCATCGCACATCCGCGATGTGGCACCATGGTCAGCATGTGTAAGCTGTGCATCGCAAGATTTTGTGCGCGCTCATCGCGCATCCCACAGACGGGTTCCGTGCTGCAGCTCGCGCTGCTCAGTGCAGCTCTAGCTCGACTATGTCTCTGTCTGACATTATCTATTTTGTCTTTTCTCAATTATTTTTTTATTATTTTACTCAAATATAATTTTAACTTCAAAATGCGATAACTTCTTATCCCAAAGTCGTAATTGTGCGTTCTTGCTTCCAATAGAATCGTATCGACGAGCCCTTTGAAACTAGACCCACACGTGTAGGTTATTCCATACTTTTTATGTGGGTCATGCCCATATAGCATGCTTCTTGGGGTCATAACTTTTCCTCCCGACCTCCGTTTCGCATATTATTCTATTTGTTATACTCGTTACTTTGAGCTCTACACATATACATGGATTCTATCCCTTGAAACTTATCTAAAATTACATAATTACCCCTAACCCCACCTGATTTAAGCATAATTAGAACATAGTGTTTTATATTCTTCCCCCTTAAACGAATTGCGTCCTTGCAATTCTCAAAAACATTCTTCAAAACAGAACAAAATCCGATTGTTAATTGGATAACAATCGCAAACAATATTCCGATAATTTACAATCGGACAAAACATTCAAAACTCTATATCTGATGGTTAAAATAGGATAACTCTTTCAAAAACATAAACCAATAGTAAATAATCGGTTAACACGTTTGAAAACAAGCAGCATCCGATAATTACTTAGGTAAAATAAAACAAAATCTGATAAATAATAATCAGATTAAACACGTCATAAACAGAATTCGAACGTTACATTCATAAGCAGGATTTGATAATTTAAGATCGGATATAATCACCATAAACAAAATCAGATAGTTAACTATCGAATGAAATATGTTAAACACAATCTTATTATTATTCAAGGTCATAACATATCACATCATGGTTAATCAAATCCATGCACACACAATCTAAAACCCTTCAAAAATTCAATTATCCGATATATCATGCAAAATCATAATTCAATAATTTATGATCGAACAAAACACTTGAAACAAAATCTTATTATTAATTTAAAATCGGATAAATCATATCATACAAAATCTGATTATGAATTTTAAAATCGAATAAATCATTTTTTAGAATTAAAACAGAGCAGATCAATTCAGAGTGAATCAAATCAGAGCAAAGCAAACAGATCAATCTAGAAACAGATCCCAAGATTTGTGGAAGTAAATCATCTGATAGATCGCATAATCAAAAATTGATATTTTAAGATCAGATGACAAAATCTGATTATTAGTTTAAAATCTGATAAAAATTTTAGAATTAGAAATTGCCAGTTCGTCCAGTGATAATAAATCAAGAAGCCATGATACCGAATGATGTTCCCCCTAATACTCATGTGGCATTGAGAGGCTAAAAAATGAAGGAGTTTTCCCATGATGCTCCATACCTATGAGCGTGTCATACCAATTATTTTTTCTTGGCAGGTATTAAGGAGTCATGCACTGGTAATTTTTGGACTTTATACCAAATAACTACCTTTCAAAATTCGATAGTCTTAGTCTTTATAACTATCTTTCAAAATTAGAAAGTCTTGGACTTTATAATTATCTTTCAAATTTTGATAGTCTTGGACTTTATACTAAATAACTATTTTTAAAAATCTAGAAGTCGTGACACCAAGTGGTGTTCCCCTCAACACTCATGGGGCAGCGAGAGGTTCAAAAAGTGAGAAGTTTTCCTATGATGCTCCACACCCATGTACACACCATACCGATTATTTTTCTCGGCAGGTATCAAGGAGTCATGCATCGATAATTTTTGGACTTTATACCAAATAACTATCCTCCAAATCCATTCAGTATTTTAAATAGAATTTCTTTATCATAAACATATGTCAATCATAATCTTTTCATGGAATCATTCAGAAATTAAATCATCTGACAGAAAGTAGACTTTCTACATAATCTTTTGGAAGTTAAATCATCCGATAGGAAATGGATCAGAAATCAATCATACTCTTTTCACAGAGGCATTCAAAAATTAAAGTCTTTGACATAAAAAAGAGTTTTCATATTTAAGTAAGAACGTACATTCGAGATTCACATCACACTCATGTCAATCATTTCAAACCAAACTTGGAATCGAAATTTATCTCAATGCATTAGCAAAATCAACATTGGAGCTATCCACTAACCCCCATGTCCCATACCACATGTATTTGATAGTTTCTCCATTATAATTCGACTAGCGATTGAGACAACTTTACAATTTCAAATCTCACTCAGAACAAACATTTCAACGAAAACCAATTTGAAATTGGAATTT
Source organism: Saururus chinensis (assembly GCA_035235625.1). Lineage (NCBI taxonomy): Eukaryota > Viridiplantae > Streptophyta > Magnoliopsida > Piperales > Saururaceae > Saururus > Saururus chinensis. The sequence goes on from CP141141.1 coordinate 36,814,633, forward strand.
GTCTTAATACATTAACAGAATCAACATTAGAGCTATCCACTAACCCCCATGTCCTATACCATGAGCGTTTGATGGTTTCTCTGCAGTAATTTTACTATTTATCGAGACAACTTTGTAAATTTCAAATCTCTTTTTAAAATACAGAAGATTTGAACTTAATTTTTATGTTTTGTTTTTTGCAAACCCATATCATATGTATTATATTTATAGAAAATGGAAATATCGAAATATGCTCGGTTCCCAAATATGCTGGGGTGAGAAACTTTTTTCCATTACTTATTAGCACATTGTGATGCAAGTTCTACAAGGCTAGAAAATTTGTGATGTTCCTCCAATGATACTGGGTAAAACATTACTTCATATTTGAATGAAGTCAACCCTACCAAGAGTATGCTAGTCTGTTTGTTTGCCGTATTTGAATTTTTTTTTATTTTTTGGCAAAAGCTGTCGTATTTGAAGACTTGCACTCAAGCATTTGCAATTTAAAAACACAACTCATTCCTTGCAGAAAAGCAGTGGCCAAATTATAATTTTGTATTCTGCATCTTTCTCTTTCTTTGTTTCTTTTAAGGAATACTATGAAGCTAGTGCGGGCTCCACTAAGTGAAGCAATTAACATGTCTTCCTCATTCCGACCATTACGCAGCCACTACAGTAACTTCCACCATCATTAGCCTGTTAAATTTGAATGATCTGATCTCTTTTCTGGTAAAATAACTTGGTCCTTTCTCATTGTTTCTGTCATTTTGGGTAGGTTCAGACTGGGATGAGCCCACTCCCAATTTTTATCATGCCTGTCACTGTTTAATGTTCAATGCTAAGTTAAAGCAGAACAAAATTGGAAAATGGTGAAACGGAACATAGATTAAATTGATTAAGTGCTTAATCATATTTAATTTTAATCACACGTATTTCATTGTTAATTATTGCTAAAGCTGAAGAAGGACACCCTCTAATGGCAGCTTATTGAGTGCTTAGAACTCTTAAAATTGGCATAAAGTAAAGAACGCGTCTAGCATGATCAGTTTATGTGACCAAAGACCGTGACCAACTCATATAGAGCTTCGAACATGATACATATAAGGGCATGCTAAAATGGGGACTAAAAATATATTGGCAACATGTTTGCTAACAGCTTAAACCACTGAAGAGTTGTCATGAATCAAGGGGAGTAAGGACATCAAAAATTGGGATCAAGTTGGCAAAAGGTAAGAAGATAAGGGACAATATCTCTACTATACAGAAGCATGAAGAGCAACCTTGGTATGACATGAGCTTTTAGGTAAGTTTTAAAAAGAGTTGGTAATGCTTTTCTAGAGAAACAACCAGTCAAAGTGAGATGTGTAAAACAGAAGCAAGAGCCTAACAGTCAAAGAGGCCTCTTGTTGTATCCCATGCTATTCAACCTCTTTGGATTTATCTATGCCCATACTTGTAATTTTAAGACAAAAGAAATATAAGCCAATCTTCATATTATGCTACCACTTATATCATGCAATTTTGAGACATAAATTAGAAACTGGCTGTAATCACTTTTATGCTTGAGTTCCTCCATTTGATCCAAGAACAACTTCTGTAAACATAGGAAATATTTAGCACATAATTTGGAATCATGATCATTTCTTTCGTTTTTCATTTACATGATTATCAATCTCATATTTCCCTATAATAAACATAGGATAAAATATGGTCTATTAAACTTGCAAGTGCCCATCCATGACACTAAGATATGGGCCATGGCAGATGCCTAGAAGAGTTCTGTAGAACCGCTCTACCACATTATCTTCCATGTTACTTTCCCCTTGACGCTGGTGATCTTCCTAAGTTCCTCATTCTACCCGAGTTCTTGCGAGTCATCATCATCGTCCATTCTCCATTGCAGGGCCTCCTGCTAACGAGCGCCGGGGGTTCACTCGACCAAGGCGACCGACTGTACAAGATAATTATTCCGACGGCTTGCCGCTTCCTCGGCCGGCCATCGCCTCACCCGTCCGGACTATGCCCGGTCTGTTAGTGTACGGATTTTGTTGGGCCAGCTGATCGGCGTATTTTAAGTAATCGCCGCTGCAATCACCAACACTGGTCGGTTTCCCATGTGCGGCGGCCGCCGCACGCGGGTGGCGGGGGCGCCGCCCGCGGGTGGAGGCCGATGACGAGCCGACGGTCGTAGTCGGCGCGCTTGGCCGGATCGGAGAGGGTAGAGTAGGCGGCGTGGACGCGCATGAACTCGCCAGCGTCGGCCGAGCCGGCCCGCGAGTCCGGGTGGCAGGCCCTCGCCCGCGCCCGGTACGCCGCCTTCAGCTCCTCCCGCGACGCCCCCAGCCGCAGGCCCAGCACACCGTACAGCGTCTCCGCCTCGGCCGGCCTTTCGGCCGTGTAGTGGGCGGTGTACGTGGCGGCCCGGATCTGGCCGAGGCAGCGGGGCGGGGCGGAGCGAGGGGGCCGGGGGAGGAAGACGGAGGTGGAGGCGTGTGGTGCCGAGAGAAGAGCCATTGACGGTTTTGGTTTCGGTTTCGCTTTCCCAAGTTTGTCGGTTGGCTTGGCCTTGTGAGCGTCTTATTTATAGAAGGAGGTTTGGAGGGTGGGGCCCACGGAAGGCTGGCCTTATCCGGTATGTCGACGCTGAGTCAGCAGGCCGCGGTTTCCGCATCGTTCCATACAATCTGGAAATGTTTTGTAACAAAAAATAAAATAAATAAAATAAAAACTCATGTGTTTTTTTTAATTTTATATTTTGACGTCATAAACGGGGCGGGCATGACAAGTGGGATTCTGGAAAGGCACACGGGATGGAAGGACGGCCGCCGCGGGATGGTTGCCGACCAGAACTGAGGCGAGGCGATGAATGGGCCAAAAAGTGTGAGCTGCCAGTGACCTCCTGAGGACTCTTGCCTTCAACATGGTCGATTTGATATTGAATTATTTTTTCTTGACAAGTGGCCCCATGCAGAAAAAAATATTTTAAAAAATTTATATAAGAGTTTTAGTTAGACTTTAAGCCCCACATAAAATTTACATAGGCTTACAATTAAAATTTATGTGTGTATATTATTGATGTAAAAATAATATTTTTCTTTTACTTAAGTACCCTTTTCTTTTTAAATTAATAGTTTATTTTTAAAAAAATATTATTTATATTAATTATTTAATTTTATTAAATTTAAATAATTTGATACTTAAAAAACAGTATTATAAGCTTATTTTTCATTCTCTTAGATGTAGATTTCACCATTTAATAAAAAATATTATTTTTAAATATAGCTATTAATATAAGATAGAGGGAGTATGATATATTAATCTTTAGCTTACGTACTAAGCCTTTAGATGTGATATGGACTCCTTGTTTCTATTGGAGCAAAGAGTTGAAAAATAAAAATATTTTTAAGTTATTACTAGCCAAAATATACATGCATTATGCGTATAAATATAGATTAAATAAGATAAAATAAATTAAAAATAAAATATATGTAGAACAAATGTCTCTCTTGCATGTTATAGTTATTATACATTGCTTTGAGGATCACAATGATCATTAGTAGATACACACAAGCTCTATATTAACCTATATACACTCGTAATAGGTAATTGTAAATCCAAATCTCAAAAGTTAAATATTATGTCATAGGTCAGCAAAGACAATGATGTTAAATAACTTTGTGTAGTCGAGCATGTTATTCATATTCAGGACCAGTTTGGCGTCATATGTCATTTGATAGAGCTCTTCAAAAGTTTTACAAGGGTGTTAAATATACGCAAGTTGGTTGACTCGAGTTGGATATAACAAATCCACACCGCGATGAGTTTTTACCTTTAGAGGAGATGTTGTATCTTGGACTTCTAAGAAACAAGCAATCATCTTTAATCTAACTATAGAACATGAGTTCATTGTTTTGGCTGTGATGAGCAGAAGCTGAATGAAATAAAAACTTATTGTTGGACATCAAGTTGTGGCCTAGTCCAATGCCACATATCTTTATTAATTGTGAAAGTGATACTACATAAGCATGAGCATATAATAATGTGCATAACGTAATGCCCCAGCCCGGGATCCGACCTGAGCCGGGGGTTCTGGGAACCCATATTCCGGGTTTAAAATTTTAAACCAAACCAGGAGTGGCGGAGTGTAACGACCCGTTTTCCGGTTACGCTTAACCCGGGTGGGTTAAAGGTAATTCAGTATTTTTTCATTAAGTGTCGGGGGGGTTTCAAGGGATGAAACCCCTGTAGATGGGTAGAGCTCGGAGTAACGAGTGTAACGATTCGAAGAACACGAAAAACAGAGGCCAGGAGCGAAAGCTATGGCCTCGGGAAGCGTGTCACATGGGCGGGACCCACATGAAAGTGCGTGATAACCTACCCATGTGTGGTCTTGTTTCGAAGGGATCGTCGACACGAGTCCATCGGTAACAAGATCGTGCGATTCCAACGTAGAGGTTGGAAGTTATCGCGCTTTGAGTTTAGGATATTATTTGAATAAAATAATATCATTCTGGATAGGATCGATGACGCAGTGGATAAGACCGACGATGAAGCGGATAGGATTGCTGACGAAGTGGATAAGATCGCTGACGCAGCGGATAGGACTGACACGTGTCAATCCTATCTGCCACGTGTCAGCCTCACGTCTATCCAGTCTTTCTATAAATAGCTCCAGAGTCTTCAGTTTAAAGGTTTGGAACTTCTCCCACGGTTCTGAGTTCTCTACTACGTTCTAAATTTTCTCCCACGTTTCTGTGTTCTCTCCCACATTCAGAAACTTCTGTTATTCGTTTCTCACTCATTTTAAGTCCGATTCGAGTCATTCTTGAGGCGTTCCTAGCTAATTCGAGGGTGATCTACACAATGGCATGGTTCATTCCTCGAGTTGGCACTCCTAGAAGGGGGAACTTCCCAGGGCAAGAGGAGGCATGTCCGCCACCCTCTTGCCCCAAGAGAGAGAGAGAGAGAGAGAGAAAGAGAACGAGATGGCCCGGAGAGAGAGGAGTCTTCGTCCTCCATTATCGGGCCGGATCAAGAGAGGTGGCCCGATGTAGGGGAGACTCCGTTCTCCACAGAATGGCCACGATGTGTGAGGAACACCCTGAGTAGGGGAGGTTCTATTCGCCGCCTATGGGCGCAAAAAATGAGAAGTCTCCGGGAAAGGGGAGAGTCGGTTGGTCGGCCGGTCATCTTTTGGCGCAAGGCGATGAACGTATGGAGGCTAGAGGAGGCTCTGTCTGCTATCTTTGGATCCAACGGGGAGGACATACCGCTACTTCGTGAGACATCAGGGGCGTAAGCATTTCCTAACCTTTTAATTTAATTATAGAATGGTATATGCTAGTGATGATGATGTGTGTTGTGCTATGATCCATATGCTTGCTATGCTTATATGCCATGATGTGCTATGATCCTTTATGTTCCGATATGCTATGCTTATATATCATGATGTGTGCCGTCTCACTCTAGCTTGGAGCGAGACGTGTTGTGTGTGTATGTTCGGTCTCGGCTCAGTGATAGAGCGAGACCTGTGTTTGTGTTCCGTCTTGTTCTAGGGAAGAGCGAGACATGTGGTGTGTGTGTGGTCTCGGCTCTGAAATAGAGCGAGGCATGTTGTGGTGGTTGTGTGGTGCTCGTCTCTATGATAGAGCGAGATATGTGTTGCCGGTGTTTTATCGGGTTTTCGTATACCTCCGATTAAATATTCGGAGATACGTACTTTATATGATGTGTTTTTGGTGTGCCTGTTGTATGTAGTAGCCATATTAGGCAGAACTACATCCGGCTCCGATCGTATCGGAGTAACATCGTGGATGTTATCCGATATGTACGTAGGCAACCAACAGCAATGCAACGTTGGCCCGGTCCGAATTAGTTATATAATTAGGCTAGTTTTTGCCTACGCGCAATGGAGGGCTAAAGTTTCGTAGCGCGTAGAGGAAGGAGAAGACTCTCGCACTCAAAGACGGACGCTCTCGGTTCTGGGTTTGGTTTTTGTCGCTTTCGGACCCCCGGCCCGGGTCGGTTCGCGGGCCGGGGCGTCTCACGGAGTTTGAGTGCAAGAGCCGTAATGTTCCTCTATGCGCTACAAAGATTAAGCACTCCGTTGTGTGTAGGCCAGTACAAACCTATTTTATATCTAATTTAAATCGGGCCGACATTGTCTTATAGTTGGTTGCTTACATACATATTAGATGACATCTACGATGTTATTCCAAAACGATCAGATCTGAACGTAGTTTTGCCTAATGGCTATTACATGCATTAAGTAGTACAAAAATACATGCATCAAATTACGTATATTTGCATATTTAATCGGATTCAGACGAAAATCATCGAAGTTAAATGGAAGCTAACAAATCAGCGGAATCATACATCTCACATAGGTGAGCATAACACTAGAATTACACATCCCATTTTATCACAAAGCGAAGCAGAACACACAATAGAGTAAATTGGATCATATCATATCTAATCAGATTAATTCATCTAACTATAACATATCATATCAGAGCATATCAGATCAAAGCAGAGCATTTCAGAGCACATCAGATCAAAACATATCAGAATCCATCAGATCATAGTAAATCATATCTTAATTAGTATATTAATATTACTAATTAAGATTCACATGCATATACGTCTATTAAATCAGAAAGTATGAAATGCTTGCTCTCTTATAGTTTTGGAAGTAGTGGCATTCAGAGTTGCTCATTTCTTTAGGGCGTCCTCTCCTTCAGGTCTAAAGATCGCAGGCAGAACCTCCTCTAGCTCTAGAACACTTTTCTCATTACATCCGAAGGCGGTGGTGTAACGACCACAAATTTTCGGTATGATTTCTTGCCTCTAATAAAACTATTTTATGAGTTTTAAATTATTTTAAATTACTTAGAAGCAAATATTTAGAGAGTTTTTATTTAGGTTGATAGAGCTCGGTGAGACGAGTGTAATGAACCTAAGAACACACGAAAAGGAGGTAGGGAGCGAAAGTTACGACCTCGGGAAGCATGTCACATGGGTGGGACCCACATGGAAAGTGTGGGATAACCTACCCATGTGGGGTCTAGTTTCGAAGGGCTCATCGATACGAGTCCATCGGTATGAAGAATGTGCAATTCTGACTTCGGGATGGGAAGTTATCGCGTTTTGAAGTTGGAATTGGTATTATATTGAAATATTATTAAAAATTTAAGAAACAGACAAAATAATTGGCATCACTATTGACAATGCGGCTGAAGCCCCGCCACGCAGACTAATGCGCGGCAATGCCACACAATTGCGGGCACACATAGTGAGGTGGTGCCACATGTTCGGCCAGACACGTGTCGCATGCACGTCGTCGGCTCACAGGTCTTTCCTATAAATTGAAACTTTGATTTATTTTTTCGGAGAAATTTCTAGAGTAATTCTGAGTCTGTTTCCTTCCTTTCAAAAAGCGTTCTTAGCTAAATCGAGGGTGTTCTATGCAATGGAAGCACCAATTCCTCGATTTAGTGACTCTATATAAGGGAAACATCCTAGGGCAAGGGGAGGTTCTGTTCGCCGCCTATGACCGCGGACAGGGCAAAATGTCTCCAGGAAAGGGGAGGTTCTGTCCACCGCCTATGGGCGCGTGAAGGGTAAAGTGTATCCGGGTAAGGGGAGATTTTGTCTGTCACTTACGTGCGTGTTATGAGAAAAGTGTCCCTAGCTAAGGGGAGATTCTGTCCGTAGCCTACAGGCATGGAAAAATAAAAGTGTCCCGGGTCAAGGGGAGGTTCTGTTCGTAGCCTACTGGCACGGAAAAAGAGTTTATGGAGTCAATCTGAGTCTGTTTTCTTCCGTTAAAAATGTATTCTTACCTAAATCGAGCGTACCAGACGTCATGGCGGGGTTATTTTCCTGGTTGGAGATCTCCATAATCCCAGAAGTGGCGAACCAATTTCATGGTGTCCAGTTCATCGGCTTCAAACTCGTGCGGAAAGAGAGGTAGGGGCTTTTATCCTTTCTTATGGTATGATTATAAACTTTGGTTGTGTTTTTAACTTATTATTTATATGACTCTCGCATGTTATGCGTTAGAGATTATTTTCAAGTTATGATTTATGATTTTTGCATATATGTTCGACATGTCGAATGGTTAATCATTGAGATAGAATATGATTTATATATCGTATGTATATAATGCTATTATGTATATTCTATCAGTCGAATGATTTGCCGCTTGAAGCGGATATGTTTTATACTACATGCTTTATGACTGCCTCATTAATGATAGTTTAATCGAATGTTTATTCGTGGATTTTGATATAAATTATACACAGTGGAGCATGTGAAATATAGACAAACTAGCTTTGCCACTGTTTTCATTGCGAATGAATACAATATGTTTGAAAGATGGTTTTAGAGAACTCATCCTTGTTGAAAGGAGGATTCTCAAGATTATTTTTGAAAAGACATATAAGCATGGTGATCGAGTCACTTAAGCGGGACAAAGAAGGGGTAACTGTCTCACTGGAATGAGCGACCAACCTTGCTTTTGTAGTCATTGATAGTGACACTCCCATGACTTGTAGAGGTGGAGCTAGGGTTTTCAAAAGGATAAACATTGGGATATAATATTTTAAAAGAAAACAGCCCTTTTTGGAGACTGGGAACTCTAGGATATTTAGATTGAGTCTAAGACTCAAGACTATGAGTTTGGGACTCATGAGTGTTTTAGTTGTCCGAAGCTATTGTTGGGCGCCCCGATAGAGCTCCATTAACTAGTTAAGGGAACAATTTTAATCCAGTTCGGAATCGGATGCATGGTACCTATTTTAGCCTGGTGAGCCCTTAACGAAGGGCAAGACCCCTGATTCACCCCTAACGAAGGGCAATTATCAAGGCTATGCGCGCTAGGGTAGAGAGTATCATGGGAATACTTTCTACTCTCTAGATCTCGGCGCCCCATGTGTAACATCCCCTATTTTTCTGTAATTTTTCTAGATTTTCTCCTATTTTCTGCAACTTTCTGCAATGTTCTACAACATTCTGCAATTTTCTGCTCGTATTTTCGATGACAAAAGTTGACGTTGCGGCGTATCCATATTTATAATCTTCATGTCCATAAGTGTAGGGAGTCGTGCTTAATCGCAGGTCTTGGGTCTCGACACATCCCATAAATTTTTCGGCACAAAAATTGGACAGGACGCGTGAGAACATAAATGAGAAAAAAAAAAAAAAGAGAAAAAAAATGTATAAAACGAATCGGGAGCACCTCAACACGCCCGACCCCACTTTGTGAACAGCGAATTGGGCTTCACTGTGTGAGGCCGGAAGGGCTATTGGCGCCAGCCGGCCTTGGCCTGGTGACGCCGCCATCGCCGGCTGCCGTGGCCTCTTCTTCTTTTTATAACTTTTGTCCGGTGAACCGCGTTCACTGAATTTCGCTCCAAATCATTGCCGCCACCAGCTGCATGGCCGCCAGGCCGTCGCCACACTTCCGCCCCAACTAGAGCAACTTCTGGCCACCACCATCCCAGCCTCCCTTCCGCTGCTCCACTCCCCTTTTTCCGTTTCAGCCCAACAGAGACCCGATCGTGTTTTTCACTCTGATTTACCATGCTGCCAGTTGCATGGCGTCCAGACCGCCGCCACGGTTTCGCCCCAGCCAGAGCAACCTCCGGCCACTGGCATACCGGTCTCCTTGCCCCCATTTCGCCTTCGTGAGGTAAAAACTAATTTGTTTCTATATTTTTTGGTTTTCTGTTCTTTGCAACCTACGGTTGTGCCGCTGGTCGCCGGCCGCCGCCGAGCCTCCAACTCTCTTCCAGCCCAGCGATGACAAGGCCATCACCCCATGGCCCAGACCGCCGCCTCGCCGTACCGTGACCCCTCCTATTTTCCAGTCCAGATAGTGTGATTTCCCCAATTTTGTTCTATTTCTATCTGTGTGTTGTGGCTGCAGACCGTGCCACCAGTGGTCGGACGCCGCTGAATTGCCTTTGGCCCTCCCCCGGCCTAGTGACGGCATGGCAGTCGCCACCTCCCTGACCCCTCTTCCCAATTTTTATCAGGACAAAAATTTCGTCGTGATCTTCTGCCTTGTGTTTATGCTGTCCCCCGCAAACCACCAACCCACCTTCGATATTCCACCTTGAGCCGACGTTGGCGAGGTGCCGAAGTCTGGTCTCCCATGACCCAATCGGTCCCTTTTCACTCAAACGACCGACAATTGTTAGAGAAAATTCTGCCCTTTTCTCTAGCAGTAGCCATTCTCTGCAGTCGGATGTCTGACATCACAATGACGTCCATTTAACTCGTTGTGATCCAGTGATGTCAGGTCCTGCCATCTTCTAGATTTGGTCCTTGGCCCTACCTGACCATTTGTGGCCTGACGATCTGTGTTTTCTACCCCAACTCGATACACTATCGCCCTTAGCTAAACACAATTTATATCTTTTAACTGAAGGTTTTGCTGTCACTAGCGTTAGCGAGAGGACAATCGTAACCCTGGCTTGACCCAATAATTGCAAGGGGTCACTGCTCCCAGCCTCCTTTGCAAATCTTCTGCACCCATCAAACACCCATAAACTTCGGTGTACACCTCTGACCGTTGTCGAATGACCCACCCCAACCTAAGGCCAACCTAGTGTCCTGCCTGACATTGCGTAGACTTGGGCCGTATGTTCAACCTACGTGGGCTTTGCCCAGCCTAGTGACATCAAGGGCCAACAATTCTGGCCTGATTCTAGCTCTGACCCACTTCCTATTACGCACGACCCAGAATTTGTGAGGAAAGAGTCCCCGAATTCCGATTCTTCCAAGGGGAAATAATATTGTTAGCCATTAGACTCAGTCCATCGAAGGCTCGACTGATGTCGTGCCCATATCTTCCATTGTAAATCATGCTTGATGCCAACCATCCTAACGATGTTTTGGTTGTGCGTAGCTTTTAGAAATGATGCCACCTTTGTCGGCAACCTACGCCGGGCCTTAGTGCCTCAACGTGTGTTTATGGAACAACACTACCACTAGGCAAGATGGCCATTAAAGCCCTCCTTTGTATCCTATGTCCGCGAATACACAACCAAAGCCTCCGCCATGTTGTAAGGCTTCGACAATGCAAAATTGTTGTCGATGGATGTAGTTCATGTGTTTAGGATATGCATGAGCACACACACATAATTATAATGTGATTATGATACATGAGGGGACTGAGTGGGAACACGTTCCATGTGTTGGAACCCACGTAGATCTTGCTCACAAATGTATCATGATATCATACATCATGGATCGGACTTCATGAATAAGGTTTTACCGATGTTTATCCAGAATTGATCGATTGTATGCAATGAGGTGAGATTGTGTGCCAGATTAATCGGTCGATGAATTAATCGGAACTTGGTTGAGTTCCTATGTGGAACATGGATACTCCCCGGGTTGAGTCGAGTCAGGTTGAGTCGAGTCAAGTTGAGTCGATTTGAATTGTTAATACCGTTGAGATCTATTTATTGAGACAGTCAAACCTGGACCCTGAGAATCCAGAGTGGTATGCCCATGTGCACCGATTACCATGTGTTTTAGTTAATTCAGACTCTTCCACCGCAGAGACGTCCATAGTGAATACACTGCTCTAGTTAATTTGGGCGTCCCTGGCCCGGACTGTCCAGAGCGAGCAGACCTGCTCTTGTTAATTCGAACTTCCCATGTAGATTGTCCAGAGCGAGCAGAGGGGCTGACTACCCCTACACCCTAGATTTCCTTATTGAATTCGGACCGTGTTCAGAGCAGGCAATGCCCTATGTTTCAAGTTAGGGAATCGGACTACGTCCCGAGTGAATGATATGTCATGGTTGTATTCCTCTCCTTGATGGAGACGTTCACCATTTGATGATAATGCATATGTATGTGATAATATTATGCCCAGATTGCACAGGTTGTGTAGGGATATTTAAGATTATGTGACACATGTGGACGCGGTTTATTATACATGATCTTGATATAGTGTGGTTTAGACACTTATCATGCGGGTGAATGAGCTATGGAATGTATGAGATTTATATGAATGCATGATCTGAACTATGTGTTAGATACACTTCTCATGTAGGTTGATGTGATATGAATACACAATCAGAAAGTGTGTGATTGTGACACTACTATGCAGGTTTATGAGATATGAATGCATGATCTGAATGTTGTGAATGAGATACTATTATGTAGGTTTATGTGATGTGGTTGCATAATCAGAAAGTATGTTAGAATACTTCTCATGCAGTTTATGCATGCTATTATGCTTGATTTGATTAGATGTGAACTATTACCTATGCAAGATGAATGTTAAGAATATTTATGATCTTGACTTGATAGGTATGCCTTATGCATGCTAGCTCTTATGTTTATGGTTAAATATGGGTTTAGCTAGAAAATGATCAAAAAGTAGTATAGCATGTAAATTTTGGATCTGAATTGCTACACTGCCATGTCATTGTGTTTTATGATTATTATAGTTGTATTCAAACCATTATTGAGTTTTTATACTCACCCCACTTTTCTTGTTTTGTTTTGGGGCTACATGGCGTGACATGTAGTTCCTCTGTATGAGGAACGATCGGGGAGAGCTTGGGATTAGGCGTGGAGGCCTCTAGACTTTGTATGTTTTTCTGATTATTTTATTATGATGTTAGAACACCTTGTAGAGTGGTTCTTATTTCAGACTTGTGTTATATTATGTCTTTAGATTTGTTTGAGACCTGGTTTAAGCTAAGTGTGTTGGCTTTGGATTATTAGTATGTGGGTTTAAGACTTGTGGATCAATTTAGAGTTAAACTCCTCTTTTATTCTACTTATTTACTTTTGCTCAAAGTAGTGCATAACTCCGCTAATTAGACCGTCCGTAGGTGAGGCATAAGTCTTCCGCTATTTGTTTAACTATTTTTCAATATCGTCGCCCCCGTGTGCTGGACCGGCCCTTGGACTGGGTTCGACTCGGGTCGGACAATGCCTGGGCGTGACACCTTATGTTGCCATTGTTTATATCCTATAGGTTAGAATCAATTTTGACTACTTCCATAGAAAAATTGAAGCTTGGTGTTGACATTGTAGTAAATTGATTTAAGTTACTCGACAAGGATCGATTATTTTAATAGTCACTTATGAAATCACTTTAACAATAGCAGTTGCCAAGGAAAGAAGATAGAAGAGACATTGAAATGTTACTAAAAACTAAAGAGTGAGTTTCTAGATGACCGTCATGGTACTCTAATGTAGTATTTAGCTTCGAACCAAATGTCAAGGGCTCTAAACTCACAATTTCTTATGTCTATAGAATTTCTCAAGTTCTTTTTGGCTAAAAACTTATAATGAGATATTTGTTAATGTACTTGTAAATAGATTTTCAAACTACTAATTTAGTTTATTTTAAAAAATTAAATAAGACACTTAATATAGGACAGATGGATTATAAACTAACCATACAAAGCAAGAGATTTTTTGTTCCTCAAGTTGTTTTTACTTTCTTATATTTAATGAATATTCCCTCCGTCCCACTTTAATAGTCCTAATTATGATTTTCTAATTAGGACTATTAAAGTAGGACGAGGGAGTATAATTTTTATATGCTTAAACAACATAATTATCGCATTTGGTATTCAACAAAAGAAAAAAAACATCTCTACTTCAATCATCCATCTTTATCATGTGCATCATTGATCTCATAGATGAACAACTCCCTCATAGAGTTTACACTTAGCTCATTGTCAAAAAGAAAAGGCAGGAGAAACCATCCCCATCCTAAAAGGGTAGTAGCTCTCGCAGTAGGTCTCAAATCCCTTCAAGGTGCCTTCCTGGTAACCTGACTGAGCTAGCTTCATTACTTAGTTCACAAAATGATACTTTTTTACAGTTATTTGCCAATGACACTGACTCCCATACATAATTAATACAATTCCGTTTTTATTCTGTGGCTTTATTATGTTTTCAAGCAAAGAAAATAATTTTTTACATCATGAAGTAATTCGCTTATTCCCATAGTAATTTACAAGAAGCACCTATGCTGCAGCTTCGCTCTTCAAGCTAAGTTCTCAGCTTATGTAACAAAAAATCAGAGGGGGAAGCAGATCGCATGCCTCATTTCATCTCATCGATTGACAAATAAAAAATTTCTCTAACATTACCCCGTTGAGCTTGCTAAAACCTCAACATCACCATCATTACTAAACTGATAATTTTCATAAACTTGAAGCAACAGTTGTCTACATGGTACAACAGCTCCCAGTTTGATGCACGCCAGGAAGGCCCCTGATAGCTTCCTGTGAAGACTATACGCCTCATCAGGTGGTGGTGTTAGCCGGTGCTTCAGCATAGTTGCTCCAAGGGTTGAGATACTGTGAGTAATGTTTGATTTGCGAAAATCATACCCACCAGGTTTCGAAAAAGGCATTCCTACTATGAATGCAGCTTGTACGTGTGCATCTAGCATTACATCAGATTCCATGCCCGTAAGGAAACCTAGCCTTTGGGACATATCAATTACTGCGCCTCTATCACAGTTCGCACATGCAATAACCTGCTCATACAAAAGGTAATTCAGTGCCAACTTTGGAATATTGTTTAATTTCGGTCACTGGTAAGGGTTAAAATGAGTTTTGCACAGTCACTCCTAAGGGCCAAGTGAATCGAAGTTCCTTGAGCACAGAGGAACTATATTCCCACTTTAGGCCGAAGAGAGGAAGACACATTTATGTTCCACTCCACCAATGTACAGCTACAACAGGAGAAAGAGTTTACCATTCTTAGATAGTCATGAACAAAGCGCTGTGGGAAGTCCCTAGCTGCTCCAAAATCAATGAGATTAATCATTTTTGCATCCTCATCATATAAAAAATTGCTCCAATTAGGATCTGTCTGGAAATTTGCAAAAGATGCATGCCATTAGTCATTTATCGTCAAAGAATGTAATTTTTGCCAGTCAGAGAAGACAAACATGAAAAAATTTATCAAGTAGAAGATGGCAACTTAAGATATAACAAAAACCAACAATACTTCTCAAAATGTCAAGAACACAGGAGAGATGATTCCTTTTTTCCAGAATTAATCCCCCGCGGCGGTGGAAGTTTAAATCTAGTTCCTCAAGCCCCTTCACTAACAGCCTTAAGCACTAAAGCTACCATTATCAAATGAACAATAACAATAACAATAATAATGACAACAACAACAACAATAATAATAGAGATAGTAACTATAATACAAACATTGATAATGATAATAAGAATACATATAACTATAACTATAATTAAACCTATTATCATAGTAAAAATAACAGATATGACAATTACAATTTACAAAGGGATCATCAAGGGGCCCCAGGTTAGCTACATTCCCAAAATTCTGACTCTGCATATAAGCCAGCCTGAGTCCATGACACATGATGCTCCACAAATGAGGAAGAGAATTATGAATATATCAATTGCCTTTAAGAGACTAGATTGATTACCATTGTGGTGAAAATGCTGTAGTATCACGGATGAAATTAAAAAAAGGTATTTATAAGTTTAAAATTATTAATATTTAAAGGAAAAAGATATTTCTACTTCCCTTTTCTACTCCAGCCTCTGATTGGATGATTAAAAGTGAATGCTGATGTTGCCAGCAGTGACTCACCTTCTCTATCCAATCATAAGCTGGAGTAGACTTTTAATGCAGGGAAAGTAGAGTAGGAATATCAGCTTCCTATTTGGAAGCCATAAAAAGTAAAAGACCACAGAAAAAATGAAAGACAAATAAACCTGGGCATGAAGAAACTTCTTAGCAAAGCTAACAAAAAACATACAAGAATAAGAACCTGCCTGCATGAAACGGAACACAAACAACTCCTCCAGTGTAAGCTGAAGCAACTTCTTCCCAACATAATCACGGGTCTCCTGGTTTAATGTTGCAACCTTGTCAATAGGAATTCCTGAAGTAGACAAGGAGAGCACATTAGCAACCTTTCCAGCAAACTCAAATTAGATAGGATTATACAAAGTACGAATATAACAATTACCAGCGACAAGCTCTGTTGTCAAAACTCTTCTGCTTGAAATTTCATTAATGACCATAGGCACATAAAACCCTTCTGTATCAGACAAAAGTTCACGAAAGCGCTTCTGATTTGTGGCTTCCAGCTTGTAATCACATTCACGAGACAGCTCCTCCTTTGCCACCTGTAGTTACTAAACCGTGTTTATATATTAAAATGTTTTTCTTAAAGACCAGGCACATCATCTACATCTTCTGGAATCCCAACATATTGCAATTCCAGTCAGTTAACAGCCAAAACATGATGCAGAATCCACGCCAAAACAGTGGAAATTTTACACAACGGTACTTCCAGTCACATTGCTCTAAGGGAGAAACGATGAGATATATAAGGTGGTTTAGTAAAAATTTGAGAAATTTTATACAAAGCCCACTTTTGAAAATCTTAAATTACTGGTAGTTTGTGCAGTAGGAAATACATGTGGCAGAAAGTACCTTTGTTCACCCTCAAGTCTACCACAAAAAATTTATACCTTTTCTAAAACCCACTCCTAAAATTAGGAGCATATTAAGTTCTGAACATCAATGGTTCAGCAAACATACACATTTATATCCACCATAAAGATGTATTTTTATTAAGAAAAATTTACAGAAAACCTAATCACTGACATTAGAAATAACTAAAATTGAAAGCATCAACATTTCAACTAATAAATACCTTTATAGCTTGATCCAGAAAAAGTCCTTTTGGTATAAGGTTTGTATAATCTAGAAGACGCTTCACATTCTCAATATCACTTTCAATGCTGTCTGCAACACCAGGATACTGTATTTTCATAGCTACTTTTAAACCATCCTTCATAACTGCCTTATGGACCTGAAATTGATGAACACATTGGCTTTACATCTAGAGGAGTTATCATGCAAAAATTTGAAAGAAGGAACAACATGAACTTCCAGTACATTTAGAAAACAGTGGAAAAACATCTCACAATATTATATGCCATAACTTCTGCCCCTTTCCCTTCCGCCCTCAGACCTCTCCCGCACCCTCCTGAGCCCCCTTCTGACACCCCTCTTTCCAGCCCCATTCGAACATGCTCCTCCATCCTCCCCTACTACCTCCCTCCCACCCATCTTTTTTGGCCTGCCCTTCTGCATTCCTCCTTTCCCTTCTGGATGCTTCTTTTCAGTGGATAATTAATTGGGAAAACCTATGGATCTTAATTTGCCTCTCCCCCTCTCCAGAATAAGACACTTTCTGCGGGATTATAAGAATTATAGTCAAAATTCCCGCCGTAGCCAATATGTGCTGAAGCCTTCTGTTTATACAGATATTGCCACAGCTACTTCATCTGGGAGAACTTCATGGATCCGTTTGCCTTGCTAGAGGCAGGTCTTCCTTTTCAATAGGCAGTTGGCTGATTTTTTGGAGACGTATGTTGACGATTGGTTCTCTGTCCAACGTCGTGGAGGTAGCTGGTCTATAGCACCATTGGTTCCAAAGCTACTCATCACGTTAATGTACAACTTTATGTGTTTGAGTGTCATCTTATGTATTGTTTAATAAGGGTTTGTCTCCTCTGCATAGGAAGTTCTCACTCCCCTATGTAGGAGGCTATCTCTCTTGGGGTTTCTTTGTGAGGGTTGATTGTTGTAGTCTGTATTCGGTATTTGATGTTTTGCTGGAGTTCCCTCAATTCGTAAAGGGGATTTGGAGTTGCTCATTGTCTACTCAAATATGATGTTAGCAGAACTTTCTCCATCTTATGACTTGGGTTTTATCTTCCAGCATCTCTGGGCGGTAAAAGTCATACCCTTGGGAATTTTGAACAAAGGATGGATGTTTCTAAAAACAAGCACCATAAAAATAAATTGCTACAAGGTTCACATATACAACAATATAGTAATATAAAAAGAGCAGGTAGTCTATACCTTACTAAAAAACGGAAGGCCGACAGGAAATAAAAATTGGAGTGTAAATATGCACAAATATGAAATTTTGCAGTCATTCATGTGATTACCTGCCCAATGCTTGCAGCAGCCATTGGTTCATAATCAAAACTCATTAGCTTTGATGTCCACTCAGGACCTAATTCAGCACTCAAAACCTCATTGAGCTGGCTCCGAGGCATAACATCTGCACCTTGACGAACAATCTCCAGAGCAGACAAAATCTAAACACAGATGGACACCACACTCAGTCTAGTTTCATCTTAATGGATAAAGAACCACACTTTAATATAAAAAATTTGCTACATACAATTTTAACAGTAATAGAAAACCTTTAAATAAATGTTAAAGAAAAAGAGACATTATAAGCGTAACTAACAAGGTAAAGCACATTATAAATAAACATACCGGAGCTGGAACAAGTGATTCATCCTGGATGCTTAACATCTGACCCAGCTTAAGTGCTGCACCTCTCATTCTACATAGTGCAAGGGCCAAACGTTCTGCATTCTGTTCAGACAAGAAAGGTGAATAAGCAGATTGATTTTCTGTTGAAGGAGGTGTACCATATACCAGCCTCTTAGCAGATTCCTGAATTGTGCCCCATGCAAGGCCAGCTCCCAAACCTGCAAACCTTCACATGTGGAGCAGAGGAAAAACATGAAAAAAAATTCAAGCAAGTGCGTGATGTAAATCAGGTGGCAATAAAATTCATGGTGAAGGTATTTGATGCAAATCAAAAGCTTCATCTCATTCGCCAAGGCTAGCAGAATGGAATTCCAAGAATATTTTGATTAGTAAGCCCAATTTTGTACAAGTCATGTGATGCATATGAAAGCCTAATTCCTAATCTAATTAAAGATCCAAATTCAGTGTGGGATCCAGGTGCAATCAAGGCCCAGGAAGTCTAAGCCATTCAAGAAAAGAACCCAAGAGCGTCGAGACCATGGAGCTCAAGTCAACTTCGTCATCATTCTTAGTGCTGTATATAGTCAGGGCCAACCAACTAATTAATATGATCCCAATATCAGAATTTGACCACTCCTTTCCCTAGGAATGCCCTAAACTTGTTATTTTCAATTTAATTTCACCCAGAATGCAGTTGAACGACCTTTAATTTTCACCTACCTTAGTTGGACGAATTTTATATTTTGTAAGCCAAAAAATAGGCCTTCGATGTGATGAAAAGGGAGCTTATTGTTTTGAACCTAAAAACTTGTTTGTTGAGTGTGTGTCATTCCAAATGTCTGTATTTGTTGAATGTGTGCCATTCCAAATATTTTACCCCGGCTATCTCTTCCTATCTGGAGATTTAGTTGCATATGCCCATTTGCTTGTGAATTTTTCCAGCATTCACTTGCATTTAGAAGTCATCACTAGTTTGTAAGCCGGATTCTTTGCAGAAATCGGATTCCGTTCATGTTCTATCTCGTCGCTGCCTTCATTCCTCTGCTGTGCCATATCAGTGGGCAACATTTTCCCCAAGATATGAAGAAAGAATAAAGACTAAATTTAGATGATGACACTGTAATATCACAGTATCACTAAAAGCACTTCGAGTTTTTTTTTCTCCCTCCTTTTTTGAAGAAAAACGAGCCTACATAACTAAGTGTATCATAAACCACGGCTTGGTTCTTGATACTAAAGTAAATGATCGCATAACTAAAAGGTGGAGAGTTGTTGAAGCGAGAAATGCATCTCTACCTCCTTAACAAAGGACAGAACTCACAAACTCAAATTCTTGGATGATTATAAAGTTTGTTAATGCTCGGAAAGCTAAACACTCCTGGTAGTTGTATAAGTCCATGTATGAACATGCTGACATTTTGCGAGACAGTAAATGCCATTTAAAAGCACTGGCGATGAGAGGATCTCACCAGCACATGAAGGAAACCACCTCAAGGATAACAATTACTAAATAAAATAATAAATCCATAATAACACCTTAATTCAGAAGTTCGGGATTTAAGTACGTATTCTGTGTGTTGTTCCACTTTCTACTTTGTTTTCCTAAAACCTTTTATATATATCCTTCATGTTTGTTGGATTCAACCAGTATCTCTTTAAAAAAAAAAAATTTAAAATCCACTGAAAATGGGAACCACAACAAAACTCGAACAAGGGCAATTTCCCATGTATGCGAATTGGAGTATCAAGTACGGAAAATTGTTGCCATACGAAAAAAAACTGCAGAAAAAGCGTCCAATACTGTAAAACTCCCCAGCGATACCATGATTTAAAGTTAAATCTTTGTGGACTAGCAGCAATGAAGAAACAAAAAGGCAAAGGGAAAAGACCAAAAGAACAAATTATATCCACAAAATTCTGAAGATGGATCTAACAGGACATGAAACAAATGACGCAAACAATAGCAACAAATTTGACCCCTCTATACAGAGCCAACACTGTTTATCACTCACCCAAGAGCTCTGGTGAAAGGAGTTGATGGAACACGCTTCTCTCGCGGCTTCCTCCTCTTGAGGGGCGTGACATTGCTACCACTATCACCATGCAATTTTTCTCCTACATGACCCAATTCCCCAGCACTGGACTCCCTGAAGCTTTCCTTTTGAGTGATCACAATCTTCTCTGACAACTCCTCCACATTCGAATTGATCTCACCCGTCTCCTTGAAGCTCTCTTCTCGAGTGATCACAATCTTCTCTGTCACCTCCCCCACATTCAAATGAATCTCTCTCGCGCTTCCCGATTCCAGAGCACCCACATCCGGCTTCTCGCTCAATGCCTCCAATCCAACTCCATTAGAACGGAAGTCGTTGGGAGAATCCCTCGTCTCTGGGTCGGTCGCAACAACCGCCAGCTCCGGACGACCAGGTTCAGCAGGAGCCGCGCTTGTGGCCGGGGAGTCGGTGAAGAAGACGACGGTCTCCTTGGGTCTAGGGGGAGAGTACTCCCGGACCCTTCCCTTGGTGATTCCGGCAAGGTCGGTGGCGGATACGACCGCGGACTTGATGGAGGAGGAGAACAGGGCGACCAAGTCGCCGGATTTGGCTGCCTCGAGGACCGGGGATCCGTCCAGGGCTTCCTTGGCGACGAGAGAGAGGCCACGGGCCAGCCGTTGGAGGTCCCGGAGAGAGGAGGCCATGAGGAAGTTGGCCCTCAGCTCTTTTTGTTCGTCGAATTGCCAGAACCAAAATACAAATGGGACGAGGCGGAAATGAATGTGGCGCGCGCAAGGCGTACGTGCGGTGTTGTGCTATGATGTCGTGGAACATTATGAGCCCATAAGCGTTTTGAAGCTGGTGGGTTCAAACCCAAGTGGGGCCAATAGCAGCATTCTTGACAGAGATTACGCATGTACATGTTTAAATATAAATTATATAATAAAATATAAAATAAATTAAAAATAAAATGTAATATTTAAGAAAAGTCTTTATTCCGTATTATAGTTATAATATATACTTTCAAGATTATAATGATCAACTATGCTAACCCAAATGCATTTTTATCATGTAACTTAAGACCTTAAA
Organism: Saururus chinensis; assembly: GCA_035235625.1. Classification (NCBI taxonomy): domain Eukaryota; kingdom Viridiplantae; phylum Streptophyta; class Magnoliopsida; order Piperales; family Saururaceae; genus Saururus; species Saururus chinensis. The sequence goes on from CP141141.1 coordinate 36,836,034, forward strand.
TCTTATAAGCTTAATATTAGGTCATAGGTAAGTAAGGATTATATTGTTGAAGGACTTCGTGCCATAGAGTGTACTTTTAATATTTAAGATCAGTTTGATAGTGGGTCTCATTTGATAAAGCTCGTTAGTAATTTTAAAATATTGTCTAACATGAATATGACAATGTATAATATATAAAAAAATTTCTTATTAAGAAGCATGTTGTATAGATAGGACCCATAAAAAAGTTTTAAAAAACACTTATATTTTATCTTATTTGATAGAGCTCATTAAGAGCTTTTTAATGCTATTATTGGGAGTCAAGAAGTGTAAGATATAAACCTCACAAAGTTATAATAAAAATAACATAAAAAATAAGGCTCATGTTGTATTAGTAACTACTATTAAGGTGACATGTGGCAATTATCTAAACATGTAACAACCATCTAAAATAACATAGAGAGTTTTATTAAAATACACTCAAACTATATACTAAGTTGAAATTGTATGAAAGGGCATTATAAGAAATATGAGGATAAAAGATGCATAAAATAGAAATTAATGGTGAAAAATGGGTGAAATAGGTAGGCATTGAAGGTTTTAATGTCACTCAATTTATTTTATATGATACTCTTTCAATCTAATATTAATAGATATATTTAAAATAATAATAATTTTTATTAATTATCGAAACCTACATCTAAAAGAAATGAAAATAAACTTACGATACTCTTTTTTATGTACTAAAGTATTTAAATTAAACAAATTAAATCTATTAATATAGAACAAATTTTTTTTGCCAAATGGAGCTATTAATCTAAGATGGACTATGGAAGGAGAAGTATGATTATAAGTAGAGGTTGAAAATGGACGAGCCTAACCCTGCCCGACAAGAAAAAAATATAAGTTAGAGCTTAAAGCAGGAGCATTCAATTTGTCCCATGTATAAAAATATATTATTTTGACCTTTTTAGATATTTTTGCAAGCCAAAAGAGAAAGAGGAAGATATGAAGTTGAATATTTCTAAAAAGTTTAGAAGAGTCCCATATGAAAAATATTTTCCTAACTAACTCCAGTGACCAAAGTCTGATTGTCTAGCCCATATAGGGATTCAAACATGGCACATAAGGAGGTATAGATGACAAGTTGCCCTCTATGCACTATGTTCAGAGCCTTCTATGTGGATTGTTTATAGAGCCTAGGCAGGTTCAACAAATCCTTCCTCGATTGCAAATTATCATAATTACTTGTAAAGTACTTTACCCGAAGGCCAAAAACATTTGATCTTGTGTATTATAAGGTCAACTAGTGAGACACCATTCAAATATTTATAAAAATATTAAAAAAATAAAAGATAAAAAGAAATAAAACGTGGCCCTAGGCTAGACTTTTAAAGCCCGCCTAAGACTGGGGGCAAGAAATAAACTCTAATTGAAGGGGTGATACGCCAAAGGAAGAACCTCACTCCCATGGAGGGAAGACAAACTAAGAGGAAGGAAGTTACAGTCTTAATGAGTAAGGATAGCGATGCCACCGGGTCGGGTTCGGGTCGGGTTTCGCTAAACCCGAACCCGAACCCACATCACAAAACTGTGACCTGAACCCGACCCGACCCGACCCGAACCCGAACCCGACCCGTTTGACCCTAATAGATTAAAAAAATAATTTTTATATTATTTTTTTCAATTTTTTTTAAAAAATAATATTAAAAATATATAAAAAATATAAGTTTTATATTTATATTTATATTTATATTTTTATTTATATTTATATTTATATTCGGGTCGGGTCGGGTTGGATCACTAAAACCTGACCCGACCCATTAGGGTTATTTTTGAAAACCAAACCCGACCCATTAGGGTCGGGTCGGGTCGGGTTTACCATTAACCCGACCCGAGTGGCATCCCTAAGTAAGGAGTTGTACATTGACTGAAATTCGTTAAAAAAACTAAGAATCACACGGGGACTTCAATTCAACATGGGCGATTGTAGCAGTTTCTTCTTCTTGATCATGTGAAGAGAAGTTAAAAACTGAGATTTGATTGAGGTGAATTGAGGCCAACATAAATTTTCTCTTATGTGATTTGAGCCCATGCAACATGAGTTTGGGCTCAATTCCAATAATATTTCTAACGGCCCGGTTATCAATTTCTAGTTTTTCTAAGTTTTTTCCGGTATGTTTTTTTCTTTCTTTTTTCAATTAAATTTAGTTTTTTCATATAAAAATGTGCTGCTAAATCCATATCCAGAACCAGGATGAAACTTAATTAAACTGTAGGATAACTTGACTTGATTAATTTTGTAAGATGTGCTTAATGAATAATTATCTCTTCTTAACCGCTAAATCAGGTGTACATGTCTCAGAGCCAATCTGAACCGCTGATCCTTAGTGCCCTATATTGGATATATTCCTGGTGTCCCACTTAAAAAATAATTATAGTGTTTATGCACACTAGTAATGGCTTCAACGAATTGTATGTAAATCCAGATGAGCTCAATAATGCAACATGGACGTTAAGAGTTAATTTATAGTTGCTTCTGCAGGCCTGTCTGTCTACATTTTCAAGCTTTTTAGGCGCCTGTTTACGTTGTTTAAAATATTAGTGGGTGGGGATGGGTAAGGTATGTATATATGAATAATTTTTTAAATTTTATTAGGATGTAAAAGAGTGGGTATCGATATAGTAGAACAGTACTTGGGTCATTTTGGATTCTCCTCCCTAATCAAAATTCATAGGGCCTATCATTATCGATAGATAGATTACATGTAGGATGTGCAAGGCCGGCTCAAGACAATGCGAGGCCTGAGGTAAAGATTTTGAATAGTATTTTTTATAATAATAACATAATATTAATATGATTACTAATTAAATTTTATTAACAAATCATTCTCAATAAAAGTCTCATTTTACATTAGCAATAGTTACATGTGTTGTTAATATGATCGGCCTTGTCCAAGAAATAAATAAGAACTTGGTGGGCTTTGTCTTTTAATAATGAAATAACTAGAAATAATATAAATAAAATACAAAAATTAATACTCCCTCTATCCTATATTAATAGCTACATTTAGAAAAATAGTAATTTTTATTAAATAGTAAAACCCACTTTTAAGAGAAGAGAAAATAAGCTCATGTTACTCTTTTTTAAGTATTCAACTATTTAAATTGAACAAAATAGAGCTATTAATATGGAACAAATATTTTTTTCTAAGTAGATATATTAATATAGGACTAATGGCAGTACAATATAATTGGGTAAGCCTTTTCTTTTTAATAAGAGAGAAAAATGATAACCTTTTGTGTACGTCCTTGAGAATTGAGGGAGAGTCCTCAACTCAAGTTTAGAGAATTGAATTACCAAAAATAAGGTTTAGGAAGTGTCAATTATACATCACGTGTAGTATGAAACAAGTTAATTTGTTGATTCAGGACATTTACTTTTGGTTAATAATTGCATTAAAATATTGAGTATGTGCCTGTACGGTATTAAATTTGTTCAAGGCCTTTGGCCTTGATTAATAGGTATAAGTATATTCTAATGATAAAATTGAAATCAACATGTTAAGTAATAGCAGTTTTTTTATATAGTGATAGTAGTTTATGGCAAGAGAAATGCCCACTTACTGGTTGATTGAAAAACATTATTTAATAATAACTCATTATGTCTTTTTATTTATAAGAATGATGGGATGCAAAATGCAAGTTAATTATAGACAATAAAGAAAGTTGCAATAATTTCTCCTAAGTAGCATCTATACTTACCTTATTTTCATTCTCTCCTATATACATATAATATATATACATATAGGGGGCCTTTTATGTTGGGGCCTTAGGCAATTGGCTAGGCCTCTAGCCGCCCCCGAGGATGTGTAGCTTAAGACATAATCAAACTAGATGTGGTGCGATTGCAGCAGCTGCGGTATTGCCCGTGACCAATAGTAGCTAGGGCCAAATTTGGTCATGGCCTGGTTGCGACCATCAATCAGGGCCATATTTAGCCCGGCTCTAGTTGCAGCCAAAACTAGTTGCCGCCGGCTAACGGTGACATGTGGCCGAGAAGAAAATGAAAAAAAAAATAGAAAAAGAGGTGGTTGTTGTCATGATTGCTGCCTATGTGTCTCTCTCACCATCTAAGAAGTTGTTTTGGCGGGTTTAGTTGTGGAGGAAATCAAAAAAAAAAAATTTGGGGGGAAGATGGGGTAATAAAGTAAAGATTAAAATAGAGAATTTTCACTTCTTTTTGTGGACTGAGAAGTTTAGTAGGATGTATATAGAACATTCTTTAGATAATATCGATGCAATTAGTAGTTCTAGTCTACGTATTAATTTTTTAGACAAGAGTTTCGTTAAACATGTGGCCAGGCTCACGCACGCTAGCAGTGAGCGCGTACATTGTAGACTATCACTACATGCATTACCTGCCCGCCCTCTTTATTAATAATGACCGGGCTTGCACTCGTGCGTGTGAAGTTATCCCAATGCTTGCCTTTTGTTTTTTAATATACTAATTACACTTGGGCTCATGATATGTATTTATTTCACTATTTTTATATTCAGTGTATTAGACAACTAAACATAATTTTGTGTTACTTCATGATTAATTAGAATATTTTTTATGTTTGATTAGGAAATGTAGAGTTGACACTTATATATTTAATATTTTGGCCATTTTTGGTAATATATTTTGACCAAAATTGTTAACTTAGACATGTCTTATGTATTAATTACAATTAACTAATATGGAAAATTAATTCTTTTTCAGCCGTGGCATACAAAACGAGAATTTTGGACAGCATTTGAGCTTGGTTATTGTTCTAAAGGGAAATGGGCTCTAAGAAAGATGGACAAATTAACAATAAACGGGCAGAACAATTAAATACCGGTTGAAAAACGGGGTCGAAAAACGAAAACGCAACTTGTACGTTTCGACAGAAATCGGACAGCGCATAGAAGAGTTCTTTGTTGACTGAAACTCTGAAAGACATTGAAACAATAGTGACTCAATTCAACACGAACTGCAGCAGTTCTGTTTCGGTAAAGTTTGATTTGTTGAGGTGAAATCAATCAACTTGCCGAACTTGGGCTCTTCCGTGTAAAGGCAGGAGAACAGCATATGCCTGTAAGGAGCAATCCTAAGTGGAGACGTCGCTGCTACCCAAGAACAATTGGACCAACGAAATAAAGGAGTCAAGCACTGGTTTGAGAAGAGGAATGCAGCATAATATATAGATGCGGGAAGTAACTAGGGTTCGATGATGCAAAGAGAGAATGCTTTCTTGTTGTAAAAGGGTTCCTGGACAAGTCTGCACACATCTCTTCAACACTCTCCATGCAGAAGACTCAGCACTTCATATCTCCATTACTCTCCTAATTTCAGAGGAGAGAACCGAAGATTGGGAGGAGATTAGAGGCAGAAGGCGTGAAGGCAGTACGTACCCAGGAACAGAGGGTCAAGTTCTAGTTTCTCTATTTTTTCTCTGGTATGCATCTTTTGCTAATGGAATTTAGTTTTAGTTTATATATATTCCCTCCTAAGATTAGAATGAAACCTCATTAAATTGTAGGAATTCATATTTATGTCTCCGATCAATTTTCCGCGAGATGTACGTACGTAGTACTTGATGAATATTTGTTCTTGCCTTTTCTTAACCTTTGCTTCTGATCAAGACGATAAACTTCGAAAGGCGGAAGCGATAATGGCGAATTCATCTCCGAGAGAGAATGCGTCCGAAGCTGGCGAGCAAGTGAATGAGCCTTCTCCGCCGGAGACGAATTTCGGTGCAACGTTTGTCAACAGCCTCCGCGAGCTGTTGGAGTGTCCTATCTGCATGGGGGATATCTACCCGCCTATTTATCAGTGTTCAAACGGCCACATTTTATGTACTGCATGCAAGCCTAAAATGAAAAACCGGTGCCCTATGTGCAGGAGTGAACTTGGAGATATACGATGTCTTGCTCTAGAAAAGGTGTCTACTTCTCTCCTGTTGCCATGCAAATATCAGAGCTTTGGTTGTGTGGGCGTTTACCCTTGCAACAACAAACATGAGCATGAATCACAGTGTAGTTTCAGACCATATGAGTGTCCATATGCTGATTGTATGTGCACTGTTGTTGGAAATATTCCTCATCTGGTCGCCCACTTAAAACATGATCACAAAGCACCTGTGTACGACTCTAAGCGCTTCAGCATTTGGTACGCAAATACAGATGGGTTAGAGGATATAACGTGGTGCCTAAGGGTTTTCAATTGCTTTGGGCACTTCTTCTGTCTGCATTTTGAAGTTTTTCAGTTGAAGGAGGTGCCGGTTTATATAGCGTTTGTGCAATTCATGGGAGAAAAAAATGAGGCCGGTAATTACAGGTATAGATTGGAAGTAGGTGGTAATGAGAGGAAGCAGATTTGGGAAGGAGTCCCTCGAAGCATCAGAGACAGTCGTACAACGGTCCGTAATAGTTACGACGGGATAATGATCCAGGAACACATAGGCCTCTATTTCTCAGGTGGTGACATGAAGAAGTTGAAATTGAAGGTCAAAGGAAAGATATGGAAACGATAGTGAATTATTATTCTTTATTTGCCTCACTCATCATTTAATGGTTCTCAGAAAAATTAAAAAAACTGTTCTAAGTCTAATGGCTCTCACCTGGTCATGTTTTGCTAGACTCATGTGGGAGGGAAACTCTCTTTTGGGAATGTAGATTCTAATGCCTTACTGTTTGATTTTTTATCACTTTCTTCAATACAATTTATGCATTAGTGTTTGTCTTTTAAAATTTTAACTATTCTTGTTGGTACATAATCTTATTAGACTACAATGTTGATTTTAGCAAAATTAATTCTTCTTAAATCTTAAAAAATTAAAATTTGCATTTGGTAAAATTTTTGGTATGATTTTAATTCTGGTAAAATTATATTACTATATAAAACAAGATGAGTGATGATAGAATTTTAAAATTTTACCTATTTTACTTATACTTATTTAACCCTTAATTTCTACATTACCCATATTTTATCCTCCCATTTTCTATTACAATGTTAATTATAAGTTTGAATCGGTATGTAATTTGAGTATATTTTAGTAAAACTCCCTACAAACTTTTAGATGACTACTACATGCCAACCTAATAATGTACGGTTGCTAACACTATATGTGCCTTATTGTTTGTATTATGTTAATTTTAACTTTTAAATGTTTAATCTTGCACTCACGAACTCGGATTTAGGTGTTCCTAATATCCTTAAAAAACTCTCGATCAGCTCTATCAAATGAAATCCCATATGAGTATGTTTTCTCCAATTTATTTGTAAGTCCCACACATACAACAAGATTCTTGGTAAGAATTTTTTGCAATTTTTCCCATATTACACATCTTAGTATTCATGCATTGTAAATACAATTCAAAACTCCCAACAAGCTCTATCAAATGAAACCCACGACCAAACTGGTCATAAATACGAAGGGGCACTCCATGACGCAAAGTCCTTCAACACCGTTGTCCTCGCCTGCCTATGACTTAATATTAAGCTTATGAGATTTGGACTCGCAGTTGTCAACTAAGAACATTTAGGTTAGTATAGCTCTTATACTTATATGTGTGTATAATTTCTTATCATTGTGCTCCTAAAAGCATATATTTTGACTATAATATGTAAAAGATACTTTTGTTTGATACATATTTTATTTTATCTCATCTAATTATTAGTTATACACATACATGTATAATGTGTGTGCATTCTTGCTAGTCCTATTTAAAAATAAGTCTAATCTCAAAATCTTCAAAATGTTCCTATGCCAATCTAAAATTAGGCTAAAATTTAAATTTTTCCAATGCAGTTATGAGATTGAGCAAGACTTTCCCCCCTTCTCTCACTAGGATGCCTCCTCTGTCGTGCAAATGTAGGAGACCAAACTAACTATACAGGAAGGACAATAAAGAGTAAAGAGTAATGAGTAAAAGTAAAAGGTGAATTGGGTCTGAAAATACATGGCTATTGGCTTCCTTTTATTAAACCGTCGCTAATAAACATATAATTATTTTTTTTCTTCAAAAAATGCCCCTCCTCTCCTCCTCCTCCATCTGGAAACAAGGAATAGGGAGGGAGGGGTGCCAGACTTCAGCGATCTAGGACGAGTCAGACAAAAAAATTTAAATTAATTTCTTTAGTACCATATGTGTCACTAAGTCTCACTTGATGCTCTTACCTGAATTTACTTATGAAGTTCCACATGTTTTTGTTTACCCTTGCCCATTTCCACAACCGAAGTTCTATCCAAGTTATTTAATAGTTCACTTGATTGAAGTAATACATGTGAATATAATTTTCCTCTCTTGTTTGTAGCCTTTTCAAACATATGCTCCCTTGCCTCATTCACCATGTCATCTAACCTCGGACTAATTGCTAAATTGAGAATGTTTCGTTTGATGGATAACTCTAGCCTCAATGTTCTCACCTACTTCCACAAGCATCTTCTTACTCTTATCTTCCTTCTCCTCCAATCTTCGATTCCCCATATCAATCATTTTTGTTGACTTACATGATTCTACCACATGCTAAGGTGACCTAATAATATCCTCCCCTTCCTCTTTAGATTTCTCGATTCCTAATATAATAATAAATTCTATTCATATATTTTCTTCATATCTAATAATATAGTATTTATATCACATGCAAACAAAATTTAAATTAATTTTTTAGTCCTGTTTGTGTGAACTCGGGCTTTGAGAGTCATTAGATAGAGATTTGATAGCACAAGGGCCATGCAACCTGCCTACCCCCTAAGTGATGCTAGTCATCCGATTTAAATAAAAAATCCCATAGTGTCGGGGCTCACGTAATTGGGCATGAGCCCATAAACAAGGGCCAATCGATTGCTCTGGTATAGCAATCAAATGCCTAGTCTAATTTTATCTTCCATAGCTCACAATCTCCCACTTGGAAGACGGATTAGACTTCACATATTCTTCCAATTAATCTCCCACTTAAAGTGAACAATTTGTTTCCTACAAAATAATGTAACTATGTAATCACAATTGGGAGCGGATATGTTTACTAAGGTGGTAACTGTGGAGAAGTTTAGCATTTGCTGAACTTCCATTGGTCTTTTAAACTAAAGAACTAATGATGATTACATAGTTATATTATTTTGACATGTAGGATTCCAGAATGGCCCAATTTGGACTCTTCCAAATTGGCTAGTCTGAGATTCCATTCTCTAAATAGATAGATACGAACTTATACACCTCCATGGGATATAGAAGACACTTCTTCTTTGAGACTAGGTTGTTGGTCAAATAGTAGATTGTGTGATCCCGTGGACGTAGGCATCATTGTCGAACCATGTAAACCTTGATGTATTTTCTATATATTATTTTTCTTGCTCATTTTTTTCTCCACAAGGATCCAACTACTGCATAGACTATAGGTTAGATCAATTCTAGCATGCATATAGTCCACAACGGTGACGAATCTATGTGTAACGCTTGTCAACAGCGTCTATGATCTGTTGGAGTGTATAGTCTGTTGGGGAAAAATATACCAGCCTATTTATCAGTGTTCAAACAGCCACACATTATGTTCTAAATGCAAGCCTAAAATAAAAAAAAACATGTGCCCTACATGCAGGAGTGACCTTGGACATATACGATGTCTTGCTTTAGAAAAGGTGTCTGCTTCTCTCCCGTTGCTATATCAGAGCTTTGGTTGTAGGTGTATCATTCTACCATATACTTGAGTGGCATCCCTAAGCAAGACATTTCCCCCCTTCTCTCATTAGGATACCTCCTCCTCCACAGTGTAAAATTAGTATACATGTTAAAACATAAATAGACTTATGTATAAACACATGGTAGAATAGTACCTTCTTGTGTCCCTAGTGGCAGGGGAAGGTCAACCTAGAAATAGGGATGAAAAAATCCAACCCGACCCGCTTAACCATGCACCCAACCCGACCCTACTACAGATAGGGTCAGGGTGCAGGTTTAGGCTCTTGACTCGTTTTAGATTTAGGGTCAGGTTGAACCCGACCCGTACAACCCATCCAACCTTACTTTTACCCTATTACAAATAATTAAAAAACCCTACCACTTCATTACCCATCCTCTTGCTTTCGGTAGGACACAACATACACTATACTTAGCTTTATATGAAAGGTCTGACAATCATAATAGAGAATAAGTTAAGAACATGCAACCAAAGATGCGGATAACAAAACTCGATGAGGGACAATTTTCGGAAGATGAAAATTGTAAACAAGTGTCACTGGCTATTAAGGAGGATAGGGGTAGAGTAGCCATAACATGTTGAATTACATGATCTTCTCTGGCCATCAAAGAAATGATGTTTAATTTGTTTTGTGTTTGTATGTGAGTTATCGAAAGCTAAGTGGGCTAATCTTGAGTAAACAAACGTTGAAGGTCTATTTTGTTATCCTTTTTTCATAATAGAAAAAAGACAATACTATACCTTGAAGGTCTTCGTTGATTACTACTATAAAAAAGTGCAGCCACAAATCGGCCAAAGAAACAAACATTACAAATTATTGTTGTAATGTATTTAAATTTCTTGTGTTTGGCCTTTGTAAAGAGAAAGTATAAAATATATGTCTAATAACAAAATTGAGAAAAAAAAGTAGGGTCACCCGCATACCTGACCCGACTTAAGTAGAGTTAGGGTTTTAATTTTTTACCTAATTTAAAAATAGGGTTAGGTCATGACCCGATTTTAGTACGGGTCAAGGCCAACCCGACCTGATTTAACCTAACCCGACCCAATTCCCAGCCCTACCTGAAAAAGAAAGCTAATGTTGTGATAGGGAATTGGTGTGGAAGAAGGAAGACGGGGATAAGTATATAAAACATATAATTAGAGTATTAGTGGAATGGGGAAGACGGAATAGACTGGGCATAAGAGATTTTATAATACTTATTTCGGAAAGTGAGTACTAGGGAAACACTAGTTAAAATACTTAGTCCTAAATCTTGAAATTTTAAATTGTGTTTGGTAAAAATTTCGGAACTATTGTTCCTTAATTTAATGCTGGCAAAAACCTAGTTTAAATAGGTCCAGTCTCAAAATCTTGCAAAATCTCGTATTCGAATCTAAAATTAGGCTACAATTAGGATTTTAGTCCTATGTCATGCGAATGTAGGAGACCAAGCTTACCTTATTGGGGAAGGACTCTAAAAGAGTAAAAGTAAAAGGCGAATCCGATCTGAACATACCTGGCCACTGGCTTCTTTTTCACTTACTTGCAACCGAATTAGTATTCGGCTTGTTTTCCTTTTTGCAGCCTTTATATTAATTTGGGTCACCGGAGATCTGTCCAAGCCTTCCTTGGCAACGAGAGAGAAGCCACGGACTAGCACTCAACACTTTATCTCCATTAGCCTCTTCAAACACAGTCCAAATTTCAGAGGAAAGAGCAGAACGCTGGAAGGTGATTAGAGGCAGAAGGCTGGAATGGTAGTATCCAGTAGCAGAGTCTCAAGTTTTGTAAGTATTCGTATCTGACTTCGCTTACTTTTCCATCAGATGTTGTGCGTAATGAAAGTTCTTACCCCTTTTAATCTTTGCTTCTGATCAAGACGATTAAGCCTGGAACAGCGGAAGTGGTAATGGAAGATTCATCTCCAAGAGAGAATGCGTCCAAAGACGGCGAGCGCGTGAATGAGCCTTCTTCGCCGGAGACGAATCTCGGTGCAACGCTTGTCAACAGTCTCCGCGAGCTGTTGGAGTGTCCCATCTGCTACCGTGCAATGTACCCCCCCATTAATCAGTGTTCAAATGGCCACACTTTATGTTCTTCATGCAAGCCTAAAGTGCAAAACCGATGCCCTACGTGCAGGAATGAACTTGGGGATATACGTTCTCTTGCTCTAGAAAAGGTGGCTGCTTCTCTCATGTCTCCATGCAAATATCAGAGCTTTGGTTGTGTGGGTGTTCACCCTTGCCACAACAAACTTGAGCATGAATCGAAGTGTAGTTTCAAGCCATATAACTGTCCATGTGCTAATTTTAAGTGCCCTGTTGTTGGAAATATTCCTCATCTGGTTGCCCACTTAAGAGATTATCACGAAGTACTTATGTACGATGCTAGCAGCTTCAGCCATTGGTACACAAATACAGATGAGCTGAAGAATGCTTTTTGGAACCTAAGGATTTTCAGTTGCTTTGGGCAGTTCTTCTGTCTGCATTTTGAAGCGTTTCAGTTAGAGAAGGCACCGGTTTACATAGCGTTTTTGCAATTCATGGGAGATGAAAATGAAGCCCGTAATTACAGGTATAGTTTGGAAGTAGGTGGTAATGGGAGGAAGCAGATTTGGGAAGGAGTCCCACGAAGCATCAGAGACAGTCATACAATGGTTCGTGATAGTTACGATGGGCTAATTATCCAGGAACGAATAGCCCTCTTTTTCTCAGATGATGGCAACAAGAAGTTGAAATTGACGGTCACAGGAAAGATATGGAAACAAAAGTGAATTATTATCCTTTATTTACCTCAGCAAAACAAACTTGTGCAAGTTAATGAGTCACCCCTGGTCATGTTTTGCAAGATGTGGAGGGGAAACTTTCTTTAGAGAATGTAGTTTCTAATGCCTTAGTATTCGACTTTGGATCACATTCAATTTATGCATTAGTGTTTGTCTTTTGAAATTTTAACTGTTCTTGTTGTTTTTTACATTTAGTTAAATTGAGTCAACACTTCTGTTAACTAGATTAATTTAGACCTTGTCTTGGCCGATCTATACATACTTTGGTGTCATTCATCACTTGAGAAAATATATGGGGTTTTAGGTGCTAACTATAAAAAAAATTACTAATTTAACATTAACTCTAATTTTAATATTTAGATAAAAATGCCCTCCAAATCCCTTTGCTCCACCCCCAAATTAGTAGGATGATGAAGACTCTCCGAACTTGATCAGACATGCTCTCCGTTGTTGTCGTCCTCAGAATCAAGTAGAAAGTGACTGTAAATCATCGTTGTCGTCACCCCCTGAAACATCCTTATCCGGGAACATCCACTTCGATTTCATTGAATCCATGGAGCCCAATCAGCCGTTCTCCCTCTCAGAGCCCTCCTCTACCATTTTACAAATGCCCAAAAACAAACCAACTAAATTGTACTAGTAAGAACCAAAACTCCCATTTCATCAAAAAAGTTTACAAAGTGTCATACAGTGGGAGGTTCCTGAGCTGCAATCATAAATCAACCCAAAATTTTTTATCTAAAATCCAACTACAGAAAATTCAAAAAAAGGGTAAATATTAAAACATACAAATTTGCTAACATCCATTCACTTCTAATTGTTCTAATGCTTAGACCTTTAGGTAATCTGTCTGGTCTTGTATTGTTTGAAATTTACAGGTAAAAACTATAAATATTTACTCACTTTATTATATACAAAAAGAGTAAATCACTTTTCTTGCATATAACAAAGTGAGTAAATATTTACTATATGTATTATATATGCTAACTCCTCTCAAACTTACCCTACATTACCCTGGCCCGATTGGCAAAGAAGCTAGGCCCCATCCTCCACCTCTAGCTGGGCCACGTCTTGACCCCCGTTATCTCCTCCCCATGCCTGGCTCAAAAGGTCATCTAGACCAAAGACCAGGTCTTCAAAGGCTGGCCCTATATTTCCACCATCTACCATCTTTCATTCGACTGCCCCGACATCACCTTCTCCCCCTCCAGTCCCTTTTGGAAGTAGGCTTGTTGAATTAGAGTCTTGGAGCTCCTCAACACCAAACGAGTAGCTATCCACTATGATTTCTTCCTCAGGTGGGGTTGGACAAATTCAATCACCCATCTGACCCGGCGATTGGACTGGAACCTGAGAAATATGAGGACCCTGTGAGAAGAGATAATAAAGGAACATGAGGCAAAGAGACTTGATAGCAGAGGAGATATCAGAGAAGAAAGGAAGAAAAAAAACACGGTACTCGAGGAGACATCAGAGAAAAAAGGAGACGTTGAAGAAAAACACTGGCGAGCAGCGGAGGAGACATTGGAGAAGAAAGAGAAAATAAAATGGAGGGGTAAATTTATCCGAAAATGTAAATGATATAGACTTTATAAATAATTTATAAAGTTGTCAAACCTCCCATCATGTAAAGTCTCCTAACAGGAGTAGACGTCATTTTTTCAAAATATATCTATGCTACTATTTAGAGGCTAGTGTTTTATCCGTCGTGAGGCACTTACACTTGATTTATTATTATCACACCAATTAGCTAATTGCCAATGTCAAAATGCGATTTTCATGCGCTTTCATGTGTTTTTACTATTGGCATTCAGCTGATTGGTGTCTCACAGCCTATTCGAACTCAATTGTTTTGGTACATAATTTTATTAGACTAGAATATAAATTTTTGAAAAATTAATTCCTCTTAAATCTTAAGAAATTAAAGTTTGCATTTGGAAAAAATTTTGGATTGATTTTAATTCTGGTAAAATTCTACTACTATATTTAGCAAGATGAGTGACTTCATTCATATTTTGTTCACCCTTACTTCCTATATTTGTCACGACCATGGAAGGCCGTATCGATACGCATGAGAGTATCGATGACTATGGATACAGGTACACACCGAAACAGGCATAAACCCTTTTATAAATATAAAAAAATATTATAACTAATAATATATCATTATAATACTTCTTTTAAAGTATAATAAGACTGTATAATGTCATATCAATCGATACAGATATTCTAAAATTAATTAATTCAGAACTATACACTATTATGCTCTTCATCCCATTCAATTATTGGTCATTCTTTCCCATATTAAGTGCTTTAAAATTAGTTTATTTTAAAAATAAATAATATGCTTAATATGAGTCTAAGTTATATGTTTAAATAAATGTATATTTATGGAGCACTATATGTAAAAAAGATAATTATGTAAATTCCATTGACTTACCTGTATTGATCTCATATAAATTTTAAAATATTATTTTTAATATAACAAAAACTTAAACTTTCAAAGAAGTTGAGTTTGAATTGTGTTTTTGTTTTTAAGAAAAAAATTTTAATTTTTATTTTTCAAAAAAAAAATTACATTAAAAAAATATTTTTTAAAATAAAAAAAATTTAAATATAGTGTCGATACATATCGATATGGTACGCCCGATCCGTATCGCATTTTTGTGTGGGGGGAGTACCACCCCCTGTACCCGTATCGGTTTCCACCGATACAGGTACGTATCGGTCGATACGGCCTTCCATGGTCACTACCCAGATTTTTAAGACCTTTTTTATTTAAATTATACGCGATAAATCAAGACAATTTTTTTTATTATCTTAAATACAAAATAAATTATCCGATTAAATATCTAAGTACTAAGCACCGTTAAGGAGGGCGAATTCTGTCTTAAAGACCAAGCGGCTTACTTGATTCGATCATAATTATTTCAGTAAGATTTCTCATCACAAATAAGACAAATGTACGAAAATAACAACTTGGCACAAAAAATCTCTTCAAAGTCGCCCTCCTCTTTTCTGTTCATGCACACAACGAAGAGTCTCTTCTCTGTTTCGTTTTATGCACACAGCAAACCAAATTTCTGGCCTCGGTTTCGTTTTTGATGCACTCTGTTTCGTTGTGCATTCTCTGCCCCGTGAAAACACGTCTGGCCTTACTTTGGTTAATTTCTTCAGAGTGTCATGCACAAACACGGCTCCCACACAACTGTTTCTCATGTTGTTTATCTCCCTGTTCCGGAATCCTGATGCGGTTGGACAACAATACGTGGGTAGGGCCCACTCATAGGGTGGACCCCAATTCCCATTCCACAACAGTAGGAATACGGAGAAAGTTCAAAACGGGGTTGCAGTGTCACAGTGATAATAGAAATTAACTTTGATTTGTTTGATGTGAACAACTTGCCGAACTTGGACTCTTCTGTGTAAGGCGGTGACCGTAAAGAGCAATCCTAGTTGTAGTCGGTGGAACGTTGCGACCAACAAACATTTGTACAAATAAATACAGTCGATACACTCAAAACTCATACGCAGACGACTCAAAACTCCGTAAGCCAAGAGAGAAACATTACAGTCTCCATAACTTCTCCATTCCAATCGCAGATCATACAAGACAGGAGGCCGAACGCTGGTGGGGAGACTGAAGGCAGAAGAGGGGAAGAGCAGTACGTGAAGTTATAATTTTTCTCTCTTTTTTTAATCTCCAGTAAGCTTTTATTTATTTATATTCTTATTTAATTTAGTTTTTTAATTTTGTTTTGAACGTGGCTGTTTGCACCCATTCCATTCTTTTTATTTTTGCGATGAACATGGTTTTTTCACGACTATGATGGGTATATCATACCTAGGATTAAAACTGTAAGAATTCATAGCCGACTTACTGATTTCCATAAGATCGATGTGTTTCACGGAAGATAATTGTTCTTAACCTTTATTTCCTATCGAGACGATTGTAGGGAGACACGAGAAGCGTAGCAGTCCGGAAGCAAAAATGGTGGATTACCCCCCAAAAGAGAACGCGGATCAGAGACTCATGGTTTTGAACAGCGTCCGCGAGCTGTTGGAGTGTCCCGCCTGCTCCCGTGCAATTTACCCCCCTATTTATCAGTGTTCTAATGGCCACACTATATGTTCTACATGCAAGCCTAAAGTGCAGAACCGGTGCTTTACGTGCAGGAATGAACTTGGAGATATACGATGTCTTGCTCTAGAAAAGGTGGCTGCTTCTCTTATGTTTCCATGCAAATACCAGAGCTTTGGTTGTGCCGGTGTACACCCTTGCCAGTACAAACTTGTGCATGAATCACAGTGTAGTTTTAGACCATATAACTGTCCATATGCTAATTTTTCCAAGTGCACTGTTGTTGGAAATATTCCTCATCTGGTGGACCACTTAGTACAGGATCATGAAGCACAGTTACACGAACGAATGACATTCAACTGTCGGTATCAAAACCCACAAGACGTCAAGAAAAGCAGATTCGAGTTACATATTATCAGCTGCTTTCAACAGTTTTTCTGTCTGCATTTTGGGGCTTTTCAGCTTGGAACGGTAATTTTTTACAGAGCTTATATTGAATTCATGGGAGAAGATAATGAGGCCGAGAAATACAAGTACAGGTTGGCAGCATGTCGTAATGAGACGAAGCTGATTTGGGAAGGTATCCCACTAAGCATAAGAAACAGTTATACGATGGTTGATGAATATGGTTTCAATGGGCTAATGATAGAGCGAAACATGGCGCATTTTTACTCAGATGGCGATGGGAAGGAGTTGAATTTGACAGTCACAGGAATTATATGGAAAACACGCTAAATTATTATTGTTTATTTTGCCTCCTCGTTATCTAATGTCTCATTTCGTATGATAGCTAAATGGTCTCTCCTGGTCATCTGCTTCTGGAATGTGGAAGGCAAATTCTCTTTGCTTGTCAGACATACATGTGGGATAAAACTTAAATCATTTTTAGTTTTAAAATTTTTTGTAATAGCTTTTTATTTAAAAGAATAATTATTGTTAATTAGTTGTTTGATTTTGCATTTCAAAATTGATTTTCGTCATTCAATACAAGCTCATATACACTGGTTCTCTCCTAGAAGAAGCCCATTATCACCAAACTTCCTTTAGTTGCCAGGCACATCTAAGCTACAGGATATATATCCCATGGCTGGGGGGCAGGATAGGCCTACCACCCTAGAAACCACCGGCAGCATTGTAGCACCGCCGGCAGATAGGCCTGCCCCCCTAGAAATCACAGTGGCGCGGGATGTAAATCCTCTGCCCGGGCATATTAATGCCCCTTAATCATACTATCATTATTGTTTGTTTACATATTCATTTAAATTTATTTGAGTAATCATTTTTGTTAACTAAATTAGGATTTAATCTATCTAAATTTAATTTTTTACATTTAAATCAGCTTTGAAAAAAACATTGCTTTTATAAATTTCTTTAAAAATATGTGCTTCATAGAACCCCTTTAAACATTCGTCGGAAAGACTCAATTTCAAATCATTTGAAACCCATTGTTTTTTTATAATGCCAATATTGTCATTGCTTAGGCCTTATTTAAGATCATCTACCAAAAATGGTCCTCAAGTACAACGGTGCATGCCCATAAATGTCACCATCTTCCTAATATTGTTGGAAATAGCTCTGGCCACAATATTATATGAACCCCCACAAATGTTCTTCTTTTTCACTTTACTAATCATGTGTCATCGGTTCCAACTCTGGCTTTGCCCCCACCACCATCTCTACTTCTAGTTATAGCACCTCTCCCTCCATCGTCGCCTCCTCATTTTTTCTTCCTCCTCTCGTCCTCCTGAAAGTGCATTAAGGAGAGCAAAGTCCTACAGGGAGATAAATAGGACTACCGCTTAAAAACCATTCGCAACTAATCGGCCAAACCAATAATATGTAGAAGCATTTATGAATTAAATTTAATATACATAAATAAGTAAGCCACACTCTTGAACCACCCAATCAAAAGATTCCTCAACTTTCTACTATTTTTTCACCCAAAACCAATTTCTAAGTCTAATCGAAAACTACTACAAGTTATTTTTTTTCTAAGGCTCACTAACAACCTATACACACATAGTTTTCTTAGGGTAATTAACCAAGAACATATCCTTACATGGTTTAGGCAAACCAAGAACCTAGCTTGACATGGTTTAAGCTAACCAAAAACCCTTACAAAAACTTTCAAATAAAACTGAAACATGAAGAATTCACATGTAGATTTGCCACTTAAGTGGGTATGAGGGTATGAGTTCCTTACTTGACTGTCGACCTTCAAGTGTTATGCATTTCCATGTCCATCCTTAAATTTTACTAGATGATTCAAAGTTGTTTAAACTATTTAATCAGAGCATCCAAGACTTGATTATTGGAAAGATATAAAGAAAGTGGCGAGGTACTTGCAAGAAACAAAAGATCATATGCTTATATATAGATCTACAAATCTTGAAGTCATTGGCTACTCAGATTCTGATTTTGCTGAATGCATTGATGATCAAAAGTTCATATTTGACTGCTTATTTATGCTTTTCTAGAGGAGTCATAACATGAAAAAATAGAAAAGAATATATCATAGTTCAATCTACTATGGAAGCTGAATTTGTGGCATGCTATGAAGCCACACTTCATATTTTATAGTTGCATAATTTTATTTCAGGGCTTAGAATTATTAACACTATTTATAAACTGCTAAAAATTCATTGTGATAACTCCATAGCAGTTATCTTCTTGAAAAATAACAAGTAGTCTAAAGGAGCAAAGCACATGAAATTAAAGTTTCTTGTTGTTAAAGAAAAAATTCGTAGAAAAAAGTGAGCTAATTAATACTAACCTTATGATTGCAGATCCAATAACAAAAGGATGACCTCCAAAGACCTTTATTAAACATGTCAATAGAATACATCTTAAAAATAGTCCATGATTGTAAATATTTATCAATGTGATAGATTAGCTTTATTTATGATGATGTTTATACTCTATTCAACTCTGATATCAATAATAACATTTTTTATTTTATTATCTTAGTTTTTATGTGCATCAATGTGAATGAATATATTTGTGATAGGATTAATCTCAATTTGTAGAGATATTATGTGAACTATTATGATTTCCTCTTTTTAAACACTATATTGAGAAGGTTACCAATATTGTGGTACATGGAAGGGAACATGTCATTTAATGACATAGAACCGTCATGACTCATGTTAGTGGTTTGTTTAATTATAGTATTATGTAACCAATATGAATGGACAATTGGGTACACCTTATGTAGTCTTGTTATACTGTTATAAGTTATGGTCATGGGCACCATGAGGTTTTGCATCTTTTGTTGCAACTACGTACCTTCATTCACATGCAATCTTTCCTCTAGAAATTGTGTAGCCAAAAAATAAAATATTTACATTGAAGATTAGAAAAGTTATACCAAGTTAATGGTGTTGTTATTTACATTGTTTTAAAAATCAGCACGGCTATTCTGATTCAGCTTCGATCGGACTTGATTACCTTTCTAGACAGGGTAATTTTTCAATTTTTCATGAATCAACCATGAATTTGGCAAATCGAATTTGTACAATTTGGGCCTATCACCAATCCAGGTTGGTGGTCGGGTTAATTTTTAGAACACTAGTTGTTAAAGAAGACTCTTCAATCGAGAGAAGCAAAATATTAAGTAAGGATAAGTTGATTCATATTTGACAAATTTTGGTTTCATAAATTAACATCTTAATACTCCTTCCATCCTAATTAAATGGCTCTAATTGGCAAAAGGTTTGTTCCATATTAATAGCCTCATTTTGTTCAATTTAAGTTGTTAGGTACTTAAAAAAGAGTATCATAAGCTTATTTTCCCTTCTCTTAGAAGTGAGTTTTGTCATTTAATAAAATTTTTTTAAAATACAACTATTAATATGAGGCATGTTGAGGTGAGTCTGGGCTCACGCAACCGTGCGTGAGCCCAGACCCACCAGGCCATCGAATTTATATCCGAGGGCCCCATTTACTCAGGGGGCATTTACCTAGTGAGTAACATGGGCCGTTGGATATAAATCTGACAGCCCGGTGGGCCTGGGCTCATGCAGCCGCGCATGAGCTCTTGCTCACCTCAACTTTTTCTTATTAATATATGATAAAAATAGTATATATATTTTTTTAAATGTAGCTATTAATATAGGATGGGGAGTATATATTAGGTGTTAGTGGGTTATGTATTTTAGGATAAATACAATGCTGATTCTGAATGAGGATATATAAAAGAAAAAAAAACTGCACCAACATAGAAGAAGAATTGCTTTGTTCATAGCATTATTATTGCATGTAAATATAGTAACCCTAAACACGTGAGCATTAAGCCCCTTTTTTGGGGGCATTAAAGCATTAGGCCTCTGTACACCAGTTTTGACTGTGAACAACGAAATAAAAAAGTATAACAAAATAATATAAAGTAATTAATAAAACTAAAAAATGGCAAATCAAAATTGAACAAATGGCTCCTAGGTGCTTGATGGCAACCTCACCACCTAGGGTTGTACATCCGTGTAAGTTGCTCCTTAATTGGGCCAATGCCTTTGAGCCGGTTGTAGTCACAAAAGAGAGTTTTTTACTTGTTCCAAACATGTTACTCAGTTTCCCAATTCCTGGAACGCTACTCCTACTACGTACTGCCCTTCAAAGAGAGAGAAAATGAAAGTAGGAGCTGACCCAGCCCAGAAATTTTCTCTTCTCTTTTGAGGAAAACCATTAATTTATGCAGCATCTGATGATGTGCTTAATTGGCAGCTATTAACGTATCCAATGTGGCAATCAAATTTGTTGTATAAGTTCTTCACTGGAGATTTGAGGACACTCATATGGAAGTGACCACATCCATACAGGAGAAGCACGTTAGCACTGCTAAAAAAATGACTTATTTCTTCCCCTAGAAAGAGGACGATATACACAGAATCTCGGGGAAGAGGCTATCCTCATTTCTTATTTCACTTTGTTTGGGCAGGTATAATACTTAGTCTAAATATTATTCTTTGTGTTCTTAATGATAAAATAAGACCGACACGCGACATAGGCTTTTGGTCTGGAAATTGATAGAGTATACTCCGTATTTAAGCACCAAACATGGACAACCTATATAACCTGCCACATTTACTATGTAGGAAGACTTGTCTCGTGATTTTAACGTGACGATTTTTATGACCAAGGCTAACCAACAATGAGAGACTGTTACATAACCAAGAAATAGATTGAGGGAATAAAAACCAGATCCAACGGTTCCCAGGCTACCACTCTACATGTCACCTAGTCATTCAATCTGGTCACACAAACTAAAACATGAAAATTAATCAAACTAGACAAGTCCACTTTTTACATAGTAAAGAAGACTTTAGATCACGAACCATGCTTAACCTCATTGATTTTAATTAGCAGCGGAAACTATGGCATTGAGACCATGTCAAAATAATAATAATAATAATAATAATAATAATAATAATAATAATAATAATAATAATAATAATAATAATAATAATATTATTATTATTATTATTATTATTATTATTATTATTATTATTATTATGTAAATATCAGTTTGTACATGTAAATCGGAGATGTAAATGCATTACTTGATACAAGCTCCAAACCTGAGGTATGTGTAAATTAATAACGTCATTATAGAAAATAGAGTCGCTGTTGTTTTTTGTTAAGGCATTAACAATATTGAAACTTATCATAGAGTCGCCTCTATGATTTTCACCATTCTGAATGGTAAAAATCATAGAATAGATCATGGAGGAGACTGACAGAAGACGGAGATCAATGGCATCCCCAGTGATGGCATTGAACCAATAGGTCTTGGCCAGCCGGAATAGACCTGTCCCTCCGAGTCTCCGACAGTGGCCAGCTCATGGACCGGGTTCATCAAAGGGTTCCGGTTCAGCATGCTGATGGAGCTAGGCCTGAGCCATGCCCAAGAGTGTCGGAGCTGGGCCCTAGCTCAAAACTAACCCTAGGATTCCAAATTAAGCTCTGGCCCTACCTTTGCCTAATTAAGGATGCTCGGGTCCGGCACAGTGTTTTAAAAACCGGCCCGGAGGCTGGCTTGGATTGGTTGCTGGGTCGGGTTGACTCGGTTCAACCGCGTGTTAACCCGTTTTAATATATAATAGATTAAATACTATATTTAGTAAAACTATTCACATCACATTTCCGTAACTCAGCTGGTAAAAGGCAGGGATGCTATTATATTTACGTCCTGGGTTCGAATATCAGGATGAACAATTTTTTTTCTGGTACTTTATACAGTCAATATTTAAATAATATGGTTAAAGACATGTTTATAACTAATAAAACATAGCCTAGTGGTCAAAATGCTTGCAATAGTTACTATTTCGTGAGTTCGAATCCTATCCTCCCCCAAAAAATTTTCCACTCTAAGCAACCCGGATAAAATAATGACCCGGCCCAGAATATAGTCCGGGTCCGGTTGAACCCGGTCCGACCGGCCGGGCCGGGCCGGGTTTTAAAACAGTGGTCCGGCATGGGTTTTTATATTTTTTTAATATTTTAAAAAATATTCTAAAATTCATAAGTGAGGTTTCACTAGTTGACCACTTAGACCCGTTAGACACAAGATTCTATGCCTTTGGCCTTTGAGTGAGATCCTTTACAACCATTTGAGTGAGATCCTTTACAACCAATAAATGATGACTAGCAAGATTAGAAACTCTTTAAACTTCGTTATAATACACAACTTACCCTTTCCTCTAATTTCCTTTCTAACTAGTGTAGAACTATCCAAATAAAGTACGATTTTTTTTTTATATAAGCCAAAGTGGTTTGGAGGCTTTCTACCTCCTAGCCCTAACCCAATCTTATTTAAAGTGGACTAGAAAATTTCATACCTTAACTTTTTTTTATATAGTTAAGACTTACACACCCTCTTAAACACTGTATGCCGCTTGTATGTCACTGGAATTAGATCCTTGGACCTCTCCCACAACCGGGAGAGATCCAACCAGCCCTAACTCTTATTTTTACGGGGCTGACCCTAAATGTTTCACCCCTAAATGGAGCTCCCATTACCATTATACTTGCCCTGCGTGAAGAAGCAGAAGTTCATGACCATGATGAGGATTAGTCTTTGTTGCCCCAGCCAAGTAGCAATGGTATTTGAAGAGGAAGATAATTTCAATAGTAGTAAAACCTGTGTTGTGTACAGTATTTGTAGGTAAGACCCACGGAGACAAATCCGGGGTGAATCCCTATAGATCATGTGAGAATATTATAGAGAATCCTTGATGGGGAGTAGATCATGTGAGAATATTACAAAGAATCCCTGGAGGGATTTGATTACCTTAATACACCCCTGCAAACTCAGGGCGGGTGAGTAGCTGTGAGTTTGGTAGTGAGAGACTGAAACTGAGCAATGGGTAGCGGCTTGGTAAGTATGTCTGCAAGTTGATCTTTAGATGAGACATGGCGAACCTCCATGTGGCCAGCTAGAACTTGCTCTCGAATGTAGTGATGATCAATCTCAATGTGTTTGGTGCGAGCATGGAAGACTGGGTTGGCGGTGAGGGCAATGGCCGATTGATTGTCGCACAATAGTGTAGGCATAGTAGTAGAAGAGATACCGAGAAACTTGAGAACCATGGAGGCCCAGACAATTTCTATGGTTGTGGAGGAGAGCGCACAATACTCAGCTTCGGTGGAGGAGCGGGCAACTGTGACTTGCTTTTTAGACTTCCAAATGATGAGGTTAGGGCCCATGAAGACGCAATAGCCGGTGACGAACCGGCGGTCAAGGGGGTCACCGGCCCAATCAGAGTCGGAGTAGGCAGTAAGGGTACAGGGCCTGGGTTGGAAGAGAATACCACGGGATAGAGTGCCTTGAAGATACCTGAGGATCCGCTTAACAGCCATGTAGTGAGTAATAGTGGGGTTATGCATATGTTGACAGACATAGTTCACGGCATAGGCGATGTCTGGGCGGGTGTTTGTGAGGTATTGGAGGGCACCGACGATGCTTTTGTAGTGGGCCAGGTCAGAAAATAGGGGGTCGGTAGGGGAGGTGGGGGGTCGTTTGTGTCCGGTAGGAGTTGGGGTTGGTTTGCAGTGGTCCATTTGGGCACGATGGAGGATGTTGCGAGCATAGTGGGCTTGAGAGAGGAAGAGGCCATTTGGGGTAGTGGTGAACTCAATACCAAGGAAGTGGTGAAGGGGACCCAGGTCTTTGACGGCAAAGGCACAGCCAAGGAGAGATATGATATGGTCAACGAAGGGAGCATGAGAGCCAGTGATTAGGATATCATCAACGTAAACGACAAGGATAGTGACTTGGGGGCCTTGTTGGTGAAGGAAGAGGGATGTATCAGCATGGCATGATCGAAAGCCAAGATGAGTTAAGTAGGAGGAAAGTTTGGCGTACCATTGGCAGGGGGCTTGTTTGAGACCATAGAGAGCTTTGTGGAGACGACAGACGTGGTGAGGGTGAGAGGGGTTAATGAAACCGGGTGGTTGGGCCATGTAGAGTTCCTTCGAAATAGTGCCATGGAGAAAAGCATTAGAGACATCGAGTTGTTTGATGGCCCAAGAATTGGAAAGAGCAAGGCTGAGGACAATGCGGATGGTATAGGGTTTGACCACGGGGCTAAAGGTTTCATGGTAGTCATGACCTTCTTCCTGAGTAAAGCCTTTGGCAACCAAGCAGGCCTTGTACCTGGATATGGTACCGTCAGGGCCACGCTTGATCTTATAGGTCCACTGGCATCCAATGATGTTGGAATTGGGTGGGGGTGGGACGAGGCTCCAGGTACCTTGATTGATGAGGGCACCATACTCAGAGCGCATGGCAGCACACCATTCTGGGGATTGAGTGGCAAGGCGATAGGAGGTGGGTTCTGTTTCGGGGGCTTGGGTGGTGAGAGATAGGGGGATGCGAGGACGAGAGATGCCGGCTTTGCTACGAGTAATCATGGGGTGAGTCGGGGCAGGGGGAGGAAGAGGATGAGGGGAAGGGCGGATGGGGGAAGGGGAGACAGGAGGTAGAGGTGAGGGGTCGAGGGGAGAGGGGGTGTAGTGGGTGGGATGCGGAGGATGGATGAGGAAGGTGATGGGAGGTGGGGGGGAGGCACTAGTGGTAGGGGTAGGGGGGAAAGAAGGGGTGAAGGGGGGGGTGGTGGTAGTGGGGAGTGTGAGCGGAAGGGGAAGTCATGTTCAATGAAGCGGACATGGCGAGAGATGTAGACACGGTGACTAAAGGGGTCGAGACACCTTTAGCCTTTGGTGGTGGGACAGTAGCCGATGAAGACACAAGGGACAGACCGGGCATCTAATTTATGTTGGGAGTAGGGGCGGGTCCATGGATAGCATCGACAGCCAAAGACGCAGAGATGAGAGTAGTCGGGTGGGGTATTATGGAGGAGTTGGTAGGGGGAGACATTATGGAGGGTAGGGGAGGGAAGCATATTGATGAGGTAGGTGGCGGTATAGGCGGCATCAACCCAATAGGTGAGAGGCATGTGGGCAGAGGTAAGTAGGGTAAGAGTGGTTTCAATAATGTGGCGGTGTTTATGTTCAGCGACTCCATTTTGTTCAGGGGTATGAGGACAAGATAATTGGTGAGTGATCCCGTGGGTGTGAAAGTGAGAGGTGAAGTGGGAATTAACGAATTCGCGGCCATTGTCAGAACGGAAGGTGGTGATACGATGGGGGAATGCATTTTCGACCATGGATTGAAAGGTAAGGAAGGTGGCGAAGACATTAGACTTAAGTTTGAGGGGCTAAAGCCAAGTGTAGCGGGTGAAGTCGTCTATAAAGATGATATAATATTGGTAGCCAAGGAAAGAAGTAACCGGAGATGGTCCCCAAAGGTCAAAGTGGATGAGTTGGAGGGGGCGAGTGGTAGAGCAATGAGATTTTGAGAAGGGCAATTTATGTGATTTGCTAACGTGACAACTATTACACTCTAAGTGTTTTATTTTGGAAACATGGAAAGGAAATGAAGAAACTATGGTCTAAAAGGTGGTGGTGGTGGGGTGACCAAGTCGTTGATGCAAGGTAGTAGAGGAGGAGGTAGTAGCAGTGAGAGCACTTGGGATTGTAGGGGAGAGGGGGTAGACGCCGTTCTGACTTGGCCCACGATAGAGGAGGTAACCGGTCTTGTTATCCTGGATAGACACATCAGAGGCAGAGAAGGTTAGAGAGCAATCATTGTCACGGGCAAGTTTATGGACGGAGAGAAGATTGTGAGCAATGGAGGGAGTGTGGAGGACGGTAGAAAGGTGAAGTGTAGAGCGGGGAAGAGTAAGGGAAGTGCTGCCAGTAGAGGAGACAGGGAGAGATTTACCGTTACCTATGTTGACATAAGGAGGGCCAGGGTAGGGAGAGGCTGAAGTGAGTTGGGTCGCATCCGGGGTAATATGGTTGCTTGCACCAGAATCAAGGAGCCAATTTGGGGGGCATTGGGCCCCACCATTTGCTTGGGCGGTCATGGCAACGGTACGATTCCCGGTGGTACCCATGTAGGAAGCATTATAGTGGGCACCGCATTTTGGGGCACTGTGGTCAAAAGACCCACATATTTGGCAAGAGGAGCGGGGGGGGGGGGGGGGGGGAATCCACCACGACCACGGCCATAGCGCGGGTAACCCCCACCCCCTCGGCGAAAGTTGGGGCGGGGAGGGCGATAGGGTGTTACAGGGGGAGTAGGGAGGAGTCCCTGGGCGGCATAGGCAGTAGCCGGTGGGGGGGCCATGGTGGCCGGAGGGACACCCGAGGGGGGGCCGAGGAGGAGTTGGCCTAGAGCCGCTGTGAGAGGACCCAGGAGAGCATGTGGGCTGGGGGCGGAGGAGGAGGTGCCGGTGGCGACGTGAAGAGCTGTGGGATGGGCAAGTGGCGGTCCAGCGGGGGCAGTCTGTTGGAGTTTGAGGGCGGCTTCTTCGGCGAGGAGGAGGTTCCACAATTCGGCGACGGGAACAAGGGCACCACGAGCACGAATACCGGCGGCAAAGGCTGTGTAATCTGGAGGGAGTCCGGCGAACGTCTGGTGGAGTAAGTCAGCATCGTTCACCAAAACTCCAACAGCAGCCAGTTGGTCTACCAACTGCCGGAGCTGGTCGAGGTAGGCCGCCATCCCGGTGGAGCCAAAGCGGCACTGGCGGAGCTCGCCCATGAGGTGGATGACCGCTGCTGGAGAAACGGACAGGTAGTGAGCAGTGACGTCGGTCCATAGAGCAGCGGCGGTTGTGTGAGTGAGAAAGTGGCGAACGAGATGCAGCTCGATGGTGGCTCGGAGAAAAACCAGGAGATGGTGATCTGTGGCGAGCAGGTCGGAGTAGGAGGGTTGAGCAGATGAGTCGACAGGCGAGGGGCATGGCAGGGAGCCATTGACATAGGGGAGGAGATGGTAGGCGGCCAAGACGGAGGCGGTGGTCGTGCCCCAGACCAGGAAGTTTGAGCCATCGAGACGGACGGTGATCAGACTGTACAGATTGGAGACAAGGAATTTGATGGAGGTGGGAACGGACTGGAGGAAATCGGCCGCGGTGGGGGGGGAAGGGAGGTAGAGGGCGATCAGGGGAGGAGGAGGCGATGGTGGGCACGGGAGAGGCGAGAGGATCCATGGGGAGGAGAATGACGAGCCGGCGAGGGAACTGGAGGACAAAGGCAGCCTTTTTTGTTTTTTTTGTGTGGATTTGGCCGGAGAAAAAGGCGGATCTCGGAGGGTAATCGGAGGGACACGAGTCGTGGAGGGAGGAGGTGACTGGACGACGGATCAGAGGAGGAAGACGCAGAGCAGTGGGTGGCGGACGGCGGTGAGTAGACAGAGGGGGAGGGAACGAGGCAGAAGGGGAAACGCGGTGAGTGAAAGGCGAGCAGGGAGAGAGGGGAGTGGCCGGCAACGAGGCTAGCGACGGCCGGAAGGAAGTAGCGTGAGGGAGCAGCGAGAGGAGGCCGGTGACAGGGTGGCCGGCGGTGAGGAACAGTGAAGGGACAGGAGTGATGGGAGGGAGATAGGGAATAGTGATGTGAAGTGGAGGATGGGCTCGAGGCGACTGTAGGGGATGGGCTCGAGGTAGACAGCACGGGAAACCAAGGGTGATTTGACAGAGGGTGAGGAGGGAAACGGGAAGAACTCAACTGGGCGCACGATATGTTAGGCGTTAGCTTGGCCTGGCTCCGATACCATGAAAAGGAAGATAATTTTAATAGTAGTAAAACCTGTGTTGTGTATAGTATTTGTAGGTAAGACCCACAGAGACAAATCCGGGGTGAATCCCTATAGATCGTGTGAGAATATTACAGAGAATCCTTGATGGGGAGTAGATCGTGTGAGAATATTACATAGAATCCCTGGAGGGATTTGATTACCTTAATAGTATTGATTGGTATTTGATACCCCTTCTTCTTGCTTTGGCCATAGATCTTACAACTTCCGAAAGCTACATCTCTTTTCAATTTCTATTCAACACCCCTTAGCACCCGGCCCACATCCTTGGAAATGACTTCAAAACCCAGAGTCTGTGGGTCATCCGCCATCATCACCATCCCCAAGAGCGATGGCGACTTGTCGGTCAAAGCCTCTCTTGACGGAAGTCGGATTCTTCCTGCTGAGTGTGTCATGGAAGTAGCTTCTCGTCCCCACTCCAAAACTCTCACGCGAGTCCTGCTTCGGGCCGGGCCAGCTCTTCCGCAAAGGAGTTGTTGCTAGTCTCTCCGGCTGCAAAGATAAGGGGAATGATGAAGAAGAAGAACACAAGTCCAAATGATCGATTTCGCTATGTCCAGGAGATACTTCTATGGGGAAGAAGAGCAAGATGAGATCATTTGTGAAGAATGTTTTATGCTGAGTGTTATGTTATAATTAGAAATTAATTCATTTGAAATTTTAAAAAAAATTATATAATAGTAGATAGTGAAATTTCAGCCTAACACCAATTATAATTAGATAACCTTTCTTATCTAATTGAAGGTGATATAAAGAAAATAGAATATGAATATTATTTTCTATAGCAAAGGGATGCTAAGAGAGCTGAGCTGGAGATCAAGGAGTGAAGAAGCATTAATTTAAAAGTAGTCACTTCTAAAATTCATGCTTACACGATGAAGTTACTTCATCAGGCAAGCGAGCCCCTCCAATCAATGATCAATGCTTGCTTGATGAAGTGAACTTCGTGTGTGAAGCTTGACATGGAAGAATCAATTTTCCTAATTGTATATACGCTCAAGTGCTGTGTTCAACGACAACCTACCCTTGTAGGTTAAAACAATAGCTTTATTCTACTTCAATGCTCATCTACTTTTAAGGAAAGAAAGAAAAAGTACGCAACATATATCTAATACGTTTTGGCAGGCATTGATGTTAATAATAGGGTAATCAATTGGGTAGACGAAAGCTTCTATTTTCCTTCAATAATGTCTTATTTCACCATTATTTACCTCTCTCGTTAAATAATCTACGCTTTCTTCTCTTCAAGGAGTGAAGAAGCATTAATTTTAAAGTAATGTCACTTCTAAGCTTCATGCTTACACGATAAAGTTACTTAATCAGGCAAGTGAGCCCCCACCAATCAATGATCATGCTTGCTTGATGAAGTGAACTTCGTGTGTGAAGCTTGGCATGGAAGAATCAATTTTCCTAATTGTATATACACTCAAGTGTTGTGTTATATTAGGAAGCTAACATTTAAAGCTATAGGAAAGAAATAAAAAAGAACAACGACAATCTACCCTTGTAGTTAAAGTAATAGCTTTATTCTACTTCAATACTCATTTACTTTTAAGGAAAGAAAGAAAAAGTACGCAACATCTAATACGCTTTGGCAGGCATTGATGTTAATAATAAGGTAATCAAACGGGTAGATGAAGGCTGCTATTTCCCCCCAATAATGTCTTATACCATTATTTACTTCTCTCATTAAATAATCTACGCTTTCATCTCCTCCTCTTCCCTTACCCCACCCCACCCCTCCCGTCTCCCCTTTTCTCCTCCTCCTCCTCCTTCTCCTCTTTTTCCTTTTTTCAGTTGTCGATGAGTGCACATGGCCATAGAAAAAACAGGGCCTTTTTGGATGCAGCCAAATCTAGGCTGGTCATGGTAAAAAAAGGCCATACCTTTGTCGTGGCTACTCACAACCCCTTTCTCCTTCTTCTCGGTGTTGTCATATCAACTAGGGCTGGGAATCGGGTCAGGTCGGGTCAAATCGGGTCAGGTTGGCCTTAACCCTCATTGAAATCGGGTGGGGTCATGACCCAACCCTATTTTTAAATCGGGTCAAAAATCTAAACCCTAACCCTACTTAAGTCGGGTCGGGTCAGGTCGGGTATATGGGTAACCCTACTTTTTTTCTTCAATTTTTTTGTTAGACTCGTATTATATACCTTCTCTTTGCAAAGAGCAAACACAAATGAAATTAAATATATTAAAATATTAATTTATAATGTTTGGTTTTTTGGCTAATTTGTGGCGGATACTTTTTTTTTAGTAGCCATCAATGAAGACCTTAGAGGTATAATGTTATATTTCCTTTATTCTCTTAGATTAAATATTATTTCTTAGATAACTCACATACTAACGCAAAACAGATTAAACTTTATTTCTTTGATGACCAAAGAGGATCATGCTAAATATAGTGTATGATGTGTCCTTATGAAGGAGAGATGATGAGTAATGAATATAACAATATATGACATATTTTCATTTTATTCACCACACCTAAAAGAATAACAGAAAATAAATTAAACTATATATAAATTAACCACACTTTGTATTGTCCTCTGTTATCCCAAAATGAATGTATACTACAAAGTAAAATATATGTGATTACACATATGCTCCAAACATCTTATTCATGCCCAAATTTATGCTTAAGCACCTCTAGATCAACATAGTATGTACTAAATTAATACTATAATATTAGTATAAATAAATCTAATAGACCAACATTATAATAATAGGGTTCTTTATTATTTATAATTGGGTTGTTCGAGTTGTGCGGGTTGGGTTCGACCCGACTCTAAATTCAAAACGGGTTAAGAGCCTAAACTCTAACCCTACTTGTAGTCGGGTCAGGTACAAGGTTAAGCGGGTCAGGTAAACGAGTCGGGATGGATTTTTCCAACCCTAATATCAACGGATATATATATGTGTATATCGGCTAATATATACCTATATGAGGTGCTTACAGTACGGTATGGAGGGGTTTGAAATGGGTACACATAATTTACCGATGCTCTTATGTATCACCTGTATCACATGGATACAGACAAAACAACACCCGTGGATCTTGGCCCGGATCCGGACATTCCGCATCATGTCCGTGGCACCAGATCTCGAGAGTCTATACACCATCAGCTTTTAAAAACAAAGCTCATCTTTTTTTCCCTCATTGGAACTTAAACCTGCTACATAGTAATCATGGGTAGCTTACTTAGATTTTAAATATAATAAAATATTTTTATTGCCCAATAGAGAAAATATTTTATTATATTTTGGTTTTAAAACCCACCTGCCTTAGAGCTGCCAGATCGTGATCCTACGGCTCCAAGCGCCGGGCACTTCACATATATAACATGCTTACTCCCTTTTAATTACACAAGCCGAAAGGCATAGTAAAGGTAGGTAGCATCACCCATATATGTATATATACAGTACTCTTTTTCCTTTTCTTTTTTTT
Source organism: Saururus chinensis (assembly GCA_035235625.1). Taxonomy (NCBI): domain Eukaryota; kingdom Viridiplantae; phylum Streptophyta; class Magnoliopsida; order Piperales; family Saururaceae; genus Saururus; species Saururus chinensis. The sequence continues at coordinate 36,868,197 of CP141141.1, forward strand.
TGGGAACAACAATGGCCTCTTGTGTATGGAATCCATAAATATATATGGTAACCTCAAACCTGAGCGACACACTGATCAACCTGTTACCTGCCGCATTGTTTTATACATGATGAAGAAGACTTGGATTAACAGCTAGTGCTTAAAATGACGTTAGCAGCAGAAACTACGGCACTGAGACTACCAAATAATAATAGTAAAATACTATAAAATATGGAAATATCATTTTGAAATGTACACGCTATAGTACTTCACATATAAAACCTCAGCTCTAATAAATAAAGTCATTAGCCATAACTATCATTATAAAAAAAGGTATACAACGCAGAGATATTAATATCATATAGAACACGCCTAACTCAACAATGATTCACATCTATATCACTCACTTTTTTAATTAAATATTAAATACAATTATTTCCTCCATCAAATTATACTCAAGCCCCTCATATTTTACACACCCTAAAAAAATTAAACAAATTACTAAATACCTCCCCCTCACTCTTCCTTTTAAATCTATTTTTGTTTTTTTATTGCTCCATTCTCAATCTTTCACCTCCGGCGTGAGCTCTTCCATCTCTCTCGTCGATTGTGGCTCCTCTTCCCCAACCATTGTCCTTCTTCCCCTTTACTTTGTGGCTCCTCTACCTAAGGTTTATGTCCAAATTATAAGCTTTATTTGGTAGATGGTATCCCTCTCTAAGAAAGCTCCAGAAGTTTTTTAAACTTCTAGATGGTTTTTGGCAGGGAGAGGAAATTGCTACAATATGCAGATGTTAATGGGACCTTTGTTCCCCGTATAATGTTGTTTTGTTTGGCATGGAGTACCCCCGCCACAAAACCTACAAAAGTTTTTTAAAGTTCTGGCAGGGGTGGCTACCATCACAATATGCAGAATTTAGTGACCTAAGGTCTCCGTCCAAATCAATTTTATTTGGCAAAGGGTACCACCCACTGCTAGCACCCTTAAGAGAATGCGTGGGTGGGGTGGGCATGAGTAAAATTATAGGGGTGTGGGGGGTATTAAGCAGTTAAAAAATACCAGTGATTTTTCTAGTGGTGGGGGACTAAGTATTTTTTTATTGGGGGGGAGGGGTGGGAAATTGACGTGTTCTTAAATATTATTTGTTCCATCTTATATTAATAGTTGCATTTAAAAAAATAGTAATTTTTATTGAATGGTAAAACCCACATCTAAGAGAAGGAAAAATAGACTGATGATGTTCTTTTTTCAGTACTCGCTTCACTTAAATATTCATCAAGGGGTTTTATAGGGTTTTAGGGTATTGAGGAGATTATTAGGGTGCATATAGACACGTTCTATTACAAAACATCTTTTATCAAGTTTACTTCTCCTTTTTCCCATTAGACAATCTAGAAAGAATGCATATGCATTATGCGTGTAAGTACATACTCCATTAGATAATATAAAATAAAATATATTAAAAATAAAATATACATTAAACAATGGTCTCCCTTGCATGCTATAGTTACAATACATTGATTTGAGGATCACAATGATCATTAATTATATACACAAACTCTATATTAACTCATATACACTTGTAATATGCAACTGTGAATTCAAATCGCATGGGTTAAGTATTACGTCATAGCTTGGCGAAAACTAGTTTCGAAGAACTTTGTATTGTAGAGTACATTATTTATATTCAAGACTAGTTTAGTCGCATGTCTCATTTGATAGTGCTTTTTTAGGGTTTTTCAAGGCATTAAAAATATACAAATTCATATATATATATATATATATATATATAATAAAAAAATTTATTATTGAGAAGTGTATACATGGGACCTACAAAAAAATTTGAGAAAAAATAGTCATGTGGGATCTCATTTGATAGATTTTGTTAATAGCTTTCTAACCATACCAAAAACACTCGAATCCGAGTTCATAAGTATAAATTTAAAATTAATATAACCTAAAAAATAAGGATTAGGATTCTAGCATCTTGGGATTTTTGGGGATTAAAATAGGTCATATAGGGGTAAAATAGAAATTAATTGATAAAACATGAGTCAAATAGGACTAAAATAGAAATGAATGGTATAAAATATAAATCAAATAATCTGAATTTAAAAATTCTATAGTACACCAATTTGCTTTATATTATAGTAAAATATGATATATCTCGCATATTTACCCCACTTTTATTTCTCCTACATCAATGTCAAAGATATTATTGACATTATGTGGTGCAAATGGCTTGGTACCAACATCCCTTTCCTATATCCCGCTCTACCTTCACGTCCTCCTTTGCTATTTTTTTCTCCTCTTTCTTTTTCTTCTTTTCCTCCTCCTCCTTTCTTTTTCTCTTCTTCCTGATAGTTGACAAGCCAAGGTGGTGTGAACCAGCAATGTACTTGTCAAAGCCACAACCTTTTTTACTATGAGAGTGCAGCCAAATTAGGTCATACTATAACTAGTGCATCCAAAAAGGTCATAGATTTGTCACAACCACAAGTAGTTTGTCTCACTCCTTCATCTTCTCCATCTTTCTCTTCTTCTTGTAGCTTCATTCATCTTTATCTCATTTGTTCTTCCCTATAATAGAAGGGATCGGGCAACAAAAACCGCTCGGGCAGGGGTGGAAGCACGAGTTGCAATGATGTTGGCATGGGCACCATCATCGAAGGCATTGCCAATATTACCATCGACACTAGTGTCAGCGCCTAAGGAAATACATATGGAGAATAATGGGGGGTAATATTTTAAATTTTTTTTTTGTTGTGTGTGTGTGTGGGGGGGGGGGGTTATATTTTTATTAATTTTACATCCTCAACGATAGTGGGCGGAGGGTACTTAGAAACTATGCTGCTCAAAATCCAGATAGTAAATAATATTATAGATCTTCCAATTGGCCATAAAATCTTCTTCCTACAGCCTCCATGTAAACAAATTAAATTGCTAGAGATGGATTTATTTTGTACATGAAAATTTAGAGAAGAATGTGTCTATATGTACCCCAATAATCTATAATCTCCTCTGTACCCTGTTGTTAAGTAAAATAAATAATTTTTTAATTAAGTAAAATGGGGTACCGAAGGAATTTTTAGGGTAGAATGACGGGAGAAAATCATGGAAAAGGCTGAGATGATAGAGATCAGAAAACTGACAGAAGAAGGCTGAGATTGGGCAGAAGACTTTACAGTGGCCCAAAATCTATAGTTAATTAAAATGAAAATCATAAACTCCTCAACAAGATGAATTCAGAAAAAACAAAAAACGACATGAACATGAAACTAAGATTAAGTCGATCAGACACAAAAGAACTAGAATTAAATGGTAATCAAAACTTAATAATGGAGGACAGTCACATTGTACTCAACAATGGCATCCCCAGTGGTGGCATTGAACCAATAGGTCTTGGCCATGGCGAACCCGCGTGCCAGCCGGAACAGACCTGTCCCTCCGACAATGGCCAGTTCGCGGACGGGGTTCAACGCTGGGTTCCGGGTCAGCATGCTGATGGAGCTCCCATTGTACTTGCCCTGCGTGAAGCAGAAGTTCATCACCATGAGCAAGCTCAGCCCATGCTGCCCGGATGAGCCGTATACCCCCTGCGCCCTGCCCACCTCCTTGGAAGTGACCTCTGGAGCCAACGTCAGCGGGTCGTCCGCCATCATCACCTCCCCGAAGAGCGTCGGTGACTTGTCGGTGATCACCGCCTCAGCGATCTTGACGGCGGTCGGATTCTTCCCGCTGAGCGTGTCATGGAAGTAGAAGTGCAGCTTGGTTGCCTTCTCCTTCCCCACTCCGAGGCTCTCACGCCAGTCCTTCTCTAAAGCCAGCTCTTCCGCGAAGGCGCCGTCCCTCCCACCGGCGGCAGAGATCAGGGGAAGGAGGAAGAAGAAGACGACAAGGCCAACTGATTTCGCCATCTCCAGCGCGCGGCTGCTTCTATAGAGAAGTTGAGCTAGAGGAAGGAAGAGGTTTTATCAGATACTCTTGCTTCTATGGGAAGAGGAAGTTCATACGCATTTGTATATAAGAAGGCAAAAACGTACAATCAGCCATTGCAGTCAAAGATCGGTGCATCAGCTTATTTTTAACGTTTTTTGGTTAGGTAATCAACTTCAATTTTTCATTTCGGAAGCAGTAACCACGTGAATATGAATAAGGAACGCATATAAGCCCTTAATATTTAAAATTAGTGATGCATATGATAAGCATCAATTAGTACGGTCATCATAGATAAAAGACTCCTACTGGGCTTATTGTTAGGGTATCATTACAAATATTTCCTATAAATAATGACAGAAGTTTGTCTTTAATATTTTTTTATTTTAGGCAAAGAACCTTGGATGGTAGTTATCTATACATAAAGAGTTTGGCACATGAATGACCTAAATGGAAGCAAAGAAGAAAAAAAATTGTGATTCGGTATCACTGAATTGTAAATTTTGAGAAGTCCAGGGAGGTGTTGCTTTTGATGAATATAGAAGTTCTTCTTAGTTTTCTGCTGTGTAGTGGGTGCAGTTGGTGGGCTGAGAACAGGCCAGGATGGAGAAAAGACGTGCGAGTGGGACAATAGTTAATGTTTTGATAGAATGCCAAACGAGTACGGCTATTAAAAATAGAGAGCTTAGGGGGTTTTAGGTGAGGGCTTGTTCATTACACAATATGCAATTTATGTAAACAAAGAGCATGTAGGAACTACAGATGAGTGCCTTGGACAAGGAGGAGGAACTTTTATAATTACGGCTGACTACCCGCATGTTACTTATCAGTATTGCCAGTCAGATGTCTCCTATAGTTGAAGACCCAAGTGATGCTGTGTGTCTCCCACTTTCCTCTCCATTTGCCACTGTCGGAGAAGTTCGGCCTCAGAGTTAGAAAAATTAGGTTGAGCACAATCCCAACTTATGTTTTTAACGTTGAGCCCAAGCTTTTGTTTTTCAAGTGAATGAGAAATATCTCCTTATGAAAAATAAGAAATGCTCCCTCTATCTTATATTATTAGTTCTATTTAATTTTTTTAAATGAGCTAATTTAAAAAATCAAATGGAGCTTCTAATATAAGACAGAGGGAGTAATAGATACATAGAATAGCAAAAGGAACTTTGATGGGTATTTAAAGTCTTAAGTGTGGAAGGGTGAAGACTTAGACCATAGTAGGCTTGGGTTGACTCACCATGCACCGATTCAGCTTGAACGGTTAGGATTGGGTTGGGTGGATTAAAATATAAAATTTATTACTTTGGACAAATTTTATTTAAATTTATTATTTTGTTGGTAAAGTTAATTTTATGTTTCGTTTGTCCATTATAGACGGACCTGTCCCATTTAGACGGAGTTTTCTCCATTGTCTTTAACATGTTGCTCAATTGAAAAAAACATGTGAAACACAAAACAAATTTAATGTCTATTAAAAAATAAGAAATCAATGTCAATCTAAACAACAATAATACTTGTTAAAAAAATACTTTTTAGACCACTAATATGATTTACATGATATCTCTAATATATCCTCAATGTCTTATATCTTTGGCGACCAGTCCATGATGTCCATCTATGATGTCCATACGACATTTCTTGATGAGGATATTGCACACTTCTTACAAGGAAAATGACCAAATACTTGTGATAAAAAGACAAGAGAAGATTCAAAAAGGAAAGAATCAACGAAACAAGTGATTGAGAAGAAGATGAAGTTCAATGCTTCAAATGCGGAAATTTCGAACCCATTGCTAGTAATGCAATTTGGGTCCTTATGTTCTTTTGTATGGAATTTTTCTTGCATCTTTGAGTCTGAGAGAGCAAGAAGATAGTTCTGGTTTATCGGGCACACAAATTTCAGTACTTATATATATGGTAGATCATTGAATCCTGAGCACTAGCTAGCGGGGGAACAAATAAATTTGTCTTTTAAGGACATATTATCAAAGAAAAAGTTTATATGAGCCCTGACCCATATATGTTTACGTGAGCCCGGGCTTTATAGGCCGTTGGATTTACAATTCAAATTTATAATATTACACAGCCGGCCACAAGGGTGGGAGCGAGCCCGGCATGACCCACTCCGGCAACTTTTAAAAACAAACACCGGCCAGCCGGGCAGGGTGGTCTTGGCCCCACTAGGAGGGCCAGCCCGGCCCCGTGACCCAAAAACAGTAGCCTAGCCCAGCCCGCTTGTACTGGCGGCCCGCACGTTGGCCACCCCTACAAGTGAAACACACAATCACATAAGCAAAGAGTACGTTCCTAACAGCCTCATCGAGCTTTACATAGCAACCGAAGAAGAGAAGGATTGGATCGGAGAAGCCATATCATTTTCTTAGGACACTTATTACATAAAAACAGTCCTATGCTCAATCCTAGCTTTAATTTGTAAAATAGGGCCAAGATGCATCTTGTATGTGTTGAAACTCTACATGCATAGCTGGAAATTCAAAGAAAGGTCTTCTCATAACTCCAATCCCCTTCCCTTTAAGCCCATCTGCATTGAGAAATTGCTTGTATCCTCCCCTTAGAATGAATTGAGCTGCTTCTTTTGTTGCCGGCTCTGGTGGGTCATAACCAACAATCTCATTCAAAGCATACACTGCATCCAACACAGTCCTGCATATGGGTATGTTGCATCAACATGGTACATGATACAAGGTATCAAGTCAGATCCATTATGATCCTTCTTTTATCTTCCTCGACTTTCAGGAAGTTATGTGTTTGTGCAGAGAAAGAAGATGGTAATTTACCCAATGGTGTCCTGAGTCCTGACTGAAAGAGGCAGGCACAACGCCTACTCGGCTAGTGAGGACTATTGTCGGTTTTATGCCAACCACCGAGCTGTAACTTGTAGGGTAGATGATGGAGGTGTCTGTCTCCATCCCCAAAGACAACATGACCATCTCGTTGGCCATTGCTACTGCAGATCCACCGCTTGACCCATATGTATCCTTGGATAACACACATAGATTCTACATCTTTATATATACATTCAATAGCAGGCGCAAATTCCCAAATAATAAGATCATGTGTAATGAATGAGTGGTTCACAGAGAAAAGAAAGTTCATCAACGAGGAGAATAAAGATTTGAAGCAATTTGCACTCCAAATTGATGTTGGGCAATGTGATGAGTTGCCCCTGCGATTCCCTAGTTTGACATCAGTCATGTCTTGCTCGAGGAAAGCTTCCATCATGGCGTTAAAAACATTCAAACGAGAAATTAAAGGATAAACGAAAAATTAAATAAAAGAAGCAAGATGCTGGATACAAGTATATTAAACAAAAAACAAATTAAATAGTGCAAAACTTAAATGAAATTACCAATTGGTATTAGTATGTTGACAACTACAACAAAGTTTCTTTTATTGAGATGTGGAGGAATTTGAGTAGTAGAATAATAACAACAACAACAATAATAATAATAATAATAATAATAATAATAATATATAATGTTATAGAAATCTCATTAAGAGAGTGGAATGTTTTTTTATATTCCACTTTGACAATGAATTAAATGTATGAAACACATATTAAGTATTCATTTTAGATGGCATACACGCTAAGTACATATTAGCATAAATATTTATACTAATGTACGCTAATATATATGCCATTAATTTTAAAAATAAATGCTTTATGTGCATTTCTTAAGCTCGGTTCACCATAAAAATGCTTCCCAAGGAGAAAAGCCCTACGGTTGATTGTAAAATTAGCTAATAAATACAAGATGATAGACATATTAGTGACAAATGGTTGAGCATATGGTGCTGACTCTTCTACCAAGGGTAGCATTGTCTTTTTACTATTAATTCCTAAAGTATTTTATTTTATTAACCAATTGGTTAAGAGGCAGAACAAGTCTTCTGAAAATTCAGACGCTGAAATATAAATGGCGTGTTGTGAACGGAGAATGGAGTTGATCGATTCCTCTTGTCTGAACTTTATTCAAGCTGGAGCTCTGCTTACTGCTCATGGACTCGAGCTTTAGCTTTGAAAATTCAATCGGTACTCTGTTCTTCCGATGTTTTAGGAAGAAGTTATCTGCAACGGTTGATTCGAAATGAATTTGATGATTTTATATCTTTTCTGAAGCTGATCTCTTCTTTTTCCTTTTGAGTTTTATGTTTGTTGATTGTTGGACAACCTCAAGTGGTATTTAAGCTAGGTGTGCAAAGCTTTCATATCTGCCAATGATCCATTCGAAGAAATGTTCATTCAGCACTCCGTCCCTAGCTCGGCTGATTCAATTACAAACTTTGTCTTAGCTTCAGATGCAGCAATAATTGCAACAGTTGACTAACCAGATGCAATTTAGAGACCGAAGTTGCGAAAGGAGGAAGGCGAGGGCCTGAACACAATCTTCCAATTCCTACAAAGCCATTTCTAACAGTAAATGCAGTAGATCCAGATGAATCTAGTAAAGACAAAAAATTTATTCTAGTTGGGGAGCATTTCTATTGGTCTCATTACAAGAGAGATGTTGACAAGGTTGTTAAAAAATGTCTTATATGTCACAAATCTAAAGGTTATACACCAAACATACAGGGTTGTGTACTCCATTGCATTTGCCCAAACCCCATGGGAAGAGGTGTGTACAGATTTCGTATTGGGCTTTCAAAAACTAAGGGGTTAGATTTTATTTTTGTGGCGGTGGATAGTTTTTGTAAAAATGGCTCATTTCCTGGCATGTAAGAAAACAAGTGATGCTACACATGTTTCTCTTTTGTACTTCAATGAGATTTTCCGTCTACATGGTATTCCAAAAACAATCACTTCCGATGGAGATTAGTCTGTTTTTAAGCCACTTTTGGCAGACCTTGTGGATGAAGTTGCATATTGTTCTTCAGTTTAGCACGACAAACCAAGGTAATCAACCTTACCTTGTGCAACCTTCTTAGATGCCGTTCATGGGGAACAAGCAAAGCAATGGGATCAACATCTAGCCCAAGCTGAATTTGTCTACAAATTTACTACTGATCATTCTACTAGCAAGTCTCCATTTGAAGTCATGTATGGACACAATACCAATCATCCTTTGGATCTTCCTCTTCCATAAAAACATGTTGGTAACAGTATCTCTGCTTATAACATCCTTTCTAAAATCAGTTCTGTACACCATGAAGTACGTCATAAACTACTTGAATCTACTCAGTCTTACAAAGAATATGTTGATCGCCGTAGACCGAACAAAGATTTTCAAGTGGGTGATCTGGTCCTGGTCCATTTGAAGAAAGAGCATCAACTTGCAAGGCAATATCACAAATCCTCCCAAGAAGCATGGGCCTAAATTAGCCGTTAGTGCACTTGCTAGCGCATCAGCCATAGGTAATTTTATATGTGTGTACTGATTGTGTGTATCGTCAGATATCCTTGATCAATTGCTGCACCAGCAGATACGCTCTCCTCTTTATCTACTTGGCTCATTTGCCTTAAAAGCAGTTTCTACTCGCATCATCATCTGTTATAATATACTTGGGTTGTTAGTCACGAGGAATTTTATTCCCACAATTGCACAAACAATGAAAATTTTATCACGGATAATTTGCTGATTTTTTATTGCGAAAAAGTCGTCACCAATTAGTTGTGCAACTTTATAGTGGAAGAATTCTCTCTTTTATTAAAGATCTTCCAACGTAGTTCATGTGAAAAATGTTAAATTTTCTTCAAATATGTACTCCTCCTGTCGTACTTTAATAGTCCCACTTGGTTTTCTTAATTCTCAAATGAATTCTAATTTTATTTGGAAAGAACGAATTGGACTATTAATGTAGGACGGTGAAAGTGTTATAAAGTTTGTATTCATTAATGTGATATTATTTACACTTTTCTTAACAAGTGAAAATTTTCCCACATCTCCTCCCCTAGATGCCAAAGATTGATTAGTTGCGTTCAATGGATACTAATAACTTCAATTTACGTTACTTTTAAACATATGATATTTATAAATTTAAAATAAATTACCTTCGTCAAGCACAATGGTATGATATTCTTCCCATCTATATTAATTTAAGAAAAGATGTTTTCCGGACCGGGCTCCGTGACCAAAGGTCCATAGTCTATGATAAGGTATATAGAGCCCTAGGGTGGTACATATAGGCCTGAAAATGAGCTCGAGCCCTCAGCTCCATCTCTTGAGACGACCTCCTCTACAACCCGACGGTCGTTGTCACCCCGCGACATATGAGTTGTGATCGTGGGGCAGAGGTGATGACGGACTGCAACGGTGGGGCAAAGGGGAGGAGGCCTGCAATGGTGGGGCGCAGGGGACGATGGTCTGCAGGTGGGGAGGAGGGCGGCAACCGAATGCGATGGTGGGGATGAGGCAAATTTGGGGCGGGAGGGCAGGCAAATTTGGAGGGAACCTGGACGAAAATAAATACTAGGGTTAATTGGCCAGATGTTGAGTCGTTCAATTGTATTTGACAACTATTACTTAACTTAGGCTCATATGATTAATATGAAACCAGGTTTATATATATGAGTCTTGTTTATATGAGCTCGGGCTTATATATGCCTACGTGAGCCCGGGCTCTATGGGCCATCGGATTTACATCCGGTGGCCCATAATACTCATGGGTTTAAATGTCAATTAGTATTATGGGCCGCCAGATGTAAATTCGATGGCCCATAGAGCCCGGGCTCATATAAACTTTTTCGTGTGCGTGCGTGCATGTGTGTGCGTGTGTGTGAGTGTGTGCGTGCGTGTGTGTGTGTATTGCATACATCGTGCATGTGTATGCGTGTGTGCGTGCGTGTGTGTGTGCGTGTGCGTGTGCGTGTGTGTATTGCATACATCGTGTGGGCCCTCAATTGCATGTGTGACCTAAAGTGGGACCTACTTGAACATTCTAGGGGTTGGCCTCCCCATAAGCATGGTCATGAAGTATGTGCATAGTCTCCAAAAGCTCGTAGACTCGCGCCCAAACTCATGAATGAGACATCGCAAGAAAAGCCCACCCAGAAGAGTTATGTTAGGCCTTCAGCCTAGGCCCAACTTAAGAGATGATGCCCTAGTATAAAAGGGGAGCATCTAGTCCCCTCTCCCCACACTCTCACGTCCCCTCTCTCTTAGCCATCCCTCCCTTTTCCCTTGTGACATGAAGGAGAGAGGGACTCTCCTCTCCCTATCTTTTAGTGCTCATCTCTCACCCTCAAGTGCTCTTGGTCGTGACTCCCCTTGAGAGGGGTTTGAGCCACCAGCCTTCTCTTCTCTTGATCTCTCACATGGTGACTTTGAGTGACTCTCCTTCACGTGGCTTACCTTAGGCAGTGTGCAAGGAGATTATGGATCACGTAGGAGAGAAGATTGAAGGGCATTAATTCTCTTCCTTTCTATGCAAGAAGGCTAATATTGATCTCAGCCAAGCCAAGCCAGCCTTAGTTGGGCTTGTTGGGTCTCTCCAAGGATCCAATCCCAGTGGCATACAGTGTTTAAAAGTGCGTGAGTCTTACCTATAAAAAAAATAGTAATCTCATTTATACTTCCATCAAAGAGGTAACTTTGATCCTATGGGTGTAAACGGACAGACGCGGACAAGGCATGTCCGCAGCCGTCCGTTTTTATGCGGATCATGTGTTTTTCCATCCATATTTGTCCATGACGGACATAGACAGAAACAGACGGACACGGATGAAATGAATGTGAAAGTTTAACACATACTACTTTATTCTTAAATTAAGGGTGGTTAGTAAAAAATTAATTAAAAAATAAGTTATAATAATAGTAAGATAATCTAATCTAAAAAATAAGTAAATAATAATGTTATAGAAGACATGTGAAAGTATGATATATATTTTTTACAATCTTGTTATGAAGATTAACTATGTGACATATATTAGTAATTTAGTATAAAGTAAAAATGATAATAATAAAATATATAGTTGACGAACACGGACACGGCTAACCTTTGTCTATGTCCGTTCGCATTTGAGACGGACAAAAAGTAATATTGTCTATTTTAGTGCAGACGGACACCGGACAAACAAATGCCCTTTACACCCCTATTTGATCCCCTTGATTATAATTAAAAATATAGAAAAAGTTGTACTTTAATTTATTTGATTGGCCACGTCAGTGGGACTCATCCCCTAAATGTCAATAGATCTTAATATTTGCCTTAATGTTAATCTTGATTATCTTAAATTAATCTATCATGGTCGATATTGTTTGAATACATATAATTTACTTGTGAGGGACATAAAAACATAATTTTTACTCCACATGTCGGGGGCTCATCAAGAGGCTTTCTTTACTGCCACCCTACATAACAATCCTTGAGGAGGACCGGAATGCCGTAGAGCCCGACAAAGACGCCACCGGACCTCCCCGGTCGGCCTTGTCAGCTTTCCAGAGACCTTCGGGGTTGACCTCGACGAGGCCCAGGAGGAGCGAGTTCAGAGTCCGAATCTAGGTAAGGTAGAAGTGGACGAGCTGTCTGAAGTCTGGAGGTGAGCTGGTTGGAATTGAAGGCCAAGTGGATGTGGTCGATGGTGGCTTCTCTGATCTCAAAAGCATGGAATGTGAGAAGAGGTAGGAGAAGAAAGATGCTCAGGATAAGAAGGTGATTTTTCTGGGTCGCCATGGGAGATACCATTGCAGATTTGCAATGCACAAATGTAGTTTCAAAATTGACTGCTGGTAGTCATTTTCTTCGTCTTTGACCGGAGATATTGTCTTGTAATCGAAGATGTTTTCCCGGCCCAGACCACGGTGCATGAAGTTAATATGATAATTATGTACCATGTTAATTAGATAGGCTCCATGTACCTGATCTAACATAGTATATACTTGTCGTGTCAGCCTCTATGTATTAAGTTAAGAACCTTTATGTATCATGGTCACGGATTTATGTTAAGCCCATAGCCAGATAATTTCTGCAACAATTGAAAAATCAAATAGAACTATATTACGGAGGGAGTATTAAAAAGTGGTAATTATCCTACTAATTGCACATGCTATGTCGTTAACAAGCACATATACACATCAGAATCCGAACATACGTAAAACAATCCACAAATCTTCTTTCCGTTGTAGCAAACACAAATTACAAGCAACAAGCGTGACACACAATACTGATTAGGTGAAATCAACTATAGAAGCAGTCCACATCCCAACGAAGCTACCATAAGACCCAGGCCAATCTTCATTATGCAAGCCAATTTCCTTGATGACCCACTATCAAAGGGCGTGTTGTCCACCAGTGGCTGCTGCCCATTAGCTCCAAATGGCTGGTTGAGCCCTGTGAAAGGCTGCTGCTGCTCTTCACCACCACCAATCGTCGGCTGCTGCTGCTGCTGGTACCCGCCTAGTGGCCCTTGCTGTTGATCAGCCACAGGCTGCCCGAACACTCTCCTGTCTCCTCCAATTGGGTGAGCAAAAGGTGCATGTGCATTGGCCATGCCTGGTGCCCCCAAGGAGCCACACTCTTGGTTGCTCCTGGGGTGGTCACTGGCTTTCCACGCCAAGTCCCCGCCTCTTTCCCTGATCTGCATGTCCCCGCCGTCCAGCAGCACCAGCGTCTCCAGGTAATCTCCGTCGGCGTTGGTGTCCCACGACGTCCGCGAGCCGTCGAAGATCTCGAGCCCGGCGTCGGAGAACACCAGGGTGCAGGTGTTGGCGGTGCTCACCGGGGCGCACTCCGACTCCCACACGCTCTGGCCGGACTCCTGAATCTGGACGTAGCAGAAGTCGTTACCAAAACCACCCGCGCCGGGGGCTGTCTCACGGCGGAGGAGGTAGCCCTCGAACTTGCCAGAGGGAGAGGTGATGAAGAGCTGGGCACCCGGGGTGGCGGCTGGGTCGGTCTCAGTGCCGGGTGGGATGGTTGCAAGGATTTGCTGCTTGGTGTTGCGCTCAATGGTGCCTTGTTGGGTGACTGCTTGATGGGTGATTAGAGAGGGAGACAAAATTAGAATGGTAAGGAGGAAGATGAAGGAGTTGGAGAACCTGGTTATGTATCTGTTGTCCATCTTTTGGTGCAGTTGGGGAAGACTGGTGTTGCAGAGGAGTACATATAGAGGAGAGGAGGGGCACTTGCCTCAATGGGTTTGGTACAATTTGCATCATAATGGAGTAGAAGAAGTCAGATCAGACAACTTGAAGAGCTCACGAGAGTATATGGTTAAGTACTAAAAATAATGAGCAGGTGAAGAATTAATTAAGCAATACGCATTTAGTTGGACTATGTAATACGTCCCTCTGTAGTTCTAATAGTCTCCTTCCGAGCCCTCATCAACTGTGTGCATCACAAGCTGTTGCAGCTGATGTCAAATGTCAGAGTTCTCTGACACCGTGGGGTTAGGGATGTGGACTGAGGAGGGCTATTCACCTGAACTGGGAGAAAAAGCTCTCTCATGTACTAAGATTTAGGGGTTATTTGGATGAAGTCAAATCTGCCGGTGAAGTTTCACTAGTTGTCGACCGGCGGCCGGATTGATGGTACACGTTAGTGCATATGATATAAACTTGCGCTGGCACACAAGTGTGATCAACGTCGGCGAAACTTCACCACCTGCAACCTCACCGGTGAAGCTTCACTTGCAGATTTTGGGTTCCTTTTGGATGCAATGGTAGACCTAAAGTGAAACAACTTTAAAGTATTTTCGGTATGGAAAGCGAAGCCATTCGGCTGATGGGACATTTTGGCCTTCGTTCCAATTTCCAAACCCTAAAGCGGCATTTAGGGCTAATCCCTAATCGTGAATTAAGGATACTCGAATTGAAGAAACCTTGCATTGCATCAACCAGAACATGAAATCCTGGCTCAGATTTTTTATAAGCTCATTATGCTAGTTGTAAAAAGGAAAAATAACTGGAAACGATATTATCCTTGAGTGGAATTTTTTCATATTGATACCAGTATTATATAGGCATGAGTTTATTATAAAAGAATATGAGGTTTATTGTAAGGCTCTGTCTCTCACTTGGCAGTATTTCCAGATTGGTCTCTGTGAGGAAGAATTTTAGGCCTAATTGAAGTGCAACTTTAACAGGTCTTCAGTATTAACCTGACAATTGCACAGATTTAGATTAACAACTTGATAGGTCAAAGGTTCTTGCTTTTGCACTACATTAGATTAGATTAATTTACATCATTAATTTGGGTGGTCTAAATAACTAAATGTGCCTATTTATTATGTAAAGCAATCTCTGCAGACTGCAGTGAGCAAATGCCCTTAAAACACCCTACCTTACCCAGTCATTCATTCATCACAAACTCAGCCAAAAGGAGTTGTGTCATTTGATCACTTGTAAACAAACTCAAAATGAAGTTGCAGTGGCGAATGGCGACACATTTTCAAATAAACCCTTAATTTCATTACGCATCAGACAATTCATTCGTAAATATACAAGGATAAAAAATGAAATAAATGAAAAAAAGTAAATAGACAAACTAGAAAAGAAAAATATCAGACTGGATGAAGAGAATTATGGATAAGAAGTGTCTTCAACCCATCCATTACATCCAAAACCTGAAACTTCTCATGTCCCAGCTCTGGAACTGCACTGGTTCTTATATTGGGAGAGCTACCACAACTCCTACTTAGTCTTATCAGTTTGTTACCTCTTTCCTTTCTGATCTCGAATCTCTGGCTTTTACTTATACCTGTTACTAACCTTCTATGGTTGTTGACCTCTTCCAACAATTTTTTCTCTTCTTGGGTTAGTTCAACTACCAGTTTTCTATTGCCCATTTTAGATAAATCCTGACCATCCTTGGGCTTAAACACTAATAGAGATGATAGTGGAACTTTCTGAACCTTAAACTGCTCTTGCGCCATGCCATTAAGTCCATAATTTTTGTGTTTGGCCTGGATAACAAGCTGGTGAAGCCATGTTACTAGCTCAAGTATATATTCATCCGTCTCATCTTTCTGAGCATGATGAAGTGTCTGGATCCGCAAAACATTGTTGGCAGGTTTTTTGTCAAACTCATTACTGAAAAAGTAGAACAAAAAAATGAGTTCTTTTCTTTTTTTCAGACATTAGATAGCTCATGAAAAATTAAGTCGTGCATAGACTGACCTTATATTTGCCCACTCTCCAACCCATCCAAAACCTTGATGAGCTCTGATTAATTTGCCATCAACATCAACGACATTTAAAATTAGTATACATATAAACAAAAAAGAAAATGCACAACAAAACTTGAAAGAGAACATTCAAAGACTGAATATCAAGTCTCCAATGTTGCATATGTTGTTGCACTTCTTTTAAAACCTACTTGGTTGTGTCGGTCGCCATTGGAACAATCCACTGAAGAGTTTTTTCCATCTCAGCTTTGATCTCAGATACAGTGAGCTGCAAACATATGACTTGCGGACTTTAATAAAATACTTAAGATTAGCCTTTTGCTTCAGAGCAAACCTATCTCAGCAAGAAAGCTCAAGCAGTATGCTAGTCTATATTGTCATTTTTACTAAGTGGAGATACGGCACTTCAGATTGAAATACAATTTAAAGAATTAAATAAGTGGGAAAGAAAGAAGAAAATCTCAACCCAGATGCCATAAATTCTCATAATGTATTGCACCATAGCAAGGCCCAATAGAACTCATTAGAGGCATACCTCTTCTCTGGCACTAAATGACTGCAATTTGGACCGCAATGCTATCTTCACACCAGATGGTAGAGCATGATACAAAGTATCCCTTGTATTAGGAGGAAAAGAATTTGGACGAGCCACCTGCATAATATTAGAATCTTAAGAAGCATGGAACATACTGGCAACACATTACAATTTCCAAAGTTCAAGAGATGAACTGAAGTCTTCCATCGATTTTTCCTCCTAAAAGATACATGTTGGCTGTTTGTAAACCACTACAGCAGAAGCTGCTGGATAATCTTCTTTAAGTATTAATGTTTTTTATCTTCCACACACTTCTTTAGTTTTTTTGGAAGTTAAATTTGGTGGAAAAAGTAGTTGGTAGGAAAACTGTGGGTAGTCAAATAACTTGCTTCCATTGCTTGCATTGATGCCTTGAGAAACATGTCGTGTGAATATCTAGAAGAGAAAGGGTAATCTATGCATGTCTCTCAGTCCTATCATTTAGGATATTTGAACGCTTTTCAGTGTTATTTCTTATTTGGGTATTCAGCAATTGTGTTCTTGTTGTGTATCTTATCCGAGGAAGAATATTTGGCATCCATAGCTCCTCCTTCGCACATATATATTGGCCTGGAAAGGGTCTTACAAGATAGGACTTGGAAAATTTGAGATCACAGGATGCAGGCGTCCAATTTTTTGCCCATTCCATAGAAAGGATCCCCTCCATATAACCAATTTCAGATTCATTTGTTTCCCTTCAATCAAAAGAATTTATGGGTAGGTACATATCAAAATTGGTCCAACGAAAGTATTTAAAGTGCTTCACTTTCAAACTTCCTTAGTTCCACAACCATGGAACCAAAGATAGTCTCAGAAATGAGGCCGTGAAATCAGGTAAGAGACATGGAAAACCATGGATTCATCCCTTCACCTATTACAAGGTACAGTACCCGATGACCAATTTCAGAAAATACCTTTTCAATATTAAGCAAGGGAAAAGTTGCGCAACAAATTGAGTGGGAGATTTTCTGGTGAAGCTTGATTAACATGCATATACAACATTAATAGAGATTCAACGAGCAAGTAGCCACTCTACTTACAATATTGTCAATCTGATTTATGAGGTTGGCATAATGTAATGCAAGTCCACAAGTACCAAGCCTACAGGGTTTCTGATCAGGTCCTTTCTCATCGAATTTAATTTCTGATACATATCAAAAACATGCATGGCATTAACAAAATTAGTCTCAATAGAACATTAGAATTAGAGAAAAAACAAAATAATAACTTGTCTGATCTAACAGTTGCCTATAATAATAGTTTCACATTACAACACTGATCAGGAAATTATTAAATTTAACCACATTCCATCAAGATAAATTATGCATTTAGCAATCTTAAAGGCTGGGAAAACGACTTCCTCCGGATTTTAGTTAAAACTGGCCCACCTATGGAAAGTTATAGATCTAGAGTTGGAAGAAAGTTGGATAATATCTATGCAAACGACCTACCATTGAATTAAAAAAAAAAAAAAAACTTCCTACCATAAAACTTACCTCCATATATAATTGAGTGAACCACAAATTTTCAAGTCAATGTGAGGAATTTACATGTTTTCAGCTTTTGTTGACAATATTACATATCCTGGACCAAAATGACTTCATAATCATTAAAACAAGGTAACATGAAAATTTCACAACCCTAAGCTTACCTCCCCACACTGGCCCCCATCCTCTTTAAGTCCATCCCTACAATGGCCTCCTGCTATAGCACCGACCTCTCACTCTAACCTTGCCACTAGCCTCTCGCTCCTACCGCACCACTGGCCTCTAGCTGCAGTCAAGGTTCGCAATCTCACAAGATCTCATAGAGATCTTGGTCTCAGAGACCAGTAGAGATACCGAGACAAGAGATCAGATAACGAGGCTATTTTCCCTTTTTACACAGTCTCGGCGAGATCTCGGTAATTTCTAGCTGATCTCGATCATTTCTTGCCTGGACTCATCATTATTCTTCAATCTCTCACTTCCAAAAGTGTAAAACAAAAGGCAATGACTCCCACTCAATTGTTCCCTTTTTATAATTACTTTGGAGAATC
Source organism: Saururus chinensis (assembly GCA_035235625.1). Classification (NCBI taxonomy): domain Eukaryota; kingdom Viridiplantae; phylum Streptophyta; class Magnoliopsida; order Piperales; family Saururaceae; genus Saururus; species Saururus chinensis. The sequence goes on from CP141141.1 coordinate 36,886,804, forward strand.
AAGGTTACGTCATTATTTATTGCCCACTACCCTCCTCTCACATTAGAGAGGCATTTCAGTCCTTTTACAATATTGTGCCCACCTGGAATCCTTGTATGGTCACTCACATCATGTTCAAGATGATAGGACTACCCCACATCACTCTAGTTACTATTGATGTATTTTTCCACTTCCATGCTTTTATTTAGGTATATTTCCTCAAACATTCTACTATAGATATGATGTTAGTGTGTGTGTATGTATACTTAGGTTGTCAAAATTATATGTGAAAAACCTTTCTCGAAATGATTGAGATGGCGAGAACATTTTAAATGATCACTCCGAAATCTCTTCTTTTTGGTCGATTAAGATATGGACAAATTCAGAGAAGAAGGTCTAGTTCCCATTTGATCTTGACAAAGTCAGAGAAGAAAGATGACTGAAGACAGAGAAGAAGGCTCTCACTTCGATCAAATATGGCAGAAGCCAAGAAGATGATCTAGCTCTGACCAGATGTCACCAGAGCTAGAGAAGGTCATTATGAAAAATAGATTGGCGCATTAGATAGGTTGCTTCAATAATATGCATTGAAATGTTTGAATCAACTCAACGAGAAGTAGATCAATTGTATGATAGATGTTCAAATCAAGAAGAAATACACAGTGAAGAAATAAGTTCTTTTGTGCTGGAAGTTGACAGCTTTAGCAAATCTGACCACCCATAGCAATCCTGACAATGAGGGTCAAACCAAGGCATTAATTTGAAAAAAATAAGCTCTAGTTTGTAAGGAAACATACAAATTTTCAAATCATATGGGTCAATTATATGATAGGCATTGAAATCATAGACTTGATTGAGCTATAGGCATTTTTTTTGCATGTGCTCATGTCATCCTCCATGGGAAGACATAGGTCATGGCTTTGTTTCTTCATTTCACTTTGTTTGTCTCTTGAGCAGAGATGGAGCCTGGAGGGAGTAAAGAAAGATAACCTCCAAAGTAGTTTTTCTATTTCATGTTGAAAGAGAGACAATAGTTGACAGTTAAACTATCATTGAATTGATTGAATCCTATCATTGAATCAAATCGCATATTGTTGAATCAATTTTAGGATTTCAATGCTAATCTATGAATCAATTCAGATAATGTCCCATGCATATTTCAAGTGGACAATTCAACCAAACGAACACCAAGCGTTAACTGAGCGCAAAATCTATCAACTGGTTTTGCACTCAGTTATCATTCGGTAATTACGAAAACACAAATTTCGCTTCCAATTCGAGGCTCTTCTTTCCTTGTCGAACTCTACAAGTATGGGAGATATCTAGTGGGTCTTTTCTAGGGTTAGGAAGCCTACAAAAGGCTTGACTCTGTTTCTCTTGTGATGCTTTTCAAAGCTTATGCTTTTGTTCTAGGGTTTTGAGTTCCACTCTTGTAGCCTTTCAGGAATTGCTTGCACTCCTCTTGAGAGCATTGGAAAAGAACATGGGCAAGTGATTTGCGGGATTTGTTCGCGGTAAGTACTTATATTTACTCTTGACTATAGTGGAACTTATTTATTGTGACGCAGTCAAACCCCTTATATATGTGCCCTAGTTGTGTTTCTCATCAGTCAGTTGTAGGTCTTCCTCAATTTATATATGTCAGCACTTGTTTTGTGATAGTGCATCATCATATTAGTCATTTTAGGAAGTTATTTCCTTATTTATTCTCAAGGTTTTGACAAGATTCTACTTGTCTGTTACTTGATCTGCAGCACACGAGTTTTGTGGGATGCATGCACTCCCGTCCATTGGAGGCAGGGCCAAAGAAGGATGTCAGAACTGGCCAGAGGATGGGAGCAAGTGAAGAAGGCTCTCACTCCAATCAGATATGGCAGAAGCTAAAAGAGAAAGTCAGGCTTCGGCCAGATTTCGCTAGAGTCAGAGAAGAAAGTCTGGCTCAGCCGATCTTGCCAGAGTTAGAGAAGATCATAAGCCATAGAAAGTCATTATGTAGAATCAACCAGCATCAACATTATTGAATCGGTTTAACAATAGATAGGTCGATTCAATTATATGCATTGAAGACGTAGAATCGTTTCAACGATAAGTGGATCAATTCTATGATAGATGTTGAAATCAGACAAAAACTCAATGAAGAAATCAAGTTCTATGGCGATGGAACTTGATGGCTTTTGCGATTCTGGCCAAACCCATTGCAATCCTGACAACAAGATTAAGAAGAATGCAAGTTTTTAGATCTGAGAAAAAGCATTTTCTCAGTTCATCAGAATTTATGACAGTCAGTGATGAAAGCCTGCCAAGTGGAGCTGTAAGGGTTGGTTGTTTAGGGCTGAGCGTAAAAGAGCTAAAAGCACACAAAATTGCTGAATGGATGAATCTCTATTGGGTGGTTTTGAAGCTTGCAAGAGTCTCTGATGCTTCCCGAACTACGGCCATGCCCATGGATGAAGGAGGAAGCTTACTGGGTCAGAAAATGCAAGTAAATGCTGAGATGAATATGAAGGAAGGAGCTTCCCATCAAGTTGCAGGTGAAGAATAGTTTCACTAGAATTTGGATTTTTGCTGAAGCTAACCAAGGAATTGGAGACCACTGTCAGTGAGGGGGCAGGGAGCACAGTGTCATGGGGCCAAGGCCGAGGATGGAGCAGGAGCAAGCGCTGCTAACAAAGCAGAGGCTGGCAGGGCAATTACCACGGCTGGAGGTGACAGAATATACGGCACAAAATCCAAATGGGGTACGGGAAAAATATAAGGACATTTTGGTCAAAAATTAGCAAAATTCCTGGTAATGTGTCATATTGTGAACAAAAACTGAAAAAACATAAATTCCACAACATTGGCCTGAACATATGTAAATCATTCTACATAATTTCTAAGAATTATTATTTTCAATAGGAAGAAGTTCCAATTCATCATGTAATAGAAAACTGTCTGCTCCTAACTAGGAATAGAAAAATTCAATAGTATCCATTTCTAAATTCTTACCTGTATTTCCAAAAACTTCAAAGAGCTTCTGACATAGAAAAGTGACAATATCAACCAGCTCTCCCATTAACTGCAATGGAAACCAATCAAACCATTACATTTGCTATTATTTGAGGTCAAAGTGAAAAGACTCATGGACCACCTATTACACTGTAAGGATCAAAAACACTATATATGATGCACCAGGTGCATTGCAAATTGCAAGCCGTTGGATTGTGATCCAATGGCACGTGTTACTCAGGGGGCAGGCGGGTATGAATCACCCGCTCACCCTCTTGAGTAACACGTAACGTTAGATCTCAATCCCACAGCTCGTGTGCACCAGTGGCCAGATTATTTGATCACATATATAAATATATATATATATATTAAAATATATAGAAAAGCAATACAAATTTTAAAATTAAAATACTTTCAAAAGAAATGAATCTTGAAAGAGGCTTAGCCTCCACCTGAGTTGGGTGCAGACTATGCTTTCTGCATTTTCAGGAATTGTGGTTGTCCTATCTAAATCAGACAACCATTTGTTTTCTTCTTCCCCACCCCCCTCTTCTGCCACCGTCAAGGATGCTCTGCAAATCACCACAGAAGGTGCAGAGTAAGGTTTTTGTACTTCCTGCAATCATGACAGTGGCGGGGGGGGGGGGGGGGGAGGGGTTGTGTATTTGTGCCCTTGTCCACTGCACATCACTAGCAGAAACAATGCTCTGCCGATACACACTCAGTACTTTTTTTGTTCTTGAAAAGCATCCCTTAACATGTGTCTTTTACACTATATAAAAAAAAGGTTGCAATGCTATACCTCTTCCAGATTTTTAGACCAAAGAGATTTCTTCTTTAAGCTTTTCACAATTCTTCTTTGGCGCTTTACCTCACTATGTAGTATCATGAGACCCTCTCCTGAAAATACAAACCAAGTGCTGCGCTCATGCTTTCAGCCAACAGAGAGCATAAACTGAATTAAGTCAACCCAAGCAAGCATCTCATGTATCGTACTTAATTCCATGCTGCAGATTCACTTTTTGAAATGGCCAAAAAAGAGATTCTCCATTTGAAAAGATTTGTCCTCAAATCAACATATTAGAACCTCAAAGAAAGAATAGCATACAGGAAAACGGAAATTTGCTTTTTCAGATCAAGAAAAGCAATGTTTTGCTTCAACATTGTGCAATACAGTACACTATTCTTCTAACACTGAAAAAAAAAAGGCATGTCCTGTGAGACATAGAAATACTTTAACAGGTCAATGCCCTGTGACCACATGAGTGAGAAGATATCACACTTGGAAGAAACTGTGGGACAAACACCTTGCCAAGTCAAGTACAGCTTAGAAAATAATCCATTTGATTCCATTATTAAACAATACAGATGAGCAAGAAGAAGAAAAAAGTGTGAGGGTACAAAGTGCTAAAAGAATATATGAACCAAGTAATAAAAGGAAACGGGATTGAAATTTATTGCCTACAGATAAAACTTTGGTTTTGCCCCATTCAATAAACGATATTCTGCTCTAGCATGTACTTGAAGCAGTTAACATGGATTAGCGGGGGAAGTGAACCAATCAAAGATAATTGAATTTGTAATCATAGACATAAGTGGAGATATATTTGCAATAAGTAAATGCTCTTTCTTTCACAAAACAGATGTAATTATACAGACTGCCATATGCAAAAAAAAACTGTGTATATCAGCAAAAAAAAAATAGCATCATTCTCAAGTTTTAGAACCTTATAAGGAAAGAAGTATTAACCGAGCATATAAAAAATGGTACAACTAACCCACTGAAAAATGAAGTATGATTCTCACACATGTCAGTGGTTCAATCTATTCCCAGCCCCTTTTCATCAATGGACTCCAGTTCATTCAACAGATTCCCACCTCTATATCAATCTATGAGATATTCGGAGTTTTAAACTCCATGGACATGCAGAAGAGAAATGCTATAGCCACAAAAAGAATCCAGAACCTGGGAAAAAATGAAACAAATTCAAATAGTATAGTGTGTGGCACCTCTTCTTGTGACATTTGAAGCACCATCTTCATGGACTTTGCGATGATAATCTTGCTCCAATCTATCCAATGTATGTAACTCATGATAAAGTTCCTACACAAATAAAACTTTTTTGGTAAACGGGGATAATAGCCAGTATTATATGTTTCATCTATCAATTTGTTTAACTTAAAAGAAAATTGTATATTTATACAAATGGAATTTTCACCTATGAATTTTAGCAAGCACTGTATGCTTTTATGAAGTACAGAAAATAAATTATCTATAGTTTAGATGGATCAATGGACTTGAGGCTTTAAGACCACAATATGAAAAATGCAATGGTTAAAAGAAAAGATGCGTGCATTTATAAAAAGGGTGTTTCTAATTCCATAATTTAACAATGATTTATATAAATTCCACTATGTTTGTATACTTACATTTTCTCTTCTATACATTTCTAGTTGTATCAACGTCATGTCATCCACTAATTTTAGAAACTTGATGAAATAAAATTAGCATGGTTTTGTAGTTAAATACACTTTACTTGCTCAAAATCAAACATGGTAGAGCCCAGGCTCCAAATTCAAATTCTAGGGGAAGCGCTCTTTCCTGTTGTATGTGCCCCCGTGCATATGTGTTGACTTGCAAAGGTTAGTGGTGCTCACACAAGTGGTTGAGTATGTTAGAGGAGTATTTGCTTGTGCTTATTTTGTTTTAAGTCTTACTCAGTGTATTTCTATTTATATAGAGTAGTTTAGTCATCCTATTGTAATCTTTATTTCTGGTTGGTTAGTCCATCACTAAAGTGAGGGCATATTGGTCCTTTTGTATTATTGGCTGGCCCTAAGCCCATTAGAGGTTGGTTGACCACATTAGTCCGTAAATGCTTATTCTTTAGAATGCAGTGGAACTTCAAAAAATTTCCTCAATATCAGAGTATAAATGTGGTCAATATCAATAGTTAGTCCTCCCTTAACAGCTTAAGCTTTTAGTAGAAATGGTTAACAAACACGCCCATTGAAGAAACAGGCGAAAGCAAGAAGCAACCCCATGAACAGAAAGTTTGACCATGGAACACATTCAGTGAGCATATGAACATACTTACAGACGTATTTTTGGCCCAAGCTACCAGCTGTTGCAATGTCCTTTCTGCTTCTTCTTTGTGTATTTTATGAATAAAAATATGAGAATTCAATCTGTGAAGTTAAACAGCAATTAGACACCAACATCAAGCTCCTAACTAAAGCACTGCACTATAAAACCATCTACCTTACTTTTGAAAATATCGATCCAGGTTGTGCCATTGAGGATCTTTACATAAGTCCCCAAACCTTACCACTTCTCTAGAAAAAACATCCAACTCTTCTCTGATTAAACCAGAAAGAAACTTTATCAAATACAATAACTTTTATATGCAAAAATTCAATAAGTTCGAAAAAAATAAGACTTTTTCGGACGTGTTAGATCTGAGCTGTATGCATGTGAATATACTATAATCAACTAAAAAGATTACCTTTTGTCAGCTCCAGCAATGGTGAGAAGCTCCTCCATATCTGTTGATACTAGTCTCTGGACTCCATCCGAGGGTAGAATCTCATTTTTAAGAAACTGAATGTTTTCCTCAGAAAGTGATTGCATCAGATATGCACCCTTAACAATTGTATTAGCCACTTCGAAAGCAAGAATGGTTAATTTGGTCCCGCGAGCTGTCATTCCAGATATAAATCCGCCGCCATGATTCAAATTTGACATGCTGCTTCCAAGGGTATCTAAAACGTCAACAGCCTTTTCAAGGCCCATAGTGCCAGCTCTTCCCAGTAGGGAGAGGGAGCTGAACTCTGATACCTACAAGAAAAAATAAGATCTGAAAAGAGTGAAGATCTCAGCATTTAGTTAGAGACATGAACTCCAGACAATTAAAGACGAACAGAGGGAGTAATATCCAAGCCCATCAACACTTACAGTTCCATCAGGCTTTAGAAAGAAGGTATCTAGTATTTGAGACAAGGAAAGATTCAAGGAAAACTACAGTGTTTTTAAGAATAATTTCATAATGATTCCTACAAAAAATATTTTTAGTACCAATCAAATTTGTTTCTACATATCTCACCAAGCAAAACATTATCTTACATACTGACAACAATGTTTGCGGCACACAATTAAACTTTCTGCCACTGCTTCATGGTTTCTCTTGAAAAAGGATAGATTCAAAAAATAATCATAATATGCTAGATCCATCAAAAGTCTAAATCAAATACAGAACGACCTCAGAAAGATATTTTGATCAGGTCTGCCACCAAGTTAAGGAATCAATGTTATAGGCCAAAATAGGCATCGACTGAAACAAGCATGTCATCAAATTAATTGAGATAACCAACACTATTTGACCATTTTAGTAACTAATTTGTCTGCATCTCAGATTGCCAGTGGGATTAGGAGCCGGGCACGTAAAAAAATTATCTTATTTTTTCTTTCACTTCAATAAGTCTTGTAAGTATACTGCCCAATTGACTCAGAAGAGTTAATAGGTGAGCTTAAGCCTGGCAGGGTAAGGTGTTGACCATTCAGAGGCAAGTAAATTTTATGTTCTTTAGTGTTGAATCAAACACATATATTTGATATATACATCTTATCCCATTAAATAACTTTGCTGTTCAGAAATCATGACACGCATTAACTCAGTGCAAGTAGAGATGCATCCAATTTCAATCCAGCTAGTTTAGCCAGGACATGAATCCCGTGGTTAAGTTTGGCCATTCGAGGCTCTCCACAGGCGAATCAACAAAATACTACCCACTCAGTATTGGAGTTTAGGAGTTTGTTCTGGAACATAGGGAGGAAAGAAAGAAATAAGTAAAATGGCAATCACCTTGCTGGAACCCATCTTAGAGGGAGTAGTGCCCGTTACTTTACGAGACTCCGACAGCCGCAGTTCACCAGAGTCGTACAACCCAGGCATGGGAAGCACCTCCTGCGCCATTCTTCCCTTACCCAAGCTGTGATATACCGCGCTCTGCCTGGACGGAATACTATCATTTCTTGCCACATGACCCTTGGTGCAGAGCCCACCCATCTCGCCTCCACCACCCCAGAACCTACACAAGCACAATCCTTTTCACCTCCACCTCCACACAGTTCTCCAACCAAACTGACACAACAAGAGCATGAAACCCAACCCGCCAATTCAGACCCAGAAACGAAAAACGACTCAAAACAATAAAACGATGCAGAAATACGCCAATTCTGATCGTTGAAGCCCCAGAAAATTCAGAGAGATGACTGGGTCAGCAGCCAAAGGATGGATTTTTTTGAAACATTAAAACAAGACGGACTGATACGATGGCACGGGCATTAAAGACGACAATTGAAGGGTCGGATTGAGTACGGATGGGAAACAACGAAATCTCTCGTGCATGGAATAAATGCAGAAACTTCTGCAGTCAGCGAAGTGGGAGAGAGATGAAGCCGACGATAACGAGGGACATGGACAGGGGGGGGGGACTCGTTCAAGTCCAAATTCCAGGTCTGAACGCTGCGTTTTGCTGTCCGTGTGGGTACGGCTAGTCAATGCGCGTCACGCTTTGTCCCCGCGTGTACGCTACTGTTTCCCGCGCTTCCTTAAGAAAACAATACGCTGTGCCCGAGCAGCAGAGACGTATCGCCCGAGATGACGGCTACACGCGCGAATTCGAGATGCTGAATGGACAAGCTGGCACTTTTCAACGCACGGGCCCACTTCTGTTTCTATCCTATTGACTTTTACGCGGTAGCGTTTCACAGGGGGAGAAGGTAGCAGGTGTTGACGAGCTTAGCCAAATCCGAGTTGAGTCGCTCGAGCTCGAATAATTTTTTTAAAAAAATTTAAATCAAGGTTCTACTTGGGCTCAAGTTGGAATTATTTAGGTAAGATATTTGGTCTATGATCAAAATAATTTAACCTAAATTTGTTACAGATGAGCCTGGGCTCACGTAAGGGACCTCTTAACTTAATTAATATATATTGTATATTAAAATTTAGAATTGTGTTGAAGCATATTCCAACTCGAATTAAGTTAATTCAAGCTAAACTCAAGCTCAATTCAAGTGAAGCCGAACTAAGCCAACACTCCTTACGAGCAAGTTTAACTCGTTAACACCCCTTAAAGAAGGGGACAAATGTAGAGCCCAATCTTTCCTTTTTAAATAATAGTTCGTTGCCCAGTGTGGTACTTGATGCGAAATTTTGCCTTCCGCGTTTTTATTCTGCATGAATGTATATTAAGCTGATAAGTGACAAGGAAGAAAGTCTACGCTAGATCATTTGAATTCAAATCAGAGCAAAAGGACAAGCTCATTTAAAAACCAATGGCTTTGTCTTCTTCACTTATTTTTTTCTTGCTACAATTTCTTTACATCCCTTCCACATTGAGACTAATCCAGATTTTTGAACAGCAAACGTCTCAGCTGCACTCAATTGGAGGAGCTGCAACCATAAGAGTTGGCTTCTAGACATGATTTAATTTAGGGGCCACTTGCCTTAATTATTCAATTTTTGCTCTTTCCAAAACCTAGTCAACATTGTCTTAACAATGGTAATCCAAATTTGTCTTGGGTATATTCCTAACAGATAATAATATTCCTACACCAGTTTCTTTGCACCTATAGGCCTTACACCATAATTAGATAAGGAAAAGTGAATGTCATGTTGTCAAGTGAGACCCACTTTCCTATCCAATCTAAGGTGTAAAGCCTATAATGTAGAAAAAATAGAGCATAGTGTAAAAAAGATAAGAGTATGAATATCATTTTTCATTTCTAACCCAAGCCAATTCAATTGTGCTGCCAATCTATCATAATATCTTATCATGAAGACAAGGGGGCATTTTGTATTAACTATCACAGGTGATTGATTTGACATTCAAACATGGGTCTCTTCAAAACACACCGCATTCAACTCTAAGGCTATTTAGGTTCTCATATATTGATATGGATATATGGGAAACTCAAGAAAATAAATATATCCTGTGTTTTTAACTGAACAACCAAAACCCTGCGAAATAATAACTTTCTTAAAATTTGACCTCTCACAACCTACAGGAAATGTACAGGCCAAGCTCCACACAGGAAAAGCCACCACCAACAAACCCCTCCAACTTTCAGTAGTCATTCTCAAATTAGCGAAGTCAAGCAACTGGGTCAAAATCGACTGCCGTTTTCCTTAGTTCGGTATGAAACGGCCTCACCCACGGCAAGTCTCAGTGTGTGTGTGTCGAAAGCCTAACAGCTTCTTCATATTGGTCTTTTGCCTATATGCAGATCCGGGAGAAAAATGAGTTAATCATAATATTCTGAACTGCGCAAAGTGATGAAGTGATCATCCTCAAAGCCCTTCAATGAATCCCCACTGCACAGGTACCAGGATATAGATCCTGCAATTCAGTAGACAGCAAAGAATAAGCCCAATAAGGTAAGATCTGGCAGGAAAATGAATTGAAGAGACTTCCTAAAATAGCTAAAGAACAGATCAAGCATTTATCAAGGAGATAGAACAAGGCCTCTTATAGAAGGCTTCTGAAGCCATAAACTGAACAGAATCTAAAGGTGTAATGTGATAATGGCAGACATGTTCTTCTCACGGCTTCTTAGTCCCATAGAAGGGGGGTGCCTGTCTAGTGCGTACTATACAACAACTGCAGAGTATCTACATGGAGGGCTCAAGATACAACAAAAATCAACTTTAAAAGTCTGTTGCTTCACTCTCAGCATTAGCATTAAATGGAATACCTGATGCAGGAGCACTTTCCTGTTCTCTGGTGGAATGCAAAATGATTGTCCCAGAAAGAACAGTAATAAATCCACATATTTCTGAAGCTATACTACTTACGTTTTGACCAGACCAATCCTGTAAACATTGACATTGATCAAAACATGAAAGTGTTAAGGGTAAAATTAGTGATACTGCTCTAACAGAGAAAACAGAATGAGAATCAAAATAAACAAAGAAGTTTTCACATTAATGGGAAAAATATTACATCAGCTGACTGCTTGGAAAAGCTCACTCGAGGATAAGTTCAAGGCATTACCTTAAACATTATTGCACTGGCAACTATTGTGAGAGTAGTAAACATCACATAGTATATTGGAGAAACGATGGCTGTGTTGAAGGTGTCCAATGCCTGAAAAAGGAAAAAGATCATTCCTTTAAAACAAATCTTAAATGTCGAAGGATGCACATAGAAATATAATCTGAAGGTTAGCCTGAGTGATATTACTACATTTTTTATTTCAATGCTGAGACTAGCCATCGCAAAATTTGCATGGTAATACCAACAATGATGACAGGGCACATAAGATGTACCTTAATTTGAAAAAAGAAACGAAAAAAATAAAGCCCTATGCATCATTAAACTGAACAAAAAAAGTGCAGCCAAGTTCAATAATACTTAGAGTGGATAACCCAACAAAAAAAAAAACATAGTAATAATATACTACTTGAGATACATACAGTTCATGAGCTTTGCGTCTAAGATCATCGAATTGGTGGCAAATAAGCTCAACATTTTAACCAACGAATCTAAAAGAAATAGCAATTTCATGTGGTGCAAAAAATCCAGGATATATTTTGTCAGGTGTTCTGGGTAACGGTGAAAAGTAGAGCTTCTTTTCTAATTTAAAAAAATTAGGAAAAAGTTCCAAAGTTGAACAGTAAACAAAACCCTGAGTAAATATTTCTATTTCACTTAAATCCATACTCATAGGTTAGCAGACAGTACAATCACCTTTCCTTATTTGGGAAAGAAAAGCCTCGTCAAGTACATTCATAAATCTTAGCAAACCCATATGTTAGCTGTTTCTTTGGGTAAGCCCTCCATCAAAAAGCTAGAAAAAGAATTCTAAAGGCCATCCAGCCAACAAGTATTATTTCTCTTATGTAAAAGCATCTTGATCTGGCTGATCCAGTGTTAGTTATGCTGGTTAAATCTCACCCAGTGGGAGAGGTCCAGGGTCGTACCCATGTGGCACATAACGAAGGATATGTGAGACTTACCTATCCATAAAAAACATCTAAATCAGACATTTTATAAATAGGAGACATCAGATGTCCCACGTTCATTCAACATCCAAAATAATTAGAAAACGGTTCAAATCCAGCAAAAAGAATCTTATTGCAGATCAAAGTGATTACACACCAGAAAAAAGTTTCTGGCGCAGCCATTATCCAGAATCAATTGCAAGAAATCATTTATATTGATCAGTGATAATTTTTCGGGAAATAGTTAAATATCTCAAAAGGATACAGCAGCCTGACCTTGTTTAGATAATTTAATTGAGTGATAACGCATACAACTGCAGCTGTTACAAAGAACCATGTCTGAGGATAAGCTACCTGACTTATCCCCTCTATTGTAAGCTTTATTGCAATTCCAATAGCTTTTATACTAACAACCTACACACATGCACAGCAGCATATCTAAAAACATCAGTAGAGAGTAATTCAACTTCTAACAACAGAAGGGAAAATGAATTACCGTTAAGGATCCCACTAAAGAACAGATGCCCAAATACACCAATATGTTTGTCTGTCCGCACCGAGGCTCAAAGTGTATAACAAGGACTAGCACTATTGATAAAGCAGCAGCAGTGTAAAAAAGAAATGCTGCAGACAAAAGAAGGACAAAAGTGAACCAAATATGTTATATAAAGGCAAAAATGGCTCCTCTTTTCGAGTACTTTGTCCATTACATATTCAAATTAGATGCAATACCAGGTTGAATTGCCAGAGTCCAAATTTGCTCCACAGAGCTTGGAGTACGCTCCTGAGGTGCATGAAGAACAATAACCACCGAACCCACTATGCAGGAAATACAACCCAAAACACCTAATTTCTGCAGTCTTTCTTTCAGCATAAAATGGGCCAAAACAGCACTGCCAGAACGATAGAGTAGTATGTCAGAGCCACTAATCATAAGAATTTTCTTACCACAAAAGAGAAAAAAATAATATTTTTAATCACCTGACAATAATACTCAATGCACCTAGAGGAGTTACGAGAACAGCTGGAGCAAAAACATAAGCAACAAAGTTCGCTATCTCCCCAATAATCACTGTTCATGAAAAGACTTTCAAGGAAAAATTAATTCCAACATATTTATATTTAAGACACTTTTACAAAAGACTTTCAACAATAAGTACATGGCAAGTATTTGTTTTAGGTCCTCCTTACTTGTCACCATTCCTGCCCACCATAGTGGCTCTAACAAATAAGTGTATCCACCGACTCCTACAGCATCAGAAGAAAAGGATAAAATCAAGAACGTTTAATCTAGCTTCTCTTGGGACAACGGAAATTTTATCAATTAGGTAATGGGTAATTCATAAGAAATTCCATAATATTTCATCAATTTCCAAAGGCCAGCAATTAGGATCATGGTTTTCAAGGCAAAAAAGGTTACATATAGTCCCCAGCTTCAAGCTGACAACTTAGCATTAGAAACACAACGAACTACACTGACTACAAGAAATGAATAAAAAGAACATCACTCCATTGCTTTATAAGACAAAGGGGGGGGAGGGGCACATCCAATCCTCGATGATTCATATGTTCCCAGATCATTTGTGAGGGGTAGAGCAATTTGGTAACTTATCAAGAAAGAAAAAAAGAAAGAAAATGTCTCCTGCCTCTGCAACATATTTTAGCCAAAAACACATTTTTTAAGAGTCGTAACTAAGAACATCTCCATCTGAGCTTCAAATGGAAAAGACTTATCAAACGTTACTTCTGGACTCAACACAACGATATATGACGGGTAAATACTAATATTATCTTTATGTTGACCAGATAAACCTCAGCTGAAAGAACTCCACGTTATCCACTCAAATTTTGACAATCTGCTCCTTGAAAAATGTGTCCTGACAATTCCACACATTGTCATGAACATCCGCCCATGTAAATAGTAAAAGCATGAAGTGAAACAACCACATTTTCCATCATCCAAACATGTCCAACAAGACCAGGAACGCGATTAGCACCCACACCAATCACACAGTGCAAAAAGAAGATACAAGGACACATGAAACTCCATAATTACAGACAAATCTCAACTGGGTCATAAAACTCATAATACAGTCGATGTAAAAAGAAGTAAAACAAAAGATACAGGCTGTACCAGCACGAGTACCGGAGGCGCCAGCCCGCTTGAGCCCCTTCTTCTTGAGTATGAAGCTGGCGCCAATGAAGGCGCTGGAGATGACGGCCAGGATCAGGCCCCTCGTGTTGTCCGACACCATCATCACCTGCGCCACCAGCTCCCGCCTCGGCCCCATCAAACCGAATCCCCTCCCTCCCACTCCCGTGCCTCCTCGGCTCCTCCCCCAGTCAAGAGATATTCAATCAAAATCAACACAAGTCCCAAACAATTCTGTCCCGGATCCAACAGACGCCCCACCGCCACCGCCACCGGGGGTGTACAGGATCGGCCACCGGTCCTCGTCGCGAATCAGAATTGACGATTGAGAGCGGGGGGATCCTCCTCCGCTCTTGCTGTCGGGGGTTTTGGCATTTTCCTTCTCGGCTGTAGAAGCTGCCGTCTGCATTACTTCCATCGCGGCAAGACGACTACCTCGCGAAACCAGGCTTATTGTTGTGTTAATTAACGGAAATGCCATTATAGTGGTTCGACTTGTTTTCGTAGGCTCTCTCTATCACCGGTTCATGACTTCATGTTAATAAATATCCCGCCAAAAAAACTTAAAATTATGCTCCCTCTATCCCACGTTACTAGTTCTTGGTAAAAAAATTCATTCCATGTTCATAGCTTTATATTGTTTAATTTAAATAGTTAAATACTAAAAAAAATATCATTAGAAATTTTTTTTAGATGTAGGTTTTAATATTTAATAAAAAATAATATTTTTAAAAATAAAACTATTTATATAGAACGAATAGAGAATTTTTTTCAAAGTTAATAAATTTAATATTTCCTTCATTCCATATTTATAGCTTCATTCATTTAAAAATTATAATTGTTTCACATTATTAACTTCATTTAGCTCAATTTAAGTAGTTAAATATTTAAAAAATACTCTCTTCGTTTTAATAGCTCTATTTGACATAAAAAAATTTATTTTATATTAATAACTTTATTTTATTTAATTTAAATAATTTAATATTTAAAAAAAAGTATTTTTATTTTCTTAGATATGGGTTTCACCATTCAATAAAAATTTTATTTTTAAAATATAACTATTAATATGAGATATAGGTAATATGCAAGAAGTTTACTTTTTATTTTCTTAACTATGGTCCTACTATTTAATACAAAAATTATATTTTTTATAAAGAAAGTTATTAATATAAAATAAAGGGAGTATATGTTGTCCTCTTTAATCGAGAAGTATTGTAATTTATCGTGCATGTATGCCACAATTTGGTATTAAACCTTTATCATCATATACATTCATCGAGTTATAAGGCACAAGAAATTATAACATTTTTACTTATATTGGTAGAGTTTGGTGTATGAAAATAATTTATTATTTTAAATTTAAAACAAAATGAGCACATAATATTTCCATTGTCCTAAAATAATAGCTCTATTAGGCAAAAAAAAGTTTGTTCTATATTAATAACTCTATTTTATTCAATTTACGTTGGGTACTAAAAAAAAAGTATCATAAGTTCATTTTCCTTTTTTATAAATATGGGTTTCACCATTTAATAAAAATACTATTTTTTAAAATATAACTATTAATATAACACAAATGCAGAATAAAAATTCAATAATTTAAACCTAATTATTTCTAAATAAACCCACACATCATGACCTAATCATAACACGCAATTAATGTAACTCACCATGACAATTTGACCCACAACAACAGGTTCATGCCTTTTTCCTCTTCATTTAGGTACGTGAAACTGCACCTAGAATTTTATATTTTTTTGGTACAAACTGTACCTAGAAATTGCGTAGGTGAGCCGTGACCCACCAATAGATAAAGAGAGAACCGGGTCTGAAATGTGGGTTGACTATCCAAATCAAGACATTGAGGGCATTGCTGATAATTAGGTTGAAGTTGAGGGTGGAAGGAAGCCACTTGACGGGCTGGAATGACAAGAAAACGGGGGCGGGAATCACGTGGCCCCGCCAAAACCGGGACTCTCAGCCGTGCACTTTCGAATAAAAGCCGTCCTCGCCATCACAATTCATATGCAGATACAGCGATGGGCGTGTGAAGTACAACGCATTACCCCCACGTCTACGCTTACACATGTGACATCACGTAAATGTAATGTAAGTTGGTTAAGTCAAATCAGGGGGTTGTTGCCCCTTCTAAACACTACTTATAGTTTTTTCTTTAAAATTTATATTTTTTATTAAATATTTTACATAATTTTATAGAAGTATTTTTTATCCTCTTGATTAACAATGCACGTGCTAGAGCACTATCGTGCACGTGCGCTAATATATCACTTACGCTAATACCTACTAGTGTGTGTC
Organism: Saururus chinensis; assembly: GCA_035235625.1. NCBI lineage: Eukaryota > Viridiplantae > Streptophyta > Magnoliopsida > Piperales > Saururaceae > Saururus > Saururus chinensis. Next base: position 36,903,244 of record CP141141.1, read on the forward strand.
CTTGACATCTTCTATTTCTACGTGATGCTTCAAATATATCATCTATAAAGTTTTTCTAATTTTATCAAGAAAATGTTACCATAAGTCCGGTAAAAGAAGTGGGCAAGTGATTCACATCTATCCATCCCTGAGTAATGTACGCAATCAAATCGCAATCCGATAGCCTACTATGCCAAGTTCACCGCTTCATGTGTATTTTATTTAATTTCTTAAAAAAATATCCCTTAAATCATAATCTCTACGTGTCTCTAGGTCAATCCGACTTTTAGTTAAGATCTTCAATTTGTCACCCATAAACACCTCCTTCTTTGAAAATAAATCATTAATATTGATTAGTGCCATATATATTGGAGTTTTATTTCCATCGAACATTACATCGAAATATACAACTTGTGTATTTGGAAGCCTCTGTTTTGTATTGATCACTTTTTCAGTAAAAGGCATCAAAATGAGAAACCTTGATCAGCAAATTTCGTCAAGCTCAAAGAAGGCAAGTTTGAACAAAATATACAAGCCCCCCACATGAGCGAACACAAACCAAGTGGACATAAGGCCAAACAAGAACCCTTGGAAAAAGCCTCAACAATCCAAAATATAGACAATTACAAATTTCAAGAATTTTATCTGTGTTTGTTTATCGGTACGAATTTTATCTTTGAGCTGCTCAAAGACTTCCAAACCTTGATCATCTACTGATAATTACTGCAACTTGGTTTTATGTCATTTTGGTATTTTCAATGCCTTTTGGTTTTGGATATCATTTTTGTTTTCATTAATGCAGTCACGTTGAGGCAGTCTTGCCTCCAACTTCTTCCATTCATTTGCCATTAATAGTGATACATCACCGACTAAACCTGGTCACATGTCTGATCATTAATCATTTGCACTTTTCATCTTCTTATTCTCTTTACTTTGTGTTGATCACCCCACAAATTAATTGTGTATTTTTTGTGCTTCAAAGAATTTCATTCTCCAACCTTCTCGAATTAATATTTCTAATTGGCAAAAAAATTTATTCTATCTCCAATTTGTTTGTGTAACTTAAAAAAGAATATCATAAACTTATTTTTTCTTCTTTATTATTTAATAACTATTAATATTAGATAAAGTGAGAAATTTTTTGGATAGAAATTAACACTAATGAATTTAGCTTGCAGAAAAAAAAAGAGGTAGAAACATGCATGCGTATTTTAATTCTTATCTACCCTTTTCTTTGAATTGAATCTTCCAATTTGTGATAATGGTAAAAATGAAACTCACTAAGCCACATCCCACAGGAATGATTCTACCCTATCTCCTTCAGAAGAGGAGGAGATCTTCTCAAAATTGACCTGATTGTCAACAATTTTTTGTATCTGAAAAATTCAGAAATCATTTCCCACTTCCCTCATTGTATTGGCGAAAAACGTTAAAAAGTTACCACAAAAAATAAGATTTTGAGTTTCATCTGAATCACTTAAATCAACCAGAAAGGAGAGTTTCAAAACTGATCAGCGCACCATTCAAAGCAACTAAAATTGGAGAAAACAAGACTGGGAGTTTAAAACAGGTGATACTAGAGACAACCCACTTTGCTAATCCACTTGATTTATTTATCTTTTCATTATTCTTGCTTCTTACGGATCGAATTATCATATCTAAACAAGAGTGCCAAATAAGAAATTCGACACCACAGTTGAGAAAGCAGAATATGAAGTGCATGCATCAGAGTCATGGAAGATGAAACAACACTGCTAAGCTCTCAAGACCCAGCTTCTGTTTCGTGCAACACAATCTTCGTCATCGCATGCACTTCATCATATCTCAATCTCAATAAAAAAACCAAGATAATGGAGTATGATATTGGACATAAAATACGACGACCAGACCTTGAAATTCCTCGTCAGAAGGATCAATAATTCCTCGTCAGAAGGATCAATGGGGCGGCGGAACGAGGAAACTGCGTATTTATCGGAGCGGTGTGGGAGGTCCTGCGCAGGATAGGGTTTGAGTCTCGAGAAAAGGAAAAGGTTTTCCGTGCTCTTTGGCGTGCAACGAACTCATAATAGCCGTTGATATTTGAGATCGACGCTTAGTGCATATTTCTAATGTCTTTGTATATTTTTACACAGAAAACTTTTTATGTTTCTCTAAAACTATTTTTGAGCATCATTTTTTTATATTTAAGTTTTTAATAATTTAAATACAATTATATTAATATTATATTTAGTTTTTTATTAAAATTAATTAGTAAATATTTCTATGTCTTACATCAATTGTGTTTGAAAGTTTATTCATAATACTATTATAAATAAAAAAGATAGTATATATAAATTTAAATTATTATTATATATTAAATTATTTAATCCAAAGATATCTACTCCAGCTGGCTTACTTAGTTATAGTCATTAATATCTCTCTCATTTTCTCGAACCGCTTTAGCCCTTATCTACTTACTTAAGAGGTTATGTCCACAGATAATAGTTATATCCACCAATTAAAAGATTTCATTTGTAAATAAAATATCAAAGGATAAATTATTAATAGACTTAAATACTAACAAGTTTTATCTACTGACTATTTGACGAAGAATAAACCTAGTTGTAAGTGGGCCAGGTTGGGTAGGGCCGAGGCAAGGCCCTAACCCTTAAATTAATTTTAGGGTTCTAGGCATGCTTCCAAAATGCAAGTCATAAGTGGGCTTCAAGTTTTTTAGGTTATTTTATATTTATGATTAGACAAGTCAGGTAATTCTCGCCACTTTTCCAAAGCAAGCTCAACCCCTTTCTACACAATATTCTCTATGCATCAGCAACACCATTTGCATTTGATCATGAAGAGCAAAGGCTTGAATCGGAAGAAGCTTAGATGTTTCTTCTATTTGACGCTTTGGAAATACATTTTCCTTCATATAAGCTGAGTCATGAATCTTCCAAAGGCAGTAGTAGTTCATAACACTTTTTCCAAAATCAGCCAAAGCATCCGACTGACTGAGTTGGCCAGCACAATAAAGTCATTTCTCTTCCCAAATAACATATTTTAGCCTTAGGTACTGTGTTACCCTGTGTAGCCTTAATTATGGCTAGGTAAAAGAGGCTCTCTGAGCTCGCTGCCAGTTACGGCTACAAGTTGGCCAGGTAGGGCTGGGCAAAGGCAAGGCTCTGGCCTTGGACTTAGCCTTAGCCTTAGGCGGACATTTAAAATACTAGCCCTAACTCAGCTTTAAGTGGGCTTAGAAATTTTTTATGAGTAATTATACAAATGCAACATTCAAAGTAAGATTTTACAAATTAACAAAATCTCCTTATGTTAAATTATTTTTACAAAGAGCTTATAATCATATTTAATAATAAAAAATTATCATTTTATTGGAGAAACATATATGAAACAAAAAGATAAGAAATTAATATATATAATACAATATAGGATTTAAGGAGGTAAAATGGCCTCAACACAAGCTGTTTTTCTTCTCTAGTCCACAACTAGGGCTGCATCTCGGGTAGGGTGGGGTCGGGTACTACAGTACCAGACCCTACCCAAGATAGAACCCGAGAATGCTAAACCCGACCCGAGATAAAACCCAACATATGAATACCCTACCCGACCCGAGATAAAACCCGACCCCTACCCAAAAACCCGAATTAAAACCCATCTCATTCTCCGATACTTCAGTTGCAGCCGCCGACTTCACATCAACCGCCACCAAATCGCCGTCCGGCTTGGTAGGCTCCTTCTGAAGGTCAATCTGTGGCCCGTTGCAGCCATTTTAGCTTGCAGGAAGACTTGTAGTTGTCCTCTCTGGCTTTGGTGATGAGACCTGCAGTTGTCCGGCAGTAGACGATGCCAGCGGGGAGATCACCCAGGATGGTGAGGATGGGGGCCACCGCCGCCGCCCTCGAGATCTTCGGCCGCCGATAATGGTGTTGGTGCTGCTTAGCCCCCATTGCCTTATGTCATCATGAAAAACCTCAAAAAATCAGTTTTTTGCGTTCTGTAAATGAGAAATGGGTGAAGATCAGATCGGTAAAGATATCCGAGAATATCAGATTCGTGGAGGATAAGATCGGGAGGAAGCCAGAGGGCCAGATATGGGGCAACAGAGGACAGATCAGGAGGAAGGCGAAGGCCGACTTGAATAGTTCAACTTGGAGAGGAGCCGTAGAGGGCAGATTGGGAGGATGGCGGAGGCCGGAGATGGGGAGGAAGTGGGAGGCTGCAGATGTGGAGGAAGGGAGAGGCTGCTGCAACCCGCAGGGGAGAGCATATAGCAGAACAAATTTAGGGTTTTATATGGTAAAACAAAAGTCGGGTTAGGTCGGGTTTCGGGTTTTTTTTATATTAAACCCAACCTGACCCGAAATTGATACGGTTTTTTTTAACCTGACCCGACCCAAACCCGGTCAATTTCAGGTCAGTTCTATTCGGGTCGGGTTCAGGTTTTTTGTGCAGCCCTATCCACAACCTGCATCAAAAAATACAATGTAGGGTTCAATGAGCTTAAATGGCCTTGATACTCTATGCTTCAAAGTTCTCAGAAAATAAATATTCCAAAAGAACCGACCACAGTAATTAAATTAGAAATGTAACCTCTAAAGGCAAAAAGAATTACCCTATTTACCTCTCTCGAGAGCACAAGAATAATGTGCTCCAGCTTCCAATAGGTGTCTCTCTAGTGCACAAGAGACATTTTATGTGTAGTTGTCTATAACAAGATATATCATCTACTGCCTAGATGTTTGTTGGCATAACAGTAGAAAATAACATTTACCAAAAAGCATATTAGAAGCCAAAATGAGCAAATATGAAAACAAAATATTAAAAAGAATATATCTACATATTAACAAAAGATATGCACTAGTCAAATAGCATCCACAAAATCTTACTCATGACACATCTAGAAAAAATTGATACATCCATGCATTGGTCAAGAACATTGGTTTGAAGGGATGTGAATTGAGGATAACTAGTAATTTCAATAGAAAATTTTCTATTTAGTGGAGCGGGCTGCGGGTTGGGTCGGGCTTAAGGGCTTTTTAGCCCATGGCCCTAACCTGGCCCTAAATGACTCATGCCTATTTTTTTTGGCCTAGCCCTTAATCGGGCTAAAAATTTTAAAGCCCTTATTCTTTGTTTTTCGTGTCAAGTAGGGTCAGGCCAACGAGCCGGACCTAAAAACTTGCAGCCCTACCATTAGTATCCATGCTGAACCAGAAAGTTCAGCCCGTGTTTCAGTAGTAATTGATATTTTCTTCCACAATTAAATCTCATGTCTTCTTCATTCAATAGATAGCCGGCAATAAAGCTCAACAAGTGATTCAAAAAACTTAGTATCACTCATAAACAACATCATATATTAACACATGAATCGGAGTTTGGGAGAGAAAGTTATGTGCATTTAAAGATTTAAATTTTTTGATAAAATAAAATATTTATTGCGTCGGGTTTGCGTTGAGATGGGCGATACGCGCAGTAAGCGCACCCCGTGGTGTGCTGAGCATGCACCATGCGGGGCCCTATGTGCTGCAAGGCACGATAGTGCGTTTATGCGTGTGTGCATGTGCCACATGCCCCAGGTCCCCTGGTGCTTGCATTGTGCCACATGGCGCAAAACCACCTTAAAAGCCTATAAACAAGCATGGAGGCTCCAGTTTTTTCAGTTTCTTCTCTCCCACACTCCTCAAACTTCATTTCCCTTGTTCTAAGCCATTTTAAGTTCGAATTGAGTCGTTCAAGGGGCGTTGTCCACTGAATCGAGTGTGCTGAATGTCGTGGTGAGGTAGTTTGCTTTGTTCGAGACCTTTGCTGCTTTGCAGTTACAAAAGTCAATATCCAAGGTTAAGGTAGTGGTTTTAAACTCTAGATCCATGCTCTGCTCATAGAAGTAAATTATTCTGAAAGATTTTGCTCGGGTATGCTTATTAGCTTTGTTTTCTGGAAAGGTATTATGTATGAGAAATGATTTGTATGAGTTATGTTATGTTTTGAGTGTGTGCACTCCCTGGGTAGTTCTAGGATGAATAAACATGAAATTATCATATTCTGGATACCCACTGAGAAAAATAATCGATCCTGGCATGCACAGGTGTGGAGCATTATGAGAAAACTCATATCCTCATGGCCTTTGTTGCCCCATGAGTGTGGGGGTAGGTTGTTGGTATCACGACCCTGGATTTATTTTTGAAGTAATTTGTTTTCCAAATGATTTATTATATGACGGCTTTTGAATTTGGTTCTAAAGTTGCTTATGAATATGCTTCTGGATCTATTTATGAAGTAATTTGTTTTCTGAATGATTTAGTGTCTAGTAGCTTCTGAATTTGCTTCTGGATATGTTTTTGAATTGATTTGTTTTCTGAATGATTTACTTTCTGCTAAAAGATCTGTAAAAATATTACGATTGTTTTTCAAGGATTTCTGCTTAGCAAGCTAGCATGCTTTTAGATTTTAGCTCAACTTATTGAGTATAAATATACTCACTCACCCCCATATTCTACAGGTGATGCAGCAAGGACAAAAGTGAAAGAGGAAAAGATTTTCGAATGAATTATCTATTTGTTGTAATAGAAAGTTTTTTAAATATTTATGTTGACCGATGTTTAAAGGTGTGAGATGCCTGGAGTTAAAACTCTATATAATTACCAACTCTATGCACTGTGGTCCTTGGCACATATATTTATATTATGTTCTTTGAACTCGTTAATTCTATATGTAAGTGTGATGTATGTTTTGCTTTGCAATGACTATTATTTCCATGAGTAGATGCTATGAAGTATATGTGTGTTTTTGTTGCGCATCGACAGCTGTTGCATTCGGTCACGTGCGAGATAATTTTGAGTATTACAGAGGTCATCACACATCCTATTCTAATCAGGTTCTCGCCTACTGGAAGAATGTCAATACAAACCTGCCACACAAATGTCTGAATCTTAGGAAGGACGTCCATCCTCCAAATCTTCTTCCAAAACTTTGCCCTCTCTTAGGGGTTGGATCGATCTCTCCTGTCCGCGAAAGATGACTCCAAGGCAAAAGAATAGGCACTCTTGGCTGAGAATTTACCACTTGCAGTACCGATCCAATAGAGGGAGTCAAGCGGAGGGGTGACATGGATGGGAATGTTGAGGATCAACTTGTCAAGATGAAGGAAGGTTTCCCTAATGAGGTCGGCCCGCCACCACCCAATGTCCTGCTCTATAAGGTTGCACACACGAGTCTTAGCACTTAGGGTCCGACGAGGGGTGATGACCTTGTAAGTACGAGTTCGGGGAATCTCTCGAGGATTGGTCGGCCCACCAAGATGTTTTCCCACTCAAAAGATGCATTGCCCTTAACCTTGGCCTCAAGGAATGAGCAGTGGGGGAAGTACTTGCTTCTGAAAACTCTGGCCAATAAGGAGCATTCCTCCTTCAAGATCCTCTAGCCTTGCTTGGTCAAAAGGGAAAGGTTGAACGCCCAAAACTCATTCAAACCCATACCACCACTATCTTTCAAAGAGGTAAGGATTCCTCCACCTAGACCAATGGATGTGTCTTTCCGTACCCTTTTGCCCCCACCAAAAGTTGGACATTAGGGAAGTGATTTCCTATGATAAGGAGGTAGCAACAAAAAAACAAGACATTGAAGTAAATAAGAGGCTTGTTGGGTGACATAAGAGACTTGTAGATTCTCACATAGGGTTTTCAGTGGAAAATTTTGGTGGGTCATTTTTTTAAATATGGCAATTAAAATGGGGCAAGGGAGTAAATATTTAAAATAAGCCAAATCTTAACATTTTCTTTTTTATGCAACTCATAAACATCTCAATACCCTACCACCCCTTTAAGCCTCAATTGATCTGGGACGTCTTCTTCGACGAGGAGAGGTCATATTAAACACACAATGCCTAGACTGGTGATCTCTATTTTTTTTTTCTTCCTAAAAAATCAACTAAGGTCATGACGTCCTTCATTTGCAAGATTTTTTATGTGTTATTTTACTACTATTCTATTCAAATAGCTACTTAAAGTTGAAGTTGCAATATAAAAGTAAACTTATGTTTATTTCTTCAGAATTGTCACTACAAGGTAGTTAGTTCTTCTGGGCTCCATCATCCATTAGTGGTTGTCCATCATTCCAAGAAGTGGAAGCTTTCAAGATGGGTACATAGGAATCTTAATGAAGTATCCATAGAGAATAGAATTAGGAAGATATTGGCAAGAATCATGTTTTCCATCCTTGTTGTAGTCTGATTTCTTCATGCTAAGTTTGTCATTGACATCTTTCCTTGAGAAGCCTTGCTGCATGAGAGAATACAAAGAGAGACATGCAAGATTACATGTAAACATGATGAAAATAAAAAGAAATGAAATTTGAGTTGAAGTGAAACATATTTACCTTGACTTGGATTAATATAGATCTCATTATTTATTTTTAAAACATGGAAATAATGAAATGAGAAAAAACATGAAGTTATTAAAGTAAATTTGTATGTACATTTTCCCTAGTTGCTCCTAAATTTGCAAACTCAATCTCAATATTGCCAGGGAATTGTGATACAAAATTGCACAAATGCATTGTCTTCATCATTGTTGTTATTCCTCAAAAAACTATTCGAAGGAAATGATAGTGGAGTATGTTATTTTCGTACATTTGCCTTGTTTGTGATGAGAAATCTTATTGGAATGATTATGATCGAATCAAGTAATCCACTATGTCCTTAAGACAGAATTCGCCCTCCCTTATTGGTGCTTAGGACTCGTGGGCGTTTGCTTCTCAGGATAAGACGATCAACCATATATCATAGGAGCACCTCCAACACGGTACATGCAGTGAACTACAGTGAGTATGCTAACACAGAAAATGAAACGGACGGAAAATCCCAAATCGGATTAGTGTAGAAATCGTTTTCAATGATTTTATAGGAAAACATGTTGAAGACACCTATTCCCGTTCAAACGGATGCGTACCAAATGAATTTGTCCCAAAAATATTATCATGTTGACCCGACCGACCGACCGGCCGGCCGTGCTTGCGAACCGAACCGAACCGAACTGGCCGGACGGTGGCGCGCGTGTGGGTTAGCCCACCTAGGTGTATTGGTTCAACATCTCTCTCCCCCACAAAAGTGGGTTGGCCCAATGGCCTAACATGAAAGGCCAAACTAATGCCTTATATATCAGCACCATCACCTTGACCTAGGCAATATGGGACTATTCACTCCTTCAACCAATTCCCATGTGTTTTTCTCATTTAATATAAAGTGGGCTTGAGCTCTCTCTACCAAATGGACTTGACCCACTTGAGTATAATGAGCTTGACCCATATAAACATTATCACGCCCATCTAAATAATATGGGCTTAACCCATTTCGTAATGCCCACTTCTAACAGAGTATACATATAGGTGATACTCAAAGGCGAAGCCTATGGAGGAGAAGGAAAGTGAGTATGACAATTTTTTTATTTTTTTTCAAGATAGCTCTTCACATGCCCCATTAGGGCTTAGCCTTTTTATAAATCCCCCATGACCTGCTTCTTTCAAGGATCAAGTAAAAAGTTGGCACAAAATTCTAACCATTTATTGTTCTTCATCATCCATGACGTCTATTGAGCTTGTAGCTACACAATTCCTTTGATCTAAGCTCTTGCATCATTGAGAAATCAAATGCGACAACGAGGAAGAGAGGTGGATAAGAAGATTATAGAAGCCAAGAAGTTATAATATGTCATAGGTAGATGTAGAACATTTGAGCACGGACAAAATGGTTTATATCAGAAGTTGACGACATTGAGTGCACTGAGTTTTTTTACATATTTTCTTATATCCAACAAAACAAAAAAACTATATTGTGTTTTATAAAATGCATGTACATACCAACATGGGACTGCTATGTCACACAGGAAACAACAAAGAACAAACAATTGTATTAGATGACAAACAAGAAGAACAAGATATACTACTGCTAAAGCAATTATATTGAATATTTTCCTTTAAAAATATTTAAAACAATTAAGTTTTTGAAATTTAAATATCAGGAAATTAAAGACCCTTTATACATACATTGGGGCCGTTTAGTAACCAATTGGCTAGTGAAAAAAGTGCTCTTTTAGGCAATGTGGCTGAACTAAATAATACTCCCTCCTTCCTAAATTAATAACTCTATTTAGAATAAATAGTCCCATATTAATAACTTCTTTGGATCAATTTAAGTATTTGGACACTTAAAAAAACATATCAAAACCTTAATTTCCATTCTCTTAGCTGTGTGTCTCACTATTCAATGAAAATTATTATTTTTCTAAATGGAGTTTTTAATATGGGACAAAGGAAGTATTAGGCCCAACACGTCTAATGGCAAATGCAAGAGGCATAGGGGCGGATCCAAATTGCTTTGTTTTAGATTTGTGTTGTATTTGTCGTAGGATTTGACAAATATATACTTGAGAACACCAGAGTTTGGTTATACAAAAAGCAATTTAGGAATATTTTGTTTGACATCAAAATTCTTGTCAACCCCCCACAAAGGTGCAAACAAAGCGCCTTAAAGTATCGACCTATATTAAAAAAATTGCAAAGCTGCTTTTAATTCTCAATCTCCTATCCAAGGAGATTTTAGAGTCACAAACTTGGTTTGATTCCTGACCTGAGTTTTTGTGCTTGAGCACTCTAAATTTTTTTTAATTCAAGTCAACATAAAAAACCCTTGTGATTTTCTTGGATACGTTTTTGTTGCTTCATCATTACCAAATAGGAAGAGTTTTAAAGGCAAGGAACACATGTAAACCATTCATATTTCACCATCGAGTGTGTGCTCTACTGACGCTAATGTACTCTAGCTTATACACGGTCGATCTCATAGATAGAAGGTTCACATGAATTCCTTACGGGGCTCACATTGAATGTAACATTAAAAACTTTTTCCACCCAGCAATAGGCCATCAACCATGGTGTACTAAAGTACAATTTTTTTGACAAATAGATTATACTATATGAGCTAGATCTAAAACGGTTCCTACAACATAAACAACAGGTTAATTAATTTTCTTGTTTTGGTCTGCAGTTTTGGCTTAGACATCCTTAATTACTCCTTCATTGTATTGGATAGCGCGAGTCCTACTTCCGCACGCTGACTCGGGTTGGTGTCCGAACTGTTCAAACCTACCGGGTTGAACCGGTTTCCAGCCTCGATCAAACCCGCCCCTCCCGACACACGATTCCTCATCTCGTCTTGTCCAATTCGGACTGCGGGCATGGCACCTGCGGAGCCCTCGATCTTCCTTGCTTGAGCTCCGTTGTCGCCTGAACTGTGATCTTGTCATTAACTGAACCTGCGAAGTTCGGTAATTGAGGTTTCCTTGCACCCGGGAAAATGGCTAAGGCGCCAAGCATGGAGGTGTTTGAGTCTTACTTCCAGAGCGCGGATCTGGATCGGGACGGCAGAATCAGCGGCGCCGAGGCCGTCGCCTTCTTCCGAGGATCCGGTTTGCCCAACCAAACCCTCGCGCGAGTAATTGCCGCTATCTCTTTGATCCTCTGGTTTTGGGAATGGGCTGCTCGCTTAGGCTGATTTCTGTTGAGTTCATTGTTTTAAGGGCTTTGCTGTTGTTGTTGCAAACTTTATTGCTTTTGGGTTTTCTGATTTTTCTCTGTGTTTGGTGTTGCTGACACGAGGAAATTGTTTGAAATAATTTGTGGGGTTTTGAATTTACTACTAGAAGGTTAGTGAATGATCATTTCTAAATCTATTAGATTCTTTTAATGGTGGAATTTAGATACCGTAGTTTAGCCGATTTTGAGTCTTACTGGTGGCGGTAGAGAAAATAATGGTGCGACGTTGAATGAGAATAGAAGGGTAGAGTTAGTGATATGCTGTAGCATATCAAATTTGAAAGAGATGGTATAAAAATTGAACTGACGGTGTAAAAAGTTAGTGATAGTCTTTATCTTTTGCTTAGGTCCAGTTTGTGCTTTAAGAGTCCTAGTGTCTTCCATTTAAATTAAAATGGTGGCTATATACCGATATAATTGTGGAACTATATGTACAACTTACATTTCGCACACCCAAATGTATTTGTTTATTCTTTGTCCTTGTTCACTTTATGCTGTCGCTGATTTTAGCAAATATGATATTTGAGGGCATTTGGGTTATGCAAAATGGAAATGAGAAAGGTTGAGTTTTTGAACACCTCGTGCTTTGACATATTGTGAAACTTAAGGGGCTTGGCTTTTAAAAGTGTTCTGTTTTAGTCTTTTAGGTTCTTCTGTTTTTTATTCTGGTTTGATATGATGTACCCACGCTATCTTGCATATTGCTACTATTTGTGAAATGTATATATGGAATTTTCTTATAGTGAGAGGCTAGGTACATGAACTTGTATATTTAGTTTGGCTGACCTTGTGAGGCTCACTGCTTTTGCAGATATGGACGTTTGCTGATACAAGCAATGGTGCTTTTCTTGGTCGTCCAGAGTTCTATAACGCACTGAGGCTTGTAACAGTGGCACAGAGTGGGCGAGAGTTAACTCCAGATATTGTTAAGGCAGCCCTTTATGGCCCAGCTGCTGCAAAAATCCCTGCACCTCAGATAAATACTGCAGTGGGATCCACATCTCATGTACATTCGGCTGGACCTCAAATTGGTGTGATTACATCAACTCCGTCACCTGGATTCTCTGGACCTCAGATGCCCCTGAGTGCAGGTATGAGCCAGCAGATTTTGCCTCCCTCTTCAGGTCAATTTATGAGGCAGCCTCGAGCTACATCAGGTGGGCAGGGTCCTCACGCAGGTCTTCTTGGGGCTGGTAGTGTAACAGGTCCTCGGCCTCCAAATTCAAATTTGCCCAATATATCTGCCAACGTGCCTGTTGCAGGGCCAGGTGCAGCTCTACATGGCCCTCATCCTCAAGTCCCTTATGGAGGGAGCTCTACCTCCCCTGTGATCTCAGATGGGCTTGGCATCTCACGAGCTGGTTCCACGCCTGTGGCTAATTTTACACAGAAAGCTTTGTCCGGCTTAGGATCTGGGATGGTTTCCCAAAATCCGCAAGATATAAATAAGGATTCTAAAGCTTCTGTGGCTTCAGGAAGTGGTCTTTATTCTGACGCAGCTTTTGGAGGAAACGTCTTCTCTGCAACTTCGCAGCCCAAGCAATTAATGACCACACCTACATTTCCTGCAAGCAATGTGGCTACTTCTGCATATTCCACAAGTGCTAGTGGAACTCAGCCTTTAGTTAAACAGAGCCAACCTGATCCTTTTGCCGGTGTGGTCAGCATGCCTAATAATAATGGCCAGCGACCACCTTTAGGGATAAACCCTGGTCAAGTTGGCAATGGTCTCGGTAACTCTGGATCAATATTATCCACTGCCTCAGCCGGTTCCTCTGTTTCCACTTCAAGCCAATCTTGGCCAAGGATGACTCCATCTAATATTCAAAATTATACTAACGTGTTTGTGAAGGTGGACACAGATAGGGATGGGAAAATTACTGGTGAAGAGGCCCGTGGCCTCTTCCTGAGTTGGAGATTGCCACGAGGTATGCATTTATTTGTCTTTTGGAGAAGCTTTCAATATCCAAACCTGATATGCTGATACTGCTATATTCCCAGAGGTTTTGAAGCAGGTTTGGGATCTATCTGATCAAGATAGTGATAGCATGCTTTCATTAAGAGAGTTCTGTATTGCATTGTATTTGATGGAGCGCTCTCGAGAAGGACGTCCTCTTCCTGAGATTCTTCCTGATTCTGTGAAGTTTGACCCATTGTTGCCCCCAGCTAGTCAACCAACAACTGCATATGGTGGTGGTACCTGGAGGATGGTTTCTGGTAAATGTTCAAAAATCCTTGTTTTCCTTTTAATATTTCTGTACTTGTGTTACAGCAGTACTGATATATTTTACTATGTAGCTCACTACTGTACAATTTCTTTTCCAAGCATGTCTTCTTATGCTTATTATTATGGTGTAAGGAATGACTCCTGGTCGGCCGCCCTTACCTGGAATGAAACCTTCTGCTCAACCTCAAGGTTCACATCTGACTGAAGGTGTGACTTCTATTCAGCAGAAGTCAAGAATACCGGTTCCTGATAGGCATCTTGTTAACCAATTGCAAAAGGAGGACCAAAGCATATTGACCTCAAAGTTTCAAGAAGCTAAAGATTCGGACAATAAGGTTGAACTTTCTGTTATCAATAATTTTTTATCTGACTTTCATTAGTATGTTGATCTCAACTTTGCAAAAAGGATGAAGCATTTGTGAAAATAGAAAATGAAATATGTTCTTATTCTTAGCTTATTGAAGAGTATTTTTCTTGATATGGAATTTTCAAATTTTGATTGGAGAACAGGAGGCTTCTTTTTTAAAACAAAAACAGAAGACTAAAAGTACATCCTTCGAATTTAGGATATAACTGATTTTGAGGGAAGTTAAAATAGTGGAGAGAGCTTTAGGCTGCATTTGCCTCCGCTAAAATAAGTTTTGCACTCTTAGCTTGCACAACAGTCACTTGTACATAAAATCTGCACGTGGATGCAGAAGCTGCTGATAACTATAGCAAAAAATGCCGCAGTCAAATTTTGACTCTCTATTGGGTATTTACCGTGCATTTTTCCCCTTTCTGGAAGTTTTGGCTTATTTTACATTTAGTTCAGAAGGAACATTGTGTAGTATGCACTTACCAATGGCTCAAATGCCTGCAAAAGAAAATGCATTAGATTCATTTGTTTTTGTTTCTGTTACTGTTACTGTTCATGCAGATATGTCTTTGACACAGAAACAAAATTTTCCCTATAATTGCTATTATGCCTTTCAAACATGCCGTAAAATTATTTTAATGATCGATAAATTTTTGAGAAAGGCAAGCATTTTAAATAATTATTTGTAAGTTTAATGAGCATAGGGATGTGGAACAACTGTTTAAGATAATTATATTTACATACTTCGGCCCAGTATTGAGTTGTAGCAATATGCGTAATTTTTTATATAGTTTATAATTGTAATACAATATTTATTTTCTGTAATCATATGCTTTAATGAGTTTGCTTTATAATATCACAATCTTTATAAATTTGATTGATAATCTGCTCTCTTTTGGGATTAATAACAGATTGAAAGGGTGGAGAAAGAAATTCTTGATTCAAAAGAAAAGATTGAGTTTTATCGAACAAAGATGCAAGAACTTGTAAGTAGTCTCTATATTATGTACTTTGTTCACTCATCTGTTTACTAAGTAATGTTGTCATATCATTGAAGGTATGATAGTTCCTCTGAAAAGATAATCCTTCATTATCAGCAATATTGTTGCGTTCTGTTGCAAAAATTGGTGATAGTTATGTTTCTTTACTTGAAGACATCAGGCAGTTATCACAGAGATATATAACTGTCAGTTACACTATGATGTTTGAACAGCATTTTTTTGCATATTTTGTTTTTATAATATTTTTCTGAAGATTTGTCCTGCGGGGATTACCTGTCATTGGATTTTTGGTTTCTTTTCATGGGAGGTCTGATGTAGTACTAGTTTAACCGGAAGGCATTTTCATAATTCAAAGTGTTAGGGTATTTTTGGAATTTTTCAGTTTGGATGTGTAGTTTAATATATGAATAGACAAGGAAATCAAATCTACTGGAAGGCAATATATTTAGGATAAATATCTTTATGGATAAGCTAACTTAGGTAATTTATTAGGATTAGGAAATTTCCTTAACCAGTGTACATGAGACGATTTAATCTGTTTATAAATTAATGTAGCCAGATGGGCAGTTTAGGAAATGAAATTTGAATGAAGTTTATTACTTTAGTAAATTTTTTATTCCACTCGCTTTTCTACGTAGTCCACTCCATTTTCTTTTTCCTTTCTTTCTTCGACAACTTTTCTGCTGTTCTGAACCTGTCTTCCCTCCTGCTCTCTCTCTCTCTCTCTCTGTATATATATATATATCTATATATACATATATATATTCCCTCCTTGTGTGTCTGGTCTTTCTACTTCCTCTCGAGCCCTTCCTTTCTCCTATTGCCTTAAGCTCTGTTCTTTTCCATTTGTTCTTCCTCTTTCTGCATCTGGTTTAATTCTCCTTTGAAAACATCATTTCTTCCCATGAAACAGCGTCAACCCAATCTGCATAAACTCAAAACAGCTGCCTTTACTGTGCATAGTCCAATCCATAACTTGGGTTTTCTGAAACTAATCCGTTTCTTTCCTCATTTGTCCTTCTTCTCACGTGATAAAGTACCCTCTATTCGCTATTCACTAAATCAACAGACCCAGTATATTAGCAATGAATCGACTGAAAATTCCCTCTTTAAAATCAAAATCAACTTTTAACCAGCCACGTGATCCTTAAGGTGTTTCACCTTCAAGAGGGTGAGGCCTAAGCTTTAAGGCATGGGTGAGTCCTTGGGTACATATGTTACATGCTTCATTCCTGCCTTAATAATGCCTATTTACACTGGACATGAACATGGTACTCATTTTGTGTAGTTTATGGTATGTCCCAATTCTTCTTCCATTTTAGCTTAAATTGTTTTGACTTTTACAGATTTATACATGAGCCTTATCTGAATATTAATTGGGAATAGTATAGAACCAATGGGAGTTTGAGGGCCTGGAATGAATTGAAACACTGTCATACATCTAACTTTCAGATGGGAGGAATGACATTATTTTGGTTCAACATAAAAGATAGTTAAATTGATGAGTGTAGGTGTAACTAGTTATCTTCAGAAAAAACTTATACAAGATAGTATAATCATTCCGAAATCTGACTGCATCTGTAATTTTAATTACGGGTGAAGTTGTCTTGACTGTGAGATCTAGTGACAACTTAGAGGTTCTATGTGACTGAGTTGTTACTCACCTAACGGGTTAGAAGACTAACGACACACATTATTTTCAATTTTGTGTTGGTGCATCTAAGATAAATGAATGTCTTGTATGTATGGAAATGTTTTTTACTAGTTTTTTAGATGTTTTTAATTGTTTGCATGCAGTCTTTTATCTGAAAGACCTTAGTTTAGACATTTTCATGTACTTAATTAATTGTTGTGGTTCCACGTTGAATCTTAGATTTATTATGCAATAAAAAATCTTCTTTTTTTTTTAGTTTTTTTCTTGATTTTTTTGCATGGAAAAATTATTCTGAGCTGGTTGCTGCACAACAAATTGCTAACTATGGATTCATGCATAATATGCACTAATGTTTTGGCTTCAGTTGCATGGAGTAATCACTTAATGCTCCTACGACATGTAGATCAAACATACACACTACACCGTCTTTTACTTATCATGGACAGTTGTCATTAGTTATTATGTGTTTAATGTAGCTGTTAATGATTTATATTTTGGACAGGTTCTATACAAGAGCAGATGTGACAACCGGCTCAATGAGATCACAGAGAGAGCATTGGCTGATAAACGTGAGGTATTGTTCAGTTATTCAAATGGCTTATTTGTTTTGAAAAATTTTCATTATATACTACCCTGAAAGAAGAGAAAGTTATCATTATTGTGATCATTGTCTCGATATCCCAACTATCTGTTTTCACTAGCATTGATTCTATTTGTCCACTCTGGTCTGTTTGAAGCATTGTTAGCAATTTCTTCGATATATCTCAGATTGGTCCTTTACAAATACAAGGTTTTGGGAAAAAACATATCTACCCTAATATTTCAAATATATCTAAAATATCTCAGATATACCTGAGACATTGACAAAATATCATGGATATTTCCTATATCTTGGACCCCTTTCAGACCTCATCTATGACCTTTTTTCTCACCCGTGAGCCCCTGGCCCTGGTCCCTTCCTCTTTCCTTTTTTCACTCTAGCGGCAGGCCAGAACAGTCTATTTTTTGCCTCATCTGCCTAGGCATAAGTATGAGAGGCATGAGTGGATATTTATGTACCTACCAGATGGGGGTAATACTGTACCCACTTGGATTCCCTATATGGTGTCAGTCTTTTAGTGGTTTGGCAGCTTTCGAACCTCCACATAACTGCAGCTGTTATTGATATATATTCTAGTATGACTTTTAAGTTTTATTTAGATGTACACCATCATGTTATCCACTTAATCGTTGACTTCATCTTCAAACCTGTTGTTCTCTATTGTTATTGATGACATTTTCTGCTTGATGAACATAATTTATGTTAGTATAAGTGTATTCACATTGTGTTATGATTATTTGAGATTAGTTTAGGGCTTTTAAATATTTATAAATGCATATATTAACAAAATACATGTGAAAACTTCATATTTGGGTTACCTATATATTTTTTCCCAATATCTCCGACATATATCAGATATATCTCCGATATATCCTATCTTTTGGTCACCGTAATGTCTCCTATATGTGAAATTGCAAACCATACTATCATTTCATATTTTCTCACCCTAGTGGGTTTTGAAAACAGTTAGCTAATCACATATGTAAAACACTGCTTTATGTTCATTAATTAACATGTTAAACCTTTATATGTACTCGTTCTAGCCTGTTTAAGAAATCTAGGTCTTCTCATGTCTCGGCATTTAATGTCAGTTGGCATGTGGCCTGGAGAATTGAAACATTACTTAGAAGCTCACAACATTAAATATGCCTAATCTAAAAGATGATGATTCAATAGGTATTTAGGGTGAACCTTAATGAATCCTCTCTTTGTGTGATCCTCTTATGGACTAACCTATTCTCATAAAAAGTTTTATCTATATATTAACTCTCTGTCATTAAGAACTCAAATGTTATGTCTTGCACACTTGCACGTGCATTTCTTTAAGTGCTCATGCTTATGTAGTATATGTATCATTGTCTGTTGCATTTAAGGATATTATGTCGATTAGATGCGGTAGCTCTCGCGGGGTCTCACAAATGTCTTTTTTGTGTGACAAGGTAGATGGATATGAAATATCAAATTAGGGATTCATGGATATTTGTTCCATGCACAGACAATAAGAATAAATTAAATAATGTTTTGAATGAAAACGATCCGATTACAAACTCTAGTTGCAATTATTGTAATAGCTAAAGCTTTTAATATCCTTTTCAAAGCTTCAAAATTTTGAATACAGGCATACGACCTACAAGTAGCTGACATCAGTCTATGAATTGTGAAAAAGAGTTCGACTGAATGCCGCAGCCATTCATTAATTCTCACCTCAATGAAAACCGATAGCCATAATCATATAGAAAAAATAGCTAATAACAACCTTTGATATTTGACCTTTCTTTGAATCTAGTGGGCTAATAAATTTGATTTGGAAAGGGCTAAACACAACTTTTGGTCATTTGCACCTTCAATATCATGTGCCAATAATTTGTACAACAATATATTTTATTATGAGAGAGAACTAGTTTGAATTTGTGGATATACGTAGGTAAGTGTTTTCCTAAATTAATTGGTGTGGTAATGTATAATCCCTCGAGTATGGTTGGAAAGGATTTATGTAAATGATGCCAAAAGAGGGAGAGGGAGACAAATAAGAGAATTTGGATAGAGTTAATAGGAAAGGATATGACTATGCTATCTCTTATGAAAGAGTTGGTATAAAACAGGTTAGAACGGTGGCGTAAGATCCATGTCGCCGATCCCAAATTGCTGGGAAAAGGCGCTACTTGATTATGATTATGAATATGTAGTCCCTTGAGTACTGAGGATTACATTTAGAGAAGGTTGAAAGACGGGAGAATTGAGAGGGAGGGGAGGAGGAGGAGAGTCAAAGGGAAACTTGAACCTGCTCTTTAATTACTGTTCACAAATTGTTCATTGCGATGGGCTGATGTTCTACTTATGGCATTGTGCTGTCTATTACATTTACTGAATTCTAATCTAAGTAGGAATTGATCAATGGCTGAAAACAAAAGCTTACTTTAAGTGATAGAACTAGAAAATATAAATCCTATTCAAACTAGATTTAACCAAACAAGCAAAGTCCTAATCTCAGCAGCATGCGTCAAGACCATAACATCCCATCACACACTGTTTTTGTCTTACCCTCAAAGTGGCCAATTTGGAAACTTTGCATAATCGTCTTCCACTACCCAAGTAGCATCCTCCGTGGCTGATGCAACCACAAAATTAAGGTCTCCTGAACAATGCTTCCCTGATGACAAACTTGTTGCTGTAGAATAGCATGAGGAATAGGGCCTGACTAGTCTGGTGGCAAAGTTGGAGGAAGGGCTAGAGAGGCATCTGACTGGTTGCTCACATACTTCCAGAGTTAGGCAATGTGGAAAACTGGATGTACGATAGGCTACCTTGTCAATCCTCTCAATGATAGGGTATGAGCCATGGAATGAGAAAGCTTCTCATTACCCGATTGATAACCCTAGGCTTGGTGATATGGCTGATGGCAAAGGTAGACCAAATCTCCAATCTGAAATTCCTTGTCCTTGTGGTGTCGATCATAAACTTGCTTTATACAATTTTGGCCAGACGAGATTGTGGTAAAGCTAACTAAGAATCTCATTACAAGTTTACAAAGTGTTGTCTACCTCACTAACAGGAGAGCAGAGTGGAACATAGCGGAGAATGGTAGTAGGAGGTCTGTCGCGGACAACCTAGCTCTGATACCAATGGTGTAGTCCCTTAGAGAACTAACAAATTACAAATTGAGAAAGTTAGAAGAAAGGGGAGAATAAGAGAGAGAAAGGGGAGGATGATCCAATGAAGAGAAGGAGAAGCAAAGGGAACTTTGAGCTCCATTACTAGAATTAACCCAACATGCAAAGTCCTAATCTCATGCGGCAGGACTTTAACATAATGGAACTAAGTTGAGATGAAATTTGCTGTCAGGAATTGGGCCAAATGGAAATTTTTGTTTTGTAGAAATCAGTCTCCATCTGGTTTCATGTATCAATATCCCATTTCATTTCCATGAGTAGAAATCAATCCCCTTCTGGTTTCATGTACATTGACCTTTTTGTTTTTTGTCTGTATTTTTTGTAATTTTTTTCTTTGTACTTGAATTAATTATGCCTCACTTGATAATCAGGTGGAGTTTTTGGGTAAGAAGTATGAGGAGAAGTACAAACAGGTTGCAGAGATAGCATCTAAGTTAACCATTGAAGAGGCTTCATTTCGTGAGATACAGGTATTCAAGCTGGAGTAATAACAGTGTGCTAATTTTTCTCGTGCTGCATTACTTCATTATTTCAAAGGCTTTCTATGATCTTGTTTAAAATCCTCTGCAGTTTTGTAAACCCTAATAAACCAAAATTATTTGCAGGAAAGGAAATTAGAGTTACATAATGCCATCATCAAAATGGAACAAGGTGGTACTGTTGACGGCTTACTTCAGGCAAGTTTGGACTGGAGTAAGACTGTGAGATACAATTACATATATAGATGCACACACATTCATCATCATAATAACATCAATTGTCAATTGTCTGGATGTCTGTCTGGATTTGATTCAATAGTTCATGTATTGTGTGGATTATCTCCTCATTACATCTTCTCATGTTTGTCCCCCCTGATTTCTCATGTTTAACCAACTATTTATTGTTGCATTTTGCTATTAGTGTCAGCAGTCATCCTGTTACATGCTTATATCTTTTATGGTGATTGTACCTACGGTGGACTGCTTCTAAGTCCTAAATATTCCTCATGCACTTGATCCTGAATCAGCCTGTCTGAAATTTTCCGTTATTTTCCATTTCATCATCCATGTTCTTCTATATTGGTTTTATGTTTTTCATTGGCATTTTAGTCTCTAAGTACAATTAGTTGATTATTCTATATCTTTTTGAAATAAAAGTTATCTGCTAAAGTTATAACTCATTTTAAAGAAATCCATTTTCCAGGTTCGTGTAGACCGCATACGGTCGGATCTTGAGGAGCTAGTGAAAGCCCTGAATGAACGTTGCAAGAAACATAGTTTACATACAAAGCCGACTGTTCTGGTTGAGCTGCCATTTGGTACTCCATCCCTCTGACAACTTTCCATTATTTGTACTTAAATATGCGCTGCCTTGGTAATACTGATTGCTTTTTTTTTTTCCTCTTTCTTGTTTAGTTTTCACTAGACAAATTAAGTGATAAGATGTGCTAGGTAACAAGTTGCTAGAAGAATTGACACTCGTTAAATTTGTGTGCCATCTAAGTTCTTAATGTTGATTGTAGAAGAAAATGCGTGTAACTTCATGTTGATTTCTATTTTAAACTGGGTAGCCTGGTTGCAGATGTCTGCAGGAAGTTTAGCTAGTTGGGAAACTAACTAGACTACTTGAGTTAGTTGGTGGATTTTCTCTGCTCATCTGGCCTTCAATGAGAGTGGGGCTGGGCTGTTTTAACAGAACACAGAAAAAGCTAGAAGAAAGGAAAAGGGGAAGTGAGAGAGAGAGGAAGAGAGGAATAGGAGGAATGAGAATAGGGGGGAACGAGTTTATTCGCATATTCTGGGTATTTTGTGCTTTTTTCTCGTCTTGTCTTCTTTGTTGTTTTTGGGTTCCCTCGAGGTGTTTCTTAGGTTTTCTGCATGTTCTCTATGGCAGTTGTTATTTCAGCATAGTGAAGATTTTTCCATGCCCTCCCATGGATGAAGGCTTTCTAGCCAAACTGCATAAATTTGTGTGCTTTAGTTAATTTTACTGTCATTTTTCGCAACGCACAATCCTTGTGTTGATGCATAAATTGCTGTTCAAGAGACTGAATTGTTAGTTATGCTTTTGTCAATGTTTGTGATCTGTAAATCCGCTGTATATTTTATTCCCCTGGAACTCGATTACATAATGTCCTATGCATTTACAAACTAGGTTGGCAGCCTGGAATCCAGGAAGGATCAGCTGATTGGGATGAAGACTGGGACAAATTTGAAGATGAAGGTATAAGGAAACGTTTTTTATTCTTCATTATCTCTTGTATCAAATCGGACTTATTTAGTAATGGTGGTGCAAGTAACAGCACATAATGAGAATTACATGATGTAATGCAACATGTAGACTTGAAATGTAATAAGAGAATTTTTAATAACTTTCTTACTCTTTCACGTTCTTGCATATTAAAGTACTTGCTGACATTTAACTTTGGTTGTATTGACCATTGATGATGAAGTAGAAATATTTAGTATAACTTTTATAAAACATGCAACATATGGACACAGTTTTCTGCTTTGTTGACGTATTATTCTTGCTTGACAGGATTTGTAAATGTGAAAGAGCTCACTGCTGATGTTCCAAACATAACAGCCCCTGAAAGGTCCAAGTCTAACCTTGTCTGGAATGATAAAGCTCCTGATGGTGGTAAGTCTGATATTAGTTCTCGTCCAAGTTCTCCCGTGGGGGAATTAAGGGGAGAGATTGAAAATCTAGAAGAAAAAAGGACACGGGAAAGCCCATCTCATAGCAATCGTAACGGCTTCAATGCTGATGGGGAAGAAGCTAATTTTGCTTCCCCCCGTGATCGAGAGAATCACAGGTACGAGGTTATCCTTTGCTTGTCTTTCATACTTCAATGTGATATTGACTTAATAATCAGAATGGTGCCATAGAATCTTTGTCATGATCCCAGAGTATTGACATTTGATGAGGTTGACAATCTACTACCTTCCAATGGATTTTACTTTCCCCTCATTCTTTCATTTTGTGTTAAATTGTAGACATAATGGCAAATCATTATCTCCTGGTCCCATTAGCATCATGCCATTTCATGGGGCCAATAAAACAAGTGCATCCTCTTGCCTTCTGTTTTCAGTCTCGGACCACCAGTCCACTATCACTTAGTAAAGTCTATAATTTGGGATGCAACAAGGATTTTGGGTATGAAAAAATGCTTATCATATGCAAGTAATGTGAACATGTTTAGTTAACCCGACTGGTTGGCATAACCTATCCTAGTTGATAAGGTGATCCAGGGTGAGGAAAACTAAATTTAGAAATATATCTTAGGAAAATTGGGATTCTGTTGTTCCAGCAGAACAATATTAAACCTCACACAAGAACTCTGCTTTGATAATGAACACGTAATATGATGTTGTGGAAAGAATCACTCTTTGATGGTCTGAGCATCCCATTTGATTTCCTTCCAGATGTTAGGTTCAAAATGAGAATTTTAAATTATTTTCATGGCCGTTTTTTTTTTTTAGGGAAATGAAAAAGTCTCAGTTGTGCACTAGTTAAGAAGGTTCTCCGTTACTTGGGTCAAAGATGACTATAACATGCTTCTGTTAGGCAGCTTTTTTAATGTTTTGAATATGAGCTCGGGTTCATAATCAGAGCAGATTCATTTTTTTTCCATTTGTTGTTAGCGGTGGTTGTAGTTACTAGCTAATTCATGGTAAAACAAAGGGGCCTTCCCTTATTTGAAAATAAGGGGCCCCCGAATTACAGGCCTTAATAAATTAACAAATGTAATCTTCATATTCATGGTAAACTTACAAAAATATTCTTGTCATATATAAATTTGCTAGTACTCATTACTAAATATTCTATGTACCTGCGTATAAGGAGTTTGCTTTGCTCTGTTGGTGTCAAGCATTATTAAATATCATTGTCGGTGCAGTGACCATGGGGCTGCTGGTGCCACTTCCTCGGATGGTTTTGCTGTTGATGAATGGCCAAATTTTGATGCTAATGATGATGCTGATTCTGTATGGGGCTTAAGTTCAAAGGTAAACAATTTAATCTTATAACATGCAGATGCAAAAGGAGATGCGAACCTTATCTTTTTATTCTTGAAACAGGAACCTGATGGCGATGGATTCAAAGAAGGTGCATTCTTTAGTTCCAATGACCTAGGTCTGAATCCAATCAGAACAAAAGAATCTCCACGTGCTGACAATCATTTGCAAATGAAGAGCACTTTCTTTGCTGATTCTGTTCCTGGCACCCCCTTCTTCAACTCCAGCTCTCCTACAAGATTCAGTCAAATGTCTGAAGAGCTCTCCTTTGACAATTTTTCAAGATTTGATTCATTTAATATGCATGATGGTGGTTTGTTTACACCACGAGAAACCCTTGCAAGATTTGACTCAATCCGAAGTTCTAGTGATTTGGGGGGTTTCACATCATTTGATGATTCTGATCCCTTTGGTTCCACGGGTCCATTCAAATCCTTGGAGAGTGAGACTCCTAAATACTCAGACCTGTTTAGTTCTTCTGGGGCATTCAAATCGTTTGATCAGACACCAAAACATTCAGATCCTTTTGGTATGAGTAGCCCTTTTAAATCCGTGGAGGGTGAGACACCAAGACGTACCTCTGATAATTGGAGTGCTTTCTAGCAAATTTTTTTAGTTTAGTGGTGTTTGTCTCCTGCAGTTTTTTTTTCTCTTTATAATATTTTTCCCATGTATAAATTGAGAGCCTTCGTATCTGGTGCGTTTGTTGTACATTTTTTGTTTATTTTGTTGCTTGTTTTTATTTTTTGTTTCCTCTAGAATGATAGTTTAACCCATTTGATGTGCAACTATTGATTATTCTTTATATATAGCATGTATTGATTGTAATTTGAGAGCTGGGATTGCTTGAATATTGAGATGGACTTGGTGAGTTTATGTTTTATACGAAGTTATTGTTGCTAGTGTCTGTGCATCATCTTTGATTTTTTACTACTACTGTATATTAATACCTACATCTATAATTAGAACATAATTTGGGCAAAAAAATACGTTGACTTTGATGATCCATACTGTAAATTTTTTTATACAATTAACTGAAATAGTGAGAACTTCGGTATTAAGTACAAATGCAGAACATAGAGGAAGTTTTGTAGTCCGTTTACAAGCCAATAAAAGTCCACGTTGCAAGTAGGCCGGTACCTAAACATGTCTGGTGTTCGAAGCAAGGTGCTGTCTGATCTTGTTGAGTGTGAGCCTTTTTTTTGTGCCATGTGGAGTGAGTTTTGTTTTCAAAAGATTAGTCTTGTTTGGTGCGTACTAATTTGGTTCAATGCACGCTTACAATAAATAAAATTTTGTGTGGAAGAAGAATGTAACACGGGAAATTTATAATCTGCCCTCTCAAATTGCATTAAACTCAAACGGTGTCTAGATTTGCAAATCCTTAGCCACCTTTGTGAAGGTCAATATTGCATCAACAGCTGATAACAAGCACCTGTGCATGCTGGACGCAGGCCATATGGGGCCCTGCACCATGAAATAGTACACGTGGTTCAGAATGAGCCCAATGCAATATATAAGTATTATCTGGCTCAATCACTTGCTTCTTCTTTTTACACGGTGGGCAACCATAGTGTATTTAAGGACTGCTCATACTTTAAATATGCACAAGCTTTTATACAACTGCCTTTGAAGCAGAGGAGGATGACTACCTCTGATGTAGTGATGGCACACGCAGAAGAGGAGCGATGACAATGTCTAGCCAGAGGAGGAAGGATAAGATAAAATAAAATAAAATAGAGATAAAATATGTATTAAAGAAAGGTTTTTTCCCTTGTATATTATGGTTACAATGCATGCTTCATTT
The DNA here is from genome assembly GCA_035235625.1 of Saururus chinensis. Classification (NCBI taxonomy): domain Eukaryota; kingdom Viridiplantae; phylum Streptophyta; class Magnoliopsida; order Piperales; family Saururaceae; genus Saururus; species Saururus chinensis. The sequence continues at coordinate 36,929,619 of CP141141.1, forward strand.
TGGTAATAAATTAAACTCATATATAATTATAAATACTATACTAACTTAAATGTACTTGTAGTAGATGATTGCGAGTTTAAATCTCATAGATCATAGGTTGGTAAGGATGATGGTATTAAAGGACTTCGCACTAGGAGTATCTTTCAAGACCAATTTGGTGGGGGCCTTATTTGATAGAACTCGTTAAGAGATTTATAATTGTGTCATCCAAACATGTGCATAATATAAAAAAAATGTGAAAAATTATTATTCAGGAGAGTGTTGTATGCAAAGGATTCATAAAAAAAAAAAAATTCATGCAGGATCTTATTTGTTAGAGCTCATCAAAAGCATTCCAATGGTACTGAGAATACATAAATTGGAGTTTAGGAATACAAGATATAAGATTGTAAAGTTATAAACATAACATGAAAAATAAGGTCATATCATGTAGCAACCGGTATCTGGCTAATATGTAACAACCATCTAAATGAATTAAAGTAAAGTACTTTACTAAAATACACTCAAACCACATATTAATTCATATTTGTAGTGAAGGACAATTTGGAAATTTGAGGACAACATAGGAAGTTTGGCAAAAAAAAATCTATCCTCACCACTGGCGCTTTATATAGTAGTATGCTATAATAATATCACCAATTGTGTAAAAGTTGCCCGAACCATATAGTTACATTAGGCAAAAAAGGGGCCACCATTTATGATTGATCGACCTTAAAAGTGGGGTTCCAATCAAACCAACATCCAGTCAGAGAACTTGGTTGGGCTGCCAATTTGATATCAACCAAATTCTTTTGACACCTTAAGATAAAATTAGTCTCCTAATGTAAACCAACTTTAACTTCATAACTATTGTGTGATATATATATATATATATATAGACACACACAAAGGTAAGGTTAGATTACCCTGACTTTCCTCATATCTGGGTGAGTGATTGAGAGCTGTTCGATACCATCTGAATGGCTCTCAATCATTCTCCCCCTTCTCTTTTCTCCCCTATCTTCTCCTCCCCTCATTTTCTCACCTTTGTCCTTCCATTCCCCCATAGAGCTCCCACCTCTAGCCTCCCTCACCTCGTCCCTCTCTCCCGCCTCCCTCGCCCCTCTCCCACGTCGGGCCCCCCTTGCCTTGCCCCTCTCTCCCGCCTCTGGCCTCCCTCGCTTTGCCCCCCTCTCCTGCCTCCGGCCTCCCTCGCCTCTGGACTGCCTCGCCTCCGGCCTCCCTTGCCTCCGGACTGCCACACCTTTCTCTCCCGCCCCATCCTTCCATTCCCCCCAATCTCCCGCCCCCGGCCTCCGTCCATTCCCCCTAACTGTCCCTCATCTCCAGACTCCCTCGCCTCTCTCTTTTCCCCCTTCTGGCCTTCTCTCTCCCTCTCGATATCTTGCCTCTCCTCACTCTCCCACCTCCCCTCAATCTCCCACCTCCCGCCTCCCTCAATCTCCCACATCCCCTCAATCTCCCCCCTACTCTCCCTTGCCTCTCTGTTCGACTCCAACTCTCCACTCTCTCGTTGATCCCAACCCTCCATCGCTAGGTACAACTCTCAAACTTATATTCCCAAATGTTTGTGTGTATAGTGAATATTGATTTTTTTTTGCTCATTACACGCTGAAGCCATTAAATTTTGATTGATTTTCCTGAAAGATATGATTTTTTTAATGATGTAGAAAATGATTGGATTTTTATCAATAGGTGAAATGCATGTTGTATAGCACTGGTGATCTATGTATCAATTAATGATCCACTTCATGAGCCCCCTCATGCCCCCTTTGCTTCCCTTTCATTAGAGGTCCCCTAAGTCACTCCCAAAGTTTCTTTGTGCAGATTTTAGATGGTATGTCTGATTTTGAACCAAGTTTTGGGATCCATATATTTGTCTCTATTCTTTTTTGTGGATTGGTTTTTCTATCTTATTTACATTTTCCAGTTTTGGTTTATACATCCGTTTGATTGTTTTGTTCAAATTGTCATCTATTATGTGCTAAAAGTATGATTAGTATTTAGGTTTTTGAGCTATTTAACGTAAAAGATGTTGGAATAAATGGATTGGGCTTTCCATTCGTATATCCCAAAATAGCTTAGGCAAAGGCTCATGATGTTTATACTCAAGAGAGGGATGCGTATTGCCATATTAGTTTCTACTTGCGAATTTGCTGACCAATAGGTTAGTGGACTTTATTTCCTTGTATTGACGGGAAGCTGAGTGCTTGTTTAAGTTTTATGGCGTGAAAATGATATTTTTGTGTGTTTAATAATGTGAAGCTACAAAGTGAGTCGTTTCTCTTCTCTTCTCTCTCTCTCTCTCTCTCTCTCTCTCAATTTTTAGCTTAAGAAGCAATTTCATATTTTTCTTTCTTCATGAACTACACTAGCGAGGAAGTTCTTTTATCTTTTTTGTTGTTTTAGCAGTAGGTGAGGCTAGATCTATCATGATTTAAGAAATTTTCTTCTTTGTATGGTTTTGGTATTCATAAAATAGGGTTTGGCAGAAACTCATATATGGACCTAATGTTGTGGCTTTTTTTTATTATTGCATGCATGGTGTTTGAAGATTTATATACTACTGTACTTTGTGTACTTTGTGTCCTTACTCCGTGAATGATGTGCACTTGGGTTTTTCTCTTATCTTGGAACAAAAGATTATATTGTTTGAAAATTGTAATGACTTCCCCTTCTCTGAGATTGCCTTATGTTGAGAGCATTATCATATTCAAGTGATGTATTATTTATTTTCTTAAGTGTGTAAATAAAAAATTTGATACCCCTCATCTTTCTTATGGTTGTTTGTTCAATTCTTGAATTTATGCATTGTTTAAGAAGTTTTTTCCTTGTCCTTGAACAGTTGTGTATCTTTCACAATAATTGTTGTAATCTTCCGACTTCTAATAGAAGATGAAAAAGAAACAAAGTAGGTTTTTTTAATCCCAAATGTTACCCAATTCTGCTTCATTTTATAAGAATCCTAAGTACTTACTTGAAATTATTTAAGATAGACTTGTAAATGTCGTTGCAAGACATCAATAATAATGCTGAAATGTTTTAGTTTTATTATAGATGTTTGATTTACCACTAATTTAATTATCTACTTTATTTTAAAAGAATCATAAGTTGAAATGATTATGAATTGAAGTTATATCAAATGCACTCATAAATTTTGAAGTTACAAGACTTTAGCAATAATGATTATCTGCTTCATTATAAAATAATCCTAAGCTAAGATGATTACTTGTAATTATTTAAGCTGCACTCATAAATTTGAAGTTGTAAGACTTTAACAATAATGCTAAAACGTTCTAGCGTTATTGCTAAAAGGTTTTAGCATTATTCTTGAAGGTTGATTCACCAACCTTGTTAATTATCTGATTTATTATAAAAGAATCCAAAGATTAGCAATTACTTGAATTTTATTAGGCTGCACTTATAAATTTGAAGTTGTAAGACGTTAACAATAATGCTAAATCGTTGTGACAGAATGATTCACCAACTTTGATATAATTATTTTTTTGAAAGTATGATTCACCATTTTTGTTTAGTATCTGATTCATTATAAAAGAATCCTAAGCTGAAATGATTACTTGAATTTTTTTAGGTTGCAGTCATAAAATTGAAGTTGTAAGACTTTAGCTTTATTGTTAAAATGTTTTAGCAATATGCTACACTATAAAAGAATCCTAATGACTATTTAAATGTGCGTGGGCTTCATTTTCCCCCCCACTTTTTCTGTTTCCTACTCCTGAAACTTCATTTCTCTTGTTTTAAGTCTTTCTAAGTCCAATTTGAGTCGTGTAAAAGGCATTCTTATCTAAATCAAGCATGTTGAATGTTATGATAGGGTTATTTTTCTGGTTTGAGACCTCTTTGGCCCGAGAAAGTGATATCTAAAATTTTGGAGTCCAATGCATCATCTACTTTCTCGCACAAAAAATGAGGTAGGGGGTTTTAAACTCTAAATCCATGCTCTGCTCATAATATTTAAGACTTTTAAGCTATTTTGTTTGGTCATACTTATTCATTGTATTTTCTGGAAAGAATATGATACTTGTGAGAAATGATTGCAAGCATTGTATTATATTTTGATTTCATGCTCTACCATGGTAGTTCTTTGGCTAAAAAACCTGGAATGCACTATTTACTTGGATACTAGCAAAGAGATATGATACATGTGAGAAATGATTGCATGCATTGCATTATGTTTTGCTTGTATGGTCTACCATGGTAGTTCCTTGACTTAAGAACTAGGAATGTACTATTTTACATGTATACCCGCCGAGAAAAATAATCGGCATGGAAATAAAATTTGAATATTTGTGGATGAGCAATAATAAATAGACCTTCGATAGAAGAGAAAATAAAAAACTGTTTCATTCTTTTTATCCTCAATCAAAATAAGTCATTCTAATTCTTAATTTTATAGGGTTGAATTAACACGTGCGCTAAAAGGTGTGAAGCATCATGAGAAAACTCTTATCCTCCTTAGCTTTTCCGATTGCCCCATGAGCATCGAGGGGAACATCATCCTGTATTATGATTCTTTATTTTTATCGTCATCCAATGAACTGACATGTAGTGGATCTATTTCTAAATTGGATTTCTTTTGAATAATCAGTTTTTTGATAAAATATATTTCAAAAAGAGTACATATTTTTTGGGGGTTTCTGCTTAGCATTATTTTATATTTTAACTCAACTTACTGAGTAGAAATATACTCACCTACCCTCGATCTTGCAAGTGTTGCAGCAAGGACATAGGTAAAAATGTAAGAGATTCATAATAATTTATCTAGTTATTGTAATTGATATTTTGTAATTATTTATGTGACTGATGTTTAAAGGCATGATGCGCCTAAAGATTTATAAACTCTGTATAACTATTGTCTTTATGCACAGTGGTCCTTAGCCTATGTAATTATATAATTTTTTGCTAAAAGTGTAATTTTATTATGTAGTTATGATATATGTTTTTAGCCGTGCAATGACTCCGTTTTATGCTATATTTATCATGTTTGTGAGTATTTTGTGTCTGATTGGCACTTGACGGCCATCACGTTCGGTCATGCATGTGATAATTACGTGTGTTAAACGGAATTATTATGTCATATTAAAACGGCGGCCATCACATTTCTCAACACCTTACATTTCATTAACTTTAGCTTGGAATATACCAACTTTTGAATTTTATTTTATCATCCGATGAAGACGAGAATTTAAGCTCTCTTTATCTCACCTTTCTCCTACAAATTAGACCTCACCATTGTAGACCTCCTCTAGTCTAGAACAAAGACCATACTAAGAAAAATGACAACAAAATAGGACACTTCTATTGAAACTTATCATTTTTTATGTGGCATTTTGCATTTGAACTTTGCATTTAGGAGATAAAAAAAAACAATGATTTTTTAGGGCCAATTGTTTGGCGAGTTCTCACATGTCATCTCACTTGTAATGATCGATCAAAATCCTCCTGATAGTTTGGATACATATTCATTTTCTTATGGCATTGTTGCCCCATATGCATGTACACAATTTTTTACCCTCTTATTAACAGAGTTGGTTGTAGTTTTAGAGAAACAGAGACAACAAGAAATAGCCAAATGTCCAGAACTGTCTTGGCGGAACTGATAAAGGAGGAGCCGAGGAGAACTGGTAAAGCTATTCTCATCCTAGAGGGGAATTGGCCGTTGTGAACGGTATCATAAGGGAACTGTCCTGAAGGGGAACTATTTGGCATGAACTGTAGTTGTTGTCTGGCGGCGCTGTATGACCTGCATGGGAGGGGAGAGGGAATGTCGTAGCTGTGGGGGTTTCTTTTCCAACTAGGGTGATTATATGAGATATTTCGTGGGGGTTGATGGGGCATAGGAGAAAGGAAAAAAAAATTATGATTTTATTCTCTTTCAGGGTATTGAGTGGTTTTCCGGGGTGTAGATAGACGTGTTCAATTTCTTCTCATGGCACAATTCAAATTAATTATTGTAGAACAGAAGGGTGCCTTAAGGGTACACAAATCTTTGAAAGTTAAGTTTTTAGGAAGTTTCAAACTTGTCTAGCTTTAAGTTTCCTTTGCATGGACTTCACGTACCAAAATGAAACATAGGAAATAACGGCAGTGGTAATTTCATCACGAAGTAACACTTAAAAAGTTAAAGCCTAGTTTCATTTCATCATTGAAAGTGACGAAACTAAGTAAACTATTAAAAAACAACAACACATGCACGAGTTGCCATGTTGGCGCCTGTGTAGCATGTCAAAATACCATTTTAATAAATATTTTTTTCTCTCCGATATTTATATATATATATATATATATATATATATATATATATATATATATATCTTAATAATATATTTTTAATAAATTTCCTTTCTAAAATAGTGCCAATGTGGTGGTTGGATATTTCTCTATTGAAGGAGAGGTCCCGGAGTCAAATCCCGACCATGTTGGTGTGTTGGTGTGGCGAGGTGAGTAAGTTGTAATTATAAAAAGAATAGTAATAGTTAGAGCAGAAAGATATAAAATGTATAGTTGGTGTCAACTAACATGGCTGTTCCCTTACAAAAGGTTTGGGCCGCTTGAAGTGAGATAGGGGTGGCACCAAGAGAGATTTTGGCAAAACACGGTGGTTAGCAGTTTCTGCAGTTCTTGGTTACTCTCTGAGATTTGTGTAAGATGTTTGAAGTAACTTGTGATACTCACATGAACTGAGAACAGTATTCTTTGAATGGTTTTTCATGGGCTGTGTCAAAAATTAGATGGGGAGGAGGAAAAGGAGTTTTCATTACAACATACATGAATAGAAAAATCTGGTTTCTTTACAACTAAACTCTGGATCAAGTATTTCTTCGAATGTCACTTGCTCAAAATGTGATTTAAGTGTCGCTTGTTCATGCTCCCCACTTCGGTTCATAAGCAAAGAATTCCATGTATTATGATCAGGAACAACGCCCTTTTCAATCATGTGAACAAGAAGCTCACAGGCCTTAATGTATTCCCCTCTCCTACACAGAACATCAATTAAAGGATTGATACACGAAGCATCAGGCGAACAGCCTCTTTTAGCCATCTCCTCAAGTACCTTGTTAGCAATCTGTATCTGCCCTTTCTGGCAAAATCCACTGATGAGATAACTAAATGTTGATGCGATTGGAAAATAACCCTTAACCACCATCTGATTTATCAGCTCAAATGCTTCACGAACTCTTCTTTCTGTGCACAGTACTTCAATCAAGCAAACACAGACAAGAGCGTTGGGACTAGAACCATTGCTAACTATCTTGTTATAGACTTCTACTGCTTCTGAAATGTTACCTTCCTTGCAGAGAGTTAATGTTTTCAAGCTATCACTGGCCACTACAGGAAAATATTTTCCCATTTCAGATAGAAAGCAGTGTGCTTCTCCTAACTTATTTTCTCGATAAAAACCATAAATGATATCATTATAAGAACTTATCTGGTTTTCAAGATTGCCTTGATTCTCTGCCAGCAATGTCAAAAGATGAAGCCCTTCAGCAGTCCTTCCTCCTCTACACAAACCTCTGATCAAAGTTCCGTAAGTAACAAAATTTGCACCAACTCCACAAGAGTTCATTTCATGAAGAAGATCGAGAGCTGAATCCAAGTTTCCTGAATCGCAGAAGCCAGCAATCAATACATTATATGTATTTACATTAGGAAGGTATCCCTTTCGCTCCATTTCCTTCAACAGTTTTCCCCCAACCTTTGCTTTTCCTAGACTGCAAAACCCTTTTATCAAAGTATTGTAAACCACAACGTCGATGGTGCCACCCTTACTCTCTACTCTCTCCAAGAGTTCGGTAGCTTCCATTCCCCGTCCTTCTGCACAGAGAAGCTCCACTACTTTTGTCACTGCAACAACATCAGGAACAAATCCAAGACTAAAGCACTTCTCCAGCATCACAAGCGCTTGGATCAAATTTCCATCTCTGCAGTATCCATTTATCAAAATATTAAAAGTCACATCATTTGGTTCCACCATTTCACTCATCAAGCTTCTGCCCCTCCCAACCTTTTCATTCCTGCAAAGCGAATGAATTAATGTGTTGTAGATCACCGTGTTTGGCTGCAGCCCATGCAACTTCATCACCGCTAGCAGCTTGAAAGCGTCCCCAATCCGATTAGTTGAGCAAAGACCCTTCATCAAAATTCCAAAAGTGAAATGATCCCCTCCAACTCCACTTCCCATCATCTTCTCCCTGTAAAAATCCCTCGCAAGGTCAATATCTTGGCCAACCAAAACATCAAGCACTGCATTATATAACTTGAGAGACGGCTTCCTTCCAAACCCATGAACCCAATCAAGAACTCCCACCACTTTCCTCCCCTTCCCCGCATGAGCATATCCCCGGATCACGGCAATAAATACATCATCACCTGGCGGCGAACCAACACAAACAGGCATTTCCTCAAGCAGCTTGTGCACAGTTTGGAACTTGCCAAAGGCACATAGCTTCTGGACGAGGGCCTTGTACGTCGACTGAGAGTGGCAGAAACCAGGAAACTGCGAGGCCCATCGGAAGCCCTCGAGGGCCTGGGAGGGGGTTCTCTGCTGAAGGATGAGATGGGCAACCTCCTCTTGGCTCGGAATGGAAGAGTAACGAACAACGAAATTCTGCACCAGTCCTTGAAATTTCAGGACGAATCCGAAACAGGGTCTAGAAGGTATTGAATTGGAGAAGATGAACATCAAATTTGGTCAATGATGGAGTTGCAGGAACCAACACGGGCTGGGGGGTAGGTGGCGGGAAATGAGGATTGAAGCTTTGAAGTGCTTCCTATATATAGTTGTCAGCAAACCGAACCGGGTTCAGTTTCAATCTCAATTTCCGGTTTGGGATGGTGGACCGGGCTGCAGATATAAAAACCCGCCACCAGACCCTTTATAAACCCTCCCTTCCCCGCCGGAAGCTCCTCCTCCTCCGCCACCAGTACCTGGAATGGCGACCGAGCTCCGGGAGAGTCGGGGTGGTAAGGCGAAGAAGAAGCGCAGCAGGGTCCACAGTCTGGAGGAACTGAGGACGCTGGGGAACCAGCTTCTGTCTTCCCGAGTTCACATCAACAATCTCCCCGTCCTCCTTGCGGCTCTCTCCTCGGCCGTCTCCGCCTCCGACGATGGACGGGCTCTAGAATGTCTCCTATCGCTCCAGTCGTTCTTTACCCCTCTCGTCTCTGAGCTCCCTCCATCCTCCAAGCCCGTCGTTGCCCGCGCCGCCCCTGAGGATGCCGAGGCCTTTTACCGCACCTGGCTTCGGGCGCAGTTTGATCAGTTCGTTAAGTCGTTGATTGAGACTTCTGCGGCGTCTGAGTTGGACGAAGCTATAAAGGTCGGAGTTTTATTGTAGTTGGTGATGAATTAAGGGACCTTTTTTCTTTCGGGTAGAATTTGTGGATATTTCTGTTGGTTCTGGGTCGAAAGCATCCATTGAATGCCTATATGTTTTATGTTTTCATCAGCAACAAGTTGTGGTTTTTGTTATTTAATTGTTTTATTAAGATTTTCGTTTTTTTGGCAGAAAATTTTCGTTTCTTTTTAGTTTTGAGTTAGAACTTGATTTTTTTTTAATTGAATGGGAATGTGGACGGAATATAAAGGATTAGGTTATTATCTTTCAACTTTTCTTCTGATTGAATTCTCATTTATTGTTAGTGTTAAGGAAGTCAAAGTGTAAGCATCAGACTTTCTTTTCTCTTTTTCCTCAGAAAATAGAAAAAGTGGGATTACAGAATTGTTGAATTATCCACCTTCCTGTCTATATTGATGTCATCTCTGTTGAATTTCCACTGGCCTTCAACCGAACAAAAATCATGAATCTGCAGAGCGAACTCAGCCATAAATCCATTCTGTCGATTTTTTTATTATATCTACCAGTAAAGTGATATTTTGGGTAAGATGGTGGGTAAATTACCCGTCATTAAATATTACCAATGAAAATATGAAATGTTTCTCATTAAAGCTTGTATGTGTTAAAATGTTAAAGTCTATATAGGGATGAAATTCTGCGTTTTCTTGTTCATGTTTCAGTGTGTATATGATCATATACTATAAGCTTGTTGCCTTATAAGCTAGGAAATCTGGATTACTCTGATAGTTTTGGCTTTTAATGCTTTGAAACTGTGATCAGGACATTGCTCTAGATGCGGTTATGGAGTTTGTGAAGTTAGGAAAAAATGGGAGCTTCCAATTTGCTATTTACCATAAATTGCTTCGCAATGTTGTAAGTTACATTATTTAATACTTGACTGAGCCTCTTGTCCTATTTTTTTGTATCATTGTGTTAGGCAACATTGATTCTTCTGTTAACAAATTTCTACTGATTTTAGGTCTATTCGGCATCCTCAACTGATTTCATTATGGGATTGTTGTCATCTAAGTTTTTCAAGTTTGTGGATATACGGTAAGATCGAATTTTGGTTGTCTATTTGAACAAAACTGTAATTTCTTGGATAGTGGCCTTTCTTTAAATTTTTGTAGCAGGGCAATTTTTTTATTCAGCTGGGACACTGTTCTGCACAAGTTACTTCTTGCTCATTTAAGATTCTTCTGAGCATGTTGGTGTAAGGCTGTGGTTTGTAATAGGCCATAGTTTCAAAATAATACAGGGACATGACCTATAATTTTATTTTGGTATATCCATGGATGTGTGATCTGCTACTATTGGCATGAGAATATTCATAGACAAATTGATTCAAGTGACGTGCGTTAATTTTGTTACGTATAGATATGATACATGGGTGTCAGTTGAAGCGCCGAACCCAAAATTTGTTAGTCAATGTTGCTAATACATGGTACAGGTTTATATAATTTTTTTTTGTCTGATATTATCCCGGTTGATTCTTTTGCAGCTATTATACTTATGTGAGCCTGGAAAAAATTGCTAGAATTGTTGAACCAGGAAATGGTAAACTTTCAAGTTTCTGCTGCAATTCTCATTGGTTCTCAATTAATTATTATAACTTGGCTTTCCCATATTGCGTATACTTATTTGGTCTTATTGATTGATTGATTATTTGTAGTCAACAAAGATGTAGCATTACATGATGGCAGCGATCTTGCATCTGATTCAAGGTCAGTTTGTACCTAAAGTATTCTTCCTCCTCTTTTTTTAATACATCCTCCATCAATCTTAGGAAATTGCAGGGTTTTTTTCTGTAAACAATGATACTTTTCCAGTGCCTTCTTTAGAACATGTATTTTTTCAGTTTAGTTGCTATCTTTGTACCCATATAATTATCATCATGATAACTATCCCATTCAAAGCTTCAAACATGGCCCAAATTTGAGCATTTATTGCTGAGTTGCATTAACCTGCTGAAGGTATATGCTTCATAAAAATTACTTAAAAGTTATGTTACTGTGCTCAAAATGTTTGGTTCTAAAGCTTATTTGGAGCTAGATAATTTGTTGTGGTGTTTACTCCTATTAACTGGTTTACTGTCTTTTTAAGCAGGGAAGATATATTCATTCGCAGGATTCATAGTATTCTAATGGGCATTCCTCCTTTAATAAGCGAAAGTGAAAAACCACTTTATGAGATGTGGAGTAATTTAGGTAAGGTCCTACTTCTAACTTTCAGCATGTATGCGTTAACCATGTTTTTCTAGTTATGTTTTTTATCAACATTTGGTAGCCCATTTTGTTATTAACTAGATAATCATGGGAAAATCAAGTTAACTGTGTTGTTCTCGTTTTATGGCATTCAGGTGTATCAATAACTGGCTTTTATCATTAGATGTGTTTTGTTCTATCTTTTGCTATTGGATTGTACCACCAAGAAAAAAAATTGATCTTGGTTAATGGTCTAAGTTGTAAATTGACTGTTCTTAGCATTCTTCAGCAGTGCCGCTTTTTGAAAATTGATTTGTTGGCTTGTCATTTTGTCTGGTTTTAGTCACTATTTATGCTCATGTTAGGATTCTTAACATGCTTGATTTCTTTATGCTTTTAGGATTGTCAGGCAAGGAAGCTGGTAGTAATGTATCCGCCAATATCTTAGAAGCTTCTCCAGAGAAATCAAATAATATTAACATTGATGTGAGCTTTGTTGACCTAATCTCTGATACTTTTTGTGTAATTGGATTTAAATTATGCATTTCCAATGTAGCACATTTTTTATATCTACCCTAAATTTGATATACTTTGAACTGCCATCAGTGTTGAGGTCTCTGTATTTTGTCTACTGATATCTGGACAGTAAAAGTCATTAACATACTTTGCATGTAGTTCTTTTGACCTTTGAGTATGATGCACTATCTCTGATTGATGAATTTGTTAGATATTTTTCTTATGCAGGATTTTTCTACTGTATCCATCAGCAAGAAGTTGAGGTTCAAGTTCACTAAAGCTTGGTTGTCTTTTCTTAGGTTGCCACTTCCTCTTGAGGTTTACAAGGAGGTACTTGTCAAGGACAGCCATTCTTTTATAAACATGAAAGTTTGTTGCTTAGTCTTCTTTTTACTTGTTTTTGGTAGCTATAAATGCTTTTATAAGCTTCAAGCTTCTCGTAGTCAGAAGTGTGCAATGGCTGCACTTATGGCTATGCTGGTCAGATTGTGCCCTTAATAGTGCCATAAATTTAAAAGATGAAGTTTGAATTCTTGTTTCAATATCTTGCTAAGGCTGTCATGATGTTGCTTATTGGTATGATAGAAGAGCTGCATTTATCTTAATTTTGTATTTTCGTGCAAATATATTCTTGATTGCGTTGCGCGAATCTCTTACCTTTCTTTATCATTGTCAGGTTATTGCTAATCTTCATCAAATTGTTATTCCTCATATGAAAAATCCTGTCATATTGAGGTTCTTTTCCTGTCTCCTTTTTTTTTCAAATTTATGCTTGACTGGGTTTTGGAAAATACTTTTTTTACACCACTTGATTTCATCACTTCCTTGACCACCGTAGATGTGGCTGATTATCTCTCTCCTCTCTCTGATATGTACAGAACATGATTATCAGCCACTCAACAGGTGGTGAATTAAGTGATGGGATCAAGGGTGTAGGTAGCATTATTCCTGACTTGTTGAAAGTTGAAAACAATTGCAGTGATTTTTTGACAAGATCATATGATATTGGAGGTGTCGTCAGCGTAATGGCCCTTAGCAGTCTCTTCATTCTCATGACACAACATGGGCTTGAATATCCTAATTTTTATGATAAGCTTTATGCTTTATTGGTCCCTGCTGTTTTTATGGCGAGATATCGAGCAAAATTTTTTGAGGTAATAGGTATCCTATGACACTTTTTTTATGGCATTCGTCGAACTGGAAAAAAAAAAAGTCTCAGAATTGAAAGTCAGAAAATGTGTTTGAGCCCCTGCCACGGCAGAGGCTTGAACTATTGAAATGGAACTCAGATGCCTGACCTGCTCGCTGCTATGATACATGAGAATTTGGCAATTGTTTTTATGTGCATTTCTAAAGCAATTCATTTGTGTATTATGAAGCTGTTTACCTTTTTTTAAAGAAACTTTTAAAAAATAAACAGACTGCAATTCTTGTATCTGTATAGCTTACTCACAGACATTTGTTCGTTTTGACTCGCAGCTCTTAGATTCATGTTTGAAGTCTCCCCTGCTTCCTGCATATCTAGCGGCTGCCTTTGCCAAGAAATTGAGTAGACTGGCTCTTTCCGTCCCTCCTTCAGGAGCACTGGTAATAATAGCAATTATTCACAATCTCCTGCGGAGACACCCAGCAATTAATTGTTTGGTTCACCGGGTAGGGCCTGCCTCTCCCTCTCCCTCTCCCTGTGTGGGTGCATGGATTTGTGTTTTTAAATGCTGAAAAACTTTGTGTTCTATGCATGTAGGAATCTGTAGTTCCTACAACAAGGGCTGATGAATCTGGGGAGAAGATGCATGGGGGAGATGCGAGCTCAGATGGTCCGAGTAGAAAGATAGGCATTGACCCTTTCAAATCCGAGGAGACTGATCCCATGAAGTCAGATGCAATGAGTAAGTCCTGTTCAAACACGAAATTCTGTACATCTTACTAATCAAATGTAACATTCATAAGGCCCATTTTCCTGTTGTAGGAAGTTCTTTGTGGGAAGTAGACACACTCCGGCATCATTACTGCCCTGCTATTTCCAGGTAACATAGGCTAATTTTGTTCCTTGTATATGGTGAATGATCTCTTATATTCTTTCATACTACTACTGTTAGGTTTGTGCTGTCCCTTGAGACTGATTTGACAGTTCGAGCCAAAACCACAGAAATGGCTGTTAAGGATTTCAGTTCGGGTTCATATGCAACAATATTTAAAAATGAGGTGAGTTTTTTTCTAATTGCAGCTCTCGGATGAGGGTTTTCTCTTTTATTAATAGTGGGAGGAGAGAGAAAGTGACAGAGAAGAAATTCAAAAGTATTTAATTCAATTCAAGCTCGCCAAGATAAAGGTAGGGCTGCCCATCGTGGTGAGCATTACGTGGTTCTAGGTGCAAGCACAACATTACTCTCTATCCTTTTTTGGATGCACTTGCTCTAATCCTGTTAAATAGATACTAGCATCCTCAAATTTTTCAAGAGAAGTAAAAATACATTGTGCAGGCATGGGCCTGAGCCAAGTTGAAGCATTCTCAATTTTTGACCAAAGTATATATGGTTCTAGAGACATTTTTCCCCTACTAGTGTTGCTAAAGCTATCTCCTCTGAATTGCAGATTGGCCGGCGAATCAAACAAGTGCCGCTTGCATTTTATAAAGCAATACCTACTACTCTATTTTCAGAGTCTGATTTCCCTGGTTGGAGTTTTGAAATTCCTCAGAACAATGAAGAGGAAGACCTTAAAGAAAATATCGAGTTAGAGAAGGAAAATGGCGAGACAAATGCAGATGCTGGAGATAGTAATAAATCTTTGAAGAGGCAAAGACTTGAGAGCTGATGAACACGGAGTTCATTAATGTGGTTTCATTTGTCCTTAAAATATATGATCTGGATTGTATTTCCTGTAGTTTTACCTTGTGAAACATTGGAGCTGCGGTGGCATACAAGGTGTCTCATCAAATTTTGTAGCTATGCTAGTTTTCTTCAATTCTTTTGTTCGTGTAATGCCCTGTGATTTTGATTAGCTGTCGAGTTGTGAAACAAAACTGAGCATGCAAATGTCTCCATAAAACGAGCTCTTGTCAGTTGCTATGATACAGTATTAGGTGAACATCTTGAAGCTTTACTTCAACACGAAGTTGCAACTGATTTAGTATACATTTAACCTATTCAATGCCCAAAGGAGACTCCAAAACGCTGGAGGAAAAAGTAATACGTTATACATGAAACAAAAGCTGGAGCACTATGCTCGAAAAGCCTTACCTACATTGTGAAATCACAAAAGTTGACTATTCACGTAAACACTATCTTTGCTAGAATGAAAACTGTAGGTGTTAGGGGTTCAAGAATCAAATTAGGTTACTATTAACATGGGACCAGTTGATGAGAGAAATTCTAGGAGAAGTTTGATGGTGACATTTTATCAAACAGTTAGTTAGGGCTGCATCGAAAACCTGGTTTGTCTGCAGCGAAAACCTGGACCCAAACTAATCCGGATGGAATTGACCCGAGATTTACTTGGGTCGGGTCTTATCTCGGGTCGGGTTGGGTCCAAGAAAAAAATACCCGGGTGAATCTCAGGCCGGGTCTTGCATGTGAAAACCTAATAACCGACCCAAGTTCCTAATTAACTTATAAAATTATATTTAACTTTGATTATATAATTTTTTATAAATAAAATTAATTCAATATAATGTCAAATTAGTTTAAATTATTAGAACCAACCCGACCCAAGATATAATCTCGGTTCCTATTTCGGTTCTCGGGTTTTTCGGGTCTTATTTCGGGTCGAGTTGGGTCCAAAATTTCGGTTCTTATCTCGGGTCAGGTCTTGCAAAACCCAACTTGAGTTGCAGCCCTACAGTTAGTGCCTATTCTATTGGTGACATTTTATCAAACAGTTAGTGCCTATTCTATATAAGACACGAGAGGTATCATTTGAAAATGACGAATGTTATTCTTTTTTGTTCTTTAGTAGGGTTATTTTGGCATGTCTACTTATTTCGATATGAATCAGTCTTTGTTAGTAAGGGTAAAATAGTTTTTTTAGTCTTTCTTCTTGCCGAGTCTATAAAGGGGGGAAAGTTAGTTGCAAGAGAGTTTTTTTAAATTAAAAAATGAAGAAGCTTATTTTTTAGGCTTAGCTCCAATTTTTTCTCATGAATTTGAGTAGTTTTGAGTGTTGTGAGTTTAACACAGTTCTGTAATCTATGTGGAATTAGGGATAACTCATGGATTGGAGTTTTGCAATCCTTTCTCTCTCTAAAATCCAAATCAAAGAGTTCCAGAATTTTGTTTCCAGGTCTGCATTTTCCAGTTCTTTGTTGTGTGCACTGATCCTAGTTTACATTAGATTGGTATCAGAGACCGCTTAGCCACCTTCTACGATGACTAACAACATAGAAGACAACCATCTCCAGTAGCTGTTGGCACAAGTGTTATAGTTTCAGTAGCAAATGTTGCAGTTCCAACAGTAGACTCAAGTTCAATTTTAGCTGATGATAACTCAAGTCTAGCAGCTCACATTGCAGCAGTGACAACATTGACCTCTTCTACAAGTGTATGGGAGGCGAAGGTAAGCTCCAATTCCACCAAATTAGGCCTTTCCGCAATTTTAGGTTCCAATCCAAAATTTCAAGAAGCAACCAATTTGTAAATTCTAGAGCTGTTATGTAAGGGTTTCACTTAGGGGACTCTAGTGATGAAGAAAAAGTTGTTCCACCCCATGGAAACCAGAGATTTGAAGTCCAAAACTAATAGCAATTTCGACCAAAGCTGGGACTGCCTAGTTTCATTGGATCTATGCAGGTTGAAGCTTTCCTAGATTGGGAATATGAAGTAGAGAGCTATTTTGACTACATGGAAGTCCTTGAAGATTTGAAACTTAAGTTGGTGGCATGTAAACTGAAAAGTAGAGTTGCAGCATGGTGGAATCAAGTGTTGACTAGCAGGATGAAACAATGTAAACATCCCATCAATTCCTGGCCTAGAATGAAGAATTTGCTCATAAACATATTTTCTACTTGACTTTGAACAAGTATTATTTAGATAGTTCCAAGAATGCAGACAAGGGAGTAAATCCATTGTAGATTATACTATAGAATTTCATAAATCGGCGACTAGAAATGACATTGCAGGATTTGAGCAAAAGTTGGTATCCATATTTATTTTTGGACTAAAACCTCATATCCATGAAAATGTGTCTTCACATCCTGTGTTCACTTTATTTGATGTCATTCAATTAGAAAATAGAGTGGAATTACATGTAGATAAATTTGGGGGTAAACAATTCAGTTCATGCATAAACACTTTTGGTAGTATATAGTAGGAGAGGTTTAAGCCACAAGTAGACAACACAAATAGTAAAGAAGGGCATACTGAAGCAAGGAAGACCTCAGCCTAAAGGTAATGCAACAACTTCTTCCAAATCAAATCCCTATTCATTTCCAACTTCTTCTACCATATGTTACAAGTATCGAACACCAGGACACATTTCTAGCCAGTGTCCTTTGAGAAAATCTAAGAAATTTTTTGTTGTAGTGGCCAATGAAATTGTAGAAGAGCAAGATAGTTTTGAGTCAGTCTAAGACGATACATATTTCAAACAACAAGAACAATTAATTAAAGGGTTCGCATGGTGATAAATGATGGAAGAAGTATTGAAAATATTGTGTCTAAAGGAGTAGTGGAAAAACTTCACTTGAAGACTAAAAAGCGCCCACAATCATTCTTTAATGGTTGGATTAAATATGTAGGAGAGACTAAAGTGACATAAAGATGTAAAGTGTCATTCTCAATAGGAAAGTCCTATAATGCTGAAATATGGTGTGATGTGGTCCATATGACAACATGTCACATATTGTTGGGGCAGACCTTGGCAATATGTTGTAGACTCCATTCATGAAGGTAGAAAAAATACCTACTCTTTTATTCATCATAGAATCAAAATAGTGTTGTTGCCTAGTGATGGGAAGTTGTCTAAGACAAAAGAAAATGTAAGGACTCTCATTTCTAAACCGGTTTTCGTTTCTTTTTAATTATCGGTTATTTCGTGGTTAACTCATTTTCTTATTAATTCGGTGGTTTCAAAAAAATAAATGGTGTTTCTTATAGTTTTAATCAAATCAACTTTAAAATTATTGGTTTTAAGTGATTTTGGGTCAAATATGAATTTTTGGAATTTTTTTAATTTTTCACTAATTTTTCGAAAATTAGGGTTTGGCGGGACTCCCTGTGGGCCCCACCGTCAAAATTTTGGTTTTTAGACCAAATCAACCTAGACATCAACACAAGCCTTCATAAAAATTTTCATAATTTTTTCAGGTTTAATTAGTGCTCAAATAGCCAAAATACCCCACAATTTACGCATACACACCCCAAACCCTACTTTAAATAGAATGACCTGAGCCATTTCCATTTTGGGAATAGGCTGGGAAAGGGAGGTTAGGCCTAATTCCCCAATAGGCCCAGATTAGAAGAGTTTAAGGTATGTTTACTCTAATTAAGCCTTAAAGCATAGATTTTCTCCTAATCCTTTCTAAATCTATCATTTCCCCTTTGTTTTGATTCATTTTTAAACATCAAAACTACTGATTTGCATCTTTACTTCAAACCCTAGATCTAAAAATCTATTTTTTATGTTTAACAAGCCCTAGATCTAAGTTTTTCATTAAGGTTTTCTATGTTAAATCGGTTTTAATGGAGTTTAATTTAAACTCTATGTCTTTGTAAGGTTTTCAAGAAGGGTGAGTGTCAAATCCAAGCTTAATCAAAGGATAAGGTAATGGATCTTCAAAATTTCAGTCTTCCTATGGTAAAAATCTCGATTTTGTGGTTTATTTGAAGTGGAATTGCTTGACTTAGTGCTTTAATGGCAAGATTAGTAAATGGTAATCTTTTATCCTAATTTCTTAGGGTTTTATCTTGTTATGATGTGGATTAGATTTCTGGAAGGTATGGTAGAATTTTAATGGCATTTGGGTTGTTAGATGGAGATTTTAAGTTTCATTAATGAAGTTTTGGTTTGAAAAATTGAAATGAAGAAGATGACCAAAATTGCTTTGTTGGCGTTAGAACGGCCTTGCAGGGTGTTCGAACGGCAACACTACAATTTTGCCATATTTCTTGTGTAGCCGATCGAACGGCCCTGCAGGGAGTTTGAACGACAATACTACAAGTTTGACATTTTTCCTGTTTAGCCGATCAAATGGCCCTGCAGGGCGTTCGAACGGCTACACTGCAGAATTTGACCATTTTATATATGTTGCTTATTTCGACATATCTACTCAAAAATATTATTTTTATGTTTATGTGGAGTGTCTTGACTCAAGTATGAAGTGAATGATCTTATATATGTTTAGCTTGTGGTTAGGCTTTGACTTGAAATATGATTTTAATGGTTCTTCTCCTATGATTTCCGTTGGAATTCATGATTAAATGTTAATGAGCATGTGTAGTGTGATGGTGAGTTAATTTCAAAGCATGTTAATATACATCGAGTGAGGTGTTTCTACCATGTACATACACACACATGTGGGGTTACTGATTATGATGAGGCTTGATAATATGATTATGAATGATGCATGAGGGGTTGATGAGAACACTTATCATGAATTAGGATTCATGTATGCCTTGCCCACGTATGTACCATGTTGCATGCATTTTGGAAACAGATTTTCAATTGAGGCTTTATTGAGATTAACCAAGTTTGATCGATTGGATGCAATGTGGTGAAATTGCATGCCGGATTAATCGGTCGTGGCTTAATCGAAACTTAATTGGTCCGAAAGGACATGTTTTGATTTGAGTTCCTTTGTGGAACATGTGCACTCCCGGGTTGAGTCTAGTTAAATTTGAGATATATGGGGACGAATTGTGTACTTTCTTGCGGATTGAGATTATTATGAATGTCTTCTGGACCCTGAGAATCCAAAGTGGTACGCTATGTGCACCAGCTACCATGTGTTCCAAGGTTCCCTGTGTGGGAATTCGGGCTCTCCCCCACCGCAGGAGATGCCCCAGGGCGAACACCCTTGATCGAGATTCTCTGTGTGAGAATTGGACTTTACTATGTGTTTTGTCCAGCCATGCAACTTTAGGGATTGACAACCCTGATCTTCTTATATTCTTGTGTAGAATTTGGACCATGACATGCCTTTGTAGCCTTATCTATGTTCTCATCTGTGTGATACTAAATTTTGATTACTCCTTGATGGAGGCATTCTTTATATGATGTTAATGCATGATATGAAATGTATGTTAGAGATACATCTCATGCAGGTTGATATGATGTTGATGCACGATCCGAAATGTATGTTAGAGATACATCTCATGCAGGTTTATATGATGTGGATGACACCATGTGAATTATACACTATGATGCAGGTTTAGGTGATGTGTATGTGTGATCAGAAAATGATACATCTTGTTAATATTTGACCTGATTTGTTATATTACTATGCAGTCGTGTTTCCGATGATTATAGTTATATTAAAAACCATTACTGAGTTTGTTAAACTCACCCTTCTTTCTTGTGTTTTTGCTTTGGGCTGCGTGGCGTGACACGCAGATGGACAGGATCCTCTCTATGAGGAGAGATCGGAGATGACTTGGATGTGATCGTGGAGACTCCTTGTGGCTTGTTTCCTTGTTTTGCTTTTATGATAGAACCTATGTGTGTGGTTCTTATTTTAGTTTATGCTATATTATACATTTGTGTTGCTTAAGACCTATTTTGGAGCCTAGAGTGGGCTATGGTTTAACTTAGCATGTGAGTTTAAGACTTTTGTTTATCTTAGAGTTTAAGTGACTTTTTCATTTCTACTTATTTACTTTTGCACAAAGTGGTGCTTATACTCCGTAATTTTGTTAGATTGCCCGTGATTAGGGCTAAGTCTTCCGCTAAACCATTTTTTCAATTTCCTTTGTTGCCCCCGTGCGCTTAACCGGCCCCTGGACTAGGTTCGGCTCGGGTCGGGCAGTGTCGGGGCATGATAGAAAAGAAGGTCAATTCTACTATCATGTTGGTGCAAAATCTACAACCTGAGATTAATACCACAAAAGGGTTGTATGCCTTGGTAGTTAAGGGAGAAACTTCAACAATGACAATTCCTAAAGAAGAACAATCAAATGTGATCACACAACTGCTGAAACAACACCTTCAGATGCAAGAATCATTGGAGTAGTTCAAAATCATTTTAATGGATAAACCTCTCACATTACCACCTATGAGAGGTATACAACATCAAAAGACTTGATACCTAGTGCAAGTTTGCCAAATTTGCCACATTCTAAAATGAGTCTCATGGAACATAAAGAACTTCAAAGGAAGGTAGAGGATCTATTATAGAGAGGGATGATTCAAGAAAGTTTAAGTCCAAGTGTTGTGCCTACTTTGTTAGTTCCCAAGAAAGATGGCACTTGGAAAATGTGTGCGGATAGCATGGTTATCAACAAAATAATGGTTAAACAGGAAGGCTCTAAGGTGTTTTCCAAAAATTGATTTAAGGTGTGGATATCATTAAATAAAGATAAGGCCAAAGGATGAGTGAAAAACAACTTTTAAGACAAAAGAGGGATTATTTGAATGGCTGGTAATGCCTTTTGGTCTCACATATGCACCCTCTACATTTATGAGGTTCATGACTGAAGTGTTGAAACCAATATTAGGCAAAATAGTAGTTGTGTATTTTGATGACATTCTTATATTATGCAAGAAGGAACAAGACCACTCAACTCATCTTAAGGAGGTTTTCACAATTGAATAGTTTGCTGATCAATTTGAAAAAGTGTTGTTTCTTCACTACTTAACTCATTTTTTGGGGGTTTGTGATCAGTGCTAAAGGAATAAATCAGCTCAACATAGTTTTGAGTTGATTAAAAGAAAATTGAGTGAAGCTTCTATTTTAGCTTTACCAAATTTTGATAAAATGTTTGAGGTTGAATGTGATGCTTCTTGCATTGGAATTGGAGCTATTCTGGACCAAGAAGGAAGCCAATAGCAGTGATAAGTTAAATGAAATAAATAAAAAGTGGTCAACCTACAAGCTAGAGTTATATGATATTGTTCTGTCTTTAAAGCATTGACATCATTACTTGGTGCATAGGAGTTTATTCTTAAGAGAGATCATCAAGCCTTGAAATATCTTCAATGTCAAACAAAGTTAGATAGAATACATGTAAATGGGTCTCGGAACTACCAAAATACACTTTCTTGATTAAACATAAGGTAGGACAGTTGAATAAGGTGGCAGATGCTCTCAGCTACAAGGTATCTCTCTACTTTGCAACTTCAAGTTCTTGGTTTTGAATACATTAGAGACCTTTATGAATAAGATATTGATTTTGGGGGAAAATGGAGAAGTTGTCCATCTTGTCATTGCAATAGTGATGATTTATGTCTTTACCAAGGGTATCCATACAAGAAGAATCTTCTATGCATTCCAAAGGGGTCTCTCAGATTAAAACTTATTTCAAAACTGCATCAAGGAGGTTTAGCTAGACACTTTGGTGTCAACAAAATTGTTAACCTTGTGGCTAAAAGGTTCTATTGGCCCAGCTTAAAAGAAGATGTCAACAAGGTCATCAAACACTATTTTACCTGCCAACAAGCCAAGGGCCAACATCAAAATACTGGACTTTATATGTCATTGCCAGTGCCTAATGTTCCATGGGAAGACCTATCTATGGACTTTATATTAGAACTTCCGAAAACTCAGAGGGGTTGTAACTCAATATTTGTGGTTGTGGATAGATATTCTACAATGACACATTTTTGGCCTGCAAAAGAACATCGAATGCTACTCATATTGCCTTACTTTTTCTTTCAAAACATAGTAAAACATCATGGAGTACCTAAATCAATTACTTCTAATAGGGAGAAGAAGTTCATGAGACATTTTTGGTGCACTCTGTAGAGTAGGTTCAGTACACAAGTAAATTTCAGTACCACAAGTCATCCCCAAATAGATGGGCAAACTGAGGTGGTCAATAGGACTTTGGGTAACATCTTGAAAGCTTGCTAGGTAATAAACCAAAGCAGTGGGATTTATGCCTTGCACAGGTTGATTTTGCATTCAATTCTACTATCAATAGGTTAGCTAGAATGACTCATTTTAAGGTGGTTGATGGACAAAATCCTCATCATCCCTTTGATTACTGCCAACTCCTAAACCAACAACAAACAATGTACAAGCTCATAATATGATTTACAAAATGGCTACACTACATTGGGAGGTTAGTCATAACATTCATAAAGCTAATACAAGGTATAATAATCTGGCTGATAAAAAGAGAAAAAAACATTTGTTGTGGGTGATCTAGTCATGGTGTACTTGAGCAAGGAAAGGCTGCTAGTAGGAAATTACAACAAACTCAAGCCAAAGAAGTTTGGGCCTTTTCGAATTTTGCACAAAGTGAATGACGACGCTTATATTGTGGACTTACCAACCCATTTATCTATCTCAAGAACTTTCAATATAGCAAATTTGTATGACTAATAAGTCATTCTTTTATGTTCTTTAGTAGGGGTATTTTGGTCTGTCTACTTATCTGGCATAAATCAGTCTTTGTTAGCAGGGCTAAAGTATTCTTTTTAGTCATTCTTTCTGCCCAAGTTTATAAACGGGGGAAAGTCAGCTGCAAGAGACAAATTTTTGAAATTCGAAAATGAAGAAGCTTATTTTTTGGGCTTAGCTCCTGTTTTTTGCTCATGGATTTGAGTAATTCTGAGTGTTGTGGATTTAGCACAGTTTTGTAATCTCTATGGAATAAGGGATAACTCATGGATTGGAGTTTTGTAATCATTTGTTTTTCTCAAAAGTTCAAATCAAAGAGTTCCAAATTTATGTTTCCATATCTGTATTTTCCTATTCTGTGTTGTATGCACTGATCCTAGTTACATCACTAGTTTTTCCACCATTATATCACTTTTTTTGTCTTTTTACTTTTTAGGTTTTAGGAGTCCGGATTGCCTGGTTGTTACGGCCATCACCATCCATGTGTCTATATTTTTCAAAAATTGCCTGCGAACGATGTAGGAAACATATTTTGTGCTAAAAATAACACATGCTGGGTGATGGCCGTACGACCAAAGCAATTAGTCTGGTCATACAACCAGGCAATCTGGACTAGGGTTTTAGGTAGTCACCATTTCTTTCTAAAATTTTGACCATTAAAAACATGGAAATCCGAGAGCTTAGATTGGGAAGTCCCGCGTCTACATGGGCCCAAGCTCGGCCACCCTCATCTGCCATTACTTGAAGGAGCAAAAATGTCCTTAAGAGATGTAAAGGAAAAAGGCCCAAATCCATTACACATCTAGCACACTTTTGTAAACCAAAAGGAAATGTATTCAATTGAATATAAGTGAGAAGTAAATATCCCAAAATGCCTTTCCCTCCCTCCCTTCATGCCTTTTCTATCTTTCTCTCTCCCCTCCCGCTCTCTGTTTCTTCTGCCCTCCCCTACTACCACTGTCCTCCTCCTCTCTGACTAGACTCTCTCATCTCCGCCCTCCCCTCCTATCATTGTTCTCCTCCTCTCCCCTAACTCTCTCATCTCCACCCTCCCCTCACCATCGTTGTCCTCCACCTCTTCGCCCTAACTTTCTCAAATGTTGGCCGGCCCTAGAAATGTGACTGAGAGAAGAGGCCCTCATATGTACACCTTCTGGGATGAAAGCAACTCAACCTAGACAGTGATACGAAGAGTTTGCAACATAGAGTTTGCTAGTCAGCTTGAACTTTGCAAATTTACAATGTCATAGAATAAACTCTAAAATCCAAACACCGAAGGGGCCGAGACTTGGAATTTGGAACCTCTATGCATAGTATAGTAGAGATTGTCACAATATACACGTAAACTCTAAAATTCAAACACAAAATTCTATTTGTGGTGATATATAATAGGGCTGCACCAAAAAATAGGAACCGAACTGGGTAAAACCGAACCGAAATTTAGTGGTTCGGTTCCGTTCTATATTTGGTTCCGGTTCGGTTCTAAAGAAAAAAAAACCGAGTGGATTTCGGTTCGGTTCGGTTTTACACACAAAAAAATGAAACCGAAACCGAACCGAACCGAACCGAAATATCTACCCATCTATAAAAACACACACTTTCACTTTCCCAACCCTAATCACATTTCGACCCACCCAAATCTCTCCCATTCCCAGCTGCTGGCAGCGCCGCGGTGGCTCCACTCCCTCCGACCATTCATCTCCCTCATTTTTGGCCGCTATGGAGGAGAAACCCCTACAACCTCTCTATATTTAAAGCTATCGGGCTTTTCCTCTCTGCTTTTCATCGTCCACGCAAAGGTATTGATTTCCACCGCCGCTCTATCCCTCTCTCTTTGTTGCCCTGTCTTTTGATTCTGTGTGGTGCAGTTGTTTGGTACTTTTGTTTTTGGTTTTGGAACTTTTTCTTGACGAGTGGATTTGTTGGTTGATGGATTTGCTAGGAAACAGTATACCACTGTGATGGGTTATGGATGTAAAATATGTTTTTTTGTTAAAATCGATTTGTAACCTTCTCTTGGTTTAGCAAGTGTATTTTTGATGAATTATTGAAAGAGTTGGAAATTGTATTAAGCCTCTTTCTGAATGTGTGTCTTTGGTACTGAGTGATATCTATATGCTATTATTGTAACGTGAAAACTAATAATCTTATGATCCATTGGTTATTATGGCATGTCCAAGATGATGTTATTTACACCATTAAATTTTTTATTTAATGGAGCTTAGTTTTTTGTGTTCGATTATTTTAGATGGTCTTGAATCTAGTAATTGTTTAGACGGTTCTAATGGTTGTCCTCGTTTGGCTACCTGCCTTGTGCTAAAATATGGAAATTCCTTGTTTCATTGTGAAAGGGAAAGTGTGTCTTGGAGCTGTATGTTTCATATTTTGTTGTTTTGTTGTTGCTTATTCATCTACTTCATTATAGCAAGTTAGTAACTCTTCTTTTCTGTAGATTCTTCATAAGAAGACAGTTACAACACCGTGTCTCGCATCCATGAAGAACGAGGATAAGCTGAACTAAGGAAGATTATTTTTTTTGGCATAGGCCTAATGCTAAACATTTTTATGTATATTTGTGTATCAATTTTTTGTACTGTTTTGATCTAATTTTGGTTAATTAAAGTAATTTAATTAAACATTCGGTTTTTATTCGGTTTCGGTTCTTATGTTGGTTCGGTTCGGTTCTTACATTTTGGTTCCAAAATTCGGTTCAGTTCCTCCAGGAACCGCAGGAACCGAACCGAGATGCAACCCTAATATATAATTATGATGGCCTTAAATGTTATGCACTATAATTGGATTCATTGCAAATGCGATGTACTGCAATTAGATTCACTATAAATGTGATGAACTGTAATTGCAATGCATTCTAATAGTGATAGCCTCAATTACGATGCATTGTAATTGAGATGGGCATTGTAATGAATTGGAATGAAAGTATGATGGGGTGTAATATTCAACTATGAAAGTTATCAAATATATGATGGTATATGGTGATTGTAGATTGTGTTGGCCTTAAATGCGATGCACTATAATTGGATTCCTTATAATAGTGATGACCTTAATTGTGATGCATTGTAATAGTAAAGGCTTTAATTGCAATGCACTATAATTGCGATGAATTGTAATTGCTTTGAATTATAATTGCGACAAGATGTAATTGTGTTGCATTGTAATTAAGATGACATTTAACTGTGATGCATTGTAATTACGAAGGGCATTGCGATGGATTGGAATGGAAAAACGATGAGGTGTAATATTTGACTTGGAAAGTCATTGAAAATATGATGATATATGGTAATTGTAGATTGTGATGACCTTAAAGCGATGTACTATAATTTGAATCATTGTAAATACAATGTGTTGTAATAAGATTCATTGTAAATATAATGCATTATAATTGGATTCACTATAATTACAATGCATTGTAATTGTGATGACCTATAATTGTGATGCACTATAAGTGCGTTTTACAATAATTGTGTTATTACTGTAATTGTGTTGCATTGTAATTACAATGAACATTGTCATGGATTAGAATGAAAGTACGATGGAGTGTAATATTCGACTAAGAAAGTCATAAAAAATGTGATGGTGTATGGTGATTGTAGATTGCAATAGCATATGGTGCCTATGTTGCTATGATATATGGCGTCTAACTTCTAATGTTATAGGTCTCTAATATGCAATAGGTGGATTGTGACAATTTATGGTGCCTAAATTACGATGGTATATGACATCTAAATGAAAATGGTATAAGTGTTAAATTGCGACTATAGATTTTACAATAGCATATGATTCCTAAATTGCAATGATATATGGTATCTAAATTGTGAGTGTATGCAATTCTAATATGTGATGATGTATGAATTGCGATGGTATATGGTATTAAAATTGCGATGGAGTATAAAATGTGATGATCAATTGCAATGGTAGGGCAAAAGTGCAAGATAATGTGCACATATCATCACTCATTTGATAGGGCTTTGAGTCAAATTCAATGACACCAAGAACACTTAAATATGACTTTGGGAGTGTTAGATATGATATTGAGAAGTTGCAGCAAAAAAATAGATATAAAGGCATTTTTGGATTTTTTAGACTATGTGACACATGAGATGCCTGTCCTGAATAAGGGCTCAACCAGTCTTGCCTTATTTAGTTTTCCCCAAGACATGATGCTTAATTTGATTAACTCTATTCTCTCTCCTCCTATTATGATATTTTATAAAAAAAATAACACATGATCTATCACAAAATTAGGGTACCAATAAGAATTGCAATGTTATTTACCTCTACATGAATGCCCCTTAGCCTTAACTCTTTCCTCCATGTTGCATGAGGATGGAAAATGACATTCAAATTTGTGGACCCATAAAGTTTGTGCTAGCCCAAGGTGGTGGATCTCCTAAAAGACCCTTGGAAGGTTCCAAAGGAATAATTGATGTGATTCAAATATCGCTCTAATAAAGGTTTATACACTAAACTAACAACAAATTATTGGTTACATCGTGAGACTATACATAATATACTCCTATAATATACTCCTATACTAAAGTCGATGATATGCAAGGATGGAGCCAAGGGGGCTAGGAGGGGGCCATATTCCCCCTAAGCAATGAAACTTTATCATTTTATTATAGGTAGGACTATGTAGCCCATTGTTTTATTCTATTAAGGTGGGCTCCCCTAAGATTTTTTCAAAGCATATTGTCCCCACCTTGACTTCCTTTCATGGCAGCGTATATTAGCACAAGTAAAAATCTTATTCGCACTAGAATTGATAACTCGTCTAAAGTGGAAATACTTGATTTCTCTACAACAATTGACTCAAACTTTGAATCTATATTGAAATTGCACTTTCACCGCTTTATACTCTTCATCCCACATTAATATCTCCATTTGGTTTTCCAAAATGAACTAAAAATTAGTTCATTTTGAAAAATCAAATGGAGCTATTAACTTGGGACAAAGGGACACCTCTAATTAGCAACAACTAGAGGGCATGAATTTCACCCTTGCACATGTTTTTAACACCTCTAATTTTATACACATTATTTAACATTACTAGAAATAATGCTATGTAAATACATATTATATAAGATAAAATAGAATAGCATATGTAATAAACAAAAGTCTCATTCACATGCTATGTTGCAATACACACTTTTTAGGATCATAATAACTATAAAGTATGCACATAAACTTTGTATTGACCCAAATGCACTCGTAGTAGACAACTGTGAGTGTGAATCTCTTAGGCTAAATATTATGTCATTTATCAGTGAAGATAATAGTGTCAAAGGACTTGTGTCATAGAACATACTATTCATATTTAAGACCAGTTTGGCAATGGGTCTCATTTGATGGAGCTCTTCAAGAGTTTTTCAAGGTTGTCAAAAATACATCAATCCAAACATGTATAATATAGACAAAAATGAAATAAATTATTATCGAGAAGTGTGTTGTATATGTGTGGCCTACAAAAAAGTTCTAGAAATATGTAATGCTCGATAATTTTTAACATTTTCTTAAAAATTCACATTTTTTTACAATATAACTACTATAAATCAGGAAAAATGACAAATATGAAACATGTGAAAATAGTTTATATAATTTAAAACATCACACATCAAATTTTCTCATATATATATATATATATATATATATATATATATATATATATTTTTTTTTTTTTTTTTTTTAATCAAGCATCCTACTACTAAACCAAACATTCTTAGGCACTACTCTAAAACAAACATGCAGAATAAATTACCATGATCATGGGCTTTAAATACAAATCTATCCAATGCATCCCTGTGTACAAGTCCCATAAATAGTCGAAAATCTAATCACACAAGTCCAGAAGGATAACATAACCAACGCTCTCCTTACTCAATACATAAGATCCACAATATTACCGACAAGTCGTGGCAAAATAATAAAGACTCACGATGAGTTGGAGTTATACTTGTGCCAATGGAACACGATGCAACAACAAAAGTGAGAGTCCAACTCCATAAGTTCTCCACTAATAACCTGCAAAAGCCTCTTGAACATCAGGGCTAAAAAGATAGAAAATAAGTATTTTCATACTTAGTAGAAAATACTCAATAGGAGAGTTCTAAACAGTAACTCTGTAAGTCCATACATAGAACTCAAACATAAAGCATAAAAACATACAAACACATCAAAGACATAATATATCAATCAAACACATACAGATACCATCTTACCTCTCTTACACTTACAACCTTACTCGTACAATCCTTACACTTATAGTCTTACTCAAAACATTCTTACAGTCTTACTTGTACCATCTTACTCAAATTCTTACTTTTATAGTCTTGCTCAAAAACATATACTTACAATCTTGCTATGAAACTTACTCTTACAGTCATACTCGGAAACTTATACTTACAGTCTTGCTCATCTTGCTCAAAAACATATACTTACAGTCTTGCTATGAGACTTACTCTTACAGTCATACTCGAAAACTTATACTTACAGTCTTGCTCATAATCTTAACTTACTTAAAAGCTTACATACTTGCTCATAGTATCATACACATACTATCGACAACTGAAGCTCATTACAGTTATTAAGCTTCAATGTCAAAATGGAAAGGAATGCCAACGGGGCATCACCTTAACCTTCGTAGAGTAACTAAACGTCATAGACTTTTTCAAAGGCAAGACACACCTATGTTCATGGGCATAAGATCAAACAGGTAAGAGTAGATCCATGATACTACTTATCTGAGCGTGCAAATGCCCATACTCTAGGGGCTATATAGTGGAAACTAAGGGCATAAATCATACAGTACCACTCTTGAGCAGGAATCTTGCAGTGTCACTCTTAGGTAGAATCATACAATGCCGACTAAGGGTAGAGACATGCAATGCTCTCAATAGAGCATCAAGCATATGAGCTTAATACAACACTAAGACAATATCGAAGACATGTCTCTCTCAATAGAGCATCAAACGTCTGAGTTTAATACAACACATAGACACCATCCCGCAAGATAAATACCATGACAAAATATGAAGAATGCTCAGCCAACTTATTACTGGCTAGCTCAAACACAAAACTTAATTCATCGAAACCTTCAAGTCTCAAACACGAAACTTCATCCGTCGAAACCCTCAAGTCTCAAACACGAAACTTAATTCGTCAAAGCCCTCAGATCTCAAACCATCAAGTTGAAATCATCCATGGATAGTACCCAATGGCGGTGATTTCGCATCGACTATGGCCTACATAAGGGGTGAAGGGTATGATATGTGCTCAAGGACATATGAGAGGTGGAGGAGAGCTCTGATGGTCAAATTCAGTCGATGGCATAGCCATCCTATGGTTTGGAGGCTCTAAAGCGACGCCTAAACCCTAAATTGCACGTAGGGCCACATGCATAAGCATGGTAGAGGGCAAGGGGAAGGTTCAGGGTTGAGAAAAGACCTTGATGCCGTCGTTGGGCCAAGGCCTATAGAGGTGAACTCATCTATTGTTGGGCCATGGTAGGCCAGATAGAATCTTGCTAGAGGTCATCCGGTGCAGACGATGTAAAATGGGTAAGAGGGGGTCAACGAGCAGACGTGCCAAGGAGGTGGAACTAGGTGGGAGCTACAAGGATATAGGGAGGAGTAAGGAGGGGGTACTTGCAGCTTTGGCTAGCTCCTCCATGGCCCTAGCAACCGGTCATAGCTGAGTCTGATGGAGGGCTGCGACTAACTACCACAACAACCCTCTGGCGACCCAAAACACATCGAGAACATATAAGAAAAAAAATAGGAGACTGAGGAGGGGTGGCCTGGTTCGAGTAGATAAGGTGGAGTCGGACCAGGGGAGGCCTAACCTCATCGTTACTGAGCCGGGGCAGAGTCCGACCACTACCATCCAGCACCGGCGGTGACAAATCCCAAAACAAAACATGGTTTCTACATGAGTGAAGCATGGAGGAAAGGAAGGTGAGACAGGGTTGGGATAAGCAAGATGGAGCCAGGAGCAGCTGCCTCCTGCTATCACCTGCCCAAGGAGAAGCCGACCAAAGGATGGTTAGTCGTGACTCGCAGTTGGCGGCCACTAATTAATCAAAACAAAGGAGTAAAAAAAAGGGGAGGGTGGAAAGAACAAGGCAAAGGAGAGGAGGGATCGGAGGCAAAACCAGGCAGGGTGAACTAGTCCTTGCAGTCACCAAGCCTATATAGAGCCAACGGTAGTTGGCCGGGCCTTGCTGGACAACAACAACATCAACAAAGTCCAAAACGAAGAGGGAGAGAGGTTGACCAGGAAGAGGTAGAGCCAGGATTGGCTATTGAGTTGGGCTGGGGAGGCAGCCTCTCCATCACTAGGTCGTGCAAGGCTGAAGCTAGCTGGTGGCTCCACCTCTGGCTCAGCCAAATGAGAAAGGGAGGGGGTCCATTATCCAGACGCTTCTAGATCAGGCTTGGGCGAGCATGTTCCTTTAGCCTTTTTTTATCTCATTTTCTCTCTTTCTTTTCTTCCTTTTTCATACCGGAAACCTCCATGGCAGTCTGAGGCCCAATGGCCATAACTAAGTCCCACACTCAACTCTAGGGGTAGGAATATTGTGGTCATAATACGCACCAAAGTGTCACATTTTCTACCAAAAATAATAAGAAAAATAACAGAAAGGTCACAGAAAATTAAGGACGTTACAAAAATATAGTAATGCAGATCTCATTTAATAGAGCTCATCAAAAGCTTTCTAACGACACTAAGAATTCACAAATCTGAGAGTTCGAGAGTACAAGATATAACATTACAAACTTAAAATTAACATAACCTAACATGTCATATCAACCTCTAGTATTACGTTGCATGTAACATATATCTAAAATAATTTTACTAAAATATCCTCAATTCACCTAATAATCCAAACTTGTATCAAATAACACAAGGATATAATTCATTTGTAAAATAAGAATAAAGGGTAAAATAATCAGCAAATAAAAAATTTATATACCCAATTTACTTTATATAATAGTATAATTCTACCCCTTTTTTTGCCTTCCCCTCCCCAATGTCATCCTTTTTTCCCCTCCTTAGTGGCGAGTCTAGCCCAGCAAGGAGGCCGGGCGGATTTCCCCTAGCCTCCCTCCACCCTAGCCCCTAACTTCCTGTAGGCCAAGCCCAGCCATAACTTGCTCCCACCTGTGGCCTACAGTCTACAATAAATTGCTCATATGTTTGGGAGGCATTTTGGATCCGCCCTAAGCCAAATAAGGATTTTCTTATCCTCAAATAGAGATAATCCCCCACCACACACACACATCCCAACCAAAAAATAAAATAATTGAAACCTTTATCTCATAGGAATGCAGCCTTTTGATGTAGATGCCGCTTCTACCCATTCGGATAAGGATGCCTTGCAAAGGAATTTCCAGCTTTGTGACGTTTAATTGAAACGTTAGACAGCCTACCTCCACAAAGATCTCAATTTCCGCTCAGTAATTGCCTCTGCTGACAGAAGTAAATAAGAATGGTTGTCAACAAAGTCTTGCTTAAATAGCTCTTATAATCAATCATTCAATCCCCCTGCTCACAATCTTTTTTATTTTTATCTTTTTCTGGGTAACTCCCTTGCTCAATGATGCATCATTATTGGCAGCCTTGCTTGGTTAAGCTCTGACCCTGAGAGTGCCATCTGACTCGACAATTGAAGAAAGGCATCCACTAGCTGGGGTCCATCTCCTAATCTCCATATTCATTTAGGAGTCAAGACAAGAATCATTGAGGCATTGAACACTATTCTACACCATTTGAAAGTGATTTGAACTAATTAAAGAACATTCCCTTGGGTGGAGAAAGGTGTGTGGTGTTCTTTATAGCCTACCAATGAGGCAACAATTTAGTGCTAGTTAAATCTTCTATTTAATTATTATAATTAAAGTAAATATAATCTTTTAATAAAAAAATTATATGAGTTCGGCTCATGTACATTAATACAACCATATTCATAAGTAATCCACCAGCGAAGGGGACAAAAACCAATCTTCCGATAAATTTTAAATGTCATCGCATCAAAATTCGACACCATGCAACGTCCGGACTCAGATAACCGGGGCTCAATTTTTAAACATGTGCAACACGTTCATACAATAGCGGAAGAGGTGATTATGAGCCATGGCAAGAAAAAAACCCACGCTTCCTTTTCTCCCCTATTGGCCTGGGAGAAAGTTCTCATCCTCATCCGTTATGCCAATAAGAAATGAATAAACCAATGGGTTTGTCTCTGTCAACATCACTATACATCCCCAACATGTGCAAATAGTAACTATCTGTTTGAAGTTGTGTGCGTCCTTGTTTTTGGTAAGGTTATGAAAAAATCGTATTTTTTTTATTGAATCCTATTTCTATACGTCCCATCCATGTGAACACACAGGACATTTTTGGGAACAATTTAGATTGCATGGTCATATTACTTGTGGAGGAGACGGGTCAGTTGAGTCACTCACTCACCCCCTTATCCAACGCAAGCCATAAAATCACGTTCCCACGGCTCCAAGTGGATATTTTCTAATATGCGACCCAAAGTAAAATATTTTTTTCCTTTTTTAAAATAAACAATCCCCCCATGTGATGATATTCCAAATTAAAAAGAGAAAAAAAATGCATAAGGACCCACAACATGAAAAAGAAAAGGTTGTGGGAGCCTTACTAAAAGCATATTCCATATACCCATACCCAACCATGCATATACTACCGCATAGGGGTAAAAGCACTCCCCCATTGGAATTTCTTTTCCTATAAAACTAATTTTACTTGTGTATGTGTGTGTGTTTTTGTTTCAGTTTAGGGTGTTAATTTGCTTTATGCACTAACACCCATCATTAGGCTTCTTAGCTACTCTAAGTCAGTTAAAAAAAGTTACTGTAGCCTTTAATTGAACTAAGAAAAGTAGATTCTTAGTGTCATGTGAGACTTAACTTTCTCTACACAATCAAAGACTCGAGTAGAGTTTTGGTCTAGCGAAAACATAATAGGGATATAAGTGTCAGGACTCGAATTTTTAAAACTCTTTTTAATAACACAAACAGCAAATTGCAAATAATTTTTTTTCTTATATGCAAAATGAACCATTAGATTAAATATCTAAGTTATGATAATTGGGGTTTACAAATACGAATATCAAAATATATAATATTATTACACATTTCCAAAAATTCATAAACAACATGCTATTCATCCAAGTACAAATTTGTCATCAACTTGAAAATAAATAATCAAGTTGGCACTTGCGCCAATGATATAATTACTTACTAGAAGTGCAAAACAAAAATACTCGAGTGACAGGAAGTTTCACGTGTTAAAATTCTACTTCATCATTTTCACACCATTAATGAGTCGGGCCCATAAAAGTAAGCACGTCCTACTCATCAATGGTGTGAAAATGACAAAGTAGAGTTTTGACATATGAAACTTTACATCACAATAGCATTACTCATTACAGAAGCGATGAACTACACCCCATACTCATCGATCATGTTCTTACTAGTCCTTGCTCGAATAACCTGTAACCAACTAAACTAAACAATAACAGAACCTCTCTACCCTTATGAGAAGACTATCAAAAAGATTAATTAATATTTTTAAGATCGGGCAAACATCATCAGATGTTAGTTGCATAAGAACTCATTGGACAACATCTCCAATGCTACTTCCAACAAAATTGGATCTAGACGTAGTTTTGCCTAACAAACTAGCACCATCTCATGAAGTATAACATCTTATATGTAACATTTAAGTATTTTCAACCAACCTACATTTTATGTAAATCTTTTAATTATTCTAATTAACAATCAATATCAAATAATGTCATTAATTATCTCACAAACCTCGTTCAATAATTAATAACCCTGTCTAATCCCTTGGACAGACAAACACATTATATGTCAACTAAAATAACATATGATACAAATCACCCTTCATTGTTCTAACACAACTCTAGGTTAACTAGAATATAACTCTCGATTAAGGTCAATACATTGCAATCACAGTTTAAGAAAATAGGAACATAATTTAAATATATACCATCCAGACATAACTCAACTCTCTAAACAATCCATGAATACTCATTTCCATTTTTGGACATATAATTGCCCTCACAGTAGTTTGACCCAAGTCCCCAGGGCCCTCAAGAGACTGCTAGAATCAAGGACATGGATCCCAACTCTGCTCATTGACTAAGATGGTAAGAAACACGAATCTTCTTTGATGCTCATGCAACTCCACTTTTTGTACGTATTATAGTCTTGTGAAGACCTATGAAAAACTCGTGGCAAAGACCTTTTTGGGCCAATAGCCAAACTGTCATGGTTGTGAAAAAATATACAAGCACCATCCTCAACTCTGGAAGAAATGCTCTCAATGACAATAAACAATGTAACCCAAAGAAGCCTAAGATTTATATGACCCTTAACTCCCAAAATATTCAAAATTTAGACTCGATTTATTTTATTCAATTAAGTATTAGTCCAAATAATTGGGTTCACTTTACACAGTGAATCGACTCAATAAACATCTCATCTAATGAGCTATAACTTAGAAATCATCTCAAACCCTATTAGTCCCCCTGAAACTAGAGTAAACTCCAATAATTGCCATCGCTTCATTAACCAAGGTAAGTTGGGCCATATTCACTCTATGAATCATCTTATATGCCATTGAATGTATTTTAGTCTCTATCTTTATTAGGTGTTCTCCTCCCAATCTAAAGCCAACCACTCTTTCTTAATTAACATTCAATCGAATTGTAGCAACACATTACTAACACATCAACATTAAAACATGCATCAAAGTAAGTAATATGGGCTCACATAGGTCCCAACAAGTAACTCTACCAAGAATCAAGCCCAATAGTGGTATTCGGAGGCCCATTGCACTTATTGGTAGGGCTAGGGCTAAACAATTCAAGTATGAGAATGTAAAAACTCTAACCACCATGCAAGATACGTATATACTACCCTTGCGTTTGATTATTATGTTATAGAAACTAGTACTATGCAGTGTTAAACCTTGAAAATGAGGGTTCTTCCCTTTGATATCCTTCATAGTGTCACACCCCTAATTTCCACATGAATTTTCATAAAATATATATTTTCCCTTCCTTTCAAGAGAAAATAACATAAAACTTTGTAATGCTTCCTTGTCAATTGTAGCAGTAAAACATATGAAATAAATTATTGAAATAGAGAATTAGGGATACGAGGATCATCAACTTTCAAAATCATTTGATGTGATACTAAATACTTTAATAAGAATCTATGTAATTACATTAAAATATTTACAGGATCCACAAGTTCATCATTGTCTATTAATAATATCTAAACCAATGAAAAAAAAATGACACACTTATGTACCTAGTCAAACCTAATTGAAGAATCTCTATAACAACAAAGTAGAACTTTACTATATCTACGATCTTCCCATTACCTTCTAATTTCGACCTAAACACTTCACCATAATGAATGTTAAATATATAATAATACTCAGTGGGATAGCAATCTTAAAGAAGCATAAATATTCGATCAACATACCAAGGAATTTTTGTTAGAAAACCAAATGATTCATCACAATGAAAGAGTGCATACCTTTCATATAAATCATTCTATTCATGAGCAAAACCTTTCCCAAAGGTTCTCTAGACACTATGATCTCATCTAGGAGCTCCACTCTATTAGATATTGGGTCATCACATTACAATCTCAGTTCTCTAAAGTTTGCCCCTCCCTATCCATGTTATGGAGTAAAGGCTCACTAGGGCTCATGGACCTTAGTACTGAGATTCTAACTTTTTATGATCATTGAAACCTTGTGTATTGCATTATGCTGGACTAGTCATCTTCCAATGCTCTAGTCCTGTAATGATCATGAATTTTAGGTACAATCTACTTTTTGAGGTTTGGGTAATTTTAAATTATTTAGAGGTTTTATTCTATAAGATTTCTTAATGATGTGATAGATCTATGAAAACCGAACATAACAAGCCTTAAACCACACAAATTGAACACTGGAGTTAAAAGTTACGGCCTCGGAAAATGTGTCGCATGGGTGGGACCTGCTTAAAAAGTACAAGATAACCTACCCATGTGAGGTCTAGTTTTGTCGGGCTCATCAACACGAGCCCAATAGTACCAAGAATGAGTAAATCGGAGTTCGGGAGAGAAAGTTACACGCGTTTAAAGTTTTTGAGTTTTTTGAAAAAAAAATTTTAACATTTATTTATTGCATCAACGTACTCCAGTAGCCGATGTGTCAAAGCGACACAGCCATAACTTGTTGAACCTAGCGCACTAAGCGCATGCAAGCCAGGGCTCGCATACGATGCACAACATCGTCACACTATGCGTCATGCACCATGCAGGCTGGACCCATGTTACATGCTAGGTGCATGACATGTGGCATGC
Organism: Saururus chinensis; assembly: GCA_035235625.1. NCBI lineage: Eukaryota > Viridiplantae > Streptophyta > Magnoliopsida > Piperales > Saururaceae > Saururus > Saururus chinensis. Next base: position 36,967,624 of record CP141141.1, read on the forward strand.
AAACCACCTCATTTTGCCTATAAATAGGTGTGATGCTTAGGCTTTTCTAGTTTTTTCTATCCCATACTCCTCAAACTGCATTTCTCCCATTCTAAGTTGTTTTAGATTTGATTTGATCTGTTCAAGTGGCGTTCTTAGGTAATTCGATAGTGCTCTACACGATGGAAGGTCCATTCTTCAAGTTAAGGACTTTAGAGAGGAAAAATGGCCCAGAACAAGAGGAAGCTTTGCATGTCACCCATGAGCCTCAAAGAGAGAGAGATAGGCGGCCCGGAGTAAGAAGAAGCTTTGTCCTCCATCGACAAGCCGCAGAGAGAGAGAGAGAGAGAGAGAGAGAGAGAGAGAGAGAGAGAGAGAGAGAGAGAGAGAGAGAGAGAGAGAGAGAGAGAGAGAGAGAGAGATAAAAATGTCCTCGAGAAATGGGAGGTTCTATCCACCACGATCGAGCATGACTGGTGTCATGATGAAGTATTTTTTATTAGAGAGCTTTAAAGCCCGAAAATTGGACATCCAAGTGCATGGAGTCTATCTCGTTGTCTTCGAACTTATGTGGAGAGCGAGGTAAGGGTTTTTATCTTTTCTTAAGGCATGAATGTTACTTTGGTTATATTTTGAACTTAATATATGTATGACTTTAGCATGCTAAGCGTTATTTAGTTTCAAACTATGATTTATGATTTTTGCACATATTCAATTTGCCAAATGATTATCTATTGGATTAGGAAATAAATTATATACTATATGTTTTATGATTCTATCATCTCTTTGATTTTTATGATTTCCTTGTATATTCATTTTATATAATGGTTTATCCTTAGATTTTGATTATGAATTATACATGTTGAAGCGTGTGAGATAGAGAAAATCTAGTTTCACCAATATTTTAATTAGGGATGACTAAAGTGTATTTGAGCAGCAAATTTAGAGGATTATTCCTTGTATAAGGATGACTCTTAAGATTATTTTTAAAAATACATACATACATGGTGATCGAGCTACTTAATGGGATAAAGAGAGGGTAACTATCTCATTAGAATGAGCAGCCAACCCTATTTTTGTAATCGTTAATAGTGATACTCTCATGACTTGTAGAGGCAAGACTACAATTTTTGAAAGGATAAACATTAGAATTGAATGTTTTAAAAGAAAAATTGTCATTTATGAGTCTGGGAACTCAAGATTAATTTATTTATCTGGAGCTATTGTTGGGTGCCCCAATAGAGCTCTGTAGATTAGATGAGGGCACAATTAAAATTCAATTTGGAATGGATGCACGATACCTATGTTAGCCTGGTGAGCCCCTAATAAAGGACAAGACCCCTTAAGAAGGTTATATGAGCTAAAGTAAAGAGTATCATATAAAGACTCTCTACTCTCTTGATTCTAACGTATTATGAGCATAAATGTTTCTTTTCTTCACAAGCACGAGGTGTTTTGCAATGATTTATGGAGGAGTAAGGGGAAACTACTTTGTACCCACAGTAAAATCCTTAGGAGTAAGGTGTCTAGGACACTTGTAGTAAGACATAAAGCATATATAAACTCTAAGAGCATCTTCGATGCATAGGAAGAAGTTCCAGGGGTGACCAATAATATGATATGCTTCATATCGCATATACGATAACACGATATTTGTCATATAGTGCTAACGATAACACGATATGTGTTCTTTGAGCTAGCGACCTATCACTACAAAAAATAATACTATTAGAGACGCTTTTAAGCATCGCTAATAGTACTCAAAGCGTCGCTAAATGTGCCGATAAAAAATCAGTCGCTATTGCTCATTAGCGACGCTTATGACAAAGTGTCGCTAATAGTTAATTATTAGCGATGCATAATTATATGTAGCAAATATAAAAAAAATAGAAAAATTAAAAGTTCTTATTAGCGACGCTTGTATATGCATCACTAATAATTAAAAAACTTATTAGTGGCACTTATATAAACATCGTTAATAAGAAAAATTGAAAAAATAATAAGAAATTAGTATATAGTGACGCTTCCAGAAAGTGTCACTAATTAGAAAAATGAAAAAGTTTATATGAGACTGGGCTCACACGCGTCTACGTGAGCCCGAGCTCATTAGGCATTAGATTTACATTTAATAGCCCATAATACTAAAGGGTTTAAATGCCCTTGAGTATTATGAGTCATATGTAAATCCGATTGCCCATAGAGCTGGTGCGTGAGCCCGAGCTCATATAAACGGGACTCTTAAAAAATATATTTCAAAAAATATATTTTATATTAGTGGCGCTTTATTAAGCATCGCTCATATGTAAAATAAAAAAGTCTTTAGCGATGCTTTCTAAAAGTGTCGCTAATATGTATAAAAAATATAAATCTTTAGCAATGTTTTTTAAAAGTATTGCTAATAAATTTAAAAATTAAAAAAATATAACCCAACGGTTGTCGGATGACTTTAGGGGTGCCAAGCTTTTTCCTAACAATTTCCTCGAAGGCTAAAGTTTAGAACATGCCTCTTCTCCAAAAATCAACTTACGACAAATATCATTCTACCCAAAACCAATTGTATAACCCAGCGTGCCCTTCATTTTCTTCCTTTCAACTGGTATTTTTATAAATACTGCGTCACTGCTGCAAATACATTGTTGATGTGATGAAAAATCGGGCCACCAGCGTCCAGCGATACTTGAAAATCGATCAACTCAATCACTGTCATGCCGTTCCTCCTCTACTCAGAGTCGTCGTAGTAGCCTAAGGCAGCATGCCAGCGTTCATGTTCATTTAATCCTACGTGCATTTCCTCCATGATGAATGCAAGGCATCACTGCACCAGCCCCACTCTCAACCTTTTTCCTTCCTTCCAAGTTGGCAGTAAATTGGCACCCAAGAGGTAGACATAATACAAACAAAAACAGAGCAAAGCAAACCATATACCAACTTCCTTCTGGCTGCCTCCTCAGTTTTTTTTTTTTTGTTCTTGTACTTCTTCGTACACTCGAATGAGAAATGAGACTGAAATCCGCGAGGTGACAGAGCTGCTTCCCATGTGAACTGTTCACTGTTCAGGTATTTCTTTAAAATGGCTTTCTTTTGCTTATTTTTACTTTCTCACCTTTATTCCTCTTTAGTGTGATTTCTTATTCTTCCAGACTGTACTTTTCTACTGTAGAAATATGATGTCAGCCGTCATTCCCACGCAAGTGGGGAAAGGTTGTTCGTTTGGTCTCTACCCTTGTCGAGATTTCCTCTTTCTGCTTTGATGGGTATTTCTTCTCTCCTTCCTCTTATTCCCATAGCGATTTCTGGCATTCCTACCCTGATGTTGTTCATACCTCGATTTGGGTCTCAGGTGTTGTATATTTGTGTGTGTAGATATTGGTTTTCCTGCAATCTTTTATATGAAAATTAAACAGTTTGAATTAGCTTTTCCAGTTTTGCTGGTAGTGATTTCATGGACAGTTATTGTTTGTTATGTGTGTGTTATCATTGGGACTGATTTCTGTTTTCCTAATACTTAGCTTTTTCTGTATAAATTTTAATTTTTTTTGCTTGTACACGATTTTCCTGTGAGTTCTCCTCCAACTTATTTATGATAGAGATGTGGGTTCTCCTTCATTTTAGTGAACTAGCAGTGTGATGAAACTTATGCCTGGATTGGACACTTCATTGTCATGATGAAGCTTGCTTGGGCTATTGGGTTATTGGTACTCTGTCTCGGTGTTTTCACTAATGGGGCAACTACGAGGGCTCCTTCTAGGCCGACTACTGTCCACATTGGAGCTATCTTCACTTTCGAATCAACAATTGGGAGAGCTGCGAACTTAGCCATTGATGCAGCAGTTGATGATGTGAATGCCAATCCGAATGTTCTTAAAGGCACTCAGCTAAATGTTACTAAACGGGACACCAATTGCAGCGGGTTCCTTGGCATTGTTAAAGGTCAGTGCTCACTTGTTGCCATTTATTTTTGTTAGTAATCCTGTATGCTTTTCTATTGGGAAATAGTCACAGTCATCTCAAATAGCTGATCTTTGTGGTATCCTGAACTGATAGCAGCTTTCCAATTTATGGAGACCGATATGGTGGCAATAATTGGACCACAATCCTCTGTAGATGCGCATGTGATCTCTCACGTAGCAAATGAACTTCGAGTCCCCCTCTTATCATTTTCAGCAACCGATGCCACCTTGTCTTCCCTTCAATACCCATTTTTTGTTAGGACTACTCAAAGCGACTTATTTCAGATGACTGCAGTTGCTGAGATAGTTGATTACTACCGCTGGAAGCAAGTGATTGCAATCTTCGTTGATGATGATTATGGGAGAAATGGTGTGACTGCATTAGGTGATAAACTAGCAGAGAGAAGGTGTAAGATCACTTATAAAGCTGGAATTCCTCCAGGCCCTGGTGTCAATAGGAGGGAAATTGAAGATTTGTTAATTAAGGTATTACAAATGGAGCCTCGAATTATTGTCTTACATACAAATCCTGATTCAGGGCTATTGGTTTTATCTGAAGCAAAGCGTCTTGGAATGTTGAATAACGGCAATGTATGGATAGCCACAGATTGGTTATCATTATTTTTAGATTCATCTGGCACACTCCAAGATGAGTTGATGGACACAATGCAGGGAATTCTTGTTTTGCGCCAACATACAGCAGATTCTGCAAGCAAAAAAGCTTTTATCTCGAGGTGGCGTAAGCTAACACAGAGGGAGGGGGACAAATCTTTTGGGTTGAATGCTTATGGGCTGTATGCTTATGATACCGTGTGGACACTCGCTTATGCAATTGAAAGATACTTCAATGAGGGTGGAAGGACGACATTTTCTAATGATTCCAGGTTGAATGATGCTGATGGTGGTACCTTGCACCTTGAAGCTATGAGCATCTTTGATGGAGGAAACCACTTATTGAGGAATATTAAGCAGATTAATTTCAGTGGTTTAACGGGCCAGGTTCGTTTTGATTCAGATGGGAATCTTGTTCGTCCCTCATATGATATCATTAACGTAATTGGTACAGGACATAGGAATATTGGTTACTGGTCTAATTATTCAGGTTTGTCTATTGATTCTCCTGAAACACTATACCTCAGACCCCCTAACCGTTCAAGCACTAACCAGCGTCTTCTGCCTGTCATTTGGCCTGGAGGAACTACAACTATACCTCGTGGTTGGATGCCCAGTAATGTTAAGAATATGAGGATTGGATATCCGAGAAGATTTAGCTTTAAAAATTTTGTTTATCAAGTAGAAGGTAGTGATACAGTGAAAGGCTTCTGTATAGATGTTTTCACAGCTGCTGTAAAGTTGCTGCCCTATGACGTACCTTACCAGCTCGTCCCAATTGGAGATGGAAAAAAGAACCCAACATACGCAGAGCTGACAAACTTAGTGGCTGCTAATGTGAGTTTTTCTTTTCTTTTCATTATGTGGACGCTTTCTTCCTAACTAAAGAAATAGTTTTGTACTTGAGAATACTAGTTTTGACGTTCCTAGATCATGCGGTCTTTGTAGGAGTTGGACGGGGCTGTGGGTGACATTGCAATTGTGACGAATAGAACCAGGATTGTGGATTTCACTCAGCCATTTATTGAGTCTGGACTTGTTATTGTGGCACCCATCAAGAAGTTAAACTCAAACCAGTGGTCCTTCCTGCAGCCATTTACATATGAAATGTGGTGTGTCACAGGGGCATTTTTCCTCGTGGTTGGAGCAGTTGTTTGGATTCTGGAGCACAGGTTTAATGACGAGTTCCGTGGGCCACCGACAAAGCAAATTGTCACTGTGCTGTGGTAAGAGCTTAAAAAGAACTTATTAATCCATAATTCTTACATTTCATAAGAAATTGGCTTTTTTAGTTACTGAGATACTAAAATGAATTTTAAAAAAGAATATGTATCTTCTGAGGTTCATATACGGTATGTGTTTTTTTTTCAGGCAAGATTAGAAACAGCTAAATGAAATTTCAGACATACTTCAGTGTCAAAGTTGGAATTTAATGGTTAATACCGCACAATTTTAAGTTCATATGTATAGAAAAGAGTGGATGAAAGAATAAGAAAAAGGATAGGTCAAGTTGCAGATATCTATAGTCTCAATATAATATGAAATTTTGCAGTATATATTACGAGATCTTCCTTTGAGATAGTGTGAACACGAGAAAACTGGGAAATGTTAACAATGACTTCTAAGTTATATCTTGTGGAACTAACTTCCCACTTGGTACTATTTACCAGCAATCCAACAGTGTAAGTACTGAAGTTGAAAATTTATATTAGTCTGTGTAGGTGTTTATGATATTTTTTCTTGCAAGGAATCCGTCCTTTCTTCCTCTTTGGATTCATCTACTTCATTTGTGTTGTTTGCAGGTTCAGTTTCTCTACCGCCTTCTTTGCTCACAGTAAGTTAAGCATGCAACTTATTGTTCGTCTTTTTCTATATGGAATAGGATTGGCTGCTTAATATATGGTCCCTAACACTGGAGGGACTAAGGCCCAACTGTCTGCAATTAAGCATGAGTTATTATTGAAAAGAAGTGTGTAGAAATAAATGGTTGCTCGCATAAATCCGTGAGACATTTTGGTCTTCTGGGAGTTCTTTATTAAGTCGAGTCTGAATTTAGAAATTATCTTGTTATGTTCTGTTTTTCCAGGAGAAAGCACAGTAAGCGCCCTTGGTCGCATGGTGCTGCTCATATGGTTATTTGTGGTCTTGATAATTCAATCTAGCTACACAGCGAGCCTGACCTCAATCCTCACAGTTCAGCAACTCTCTTCTCCTATAAAAGGGATTGATAGCTTGAAAACAAGCGATGATCCAATTGGGTTTCAAGTGGGTTCCTTTGCTGAAAGCTATCTGATTGAGGAAATTGGCATCGCCAAGTCTAGATTAGTTTCTCTTGGATCACCAGAAAAATATGCCGATGCTCTTGCACGTGGACCTGAAAATGGAGGTGTTGCAGCAATAGTAGATGAGCTTCCATACATTCAGCTCTTTCTTTCAACCAATTGCAAGTTCACGATCGTCGGTCAAGAGTTCACCAAAAGTGGTTGGGGATTTGTAAGTATCGATTGTAGAAGCTAACACTAATAGACTTTTCTTGTCCTCTTAGTCTCTATAACTGAAATGTGTAGTAGATCTTTGAACACTATTGATTTGCCACCTTTGGGTCAAGTTTCCCTTGTTAATCTGGATGATTGCTTGGCATATTTCTTTAATTTCTCTCTTTCCTCTTACTGGTTTTTTCTTTCTCTTCAGGCATTTCCTCGAGACTCACCCTTATCAGTGGACTTGTCAACCGCTATTCTGCAACTATCAGAAAATGGAGACCTCCAGAGGATTCATGAAACATGGTTAAAAACGGATGCTTGCCCTTCACTGAGTCAGGAGGTTGATTCTAACCGGCTCAACCTCACAAGCTTTTGGGGCCTCTTTCTTATATGTGGGATAGCCTGCTTTGTGGCTCTCTTCATCTACTTCTTGCTTACAATTCGCCAATTCACTCGCCACCACCGGGAAGAAGCTGAACCGTCGAGCCATGGTGGTAGCACGTCCAGTCGTATTCAATCTTTTCTAAGTTTTGCCGATGATAAACAGCAAGAAAAGAGCAGCAGGTCCAAACGAAGAACCAGGGATGAATCAGTCAATGGAAGTACTGAAACCGCGCCTGCTTAGTGTTTAGAAGCTCTGAGGCCATTGCATCTTGCAGGTCAGCTGATTCACTAGATTCAAACATGCTTTTTTTAGCCAATATAGGAAACCATGTTCAGTCTCCAACTAACTAGGAAAGGTCTACAACAAAGTATATCTACAGAGATAGACATTTATAAAGACAGACACAAAAAGGTTGTTTTGATTGGTGATATTTTCCAAAAAGGCATCAGACCCATTTTTTTTGGTCAATGTCAAAGGCGGCGATGAACAAAGTGGCCCATCAATCACTTCACCATATGTAAGAAAATGAGTACAGTTAGATTTTTTGTTTTTTTTCCCCGAAAGGATGACACCCTTTACATTCGATCTTTCACTGAACTTGGACTACAACACCTGAAATAACCCTAGTTTTTCTATATTCCTAAATTCACCGCCATCACAAGATCAAAATACTTGTAAATTTCTCATTCCGGTCCATCCATAATTACTGCTGGGGATAGTGGCAATTTCCATAACCTGAAATCAAAGGAAATGACAAACAAATACCTTCAATATATTACATAATCATGCAGTTTTTTTATAAAAAAATAAGAAAAAAGTTAATATAAGCATGGGTTAACGTGCAACTGTGTGAGTCAGGGCATCGCAACTATAGGATCGAGGTCTTATGGTGCGTGTTACTCAAAAGTTGCCTTCTCCATGAGTAACATGCAGACAGCCCGATGCCCCAACTCAGGCACTCATTCTAATGGGGCGGTAGATATCTAACGAAGAGTCAAAGATAAGAACGAAAACTTACTGGGGTCGCTGAATGTAACCAACCCAGTGCCCTTGAAGTCACAGTTCCAGTAGTTCCTCCCATGCATCTGGTAGTAAGCATTCATGGCGTAGGAAGCACGGGCATACAGCTTGTTTGGCTCAAAGCAGCCCCCCTTCTGGCCCAACTCCTCGCAGTCCACCCCACCGGGCCCACAGCAGAAGTCCAACACCTTTTGCAGCACCTTCTCGTCTGCATGGGGCTTGGCCACGCACCACACCGAAGCCACCCTCGGCCCTCCACCACCCCCTCCTCCGCCGGCCATCTCTCCAAACCCCCCAGAGCCGCTGCCGGCACTGCAGAACTTGCAGCTGAGATCGACGTCATAAACCTTAGACCCGTCGCCGTTGAAGATGCCGAAGTTCCTCTCGGTGGCCCCCCCGTCCTTCTTGTTCTCGTTGAACAATGCAAAGACAAACACCTCCACCTTGCCACTGGGATCCATAGGCGTGCCAATGCCGGCATCGCTGCGCACTATCAGCCGCGTATTGTACGCCTTCGCATTCTCCGGTGTGGCGGCCATGTCACCGGGGTCACCCTTGGACGGCCACCCTGACTCAGAGATGGTGATGGGCACCATCCGGTTGGCGACGACACCGAGCGCCCGGATCGCCGACCGGACGGCGTCAATCTGGGCGTCCAGCATGTTGCTATACATGTATCCCTTGGGGTCCTGGACCCCGGTGGCATTGCCCATCAGTGCATACTCCAATTCGATCCTAGCCCAGGTCAATGAAACAGTTTCTCATCAATCAATGATTATTCTTTGGTAAAATGAAACACCTAATTTGGTGGGATTATGTAAATTATAGTGATTATTATTAGGTAAAATAAAATTACAGTCACGTAGTTTTCCTTTGTTTTTGTATTTTTGTATACCAGCAAAAACATCTACTTGAAGAGATTACGCATATGAGGACTGAGAATCATATTTATGTTCATGATACAAAGATATAACTAATAGCATCATTGATTTCACTTCTGATATAAACACTTTGATGATCTCAAATTAGAGACAAATTATATTTCAAACTGATCATTATAGTTCATTAATTGAAATTGTTCTTAAGTAAGACCACCTTGTGGGGTTGTCCCGGTAGGCGAAGTAAGGGTAGGCGTTCACCATGAATGGCGCGCCGGTGTCGGCGAGGAAGACAACGAGCTCCTGCATTGCAAAGACCAGCTCCGGGAGGAACGCAGCGGAGGACGGAGGGAAGGACGAGGCCAGGACGGCCATGCTGTGAGGGGTGGACACCCTGATCTTGCGCTGGAGCCCCCGCGCGGCCAGCACAGCATAGACGTTGCGCATGGCACGTACCAGCTCCGCGGGCTCGCGGCCAGAGGAGGTGAAGAACTCGTTCCCGACAGCGACGCCGGAAATGGAGGTGGCGGGGAGGAAGGGGGAAACGCTGGAGGTGAACCAGAGGTCGGCGGTGGATGGGGAAGCAGCGATGGAGGGGACGAGGCGGTTCTCAATGGAGACGACGAGGGAGATTCCAGTTCCTGAGAAGGCATCCAGGACGGTGGGGTCTGTGTCGTAGATCTTGACGGCGTCGATGAGGGTGGACTGCAGCATCTGCGCCACCTTCTTGGGCGGCGGCAGGTTGTTCCCAAGAGTCCCGTAGTTGATGCCGACGCCGGTAGCGACTGTGGATGAGGCCAGAAGGAGGAGGAGGAGAAAAAGGGCCATTGTATCCGGTGGCGGTGGTGGCGCCGCCGTATTCTTATCCGGCATGGTGAACTTGCTTCAGCTAGCTTGGCTTGAAGTGAGTGAAGTAGAGGGACAGCCGGGGGCCAGGATGAAAAGAGAGGGGTATATGTAAGGATGTGTGTCTACAAATGTTACTGTTTTTCAATTTAATTACGATTCTACTAACTTAGAAATTTGTAAATGTAGTAATATGAAAGGGTATTTAGGTCAACTCATGCGTCAGGGTATCTTATACGGCTGGGGTCACACTGGTTCAGTTATGTACTGGCGGATGCATTTGCTATGACCGTTGACCAGACACGAAATGACGAAATTACCCACCACAACGAGGGATTTTTCAGATTTATGAAATTACCATAATAATTCTCAGGTACCATTCTACGTAGGGGTGTTTTGGTAATTCAAAGAAATTTTGAATGGGTCAGGCGCTGGAGAAGTGCCTGATCGTCAATGTGCTCCGAGAGAAATCCCGACATAATCATTGTGGTAATTTGGGAATTGTTTCTCGAAGAAGGGGGTGAAATCCGGAAAAAAGTAAAAACTTGATCAACAAAATCGCACTCCTCGCACGTGTGAAAGCTACGGGTAACAAAACTGCCCAAAGTGTAATTCTATATACGGGTCTAGGCTATTTAAATCTAAAAATTAAAATAAATTACTCCCTCCTTCTTTATATTAATAATAGCTCTATATTACTTTAAGCCATTAGATCGTCTCATGTGCTTCTCATAATTACAACACATCTCATGTGTATTCCTCATGTGGATCCTGACCACTTCCCCCACACCTGTCGCTTCCTCATAGAAATAGATCATGTCTGCCCCGTCGCAACACTGGCTTCCTCCCCACCTGCAGCCGCTTCGGTGTCTTCCCCTCCCGCTCCAGTCCCTATGAGCTCCCCGCCCACTCCTGTCCCCATGAGATCTCTGCCACTAGCATTGTCTGTCCCAATCGCCTTGGACATCACGGAGAGAAGGATCGGTCCGCCCTCCGCTTCTACTGATGAGATAAGGGGTGAATCAGGGCCGCCAAGGTCCTCTTCACCCAATTTTCCTCAACGGTCCCGATTCGAACGAGGGAGTTAGTCATGGCCAAACAGCGGGCATCAGAGATTTCCTTCATATAGGTCAAGACCATAGAGGAAATTTCCTCGGGGGACAAGTGCTTCTCCTCGTCCTTGTATCGGACGAGGATCATGGGCTTCTCATCATCCTCTGCTGCAACCATTAAGAGCAAGTCGATTAAGGGGTTGTTTAGGTACTGAATTTTTGGAAGATTCAGTTGATTCAGCCTCAATTCAGGCTTGAATTATTAGAATCTTGTTTGTGTGTAGAAGTTACGCAGAATTAAAAATTCAGCCCTGAAGTTGATTCAGGCCATTTTAAGCCTGAATTGGCCTGAATCACTGAATCACCTCATGAGGTGATTCAATCGATTCAGTCTCCTACTCCTTGTTTTACTAATTACATATTCTATTATTTTTCAACAGTTATCTCTTATATCAATTTGAGCCTCGAGAAATGTGTCATATAGGTAGGGCCTACTTTGAAAATTCAAAATTACTTACCCTTGTGGGGTCTTGTTTGATAGAGCTCGAATTTAGAAGCGTAATGGTACCAAGAACGTACATATCTGAGAGAGAGAGAGAGAGAGAGAGAGAGAGAGAGAGAGAGAGAGTTATATTAGTTTAAAGTTTTAAAATTATGTTTGACACGACATCTAAATTTATTCTAATAAATTCTATTACTAAACGTAATAGGTAGTGCCTACTTTGAAAGTTCAAAATTACTTACCCTTGTGGGGTCTTGTTTGATAGAGCTTGAATTTAGAAGCGTAATGGTACCAAGAACGTGCATATACGAGATCGAGAGAGAGAGAGAGAGAGTTATATTAGTTTAAAGTTTAAAATTATATTTGACGCGACATCTAAATTTATTCTAACAAATTCTATTACTAAACGTAATTCACATTCGGCCTTGAATTTTTAGAATTAATTCAGCACTAAATTAATTCAATTCCCAAACGCCCCCTAAACTCGCAAAGAATAGCAGGCGCACAATTGCCTAGAGATTCACCTTTGCCTGCTTTCTCCTCGTCATCGCCTTGCAGTCACTTGCACTCAACAAAACCAAAGCTCCGACAGTGACCCACCAAAATGAAAGGGAGGCTCAGGGCCCTCCACCCCGAAAAAACCCACCTTTCACCCACTGAAAGACCCCCGAATCGCACCGTACGCCCTCCCCAACAAGACCTGGTTCAGAGCACCCTCACAGGTCGGGCCGTTAACGGCATGCCCGAGCACTTCATCTTCCCTTTCCGCAACCCCAACAACAGAATCATATGCATCAACCCTAGGCACGAGTCCTACACACTCGCCATTAGGAAAAACCAAACCCCAGCCAACGCCATGGTGCTGAAAGGTCTAAGTTTCATCGTGGATAGCTTCTACGACTACGAAACCCGTGGCACATCCTGAATGGCCTCTCTTTCTTCTTCTCATGGATGATGGAGAACTCATGCGCAAGGCTGACCAGGTTTGTGGCTTTTAAGAACGGGGAGGTGGTGACAAAGGTGGGCGATTGGATGTCTGGGTTGTTGAGAGCGTGCCTGGGCGGGGAGGCCGTACGTGGTTGAGAGCTTGGTGGAGCATGAGACGGCTTGCTTTGAGAAGGTTGTGGTGTTCATGAGGGGGCTCGGAGGTATGTCAAGCGAGAGAAGGCACCATCTGTTTGAGATGATCATATGCAAGGCTTGGAGGTTATGTAATGTGTCGGCGAGTAATGGGAGAAATGGAGAAGACGAGGTGAGGGAGTTGAGAATAAGTTTGATAGGAAGAGAAGGGAAGAGATCGTTCAAGAACAAAAGTGGGGCGAAGCGGCGGCCTGGATAGAGGGGTCAGAGAAGCGGCGGCTGATGAGGCGCTTGGCATCGAAGACAGTGTTTCGGGGTTCATGGCGACCTGGTTCTTGGCAGCATTGCCAATGAGGCACTCACTGTCGATGAAGGCGATGTAGGATGGAGTGGTGCGGTGGAGGAGGTGGTGAAGGGCCTGACGTCGGAGAATGTGGTGGGGTTTGAGAGCTCTGGGGTGTTGTATAGGGTGCAGATCCCTGGCATGCACACTCTGGAAGTTAAGAAGATGCAGGGCATGGAAGCGTCGATTGGTTCGTCGTTGTTTTAGTCTGAGGTTCGTACGCTGGGAGAGGTTAAATGGAGAATTATTATTGTTAGAGGCGGAAGAGAGATATGGTTATTATCTTAATAAAAATTAGAAATGAAGCTATATTTTGACGAAGGGAGTATTAGTTTTTTAATTTAGACTATTAAAGTGGGACAGAAGGAGTATACAGTTAATTAGACATGTAGATATGAATAAAAACAAGGAGCCCTCTACATAAGTCAAGCTGGAAGGTAAACAAAAAAAAAATAACAAACATGTTGGACAAACATAACACAACATTAATATTACTCTAACTATCATGATTTGGATTTTTATTTTTTTTTAAATAGCGTGAATGGTAAGTTAGAAGATATTTTTTTCTTTCTTATGTAAAATAAATCATTTGATTAAATATCAAAGTTGTAATAGTTAGAGTTCACAAATACGAATATCAAAATATGTGATATTATTATATATCTCAAAAATTCATAAAGAGCACATTATTCATCTGAGTACAAGTCTATCATCAATATGAAAATAAATAACAAATTAGATCTCTTGACAAAGATATAATTACTTCCCAAAAATGAATAAATGAGGAAATACATCCTAAGCTCATTAGTCTTGTTCTAACTAGTTCTCGCCTGAAGAACTTGTAACCAACCAAACCAATAACCAAATAACAACGGAACATCTCCACCCTCAGGAAAAGAGTTTCCAAAAGAACAAAAAAATTTATTATTATTTTTTTAGATTGGGTCAACATCACCCGATATCAATTGCCTACGTACTCATCAAACAACATCTCCAATGTTAGTTCCAATAATATCGAATCTAAACATAGTTATACTTAGAAACTATAGTATCTCAAAAGGCAAACATCAAATATGCAATCGTTAAGTATTTTCAAGCAACCTATATTTTATGCAAATCCTTTAATTATTTCACTTGTGCTAATTAACAATTAATAGCAAGCAATGTCATTAATTATCTTACAACCCTTGTTCAATAATTAATAACTCAACCTAATCCTTTGGACACACATACACATCATATGTCAACAAAATGACACATGATACTAACCACCCTTAATTATTCTAACCCAACTATAGGTTTAACAGAATATAACTCTCGATGAAGGTCAATACACTACAATCGTAGTATAAGGAAATAGAAACATAATATAAATATGTATCAACCAAGTGATAACTCGACTCTTAAAGAAATCCCCGAATACCCAACTCTAACATTGGAGTAAGACAGCTTCAACAACAACTTGATCTAAATCCATAGGCCTCTCAATAGCTTGCCGTGAATTTGGAGAAGTGTATCTCAACTATACTTATGGACACAAATTGGTGAGAAACACAAGTCTTCCACGATGATCATGCACCTTCATTTTTTATGAGCACTATATGGTCATGTGAAGACCTGTGGGAAACCAGCAGTAAATACCTCTCTTACCAATACCCAAACAATAGTGGCAGTAAATGTTGTTATGTCCAAACTAAGATTATGAAGAAGTCAAATTCAGATTTGTTTTACTTGCTAAAAGTAGTAAACAAGGTCGATCCACAGGGAAAACCTTGTGCAACAAAGAAAATGATTACGAAAAAAATAAAGAAAAGAAAAATTAAGAAAAAAAGAGTAGACGAGTATTAAGGAAATAAAAAGTTAAGAAATCAATACGATAAAACACTAAGGCATTAAGGGTCATTATAACATCTAGTGAGGTTCTTCATGTGTCATGTTATATTAGTTAGAATCGAATGAAGATTATATCTAACCAAAAAATATGAACATTAAAAATAAAAACCAAGATAGAAAATACTTTGGATAGATGAAGAATAAAACTAATTATTTTTTCAAGAGTTTTATGTATCAAAATCACAAAAGATCAAGAAGGAGAACCTTCAAGCATCTTATGTATCCAAATTACAAAGAAACAAGAATAAGAATAATATTAAATGAACATTACTTCAAATAACCAATACTTACTTGAAACCATAGATGAAATATAAATAGAACTCCATTAGATTGTTACAAATCACCTCTAGCCTTAACTTGAGAGCTTAGAAAGCTATTATTACAATAAAACTAAAATTAAAGTACAAAAGAAGAGAAGAAAAATAAGAAAAGAGAACTCCAAAGAGGAGGGGATGATCTCTACCACATCCACCACTCTATTTATAGGAGTAGAAGGGGTTGCTTCAAAGGGGAAAATCCAATCATATCCTTTGATTACATCCTGAGTGATTGCTTGATTAGTTGTTTCTTTAGCAATGATTAGATTTTAAATTAATAATTTATTTAGCAAATAAGTATCTTTAAATCTTCCTTTAGTTATCCAATCAGCCTCATTATCTTTCCTTATGTGTATCAATCACAACCAATAAAAAGATTCTCTATGTGTTGGTTTCAAGTTAGTTAAGTAGTTGTCCCCTTACATACTGGATTTGACATATATATCTTTGTAATTATGAATTTTGTCCGAAAATAATGATTGTAGCCACAAAAGTTTTTTTTCCAATGCCACTAGAATCGTATCAATCTAAATTATACATAGAAAGATATGGTTGAAATACTAAGGTTGTATCAATCTATCCAAATCAGCTTATTCCTGAATTTAGTTCTCTTGAGGCAAATATGAAATCCAACAAGCCTACAAGGTTATGTTCGACCATTCCATGCATTCTTAGATTATTAAGAGCTTATTCTTTACTTTTAAATAGCTTTGGATAGTTGGGTTTCACTTTCTCTTTTACTTGGATCCTGTTGAAGTCTGTTTAGACATGTAAACATAACTAAGTCCAACTCACCTATTCAAAACATAAATAGCCCAAACACGTAGTGAATTAACACAAAATAGGATTACAATTCAAGATTTCAAAGCATCTAATTAAACATTATTTTAGTGCATCAGTAAAGAAAGTAGATACGCATCACAATCTCCACCCTCCCCAACTCTAGGGAAAATGTCCTTAATAACATAAAATAATGTAATTTATAGAAGCCTAAGGTCTATAAGACTAATGACTCCCAAACATTGGACACGTAGACTCGATTAATTTTATCTAGTTAAGTATTTGTGCAACCAATTGGTCATCTTCACATTGTGAATCAACCCAATAAATAGTTCATATAACATAGAACATCCCAAACCCTATTACTGGGATTTGACTCATAGAACATCCCAAACCCTATTAGTCTCCATGAGAATAGGGTAAACTCTCATAACTACCCTATGTTGATTAACTAAGTTAAGTTTCCATGTCATAACCCTTGTCTCAAACCCCATGAACTAGTCTCAGACCCCATTTAAGGTATTTTAATATTTATTGTGATTAGGTGTTCTCCCTCAATCCAAAGTCAACCAATTTCTCTTAATTAATCTTTATTAATCTCATGTTATCATTATACTACTAACACATCAATATCAAAAGCATGTATCAGAGTAAGTAAAGATAAATGACATAGTTCGCACAAGTCTTAACAAACAACACTAATAAGACTCAAGCCCATTAGTAATAAATAAAAACCTATTACACTTATTTACAGGGCTAGGGCTAGACAAATTCAAGCCCAATAATGTAAATAACTGCTACGCATCATGTAAGTTATGTGTATACTACCCTAGTAGATCCATGCATTGCGTTGCAAACACATGTAATAAGTTACCTTAATCATGTGAATGAGGGTTCTTCCTCTTGTTTCCCATGACACTGTGACTTATAAAGGTCTTTGTGTCAGCTACCGGTCACACCCCTTCCATTTGAAGTCATTTATTATAGTTATAAGGTACCCTAACTCTCCATTGGCTAAGGTATCTGTTTCAGTGAAAATGAAGTAGACTACACCAAGGGCATTGAGGTAATTTTATTACCTAGGGTATATTCCTCTCATTTGGTCATTATGGTGATCTTACTCTCATGTTGATTTCAAGTCGTTGACCTCTCTAAAGGCTCTACTCTCAAATTGACTTGCGTTGTCTGCTCATAGGGTTATTTTTATCATTTTATTCAGGGCTTTCATATATACTAATGGTCTGTAATTGAGTTCAACAGTTCTCCTTGATGTCATGGACTCGGGTTAATTTTACTAGTGTTTTACGAGGTCATGAACCCCTTGAACCGACTCTAGTTCATTGAAAGGTTTGCCTTGTAACCCTAAAGGTAAAATGATCAATTAACCCTATACTGGGATTTTTCCCCCACCATATACATTATTATATATTTAGGGTACACATACCTATCATAGGATTTTTCCCAATTATTAACTCCACTCTTAGGCCCCTAAACCAGAGCCCATAATTTGGGTAAGTGAACTATAGTTTACCTGTAAGGGTAAAATAGTCTTTTTATAGACTATGGGATTTCCCCTGCTTAAAACATGGTCCACTACTCATCATGTTTTTTGGGACGGTATGTAATTTACTTTAATTTTTCCCACATATAAAACTTAACAAACCGGACCAGTTCAATGGGGATTTTTTAATAGGATCGGGTCAGCGGTTCTAGCCCATACTCTAGCCGAACCCGCAGACCTGCTTGTGGGGTTTTCTTCCTCCTAGAGACACCTGCAAGGCTATGGTTGGCAACTGGATTTTATCCAGCTACAACTGGCCTAGCCCCCCTGCCACTGGCTGGGGGGGCTCCCACCTCGAGGCGACTAGGTGAAAACCTAGCCACTAGAACTCTCACACTGCGGGTTTGTGGTAATTTGTGCAGCCAACATCTACTAGTCACCAGTTGTGCAATGGCTGTCACTATTAGACTCAGGGGCTGGTGTCACACCCCAGCACTGCCCGAGCCGAGCCGAACCCAGTCCAAGGGCCTGTCAAACGCGCGAGGGCGACAGAATTGAAAGAGATTAACGGATAGCTGAATACTTAGCCCCTCATACGGGCAAAAGTAATAAGTAGAACAAAAGAGGACTTTAACTCTGAACTAGTCCGCAAGTCTTAAATCCACATACTTAGAATCTTGAGCCAACACACATAGCTCAAATAATAAAGTCTCAAACAGATCTAGAAACATAAGATATACACAAGTCTGAAACAAGAACCACCATACATGATGTTCCAATATCATAATAGAGTAAATTAGAAAAATATAACAAAGTCTAGAGGCATCCACGCCTAATCCCATGCTCTCCTCAACCGTTCCTCGTACAGAAGGTCCTACGCATCTACACCTTGCGGTGTGCAGCCCCAAAACAAAAACACAGAAAGTGGGGTGAGTAAAACTCAGTAAGGTTTGAATACGACAACCATAATCAGAAAACCATCACAGCATGACAATATAGCTATTCAGATTCATAATTGACATGGTATATCATTTTTTTATCATTCCCTTGTTAAACCCTTGTTTATCCATAAAAATAAGAGCTAGCATGCATATGACACACCTATCAAAGTCAATGTACAAATACTCATATCATAACTTAACATCCATCCTGCATAAGTAATGATCCTCATCCATTCAAAATTAAGCATAATAACATGCATAAGACGTGTCTCTAACACACCTTTCAAATCATGCACATTCATCACATAACCCTGCATAATAGTGTCTCAAACACACATAATCACATAATGCAAATTTATAGCATTCATCCATGAATCATTCACCTTGCACGAGAAGTGTATCAATCACACTATACTAAATCATGCATAATAAATCATATCCACATGTGTCACATAATCTCGATTATCCCTACACAACCTGTGTAACCTATGCATAATACTATCTCATACATATGCATTATCAACAAATGGTGAATGTCTCCATCATGGAGAGATATACAATCATATCACTCGCTCTAGACGTGGTCTAATTTTCTAACTGGAAACCTAGGGTATTGTTCACTCTGGACACAGTCCGAATTCCTTACAGAAACCTGGAGTGTTTGGGGTAGTCAGCCCCTCTGCTCGCCCTGAACAATCCAAAAAAAGAAGGTCTAAATTCCTTATGAAAACCTAGAGCAGTCTACTCGCCCTGGACAGTCCTGACCGGGAATGTCCAAATTCTTTACGGAAACCTAGAGCAGTGTGTTCGCCTAAGACATGTCTACGGTAGGAGAGTCTGAATCCCACACGAGGAACCTAGAACACGTGGTAGCCGGTGCACAAAGACATACCACTCTGGATTCTTAGGGTCGAAGTTTGATTGTCTCAATAAATAAATCTCAACTGCATCAACAACTCAACTCAACCCGGGGATGATCCATGTTCCAATTAGGAAACCTAAATCGAAATCATGTCCTTTCGAACCAACCAATTTTTGATAAGCCAACGATCAATTAATCTGGCATGCAACCACACATCATTGCATCCAATCGATCAATCATGGCTAATCTCGATAAAGTCGCAATCGAAAATCCGTTTCATGATACATGCAACATAGTACATACATGGGCAAGGCATACATGAATCTTAATTCATGATAAGTACTCTCATCAACCCCTCATGCATCATTTATAATCATGATACTAAACATCATTATAATTATTTCCCCACACATGTGTGTACATGGTAGAAACATCTAATTCTAAGCATATGAACATGCCTTGTAATTAACTCACTATCATACTACACATGTACATTAACATCTGATCATGAATTCCAATGGAAATCATGGGTAAAAACCATCAATCGAGTCAAACGTAACCACATGTTAAACATATGTAAGCATATTTACACCACACTTGAGTCTAAACATAGCATTATCGTTCACCCATAATTTAACCCCATCATATAATGACATACCGGTTTATTAATATGCTATAATCTTGTTAAAATCATGCTTAAATCATAAGGAATCATTTACTTATAGGCTTAAGACAAGTAATCCTGACATATGTAGTCAACAACATGCAATTTTACTTAATACTTAAATACTCTTCATAATTTCCAACATTAATAACATGCACTTCCAGTGGCTCATTATAGCTCAAATTATTCCACATGAACATTTAAAATTGTATCTAAGAGTAAAAATATGAAAAGAAGCAAAATAATCAAGATAGTCAAAATTTGTAGTATAGCCATTCGATCGACGTGCAAGGCCGTTTGATCGGCATAACAACAGATTCTAGTTCGTCTTCCCTACTTCGAGTTCAAAACTGAAATTTCATATACACTTCATAAAACATCAAGTCTCATCTCCAAACTTCATGATAATCAAATAAATACTTCCAGAATATCAAATCTAACCATTACCAAGCATAAACCCCAAGAAATTTAATTAAAAATTAAACCTCTCTCAAATCATCATTAAAGCTTATAATCATAGAACCCATTTCAAAACTACATTAAAACTTAAATCCAAATCACAACAATATTTGAGACTAAAACCCTTACCTTCCAACAAGTTTTTTAGTCGAAATGGTTCCTTAAACTCGTTCAAAACCTACCCAAAAACATGATTTTTTTATTATTACTTCTCAAATTCGATTTTAAAACACCTAAAACCTTTAAGAACAAGTAGATCTAGGGTTCAAGAAGCTTAAAAACGAAATTCTAAATATTAGGTTTTAAAATAGAAACCCAAATTAGTAGTTTTTGAGTGAAAATCGAAATTAATTCAAAGTAAATGAAAAGATTTGAAAGATTTAGGCAAAACCCTAATAGATTAATGAAGTATTAAGTAAAATCTTACTTTAATCTCCTTTCTCCTTTAGGAAAATGGGGATTAGGCTTTAATGCTCCAGGTCTCAACTCTTTCTTAATTGGGAAAGTGGTTGTGTCTTTCCTTATATAGTAAGGGGTGGGTTAGACCAAATTAAATAATGGGGTACAAATAGAATCTACAACTAAAAATGGATAAATTTACTATTACAACCCAAATTAAAATCTTAAAAAATTCTAAAATAAATTTTAAATGTCTTAGTTTAATGTTAGAAATATTTTGGGTTAAAAATTTTAATTTTGGTTGTGGGGCCCACGGTGGGTCCCGCCAAACCCTAATTTGTTGGGAAAATAGTAAAAATTCCGAAAATTCTAAAAAAATTTCAAATGACTTAAATTAACTTAAAAACTTGAAATGTGAAGAATAGTTTGGTTAGAACCTTTGTTAACCACTTAAAATTTAAAAATAGTCCAAAACCGATCAAAATTAACATTAAACCATATAAAAGCAATTAAATAAAATAAAATAAACCGGTTCAAGTTTAGGGATCTTACAGCTAGCCCAGTTGGATTGACACCAAGAGGCGACTCAACTAGCCCATTTTTCGTCATCCTCCAGTAGCATTCAACTGCCGCCAAGAGCATAAAAAGGGCTCTTTATCTCCTGCTATTGTAGATTTGTCGTGCGATGGCATGACCACAACCATAGACTGCTGGAACTATGTCCTCCATACCTCTAGTAGACAAATCAGGCGGAGGAGGTTAGGGCCTCTGGTGAGACTGCTGCCAGAGGCATCATGACAGTAAGTTGTGCTTCACCTCCTCACATTGTGCGTGTTAACTGGCCTAAACATGGTTGGCCTAAAAAAACACACCCAATGTTGCCACCATGGGCTATCAACATAGCTAGCCAAAGTACAGTAGATCAGTGGCGAATAAGGTTCGATAAATTAGTGCCAACCATTCAAGATATCACATTTATAATTAAATTCTCAAAAATCACAATCTCATAAACATGAGTACATCGCAAGCATGGCATTAACATTATAAACACTTGATTAATCTAGCGATGAAACACTCTACCTTGTCAAAACACCGATCTTTGTGCTCGCTCCTCCCTACCTTGTTGTTGACCTTACTCTCCGGAACTCTATTTGCAGCTCCTTCTCATTTTGTGCCCCCATTCCCAAAAATCCCTAGATTGCCTATCTATAACCATGAGGATTAGAGTTCCTAATCACCTAAGAAGATAGGTCAAAACATCCCCCTTAAGTAACCTAATTGGGCCCTTAAAAATTAATTTTTGTCACCCTAATTAAGCGGGTCTGTAGAGTGACTTAAACAACCAATTTATATATCTAATTCGGGTAAACTGGCCCTACACGACATGTTCAACCTCGAATGATTATTACTCTCTCATTCGAACTCAAATTCGCATGTTCTTGGTGGCATTTCGAAGTTATTTCCGTATACTTTCCAACCTAATAGTTTTAAACCATAAAATTTATCTATGTAGAAAGTTATTCTTACGAGAAGGTAAAGGGGTCAAACACCCTAATTTTCACATGGCCAACTTTAGAAATTTAGAAAATTCCCCGATGTTATACTAACAATGCACAAATTATTGAGGGTCCTCCACTTCCAAACTCTAGGTAATCACCACTAGAAGGGGGAGTTAGAGCATATCCAATTGGAGATGTCAAATCAGAGTCTTTGGACAAGCTCAAGTGGATCATCCATATGCATATGTGACGATTTGACAACTTTGTGAATTCTAAACATAGATGTTATTTGAAAGGAGAGGAATAGAGAAAAATAAAATAAAAAAGTGGTAAAAGGAGGGGGAAAAAAAAGCAAAAGGCATCTCAAATAGAGACACCATAAATGGTGCCTTGGTTGGAAATGGTGGGGCTCCATTACTTTTAGACGATCTAAACAAATACTCCATCTCTCCTAAATTAATAGCTCCATTTTAAAAAAAACTTGTCCTGTACTAATAACTTTATTTTATTTAATTTAAGTCATTAGATACTTAAAAAAGAGTATCATAAGCATATTTCCCCTCTCTTAAATGTGTGTTTCATATATAAATTACTATTCTTCTAAATATAACTATTAATATAGAATGGAGGGAGTAGCTCTAAAGACTTTGTACCATTCGCAGAAAACCTCGATACCAAATTCTAGTGACAACTCACATGGCCGGTCAAGCTCAAAAAATAGAGTTTTTGACATACGTCCACCCTAATGATGTACCACATACCACAACCCCCTCATTCTCCCAAAGCACGAGGGGGCAAGTCATAATTTGGCTTAAGAAAGGGGTTTCAGGACTTGACCCCTCAAAAACAAGGCCTCCTTATAAACACTTTTATGCTTATAAAATTTGGAAAGTATGGAAATAATTGGCATATGTTAATCTTAGTTTTAGAATTTATGAAATTATTGGATTGAAGAAGACCGTCGTATACCAAGCCATACCCAGCCAAATAAGTGGTAGAAAGCTCTTCTTATTTAAATACTCCTTCTATCTTATATTAATAGTTGTATTTAAAAAGATAATAGGTTTTATTGAATAATTAAACTCACATGTAAGAGAAGGAAAAATAAGTTTATAATAAATTTTTTAAATATTCAACCACTTAAATTTAATAAAATAAAATTATTAATATAGAACAAATTTTTTTACCAAATGAAATTATTAATTTAGGACGGAGAGTATTTAATATTTACCAAGTTGAGTACCAAAAATGAGGTCTCATGCTAATCTTTGCAACCAGCTTATGTTCATCGCAACCGGTAATCTGACTTCCCATTAATAAATCCACTGGAAAAGGGAAAATGGTAACAATTTAAGCTTCATAAACTTTGCACTCCTCTGTCGCTGGGTTCGTCTGGCAGAAGTCTTCCAATGGGTCTCCGCTGCCCTGCACCGGGATGCCTGGCCACTTGCTCGCAACAAGATGAGCCAAATCCACCACTCTTTGGCTGCAAAACGCAACCATGATCAATCACACGACAACATGGGCATGCTCAACTCTGAAAAGAAAGAAAATGAAATGGCATTCTCACCTGTATCCCCATTCATTGTCGTACCATGCGACCACCTTCACCATGTCATCGCCCATGACCATTGTGAGGGACGAGTCGATGGTGGAGGAGACGTCGGAGCACCGGAAGTCGACGGAGACGAGCGGCGCGTCGCACACGTCGAGGATCCCTTTCAGGGGGCCTGCAGCTGCCTTCCTGAATGCTGCATTGACGTCCTCGGCTGAAAGTCCCTTCTTCTCCACGTTCACAACAAGGTCCACAACGGAGACATTAGGGGTGGGCACCCGGAGGGCAATGCCGTTGAGCTTGCCCTTCAGCTTGGGCAGCACAAGGGACACCGCCTTGGCTGCTCCAGTGCTGGTTGGCACAATGTTCAGTGCTGCAGCTCTTGCTCGCCTCAAGTCACGGTGCGATGCATCCAGGAGTCTCTGCATCATTACAAGAAACAAGAAGCTAAGTTGTCTTTAAACTGTTCAAACAAAAATTGGTAAAAAGTGATATTTTGAGGGTCCCCATGGACACTAAGACAGCCTATCTAATATGTTCATACTGTTAGAATATGCTCTCCCTCTGTTCTAAATTAATAGCTGGGCAAAAATGATTCTTCTTTGTTAATAGCTTCATTTTATTCAATTAAGTGGTTAGATACTTAAAAAAAAGTATAATAAGCTTATTTTTCTTTCTTTTAAATATTTTATCATTTTATAAAAATTATTTTTTTATAAATGTAACTATTAATATAAGACAAAAGAAATAAAAGAAATAAATAAAATTTATCCTCTGGTAGGGTTCTAAGCTTTTAGAAAACTTGATTATCTAATCAATAGAGCTCTAAGTTATGAGAGGCTTAGGTTTAAGTTTCATTAAAGGCATTTATATCATAATTATGCCCCACCTGTCATGCTTAATAGATACTTATTCATAGTGGTTAGGGGGGGTGTTAGGATATAAAAGAAATAAATAAAATTTTTCTTTCCCTTTTACCATACAAGATGATCAAGACTTAATATCCCTTTCATTGGACTACATGTTTATATAAGCTTTCATAGGCGAGAAATTTTTGGGTGTGTGTCGCACACCTTGGTCGTGAATAACCCATCAGCCTCGTGTCTCACACACTATATTGTCATTTAGTGAGCGGTAAAATACATAACATGGGGTGCAACCCATACTTAAAATTTTCTCCTCATAGGTATAGGCATGGTAGACAATTTTATGTTGCATTACCTGATCACCAGTGTAAGAGTGAGTGGTTGTCATGGTTCCCTTCACAATTCCTGCATTAAAGGGAAAAATGATTTAACGGAGAATCTGAAATAAAATCTAAGAATCAATTAATACCATATGTAATAGGTGGGATTTTTGCTTACCAAGCTCCTCGTCCATCACCTTGACAAATGGTGCAAGACAGTTTGTTGTGCAAGAAGCATTGCTGTAGGCACAAGCAATCAGCTTGCAATTGAGATTTATATGTAGAAGAACTATATGAAATAAATTAGATTAAAAAGAAAAATATACTAAATTCCGAATGATTTACCTGATAATGTTGGCCACATGATGGTCGTAGTCCCCTTCGTTCACTCCCACAACATATGTGGGAATGTCGGCGCCTTTGGCCGGAGCTGTGATGATGACCTTCTGAGCACCGGCCTGGATGTGCTTCCCTGCACCAGGTCCATCAACAAAGACTCCAGTTCCCTATCAATTCCATGTTTCCAAAGGATTTAGTCTACAAAAATTGGTTTCAGATAGGTAGTATTTGGGCTAATTTTCTGCTAAAACTATTTAGTGTGAAGAAGCTGTTGCTATTAGGAACAGCATCTACCTCAATGACAATATCAATGCCAAGGTCTGCCCATGGAAGCTTCAGAGGGTCACGGCTTGACACAACCTTGATGGGCTTACCGTCAACACTGATTGTCTCATTGTCGACAATCTTCACGTCGGCCTTGAATGTTCCGAGCATCGAATCGTATTTGAGAAGGTGAGATGCCTGCCATGGAGTTCATTTAGTTCAATTCATCTAAAGGTTACAAACATCTTTATAGCAAATCTTATTTGACTAATCAGATTGCTTAAGTCAGGGGAACTCTGTTCTGATGCATACAGAAAAATAGAAGATGGAAGGGGGTGTTGCCTTACATTTTTAACACCACCACTGTCGTTGACGACGATGACGTCAAGTGGTGAGTCCTTCCTACCGTGCCAGCACCGGAGGAAGTTCCGGCCAATGCGTCCGAAGCCGTTAATTGCAACCTTCAACTTGGCCACAGTCTCTCCTTTGACAGGAGTGGATTCTGCAACCTGATCATTGCCAAACCATCATAAAGAATTGGCATGAGGAGAGCATATGTAGAGGTTACTGGCATAGGTGGATCATAGTATCAAAATTTAAGAATCTACATATATGATACTAGTATTTAGAACTATTGAATTGATGGAATTACTTAGTCATGTTACCTGCGGTAGATCTCCTATATGGACAAAATGATAAAACACATAATGAGATGTCAAATGATGCAAAAGTTTAATTGGGTTGGGAGTAAAAAAAAGCATTCTTTCAGTTCACTGAGTAAAGTTCAAACGTCTAGTGTTACCTTGGGAACAAGTTGTGCAGCCACAACGTCGAAGAAGGAAGCTTCTCTGGCGTTTTTGGCAAAGGTCACACATGAGCTTGACCGCAGCCCTGAGAATTCAGCCACATCCAACCTCTGCAAGAAGAGCAAAACAGCCAAAGACTTTGAATTACAAATTGTCCAGGAAAAATCACCAAAACAGCCAATGCTAGTGAAGTTCAGTTCTAAGTTCTAATCATTTATGTAGCAGAGATCATGATGCTAATTAGGATGAGAAAGACCTTGGAGAAGCATGAAGTGGCATGGGGGTGAGAGCTCTTGGAAGGGAGCCTGGTGCTGGCTGGGATCCTGGAGGGAGCAAGAGCTGCATGAGTGGCCATGGCTGGCCGCTGCAACTGGAACAAATGAAGCAGGCTACCAAGCAAGGTTCATATATATATAAGATGTCTCTCTGGTTTTGATGGTTTGAATGGTGAGGTTTGTAAGGAGAAAACAGTGGCTGAAGTTCAAGTGAAAGTGAGTGTGTGGTTAGCAAATGGGGACACAACGAGATAAGGAGATGGCCTGTGGTCAGAAGCATGGGGATTGGGGAGAGGAACACAGATTTCCCCCCCTCTTGCGTCAGTGATTGGTGAATGCGAGTCTTGGTGGCATGCAGGAGAGGGGGAATTGCAGTGCCCTTGACCAGTTGATTTAAGATTGTAGTCCACATATATCCTATTGGATTGCTCTTTGTAAGAGAGAAATGGGTCCAAACGTGCTAACTCTATGCGGGTCCCCAACAGTTCCTGTACTCTCTATGAGTACGCATCTTTTTGTGGCCATGAAACGAGCTCAAAATCTGCCGGTGAAGCGCTTCCCGGCTCTCACGGGTGATAAAACTTTACCAGTGAATTTGTTTATTTCTTTTTGCTAAAAGAAGGATCCACTAAGAGCATAGTAAAGGATATAATATAGAGAGAAGATGATACAAGGTGCCCGCTCCAAAACCAAAAGAGATGTGCAAGAAGACTGACCAAATGTGACACCTTGGATTTTGTGGTAATTTATGTGTTTAAAATAGTGGGTTTATTGTTTATTTTTTAAAATTACAATAATGACATCGACACGTCGGGCCGCATATAGAGAAGTGGCCTGAATACCTGAATAAAGGAGGCTCTATCCTTAGACCACATAATGAGAAAAATGTCCTTAAGTAAGAGAAGGTTTTGTTATAAACATGCTCGGTTCAAACTTAGCCCGTTGGTAAAGGGCTGGGCCGCATTTGACACCTCTAGGTTAACCTCATATAAGGAGTTTAAGACTAAATATGTAAAGCCTCACCCTAACTTCAATCAGGATCAGCGGCGAGCACAACCATTCACAACTAATTTAGTGTGAATGCCCGATCAATTAAAGCTAGCTGTAAAAAATGTAAACCAAGTTTTCACATTCTCCCTCGGTACTTACATTAATGATTAATAACTACTTATTTTTTTAAAATAAATTTAAAAATTTAAATATAATTATTAATTTAAGATGCAAGTATTTTGATCGAGGACTTGCAACACAAGGTATGAGAGCGTCACACCCGATCTGAATGGCTGCAATTTTATCTAATATATACTTAATATATATATCCATAAGATTAATGGTGTATATATTATTTATATTAATATATACTTAATATATATATCATGAATCTCAAATATTAAGAGTTCATAATAGTTTTTACCTTAAACTTATTATCTTATTTTCAGTTGCGAAATATGCAAAACTCTTCAAGTCTTCCCTAATAATGTTGTAATAAGTCGCCGGCTCCTGGCCATCAACTCAAAGTCGGAGATCGGTTCATTACTCCTTCCTCCAGGTCAAGCTGTAATTAAACAAATCGCAGCCATCCAACAAAATTGAAAAAAATCCAACGGCCAGATGCTAACCCCCAACTGGCCCCACCTTTCTCCTCCCTTCCCTTTCCCTAAACCCCTCCCTCTCGCCCGCACCATCTCCGACGTACGGTAAAGTCGTGTCAGTGGAGATGTTGCAGAACAAGTCCTTCGTCCGCAAAACCAGGCAGGGCAAGATCCTCAAGGTTCCTTCCCTTCCCCCCTCATTTCACGCCGCTTATTGCGCTTCCGGCTCTCTGTTTTGACGATGGTGCTTGTGGGAGTTGCAGGTGGTTCGGGAGCACTACCTGAGGGATGACATCTACTGCGGCGCCGCTGCCTGCAAGGTCTGCGACTCCTCCTCTGCTCGCCTCAGCCCCGCCGCCTCCCAAATCCTCGTCGTCGAAACCAACGTCGTGCTCAATCAGGTGGGTGCTGTGGGTTTTTCTCGTTTTTGCTTCTTCGCTCGGGCCAATTTATTTTTTATTGTTTCGAAAGTTTATAATTTTTTTTTGTTTTGTAGATTGATTTGCTAGAGAATCCTGCGATTGACGATGTGGTGGTGCTGTCGGTGGTGCTGGAGGAAGTGAAAAACAAGAACCTTGCTGTTTACAACCGTCTGCGAGCGCTTTGTGCCAACTCGCTCCGGAAATTCTTTGTCTTTTCTAATGAGCACCACAAGTAAGTTCCTTCTACTTAGACCAATAAAGCATATGTTTTTTGAAATGTTCTAAAATGTTTAAGTTGGGCTACTTAAGTGCTTAGAGATTAAATTCTATATATTATACTTTCATTCTGTGTTTTTGTGTTTGTCATTCACGTTACAACCTACTGTACTTGTTGTTCGAGTATTGTTTGTTAGAAAAATTATTTTTGCTTCTCTAAATACTTGCTTCTTATACTAAAGGAAATTTTCTTCTTTTTATTTTGTAAAATTTCTAGCTTGCAATGTTTAAATCATTTTAATAACCGGAGCTCATATATGATATATTTAAGTATGAAAAGGAAGTTCTTTTGTTGAAAGACTTGTATTTTTAATATTCTTAAACTAACTTTTGTTTCTATGTATCATTCTCTTTCGAACCAGTATTTTCTTTGTTTTTTAATATTCATATGTTTTTTTTTTGCCTGAAATCGTGGTTAGGGATACCTATGTCAAGGCTATGGTTGGTGAAAGCCCAAATGATCGGAATGATAGAGGTGACGCCCTTATTATTTTTTACTTACGACAAATCTGTTACTACATAGAATGTTCAAAGTAAGGAAATAAGACAGGTGATAGATGGTGCTGTTGAAGCTGTTTCCGGCTTCTTGTAGTTTATGACTCCTTGTTTCTTATGGAGCTGTTGAAACCGTAGAAGCTGTAGTGATAGAAATCTGTCACTACATAGAATGTACAAAGTAAGGAATAAGATAGGTGATAGACAGAGCTGTAGAAGCTGTTTCTGACTCCTTGTATCTTATGGGGCCATCATGTGGCTGTTGTTAGAGTTCAGTTTTGTATGTTTCCTGCAAGAATCAAATTATTTTGTCCTCTACATTTTGTTGGAATTATGTTAGCCAAGCTTCTCAACTCATTAGTAGAGGTTAATGATAGGTCATGCAATGCTGAGAAAGTATGCATGCATGTATGTATAGGTATACAATTGTATATATACACATTATAAAAATAGTTTAACAACTAAAGTTAGAACAACTCATAACATTCTTAATGTTGGGATTTTTTTTAATTAGCTTTATCTAGTTCTATTAGGATTTTTATTCTGTAATTTGATTAGATTCTTTGTTTAGTTTAATTTCCTAGTTTGGTTACGTCCATTTGTAGAAGTATTCAGTAATTGTAAGGAGAAAAAGCCTTAAGCCTTACTCTATAAATAGGGTCTTCTGCCAAGACAATAATATACGTGAGATTAGATTAATAGAATTACAGTTGTTAGATCTCTCTCCTGCCTCTTCTCCTTCCTTCGTCTAAAAGTACTCCCCTTTCTCTCTCAGTCTCCATTCTCCGTTCTTTCATCCTATTTTCTGTTATTTTGTATTTCCTTGAAGGCATAACACAATTATTAGGTAAGTGATTATTGTATGTCTGCACATTACAAACATAATTAACGTTGTAATCAGTCTAAGGAGAAGTCTCAACATATGAATGATTTTTTGAAACTAGAAATAGTTGACTACTTGTATTATAGTTCATATTGGGTCACAGACACAATGTGGCAACAACTAAAAGCATGTTCTCTAGATTTCATTGAAGAATCAACTGAACAAAAATGTAATGCCTTCTTTGGGATAAGATAAGTTTTTCACGAAGTTTCATGAATAAATGTTGTTGCATTTGAATTATTTAAATTTCAATTTGGTTACTCATGGGAAAGACTGGTTTGGAAGCAGTGTTTTAAAAACTGACCCAGCCTTTGACTCGGATTGGTGGTCGGGCTGGGTTAACCGTTTCAACCGCAGGTCAACCTGAGTTGACCTGGTGGACAGAGTAATTGGAGAATTTGATGATCTTTGGGAACTCACAAGTCTAAAATAGAAGAGAACCCCTTGAAATGATTTGTCATCACCATTAGCATCTTCATCAATGATTATGAGTAGAAATGAACACTCACCCAAAATAGTCATTTTGAATCGCACTTTACACAATTTATTGAGAAGTCCTATACAGAAAGCAAAAAATCAACCAAAAATCCAATCTTTGGAAGGTTTTTAAGGAGGAGTACCTATTAGGAGGGCAATTGCTCATGCGGGTACTGCTAAATCCAGGTCCGCTTTGACAGGTTTTCCAACCTAGCAAAGCTTTCTTTCCCTCATTGCCCATTTGGCAGATCTGAGAAGTATATTGAGCCAGCTTGCAGGGATTGAAGGGTTCCAGGCCAGCAGTTCCCCCCCCCCCCCCAAAAAATAAAATAAAAATAAAAATAAAAACTAAGCTTACTATTTCACGGAGTATACATAGAGTAATTCAGTCAAATATTCCTAAACTGAAGATATGTTGTTTCCTCTAAATGCAGTTGTAAAACCTAGGCAAATCCATGACAAACAAGTTATAAACATATTTTGCCCGTGGATAGACTGAAGCATATAGAGATAATGAGAAAGTTCTCCAAGATATGTAAGACTACAAACTAGTACGCCTTCTAATCCTTTCTCCGTCATAACCATAACCTCATTGGACTCAGAATCAGGTTTTGAAAATGAAAGAAGGCATACATTGATGTGACATCATTCAACATACATCTTTAGTAGCAAAAAACTACCTTGGAAATGCAGAAAGAAAAATTCAGAAGGCGTATTTGAGGCATGAAATAAATGGCAGTCAGCTGTGGTGCTATGACTGCTCAATCGAAGTCGCCATGGCCAACCAATCAAGCTTCTATTGCTACCAAATCTGGCTGCCATGCGTCTCTAGCCCCATAGGTGAGCCAATATGACTCCGTAATGAGGCACGATGTGTTATGAGTCAATCCCTGGGTTGGGTTATAATACCATGACTGTTAAATTAAGCAGCCAGAGAGCCGTGGCTGCCAAATCAGCCATGATGCCATGGATGCTAATACAAGCATACACTTCAACCGTGGTGTGGTTGCCCAAATGTGTAGCATGGGACCATCACCTTCCTTACAAGTTACTACAGCACCAGGGCTGTCAAAGTGAAGTGTCATGGCTGTCCAGTCTGGTCGCCATGGTGGGGAGATAGAGGGAGGGAAAGATGGGGATGAGCCTGAAATGAAAATAACTGACTAATGAACTTTTTTCTCCCAACTTTTGTGAAGGGTCGGGAGTATGCCAAGTTCTGTGCTTGGGCATACCAAACACATTTTATGATTGCTGTTGTTCCTAAACCTTTTTTTGTAATAATAAAATAAGTATCAGTGCATTCATACGGTGTTTAAGAATGATAAGTTAAAAATTTATTTGTCAATAGGCAGACAAAAATTTCGTGTCTGAATGAGAACTGAGAAGAAAATGAATAAAATAGTGGACATACTTCATAAACTGTTCAGCGGCCTCTATCTCACAACTGAGGCGCACATCTTTTGTGCTCTTTGCTCCCTGAGTTGTATACCTATGTTACACCTTACTGCTCATTGTTGGGAGCATCACCTTTAGAGTACACATCAAAAACACTTATTTTTAACATCAGGTTCAAAACATTTCTAATTTGATTTCAAGAAACTTAGATGGCATGTTATTGCACTAAAAGCATCTGGTTTATCTGGCTGCCATCTGAATGCGATATAAAATCTGGGGTAGGTGTTAATGTGATTGTGGATCTGAGGGCTTGGTTTTTGACAGCTTGAATTTGCTTTTGCTCAGAATGTTGTCTTGTCAATTCAAGCAAATATTTAAAGATAATTTTATTGTAAAAGGCATTTTAAATATAGTTATTGGCCATATATCTTTCTTTTCATGCTATTGCACTAATTAATATTGTCGTATAAGTGATCAGTATTTCATTTTGGTGTGTAGCAATACGTGTGGCAGCAAGTTGGTATCAGAGGCATCTGGGGAGCAGTGTACGTGTTCTACTTATTACTAATGACAGGGAGAATAAAAGGAAGGCCATTGAGGATGGCATTGCTGCTGAGACAGGTGCTATTGATGCTCTTGATCTTTGCATATTCAAATTTTGTGTAAATTTTTTTTTATGCTGTAATTTTAGTTGATCATTTTCTACTAGTCGATCCGTGAATTTTTGTGATATGAGTGCATCTGGCATAGAAAGTTGCTGTGTGCTTTCTTACATGGATTTTAACTCAGCATTTTAACAATGAGGAAGATGAAAGATGATGATGTTCTCTTTGTTTGACTTTATTTGTTTCAGTTGAATCATACGTGAAATCACTTGGTCAACCAGCTTTGCTTGACCTGGTTGTCTTGCCACCTGCTGAAGACGTTAGTCTGATGGAAGTTGAGGACTTGAGACCTTCAAAGAAGAAAGTAATCTACAGTGAGGTGTGTCATTTTTTATGGCATGTCGACTTCTTTGTTCTCGAGTTTTGCCAGCAATGATTTTGTCAATAAAACACATATCAGACATTGATTTTATTAATTTATTACTTGTTTATTCAGCATAAGCCTATGTCCTCAATTACTGAGGGGTTGCATCATAGAATTTACCATCAAGGAAAACTTCGAGTAAATCGTTACAACCCATTTGAGGCATATGTGGGAAGTGAGAGTATTGGCGAGGATATTATTATTTATGGAAGGAGTAACATGAACCGAGCTTTTGATGGTGACATAGTAGCAGTAGAGCTGTTGCCGAAGGAGCAGTGGCATGAGGCTAAAGATCTCAGTCTAATTGATGATGGTAGGGTATGGTGATTCCCAATATTTGAATTTTGGTGGACTAAATATTGTTTGCTTCCGCAGTTTTCTCTTTTCAGTTGAAGAATATGTTGTTAGGATCTAAAGACGTTATCATCACTTTCCAGAGGATGAGGAGGAAGGTGTTCATTTGGTTCCTGGCAGTGCTGATGATGCTCCAAGGAATGCCAAAGGTGCTACTGGATCAGAGGGGCCCACCTCAGGTCGGCATTCAGGACGTGTTGTTGGCATCATAAAGCGCAATTGGCATTCGTAAGTCATCTAGAAATGATTAGGTCCTTATATAATTTATGGAACTCACAGAAATTAATGTGACTGATCACCCTAATCAGCTTTTTACTATTGCTGATAATGTTGGTTATAATTGTTTACACGTTACCCCTCAATCTCTAGTTGTATCCTTCTTATATGTGTTTCATTGAGTGTGTGGCGTTCTGATTATTGTTTCCTTTTATAAATCTTATCATAGTTTTCCAACAGCAAGTCAACAAGTAACTCGCCTGAGTCTGACCAGGCCAGGTTGAGTTCCTGGTTGATGAGTGACTTCATACTCATTTTGAAGTTCTACTCTGATTTGTTTGACCAGTTGTCTCAGCCTGGTCAGCATGCCCAAAGTGTGTCAGATCATGCCTTTTGTTTGCAAACCAATATGAATTTTAAGTATAGTTTAACATAATGTTTATAAGCCACATAGTAATGCCAATTAATACATGTTATAGTACATTTTACGTGTCTTCTATTTGTAGCATGTAATGTTCTAGATTTATATAAATCATTGCAAGAAAATGTGCATTGATTTGCCTTGTTGACCGGGTGAGTTTTCTGATAAATGAAGCAAGGTCACTCACTTGGTTGATAAGGCCAAGAATTTAAATGATAAATTGTTATGAATAGTTGTCCATGGAGGCTAAAGGATCTTATCTGGCTATTAAGTTCTTGAAACCAGTGGAGATGAATTTAATGGATATCACCAGATTGCTAAATGCTAACCATTACCGAATAGTTGGTGTGTTTGTTATACAAGACTGTGTGTGAAGAATGAGCTGATACTCACACATGTGTTATGACCCATTTAGAAGGCCCGTTAAGAATAGTTTACTTTAGTAATTGTTAAGCTAACTATTAGGGAGTTATTTATAATTTTTATTTAATTAGTTTTAATGGACTTTTAGGCTAGTGTATAGGCCTGTTTAGGAGTTCTATTTAATGTAACGGCTATGCCGTGATTTTACAGGGCGAATGAATGAATTAGAAGTCTTTTAGTTTGATTATCCTTCTTCCCATCGTCTGACCTAATCTATCGTCGTAATACCCTCCTCCTCCCCCTTCGTCTAAACTCTTCTCTCAAACTCTAATTCCTTCCCCTCTTTGTCAAGCCTTCCTTATCATCCCTTCTCAACCCCACATTCTTCCAATATTTCCCCAATTTTCTACCTGTAGATCCATTGATCTACAACATTGGTATCAAAGCAGTTCCTTCCTGGCATAACAACAGCTATTTACAATCTTCATGGTATACATCATGGGTTCAGTCATGGAAAATGTTCTGCAGCAAGTTGTCACGACAACTTCTCTATTCTCAGTGTTCTCTGTTGCTTGGCAACCATCCTTCATGAAGCAGCACGTTGACAAGGCCCCCGTCACATGCAATGACTGGATCCTCTTGGGTTTCAAAGTTTAATTTTTTTCAGTGCACGGAAGATTTCCAGCAACTGCTTGGCATGGTCGCTGCAGGACGAACCATCCAACGTCAAGCACGCCTCCATTGTTGGCTTTCCATTTGATCCCAGGGGTAGCCCTCAGTTGGTGGACGGTCACTCATCAGCTGCTATTTTGGTGCTCCTCCTCTGCTCCACTTATTCCCTCATCACCACCGCTTCTCAGCCGAATGCTCCCTCTCACAGAATAGATCATGGATTGCTACCATCTACAAAAAGCCATTCCCTTGCAGTTCCTTCCTGGCATAAGGACAACTATTTACAATCTTCACGGTATACATCATGGGCTTTCATCATGGAAAATGTTCTGCAGCAAGTTGCCACGAATCTACAAAAAGCCATTCCCTTGCAGTTCCTTCCTGGCATAAGGACAACTATTTACAATCTTCACGGTATACATGGGTTTTCAATCATGGAAAATGTTCTGCAGCAAGTTGCCACGGAAACTTCTCTATTCTCGGTGTTCTCTGTTGCTCAGCAACCATCCATCGTGAAGCAGCAGGTTGACAAGGCCCCCGTCACAAGCAATGACTGAATCCTCTCAGGTTTTAAAGTTCAATTTTTTCAGTGCACGGAAGATTTCCAGCAACTGTTTGGCATGGTCGCAGCAGGACAAACCATTCCAACGTCAAGCACACCTCCATTGTCGGCTTCCGTTTGATCCCAGGATAGCCCTCAGTTGGTGGATGGCCACTCATCAGCGGTTATTTCGGTGCTCCTCCTCTGCTCCACTTATTCCCTCATCGCCACCGCTTCTCAGCTGAATTCTTCCTCTCACAGAATAGATCATGGATTGCCACCATCTACAAAAAGCCATTCCCTTGCAGTAGAGCCAGAAGGGTTCTTCCACCACAACCTGGCGTGTGGATAGGGAGGACTCTCGTGCAGAGACATCAATG
This sequence comes from Saururus chinensis, assembly GCA_035235625.1. Classification (NCBI taxonomy): domain Eukaryota; kingdom Viridiplantae; phylum Streptophyta; class Magnoliopsida; order Piperales; family Saururaceae; genus Saururus; species Saururus chinensis. The sequence continues at coordinate 37,004,010 of CP141141.1, forward strand.
GGGCGCTTGAAGAGGCCACCAAACTTCTCCCAGTCGTCCTTGGTCATGCAATAAGTGTCGCGTGCGAGGGTGGCATCATGACCACTGGGCTGGGGGACGAAGGAGAGGCAGCACTGCTCCGCCTTGCAGAGCTAAAAAAACAAAATATCAGAACACGGAAGGAGTTCCTGAGAGCAGAGAGAGATGACTACAACACCAATTCCGGCACCAAATCCGCTGTCCAGCACAAGGCCTTCCTTTCCCAGCATCATTCCCGCAACGACTCCACAGATTTTTCGCAGATTCTGCTCTCTCTTACATATCCAAACACGGATTGACAAAGGTGAGAATTCCTGGCAAGATTCCCGGCTGATTGTCCAGAGAATTTCTTATGGCGGCGCCAGGGCAACTGCTGGAGGACGAAGACCTCGACTAAGATGGTTCTGGAAACAGAAATTCGCAGGAGCTATCGAACTGTATCTTGTCTGGCTTTCTCAAATTTCCCGCAAACTGAAGAAAGTTGACGCCTCTATTCTCTACTGCGGGTCCATCACGTGTCTGCAACGACCTGATTCCGGATCTTCCTCTGAGGCTACTAATGCTAAGCTCTCCAGGGTCTTTTTACATGCAGACATGCTCCACCAATCAGGGTCTTTCCACATGCTCCACTAAAGGCAAATATGACTCGGGTCTGTTTGACCCAGATCTGGAGTGGCAGACCCAATACCCAACCATGCATTTTTTCTTACCATCCAAGATATGTGCTTCCAGACCCAAATCTGGGCCCTGCAAACCTGCTCCCTTTTCCTCTTTGGTATCTACCCGTGACACATATTGCAGCCTACTCAGCATTTGATGCACGATACAGCAGCAGAGCAGTCGTGGGCCCTATTGGTGCACTCTCTTGGGATATTTTGTCATGCAGGTTTCAAGGGCAGTGGTTCACCTTGAGGACGAGGTGATGCGGAAGCATTGGTGGATTGTTATGACCCATTTAGAAGGCCCATTAAGAATAGTTTACTTTATTAATAGTTGAGCTAACTATTAGGGAGTTATTTGTAATTTTTATTTAATTAGTTTTAATGGGCTTTTAGGCTAGTGTTTAGGCCCATTTAGGAGTTCTATTTAATGTAGGGGCTATGCCCTAATTTTACTCAGCGAATGAATGAATAATAAGTCTTTTAGTATAATTATCCTTCTTCCCATCATCTGACCTAATCTATCATCCTAATTCCCCCCCTTTCGTCAAACTCTTCTCTCAAACCCTAATTCTTTCCCCTCTTCGTCGAGCCTTCACTATCATCCCTTCTCAACCCCCATTCTTCCAGCATTCCCCAATTTTCTACGATCTACAACATGACCGAGCGTGATATTCCATATTGACATTTGCATGTGTTTATTCGACTTTTTTGGCAAGTACCTAGTGACTTAATGTTTGTATCTTTGATGTTCAAAGCTCTTATCAGTTTTGTTGAGTAAAATGTGAGAAATGTGTTTCTCTTCATTCTCTCTCTAGTGGTCTTTTGTCTATCTGGTTATTTATTTATTTTGACTTTGACCCTGCTGTTGTCATTGTTGTTTTTGCTGCAGTTACTGTGGATCTTTGGAGCCAATGCCCATGCCTGCAGGTAATGGCAGTATTGCCCATGCTTTGTTTGTCTCCAAAGATCGCAGGATTCCTAAGATTCGCATTCAAACTCGACAGCTTGGGAATCTTCTTGACAAGAGAATCATTGTTGCTGTTGATTCTTGGGATTGTTTATCTAGATACCCTTCTGGTCATTATGTTCGGACCATTGGAGAAATTGGTGATAGAGACACAGAAACCGAGGCATGTACAGATTATTGTACTCATTTTTTATTATATATATTTGGATGCTTTATTTGATTATTGCATACTTTTCAGGTTGTGTTGATTGAGAATGATATTAATTCAAGGCCATTTTCTTCACAAGTGTTGGCCTGTTTGCCACCTTTGCCCTGGACATTGTCTCCTGGAGATTTGGCAAATCCAAACAGGCAGGATTTGCGGCATTTACGTGTTATTAGTGTTGATCCACCTGGTATACATGTGTCATTGAGTAATGTTGATTTATGGCAGTCAAGTAAATTAAATTGCATGATAATGTGATGCTCTTTTTATTCTGTGCAGGTTGCAAGGATATTGATGATGCATTACACTGCACTCTTCTTTCAAATGGGAACTATGAAGTTGGTGTCCGTATCCTCGCATTCCTCAATGAATTAAATCTGTTTAAACTAACAATTCAATTGGCCACCTCGTTCAAGGGAAAACATCCTTAATTGTTATTCCTCAGATATTGCTGATGTAACTAATTTTGTTCATCCTGGGACACCGCTTGATGAAGAAGCTGCACGGCGGGGCACATCTGTTTACCTTGTTGAACGCAGAATTGACATGCTTCCAAAACCTCTAACAGAAGGTTTAATCACCATCTCCCATTCGTGAAGCGCTGGTTGTGTCTTAATATTCTAAAGAAATTATTTGTGCCTGAATTTTCATAGTTCACCTGCAGATATATGTTCTCTTAGATCCGATGTGGATAGACTGGCCTTTTCTGTAATATGGGTATGTGGCATTTGAATTTTAATATTTGATAAATCTAATATAGTTTAAATTGTTATTTTCTTTGAGGCTTTCTAGAAAGATAAACTAACTTATCAAAATTCTCGGAAGGAGCCCATTAGTCATATTAAGTCCAAGGAATATGTAATGTGTGATTAGGCAATGCGCTTTAATACTCAAACTTGAAAGTCTTGATCTTTTCTCTTGACTGCTACTTTTATTTGTCTATGGTCGATTGTTTTAATGCTTTACTTTAAATTTTAGGAGATGACTCCTCAAGCTGAGATCATATCAACGAGGTATACTAAAAGTGCTATTAGATCCTGTGCTGCACTGTCATACGTCGAAGCTCAAGCAAGGATGGACGATAGGTGCTTTCAGATCTCAATAATTAGCTCGTTCTAGGCACATTTTATTTTATGCACTTGTGTTTAAAATTCCAAAATCAATGACGTTATTTTCTTTCTATCATCATTGTACAGTCGTTTAGTAGATCCACTAACTACAGACCTGCGAAATTTGAATTATTTGGCGAAGGTATACCTGCTAAAATTTGAGCGTTGTGTAAAATTGGTGTTATCTTCATGTATTTGTATATGATATACCTGTTTATGTAATTATATTTCAGATAATCAGGCAAAGGCGTATTGACAGAGGAGCTCTGACTCTTGCGTCTGCTGAAGTCAAATTTCAAATTGACACTGAAACTCATGATCCTCTTGATATTGGTATATTATTTGAATGTGTGTTGCAGAAATGACCTATTATGTGGCTTCTTAGAGATACTCCTAAACTTCTATTTTTATCAGGCATGTACCAAATTCGGGAAGCAAATCAAATGATAGAGGAGTTCATGCTTGCTGCAAATGTCTCAGTTGCAGAGAAGATTTTGAAACATTTTCCTTTATGTTCCTTGTTAAGGTGACCTTCTGTTGTCTCTTGAACTGATGTTTTTTTGGAGCCCATATACATACGCTGATCTTAGACGAATGTAACCAGGCGTCATCCTAGCCCAACTAAGGAGATGCTTGAACCATTATTGCGCACAGCTGGTGCTGTTGGTTTAGATTTGGATGCCTCCTCATCAAAAGCACTTGCTAACTCACTTGATCGTGCAGTGGTACGTGGTTAGGTAGCTAACTAGAATTTATGGCTATTTCTTTTGTAGTATTGGGCTCCTTGTGTGGAAATTTCTTATAACTTATAAAGCTATGTAATAAACTTAGATTTTAAGTAACTGTGGCAGGGAGATGATCCGTACTTCAATAAGCTTATTCGCATATTGGCAACTAGATGCATGACACAGGTACTATAAAACATTGGGCAATGGTGCAAGTCATATATATAGAAATGATCTTTGTTGACAAACATTTGATGCCATACTGTCCTTGTTTCTTAGGCTGTTTACTTCTGTAGTGGGGATCTTACTCCTTCCGAATTTCACCATTATGGGTTGGCTTCGCCTTTATATACTCATTTCACGTCTCCCATTCGTCGATATGCAGGTTAAGAGGATTATGTATGATTTTGATTAATAGTTATCTTTTAGTTTCCTGTTGATGAGAAATTAATGGGTCTCCTTCCTTCTTCTTTTCGTTTTGGCAGATGTCATTGTTCACAGGTTGCTTGCTGCAGCTTTGGAAATCGAGAGGCTACCACCAATCTTCCAAGATAGACCTCAGCTCACCTGCATTGCCGACAGTAAGAGAACCCTGTTGTCTTATCATTATTGCAAATTTAATATACTTTGCTGATGTGGGCATGATTTCTACAGATTTGAACTATAGGCATCGAAATGCCCAGATGGCAAGCCGAGCCTCTATAGAGCTTCACACGGTCATCTTTTTCCGCAAACGGTGTGTAAAGCATAACATAAATCTTTTTATTAACATTATCCAAGTTCACTCAAGACTATGCATAGCTTCTGAGATCCTTCAAATATGCATTTTCCCCTCTTGCAGGCCAACTGATGCAGAAGCTAGAATAGTGAAGATCAGATCCAACGGTTTCATTGTCTTTGTGCCCAAGTTTGTTCATTATCTTTTTGCCTTGCGGATGCACTCAGATTATCACTGGACCAGATATAGGGCATGTTTGGCAAGCCATTTGAAAAGGAAAGAGCCTTTCCCCACGAGTGTAAAATGTCACATCATGGAGAAATTCCCTTTCTACTCTAACCCTCCTTACAAGGAGGGTTGAAGGGCCTTTCCTTCCCTTTTCAAATGGCTGGCCAAACATGCCCGTGTACATCTATATCTGGTAGTAAGTTTGAATCTTTTGTAGTATAAGTGGAGAAATCATGTGTTTATAGTTTAGTGCAGCTTTATCAAAAAGAATATATTTCTCTTTTCAGGTTTGGTATCGAAGGTCCTGTCTACCTGACTGAGAGGAAGGAGAAAGGAGGAGACTGGGTGGTGGACGATGAGCAGCAGAAAGTTAGAAAGGTTGATGGGAGCATCAGTTACAATGTGTTGCAGACTGTAAGGGTTCATATGGAGGTAGTCGAACCGCAGCCCAATAGGCCAAAGCTCCAACTGACTCTTAAATGAGAAGTTATGTGCCATCTTTGCTTTTTTAAATTGTATATTATTAGTAATTTTTATAGTTCTTTTTTGTGGAAAATGTTCTGAGTTACTTAATGGCTGTGTCCCTCCTTACGTTTCTAGTATTCCAAATTGATTGCTTGGCAATTTCAGAGTGTTAATTTCTTGCTAATGATTTTGGTAGATTTTTTTGTAGTTATGGAGCATCTGATCCATGGGATCAACCATTGATTGTCATCCCAGAGAAGTGTTGGAGGAGAGTCGAAACACAAGCTTAGGGCCTATACCAGTAAAAAAATGTGGATAAAATCAGTTGTGCAGGGCAAATTATCTGCAGCTAAATTTGAAACAGATCTCTGGTTGTACAAATGTCAAAAACAGCGTAAATGAACATACCCCCCTCCCCCTAAACAGGATTTTCCTTTGTCTATTTCCTGATCCGAACATGAACAACTCATAGCATGTCTCGGAAACTTATCAAGAATCGTTGGAGTGGGTAGCCTGCATTGCAATTCAATCTTTATCACTTTTAAGTAAGAAGTTGGGAGGGAGGCTTAAGAAAGGATCCACATGTAGACGGTTGACCAAATAGTAAGGGCTAGGGCTGCGACCAAATATGACCAAAGGAGGAGAACCGAGCACTCGTCCTGGGCAACATCAAATAACTGGGTCATTGTGCCTGCAAGACAAGATTCTGTTAGTGAAAAAAATACACTAGGAAACAAGATACCTAGTCTTAATGAAATATAAAAATCCCATTTTTGTACAAGATGCGATTCGGTCTCATTTAAGAAATTAGTCTGTAAATCAATAAGCAGTATTAATAACACATACTGTATATTGCTTAGTACAAGGTGTCATCTAATATCTGCTCTCATTTAGGAAATGTCTATGTATTACCGAAATGTCTAAGAGCATCTCCAACTGTCCACAACCATTAGAGTTGGACAGTCAATTTGATATCTCCCGTTGGAGATGATCTAAAGTTACCTTTTGTTAAGCACCAAATAATGCTTTTTTACCACTCATGGCTCAAAATAATTTGAGAAAACTGCATTTGTATGCTACAAAGAAATTTTAAAAAAGGATTAAAAAAGCTGGTGCTCCCTACAAAACCAACTTTTCACTAGTGTTTGTAGCACCAAAAAACAAAAAGTTATCACCAGTTTTTCCAAACACTCGCAAAAGTCACTGATCACTTTTTTTCTAATAAAAAATCTCAAATCAGCTTACTCCTAGATTAAAAAATATTTTTGGTACACTGCGTAAGTGGGAAGAGCAAGGCTACGAACAAACCTGAACTACCAACACAAACAGTATCTGCTTCCTCTAACACTCCCTATGTCCCACACATTAATAGCTTCATTTGGTTTTTTCAAATGAATTAAAATAACTAGTTTTAGTTAATTTTGAAAAACAAAAGGGAGCTATTAATGTGGGAGGGAGGGAGTATGCAATACAGTAAGTACAGCAGGGTACTTTTAAATTTTTATATTGAAATATGTAAAGCAAAATAGATTGCTAGAAGTTATTGCGAGACTAGTAAAAAGCTTGAGCACTTCATGAGATGTGGTACCAATGTTCATTGCCGGAGGGAGGGCAAACTGGATCATCAGCACGTACTGATACAAGGGGTCAGGAGAAAGGAAGCCAAGACGGCCAGCTGTTTGAACCACGCCCATTCCAACAAGAGGAAGAATCAGATAGCGCACCACAAGCACAGTTATAGTTACCAATGGCTTCAGCTTCCCCGTCTTAAGACCTGTTTTAGTAATATGAAAACTCTGCATGCTTAATTGAATGTCAATGAAATGGTGAAAACATGAACTCTAGTTTGGTCAGCTACCTCGGGTTAGATTTCCTCCAAGAATGAGCGTAATGCAAGGTATTGTGCCATCACTGCATAATGCAACCATCTATTATTTGCTTATTTTTGTTATATTTAGCCTGGAAAATGATGAACAAGATTGAAATTTAAATTTAAGTTTGTGCAATATCCACCCTAGTAATTTGATAGCATCTTGAACCACTCGAAGAGGCGCATTCGTGCCGATCAGGAGAGACTTCAGCCATGGGACTGCACCAAAGACGAAACCCCAGATCTGAGGGGGTGCATTTGAAGGGGTTTCAGTTCATTTGTCTGTAAGAAAATGTATGAAAGAGCTTAATTAAACATTTATGAGGACGGAAGGATTACAGACAGCTGCAATGGTGGGAGGTGCCAATAACTCATTAACAATTTGTTGAAAAATGGCTCTGAGCTTTTTCCAGAAATGAACTTCTTCAGCTACCACTTCTCCATTAGACTCTACAATCTGCAAGGATGCAAATGGCTCCTAAAATGTTGCTTTCATCACAGATAATCGAATCATTATTTTACTTAAATCATATTTCAAATGAAGGAAAAAAATAAATCACTCAAAATGATTAATGTCTATTTAAAGAACGCATTTATTGATAAGCCCATGCAAAGAACATATCATTTACATTTTCCACACAACATTAAAAAGTAAAGAAAAAAGTGTTTACTTTTTTATTTTGGATAGTAATTGCCGAATGTGACAAGTCTACAGCCACCTGATCTTGGTAAGCATCCCCATTTTCTGGTGCTTGGAGAAGCTGTGCCTCCACACCAGCATCTATGTCTTTGTTAGGTTCTTTTGCTGGGTCCTCACACCGTGATGATTTTTGGTAGAAAATTACCCCAGCATTTCTAATAAGATGGTAGGTGTAAGTCCATGAGTAGAAACCACCAAGCTGCACCCAAATTGTAAAATATATATAAAGCAATATAAACAAAGGAAGCTATTCTAATCAAGGAACTTTGATATAACTGGAGCATGGATCCCCATCAGCAAATAGTGATTATGAATTTGCTTTAGTAAAAGAATGATAATTTATCTGTCTAATTAATGAGACTAGTCTTAAGGTACAGGCACTAATTAAGTACAGCAACCGTCTAAAATACAGAATGACTAATCCCTATAACTCTTATAAGATTGCAGTTACTAATGTCCCCAAAAATTAGAGGGAAATTTTGAATAATGGAGTATAAAAGTTCTAACAGGGAGATAGATTAAGAAGAGTTGGTTTGAATTAATGAGGAAATAATTCAATGTGCAGTAGAATTGAATAGATTACATGACTAAGAATATCTGACGATGGTGACAATGTTCATTGTGGTAAAAGATGTAGAGAGCTAGTTTGGTTCAACGTACAGCCATGGAGAAGGATACATAGGCTATGCCACGGACGCTGCAAGTGCTTCTATCTCCAAAAGGGCTGCCTTCCTCGTTGCATATTGCAGGGATGACTATCAGCAGTAGATTGCCCAAGTTCCCTAATCGCCACATTCATCTTCACATCAGTTGCTAAAGGATTCACTAAGTAATAAATGCTTGAAACAGATAAAGAGGCATGTCCATTAAAACAAAAACAAAGATAGAGGGATATCTAAAACATTCACCTGTTGAGCAGGTGGCTATGACCAGCCCTTCTAGGTGGGGCTCAGGTTTCAAAATCTTCACTGCAATCCATCCCAAAACCCCTCCCAACAGGAAGGTTAAGCCAACATTGACTGGCATGAACCACCTGCAACAAAATTAAGGGGTCAAGGAATGCCTTCAGGTGAGACAGCTGAATAAGCAACTTGGTCCCTCATGTGTGTTGTTGTTCGAGCCTTTAGTTTATGTAAGCTAAAATAAATGGTTGGCATGGTAAGACTCACCATGTGATAATCTCTTGCACTGTGACAGTCTTAGCCAGACTTGCAAACATGAGTGAAGGTGTAAAGATCACAAATACCAACTGCACGTCCACACATTTCTCAAACGTGAATGAAACAACATTTATGTGATTTAGTGCAGGTCAGTCAAAAGATGAAGAAAGGAAACCTTGTTCATATGTTTGCGAGCATCGGGGTTGAGGATGTTGAAGTAATCAGTGGCCAAAACTGCCCCCAAAACGGTAATAAGAAGAACCTGTAGAATTGGCGTGGTTGCCACCTCGAACAGACTCCAGAACCCCATCTTTCTTGTTCCTTTTTTTTTCTTTCTTTATTTGTTTGTAAACTTCCTTTCAATTTTTCACAGGATCAGAGAAGTAATTTGCTGAAAAAAAACTGAAAACGTCCAATATGTCTTCTGTATATGTTACAATGTGCTAGTTGATTGGGTGATGCCAACCAATTGGTTTCTTTGTATAGTAGGAGGAAATGTATCCTGAAATTAGAGAATGGATGAAAATTAAGGTGAGAAGGGCAGAATTGTGGGCATGCATCAAAAATTGATGTCAGGGTCTTTGTATCACCTGGACCTCAGAAATATGCTCAACTCATGTATCTATAATTTGTTTTTAGAAATAATCAGATCCTATACACTACGTGTTTTATAGAAACTCAACAATTTCAGCTAGAGATGAACAACAACGTGATGAGGTTCCTCAGTATCATCAAGCTACAAAAACGATACTATCTTCCTGCATGAAATGGATCTCGGAAATTTATGAACCACGTCCCAATAGCTAGATAAACTCTTTTCTTGGCCCAATAAAATATATATGCGCGCATTTCTCCTTGCATGTCTACATGTTAATTTCTTCTCTCTTTCATTCATTGCTAAAAGACATTCAGCAGCTTTTCCTATAAAAATATGAGAGAGAGAGAGATACCTTCCTACGAAAGAGAGAGAAGAAGGAGATGCAGGGGAGCCGTGAAAATAGGCTCCCTTGGTTGAGGAGGTCCAGGAGAGGCGTGCCATTTATAGGGGTGGAAGCAGGGCAGAGAGATAGAGAGAACCAAGTGAAGGACAGACGAAATCTGGCTGGAGGCTTCCACAAGGTTGGGAGTGGAAACTGGAAACATACGTGACAATCTTTGAAAGGAGCATCCGGTGGAACGCTATTTATTTTCTGACGGGCAAAAACTAGAGGTGTCACTCGTAGCCCCACAGGCTGGCTGTGGGCCACAGCAAATAAAAACGATTAGAGATTTTTTTATATTATTAGGCCCTAAGATGTAAATATTTTATATTTTTTTATTTTTAATAATTAATCTCGGTTTAGGATAAATATACCCGTAAGTCATAAATAAATCTATATATAAGTTCTTTTCTCATTAATTACTAATAGAAAGGGGTAAGGGGCATCGTTTTAGTGGGGAGGTGTCATCAGTGACGAATAACCAATGACACTTTAAAGAAGGTAAATTACTAGTGGCGACTTACTGGCTGGTAGCGGGTGCGGTAAAATTCTCTTTACTTTATTTTTTTCCTCCGCATAAGCTTTCTCGGTAGAAAAAACCGTCATTTTATCGACATTGGCAACCCATCTTCCAGCATAATGGATAAAGTTACTCATGATATGATGTCTCATATTGCAACAACGATAACACGATATATCAATAATACATTTTATTGATTATATGATATGTGTCATATTTTGTTAACGATAACGCATTGTATTCTTTGAGCCAACGACCTATAATACGATATACTCCATATCACATATACAATAATACAATATGTCAACAATATGTATTGTTGATAATATGATATGCTCCATATCACATATACGATAATACGATATGTCAACAATATGTGTTATTGATAATACGTTATGCGTCATATCGCATATACGATAACACGATATTCACCATATTGTGTTGACAATAACACAATATGTGTTTTTTGAGTCAGTAGCTAATAATATGATATGTTTCATATCGCATATACTATAACACAATATTTGTCATTTAATATTAATGATAACATGATATATGTTATTTGAGCCATCTACCTATAATACAGTGACAATTGCCCAATGAAGACTCGCTTTAGCTATGGCTCCGGTGGATCCCCTTAACCAAGCCACTGCCTTTGAGTCGCCAGCTCATTCTTTAACAAGTTTTTTGTATTATTTCCCCAAAAGTCGATAAACTAGGTGGATATGTAAAAGATATGATTTGTTTTCCATTACTTGGACATGTGTGAAAGAAATATTGTGACATTTCATTTCATACAACATTTTCAAATCGATTGTTTTTCCTATATCGTAATGGACTTTTTTTTGCATAATGCAGATTTACTATTGTTTACTATTGATAGGAATTCTCTTACCAGTAATCACATAGAAAGACATCATGATCCCTTGGTAGGAAAATTGATTTGCTGAGATGGGAATAGGGATATGACATATCGCATATACGATAATATAACATGTCAACAATACGTGTTATTGATAATACAATATGCTTCATATCGCATATATAATAACACGATATTCGTCATATCGTGTTAACAATAACACAATATGTATTCTTTGAGTTAGTGGCCTATAATACAATATGCCTCATATCACATATTCACCATATAGTGTTACATAACACAATATGTGTTCTTTGAGCCAACGATCCATAATACAATATGCTTTATATCGTATATACTATAACATAATATATCAACAATATGTGTTATTGATAATACGATATACTCCATATCACATATATGATAACACGATATGCATTTTTACATGTATTCGAAAATATGACATTCACGATATTTGCAAATGTGTTATTGATACAAGTTTTCATCAAGTAAGGGATGAAAGCCTCAAAGATAGTGTACATGCTTACATAAGATATTCGATATAATAGAACTTGCATAAATAAAACCATACTAGATTCCCTCTTTACAGAGTAAGGTACGAGGCCATCGTGGTCATTCTACAATGTCCTTCTTGAGCATCCACATTCATCTTCATTCTTATATAACTTTGTTCTCCCTGGCTAATCCCCCATGATTCCTTTTTGGAATTGCAGGTATCATATCCTTCTTTATAGGGATAAGTAGTTTATGTGATATGAAATTTTTGGACAAAAATGAGAGAAGAGCGATTGCCGATGAAGTGATAGAGGTCGGAATTCACTACGTGTGGGAATTGATGGGCGAAAATCGCAAATCACTATTGAGCTTTGATCGAATTTTTGCTTATGCATCGTTGCGACTGGTTTACACGATTTTAAACCCTAAGTTATGCTGTAGGGGTATTTTGGTCTAATTTTTTAAAAATTTGTATAAACCCAGGTTCTATAGAATATTTTTTGCAAAACTAGGGAATATGTAATATTTGTATCTTAGGTAAGGTAATATGGATAAATCTCAAACGATTATGACATTTTTTAACTACTCATTACCCCACCCCCACAATTTTGCTCTAGCCTACCCCAACACCCAACCGCTATTTGTGACCTTTTTTTGCCAACACCCAGTTCACGCCAAAATTGGGACCAGGCCACCAACAACAGTCAGAGTTGGACCAAATCTAGCCCAATCGGCAAGCTTGCAGTGGGGCTGGGCACCACCCACATAGCCACTTCAGTAGCCAAATTTGGTTGTTAGCACAGCTTGCAATGATGGCTGATGCTAGCAAGGCCGCCATTGTGACCAACAGGGTCACAACTAAAAATACGGTGTAGGCTGTGGCTATTGGCCATATCTAGCAGCTAGTGCGGTTGTTAACCATAGCCATGGCCGGCTATCACCACCGTTGCTCTTGTTGTTATCATCACCCTCACTATTGGAGTTGCCGCCATAGTTAGACAAGATGAGGAAGATATAATTTCTTTTATTAGGGTGAGGGTTGGGGGGGGGGGGGGGGGGGCTTTGAGGGGGATATAGACATATTCATAGTTAATAAACAATGGTCTTATGCACCACATGCTTGTGTAAATTTTTCCTTAAAGACGGAGAGATAAATGCTCGTTTATTTTGGGAAACCATATTAATGGACGAAAGGAGAGGTTATATATTTTGATAAGGAGAGTTATATGAGAAGTTGAGTACAAAGTCTTCGTGTCCTCGCATCGTGTTTGATATTTCTCTGTCATGAAATGACAAAAGGCCGTATGTAGTTTTGTATGTGGGTGTTTTTGCTTACCAGAATTTCACCTGAAAATAGTATGCTAGGTGTATAAACAAGTTTAAATCATTATAGAATCAGTTCTAGTATATAAACATTTGTGTCAAATACAGCCTTTTCGGTCTGGGCACTTATCTTATATAGTTGCATATAAAATACTCCCTTCGTCCCATATTGATAATTGCATTTGAAAAAATAATAGTTTTTATTGAATGGTGAAATTAACATCTAAGATAAGGAAAAATAAGCTTATGATACTATCTTTTAAGTACCTAATTACTTAAATTTAATAAAATGAAGCTATTAATATAGAATAATTTTTTTTATTAAATAGAGTTATTAATTTAGAACATAGGGAGTATCAATTTTTCTACAAAATCAAAAGGGAACCTTGCACATATTTTGTATGATGTTGTTGATGGGTGTTAAATTGTGAAATATTTAAGGATAAGATCATAAAATGATAAAAAAAAAAAAACTGTAGAAAATTTTGTGTTAGGTAACGGGAAAATAGTAAAAAGTTGTTGAAGAATGTTTAATATGTAGCCTACATATGTTACTTTCTTGCTCGTGACTAGCTTAGAGGTGGCAAAGGATAGGCTCGGCCCGAAGCCCATAATACCTTTATGGATTTGGCATGGCTATTGGGGGCATGCATGTGGGCCGATAGTTTGGCCTTATACACACAATTTTTTTAAAAAAATATTTTTTTGGGGTGAACTAGTGGCCTGTGTTGGCCTCCACTTTGGAGGTCTTCGTTGGATGATAATTAAGGATGCGATCTAGCATGATCAGCTCAATGACTATACCCCATGGCCATGGTACATATGGGTGCTAACTTCATACATAAAGGTAGTTTATGTATCATGTTAGATCCCGCTCATGGCATGGCCCTAGCATGGTACATAGCTACCTCTATGTACCATGCTAAACCCTAACATAGTATATAAACTACCTCTATGTACCAACCAAGTAGCTATATGTACTATGGATGTAGGGTTTGGTTAGAGATGTTAATGAGTCAAGTCAAGCCGAGTATTAGGCTTGCTCGGCTTGAACTCGAATTGTTCAAGTTCACCTTAAAGCTTGAATCTTCTAACTCAAACTTCGCTTAAAATGATAATATGGAGCTCGACTTGAGTTTGAGCTCAAATTTTAATAAGTGAATCACAAGTCAGGCTAAACCTAGGTTCAAACCTAAAAATATAATATATATATAAAGCATATGAAATATCTCACATATTAAGATACTTTTAATATTAAATAATAATTACAATTGTACCTTGAACAACCAATTATACCTACTACAAAAGAAGAAAAGTATGACAAATGAGTCTTAATTACATATACTCAAGAAAGACAACATTAATATTATTCTTTCTTTACATACATATGATCACTCAAAAAGATGTAGACGACATTATTATCTACTTCCTTATATCTTCATCTCTTTATATGCATATAAATTACTCAAAAAGATATAGAAAACAATAACCCACATAAAAGAATTGTCCGTGACCTTTAGTTTGCCTCCAAAAAATTTCAAGTGCGTCCAGAAAGAAAAACAATTTATAAAGTAAGGTTGGCCCCTTGTATCATACTTCAACAAAATATTCTAATTATTCTTTTGTAGTAATAATTTTTTATTTTTTGCTAGCAATTAATGGTGTAACATTTGATGAAAACCATATTTTGTGTACTTTATTAATTGGAAGACCTCAAGTACTGCTGGCAAAGATTAATTCACAGATGTTTCGATAAAAGAAAAAAAGTTAATGGATAAAGAGTAAATATAAGATGGCCAAAACTCTTATCTAATGTTATATTCTTATCTTGGAGTTCACAAGAATGGAGTTGTGCTAATAAAGATGCCAAGATGTTGTGGAAGGTATCAAACCATATAAGAGATTGCACTTGGTCATAGTACATAACATTAAACATGTAGACATAGTGCTATAAAGATAAATACTACTTGTGGGTTTTGCTACAAACCTTTTGAGATATTGCACTCTTTTATGAAAGGAAAAAAATCTAACAATGTCACTTGGCAAAAAAAATTCTCATAGTCATTCTCTTTAATATAGTCATGACACTTAAAAAAATTTCATCTAAATAAAGTCAAAGTCTTAAATTGAAATTTTGCATTAGTCAAGAATTGACTTTTCTTTGTATTCTTTAAATATTGATATTTGTATCCTTTGCGAAGGAAAATAGTCTTAGAAAGATATGTACCTAACTAGTCTTAGAAATTTTGTAAGAGTCGAGAAAATACTCAAACAGCCTCAGCTCATTAACACCCCTAGGTTTGGTTATGGTGTCCGATTACATGGACGAGATGAAAGGATGGGCCTTTGGTGTGAGCACCATTTTTGCACCTTGCAAAAAAATACATTATTAAAATAATATACTATGAAAAATAATGCAATACTAAAATATTAGAATTTATTAATGTTCAATCTTTTTTTTTGGCCAAGGTAGTAAGCTCAATCCAAACATAGGGCAGTAATTACAAGACCTGCAATTCAATTAAAGAGTCACATTGGAATACCCATTTTTGCTCGAATATCAAATGCTCTCATTGCAACTTTATTCAATTACATTCACGTTATTGAGAGGTGGGATCCATAGCTAAATGTAATAAAGCTTCTTACATACTTTTTTAAATGTTATGTCCCTTAAATTGAGCAAAATGGAACTATTAATATAGGATATTTTTTATTCTAAATGGAGTTATTGATATAAGACGAAGGGCGTATGATTTTTTTAAAATGGACTGCTTCTCAATTGTGTTGAAGTCTTCAAGATAAACTTGTAGATGGCTTCATGGTTCCCTCCCCATAATAACCCATCATGAACCTTCTTTAAAAAAAATTAGATTTCATCTTTACCAAAAAAAAACCTTAGGTTCTCTAATCCAAATCAATGGGTTTCATAATTCTTGTCATGTTTTTTACAGGATTTTCAAAGGTTTTTCAAACTTCAGTAGTTTGATGTACTTTGAAATTCTTTAACAACAAATTTGAAAGGCACCAAATGCGCCGACCCTTCTGTCTAAATATTTATCTTTGCCATATCTCACTAATCAGAAATCTATGCAAGAAGCCATTGGCAAAAAGACCTTGTGAGGTCAGTTGGGAGAAAGAAGGGCAAGTCCAAGATGCAATGGAGATTGATCCATCGATTCAGCATTACCATTTTGCTTTCTTAGCAACACTTTGCCGCTGTTGCATCTAGGGCTGCCAACAATACCCATTTTACCTTTCTACCATTTGTACCATACCGTTAAAAAGTTAAATGGTATAGTTAAATTTATTCGATGGGTAAATAAGAGGATAATTTTATCCGATTGTTATCTTAATGGAAGGTAATGGAAAAAGTTCTTCCATACCTATTTATCTGTTACCCGTTTGTCATATTTAAAAATTATACACACACACACATATGTATATAAATTGACTTACAATCTTTTACAATAATCTTCATGTCAAGATTCACCACGGTGATTTACTCAATGAAAGATATCATTCAAATTCAAATATTTATTAAATTTATTTAACTACTTGCAACCATTTATTATAGTTGTTTAAGCTACTACTTGAAATATAATTTTCTTTTTCTAGCATTTCATATATAATTGTATTTTTGTAATAATTTTTTTTTATATTTTATATAATTCTCTTAAACTCACTTCGCTTTGATGTTTTGCATTAGGTTGCTTTGTCTAATTCTAATGTCTCATTAGGTCACAATTCATCTTTAATTATACGTGATAAAATCTTAACTTGCTACATACACTCTTTGTACAAAATATTTTTGCAATTCTCATGTTAATTTAGATTCCATTTTGATAGCTCAAACACATGAGTCTTTTTTCTGTTTTTTATAATTAAACTTGTGGAATATTTGTTTGTGCAAGAAAATAATTGGTGAGTTTGGAGTAGGATTGCTGAGTCAACTCTATTCTACTCGACGCTAGACTCAAATTAGCTCAAATCAAAGCTTGAACTTAGGCTAATAGAACCAAACTCTTGTTTGGCCCATCTTGAATAGCTTAATTTGAGTGTTAGTTAGCTTAACTTTGAATGAATGGTATAAGTGGTTTATTTTGAGATTTAATATATGTTGGTTGGAATCATGATTATGTTACAAATCATGTTTGTATATGAGATTGCAAAATTTAAAATAATTTAGTTATTGAAATAGGTTGGAATCAATAAGTTTTAAATGACCAAACGTGTTTAAGTGAAACTTTGAATAGGTTTAAGAGAAACTTTATCTAAAATATGGGGAACCAATTTAAAATTTTTAGGTGATGATGTCATTATCCGGTCAAATTGGGTTGACTTAGCCCAACCCAATGTTTTAAAAACCGGCCCGGCCATTGACCCGAATGAGTTGTAGAGCCGGGTTAATTGGGTTCAACTGTGGGTTACCTAGGTTGACCCAATTTTCCCATATATTAGATTAAATAGAAAGTTAAGAACAATATTCACACAAAATCATTGTAACTCAGTCGGTAGAGTGTAAATGCTATTTTTATCACGACTTGGGTTTGAATCCCGCCATGGATAATTTTTTTTTAGCAATGTAAAACAAATAAATATTAAAATAAAATAAAAATGTGTATAAACAAAGTTGTTGCAGCCTGTTGGGTTATGCTTGCTGATGGGCTCTCATTGAATGTGAGTTCGAAACCCATCTCCAACATAATTTTTTTTCATAAGAGTATTAAACCAATTTGACCCGGGCAGTGGGTTGGCGGTTCAACCGGCCAGGTCATGTTGACCTAGTCGGGTTAACTTAACCCGTTAAAGTAGATGAACCAACCCAATTTATAAACTGGGTCCGGTTGATCCCTGTCTGACCAGCTGGGCTGGTTTTTAAAACATTGGCCCGACTACTAATCTGGGTCATGGTCCTAGTTGAGTTTTAAAACATCGCTTCAAAAAGACACTAATAGATAATGTGTATCACTACATATAGTCTCATCCTTGCATTTAATACAACTTTTAAGACGACTGACTGTGAGAAGACAATTATTATTCTTACATTGGGATTCTTCTCAAATAGACAGTAAATGAATGTCTAAAGCTAGACTCATATAATAAGAAATAATTATTGAAAAATAAGTAATTTTATCATAGATATATACCTAATATATGTATCTATTTATGTTTCATGTTTAATTTTTACAATTTATTTGAAGCAACTATAAATAATAGTAGTGATGTTAATTTTTTATCTTAATAATATCTAATTAAGTAAATAAAAAAATTTATTTTAACCTTTTTTAATATATTTTAAAAAATATAATAGATTATAGTTATCTAACTAACCGGCCGATTATTAGTGGAAAGCATAGTTATAGCAATACCTATACCATTTACTTAATAAAACGGTTATGGATAAAAATTTAAGAAATAATTATAATAATAAAATAGGTTATACCATAACCATATCGTTCCGTTGGCAGCCCTAGTTGCATCTTCAGCTTAGTGCAGTGGCAACGCTGCCTCTGGGAGTGCAGGGAATGGGGGCGCTGCCATTGCAATTGTAGTCACTGCACCCACAGGGGATCTCCAGCCATCCCCAAGGGAAGGTCTACAGTATACTTATATAGTTCAGCTTCCTTCTTTCTGGTTTCCTTACTAATCCCTGCCACCGGTAAGGGTGCATCTGAAAGGCAATTTCCTCCTGTCACGACTTGTTACTATCTTCCCTGCCTGCTTTTCATGGGCCGTTGCACAGGTCAACAATTGAAAAGATCTAGCAACTTTTTTTCTTCAATTGATTTTAACAATCTTTCTATCTGATATGAGTAAAACAACAGAGAACCCGACCGGGAGCATCTGCTGTGAACCTCATTTTTTATTTCATTTGTCTCCTTTTCCACCTTCACCATGCCCCCCCTACCCCCGATGTGATTTGTTTTGAGTATTACCAGTTCAGCATAAACTTGTAAGGAACGTACAACACCATTTGACCAAGGAAAGCATTTGTCCTCAGGATGAAAAAAATCACAGCAAGCTTGTGTCAACTCAATTATTGAGGTGATGCTGGCAGAAATTTAAAGAAACCTGTGTTCACCGAGTCTATAGATTACAGAAATCTGTGCCGTGTACTAGACTTGTTGCAAGCTCTAGCAAGATGTAGTGCATTTAGTCATAGATTGAAGCCTCCATTTCATCAGAGGCCACTGCTGCACCGTTGGGCCCGTCGTCTGCCCGGAGCTGAGAAGAAACATCATCAATGGCTGAGTTCAGTTGCGCTATCTTCTCTGTCAGTATCTTCCTAGTCCTCTGGCATCAATAAAATACAAGATCCTCAAAAGACATTCATTCATGTTGGAAAAAAATGACGATGTCTGTGCCAGCTATAGCTCAAAATTATAGGCTCAAATTAACCAATTGACAGGCACAGAATCCAATCCTATTTATTTATAAATGCGTAATTAACATGGGAAACACTCTCCACAACAACTAAGATGGTGGCAATTGAACTTTTCTGCATAAATTATTCTCCTCATTAAAAATCTCAACACTTTCAAAACAATCTGAAGTAGGCAATAACAGGTAGAATGCAGCTATTGTTCAAAATTCAAATCAATTTTGGAACAATTGTGGGCCCCATATAGCTGTGACAAGATGCAGGTGATCGGAAGAATCAAACTAAAAACTTTTAACATTCCATTCAATTATTAGAAGTAAATGTCGTTTAAGTAAAAGCACGGGAATCTTCAAAACAAGAAACTAAAAAGGAAGATAAACAGACAGATTTACACACAAGAAAATATGTGCAAACCAAGAGGAGATAAACAAATAAACAATACAACACAGTCACTGGAATCAGACTAAGGCCAAACTCCATTGCACTAACATGAGGCAGGGCATCTTGTACAAACTTGCACCACCGCCCAGTTAGACAAGCCTTCCAAACTCAAAGTGGGTAGTACCCCACAACGTCCAATTGTTATCAAATATGCGATCTAATAAGAAGTACATTAAGCAAATGCTTCCAGTTCTGCCAATTGAGTCAAATTTTACATCGAGACAATTCAATCAATGGAAACTAAAAATGAATAGATAAGTATGCTATAAGCCATATTTTGTACCATTTTGCATTTTTTTGTGTTTGTTTCTTCAACATCACCAATAATATAAATAAACTCGGATCTATTCTATAATTAACATTAACTTGTTCAGGTGGGTTTATTTGGTTTCTAGCTGAGTAACTATGCATAATCACATACCTCCAAAGCCTTCTCCTCGTCATAGATAAACTTTGGTAGCTTTCTCATCAAGTCTTTCCTGTCTGCCCCAGAAAGTGCCTTGCTGATCTGTTTCATTAAAAGAGATTAATGGACATGTGAAAAACATAGACAAAATGACAAATGCCTGAGACCAATACATTAAAATCTAGTTTTACATAAACATAAATTCCTGACACCACAAGTCACACTCTTTCATGACAATGCAAAACCAGTAATCCAAGTACAAAGGTGTGGACAAATGCCCTAATGCCTGACACAACATTCACAGTATGAGCATAATAAAATGTTTCTATACCGCCACTAGTCCAATCTTAAAAGTAGCTAACATAATTACAAGCATAACACAGACACACACATCAGCTATTTAGTAGCGAGTTCCTTTTCAAATTATAGGAAGGCATTTTATTCGTGCCCAAGGAGAGTTCTGACATTGATTCACAGATAGAGTATATATATAAAAAAACAAAGGAAAAAGGGTGAAACTTGCTTGAGGTGCATATACACAACCAAGTGTTCCGACTATCAGGCCACCCAGCACGAATCCCCCAATGAAGGCACTTGCACTGTTTGACCGTCCACCATCACTGCTAAACAAGTTCACGAATGATCAGCAACATGTTTGCATCCCAACACTTGCATACAACATATTAAAACAATTCTTCTGACAATCAGAAAGAATTACACCGCTTAGAAATAAGTCAGGAACTAAGTGCAACAATAATACTGGTCATTTCCCCATCATACCTCAGCAAAATGCATTCAATATGTTACACAGAAATGCTCTTTGAAGCAAATAGTTGGCTCCATTAACTACAGGGCATATTAGACAGAATTGGGCTTAAGGAAGCAGAAGTAGAAAATGAGCAGAATACCTGTATCCAGCTCGAATTGTGAACTTGCTCTTACATGAGCTCCTCCGTTGGTTAATCTGTACAAGAGTCAAGTGCATAGGGCTGAGTTTCAAAACATGTTGCCCCGACAGCTTCAATGAATCACCTTCTCCAACAAAATGTCACACAAATTAGACATAGAAACGCCAAGTAGGCCCCTTTCCCAAAAACCCGAACATACAGTCACACATACGGCATACCTAATAGATATGAGAACTACAAATACCAACGTACGGATGTTCAAGTGGATGTAAAAAATGTACCTTTCTTTTGCATAGATTGCAAGTAGATAAGAACTTCCAAAAAAAAACCGTAAACAAAGCAGCATCCAATTCACAACATTCCCTTCACTGAACTACAAATTTGAAATATTTTTGCTAAAGTAAAACAGAGAAGTACACCATTCTGTATTGACCCACAAAAGTTTGAACGCTAATTACTGCAATTTAATCAAAAGTTTAATCATTTGGGGGGTGGGCGTGGAAAGGGCAAATAAGTCTATCAAATGAAGAGAAATAAGAAGCAAATCGATCAAACAGGCCGGGATAGAGTGATCTTATTACCGGGAAAAGACGGAAAGGCAGGATCTTTAGCAAGGACGAGGGAGTGAGACAGCGCTGCTGCCATTGTCTTCGACCAAAGCAACACACCAGTTTCGGAATTCGTGGAGATGAAGCGTTCGGAGGGGATCCTCTGTTTTAGCTCCTCCCCTCCGATGATATCGATGCAAGCGGCTGAAATCCGAGAGCTCGCGGGAAGGTGAGTGGGCCCGACAGGTGAGGCTATGGGGGCCCAGTCCATGGTTGTGGGCCTCATCAAGTCGGCTGAATCAACTGAACGAGAAACTGATAAGTTCTCGGATGTATGTGGGCCGCGGCTAGCAGTGGGCCGCACAAATGAAATGATAGCAATGGTTTCCACATCATAGCAGGAAACCCACTAATCTCATCCGCATTGCCCACTGCTAGCCGCTGAACGAAGAAGCTCATCAGCTGATTAAGATAAGCTTAATCCAGTTATAGAAGGCTGTATCGGCACCGTATCGATATGGGTACGGGGTGGTATGCCCCTCATACCGGATCGATATAGCCGATATGTATCAGCCGTACCATATCGATATAGCCAATACGTATCGATATAGTATTAAAAAATAATTTTGTATTTTAAAAATTATTTTTTTTATTTTAAAAAAATAATTTTTTTTGAAAAAAAAAAATTTGAAATTTTTTCTTAAAAATAAAAATACAATTCAAATCCAACTTCTTTGAAAGTTTATATTTTTGTTATATTAAAAATTAATAATTTTAAAGTTATATGAGATGAATACGGGTAGGTCCATGTAATTTACATAAAATTTTTTTTTTATATATAGTGCTCCACAAATATATATTTATTTAAACATATAACTTAGACTCATATTTATTTTTAAAATAAACTAATTTTAGAGCACTTAATATGGGAAAGAATGAGCAATAATTTGTATGGGACGGAGAACATAATAGTGTATGGTTCCAAATAAACTAATTTTAGATTACTTGTATCAGTTTATATGACATTTTACGATCTTATTATGTTCTAAAAGAAGTATTGTAATGATATATTATTAGTTATAATATTTTTTTATATTTATAAAAAGGGTTTACGCCTGTTTCGGTGCGTACCAAGCGTATCATCGGTGCGTACCTATATCCATAGTCATCAATACTCTCATCCGTATCGATACGGCCTTCCATGAATCCAACTGATGAGCTTTATTGCATAGCCACTGAAACAAGAAGCTCATCAGCTGATTAAGGTAAGTTTAATCAGCTGATGAGCTTTATTAGCATAGCCGTTAAAACAAGAAGCTGATCACATCTCTCTCATCTCCACGGATCAGCTGCATCGAAAACATAGGATGATCGATCGTTTAATCTTCTAAAGAACCTCTTGAAAACATTCAAGACTGATCCATCATTGCATCATAGTCAAATTGGTCACTCATGAATGGAAATCACTTCTTTTGCAAATTTTCATCATCTTTCTTTTACACTCTCTCACATTTATATGATAATTCAAATCATTCGCAACTGTGTGTGTGACACCCATAATTTTCATGTGTTAATCTTGTATATTTAATTAATTATTAATCTATTATTAGTTTTTTTATTGTTCTTGTAATTGAGCTATATTGACATCACTTTTGACGAGTCGATAAACTCCTTTGGTAATGATAGTATTATTGTGTAATAAACTTAGGAACGTAGTAACAATGATAAATATAAAATATATTTTCAACTTTTCATAAACAAAAAGGTTTTTTGCCAATAAGGATCGACACGTCGATGTCCTTGCCAATGAATATCTAAGTCATTGTCAGTAAGGTTTAACATGTAAGTGACTTAAGGACAAGGGATCCTAGTATATGGTTGGCTCCTTAAGTAAGTCGTTTAGCCACTTAGATGGAAGGGTATGATATGAAAAAGGATCATGGACATTCGGCTCCCTAAGGTGAGAATTATGTAGAGCCGCTCCCCTGGCATGGGAGAGGTTTGAATAGGGGTGGCAGCAGGCCTGTCTCGGCCCGTTTGAGAGAGCTAGACATGCCCGAGCCTGCTCAAAGCTCGCTCAACAACATTACTTCTTAGATGCTCAACAACATTACTTCTTAGATGAGTTGTATGTTTGGCTGTGCCCTTACACCTCCCCAGTGGTGTGGGAGCTGTCCATGAGCCAAGCTCACAACTGATCTTCACAAGATCAATTCGATGTAGACCAATGTCTACACAAACTAAATTAAAGATAAAAACATAAGGAAATTAACTGAAATGTAAAATAAATTAAACTAACTTGATTCTGATTTCTGAATTTCGGATTTCTTAATCTTCTATGAAGTACATAATATATAGAGAAAATCTAAACTAATCTTAATAGAACTAGGAGATAATCTTTAATCTAATTCTAACTAAATAAGGAGTATAGCTATTAGGAATCAAATCTAACCTAAAATAGGAATCTAATCTAATTTTAGGGTCAAATTCTAATTCTAATGGACTATGAAGGCTAGACCCGACCACTAGGGAGGGTTATAACACAATTATTGTGCACAGAGTTGAGGTTCACTGACATCCAACTTGATTAACGTCTCCCACCACTTTTGTTCAGGAGTAGTTGTGGGCATAACCCTTTTGCTCTAGTTATGTCCTTCAAGTCTAGGTTGTTTCTTATGGATTCTAGGGTTCGCTATAGATGGTACTGATAAGTATAATTTATGTGTTATTTTACCCTTAATTATTCTATTTTCTAGTCTCATTTAAGTGTTAATATAGGTTAAATTATTAGATATTAAATTTAATTAGGTTAGAAAAAGCTTTTATGGTGTTTTGAATTAAATTGGCGTATTTTGCAGATTCTTCATTGGCGATCGAACGGCCTCACTTACCGATCGATCGGGTACACGTAAATTTGAAGAAAATGCAGTATAAGCGTTCAAACGGGATTGCAGGCGATCGATCAGCATAACGCGCAGTTTCCTTATTTCAGTCAATTTTGAGTCCTTTTCATATACAACTCTTTCTTACGGATCTAATGCCTATATAAAGACTTATTTGGCACGAAATTAAGGGGGAATAAGGTGATTTTCTGAAGAGAAGAAGGAAGAAGAAGATGGAGAAGAAGCCAAAGCTTTCAATGGAGATTCAAGTGTTTTCTTCTACCATGGAAGGCTAAACCTTTCTTTTACTTAGGAGTTGATGAAGCTATAGACAAGTTTCAGTTTCTTTTCTTTTTAATTTAGATCTCAGTTGTGAATTATGACAATTGTATGATAAGGATTTTCTTTTTAATGGAAGAGCTTTTTAATGTTTATTCAAATCTATGTTGATTTATTGTCTTGTAGATGATAGATTGATGTGGTTTTGATATTTGCATCGATTCTAATTTCTGTGATTTAGATGAGATGGTCATGCAATAGTTTTAATGGTCAGATAATTAAGGACTTGGATGAGTTATACTAAGATTAGACGGGTCATGCCTATAGCTATTTAGTGTAGATGATTCGTGCTATTGTTGAAGATAGTTCATGCCATGAAAATTAATTAATGATTCTTTCTGAAGTAATTCTAGCTTGTAGCTGAGAATACTTGTTCATATTCACACTAGATTTAGATTAAAAGTTAAGAAATTGTTATGGTTCTATAGTGGATTCGATTTCCTAAGTAAAATCTATCATATTAATCTCTTGTTTTTAAACTAGTTGTTTTCTTTTCTTTTGCTTAATTAAAGTTTATGTTCTTTTTAGTTTTTAATCAGCAAATTCCTATTTAGATTTAGTAATAATTCATCCGTCCCTGAGGTTCGACAACCCTTAAATACTCATCCTAGTACAATTACCTTGTACACTTGCAAAGGGTTTAATTATAAACGATCAGGTACACTTGAGTGGATGATCCATGGCGGTATGTACGATTTGTCACTTTAGTTGTCATGTGTTTATTTGTCAATTGGATTATATGGGATTATTAATTATTAATTATTAAAAGGGCATTTGTGAGATAATTAATGAAATTTATTTTGATATTGATGGTCAATTGAAACTAATGGTGCAATTAATATCCTCCATATGTAATGCACAATTTCAATTTGCTGACTTTATTTGATTATCCTACTGATATTGTATATTCTCGTTATCTTGGTGATACGGGTTCTTTAGGTGAGGACTAACGAGTGATGTGGACCAGTGTCCACAATGCCAATATCTCGGCATGGGGAGGGGAGAAAGAAGAAGAAGAAGAAGAAGAAGAAGAAGAAGAAGAAGAAGAAGAAGAAGAAGAAGAAGAAGAAGAAGAGAGGTTTAGGAAAAATACTTCACTCATAATAATCACCATTAGGCTAACCCCTTATACTTAAATAGATAGTTAACAAGTAACTAACAATACCTCAAGCAAATTAAACCTTATTGAATGGAAATGACAATTAACTACTAAATAAACCCTAATTGATAGGCTTAGGCGGGCTTACTAAACAATAGGTTGACCTTTTATGTGGAGCATAATATTCTACTACGCTTTGTTTGCACATTAATATGTCCAGAGGTGCCCCAAAATCTACTTTCATCGTGCCCACCATAGCTCCATTGTTGTGACTAGGAACCGCGGACAAGAAGGTTGTGAGGAAATAAGGCAATGTAGTCAGCACTCAAAATAATGTGGTAAAAAGCTAACAAAAATATGGATACTATGATCGATACAAACAATGTAGATGGTGTGGCCGGTGAGAATGTGGGGTTTTTTGACGTTAACTACAATTTTTTTTATTAATCTGTCATTAACTCTAAAATTTATATTGAAACAAAATTACCCCCAGCCACCTTTCTTCCCATTTTCTATTCTCATTCCGCCATCCTTATTTTCATCTCCGTTCACCTCACCTAACGCCGCTAGTCACTGCCCTTCACTTATGGTCGCCGCCCCTTCTCCCTCTCACTGGCCCAGTAAGTACATACAAGATGCCCCTCCTCTGCCTCTAACCCCATTCTCTCTCTCTCTCTCACCGATACTGTAATATCCCGAATTTTCCTAGCTTTTGAAAATTAAATACGTGGAAAAAGGGTGTTTGACCCTTTAACCTTCTTAAGAGAATAACCTCCTCTCTGGATAGAATTTGTGGCTATTAATACTATTAGAAAGTAGACAGTCAGAGCTTCGAAACGCCACCAAGAACACATGAATTGGAGTTCGGATTAGGGAGATTCGACTGTTCGAAGTTGAACATATCGTATAGGGCCCGTTTACCCGATTTAGACATGTATTTGGCCCGTTTAAGTCATCTTACGAGCCCGGTTAATTAGAGTTCCGAAATTAGTTTTTAGAGGCCTAATTAGGTCTCTAAGTAAGGAGAATTGACCAAAATTTTAGGGGGATTAGGAACCCTAATCCCCATATTTATAAAAGGCATTCTTAGGGCACAATTTGGGGGTGCTAGGGAGGGCCGAAAAGGCGGAGAATGTGGTTCCAGTGAGGCTCCGGCGAAGCTCCAGCGAGGCTCCAGTGGCGGTGGATCAACAACAAATTGGTGATTAAGGTAGGATCAGTATTGTTACCTTCGAGTGTAGATTAATAAAGATTTTATTAAATAAAATTGAGTATATAATATAATATATACAATCCTGTTTTGCTGTGAATGATTTGCTGTCAATGATTTGTAGTTTTGTATTTTCATTAAACAGTGTTCGGTTTTTGTAATTTCGTATTTCAGTTTATGTAATTTCGTATTTCGGCTGACAGCCGTTGAATGGCCGCCGGCTGACTGCTGATCGGCCGCTGCCAAGCTGCTAATAGGCCGCCAGCCTTCATCCAGACAGAAACCCTGGTCACTGGGCGAAAGCGACCGGGGGGCGAACCCGCCGGCAGCAGATTCTGCCGCAGCCGCGCAGGTTACAAAAAAAAATAGGGATAGAGGCGGCGTGGTGCAAACCCTGGCCGGAGGTGGGACAGTGGGTCCCGGAATCGCCGAAAGATGGCGATCTGGTCTACCCCGGCCCGTCGCTCGGCCGTGGTGCCTGGCCGCCGCCGTTCTTCGGAGTTATTACAGTTGCAGAAAACAAAATGGGGATCTTTTGCCCCTACCGGCCACCAGCCAACAGCGAGTCCATGCCCATTGGAATCGCCGTCGTGAGGCGATCCGGTGAGGCCTTGCCTCGCTCCGCCGTGACAGCCGGTGGCGCCTCCGCCAGAGGCTTTCCAGCCTCTGGCCGGACGCGAGGGAGACGACCCGCCCGTCGCAGGTCATCGCGTGCGGTTTTGGGTCAGGCGACCCGAACCGCATTGGCCTGGACCGGGCCTGAATGGGTTTGACCCGGTCCGGTTTGTTTTTTTTTAAGTGAAATATACAAAGAGAACCGGGTCTGGTTCGGTAGGATAAATAATTGTAAAAATTTAGAAAAAAAATTACAAATGACTATGAGCATATGATGAGTATCTTGACCAAGTTTCAGGTCTGGGGAAAATATCTAAGTATGTTAAATAACTAATTTACCCTTGTGAATTGACTTGTAGACTAATAATGATTAGTGACTAGACTTTAGGGCTCCGGTTTAAGGGCTTATGAGTGGATTTGAAAATGGAGAAAAATCGCAATGAGATTTTAATGTGTATCCTAAATTTGGTCCAAACCCCAAGTTAGGGAAAAATCTCAATAAATAGGTAATTGACTATTTCACCCCTAGGGTTAAGGAAAGACAGTTATTTGAACCGGGGTTGGTTCAAGGGGTTTACGACCCCGATAAACGACAAGAAAAAAATTACTTCAGGTTCATAACATCCAGGTGTAACCCTGAGATTGGTTTTGGACCCATAGAGGTTCAGGGAAGTCCTCAACATAAAGACAAAAAATACCCTTATGAGTAGACTAGCCCCCATTCACGTGGATGTTATTAATGGGCCAATGTGATACTGAAACCTTTTGAGAGGTTAAAGACTTACCCGAGAGTAGAGAGGACTGTATCTAATGTTGGATAATTACTTTAATACCCTTAGGTGCATTATGACCAGTTTTTATAAAGATTTATTAAGATAACCCAAGGAGGGTTAGGGCACGATAGCTCGAATAATTCTAGTTTCATTAATGAATTTTATTATTAATATTATGATCTGCTTGGACCTGTGTGGTTTTGATTGTTTATGTTGTTCATTGTTTCGATATTTGCTATTAATGTTGTGATAGTAACTTATCACTAGCTTAAGATTATTGAAAGATTAATTGATGGGGTTTGATAGCTTTGGACTGGGTGTAATGTCTCTGAATTTTCTACGATTTTCTGTGATTTTCCTGCTATTTTTCTGGTCATTATCGGCGGGAAAAATGTGACGCTACGGCGTATTCGTATTTATATATTTTTCCCTCGTATTTATACCCGTATAGTCGGGTGTGGGGCTTAGTCGTAGGCTGCGGGCCTCACTGCGCGCTTACGGCGCAAATTTTGGAGGTATAACGCGTAACCAGTGAGTTAACGCGCATTAGGGACATGGATGGAAAAATTGAAAAGGTGAATAGTAAAATCATGGCTTAAAAGCCGATCACAGTTCCAGAAACTTACAGTAAGAAGTTTTCACGTCCAGAGAGAATGGAGAGAAACCCGAGCCTGATTTCGGTCGCTCCGTTCTCCCTCCTCCGTCATCGGATTCCGGCGATTCTTTTCCTGATCTGCTTTGCCTCACCGCCACGAGTCCATAGACACCGGCTATGACCGCCGCCACGGCCTCTTCGCTCCTCCACAAGGTACCGAACCTTTTTCGGGATTTTTCACTCCTTTAATCCCGTTTTTGAACTGTGGGTGTACGATTTTGACGTCTTTTGCGGCCGCTCTCAACTAGACTTATGTTTAGTTGGCCGCTAGGAACCCATAGGCGCTGGCTAGAGCTGCCGCCGTGCTTTCTGCGCTCCGCTGTGAGCTGCCGAACTTTTGGTCGGGTTTTTATTCACATTCTTCATCTCACTGTCCGTGAGATTTTTTTTGAGACGCCGGGATTTCCGGTCGTCGTCCGGCCACTGGACAGACTCCGGTTGGACCCGTCCAGCCTACCTCGACCCTGTGTCGGCAGGGGTTTTCCGTTTCCGACCCCGCCCCGCCTCTATTGCCTTGCTCCGCCCGATTAGACGCTTTGGGTGCGTCTCGGGTCGTTGCCATTGGCGAGCCGTGGGCCATTTGGCGAGCCGTGGGCTCTGCCCCGGCTCGGCGACAGTGAGGGTCAGCCCCACTTGGCCAATTACACCTCCGCTCGGAATGGGCCGCTTGCCCTGCACTATACCGTGCGTGATGTACAGCCGCCCGCACTACATGTGTTAGCTGTGGGTGGCGATAGGCGATGTCGCCGCTTTGATTAGCCACTGCTAGGGGCCTTAGCCCTGACAGCCTTTGGTGGGCCTTGGGCCGCCCCTGTTCAGCCCTCTCCCCCGCCCCTTTGGGCCACGGGTGTATGTAGCCGCGTGTGCATGTGGCCACGCGTGTGTTTCTGGGCTTAGGTGCCGCTTTTGCGCCGCCTGACCATCAGATGGCTGTGCCATCGAGTGGAGTTGACACATAGCCCTCCACCACCTCTCCACTGTCCTCGAGCGTTGCCCCACGCTCTCCGCCCTTATGTGGGCCTTTGTTGACCGAAATCGTCGCCGTTGGGTGCTGTCCACGGCCGATTTCGACGTCTTGTGGCCGGTTGAGCACGTCTTAGCCACCGGCCGATCTTCAGTGAGTACACCCTCGACATTTGGTCACACTGCCACATATGTTGGCACGATATTTCTCCCGGCCGCCCTAGTGTGCCACCGTGGATCGCGGGTTTTGCCGCATTGATTCTGACACTCCGTTTGGCCGTGACTAGTTCCGGCGCTTCCTAAAATCCTCGGGACAGCAGCTCTCTTCACTTGGCAAAGCTTTTGGCCGCCAACTCCGCCGCCGACGCCGCCACCGTCGTGTGCTCGCCATCGAACGTCATGATTACGAGGTAGGGGAGCTTTGAACTCGTAAATTCATGATAGCATGCTTTGAATGAGTAGTAGCATGCTATTATTGTATGATTCCATGCTTTGGATGTTATGTAACGATCTGATTGCATGATGTACGTGTAAGCACGATTGTATGGTATGTTGAAATGCATATGACATGCATGTTGGTTGTAAGTACGTTGGATGTATGTATGTGCTAGTGATGGCTAGCGTGTTTGTTGGTAAGTTTCGTACGTTGATTGAGTATGTGCTAGTGATGGCTAGCGTGCATGTTGAAGTATGTATGAATGTGTGTGCATGTGCTAGTGATGGCTAGCATGCATGTTCATAAGTTACGTATGTATGACCGTATGTGTATGTTATACGTATGTGGGAGACATACGTATGTATGATGGCTTTTTGCCTATGGTATGGATATGTGTAAGTGTATGTGGGCAGAGGTATGGGCGATGGACAATAAGAGGTTGCAGAGGCTTTGTCTAAATTTGGATACGGTTGTGTAAGCGTATGACAGATGACAGAAGATAAGAGTATGACGGGCAAGGATTAGAATGGATCGGTTTGGGTTGGATTGTATGTTGGGCGATTGTCAGATAGTAAGAGTGTTCATAATTGTACAAGCATAACGTACACATTATGAAGCGAAAAGTAAGCATAATCAGTGAGGTATTAAGTAAGAGGGCAACAACTGGGTTTGGCTCTGAGGAGCTTAGTGTGATGACATTTGTGTACACTGTTTTGGCCATAAGGTAGATGGCTGAGTATGTAAGACTGTAAGGGTTCGTTGTACGGTGAGGTTTGATCATGATATGGATGGATTAAGTGAAGTCTGCTTCCCTAACGAACTTGGGTTTCGGATCGGGCTCAGCTTCGGTTTGATCAGTGGAGCATGGTATGTTGAGTGCTTGTGTGGCATAATTGTACTGCATAATGTACTTAATTCAAACTTGAATTATAAGCACAACTAATGATAGCATTGTGAGTTTGAGACCTGAGGGTTCGACGGATTAAGTTCCGTGTTTGAGCTAGCCGATAATGAGTCGGCTAAGCATTTATCATGTCTTGCCATGGTGGTTATCCTACGGGATGTTGTCTGTGTGCTGTGTAGAGCACCGGACGTCTTTTGCTCTGTTGAGAGCGACGTATGTTTCCGATTTGGTCTGTGTGCTGTGTAAGCCCAGACGTTTGATGCTCTGTTGAGAGCGTTGTATGATTCCGCCAAGAGTGGCACTGTATGTTTCTGCCCAAGTGGCACTGTATGTTTTTCTGCCCAAGAGTGGCAATGGCACTATAAGACCCATTACGGTGGGCGATTCTATGGCACTATAAGACCCCTTATGTGTGAGCAATTGTATGACCCCTTATGTGTGGGTGTATGTTTGCGCGCTCAGGTAAGTAGTATCATGGACCTACTCTTACCTGTTTGATCCTGTGCCCCATGAGCACTGGTGTGCCTTACCTTCGGAAAAGTCCATGGCGTCTAGTCACTCCCCGGAGGTTAAGGTGTTGCCCTTGTGGCATTCCTTTCCATCTCGACGCTAGAGCTGATTAGTTGTAATGAGCTTCAGCGGTCGATAGTATGCGTACGTCTGTACGATTATGTGTGTGAGAACGACTGTAAGAGTATGTGTATGAGTACGACTATATGATTATGAGCACGACTGTAAGAGTATGAGTACGATTGTAAGAGTAAGACTGTAAGCGTATGAATCCGAGCAAGACTGTAAGTGTAAGTTTCTGAGTAAGACTGTAAGTGTAAGATGTGCGAGTAAGGTCGCACGAGTAAGTGTAAGATGTGCGAGTAAGGTCGCACGAGTAAGTGTAAGATGTATGAGTAAGGTTGTATGAGTGAGCATATGATTGTACGAGTAAGGTCGTACAAGTATGCGTATGTTGTATGAGTATGCGTACGATGGTACGAGTAAGTTTGTAAGACCCTGGATAAGGGTGTTTGTGTAAGTTTCTTTTGATGGTACGATTTTGGCACGATGGTGCCTTTGGTATGATTTTGGCACGATGGTGCATTTGGTATGACTTTGGCACGATAGTGCATTTGGTATGTTTGTATGCGTATGAGCATGATGTTTGTATGCCTATCTGCTTCATGTTTGAGTTGCATGAACGCATGTACTTATGAACTTATTGAGTTCACCATTTGGGATTTCCCCTACTGGGTATTTTCCTACTGAGTATGAAAATACTCACCCTACCATTTTTAGCCCCGTGGTTCGGGAGGCTTTTGCAGGTGTGTGTTGGAGAGCTCCTGGAGATGGACGCTCATTGCAGCGGTGGATTGATTTCCGTTGACTCAGGTATATGTTTGACTCACTACGAGTTTGTTTGTGCCACGATCCGATGTATTGGGTGAGACGAGATGTTAAGATGTTTATATTCTGGACTTTCATTTGGATTAGTCTGTGGACTGTTATGGGACTTGCACTTAGGGATGCCTGGGAAGGATTTGTATTTTAAAGTCTATGATCATAGCGAATTTAGTCGTACGTGTGTTTTCGAGTAGCGCCTGATGATATTTGCTTTGGCCGTATGATGTTTAACCATGTGATGAAAATATTTGGATGGAAAATGGATGTTTAGTGTTTTGAATTATAAGTTGTTTTATCAGGTTTTGATTTCGTCATTTTTACTCCGATTTACAGACGTTATATTGCAAAAAATTTCCGTGAATTTTGAGGAAAATGTGTGAAAAATCTCGGGCGTTACACTGGGCGAAAACACCTAATCTAGATAAAGATGAATATACCTCTGAGGGGTCTGAGACTAGTTCATAGAGTGAACAAAGCCTTTGACCTGACGATTTGCCGAGGTTGATGAACCGATGGTAGTCTTGAGTTTTAAACCATAGTCTAGAAGGGACTAATAGGGTTTGGGTTAGTCATTTGAAATCCTGGCTTAATGATGAGCAAGATAGGGTTCATAATAATTTCCTGAGTTTTAGCTCTTTTGAGGAGCCGCTGATTTGACCGTGTAGTTGCACCTCCCCATTGGAGGGAGTTGTGCGTGAGCCGGGCTCACTTTCAATCTATTGAGGATCTTTTAGTGTACACGTAATTGGATTAGCTGACATCTTGCTTGGTTGGCTTTTTCCGCCACTTCTGTTCAGGTGCAGTTGTGGGCCATGCCCTTCCACTCCGGTCAGGTCCTTCATGGGCTAGAAGGCGTGATGGTACTTCTTGGTGGATTCCAGGGTGTTTCGTTATCATTTGTCACTTAGGTTGACATTTGACAAGTCTGTCTGTCTTTGGGATTGGACGGGGATATTAATTATCGAACAATGGTTCGAGAGATTAACAGTGATTGACATTGCTTGTTTAATTAGAACAAGTAGAACGATTAAAGGACTTCCATAAAAGTAGGTTGCCTGAAAATACTTAAGCATTGCATGTGAGATGTTATGCTTCTTAGTATAGTGTAGTTTTAGGCAGAACTACATCTGGATCCGATCATGTTGGAAACATTGGAGATGTTGTCTAATGAGTACGTAGACAACTAACATCGGGTGATGTTGGCCCGATCTGAAAAATATTAATTAAACCTTTTGTCCTTTGGAAGCTCTTCTCCTAAAGGCGGAGATGCTCTATTGTGGTTGTGGTTGTCGTTTGGTTTGATTTGTTGCAGGTTTTCAGGCGACAACGAGTGAGACCAAGATTGACGCGTATAGGATGAAGTTTATTCGTGTCTGCAACTTTGGTACGTAAGTGTACCTTTAGCGTGAGAGTCAACTTGTTATTTATTTTTCAGACGGATGACAGACTTGTACTTAGATGGATGAGCTGGTCTTTATGAATTTTGAGACGTGTAAATATCATATGATTTGATATCCGTATTTGTGAACCCCAGTTATCATGACTTGGATATTTAATCGAATGGTTTATTTTGTATTTAGGAAAGAAAAAGAAAAAAATTTCTCGCTGCTTACCATTCGTGCTATTTAAAAATGCTTTTGAAAATCCGGGTCGTGACAGATACAGCCTACTCCCCGACTGCCAAAAGCCTCGCCGAATCTTTGTCTTAGGCTCCTGATCCCATGTCGAAGCCGGAAACTGACTAAAAGCTGCCCTCTCACCGGAAACTTAGGAACCTCGGCGCTTCGGGTAAGTTCCGAAGGGATCTAGCCTCTCCAAGAACTGGGAAGAGGAGCAGACCTGCCACTCTACTCCTTCGCTAGAAGTTTGATGAAGATGCTGACTTATGCTCCGTCAACCCACTGAAGAATCCTCCGGCCAAATCTAGTGCCAGGGGTAGTAGGAAACTGAGTTGTG
This sequence comes from Saururus chinensis, assembly GCA_035235625.1. Taxonomy (NCBI): domain Eukaryota; kingdom Viridiplantae; phylum Streptophyta; class Magnoliopsida; order Piperales; family Saururaceae; genus Saururus; species Saururus chinensis. The sequence continues at coordinate 37,038,950 of CP141141.1, forward strand.
GTGGAAAATAAATATTTACTCTCTTCGTTACGTACAAAAAGAGTAAATTACTTTTTATGTTATATAAAAAGTGAGTAAATATTTACTATCAAGTAAATATTTACTATCAAAGGAGTACCCTCTGCCTGTGGCCAAACACAGTCATGTAAGGCAATCTGATCATCGGCTTCGGGGGTGGTGACAACACAATAGTGGCCATCTTTTCAATCTTGGGCAATAGGTCCGTCAGCTCGGCAACATTTGTTGCAAGTTGAGGTGTCTCCGACAGAACTGACTGCACTGGCATTGCCGAAGCTTTCTCCACAACTGGTGGAAGAGGCTTATCTTTAGGAAGGTAGCGACCTTGTCTTCCTAGATGTAGTGGAAGTCATTGAAGGCCTTGGTGGAGGAGAAGGGCGAAGCCAAAATAGGGGAGGTTGGGCTAACGAAAGAAGGTTGAAGGAAGAAGAAAGAATCTAGAACACGGAGGAGGAAGAAAGGATGGAGCTGGAACAAGACGGAAGAAGGAAAAAGGAAGAAAGGAAAAGGAAAATAAAAAGAAAAGAAAAGAAGGATAAATTTGTAAAAAAACTAAAATAACGTGACTTAAATGGTACGCAACAACTTTTTTTAAGACCTAGCGTTATATAAAGTCTACTGACAAGACTAGACACCAATGACTTCAATAAAATATCAGTAGTCTACACGGTATTCAGAAAGAAGTAGATTCTCATGAAGTGGAGAACACGACGTAGACGGAATACAAAGGCAGGGCATCTCCACCATCGGTCCCCAACAATGAGTGCATAACCGAAAGGGCATTCACACATATGGCATACCCAATAGATATGAGAACCACAAATACCAACGTATAGAAAAAACTGTATCTTTCTTTTGCATACATTGCACGTACATAAGAACTACAAAAAAAAAACCCATAAACAAATCAGCATCCAATTCACTATATTCCCTTAATTGAACTACACATTTGAAATTATTTAGCTAAAGTAAAACAGAGTACCATTCTGGATTGACCCATAAAAGTTTCAACGCTTATTACTGCAACTTAATCAAAAGTTCATGATTGGGGTGTCAGCGTGGAAAGGACAAATAGGTCTATCAAATGAAGAGAAATAAGAAGCAGGATCGATCAAACAAGCGATAGATTGCTCTTATTATTGGGAAAAGACAGAGGCGGGATCTTGGGCTAGGAATTTGTGCAGATGAAGCATTTGGAGGGGATCCTCTGTTTTAGCTCCTCCCCTCCTATGATACCGATGCCGAAATCCAAGAGAACATGTGAGGTTGTGGAGGTTATTTAGTGTTGCTGCCTGGTCGGTTTGGGTCGGATTTTGTTGAATTCGAACCGATACCACTTAAAAAAATTGTAACCCAAACTCAACTTAAATTGAATAAACCCAACCTGAACTTGACTCGTTTGACCTGAATCTAATAAAAAAATATTTTTTAAATTATTTAATAAAAATAATATTAAAATATATAAAAAACTTAAAATTTTATATTTATAATTATATTCAGGTCGGGTCGGATCACCTAAAACCCGAACCCGACCTGAATAGTTATTCGAGTTAAATTTTAAAAACCAAACCCAACCTATTAGGGTCTGGTCAGGTTTCCCAAGTGGCATCCCTAAGGTTATAGGTGAAAATTTTAAGGGTCGGCTTGCTAGCTTGGTTTTACTCCGCCGATAAAAAATGGGGAAAGGGCATAAATTTTGTTGGCTAGATTTAAAGGCTTGACCTAAAAATTTAGGTCTGCCTTAAATAGGATTGGGCGAGGGCCAGGTGCAAAAAATATGTTTGATCCATTTGACCCGACCCTAAGTATAAAACATATTATTTTAAATTTTTTTATAGTCCTACAAAGGTGGAAAGGAAAGGAAAGGAGAAGGCGAAGATGAAGTATCTTTTATAAAAGTTTAGGAAATTTTAAGTTTAAATCATTATAGTTAAATTTATAGTTAGATATAAAAGACTCACCACCTAAAGGCATCTCATTTTATATCTCATGGGATTAAATAATAGAACCCAACCCAAAAATTATTAATTTTTTATTAAAATAATATTTATTTAATAAAAATTATAAAAAAAGAAAAAAAAACTAAAGCCTTGGCCCAAGCCCACTTAGGAATGAACTTTTTAAGGTGTGTACAAGGTTTAGGTCGGGTCAGGGCTTAAAAATAATATAATGGGTGAGGACCATGGTCGAGCTCTGGCTTGACCTGGCCCGGTTCCAGCCCTAATTGGGCCTAATCCATGGTTGTGGGCCTCATCAAGCCAACTAAATCGACAAAAGGAGAAACTGATAAGTTCAAATGTATGTGGGCTGCAGCTAGCAGTAGGCTTCGCAAATAAAATGGAAACAATGGTTTCCATAACATAGTTGAATCCAAAGTGTGTGGCTCTTCCGCAATGCCCTATAAGCGAAGCTTAAATCGGCTAATGAGCTTCAACAAACATAGCTCATGATCTTCAACAACAAAGCTAATGAGCTTTAGGAGCTATGCTGATGAAAGAGGAAGCTGATTACATTTCTCATGTGTCCAAGGATAGAGATGAGAAAGGGTCGGGCCGGCCCATACTTGGTCCGGGCTGCGTTGGGCCTTGAATTGAAGTCTACCACCCTTAGAGGGTTTGGCCCGGTCCGGGTGTGTGCAATAATTCCAAAAGAGAAATTCTAAGGCCGATCTATCTAAAAAATGAAAGGATGCACCCTTTGCCGGCAGTAATATGGGCAATCGATTGGACTGTAAGGCCATTGAATGACTCCTTTGTGTCACTTTGAGCGATTTACCGAAATATCTTAAATAGAGCTACTTTTTTTAGTTAGAAGGGCTTTTTTCATCAGGAAAAACTCCCTTATAAATAAAAGGAGAAAAAGTCACGCAAGTCAACATGAGCCCGAGTACTTATTAATTTTTAATAAAAAAATATTATTAAAAATTAATAATACTTTTTATAACATATATATTCTTGAATGTTCCTACAGAAAAAAAAATTAAGACTCTCCTATTTCAAGACAAAAACATCAAAAGCCGCTTCGATCCCAAAATGGATATATCAATATATTTTTATGGTGCTCCCAAAATGAAAATGATATTGATCATATTTTACTTTTTTTTAAAAAAAATTTACTTTTCCCTCCTTAGGCTGAGTAGGCTTTTGTCTACTCCCCTCCAAACATGTTGCATAAAAAATCACTGATAAAAATTAGAGCTGGCTTTATGTACCATTTTCGCAGCCCTATGTATACCATCCTCGAGTCACCCTAAACGCACTGAAACAGATATGAGCCGTGAACATCATGCATCTAATTAAGTAAATAGATAGCTATTAGTCGAGAAATTTTTGGATGTGCGTCATATAACGAGTTGGGGTATATTGTACCACTCAAGACACGATTCGTCAATATATTATAACAGATGGACATGGACAAATGCTTGTCTGTGTCTACCCGTCATTTACATCCCTTTTGTCTATGTCCATCCGTGTCCTCCTTAATCGGTATCATATTTTGTCTTAAGTTCATTTGTTACGGACACAAATAGATACGGACATACTTGGATAAATACTTTAACATCTAAATTTTATCTCAATTCAAATTTTGTAGTACCTATGTATTAAGTTAAAATTATCCTAATACTATATAGGTACTAGATTCATGTTTTAAAATTGTATAGTACCTATGTAGCATGTTAAGACTGTCATAACATGTTACATTGGTTCTATATTTATATTTTTAAGTTATACAGTACCTATGTAGCATATTAAAATAGTCCTAACATGCTACATAGGTACTGAATTATATTTTTCCCTTCAGTATTTAGTAATAAACTAATATTTATGGGAGACTTGGATAAGTGTGGCGGACGCAGATGTCCGCAGACGCGGACACAGACAAGGGTATATTTATGTCCATAACTCCCCATTAGGGCAGACAAAAAACTTGGTCTGTGTCCAAATCTGTGTTTATCTTGGACACAAAAAATTATCCGTTCTATATAAAAACGGATGCGAACACATACAAATATTTGGACTACAAATGTTCATGAGCATCCCTACCTATTGTCCCACAACTATGCTGATGAGTTATTTCATAAGTGATAGAATATACGACCAGCATGCTGTGCGATGCATGAGAAAATTTTTAGTGTCACATACCATATTGGCTTTGTATCTTACCATTTACAAAATGACTCATCAACATAGTTGTAAGGAAAAATTATTCACTGGAACCGTTACGGGCCATGTGGTAGATACGCCCTTTAATATTTGACACGTTTCGAAAAATTATACGTGTTTGAAAGTGAGTAAATTGAGGCATGAGTTTGAGTTTATGTGTTAAAACATAAATGGAGCCGTGCCTTAGAGTGGTGCAATACACCTCCAATACTGTTTTCCATGCACACCCAAAAATTTCTCGCCATGCACACTCAAAAATTTTCTCATTTTCTCCACAAAAGAAAGTATAAGAGCAAGTCTATTTTCGCCACTTTGAAGATATTTTGCCAAAACAAACTAGAATGCTTTGAAGATTTTGATTGGATGCGCCTAGAAAAACCCATAAAACTTTGGAAGTATTTGTAGGCATTCTTTGCATCATTGTAACGCCCGAGATTTTTCACACATTTTCCTTAAAATTCACGGAAAATTTTTGCAATATAACATCTGTAAATCAGAGGAAAAATGACGAAATCAAAACCTGATAAAACAGTTTATACTTTAAAACACTAAACATCCATTTTCCATCTAAATATTTTCATCACACGGTCAAACATCGTAAGGCCAAAGCAAATATCATCAGGCGCTACTCGAAAACACACGTACAACTAAATTACTATGATCATAGACTTTAAATACAAAACACTCTCAGGCATCCCTAAGTGCAAGTCCCATAACAGTCCACAGACTAATCCGAATGAAAGTCCAGAATATAAACATCTTAACGTCTCGTCTCACCTAATACATCGGATCGTGGCACAAACAAACTCGTAGTGAGTCAAGCATATACCTGAGTCAACGGGAATCAATCCACCGCTGAAATGAGCATCCATCTCCAGGAGCTCTCCAACACACACCTGCAAAAGCCTCCCGAACCACGGGGCTAAAAATGGTAGGGTGAGCATTTTCATACTCAGTAGGAAAATACCCAGTAGGGGAAATCCCAAACAGTGAACTCAATAAGTTCATAAATACATGCGTTCATGCAACTCAAACATGAAGCAGATAGGCATACAAACATCATGCTCATACGCATACAAACATACCAAATGCACCATCGTGCCAAAGTCATACCAAATGCACCATCGTGCCAAAAACATACTAAAAGCACCATCGTGCCAAAATCGTACCATCAAATAAAACTTACACAAACACCCTTATCCAGGGTCTTACAAACTTACTCGTACCATCGTATACATACTCATACAACTTACCCATACTTGTACGACCTTACTCGTACAATCATATACTTACTCGTACGACCTTACTCGCACATCTTACACTTACTCGTGCGACCTTACTCGCACATCTTACACTTACTCGTGCGACCTTACTCGCACATCTTACACTTACTCGTGCGACCTTACTCACACATCTTACACTTATAGTCTTGCTCAGATTCATATGCTTACAGTCTTACTCTTACAATCGTACTCATACTCATACACTTACAATCGTTCTCATACACATACGCTTACAGTCGTACTCATACTCATACACTTACAGTCGTTCTCATACACATAATTGTACAGACGTACACATACTATCGACCGTTGAAGCTCATTACAACTAATCAGCTCTAGCGTTGAGATGGAAAAGAATGCCACAGGGGCATCACATTAACCTCCGGGGAGTGACTAGACGCCATGAACTTTTCCGAAGGTAAGGCACACCAGTGCTCATGGGGCATGGGATCAAACAGGTAAGAGTAGGTCCATGATACTACTTACCTGAGCGCGCAAATATAAACACCCACACATAAGGGGTCATACAGTTGCCCACCATAATGGGTCTTATAGTGCCAGTGCCACTCTTGGGCAGAAATCGTACAGTGTCACTCTTGGGCGGAAACATACAACGCTCTCAATAGAGCATCAAACGTCTGGGCTTTTACAACCCACAGACCAAATCGAAAGCATATATCGCTCTCAACAGAGCATCAGACGTCTGGGCTTCATACAGCACACAGACAAAGTCGGAAACGTACATCGCTCTCAACAGATCATCAAATGTCTGGGCTTATACAGCACGCAGACCAAATCGGAAACATACGTCGCTCTCAACAGAGCAAAAGACGTCTGGTGCTCTACACAGCACACAGACAACATCCCGCAGGATACACACCATGGCAAGACATGATAAATGCTTAACCGACTCATTATCGGCTAGCTCAAACACGGAACTTAATCCGTCGAACCCTCAGGTCTCAAACTCACAACGCTATCATTAGCTGTGCTTATAATTCAAGTTTGAATTAAGTAAATTATGTGGTACAATTATGCCACACAAGCACTCAAACGTACCGTGCTCTACTGATCAAACCGAAGCTGAGCCCGTTCCGAAACCCTAGTTCGTCAAGGCAGCAGACTTCGCTTAACCCGTCCACATCATGATCACAACACATCGTACACCAAAATCTTACAGTCTTACATCCTTCGCCATCCCTCTTATGGCCAAATCATCTTACACTGACATCATCAAAAGAAGCTCCTCAGAGTCAACCCAGTTGTCGCCCTCTTATACCTCACTTATTGAGCTTACTTTTCACTTCATAATTTGTACGTTATGCTTGTACAATTATGCACACTCTTACTGTCTGACCACTCCCCCAAACATACGCTCTGATACAAACCAAACAACCGATCCAAATCCTTGCCCGTCATACTCATATCCTCTGTCATACGCTTACGCATCCATATCCAAATCCATACGAAAGCTTTGTCACCTCTTACTGTCCATCGCCCATACCTCTGCCCGTATACACTTACACATATCTAGCATAGTCAAATAGTTATCATACATATGTATGTCTATCACACATACGTATAACATACACATACGGTCATACATACGCAGCTTACAACCATGCTCACTAGCCATCACTAGTGCATACATACACATTTATACATACGTCAAACATACACGCTAGCCATCACTAGCACATGCATACATACGTCAGACATACACGCTAGTCATCACTAGCACATGCATAATCCATACATACTCCAAACATGCACGCTAGCCATCACTAGCACATGCATAATCCATACATACTCCAAACATGCATGCTAGCCATCACTAGCACATGCATACATACGTTAACATACACGCTAGCCATCACTAGCACATACTCAATCAACATACGAAACTTACCAACAAACATGCTAGTTATCACTAGCACATACTTACATCCAACATACATGTCGTATGCATTTCAACATACCGTATAATCATGCTTACATTCACATCGTGCAATCCTAGCATGCTACTACTCATTCAAGCATGCTATCATGAAATTACGAGTTCAAAGCTCCCCTACCTCGTAATCATGACGATCGATGGCGAGCACATGAGGTGGCAGCGTCGGTGGCGGAGTTGGCGGCCAAAAGCTTTGCCAAGTGAAGAGAGCTGTTGTCCCGAGGATTTTAGGAAGCGCCGGAACTAGTCACGGCCAAACAGGGTGTCAGATGTCAAAGCGGCAAAGTTCGCAATCCACGGCGGCACACTAGGGGCGGCCGGGAGAAATGTCGTGCCAACATAAGTGGTAGTGCGACCAGAAATCGAGGGTGTACTCACTGAAGATCGGCCGGTGGCTAATACGTGCTCAGCCGGCCACAAAATATCGAAATCGGCCGTGGACAGCACCCAACGGCGACGATTTCGGTCAACAAAGGCCCACATAAGGGCGGAGAGCATGGGGCGACGCTCTAGGATAGTGGAGAGGTGGAGGAGGACTCTAATGGTCAACTCCACTTAGTGGCAAAGCCATCCGATGGTCAGGTGGCACAAATACGACGCCTAAAAACAAAAATGCACGCGTGGCCACATGTACACGCGGCCAAATAGTGCCACTATAGGGGGAGATGGGTCGGACGGTGGCGACCCAAGGCCCACAAAGGGGCAACGAAGCTAGGGCCAGGAAGTGGTGGCCGATCGAAATGGCGACATCGCCGATCGCCACCCACAACCAACACCATGGTGCGGGCGGTTGTGCATCTCGCACGGTATAGGGCAATGGCAAGCGGCCTACTCCGAGCGGAGTGTATAATCGGGCCAAGTGGGGCTTTCCCTCACTATCACTGAGCCGGGGCAGTGCCCACAATGGCCAAATGGCCCACGGCTCGCCAATGCTAACGACCCGAGACGCACCCAAAACATCTAATCGGGCGGAGCAAGGCAATAGAGGCGGGGCGGGGTTGGAAATGGTAAACCCCTACTGACACTGGGTCGAGGTAGGCTGGACGGAGTCCTACCGGTGGCCGGACGACAACCGGACCACCGACGTCCAAAACAATCTCACGGACAGTGAGATGAAAAATGTAAACAAAACCCGACCGAAAGTTTGGCAGCTCACAGCGGAGTGCAGAAAGTGCGGCAGCGGCTCTAGCCAGCGCCTATGGGTTCCTAGCGGTCAACTAAACATAAGTCTAGTTGAGAGCGGCCGTAAACGATGTCAAAATCGTACACCCACAGTTCAAAAACGGGATTGAAGGAGAGAAAAATCCCGAAAAAGGTTCGGTACCTCGTGTAGGAGCGAAGAGGCCGTGGCTGCGGTCATAGCTGGTACCTACGGACTCGTGGCGGTGAGGCAAAGCAGATCTGGACAAGAACCGCCGGAATCCGATGACGGAGGAGGGAGAACAGAGCGACCGGAAATAGGCTCGGGTTTTCTCTTCTCCTCTCAGAACGTCTTTTTTTTTTCCTTCTGTAAGTTTCTGGAAAACTTACTGGACTCCGGCTTAAAAATCCGTAATTTCACTATTCATCTTTTTAATTTTTACATCTATGTCCCTAATACGCGTTAACTCACTGGTTACGCGTTATAGCTCCAAAATTCACGCCGTAAGCGCGCAGCGAGGCCCACGGCCCGCGACTAAGCCTCACACCCGACTCTACTGGTATAAATATGGGGAAAATATATAAATATGAATACGCCGAAGTGTCACATTTTCCCGTCGAAAATGACCAAAAAAATAGCAGAAAAATTACAGAAAATCATAGAAAATTCAGGGACATTACAATCATTAATTAAGCATACATATTCACCATTTTTCTCTTGTTGTTTGTAGAAAGTTCTTAGCTTTTATAGAAATGGATGTGGTCATAGCATTTGTTCTTCGGTTTGGTCAAATTCTTGATCAAATGTTAATGCTCACAATGATTTTTTATGATTGATAAGAAACTCTATGTGATTTATCTTATGGAAGTTGAACTCCTATGTTTTTTTTTTCCATTTTGTATCTTGCGACGTGTAATCTTGTAAATCTTACTGAGTACCGAGGTCCTTCAATTCTTGATATAAAATTTTAGCTCATAAAGCATTTGTGAAAGAACAAGAGACTATTGTCACCCTTCGGCACTGCCCGACCCGAGCCGAACTCGGTCCAGGTGCCGGTCAAGCGCACAGGGGCGATAAGGTTAAATTGAGATACGGTTTAGTGGCAAACTTAACCCTAATTACGGAGTATGCACACCACTTTGAGCAAGAGTAAATAAGTAAAAAAGAAAGAGAGTTGTTTTAACTCAAGATAAACATAAATCTCAAACCCACATGCTTAGTTTAACCATAGCCCACTCTAAGCTCCAAAATAAGTCATAAACAACACAATGTATAAAGTAGCATAATCAAAATGAGAACCATACACAAAGGTTCTAAACATAAAGCATAAGCCAAGGAAAATAATTCTCATAAAAGGACTCCACGATCACATCCATGTCGTCTCCAATCTTTCCTTGAAGAGGAGATCCTATCTGTCTGTGTGTCGCACCACGCAGCCCCAAAGAAAAACACAATAAAGAGGGGTGAGTTTAAACAAACTTAGCAATGGTTTTTCTAATATACTATCATCATCGAAAACACAACGACATATTAACATAACTAGTCAAAGCAAAGATTGACAAGATGTATCATTCCCTGATCACACATTTATAACACATAAACATGCATATAGTGTCTAAATCATGCTTTCTGATCATGCATTCATAACACATAAACCTGCATATAGTGTATAAACCACACATTCTAATCATGCATTCTTAACACATAAACCTACATATAGTGTCTCAACCGCACTTTCTGATCATGCATTCATAACACATAACCCTGCATATAGTGTCTCAATCACACTTTCTGATTATTCATTCATAATATATATCTCATCCATTCTTGCACGATAAACGTGTCAAATTACATGTTATACAAACATGCATAGCATACATTATATACTTGCCAACATAAATCAAGAATGCCTCCATCAAGGAGTAAACACAATTTGTGTCATGAAGACGGGAACACAGACAAGGTCACAAAGACGTGTCATGGTCCAAATTCTACAAAACAATTTAAGAAGTTCGGGGTTGTAAATCCCTAAAGGTTGCTCACCCCAGACGATCCTGGCCAAGGATGTCACATTCTCACGAAGAGAACCTAGAGCAGGGGTATTCGAGTTGGGACATCTTTTGCAATGGAGAAGACCCGAGTTCCCATGAAGGAAATCTACGAACACAAGGTAGCTGGTGTAAAGAGCATACCATATTGGATTCTTAGGGTCCAGAGGATAATAAAAAATCTCAAATCGCAAGACAAGTACGCAACTCGTCCCCCATATAATTCCACTTAACTAGACTCAACCCGGGGAGTGCACTTGTTCCACGAAGGAACTCAAATCAAAATATGTCCTTTCGGACTAATCAAGTTTCGATTAAGCCATAACTGATTAATCCGGCACGCAATTTTACTACATTGCATCCAATCGGTCAAACTCGATTAATCTCGATAAAGCATTGATTGAAATCCATTTTCATGATGCATGTAGCATGGAACATACGTGGGCAAGGCATACGTGAATCATAACTCATGCTAAGTACTCTCATCAGCCCCTCATACATCATTCATAATCATAATAGTAAACCTCATTATCATCATCAAACCCCACATGTGTGTGTACTTAGAAGAAGCACTTCACTCAATGCATATCAACATGCTTGTAATCCACTCACCATTACACTACACATATGTATCATCAAATCATGAAATTCTAACAGAAATCATAGGTGAAGAGTCATTAAAATCATAACTCAAATCAAAGTTTAACCACAAGCTAAACACATATAAGATCATTCACTCCATTCTTGAGTCATGACATTCACTAACATTCACACATAAATCAACCACGTCCTAACATGACATATCAACCATTAGTATGTTGTTGCTCAACTGAAAATATACCAGACCATAAAGGATCAACCATTCATGACTTCAAGATAGTAATTCTAACATCATATAACCAACCTCAAGCCATTCCACATAACACAAAAAATATATCACCACTTCATAACCTCAATGGTATACCATTCCAGTAGCATACTACAGCTTAAAACACTCCACATACATGTAGAAATGATATATCAAAGTAGAATTATCGAAATAAACATCATACAAATTATACAAAATCTACTGTGTAGCCATTCGAACACCCAGTAGGACCGTTCGATCGGCTAAATAGGAAATCTGTCGAACTGACAGTGTAGCCGTTCGAACGCTCAGTCAGGCCTTTCGATCGGCTAAGCAGGAAATCGGTCAAATTTACTGTGTTGCCATTCGAACAGCCCTCCAGGGCCGTTCGAATGCCAACAAGGCAGATCGACCTTCTTCTCCAATTCAAATCTTCAAACCGAAACTCCATTGGTAAAACTTAAAATCATCATCTAACAACCTAAATGCCCATAAAATCTCACCATAACTTCTAGAAAGCTAATCTACATTATAACAAGATAAAACCCTATGAAATCGGGATTAAAGATTACCATTTACTAATCATGTCATTAAAATACCAAATCAAGTAAATCCACTCAAAATAAACTATGAAATCAAGAGCTTTACCATAGGAAAACTGAAATTTCGAAAGTCCATTACCTTATCCCTTGATTAGGTTTGGATTTGATGGTCACCCTTCTTGAAAAACTTGCAAATAGATAGAGTTTAAATTAAACTCCATTAAAACTGACTTAACATAGAAAACCGTAATGAAAAACTTAGATTTAGGGCTTGTTGAACATAAAAATAGGATTTTTAAATCTAGGGTTTGAAGTAAATATGCAAATCAGTAGTTTTGATGTTTAAAAACAAATCAAAAGTAAGGGGAAATGATTGATCTAGAAGGGATTAAGAGAAAACCTAGAACTTAGGGCTTAATTAGGAGGGACTTACCTTAAACACCTTCTAATCCGGGCCTAATTGGGGAATTAGGCCTAACCTCCATTTCCCAGCCTATTCCCAAAATAGAAATGGCTCAGGTCATCCTATTTATAGTAAGGTATGGGGTGTGTGTAGGTAACTTGTGGGGTATAAATAGAATAATAGGCTAAAAATAGGTAAATTAGCTATTTGAGCACTAATTAAACCTTAAAAAATTATGAAAATTTTTGGTAAGGTCTTGTGTTGATGTCTAGGTTAGTTTGGTCTAAAAACCCAAATTTTGATGGTGGGGCCCACAGGGGGTCCCGCCAAACCCTAAATTAGTAAAAATTCAGAAAAACCCCAAAAATTTAGATTTGACTCAAAATCACTTAAAATCAGTAATTGTAAAATTGATTTTGATTAAAAGCAAGAGAAACACCATTTATTTATGAAACCACCGAATTAATAAAAAAAAGAGTTAACCGCGTGATAACCGACGATTAAAATGAAATGAAAACTGGTTTAGAAATAAAAGTCCTTACAACTATCATATCATAGGTATGTAATTTTTACGAAAGAACTTCTAGAATGACGATCATGGTGGGCACCCCTCGACAAAGTATAAAGTTCTATATGATGAGCATAGAGTAAGACCTCTATGCATTGCACGAAATAACTTTTGGAATGTCTCTCATAATGGGCACCCTGGCAATGTATAAATTATATACGGAGTTGCCCACTACGAGGAAGTAAGACCTTTAAGTGAAGCACGAAAAAACTTTTGAAATGGAGCTCATGGTGAGCGCCCCCCAATAATATATAAAGTTATATGTGATGGGTGCCCACTGCTGCCACGAATAAGGCCACTGTGTGAGTTACGGGAGTACTTCTGGAATGGCTATCACGGTAGACACCCCCATATGGGAAGTGTCCACCGCGAGGAAGTAAGACATCCGATAAATACGAGAGAACTTCTTAAATAGTACTTACGGTACCGACCCCCAATAAAGTATAAATTTCTAAACGGTGAGACCTCTACACATCACATTAGATAATTTTTAAAATAACTCTCACGGGCCACAGCGCCACTAAGGAACTCGGTGGGTAAATAGTGAGTAAGAAGGGGGTTTTATAAGTAAAAATAAAATAAAATTTCAATTCATGATATATTGAGAAAATTTTATAAAATATAATAGTTAAAGAATATAGGATAATCATAGAGTTTTCGGGGTATATATAGCCGCAGAAACCGTTCTACAAGGTACGTGGTACGTGGTGCGTAGGTCCACGACATCTTAATTTGGTCTTGTTCACTTACACTTGTATCAGATTACTGATGTAAGGCGTAAATTTCCGATAAGCGTCGATCCATTCATCCAACAATCCATCCCTCTTCTTCTTCAGATTCTTGTCGAAAACCTTGAAATAGTGACCATAATTGCTGTGCCTTCTTGACCTGCATCCCACCACCGTCCGCTTTCCGTCGAAGAAGATGGGCACCACCACCCTCCGGCACACCGCTGCCGTCATTATCCTCCTCTTCACCTCCCACAGGCTTACAACTTGGTCCACGTACTCATATAGGACGATCTCCCCGCCCACTACCAGGGCCAAGCTGAGCCGCTCTTCCATCGCTCCGAACCAAACCTTCCCTGTCTCGCCTCCCCTCAACTCCTCCGGCAGCTCCATCATCCTCGCCCGCTCCGGCCCCACCTCGAACACCACTATGTCTCCCCTCTCCCGTAGCCAGTGCACCGCCCCTTTGGTGAACACTGGCCCCACCGACAGCACCAGGTCGCTCGCCTCGCACTCAAGCGTCGCCGCTGACTTCCTCCACCGACTCCTTCGCCCGTTTGAATACACATGGAAACCATACACATTGCGCCGCAAGTGGACGAGGCAGATCACCATGTACCGGCCAGTCTCGATAGCCGTTGAGGAGTCGACGGCCAGGCCAAGGGCGGCCGGCGGGGTCTTCACCCGGGGGAGGAACCGTCTCTGCTTTGTGGTGGGGTTGTAGGTCCAGTACCGAGCAAGGGGCAACCGATTGGGCACGTTACGCACGTAGCTACAGCAAAGGAGCAGCCCGTTGCATGAAGCCGAGATGGTCACCGCATTTTTGGACATGAACTCATCCAGATGGTTCTCTTGTTCGTCACGGGCGTCGACTATTGGGAAGTACATGACGTGACCTCCCCTGCCAAAGGTGGTGACGTGAAAGATGCCAAGGGCGTGGTCGATGGACCTCCGAGCCTGCATGGCAAGGAAGGAAGGATCGGAGGCGAGGTAGGCCCAGGGCTTGGCGGTGCAGCGGAGACGGCCGACTGCCTTGCCGGGTAACCTGGAGAAGATGTCCCGGAGGAGGTCATCACATAGCGTCTCCATCGATATGGATGGAGAGGTCGTTGGCACTGACCTCTGTTTCTATTTATAGTGTCTCGCGCGTTAGGGTTTTATGAGGCAGAATGACGGGTGAGAAGTGAGAATCCAGTTTCAGGAGGGAGGAAAACCACACATGGAAGCAACATGTCCCTTCAGTTTCTTGGATCAGTGGCGTTCATTCATCATTTTGTTCATTTTTTGGGGGTTGCGCGCGTTTGGCCAATGAGTTGGTGCATGCCATACACAACGTAATGACTCACTGCCCGGGAAAGTCATGATAATCGGCTGAGTAGGACTAGAGTGAGATCACTACAAAAATATGACACTGAGAGATCGACCTTAACTGGGGGGCAAAGAAAGGGCCATGTATGCCTGACATGTATGCGTCTAGAGGGGGTAGCTAGGTGATCGGTGTTGGCCTTGACAGGGTGGTGTTCGCGAAATCTAAGCTTGCAAAGCTTGTGCAGACAAGTGTTGTGTTGAGGGAAGGGGGAGCTGCAGTGGACAGCTTTTGCTTTCGTTGGTAGACAAATAAGCAACTGCTGGATAAGGTCACTGCCATATGTCTCATCACATCACTCGTGTTGTAGAGAGCTGAAACTTAATTAATTACTTTTCTCTAGCTGCCTTCCCAACGCAGTGAATTGAACATGCATTGCTGCATGGTGGCCATATGATATGTAGGCAATGTGCTATACTCAATAGTGCTAAAATTAAATGTTTTTTAAATTTAAATAATTTGTGAACAACTTTTTTTGAAAAAAAATTAGCCTTTGTTTTATGAAAAACTTGATACCTTAATTATGCCTTTGTGATCAGTTTTTTATCTGAGTGAACTTTGTGTGAATCTACGTGATAAAGTATGGTATACACATTTTATATACGTATATGGACTTTTCCCTTTTGGTTGTATTATGTAGCGTAATAATTGCATTTTTTAATAATACATATTTTTTTGTTTCAAATGCAGTACTTTTCTAGTTATATACGCATTTTTCAATATAATATGTATTTTCCCAATTATATTTGGTTACATAATCTTACAGATATTTATACTTTACGAAAAAAAATTTTATATATTTTACTTATTATTATTATTATTTTAAAATTTATTTTTTCTTCATACTTTTACGTTTTTTTTTGGAATTTTTTTATCTTTTGTTGTTTTTTTTCTATATTTTTTTATTGTATTATTTATTGTACTATACTTTGTCATTTAAGTGTGAACTAATGGTGTATGTTCTTTTGATTTTACCATTGTACGATAAAGCTTTTTCTAGAGGAACTGATTTATATTAAGACGAAGAGATGTTTCTTTCTTTTTTCTAACCAGATATTTATGAAGATATATAATGTTCCTCTAAAAAAAATGCAGAAATGCTATTTGTACACCACCATATATATATGAAGTGGCAGGTTATGATTTAGATAAGGGAGTTGGTGTTTTGGATAAGCAAATAGGGCATAACCTGGGAATTTTGAACTGTAGAGCAGCTTTAACTTGTTACTAGCTGTTCTAATTTAAGTGGCATTTGATATATGAACGTGTTTATATGCACTCTAAAAATTCTTGCAGTACCTTGTTTTATTGAAATATTTAATATTCTTTTAATTACTCTCTTTTCGCATAAGCATCCACTCTTTTTCTCTTTTATTACGCCACTTAAAAAATGTAGTTATATGGATTTTAACTCCTCAATGCCCTATTTTTCTTTTCTTTTTTTAGTTACTCGTCAATACTATATCTTGGGGTTCTAAGGGGTTTTTATGGGTCAAAATAGCCACGTTCATTTAAAAAACTTAATATCTCAGTCCCCAGTTTCGGCGATGAGTAGCAGCTCTGGTGATGGGGCTCCTCCTCCTTAGCAACATAGATGAATTGCATCGTCACTGTGCTAAATATCGGGGCAAGATCTGGTTGCAGTCAGGGATAGAGTGGATATCGCAGCCAGGCCGTGACCAATCTAGCCTTGGCCACATCTGCTTGGTTGCTAGGCAAGACTAGGACCATGGCCAGATAGGTTGGCCACGACCAGGCCAAACTACAAGTCGCGACCAGTATGTGTCTAGCCACGACAGTTTAGCAGCCATGCCAAACCAAGCTTGACCATGTCCAGCCAAATATGGCTGGCCAGGCCTAGACTGGCAGCCATGATAGCTTGCTGTCCAGGCCAAGACTGGCCATGGTAGCCTACCAGCCAGGCCATGTGGGCAACCTTGAGATTCTCTAAATGGCGGGCTACAATCTCATCTGCAGGATTCCGGCGAGTCTTGAAAACATGTACGAGATGTTCCTACTTGGAAACTGCCTCATTGGCACCGTCCCCCAAGACCAAGACCTGGGTGTAAGAGGAACTCATCTCCATTATTCCCGATGCACTCACATCAGAAGTTTGTTTGAAATTACCATCACTTCCACGTTTCGTAAACGTGCATTCACTTGCTCTGTTTCTATCAAACGTGTATTCAATTACTCTGTTTTTTTATCTTGTATCTGTCAAGTCTATCTATTTATTTTTAAATACAATTCAATCTTTTCCTGCATCTCTTCGTGGTATCGGAGCCATTGGCCTTCGTGGGAACGCCATCTTCATCTAATGCAGCATCAAATTCTCCCACCCACACACTTTCATTCTGTCCACTTCCCCTCTCCTTCCTACTAGTCCTCAAATTCATACTCTCACCAATTACTTAGTATGGAAGACACAATTTCTATCTATCATTCAGAGTCACAATGTTGCTTCTTTTCTTATTCCCAAAAACTAAATTCCTTCTTATATAATTCTCTCTAATACATGTGTCTCCATTGCCAATTCTGACTATGCCACCTAGTTTAGGACTGATAATCAAATCAAAACTGGGCCATATGTCACCATTTCTAAAGATATTATATTCCTTATATCATTCAATGCCCAACTGCTACAACAATATGGACTTCTCTTTATCACATTTTCTTTGCTCAGTCATATGCACGACTTCAACTGCTCCATCACCAAACTCATACATCAAAGAAAGGCAACTGGACAATAACTGACTTTGTAGCACACCTCAAGAGATTGGCGCATTCCCTTTCCCTTATTGGCTATCCCGTTTCTGATTCCGATCTGATTTCATACACACTTTTTGGATTGCCCTCTGCCGATGAAGGATTTCGAACAGCAATCATTGTACAAGTTGCTACTATCATGTTTGATGATTTCTTTGCACTTCTACTTGCCCAAGAGATGCGCTTGGACGAGATTACCACCTCAAATGACCTCTTGCCCACCCCACCTACAACGCTTCTTACTAATTCTTCGCGACCCAGCACACCATTCACCTCCACTTAACGTTTCTTTCCTTGGACTTTTTGTGGGCCTAGGGGGTCATTTTGAGGGTGAGGAAGTGGCTTCATGCGCGGCTTTAACAGAGGAAATTACTGTCCAAATTACTCCTTTGGTTATCAATATACACCGTCTCAAACAACAGTTTCTCCCGTGCCCATATCCTCTATTACTTGCCAAATTTCTCATGCAAAAGGCCATGCAACATATACTTGCTCCTATAGACATTTGAGTGACTTCATTGCCTCCACAGTTGTGCCTCCTTTCTCTTGCCTTAGTGTAACGACCCATTTTTTTTATTACGCCTAACCCAAGGGGTTAGAGGTAGTTATATAATTTTTGGATAAAGTTTAGGGGTTTGAATGGATGAAATTTTTGTATATGGGTAGAATTCGAAGTAACGAGTGTAACAAATCGAAGAACACGCGAAACAGAGATCGGGGGAGCAAAAGTTATAAACTCAATAAGCATGCCACATGAGCGGGACTTACTTAAAAAGTGTAGGCTAACCTACCCATGTGTAGGCTTGTCAATACGAGTCAATTGGTATAAAGAACCTGGCATTCCGACTTCAGGGAGGAAGTTATCGCGTTTTGAAGTTATAATATTATTTAAATAAAATATTAAGAAAAATGATGAATTTACTAATGTAAGCATCCTGCGTTAGCCGCACTGGCAGCATTGCAGAGCCACAACATGTGGTGTAGGGCCCACGAGCCCACGTCATCACTGGTGCCGCTCAATGCAACATGTGACGGGCATGAGTAGGTCTGCACGATTGCAGGATGGGGCCCTCGTAATGTGGGCCGGCTTCGCAGGCAATAGCCACATCGCACACCGCACAGGTGCGATGCATGGCACATGTGTGGGCGGGTCCGTTTCATACGCTCACGGGTTTTCCCCTATAAATAAGAAACTCGTGCAGACTTTTGGAAGAGTTTTCTGGTCCATTATAAGTCTGATTTCGCCCATTCAAGAGGTGTTCTTAGCTAATTCGAGGGTATTCTACGAAATAAAAGTGCCCAGTACTCCTCAAGTTATTGACTATAGAGAGGGAAACAACCCAGGGTAAGAGGAGCCTTTGTATGACGCCCCCGGGCCCAATGAGAGAAAAGTGGCCCGAAGTGAGAGGAGATTCTATCCTCCGTCGTAGGGCCGCACCTAGAAAAGTGGCCCGGAGTAAAGTAAGGCTCCATCCTTTAGCAATGGGCCACATAGTGTGAGAAACGTCATTAGGTAAGGGGAGGTTTTGTTCGTTGCCTATGAGCACTGAGGAAGAAAAGTGTCTCCAGGTAAGGGAGGTTTTGTCCACCGCCTATGGGCACACAAAGTGTGAAGTGTCTCCGGGTAAGGGGAAGTTTTATCTATTGTCCACAAATGCGATGAGAGGGAAGTGTCTATGGGTGGTTCTATATGTTGCTACGTACGAGGAAAGTGAGAAGTGTCCCCAGGTAAGATTATGTTTGTCGCTTTTGTGCATGCAAAGAGAAATACATCTCTCGGTAAGGGGAGGTTGTGTTTGTTGTCTTTAAGCATAAAAAGTGGGATGAGCCTTGGGAAAGGGGAGGTTTGTCTGTTGCCTTCGGGCGGAATGAGAGAAACGTTCTCGAGCAAGAGGAGAGTCTGTCTACCGTCTTTGGATCTGAAGGGGAGGACACCCTAAAGGAAGGAACAACTCCGAATATCGCTACTTCCGAAGAACTTCAGGGGAGTAAGCATTTCTAACATTCTGATTTAATATATAATTATATGAGTGCTTGAGTATTTTATGCTTTGATCTGATGTGTTCTTATCCGCTTTGAAATGTTTTATTTATATGATAAGCTCTGATTTGATCTGATATGGTCAGATGAGATCTGATTTGATTTTATGTGATATGATATGATATGCTAGTTGTGTTTTGCTCCGCCCTGTGGTAAAGCGAGATGTGTAATTCTTATAATTTATGAGATTTTTGTCTAACTCCGATTAAATAGTCAGATATACATATTTTGACGTATATATAACTATACTTGATACTAATTTTGGACCTATTAGAGTTCAAGATGATAGAAATACCTCTATGAATGACTGCCTGCATTTACTTGAATAGAATTGTGAACCAATTCGGGAGTGGAACACCTTGAGAGGGCAATGAATTAAAATCAAAACAAAGAAAGTGAGGTGACTTAAAATTACCTCGATGCCCTTAGGGGTTGTTTTCATGTACATAAACAGATACCTCTAACGGAAGGAGAGTTAGGGTACCCCATAATAATAATAAATGCCTTCAAATTTAAGGGGTGTGACTAAGAGGCGATACAAAAACCTTTAGAGGTCATTGTGCCATGAGAATAGAGGAAAACCTTGGGAAGAGCCTTCATTTTCAAGGTTAAAAGCGGCTTGGTACATGTGTCTACAAAACAATACATGGGATTGTCATTGTAGTATATGCACACCTTACATGGTACATATGAGATGTTTAATCATCTTGGGATTGAATTTATCTAGCCCTATCCTACAATGAATGCAATCGGTCTCCATTTATCATTATTGAGTTTGAGCCCCAATAGTATATTCCGTTGGGACATGTGAGTCCATATTATTTATGTTCCCTTATTCTTATGCATGCTTTTGACAGTGACATGTTAGTAATATATTGTTAGAATGAGGCTATATGTAAGTCACGCCCCGGCACTGCCCAACCTGAGCCGAACCCGGTCCAGGGGCCGGTCAAGCGTACGGGGGCGACAAGGAGATTGAAAACGATTAGCGGAAGACTTATGCCATAATCACGGGCGATCTAAAATTTACGGAGTAAACGCACTACTTTGAGCAAGAGTAAATAAGTAGAACCAAAAGAGTTAATTTAACTCTAAATTAAACCACAAATTTCTAACCCACATACTAATTAATCCATAGCCCACAGTAGGCTCCAAAACAAAACAAGAAAAGTCTCAGACAATCTAAAGATATAAAGTAGCACAAATCCAGAACGAGAACTACTCCACATGAGTTCTAACATCATAACAAAATCAAAGAAACAAGCAACATCTAGAGATCTCCATGTCTACTCCCAAGTCCTCCCCGACCTTTTCTCAAACAGAGGGTCATGTCCGTCTGTGTGTCACACCACGCAGCTCCAAAACAAAAGCATAAGAAAGAAGGGTGAGTATAAAAACTCAATAATAGTTTTAATATAACTATAATCATCAGAAACATGACGGTATAGTAACATAACAATTCAGATCAATGATTCACAAGATATATCATTTTCTGATCACACATACACATCACCTCAACCTGCATATTAGTATCTAAACCACACTTTCATATCACATAACCCTGCGTATAGCGTCTCAATCACAATTTTTTAATTAAGCATTCATAACACATCTCATTCGTTTTGCACGATAAACGTGACAAATCCCATGTTACTCACTCATGCATAGCATACATCGTATACATTCATCAACATAAATAGTTAATGCCTCCATCAAGGAGTAAACACAATCATTGTCGCAAGGCTGGACGTGGTCCAAATTTCTTAACTAGAAACCTGGGGCATTGCCCGCTCAGGATATAGTCTGAATTCTATAAGAGAAACCAAGATGTAGGGGTAGTCAGCCCCTCTGCTCGCTAAGGATAATCCACACGGGAAATCCAAATTCCCCAAAGGGAACCTAGAGCTGGTCTGCTCGCTAAGGACAATTCTGGCCTAGAAAGTCCAAATTCCACGTAGGGAACCTAGAGCAGGGTGTTCGCCAAGGACATCTCTGCGGAACTCAAATCGAAAACATGTCATTTCGGACCAACCAAGTTTCGATTAATTCACTGACTGATTAATCCGGCACACAATCTCAATCATTGCATACAACCGATTAATTCTGATTAACCAACGGTAAAACCTCATTCATGACGTCCGATCTATGATGCATGATATCATGATACATCCGTGAGCAAAATCTACATGGGTTCCAACACATGGAACGTGGTCTTAATCAGTCCCCTCATGCATCATAATCACCTCATAATTAACTACAATGTCATAGTAGATTCCCCATACGTGTGTGTTCATGCATATCCTAAGCATACAATCAATGCTTTGATATAGACTCATAAGGCAACCTATGCATGCTTAACACATTCAAAATAATGAATTCTAACTAAAATCAAGTGATATCCACCATAAAACTTAAATCCATCAATGTAAAATCGAACGCTCATTCTCACAAGCATGATTTTCCACACAATAAGCCACAACATGATCACATCAATTACCCATAAACCATCCACATTATAAGAGAACACATCTCACCATTTGCTATATAAGATCCATGTTGAAAACATATTCTAATCAAAAGAATTCCAACATTCCAAGTTCCAACGTACTTCAATATCAATATGTATAATTATCAACGTATAATATAACACCACATGATAACACTTAAACATAATCCATAAACTTTCATCATCAATTCCACACCTCCAGTAGCCCAATTTCAACATAATACACTTCCCATAACCATTAGAAACATTAAATGGAGTAAAAACATTGAAATGAGCATAAATTTCAAAATCATCAAAACTGTAGTGTAGTCGATCGAACTCCCTGCAGGGCCGTTCTATTGGCTTAACTGCGATTCAACCAAAAATATAGTGTTGCCGTTCGAACGCCCTGGTAGTCCGTTCTAACGCCAACAAAGCAATTTTTACCTTCTTCTTCATTTCGAATTTCAAAACTGAGACTCCATTAAAGCAACTTAAAACCTTCATCTATAGTCCCAAACACCATTAAAACTCCATCAAACTTTCCAGTATACTAATCTACACCATCTTAAGACAAAACCCTAAGAAATCGGAACAAGAAATTAATATATACTAATCCCACCATTAGAGCACTAAATCAAGTAAACTCATTCCAAATAAACCATAAAAAATTGAGATTTTACCATAAGAAAACGGAGACTTCAAAGACCCATTACTTTGTCACTTGTTTAGGTTCGGATTTGACCTTCACTCTTCTTAGAAACCTTCCAAAAACATAGTGTCTAAGTTAAACTCCATTAAAAATCGGTTTAACCTTGAAAACCTTAAAGAAATCTTAGATCTAGGGTTTGTTAAGCATAAAAAATAAATTTTGAGAAGTAAGGGAGTAAATAAGTGATTTTGATGCTTGAAATCAAATCAAATCAAAGGGGAAATGATGGATTAAGAATTGATTAAAAAAAAACCTAGGGTTTAGGCTTGATTAAAGAAGAACATACCTTAATCCCTTTTTAATTCGGGCCTAATTGGGGAACTAAGCCTTAATCACCTTCTCCCAGCCTATTCTCAAAAGGGAAATGGCTCTGCATTTTTTATTTATAGTAGGGCTTGGGGTGTACATAATTAACTAGTGGGGTAGGAATAGAAATTTGGGCTAAAAATGGGTATTTTGATCATTTGAGCACTAATTAAATTCGAAAAAATTATAAAACTTTTTATATAAGCTTGTGTTGATGTCTGGGTCAATTTGGTCCAAAAATCTCAATTTCGTCGGTGGGCCCCATAGAGGGTCCCGCCAAACCCTAATTTTTAAAAAATTGGTAAAAAATCAGAAAAATCCCAAAAATTCAGGTTTGATCCAAAACCACTTAAAACTAATAATTGTAAAGTTGGTTTTGATTAAAACCATAAGAAACACTATTTATTCTCGAAACCACCGAATAAATCAGAAAATGCTTTAACCACACGATAACCGATAAATAATTATTAAAATAAACCGGTTCAAGATCAGGGATCTTACAATGTACCCTAATAATCCCCTTATTACCCCAATAACCCCATAAACCACCTCATAAATTTACGAGTAAAATGGGGTACTGAGGAGATTATTGGGGTGCATATAGCCTTATTCATATTGTTAAACTATTATTAATGTAGTTTACTTAAGAGAGATTGGTTTCATTTGGATAGGGAGAGAATACCTAATAAAGATAAAGACTAAAATACATTCAATGTGGTTTGAGACTAATTAATATAGTGAACAAATGCCTTGACATAGAAACTTATCTTAGTTAATAAATTGATGATATTTATGGGAGTTTACACTGGTAATAGGGAGATCGATAGGGTTTGGGATGATTTTTAGTCACATCACATTGGATGAGTTATTTATTGGGTTTATTCACAGTGTAAGAAGGACCCAATTGTTTGGACTATAACTTGACTGACTAAAATTGTCTGTGTTTCAAGTGTTTTGAGGAGTTAGTGGTCATATGGACCTTGGGCTTCTATGGGTTATAACATTTATTGTCATTGAAGACATTTCTCCTAGAGTTGGAGTGGGTTGAGATTGTGATATTTGTACATTTCCTTCACAACCATGATGATTTGCATATTGGCCTAGAGAGATCTTTACCGCAGGTTTGTTGCAAATCTTCACTTGACCATAGTATATACAAAAAATAAAGTTGCATGAGTATCATGGAAGACTTGTATTTCTTGTCATCTATGTCCATGAACATAGTTGGGATTCATGTCTCTAGATTCGTGGCAGACACTTCAGAGCCTTGGGAACTTAGGGTAAATTACTATAATGGTAGTCATACTTTCAAAAATAGAAATGAGTATTTAAAGATTTCTTAGAGAGTTGAGTCATCTCTGAGTTGATACATATTTAAATTATATTTTATAGTGATTTAGTGTATTGACCTTCATAGTGAGTGATGTTCTATTAAACCTAGAGTTAGGTCAAAACAATGAAGTTTGGTTTGTATCATATGTCATTCTCGTTGACATATAATGTGTTTGCATGTCCAGGGAATTAGATCGGGTTATTAATTATTGAATAAGAGTTTGAGAGATAATGATATTGATTGTTAATTAGAACAAGTGGAATACTTAAAAGACTTTCATAAAATGTAGATTGACTCAAAACACTTAAATATTGCATGAAGTTATGCTTCATGAGATGGTATTAGTTGTTAGGCAAAACTACGTCTAAATATGATCTTGTTGGAAATAACATTAGAGATATTATCCAATGAGTACATAGGCAACTAACATATTAGTAATATTGCTTGATCCAAAAAATAATAATTAAATATTTTATTCTTTTGGAAACTATCCACTTGGGGAGGAGATGTTCCATTCTTATTTGGTCTTTGTTGGTCGCAGGTTCTTCAAGTGATGACTAGTAAGACTAGGATCAACAAGTGTGCGATTTAGTTCCTTATTTTTGAAATTCTAGTAATTAGTAATGTATACTCGGTGTGAGAGTCAACTCAGTTATTTTTTTCAGACTGATGATAGACTTATACTTAAATGGACAACCTATTGTTATGGATTTTGGATACATGTAATAATATCATATATTTTGATATTCATATTTGTAAAGCCCAATTATCATGACTTGGATATTTAATCGAATATTTTTTTCATTTAAGAAAAAAACTTTGTGAGTATTGTTCGTGCTATTAAAAAGGATTTTAAAATCCTATTCATGACACCTTTTGATTATGAATTCTCCATGGATTCTTTTGGATCAAGGAGAATATATGACCAAAATATTTTCCCTTTTAAGGTGTATAATCGAGTCCACTAGCCCACAATTGTGTAACCACCCATGATTTTAGTGTAATTAATTTTATCAGTGTCACCAACACATCGGTGGATTGTTGATGGTCTAGAATTTTTGAATTTTTTGTCATTAAAAAATCCTCAGTGTTACAAAAACATGCAATTCTCAGTTGTCGACTAACAACTATTGATTACTGATGGGCAACTATTGACTATTGAAGGTTTTCTTCTCCAAAGAAAGTGACTATCTTCTTCTTTGATGCTCATAACCTCCTTCTCTGGTGCAAGCAACTTCTTTTACTAACTAGTGACAACCAAAAATTGACAGTCAACACCAACAACTATGTGTTTTAAATCTTTTTATTTTTCTATTTATCTATATAGTATATTGAAATTGTGCTATGTTATCTTGTTGGCCTTTTTACTAAAGTAAATCTAGTTGGTTGATTGTCGATGATCAACTACTAGTTATAACTAGTTGCCATTAATGAAAATCCAAGATTTATTCAATGTCAAAAAAATCTCAAAATCAAGTAAAAATTAAACTCATTATTTGTTTTAAATAGTTAAAAATATTTATAACTTTATGGATTCATTTTTTAAGATTGAAGCTTGTAGGAAATTTAATTTTTAAATGGCTCCATAGGCTGATTTGTGGCCGATCTAGTAGATTTCGAGGAGGAGGAGGGGAGGGGAAGAGAAGAATGAGGTGTTGGAATATAAAATAAATAAATAAATAAGATTCCATTAATTTTCTTTACAACTTGTGCTGCTTGGGTTCAAGTCTTGTTAAAGGCGGTTGTACCTCACTTGTGGTCCATGTGCATGCTTGATGGATGCTTGTATGTGAGGAGGGTGTTGGAATATGAATACATAAACAAGAAAAAATTTGAGCTTTTAGGAAACTTAGCTATCATATAGGAGGAGGCAGGGAAGGAGGAGGAGATGATATAAAAGAGGTAGAGGTGTCAGAGGCACATGAGTTAGAGGCAAAGCGGCACATGAGTTAAAGGCAAAGCCGTTGGTAAAGGAGGCGGAACCAGTGGTGAAGGCAATAGCACTCGTTATCTAGTAGGTTGGTGGAGTAAAAAGAAAAAAATAGAAATAAGGGGTAATCTCGGTACTTCTTGACACAAGTGTGAGGGTTAACAAGTGGACAAAGTTATTTCTAGGGATACTCACAAGTTAACTGATGTCATTTCATGGAATATAGTTCAGTTGAGAGTTATTTTTTTAAACTTGAGAAAAGTAATGAATGTGTCTAATAATTACGTCTACCATTCACATTGGATTAGTGAACATGGAGCTCAATTTACATCAATTGCCTTGTGGGCAAGCACCACATGCCAGGCCCAAAACACAACTCTGGGCTCTGGCCTAAACATGTACCATGTCTCTCCCAAGCAACAACTTTCTCTAATAGTTAGTTTTTTATTTTTGTTTGGGCAAATTCTCTAAACAGTAGCTTTTCCAATGAAGACATGGTCCATATGGAATATTCCTTCTGTATTGAAAACTGTAGTAGAAAATAGCCAGTGTGTCTCTTCGGTACGAATGACATGCATAGAGGTGTTCAGAAACTTAGCTGAATCAAAGTAGAGAGTGAACCAGTACTGATCATGATGTCATGCTATGAAGACAGAGTGGTACAATCTTTATCAAGATAGCTTGTAGAAGCAGAAGTCTTTTGGGAAGAAAATATTGTAAAACTTGCACGCCTATCTCATCACATGACAGCAGCCTGATACAGATCGGAAAACGAAAAACTTGTTTGAATTAATGATTCCTTAGAGGAGCTCAAATTCAAAGAGAGCTTGACCGGCCAGTGAATGTATTGGATTCGGTTTGAAGCCAATCTTCTTACATCTGCTGGAGCAATGGGTATACGTAGATAAATTTAGACAGAAAAGTCAATAAAGACAAAAATCTTGCTTCTAAATCTTGTTTGAATACTAGATTTGAGTCATTTGATGCTCATGTGAGCCGTTTATATGCTTCTTGTAAGCATCGCTTGTTATATAATCACCCATCCATCAAGCTTTGCACCAAGACATAACTAAAACAAAGGTGGCTTTGCATGTACACATAACTAAAACAAATGTAAGTTATATATACGCCTCCACCAATATTTAAACACATGACCTCCTAGACGAGCTAAATAACTATTAAAGGAGCTCTGGCACCATATTAAATACGAGTAAGTATTGTTTTCTAACATCTTAAGCTGTTAGAAAATAAATTATCAATATTTTTACGACCACTTTAATGTAATTTGTTCCAAGAGAAGGAGAAAAAAAGATGGATGACAAGGTGCATGTTGGCACATATATGTCGTTGGTCTATATTGAACCATGGTTAGATCGGTCAGGGTGAAAGGCTGAAGCTCTGTAGGGCCACATGGTCATTAATTAGGTATGTGAGGCACACAAGTCACAACCTTAGTAATCACTTGTTCACTTAGGTCGGGCCCGTATCACTTGTGTATGCAGTCACTTATATTATATTATGTATGTTAAGTATTTATATCTAGGAGAATATTGCATACATTTCACGTGTGTGGAGCTGCAAGGCGTAAAATAAGGGTAGGACCTACATGGTACGATAAATGGACTAGCCTCGCAGCAGCGTATGGTCACTGAGGGATGTGCTTAGGCCTCTATGGGTTCAAGGCTTTGAGCTCATACTTATTAAAGAGACTAAATCAAAAACTTAGGGTAGATAAACTTGAAAGTAGTTGGATAGGCCCATGAGGCCTACTTAGAGAGGAGTTGTAGAAGAATGTATTAAGGCATAAAAGCCCTAAGTTCTCACTATTCTCCACTAATCCCTATTACTAACCAGTCCACCCCCCTAAGTTCTCTTTGTGTGTTGGCCACAAAAAAGGAGGAGGAGAGGCAGCTGCATCCATCCCTCTCAAGTCTCTCCACTCACCTCGATTTGTGTGTCAACCTTCAAAGGATGCATGCAAGTTACAAAGTACATGAGATTGTCTTCTCAAAGCCGAACTACTCCAAGTTCTTCTTTGGTATATGCTTGAATGCTAATTGTGATCTATAGCATATTATACATTAATAAAGAGGTAGTCCTCACTTTTTTTTACAATTTATTAAAAAAAGGTGTGCTTTGGTGGTTGGAGGAAGGTCACGTCCAGATGGTTAATTTCTACCCGAAAGGTTAGTATGTTATTGATCCTGCCGTCTGCATTCAGATACAAAGGTTAGTATGGTTTTTACATTTGTATCTGATTGGAGTTAAACAAAAGCGTCACTCTTAATTACATTGCAAGGCTGATTAATTCGCAACATATGAAAGCTTTAACTCTCCTGCCGTGATCTGCATTCAGATACATATGAATTGTAATTAACAAATTCACTACGACCCAATCGATATTTCTTGTAATAACTTTTCAAATGAATATATGAAATATCTCATCTGCCTTTTTGTTCTATTGAGTGACAAAAGACGATTGGTCTTGCTGGAAACACATGGATGACAGAGAGATTACAACTGCAATACTATACAAAACTAATTAAAAAAGTGATACCTTTATCTGTCTTAAATTAATAATTCTATTTGGCAAAAATGTTTATTCCATAGTTCCATTTTATCCAACTTAAGTGATTGGTTGGGTACTTATAAAAGAGTATCATAAGTTTATTTTCCCTTCTCTTAGATATAGGTTACACCATTCAATAAAAATCACTATTTTTCAAATATACCTATTAATATGAGATAGAAAGAGTATATATTTTTTTTTGGTAACTCCAGGGTTTTTCTCCTTAAAAAAAATGTTGCAGGCAACTCTTATTGCAAAATAGAGGATGCAATGAGAGTGTCCAATAATGTTAAGTGTATTGGGAACAATATTTTTTCAAAAAATATAAAAAGGCAGGCATCCATCCCTTATTTGGTGTTCTAATGTGAAGGGAACTCTGGTTGCAGCTTCTGATTGTCATGTGCTATGGATTACTGGAGATGGAGCTCAGGTTACTTTAATTTCCCAGTGGCTCACACAAACAGCACTTTGGCCTTAACTTGTACCTATGTCTGTCCCAAAGGAACAACTTTCTCTAATAGTGTAACTTTCTTTTATAAATGTGGCTATTCATATATACCCTAGTTTTTTCCCGTGTCTCTTTTTTTTTTTTACCTTACCCTCTTTTATTAAAATCTCCCCCATCCTCTATATATATAAAATTCTTACCCCACTTCCCCCTTTTTCTTCGGCTTGGGTTTGGTCACCGACACCGGAGACCTATTTTGCCGCTGCAACTAGCACGTTGTCGGCTTCAGCTAGTGTCCCGTCGCAGCCAACATGCCGTCGGCCAGATCTGGCCCCGATCAGCATGCCGCCGGCAAGATTTGGTCGCGGCCAACAGCTAGATCTGACTGCGGCCGTGATCTGGCTACTAGCGATTGCATCCAAATCTAGCTGCGGTCGTCCAAATCTAGCCGGCCATGACGTTGAACAACCAGATTTGGTCACAACCGGCTTGTGCACACGGCTGCAGTGGGCCTGTGAGAGGGGCCGAAGCCGTTGCTTGAGCCGTCACCAGAGTTGCAGTCGTCGCCGGAGGAGAAGGGGGTGTGGTTCTCATATTAGGAAAAGTAAGAGCAAAAGGGATGAGAAAAATATAGGAGTGAAGTAAAAAGAAAAAAATAAAATTTCATTTTAGTTGGGGGAAACATGAAAAATTGGTGTCTTAATAGAATTGTTCTTCTTTCATATAGTAAATTGTCTAATAGTAACTTCTTGAAGGTATGAAATATTTCATATATAGTAAAAATTGTAGTAGAATAAGGGAAAATTATTTAAATATAATTATTTAAATCATTACTTTCTTCGTCTTATATTGATAGCTACATTTAAATGGTGAAACATATATCTAAGAAAAGTGAAAATAAGCTTATAGTATTATTTTTTAAGTTCCCAATAACTTAAATTGAACAAAATATAATTTTATATGGAACAAATTGTTTTGTCAAATAAAATTATTAATTTAAGAAAAAAAATATTATTTTAAAAAGAAAGAATATTTATTAAATAGGTATTTTGATACCTGTCGTGGCAATTAGCACTTGTGTATTGTTTTTCTCATTAGAAAGATAAAAGTCATCACAACGACATTGAAAAAGATATAATCGCCACTTAAAGTGACGACTTCAGTTAATAGTTAAAGGTGGAGTGACCCTAAATTTCATTTAGGGTCTGTTTGGATTAGTGGAAAGTGGGGGACAAGAAATGAATTTTATTAAAATCCCCTAGTTTCCACTGTTTGATGCAACGGGGAAAGAGAAATCAGAGTGAAAACTGGGATAAAATAAATGAAAAATTAGTCATAAAAGTTTTCACCCATCAACCTATGGATTTTGAGAGAAAATCAGCATACTAAAGACTTATGTCTTGTTGCTACTACTACTACAATCACTGTCACCGCCTCCACTATTACCGCTACCGCACCACCGTTGTTGTCACCACCATAACTACCACTACTACTGTAAGGACTCTCATTTCTAAACCGGTTTTTGTTTCATTTTAATTATCGGTTATTGTGTGGTTAACTCATTTTCTTATTAATTTGGTGGTTTCGTAAATAAATGGTGTTTCTTATGGTTTTAAATATAATCAACTTTATAATTATTAGTTTTAAGTGATTTTGAGTCAAATCTGAATTTTAGGGATTTTTCTGATTTTTCACTAATTTTTTGAAAATTAGGGTTTGGCAGGACCCCTGTGGGCCTCACCGTCAAAATTTGGGTTTTTGGACCAAACTAATCTAGACATCAACACAAGCCTTTACAAAAAATTTCATAATTTTCCCAGGTTTAATTAGTGCTCAAATAGCCAAAATACCCATTTTAGCCTATTTTTCTATTCATACCCTACTAATTAGCCATACACACCCCAAACCCACTATTAATAAAATGACTGAGCCATTTCCATTTTGGGAATAGGCTGGGAAAGGGAGGTTAGGCCTAATTCCCCAATTAGGCAAGGATTAGAAGGAGTTTAAGGTAAGTCTCTTCTAATTAAGCCTTAAAACCTAGATTTTCTCCTAATCCTTTCTAAATCTATTATTTTCCCTTTGTTTTGATTCTTTTTTAAACATCAAAACTACTGATTTGCATATTTACTTCAAACCCTAGATCTAAAAATTCGATTTTTATGTTCAACAAGCCTTAGATCTAAGTTTTTCATTAGGGTTTTCTATGTTAAATCGATTTTAATAGAGTTTAATTTAAACTCTATGTCTTTATAAGGTTTTTAAGAAGGGTGGTCATCAAATCCAAGCCTAATTAAGGGATAAGGTAATGATCTTTCGAAATTTTAGTCTTCCTATGGTAAAACTCTTGATTTCGTGGTTTATTTTGAGTGAATTTACTTGATTTAGTGTTTTAATAACAAGATTAGTAAATGGTAATATTTAATCCCAATTTCTTAAGGTTTTATCTTGTTATGATATAGATTAGCTTTCTGAAAGTTATGGTGGAATTTTAATGGCATTTGGGTTGTTGGATGGAGATTTTAAGATTCATCAATAGAGTTTCGGTTTAAAATTTTGAAATAGAGAAGAAGGTCGATTCTGCCTTGTTGGCATTTGAACGGACCTCCTGGGCGTTTGAATGACAACACTGTAAGTTCGATATATTTCCCGTTTAGCCGATCTAACAGCCTGACTGGGCATTCGAACGGCTACACAGCAGGTTTTCTATTATTTACATGAGGTTCATTTCGGTGTCTCTACTTTGATATATCATTTTTACATATATGTGGAGTGTTTTAAGCTATAGTAAGCTACTGGAAGGGTATATCATTGATATTTTGAAGTTGTGGTATATATTTAGAGTTATGTGGAATGACTTGTGGTGGGTTATATGATGTTGGAATTGCCATCTTGAAGTTATGGATTGTTGATTCTCTATGGTTAAGTGCATTTTTAGTAGAGCTACATCATACTAATGGACCGATATGTCAAGTTAGGATGTGGTTAAATGATATGTGAATGTTAGTGTTATGTCTTGACTCAATTATGAAGTGAATGATCTTATATATGTTTAGCTTGTGGTTAAACTTTGATTTGAGTGATGATTTTAAAGGTTCTTCTCCTATGATTTTCTGTTGGAATTCATGATTAGATGTTAATGCACATGTGTAGTGTGATAGTGAGTAAATTACAAGCATGTTGAGAGGCATCGAGTGAATTGCTTCTACTATGTACACACACACACATGTGGGGTTTAATGATGATGATGAATATTATGACTATGAATGATGCATGAGGGGCTGATGAGAGCACTTAGCATGAATTGGGATTCATGTATGCCTTGCCCACGTATGTACCATGTTGCATGCATCATAAAAATAGATTTCCAATTGATGTTTTATCAAGATTAACCGAATTTGACTGAATAGATGAAATGTGGTGAAATTGTGTGCCGGATTAATCGGTCATGGCTTAATCGAAACTTGATTGGTCTAAAAGGACATGTTTTGATTTAAGTTCCTTCGTGGAACATGTGCACTCCTTAGGTTGAGTCTAGTTAAATGGAATTATGTGGGGACGAGTTGTGTACTTGTCTTGAAATTGAGATTTACTTATTGAGATTATCTGAACCCTGAGAATCTAGCT
This sequence comes from Saururus chinensis, assembly GCA_035235625.1. NCBI lineage: Eukaryota > Viridiplantae > Streptophyta > Magnoliopsida > Piperales > Saururaceae > Saururus > Saururus chinensis. The sequence goes on from CP141141.1 coordinate 37,072,227, forward strand.
GGTTTGTCCGAGTGCACCGGCTTCCCAGGTATTGTTGCTTGGGACTTTTGTCTTGACAAGCAGGTTGCCCGGGAGTTTAGGCTTGATGGGTAAGAGTTGCTCGAAGACGCTGGCCTTGAGGAGCAGGAGTTGCTTGAAGGCGTTGGCTTTGAGGAGCAGGAGTTGCTCGAAGGCGTTGGCCTTAAGGAGCATGTCTACTTGATAAGTATTTGCTCGAGGGCTTTGACCTTGAAGAGCAGGTTTATTCATTATGTGTATGGACTTGTATGCTAGACTAGTGTGTGTTGAAACACTTATACATGTCTGATGAATGAGAATGTTGATGCATGATCTAAAATATATGTTAGAGATACATCTCATGCAGGTTGATATGATGTTGATGCATGATCTGAAATGTATGTTAGAAATACATCTCATGCAGGCTTATATGACGTTGAATTACATGATTTGAATGTGTAGTAGAGACACTTCTTATGTGGTATAGGTGATATTCTAAATAGTCTGAATTGTGCAATTTAAACACTAATATGCAGGTTTAGTAGATATGTATGTGTGATCAGAAAATGATCTATATCTTGTCAATCATTGATCTGAATTGTTATATTACTATGCTGTAGTGTTTCTGATGATTTTAGTTATATTAAAAACCATTGCTGAGTTTGTTAAACTCACCCATCTTTCTTGTATTTTTGCTTTGGGGCTGCGTGGCGCGATATGCAGATGGACAGGATCCTCTCTATGAGGAAAGGTCGGAGACGACTTGGAAGTAGACATGGAGACTTCTTGCGGCTTGTTTCCTTGTTTATGTTTTTATGTTAGAACCTATGTGTGTGGTTCTTATTTTGGTTTATGCTACATTATTATGTTGGTGTTGCTTAAGACCTATTTTAGAGCCTAGAGTGGGCTATGGATTAACTTAACATGTGGGTTTGAGATTTTTGTTTATTTTAGAGTTAAAAGTAACTCTTTCATTTTTACTTATTTACTTTTGCTCAAAGTGGTGTGCATACTCCGTAATTTTGTTAGATCGCCCGTAATTAGGGCATAAGTCTTTCGCTAAACCGTATTTCAATTCTCTTTGTTGCCCCTGTGCGCTTAACTGGCCCCTGGACCGGGTTCGGCTTAGGTCGGGCAGTGCCAGGGCGTGACAGCTGCCACCACCGCTGTTGCCGCTGCCACAACCATCACAACCACCACCACCGTCACTGCTACCACCACTACCACTATCGCCACCGCCGCTACCACTACTATTACCATCAATTTTCTCTAATATTATTTATGCAACCAATTAGTAGAATTTTTTTAGGAATCTCCTAGTTTCTCTTTCTCTCGGTTTCTACCAATCCAAACAGACCCTTAGAATATCCATGCAGCACTACATTAGGATTATATGCATCATGCTAATACCCTTATATATATACATACAATGATAGAACCCCTATATACATATACAATAAGTAATTATGTTGATAGAAGTGATGATATCAACCCCACTTACTTAAATTTGTGTACCCAACTTTTATTTAAATACTGAATGACAATTTCACGTTAATTCACAAAAAAATTATGTAAATCTTAGTTGTCATGTTGACGGCTACGTAGCAAGACAATGGGTGTGATTGTGTGAGAATACCTATCTGGTAAATATATTTCTCTATCCTCTAAAATATTAAATATTTATTTAAATATAATAAATAAATAATTTTCCCCTAGAGTTAATCAAGAAGGTCGTGTTTCCTTGTACAAATCACACGGAGGTTTGTTAGAAATTTAAGAGTTGTTTGACATTAAAAAGGAAAAGGACTTTTCTCATTAATAGAAAACATCACGGGCACGTTTGGGAGATATACGAGTTAGGGGAAAGTGATATCTCCTCAACTCTCATGAAAAAAAAATCCTTTTTGATGTAACATATTTCCTCTGTTCTACATTAATATTTTTATTTGATAAAAAATTTATTTTATATTAATAATTTTATTTTATTTAAATAATTAAATATTAAAAAATATTATAAACTTATTTTTTTTCTAAAAATAAGTTTTATTATTTAATAATTTTTTATTTATTTAAATATAACTATTATTATAGAACTGATGGAGTATTTAATCCAAAGGGTCCTTCAATGTGCCAACCAAACACCCCTACAAAATTCTCTCCTTTTCTCTACCTAGCCCCTAAAAGTAGACGTCTTTATAGAGGATTATTTAATGTAAAACGTGCATACCAATCCCGTGACATGTCACAAAACGAAAACCTCGTTTGACTAATTCATTAGAGGAGCTTAAATATTCAAAGAGAGCTTGACCGGCGTGTGAATAAATTGAATTCGGCTTGAAACCAAACGTCTGACATCGTCTGGGGCAATGAGATAAAAGAAAAAGACAATAAAAGATGAAACCCACTAGTTCCTTCCTAGTCATCCCGCGTCGTCCTCATTTTTTTCTCTGTGGCCGCCAGTCCCGCTGCAAGCCATTGAACGGAGATTAATCATGCTCTAATATTGGATGTAATGTTCATGTGAGCTGTTACAATTTTTCCTTGTTAGTGAGGGTGTCGGAGTCTTTAGGATTAGTTCATAAGGGGCAGGTAACCGGCCTCTTAAAGCATCTCATTCATATGCTAAAACTCTTCAGACACGTACAAGGTCCACATATTATATGCATGAAGGGGTAAGACAAGATATAATTCCTAGAATAGAGATCAAACTCATAATTACTTTTTTTTTTATGTAATGTGTAGTAAGCATCGCCTACGTACATATAATAAGAAAGACAACATCAGTATGAAAAAGATATATAGAAGAGAAAATCATTATAGAGAAGAGTTTGCCTGCTCCGGATATCTTAATAGGATAATGATTTTCCTATTTTACTTTCTATTCAACAAAATTTTACATCAGGTTTAAATTGGATGAGAAAAATTGGATCTCTTATTGTCAGGTGAGACAAACCTCTCACGGTGCAAAGTTTTATTAGACAGAAAGTAGAGTAGATTTATTAGCATCTATCTTAATTATGAGGTGGATGAGCCCATTGTCAACTTGTTTTAAGAAGACAAAAAAAAGGGACTGACCAGGGACCCCCTTCATAGATGAGCAATTAAGATGAAAATGTATGATATATCTTTAAGGAGACGTCAAGTTGGACCTATGGACGGGGACTTTCCCAATGAAATCCGCATTGATGGGAAGAGAACCTTTGCAACTATGGACGAAGTCTTTGCCGGTAACATTGGCTAAGAATTACATATTTTATGCATGTGGGTAGGAAGGGAGGGAGCTCCAATTTTGAGCTTTCTTTAGAGGAGTAAACTGTTCAAGTCTGCAGAGATGTGATTCCAGTCTAGCTCAAGCTCGGACCAAACTCACCTTTAATTGGCATTGCTCAAGTACCAAATTCTGGATTGACCACTACAAACATGTCGGCATCTTGCTACCCCTAACCATAACCTACGAGTATACCTATTGGCCTAATTTATCTTTAAACACTCTTAACACTGCAAGGCTGATCACTTCATTTTGTAATTAAAAAATGGATTCTTTATATCCCCAATTCTCGGTTTTTATTAGTGCATACCAAGCCCCTCGCAAAATATGAAAGCAACACATTCAAGTTTCAACTCTCCTGGAGTCTGCACATTTAAATATAAATATTTTTTATTAATGTTATTATAGTATAATTTCAATTGCCTGGTCATTGTTACTCACAGGGCAGGTTTGGATCTACCCTACCCCGTGATATATGTGTTTAGTAAGATCTCGAATTCAATGATGTGTCATCCTCTTGGGCACGCATACGTACTCCCGACCCAAACAATGTCTCATTCTCCCATTACTTACTCCCCATTTAGTATTATAAAATCTTTTACACATTTCCTATTCTCTTTCCTCATTAAACAAATACTTTATTCCTCCTACATCAATGGCAGAGCCGTCACCAATGCCAACACTAGAGTCGGTGCCAATGCCCTTTTCCAATCCTCCATTCCCCCATTGCCATAACCATAACCATAACCATAATCACCGACTCCTCCTTTCTTTTTGTTCTTCTTCTTCTCTTCTACCTTCTCCACTTCTCGGCTGCTAACCAACAAGCAAAAGTAGTGAAGGTTGCACATAGCCGCAGTAAAAGCAACAACCTATTTGGCCTTAGTACCTTTTTCTTCAAGATTAAAAGAGAGAATAAATAAGTGGTTGGTCCCTAGTACCCATGATCACAATCCTTACTAAATCTAAAGCTTGTTTATTCCCCGACCTCCGCTTGACGATGCAATGCTATATTTATTTAATAATCAACTATTCATGATTCTAGGTAAATAACTGGAGTGTTTCTCAATATTGCATGTTGATTTCTTTCATACTTTAAAGAAAATAACTATTTATGATTTTTGGTAGGGGTGTTAAAGTAAGGTTGAAAGCTCAATTCGTGTTCGAACTTGAAGTTAGTCAAGCTAAGCTCAAATATACCTGTGTTCAGCTCGGCTCGCCTCGAAACCCAATAAAACTTAAACTCATAATAAATATATTATTTTTTAAAAATATACACATGCATATATAACACATTATATATATATATAGATAGATAGATAGATAGATAGATAGATAGATTTTATGTCTCCCAAGTTTTAACTCTTTTCATAAAATATATCATTTTTACTTTTTTTATGTACAAATATATGAAGTTCTTTGTTAGAGGAATTATATAATATGTCTCATGAGATCTAGAATAACTTTTTTATAAATCTTTACTCCTTCCATCATGTATTAATAGTCTAAATTAGAAAATAAAAATCAACAAAGACTAGTTCATTTGATTTTCTAATTTAACACATTGGACTACTTACTAACTATATTTGTTTTAATAAGCTTTCTCTAAATACCTCAGGGTTACCAATTACAAAAATAAATAATGATCACAAGGCATGGCAACTCGACGCGGCTTAAACTCTACTCGAACTCGATTCGAGCTCGACTTGAGTTTGAGCTCGAAATTGAAGTTTTAAACTCAAGCTTGAATACTCTAAAGCTTGATGACACTTGACTCATTGACACCCCTAATTTTGGGTAAATAACTGGAGTCTTTCTCAATATTATATGTTGATTTGTTTATTGCTGAATATATTTTCTTTTTCTAAAAAACTTGAAAGTTGAAAATTATGATTAGGCCAAACATTTTTTCATATGAAAGAGGGGCTCAAGGGGATTTAGGGTTGTTTGGATGTTAAATTTTTATGGATTCTACCTCAATTTAGGTCTAAATTATCATAATCATGTTTGTGTATAGAAGGTGGGCAGAATTTAAAATTCAACTTGAAAGTTGATTCCAAGTCATTTCAAGCCAAAATCGGTTGTAATAACTGAATCACCTTGTGAGGTGACTTTATCGATTGTATTCCCAACCTTCATTTCTTGATTACAAATTCTATTATTTTTCAAGAATTACCTCTTATATCAATTTGAGCCTTGAGAAGCATGTTATATAGGTAGGGCTTACTTTAAAAATTCAAAATTACCTACCCTTGTAAGATCTTATTTGATAAGGCTCAAATTTAGGAGCGTAATAGTACCAAAACGTGGATATCTGAGTTAAGGAGAAAAAGTTATATTAGTTTAAAGTTTTAAAAATAGGTTTGAAGCAACATCTTAATTTATTATAAAACTTCTATTACCAAACATAATTTTGATTCGGTAGTGAATTATTGAAAAATTCTACTTTTATTTCTACTTCCGTTTTTAAAAAATCTAACACGCAAACAACCCCTTAATTTAACACAAAAAGATGGCTACAAAGCACCTTTGGCCACCATCATTAAGGCAGGTAGTGGTGATGAATTTTTTTTAGTAATATATAAGGGAAGAAGAAGAGATTTTAAGAGTTTTGGGTGCAATAATAAAACGATTGGGTGAAAACGGAAAAAAAAAATAAGAGCATTCTTAAATAAAATTGTAAAAAGAGCTTCGTTTATATGAGCCAGAGCTCATGTGTAACTACTTGAACCTAGGCATTGCACAATGTCGGATTTCAATTTGACAATATACAAAATTCAAGGGGCAGATTAGTTTTTACCTCCTTGCACAGTCGGGTTCATGCTGACGTAAGTGAGCCCAAGCTTACACATTTTTTTCATATCAAAAAGGAAAAATGATATTTTACTCTACTTTTTTTAATACCAAAAGCCTATTCTAGCATTTAGGGTTGCTCATGGACGTCCATAATTCGGATGTCTACTTCCGTTCTCATATAAAGCAAACATTTTTTTGTGTCTAAGCCAGACACAGATGCATACCAAGTTATTTTTATGTTCAAATAAGGAGTTATGAACACAGACATACCCTTGTCTGTGTCTGTAGACATCCACGTCCACCACCCTTAACCAACACTCTCTTAAAATATTAGTGTATTATAAACTATTATGAAAAAAATAGAATTTATTATTTATGTAGCATGCTAAGATAGTTTTAACAGGCTACATAAATACTTAACAACTTAAAACATGGATCTAGTACTTATGTAGTATGTTAGGACAATCCTAACATACTATATAGATATTGGTCAAATTGAAAACATAGATCTAGAACTCATGTAACATGTTAAGACTATCTTAACATATTACATAAGTGTTAGGCAACTTGGAAACATAAATCTAATACATAAGTAGCCTGTTAATACAATTTAACATGCTACATGGGTACCTAATAAATTGAATTTGAAATAAACTTTAAGTGTTGAAGTATTTGTCTATGTCCTCTGTGTCTATTCATATCTATAGCGGATGAACTAAGATAAAGTATAAAATGAACTAGGGCGAATACGAATGGACACGGACAAAGGATATATATATATAGTAAACAAACATAGACAACCCTATGTTTGTGTCTATATCTGTTCTTAAGCGCCTTTGATTAGATTGGTAAATTTGAAAATTTATGTTGTCAAGTGTAACTGATTTTTTCTATTTAATTAGAGGCTGGCGTGTACACTATCATTGTTAAATATTAAAGGCTCCTATAGTCAATAAACTAGGGTCGTTGTAGTGAAGAGCACCAAAAATACTTCCATCCGTCGGGTGCAGACAAAGCTTATGTATTACATATGCAACATTAATGAAAGTATAGTTTTCAAATCCAAACCGGCGGCTTCCGCTGTATCTGAAAGATTTGAGTCGTTAGATACCTCCAAATGTGATTTACGAGTCAGTTTCAATCATTATTATATACTCAAATACTCAATTTTTTTAAAATTCACCAGCTGTCATTCTCGTTATAAATGTCTGGAAGCTTACTCATGCTACTTATCCTAAAATCAAAATTATTTAAATCAATTAACAAAAACAAGTTGCTTAGAACGGAGTTGGTCGGCAAGTGGAAGACCGCTCGCTCCCAAGGAATGCTTGCTGAACACTATCACAATGAAGATAACAGGGAATTTTTTTTATGTTTCTTACTTATTATGAGTTTAGAGTAAAGAATGTATTAACATGTACTAGTATATGTACTATTAATCTTATATATCAATACTCCTTATGTGTTCTTTACTTATTTTTAATTTAGCAATAATGATATTAACATGTACTAGTATGTGCACTATTAATCTTATATATCAATACTCCTTATGTGTTCTTTACCTTGTGCGTAGGGTAAGTAAGGAACATTGAAAACACTTTTAGATTATAATGAAAATTCTTTGGCACGAGCTATCCTAGCATTAAGCATTCCATATGATCACCTAAGTACTTAAAAAGGAAATGTTTCCCCTTAAAAAATCTCACGATAGTATCCACTATATGTTACACCACCACTTGGACAGGCAAAAGAGCGAAGGAAAGAGGTGACGACGGTGGGAGAACAGAGGGAGACGAGATTGAAATGAGGGGACGAGAGATCAATAATGGTAAAAAATTTGGGATATTTTTTTAAAAGAAGATGAACGACTTTGGGACATGCGTATCAGTGAGTACAAAATATAGTGGGGTTCGAGTGATGAACAATATGTCTATCGTCGTTAATAGCTATTACTGATAAATCATATCATAAATTAATTGGTGTGGTAAATTTTAACTAGAGATATTTAAAAAATAATATTATTTAAAATTTGAAAATTTAAAAATAACTAGAGGCCCATTTAGAGATGGCCAAAGTATGGGTCGCTCATACTAGATAAGTGGGCTTGGCATGGCTCAACCTAAGATGTACACGGGCTAGGCGGTCATTTTCAAGTTGTGGCCCGTGAAGAGAGAAGGTCAGGCCGGCCTATCGACAAGGCCACGACCACCCCGAACTCACAGCCTCGGCCCCCATACTGCTAGTTTCGACCACTCTCTCTTGATCGCGGCTAGGCTCTCTTGGCTCCTAGCCGAGGCGGTTTTTTTTCAAATCATTGTCATAACAAGCCTAGTAGCCCGCCCAATCCAACCCATGGCCCCCTTAAAGGGGGTCACGGGCTGTGCTGGGCTTGCCTCCCACCCCTATGGCCTGGGCTAGGCCCGTTCCAAGAGAAAGTCGCAATGGGATTGAGCCGATGATCGGCCTGGCAAAATAGGCTGCCAATTTTAGGAGCCTAGGGCTTGTGAGCTAGACTCTTTAAAAAATTTTGCTATATAATTATTAATTAAGGACAAATCCCTTGTGATTATAATGGTTGCCCGACATGCACCACGATAAAGGGGCCCTAAGTGCAAGCTCATCCCCGTATAGATGAGAAGGTATCCAGTAAAACCGCTCTATTACGTGGCCATACATATATCCAATGATGTTTAAATACGTAAAGTAAAACTCATGTCTCAATTTAGTGACTCTCAAACACATAAATTGACTAAACGTGTAGCAGGCGGCCTGTAAAAGTATTCCACTGAGTAATTTTTTTTGGCCTTGTCGCCCGTGCTTAACAAGAAAAATTTTCGCACATGCTAGCCTTGTATTTCATCCTTGCACGACTCATCATCATAACTGTAGTACATCATTATAGCAAGCGGTTCGTGCCTTAAATGGTGAAAATACACGGCCGACGCACACCGAAAAATTTATGTGGCGCATTTGGACTTCCTACGCGCGAGGGTGGTAGCATTTTTAATTTAGACCTCATCCATAGACATCAGCTAAACATTGCTTTTATTAAGACCGGAAGGAGAATGAATAACCGGTTAGGCTGAAGCAGTTTTTCATATGAAAGTGATTTTACAGGAAACACACGGCTGAGAGTAACCTTCTGGCGACCGGACAAAAAGGACTAAATTAGACATAATCTTTTATTGCCTGCAATTATTGCACGCGGCACGGCTGCGGTTACCAAGCATGAAACTCGCTTTTCTTTTTGGCAACAGAGGATTCGATTTTAAAAATACCTGGCTATATGGACCCCGCTAAATTCCTATTTACCCCATTTCCCCTATCTTAGCCAATTTTAATTAAACCTCTTATTATTACCCCATGTTCAAGTATTTCTTTTCTCCCCACTTAATAAAGAAAACTTTCTTATTTTTTTTTAGAGGACGGAGGAGTTTCATGGGGTACATATAACCATATTAAAAAAAAAAAAAGAGCAGAAGAGGCTGGCTGGCTCTTTGACCTCTGCCCGGAAACCGGCTATCAACGGTTATCCCAAAGCCCCCCCAGTTATGGCCTGAACCAGAGCAAGAGCTTAATTTTACAGTTCTTCCATGCGTTGTCTTCCCAGTTTTGTTGGTGTTTTTTTTGCCTGTGACTGGTTCAGCTGTGAAGGGGCGGCCCCTTTCGTGATCCAGTAGTAGTTGTAGAAGCAACTGGGGTTGGACTGGATTTCTGGGATTGTCTTGTCTTCTTCTCGTGGCTCGTGGGGTGGAGGCGGCCATGGCAGGAGGGGATGAGAGTGGGAATGTGAGGCAGCTTGACCAGACGCCCACCTGGGCTGTTGCCTCTGTTTGTGCAGTTATCATCATTATTTCCATTGTATTGGAAAAGGTTCTACACAGAGTGGGAGAGGTAGTGTTAGAGATATTGTTTGTAGCAAAACCTGAATTTCTCGCGTGTCTGTGCATGTTTAGCTTTTTTGCAGTTCGCTTTCGATGATGCTGTATGATTGTAGTACTTGTTTTTCTTATATTTGGTTTGGTCTAGATTTTTATGATGTATTATTTCTACGTAGCTGGAATGGTTTTTTCTGTCTTGAGTAGTGTGCAAACGAGAGAAGCAGTGGTTTTACTTGCTTCAGTAATTAAATTCTTTTTGTCACTGACTTTTTTGTGTTTAAGGTCACTTCGCATCTGGAAAAATTATAGTAGATGCTTTCTTTCCGATTTATTGGAAATTGGTGTTTCCTTTTCTGATTGGTTGCCTTCTTTGTTGTTTTTCTATTCATACTGTACCGACTGTCATGTATCTTTTTTTTGTGCCTGTTTTTCTTTCTGGTATAAAGATGCTTTCTTTTTCGCTAGGATGATATTTAGTTTCTTTTATATGCATATTTTACTCAGAGCCTTGAGCTTATTAGAAGAGATCTATGAGATAGAAAGGCCCTTTAATCAGTTTACTGGCATGTAGTTCAATCATCTCAGGAGTGATCTGCTGTTGTAGTTATCCATATCAATCGTGGTTTCTTGAACTTATTTATTTGGATGGTTTGGTGTTCAGTGGTTCACGGAGAGGCGTAAAAAGGCACTGTTTGAAGCTCTTGAGAAGGTTAAATCTGGTAATTTAGACTTGAATATCATGCTTTGTTTGTTTGTAAATTTATATTCCTATTGCTTTTTTTTTTATGAACCTCTTACGTCTTCTTTTTTCCGATTGGGTATGAGCCTCTCACTAACTAGTTGCTGTCGAACTCAGAGTTGATGATTCTGGGTTTTATATCCTTGCTTCTTACATTTGGCCAGAACTACATTTCCCGGATATGTATTCCAGAGAAAATTGCAGATAACATGTTACCCTGTTCACTCAAGCAGTCAAAAGAGACAAGCTCTGAGACGGACACAGATGAGGAAATCCACAGGAGGCTCTTGTTGGAAGTAATTTTAGCTAACTTAAGTCCACAAAGAAGGATCTTGGCAGGTGCAGATTCTTCTAGTAAATGTTCTGAGGTTGGTCTAGTAATGCCCTCTTCACTTTTTCATCTCAGTTGTTTATAATGAGCGTTCTTGATTGATGTGGAGTAAAACGTGTTAATAGAATCAAGCAATTGAATGAATAAAGTCCAGAACGTAGCTTGTCAATTCAAATTGGCATTCAAAGTTTTCAGACATTTTCTTTTGTTGTATCTTGACTATTTCTTAGACTATTTAGACATTCATTTTTATTTGATTGTTTCTCTTATGCTGAATTATACCCTTATTCCTTGCAAAACATGCAGAAATGAATATTGGAACTCTTAACATATTTGTGCTAACAGGGGAAGGTTCCACTTGTCTCTACAGAGGCGATACATCAATTACACATCTTCATATTTTTCTTAGCCGTCTTTCATGTCATATATAGTGCTGTTACTATGGCCCTTGGTAGATTGAAGGTGCGTAAAGATGCATGTTTGTATTTTCTGGATTTGTTATGGAAGTTCAGACTTTATATAATAAAAGCATCTTTACACAGATACGTGGATGGAAGGAGTGGGAAAAGGAAACTTCCTCTCTTCATTATGAATTCTCTAATGGTATTTTCCTGATTTCAGCTCATTTCTTACTTCATTCATATTAGGATTTAATTTAATTGTGTATGTCAAAATGAAAAATATAAAACACATAAATCACTATCATCATCATCATCATCTACACCTTATCTCAGCTAACTGCAGCTGCATGGATTCTATTATAACTATTTAGCTTGTGGTATAATGAAAATGAAGATACAAAAATTCATTGAGAAAATAACTGCTGTGTCTTGACAATTTTGGTTGGCTGATACATCTTGATAACAAGAATGATCTCCATGTAGTTGTTCAGTCTGATAGGTCTTCAGCATTTTTGTGAACCAGATCCTGCAAGGTTTAGATTTGCTCATGAGACATCTTTTGTGAAAGCACATTCGAACTGGTGGACTAGGGCTTCAGTCTCATTCTATTTGGTAAAGAGTCTCTAACTTTGATTTTCCTATTTGGACGTCTTGCATTATAAATATCATTAGCCGACTCTTCTTTGTTGAACTTCTAAATATGTCCTTTATGTTACTTAAATGGCTCCACTTTAACATTGTGAACCCAAAAAAATTTTCTTTTCCAACAAGCATATATTCTAAGGCACACTATTTAGACTCAGGGATTCTGCTGTATTCAATTTATGTATATGCCTGTGTATGGTTTTTTCTTGCAGATAAGCTTCTTCCGTCAGTTCTTCAGATCTGTACGGAAGGGTGATTACCTGACAATGCGTCATGGGTTTATCAATGTGAGTTTTTGCAAACAGAAGTGATGCCTTTGTAACTCAGATTGTCGCACATAGATTTACCATATTGTTTCATTGCTTTTGTAGGGTCACTTAGCACCTGGAAGTAAATTTGATTTCCAAAAATACATCAAAAGATCATTGGAGGATGATTTCAAGGTTGTTGTAGGAATCAGGTGCTTTTTTTTTCTTATGTCTTTTACATTGGTGATAGTGTGAAAGATTTTTATTCAGAAAGCATATGTACCTAAAATGTGGATATATTCTAAACCCGAACAAATTAATTCAAAAATATGGCAGAAAAGGGTTTTACACAAAATTGAACCTGAAAAATAAAATGGTTAAATGACTTACAAGAGGTCTAAGTCTCACAATTGTTGGTTATAACTAGCTAAAGAGAACTATATCTTACTATAATCACTCATTACTGGAAGTGCGTGTATCAAATTGTGACATATTAGCGTCTGGAAGAGTGTGAGACAAGTCCCTCTTTTAACCCTAGTTTTGACTGTGTCATTGTAAAATTTACATAATGCCATTCCACTGGTTGAAGATTAAGAACAAGATGCATTTTGGCAGGGTGGTGGCATAGAGTGATATTCAAATGAAATTAAGTATGACTCTTTAAAAAACGTGCTTCCATATTCATCAAAATGTAACTTCATTTAGTGAGTTGCTATCACCATTGCTAATTTAATTCTTAACATTCATAGAAAAATATATTTTCTAAAAAAGATTTTGGATTAATTGTTATTAGAAAAAAAGGGAGCCAAAACACTGGTAGGAGGAATTGAACTGCCAATCACGTTCCAAAAAACATGTCCCCTGGTTGCAACTTATAAAAATCCCAAAATACAATCTTTTCTAAACTTTGGCACTAGACCAAATTAAGATGACATAATTGCTAACCCCCAATGGAGAACCCTGCATCGACAAACATTGCTTTGTTGATTACCAAGAAACAAAATTGATGACATCATTCTCTGCTTATGTTTGTTACCAGATACTTTTCCTTATTGTTCAACGATGCATACTTTTTGTATCTTATTTTTTTCCTAATGATTGTGTAGTCCTCCACTATGGGCTTCAGCTGTTATATTTCTGCTGCTTAATGTTCATGGTAAGTTAGCTTCATTAAACTTTATTAAGCAAAAAAAATCCAGTATTACAATTTAATCATTCATATTCTTGTTGTCAGGTTGGCAAACACTGTTTTGGCTATCCATTCTTCCTGTAGTTGTAAGTAGATCAATTCCGCAGTAACAAGTGTGTCCTTTATACTTCTTAGCAAAAAAAGTGTCCTTCATGCATTCAAGTTGATGTTCTTGGCGTATACTGCTTGTAGATAATATTGGCTGTTGGGACAAAGCTACAAGCTATTATTGCTAAAATGGCCATTGCAATAAAGGAAAGACATGCTGTGGTTCAAGGAATTCCAGTTGTGCAGCTTTGTGATAAACACTTTTGGTTTGGTAGCCCAAAACTGGTTCTCTTTCTTATACACTACTCACTGTTTCAGGTATCAGAAGCTGCTTATTTCTTTGTACACTTCTGATAACTACAGAACTCTTTTGATTGTCAATTTCTACATATTTTTTATGCTGTGCCTCTATAAACCTTTTTGCAGAATGCATTTGAGATTATACACTTCATATGGATATGGGTAAGCATTGTTACATTTCACAGGTTGTAATCTTTGAATTCAATCCGATTAAATTTAACTACTGCCTTTTTTTGACTTATCAGTACGAGTTTGGGTTGAAATCCTGCTTCCATCAGAATTTTCGGCTTATAATTGTGAGAATTGTTCTTGGGTAAGTATTTTAGTTAGAATTGCTTTAATTACAAATAATGTTAATGTCATGGCAAGTTTCACACATCGTAACCACTGCAGGCGTCTCTACCATTATTTGACATAGTGGGCACCTGTAATCATTGGCTGTGTGGCATACAGTAGGTTATGCAGTGTGAAACTTGCAATGGGAATAGCATTGCTCTTTAATTATTGGTGAAAAACTTGATCTTCTCAAGGGCTGTTGTGACCCGTACTTTGGCCGACAACTTCAATTGGAACGGCCCATCTATGGCTTGGCCGGCAAGCTTACTTAGGATTCTCTTTATGTTACTTTATGAGCTCAAATTAGATCAATGATCCAAATTAGTCAGTTGCTTTTGATTATTAGTTAAATATGATTAGACAAGTAATTATGATTTAACGGACCTAAGTAGGTTGTGTTGGCCTAATTAGGGCTGGAACTATGTAAAGTTCAGCTGGCCTCTCTATTGGACTAGTGAAGATTTGCGTTGTCCTAGATTAATCTCTTCTCCTTCTACACGTCCCAACTCCTTACTTTTCCCCTTCCTTTTCTTCTACTTGGTTCTGCACACCAAACGTTAGATCAAAGTCACTCTCATTTCTTGTCTCCCCTCTAAAGTACAACCCTCTTCCCTTAAGGTTTGTCTATTCCTACCCTTTCATCCATGCTGCTCCCCCTTTCATCACAAAGTCCCTTCCCAAATCCCTAAATTCCTCTAAATCAAACCCTTGAACTGGAAGTTTCATATCAAGGGCTCTTGGGCCTCATTATAGAGTGTTGGTCAGTAATACCAAATTATGATTTGGCATCAGCTACTGTGGGGTGCGATGTGCCTTGTAACTATTTACCAATTGAGATAATTTATGCAAGCAGAATCCTCTTCTTGTAGAACTGATGCTCATTTTATATGCAACGATTTATTTCTTTCTAAAAAAATGACAAACATTATGGCAGCTGCCTTCACCCCAGTATAACATAATTTTTGTGCTTTTTTTTAGGCTTGCTGCAGTCAGCCTTCATCTTTATTGTAAAATTACCTTATTTATCGGTCATGCTTAATGAAGAGCTTTGATATCATATTAGTGTCAGTATTTTCCCTGCTTCAACAATGTTATTCTCTAAAAAGGCCTCTAATTCAGTGGGTGTCAACTGCTGAAACCTAACCTCAGTTATGGCTTTATCCATTTTGTTAAACATATTTCTATAGGAGCTCAGATCCGCTTGTCTCTTAACATGAATTTTATGTTTGCTTTAACCGTCATTTAATACAAAATTTTTATCTTCTTTAGCAAGTTGGAAAATTCTTATATTGAGGAATGACTTTCCTCGTGTTGGTATGGTGCAGGCTGGGGGTTCTATTCATGTGCAGTTACATAACTCTACCACTTTATGCACTTGTATCTCAGGTTATTTCTTCTTGCCATATATGTTTGCTGCTGATGTCGTATTTAATTAGGATGGGAGCAGTCTGGTTGTACATAACGAATTAAATTTGAAAGGTAACTGAAATAATGATGATCTCAGGTTCTGAGTCAGTTGTCTTCCATTACAAAGCACCTAAATTGTACAAAAGGAAAGTGGAAAAAAAAACACGAATCTGGCATATGGTGAAAAGAAAAACATTGCACCATGCTATTGGGTAAAATCACCTCATTGATCCTTTTTGTGCCAGCAGTAACTATTTTCTGCTTCAGAACATTATTTAATGAAAATGCTTTGCTGAATGCACACTACAAAATGGCACAAGGCACGCATTTTGTTGTGGGCCTACACATCAGCAAAAATTCCTAGATGCAAGCGGCTGTTGCATTACTCATTTTTTAATAGTTTGACATACTTCGTAAGTAGATAGGTCACACTTGTAAGTAATACCCTTCTCAGAGCTATATGTTTGTGTGACATAACCGTGACAAGCTGTTGCATGCACTGATGGGAATGGCAGTTCGTTGTAGTCATAGAGGCTTCTAAAGTGTTTAAATACAGTTGTGATTGGAAACCTATCCTCATACAATTGTTTCTATGAAATTCCAGATGGGTTCACGCATGAAGAAATCCATATTCGACGAGCAGACGTCTAAAGCCCTGAAAAAATGGCATATGGCCGCAAAGAAGAAGCAAGGCACCCGCTCACCTGCACTTGGTCAAAGCCCTGGTGTGAGTCCCAGCGCATCTCCTGTGCACGCACTCCAGAGATTTAAAACCACAGGCCATGCGGGGTTTGGGTCAAGTGCCATGTCCAAGAGCAGCTACTACTCGGATCAGGACATGGACATGGAAGGAGATGGTGACGTGTCCCCAACATCATCTCAGATTGCTGTGTTGATAGAAAACATGGAAGGTCAAGAAGGTGTCGCTGGATATGTTTCAAGAGAAGAAGACCATGAGGAAAATGATTTCTCATTTGTTAGGCCTGCACCACTTGGAAATGACCATTGATAATCCTGGTGATCCTTCACCCCCCGGTGGGCATTTATTTGTTTGCCTTCTTGTGCATGAAACTAAGAGTTACTTCGAGGCATCTTCTGAAATTTTTCTCAAAGAGAAGAAACAAGATGTGAATCCATAGAATCATATTGAAAGACTAGTTGTACAGTAATCGCCATTTTCTTTTTAACGTTTTTGATTCTTGAGTGGCAAGCATAAGATGTAAAATCATAACATCTAAAGCTGACAATGTGTACCCATTTATCCGTACTAACCGTTTATCAGTCCCAAATTTGGTGGGCAGGTAATTTTTACTTGGGTAATGGGTAAAATAAGCGAATAATTTTATCTGGCCATTTATGAACCAGGTAGTATAGGTAAACCCTTCCATTACATGTTATTCCTTACCTGGAATATTTTATTGTAAATTATTTCATGTTTTAATTATCTTAATGTTCAAATTAAACAAGAACTTCATGCTAGAAGCCTACCTGAAAGATAATAGTCCAACATAACACATCACCTGAAAGCATGAAATATCACAGGAGGGACATGATGCAAGAAATGCTAAACCGTCCAAAAAGATGGAAGCACGATTGAACCGCCACAGCTGCTGCAAAACCTCAACACACCTGCGACAATCCAATGCTAGGCACAAGGGCTTTTATAGTGGTTTTTAAATTATCCACGTGAGAAGACCCTACGTCCACTTTTAGTCTCTGGAGTAACACTTTTAGTCTGGAGTAAAACTTGTTTTCTTAGAAAAAGACATTGCGTACGGTTAAGAGTCTCTGGAGTTTCAGCCGCCTTCGGCCCTCAGTCGCGCTCTGGCCTAATCTTCTTCAACGCCGACGTAGGCCAGGAGCTCCTCTACGTTCAGCCCTCAGTCGCCGTCGTTTTAGAGGACACTCAACAATAAGGTCTACTAGGAGTGGGAGCTCTACTGCCTGGAGTACTCCAATTTGGGAACCCCAGAGAAAGGGAGGGTTCAGGTGGGCGAATTTCTGCTGGGAGCTCTACTGCCTGGAGCACGACATTGAGCCCGATGGCCTCATGCCTAGGTAATTTTTTATACTTTTTTAATGAAAATTTTAGGGGGTTTTCTATTAGTTTAGATGCTTTTGATTGTGTTGTGCTTTTTTCTGATTTGAAGAGTTTTGGTTCAGAGGGGAGGTGATCGTACTTCGAGCTCAGATCTGTTTTTCCTTCACTGACTAAAAAGGGGATATTGCGCATAGGAGGATTTTGTAACTCATTGAAAGGAAAAGGGAAAAAGGAGCCACTTTTGTTCTATCTGTATCCACCTTAGCCCGAAGCAACTGCTCTTTTTTGCAATCTCACCATTTCGAATCTCTCAGCACGGTAATGGCATTCCCCTCTTTAGTTATTCTCAATCTCTTTCATTTCTAGGAATCTGAAGCTTTGAAACTTATCTCTTTTTTATTTTTTTTCCCATTATCTTGACTTCATTGTTTGTGATCTGCACATTATGTGAATATTTTTCTTTTTGCTTGTAAGAGCTACTATTGTTTAAGTGCTTTATTATTATTTTTTAAATACAAAATTGCTTGTAGAATTGATCACGTCCTCATTTGCTTTTCATCTTCAATTGTGTTGCTAATGTGGTGAACTGCGTTTGCTTAAAATTTTTGAGACTAAAGCATGATTCGTACTCTGTTTTCTACTCTTGTTTCTGGGTCTGTGTTCTTCATCAATCGAATTTCTTCAAGATAGGCAATAGACATTTTTAATGTGGTGGACCATGGTGGTCTTGTTGCAATGGTGGTGTGAAACTGGGTAGCTTGCAAAAACGTGTTAAAGTGGCAACCATAAAGACATCTGTTTGTTTTTTAATCAGTTAACTGGGTATCTACTATAAAGACATCTGTTTTGTTTTGATTCTAGAAAGAGAAGCTCCGCCTTCTCTCTAGAACCAAAAATAGATGTGAGATTGGTCTATTGGGAGAAACTATGAATAATTTGCCAAAAAGCATGATAACATTGTGATTGTTGAACTTATTTGAGTTTGAAAAATAAAATATTCATAACCCATTCGTTTTGCATATAGATTTAGCACTTGAAGTGACAAAGCTGAATGAATGAAGCATGCTGCCTCACATTTGATTAGAATGATGACAGCACCATGAATATTGGCTTATATAAAATGTTTTCAGTTTTCCTTTTTTTCTGTTCAGCAATTAACGTGAATGATATAAAATATGAGTCTTTATTTTAATGTGAATGATGGAGACAGCCATACCAGACGACCCTCTTTTTCTGTTCAGCAAATAATTGAGTTAATAGTAGAATGACAGTAACTTAAGCCTGCAATAATTGTTTTCTTTTCTGATTTAAGTGGAATGATGAGGTTTCCAACTCTTGGAAGTGATGTTACGAAAATGAAGTTGGAGAAACTATGGACGTGAGTTAGGCTTTTGAGTTTGTGTTTTATATTGTTGGAAGCTTGTTTTGGCCTAGCTTCTTTGTTTTACTTTTAAAATTTTCAGATATATGAGTCTGAATTTTAAGCCATGATGATTGAAGGAACTGCTTGAATTAGGTCAGGGAAAGAGTAAATTTTTTCTTTTAGTTACCGGGGAGGTTGTACTAAGTGTGAACATTGAGATTTGTTCTTTTAAATGCTCCTGCGAGATTTAGCAATTGTGTTTTCATTAATGATGTAAAGGCATGAAATGTCACGGTATCTGTCTGATATTCTTAGAGAACTCATATGTTCTGCTTTTATCAATTAGTTTTCTTATCCTTACATGTGAAGGTGCTTATATTTAGAACTTTTGCACCTCTCTCAGGACTTATCTACCTTTGTCTGCTTTTATTTGTTTCATGTATCCTAGTTACTTCTTTGTATGGCGACCTTGCCTACAGAAAACCTTATATTTTGCTGCCATTGTAGGAAATGCCTAAAAAAGCAATTGAGCAAACTGTGGCCATATGTTGTTGACATAAGTTTATATGTGGCCTTATGTTACTTTTCCGGGAAATTTTTTTACTTAACATAAAATATAATTTATATTTTGACGTAAGTTTAATTTTAAAACTATATAGGGTTGTTTAAAGTTAGTTTATCTTAGCCCTGAAGACTGAGGATTTCTTATCTAGTTGTATCTTCTAATAGTACTTGATACTTGGCGGTAATTAATTCACTAATTGTATTATCTTATTTCTCCTTAAATGCAAGTTGGACTTAAAGACTCTAGGCAGCGAGATCTGATTGATATTTGATAGGGGTATTATTAAGCCGTTGAGTAGCATCATAACAATTGGGAGGTATAGTATATGTGCCTTTGCTCCAGCTATCAAAGGTGGGAGGTACTCGATGGTTTAGTAAATAGAGAAAGCCCTTTGTGATATGGAAAATTCTTATCTAATTCGATAGAATGCAGCTCCTGTGTTTCCATATAGTGAACTTTGGCAATTCATTGCATGCCTAAAGGGACTTGTCTAACTTGGTTTTGATGAGTAAATGGTCTGATATTATTTTTTTCCCATTATTTGGAATAAAATTGATAATTGCTTATTTGTTTTATTTGATAGTAATTTGTTTCTCATTATTGTAATATTATCTTGAGTACAGGTAAATATTTGTTAGTGGATGCGGGGTTTGCAAATCTTCCGGGTTTTTTAGCTCCATATTGTAGAACTCGATATCATTTGAATGAGTTTAGCCCAAATCCACCACAAAATGCTAAAGAGCTCTTCAACCTCTGTCATTCTTTGTTGAGGACCACTATTGAGTGCACATTTGGAGTATGGAAAACCGTTTTGAAATATTATCGGACAAAAGACCTAAATTTTCATATGAGACACAAGTTAAAATTGTTGTTGATATAGCTATTCTTCATAATTTTATTAGGAAAGAAGATAAAGATGATGAGTGGAGTGATGATGAATTACACGATGAAGAACTTTCATCGGAGGCACCAAATTTAGAAGATTATCAGTCATGGGCAAATGGAATAGTGAGGATGGGTCATTTTCGTGATGAGCTTGCGACAAATACGTGGAATTACAATAATATTTAGGAAGTTATCAAGTAAAATAAATTTATTTAAAAAAATATAAATTATAGGATATTATATACTAAGTTGTTTTGTAGTTTGAGAGAGAAAATAGAGTTGAATACTTGTTTTTATTTCTTGTTTGTTTAATAAATTTGGTATTCTCAAAGAAATGAAAGAATTATGGGACTTGCAGCCATTTGTATTGTTCTTAATTTTTTATTTTTTTATAGAATATTTTATAGATTATTTTGCTTAAAATATTTAATAGAATAAAATCATTGCTAAATGATAGTTTTATATAGATGCATGTGCATAATAATTAACGTGTATTTTTTAATTTTAATTTAAAAAATAAAAAAAATTATGTCCAAGATAAGTATTTGTTTGGCAGCAAATTGTGTTTTTTTTAATCATAACCATGATTGACTAAAAATGCTACCTCATTAAAAATAAAGTGTAAAAGAACATAAATAAAAAGTTTACAAGCCAATCAGTTCGCCATAATTCAAAAAATTCATAATTTTAAGAACTTCTTTTCATGCTTAATTTATTTGAACATAAGCATATACTCATATGAAGGAGACAAAATATAAATTAGTCATCAAACACATTTAGCCAAAAAAAAAGTGAATAAACACAAGGTACATGAGAAAAAATCACAAATTATCATTTATTATATTTTTTATTAAAATTAAAATTATTATATAATAAACTATTTTGTTACCCACAATCATGCCAATAACTTGACTAGAAATGGTCCTCTAACCAAATAAAAAATAAGTATCAAAGGACCTAAATATGTTATTATTTATAAATGTGGTTTTTTAGCTAGTTTATTTTTTAAAATATATATTAATAAAGTTTTTTAGGAAATTTTTTCAAATGAACCCCTAACCATGGAAATATTTATTTCTATGGAAATTTATTGTCTTATAAATATAATTTTATTAGAAAAGTTACTTTTCTTGAATTTTTTTTTTTCTAAAACCCTAACAGGCCCTAAGGGCTCCACTATACTCACCACAATTGCTAGGTAGTAAATTGTTACACTTAGGGCATGTTAGGGGTTCTAGAAAAAATAGTAGGAAAATAAATTTACACCTCATTAGGGGTTTTAGAAAATTTTAAAATTAAAAAATTTTATTTTCTGCCTGCCCGCCCCCCCCCCCCCCCTCTCTCCTCTATGGAAATAATTTTTCCGGCCGTCGGGTTTGGTCTCCATCGCCATCCCCCTCCCCAGTATGTCTTTATTCTTCTTCCTTTGGATTTCTCTAGCCTCTATGGATTTGTCTCTACCATCGGCCCTCTCAAGCTTCTCTAGATCTCGCTCTATGATTTTTAGGTGTTTGTTTGCCATCTCCGTCAAAGACTGCCGTTCTCCTCCAACCTAAATGCTCCACCTCCAGCGATCATAGGACGTCACGCCAAGGACAGCAACCACCATGCAATATACTAAATAGCTTGCCAATGCCATAGTGGTTTCAATGGAGCATGATCAGGGCGGCTCCAATCTCGTTGCTCCACAAAACGAAGCTCGCCTTCCCTCCGAAGTTTTCATTCGCAAGCGGAGAAGTTCATCAACACTCAAATATCATATTTCATGCGAAGCGGCCTCGTCGAGCGGGCAGAGCAACTGTTTGTCAATTCGCCTCTCCGGAAGAACACGGTTACGTGGAACGCGATGATGCGCAAGTATTTCCAAAACGATAGATTCGGTGAAGCGGTGGGCCTGTTCAAAAGAATGCCCAGCCGGGACATCTTCTCATACAACACCATGATTGATGGGTTGATGCAGTATGGAGATACCGAACGTGCTGCGTGGATTTTTTGTCAGATGCCCGTGAAGGATGTTGTTTCCTGGAATTCCATGATTGTGAGCTGCGTTCATAATTCGTTATTTGACGATGCTCTTGCTTTGTTCAACATAAAGCCTGTGAGAAACATGATATCTTAGAATACCATCATCGCGGGTCTTATGAAATTCAGACTTTTTTTTTATCAAACTGAGATTCTTGGAATGAGATAATTGATGGGATTGTTGGTTGTGGACAATTGAATGATGCCCTTAGGTACATTAGTGAAATGCTTCAGCAGGGACCGCGTTCATGGAACACTTGTTGGGACTAATTAGAAGTAGACTAGTTCAAGAGGCTCATGCATTTTTTGAGAAACTCTCTCTTTCAAGGACACTATCTCATGGACAAACTTCATCGTGGGCTATTTTGGATTAGGTGAAGTTGATGCAGCCTATAAGCTTTTTGGCATGGCACCAAGAAAAGATGAAACGTTGTGGAATGCTACGATTTTTGGATTGGGAGACAACAATTATGGTGAGGAAGGTTTGCAACATTTCCTTAAAATGGAGAGGGAATACTGGAGGCCTGATGAAGCTACATTTATGAGTGTTTTAGACATTTGTTCAACTCTGCCATCCTTGGATTTTGGAAAACAAACTCATGGTCAAATAACCAAAAAAAAAAGTGTAAAGGACATGAATATGATATTCTTTATTAACATAGTTTTTTTTATCTAGTAATTTTTTTAAAATATACATTAATAAAAGTTTCCAAGAATTTTTTTTGAATAAACCCCTAGCCATGGAAATATTAATTTTTATTATAATTTATTTGCACAGAAATATAATTTTTCTAAGAAGTTACTTTTTTTGGAAATATTTTTTTCCCAAAACCCCTAACAGGCCTTAGGTGTTGAGCTCTTCGTCTTTAGTAAAATGACTATATGTAACATTTAAAAAAAATTAAAATTTCAAGTTGGCTATGTGGAAAATAGGTTGTTTGACCTCGTGACCTTCTTGTAAGAATAACTTCTTCAATATATGAAATTTAGGGTTGAGTATGTAGATATAAAGTAGAAAGAAAGTTTTGAAACACTAGCAAGAACGCGCAAATCGAAATTTAGATGAGGGAGATACAACCATTCTAAGTTGAACATGGCAGCAGTCCATGAAGGTGCCCGAGAAGCACTGTCCGTGCAACACTCACAAGGCCAAATAGCCAAGCAAGTAAACCTTTTTCTTCAAGATCATGGCCTTGTGCCATTCGACCAAGTGTCTAGCTTGCAAAGCCAAGCAATGAACCCGTCCAAGATGGACGTGCTAGGATATTTACCAAGCGAGCTAGCCGGAGGGGGATGCAGCCTTGCGATGCACATATCCAACTTAGACAACTCGGACATCCGAATAATCCATCTCAACCAAGTACACGCAAAAGTCATTCTTTCCAACAAGGCCATAAGATAGGATGGCTGACCGATAGGTTGGAGAGCCCCATCCCCAAGAGACGGGGCTCCTAGCATGATGGCTAGCAACCCAACAAGTTTTCCTTGTAATTGCAAGGCTTTGCATTATACCAAAAGCGCATACATTTTAGCTCACCAAGTCCCCCTCTATATAGCATAAGAGATTTCTTGCATTTTACTGGAGTGTCAGCCAAAGTGGTCATACGTGCATGGTTTTTCTAAAGTTTGCCAAACAGCCCTAAAACACTCCACAAGACTCTCCAACACTATTTAGGGAGAAGAGGACATCTTAAGACTCCAAATATGTGCTAGTCCAAGTGTCTCAACATGGCCAACTATGTGTGCGCATTGTTGCATACATTCTGTGCAATATTGCGCTCGCATGTTGCACAATGTTATACCCTTACCCGCAACGCCTGCATATATGGTGTGCAATGTTGCAAGCAGTTTCTGCAACACATGCACACTTAATATGTAACACTTCTACACATGTGTGCACTGTAGCACATGTCACGGATAGTTCGCTTCGCTACCCTAAAATAGTAGGGCCCGTTTACCTGAATTAGATGCGCAAATGGGCTATTTCATGCACGTTGCGGGTTTGGTTAATTAGGGTGATGGAAATTAATGTTTATGAGGCCCAATTGAGTTGCCAAGGGAGGCTTAGTTGGCCCAAACCTCTTGGGGGATTAGGAACCCTAATCCCCATTTATTATAAAAATCTAATTAGGGTTTTTGAAAGAGGGGAGAAAGCTTTTGGGCTTGAGAGAGAGAGGAGCCGCAAGAGGATAGATTTTTCTAGTGATCAGAGCAAGAGTGTGGCCGGTGACAAAGGCGGCAAAGAGTGAGCATGAAGATTGGTATTATAGCAAGGTAGGAAGCCCAACTGCAATTCAATTTTATTACAAAAATGATATAGCATTGCATGCTTAGGTGCTTACAATAGATTTCCTTTATCTGTTATTTTAATTGAATGTCCCTTGTGCTTTTAACCATATTATAATGTAAGTTTCTAATTGGTTTGGCGTTGAAGTATGATGTGCCCGGTGAAGGCACAATCGGTACCTAGGAGGTCTACGCAGTGAGAGGGAAGAAGGAAGGAAGAAAGGGGAGGAAATCAGAGTTCTTTAATTGCATAACCATCTAAACAAGAGAGGGCCGCCCCATATAGGGGACGACCAGGCCAGTCCGGTTCCCTAGGTAAACCCGCCAGTTAGTGGTTCGGCTAGCTCGGGCCACTAACTGAACCAACATCGTTTTACATTCAAACCAAACCAAAGCAAACTAAACTATTACAATAATAAATAGTTTAAGGCAGCAGAAATAAAAGAAATAAAATAGAATTGGATCATCGTGCACAACACTCCACCACGCTTCCGCTATTCGCCTTGTCCTCAAGGCGACCAATCAGGGAAGCGCGTCATGAATTCATCCTCCAGCATCCACGTAGAGTCCTCCAACGGCTGACCCTGCCATGAAATTAAGACCTCTGTAACAATGCGACCAGATTGACGGACCCGACGCTTCTCAATCACTGACGCAGGGACAGGGTCGGATGGAGGGACCGGGCCCATCAAGGGAGGAGGAGGAGCACCAACAACCAATGAAGCGTCACCCACAAACCGTTGTAAATGGGATACATGAAAGACAGGATGAACCAAAGAGTCAGGTGGCAAAGTAAGGTGGTAAGCAACCGGACCAATACGCTCCTCAATAGCATAAGGACCATGGAAACGGGGGGCGAGCTTAGAGTGCTCAGGCTGAAACAAAGAAGCCTGGTGCTGTGGCAAAACAGAGACATAAACAAAATCACCCACTGCAAACTCCCGATTAGTATGGCGGCGATCATAGACCTGCTTCATCCTGTTTTGGGCAGACGTTAAATTCCCCTTGAACATTTGCAGGAGTTGCGCCTGGAATAATAGGAATATGATGATCATGAGGACGGACCGGAGGAAGACCCTGTGGTTCGGCGAAGAGGTCCTGGTAGGTGGTCAATAACTCCTGGAGATCAAAAGGCAACTCGTCCTGAGGCACCTCGAGAGTGGCACGCTGCTGCAAGAGAAGGCCTTGGGGGGCAAACCGAAAGTAGGAGCTCACGGCCTGGGGCGGAGTGAAGGGCGCCCGGTCGCAAGCCTTCAATCCGAACCTGCTGCCCGTTTAGCTCAAAATCCATCACCATGTCCTTGAAGTTCCAAACCACATCTCCCAACTCCTGCAGCCACTGTACGCCTAGCACCACATCCGCCCCTTTCGTGGGCAGCAAGAATAGATCGGTAACAAACGAATGGCCTTGGACAGAGAGCATAACCTTAGCACACACCCTTGCGCTCCGAAGATGCTTACTGTCGCCAATCAACACATCAAATGGCTTCGAGTCTGTGAAGAAACAGCCCAGCCGATGGGCTACCTTATCGTTGATAAAGTTATGAGTAGATCTGTTGTCGATCAAGATAGCCACCTGCTCCCGCTTAAGGAATCCCTGAACTCGCATCGTGCATGGAGTGAATGCACCCAAAAAGGCATGGACGGAAATTTCGGGCAGCACGTCCTCCTGGGAACAAGCATCAAATCCGGCCCCACCCTGGCTGTCCTCTTCAACCTCCTCCACGAGTAAGCTGCCCTTAACCGAACAACGGTGCCCCCAGAACGAACTTTTCATCACAACGAAAGCAGAGCCCTTTTGCCCGGTGCTCGTCCATCTGTGCGGGTGTGAGCCGTCGAACAATTGGGTTTGGTGCAACCTGTTGGCCAGGAAGGCCTGTTGCCGGGGTGATATTGGGCGCTACCATTGGGTTGGCGCTCCCAATAGGTCGGGGCAGAGGTCCAAGACGCCCGCCTCTATGCTGCCTAATGAGCTTCTCTTCCTCGATGCAGGCATGGCGCACAACGTCCCGCATACTAGTGCAAGGGAAGTGGCGCATCTCTTCTGAGATTTTTGACTTTAGTCCACGCTTGAAGGTGCCCACCAAGGCAGCCACAAGCCACTCTGGAAGTCGGTTAGCTATCTTCATAAATTCGGTGTAGTATGCACGGACGGTGGTAGTTTGGCGTAGGGAGGAAAGCATTTCGTTGAAGTCCTGGAATTCATTCAGCCCAAACTGAATGCAAAGCTCGTCGGAGAAGGCGACCTAGGTGGGGTAGCGCACCTCTTTTTCGAAACTCTGGAACCAGACCGAAGCGTCCCCATCAAGGTGGAAGGCGGCGATGCGCAGACGTTCAGCCTCAGAATGTGTCTCTTGGTAGGCGAAGAACTTCTTAGCCTTGTACAACCATTCTATCGGATCGTCATTGCCATTATAGCGGGGAAACTGTAGGCGAGCCAAGCGGGGCTCTACCCCCCCCCCGCGCAGTCCACCACGATGCCCAGGGTACTCGTCCCACTCCTCCTCTGCGTCTTGGAACTGATTTGGAGGGAGCGGCACCACAAGGGCATTTTCTCGAACACCCGGTATGCCTCGCATGTCCTAGGCCTGGCGCCTTCCCCCAAGTGCTTGATTGTCAGTGCCAAAGCGTGCGGGGCATGGGAATACCCTCGCATCGGGGCTGGCCGAGGTTGGGGGTTAGGGGAGGATTGGCTCGGGAGGCTGGGACGGCCCGCCCTTCTCTTGGGTAGCAGCAGTGGGCAGCCCAGGCAGAATGGGCACTACGCACGCAGCCATGAATTATGCATGCGCCTCGTGCTTTGTCTCCATGCTTGTAATCCGTATGGTGAGGGTTTGTAACGCAGCCATGATTTCTGACAACGAAGGTTCATTGGCAGCCGGGACGGCCTTTGGGCTGTCTGTCGACGCTGAGGCAGGAGCCTCCTTCTCTGAAGGAACCTCGGAGACGTTGTTTGCCTCGAGCCATGGCCGGGATTGTAAGCACCCCGATACCAATGATGTGCCTAATGAAGGCACAATCGGTACCTAGGAGGTCTACGCAGTGAAAGGGAAGAAGAAAGGAAGAAAGGGGAGGAAATCAGAGTTCTTTAATTGCATAACCATCCAAACAAGAGAGGGCCGCCCCATATAGGGGACGACTAGTCCCCTAGGGAGTCGTGTCAACCCCAAACCAGGCCGGTCTGGTTCCCTAAGTAAACCCGCCAGTTAGTGGTTCGGCTAGCCCGGGCCACTAACTGAACCAACATCGTTTTACATTCAAACCAAACCAAAGCAAACTAAACTATTACAATAATAAATAGTTTAAGGTAGCGTAAATAAAAGAAATAAAATAGAATCGGATCATCGTGCACAACAAAGTATTAGTGCACTATGGCCTACCTTATTGTTTAAGTTTGCATCGTTTTCTCTAGAATCAGCTTAATTTTATGCCTTAAGTCTAGGTCAAGAACGTATTTGGATGTTAGTAGTTTAGCTAAATAAACTCTGGAGGTAGAACCTTGCTGGTACGAGTTGGAATTACAAAATCTTCACTAGAATCTCATTAAAAATATGACTTTGGGTTCTTAATTTCCATTACATAAACTACTACATGTTTAACTCAAACCAGGCGAGAATGGAGAGAGCCCCTCATGCTTTGCTTGTTTAGCATTGCCTTGTTTATATTATTGGGTATTGATTTATATTCTAGCTATTTACACTTTCATCTGATTCAGTTTGGAGATACATGAAAAACATTGGGTAATTTCAATTCTTCCATAAACAAGGTGGTCGAGGTGATGGCTGTGCGTGTTGTCAAAATTGTTGTACGCTGCACCAAAAAGAGCCTTGGCCACGGCTGGAGTCATCCTATGGCAATTGGGTTTTCTGGACGTGTCTCAAGGCCAACGATAGCTGGGAACAAAGCTCCCACTGCCCTGCAACTTCGTTCTCTCGCAGTTCACTTTGGGAAGAAGATGAATTGCTAGACTTGGAATATAAATTTGGTCTAGTTTAGATTAAAATAAAGAGATGTATTGAACTCGGCCTGGTTCAATAGTAGATAAATGTAAAAAAAAAATTAAAAAATTACCAATAGACATTCAGATGGGTTTGAGTGTCCTAACCAAGTCCAATTATTAGACTTAGGGGCTTCGGTTCGAGGGCCTATGGGTGGATTTAAAAATTAAAAAAAAATCTCAGTGAGAGGTGCGATTGTACTATAAATATAGGCTAATTCACATAGTTGAAAAATACCGATAAATAGGTACTTGATTATTTTAACCCTAGGGTTAAGGATGAACTGTTAAGTTAACCAAGGTCACAATTAAAATTACCAAGGGTCCTTGTCAACAAGTATTACCCTTCAGCCCAGTATTGGACCCATTAGAGTTTATGAAATTCCTAAACAAAATGACATAAATACATGAGTTGACTGTCATTTTTTTGTGAACAAAATCACGAACCAATTTGAGGGCAATGACTTGAAATCTAAGGAAGGAGTATGAGGTGATCTATATTACTCAAAGGAGAGGACCTTATCCCATGTAGAGGAATTACCTTAATGTCGTTATGTAATTTAACCACTTTTTACAAAAATGGATACCCTAACTAGGGGGAGAGTTAGGGCACCATATAATAATAAAGGTCTTTCAATGGAAGCAGTGTGACCAATAAGTGACACGAAAACCTTTATAGGTCATAGTGTCACGAGAAACAAGGGGAAAAACTCTCATTTTCAAGGTTTAAGGCAATATATTACACATGTGCAACGTAGTGCATTGATCTATTAGGTAATATATATGTAACTTACATAATGCGTAGGAGATATTTACATTCCTAGAATTGAATCTGTTGAGCCATAGACCTACAAATAAGTGCAATGAGCCTCCGTTTATTATTAATAGACTTGTGTGCAAGATCTCTAACTTTAAACCGGTTTAATTTTGATTTAATTGTATGTTATTATGTGATTTTGCTTAAATTTTCCAATTTGACTTGATTTTGGGGTTAAGGGTTAGTAATTATAGTTTTAACAAGGTTTAATTTTATTTTTGTAAGTTTCTATATCAAACTTAATTTATCCTATTTTTAGGGATTCTATGGAAATTTTTCATAAATTAAGGGTGTAGGCCCCGCCCCACGTCCATGATTTGATGGCGAGTGTCCCATCAGACCCTAAACTTTAATTATTTTATTTTAATGAGTTTCAAATAAATTTAAACTCGTTTTTAGCCCTAAAATGATCTAAATTAGCCACTTATAACGTTTTAATTCATATTTATAGCTCAACAGTTTATATTTATAACCCAACTTCTTACTAAAAAACCCTAACCCATTTCTCAACTAGGAAAAGGTTGTGCTAGGAGCATGGAAGGCCGTATCGGTCGATACGGGTGTGGGGGGTGGTACGCCCCCACACCAAATATAAATACGCATCAGTCGTACCATATCAATACGGCCGATACGTATCGATACCGTAATTAAAAATTTTAAAAATAAATTTTTTTTCATAAAAATAAAAAACACAATCCAAACCCAACTTCTTTAAAAGTTTAAGTTTTTATTATATTAAAAATAATATTTTTAAAGTTATATAAGATCAATACGGGTAGGTCCATGCAATTTACATAATTATTTTTTTACATATAGTGCTCCACAAATATATATTTATTTAAGCATATAACGTAGACTTATATTAAGCATATTATTTGTTTTTAAAATAAACTAATTTTAGAGCATTTAATATGGGAAAGAATGAGCAATAATTTGTATGGGACGGAGAGCATAATAGTGTATGGTTCTAAATGAACTACTTTTAGAGTATTCGTATCGGTTGATATGGTATTATATGGTCTTATTATGCTTTAAAATAAGTATTATAATAATATAATATTAGTAATAATATTTTTTTATGTTTATAAAAGGGTTTATACCCGTTTCGGCACGTACCAAGTGTATCATCAGTGCGTACTCGTATCCATGATCATCGATACTGTCATCTGTATCGATACTGCCTTCCATGGCTAAGAGGCAATGTCCCCTAACCCCACTGTCCAAAGAAAAAAATCCAATTTAGGAGAGATTTTAGTACTAATCTATCCTAATCTTTTGGATTTTATCTTAATCTCTCTTATTTTCACTGTTCCCCAAATAGATTCTTAATTTATTTCATTAAAAATACTCTTTTTAATTTTGATTTCAAACTCTATAAAAGGGATTTTTGTTTTTAATCAATGGAAATCATAGATTTATTTGTTTTCAAGGTTATTTAAGCATAATAGTCGATTTTGATTAAGTATTAATCACAACTAAGGGTGCTAACGAGCCGAGTCGAACCAAGTTTTCAGGTTTTTTTACTCGAGTTAGATTTCTGAAAGCTCGGCTCAAGCTCGATCGAATAGCTCGATTCTTGGCTCGAGCTCGGTTCGGCTAAGAAAATCGAAACTCGATTTGAGCTCGAGCTCGAAAACATATTATAACAACTCGAACTTATGTTCGAATTGAGCTCGAATCCTATTTACAACCCAAATTATTTTTTTCTATAAAAATGCATATTAATTTAGAGAATCACACCAACATTGCAAAAATTAGAAAAATTATAATAAACATAATTCTATTCTATTAAAGTTGTAAATATTATTTCAAAATCTATTGTTAAAATAAGAGTCAATAAATACCCAACAAAAAAATTTCATTTGTCACCAAAAATTTAACTAATGTTATTCAAATATCTCATATAATAAATATAATTATATAAATAATATTAAAAATATTAATTACCAAAATAACATAGAGAGAAAAATATTTACCAATATGGTATTTCTTTTCGCCAGCGCCTCCGTGACTTTTTTTAAATTTTTTTTATAATTTCGTTCTTATAAAGGAAAAATTCAATATAATGTACTTATTTGTCATTTAAAGGACGAAATTAATATAATGTACTGATTTCGTCCTTTTAAAATATGAAATCAATGCAATGTATTAATTTCGTCATTTAGAATGATAAAATTAATAATGAAATAGTTTTGTCATCTCTTCTCTTTATTCTCTCTTCTCTCTACTATCTCTTCATTCTCTCT
This sequence comes from Saururus chinensis, assembly GCA_035235625.1. Lineage (NCBI taxonomy): Eukaryota > Viridiplantae > Streptophyta > Magnoliopsida > Piperales > Saururaceae > Saururus > Saururus chinensis. Next base: position 37,104,035 of record CP141141.1, read on the forward strand.
CTCATCTTTCTCCTCTCTCTATGCACTCTCTCTCCTCTCTCTATTCGCTCTCTCTTTCTTTCGACTATCTCTCTCCTTTTTCTCTCTCTTCACACAGTCTCTCTATTCACTCTCTCATCTCTATATTTCTATTCAATCTCTCTCCTCTCTCTTTTAGCTATCTCTCTTATTCTCTCTTCACTCTTTGTCTACACTTTCTCTTCTTTATGTCCTCTCTTTCTCTCTCCCTATCTCTCTCTCTCATGTGCATGACATGAGCCCTAGCTTTGAGAAGTGGGGAGAAATTAAAAATTTTAATTTAACTTTTTCTTATTTGTATATTATATATTAAAATGTTAAATTTAAAATAAAATACAATGTATTTGTGAATGACTAAAATAATATTTTTTAAAAATTTTCATAGTTTTTTCCTTTAGAAGAGAGGAGAGAAAAAAGAGAAAGAGAATATAAAGAAAGAGGAGAGCGAGAGACAATCGAAAGAGAGAGGGGAGAGAGAGAATAGAGAGTGAATAGAGAGAGGACTGAGAAAAGAGAGAAAAAATCAGTTCATTATTGATTTCGTCATTTGGTAAGACAAAGTTAGTACATTGTATTAATTTAAGTGTACTCATTTCGTCGTTCTAAAGAATGAAATTATGAAAAAAAATTAAAAAAAAATCACGCAGGTGTCAACGCTTAGTCAGTGAAAAGGAACACCATATTGGTAAAAAAAATTTTCTCTCTGTTAATTTGATACTCATATAAAATTTCTCATATAATAAGCCACAAAAAACTGAATTAGTCACCAAAGTTATGACAACTCTAATTCACATATTTCATATCTAATTATTCTAGTGACTACAAAAAAGTTCATAATAAGAGAATTATTTGAACTTTAGCAATAACATATTTCATGGTGTGTGAATTGCCTGTAAAAAAAATCAATATAATTGGAATTCAACAGTAAAATCTAGACTTGGTTCAGTGAATATATTTATAGAAAAAATCTAGATATAATTCACTAAATCTCTAATCCTAACCTAATATGATTGGTTAAAATAAGAATGTTTATTTGCAAGTAGAATAACATATTTATATTTGTTAGGATTAGAAAGATTAAATGTAGTATTTAAAATTTAAATAATATTTTATAGATGAATAAGGGTAGAATAGAAATAAAATAATTTATCATACCTACATTCTCAATTTTATTAGTAGTAGGATATTTGTTTAAAATATAATAGTATTATATAGGTCTTATATATCATATTATATAGTATATCATATACAATATATTAATGTATATATAAGATATATATTTTATAAAATAATATAAAATATTATGGGCACATGAAAGGTAAAAGTTAAGAAATTTATATAATATGGGTGTAATATGTAAAAAGTGATATATAATAAATTGAATCAAGTTTGAGCCGAGCTTCGAGTCGAGTCGATTCGAGTTGGCCTATGTTCGAGATCGGCTCGTTTGCTTTCGAGTTCGAACCGAGCTCGAGTCGAGCTCACTTTGAGCCGAGCCACATTCGAGTCGAACCGAGCTGAGCCAATTTAGCTCGACGAGCTGGCTTAGCTCGTTAGCAGCCTCAATCAAAACCCTAATTTTGGGTAGGATTTCTTGAGGAGTAGAACTTCATTTTCGATGCAAGGACTTCTTGAAGGTAAGGGGTTTTCATCTTATGTAGTTTAATGGTTTTGATTTCATGTTTGAATGATTTAAGTGGGTTTTTGCTTATTTATGTGCTTTAATGGTGGATTATTAAAATCATGTCATTTATGTTAATTTTCTTATGATTAAGTTTAAGAATGGTTAGATCTACCATGTTTTAGGTTTTTATTTTAATATCATGAAGTTTTGAAGTGATTTTAGAATTTTTTTATTTTTAGGTATTTTTGGTTTGATATTTGTGAAGTTGAAGATGAAGCAGAATTGAGCAGAAAGTGAACTATTAAGGGCATTCAAATGGCCCAACATATTGTGCAAACGACCTGGCATTTGAACGGCCCAACAGGGCGTTCAAACGGCCAATCAACAGTTTTTGTCATTCTTGCATATTTTGGTCATTTATTGTTCTCTTTCCATAAATCTATTTTCTTATGATTAATATGAGTTATTATGACATATAAATGTTGTTGGGATTGCATGTAGACTATCTTAGAATTTATGATTTAGTCCAAACACAATTTAGGCTATGTTTGGTTAGTTTTAGCATGATATTCTGCTTGTCTTAAATTTAGGTTTGGTGACTACTTAATGATTTCTTGATGATTACAATAGGTTTAACCATGAGGATGTGCATATATGCTTGCACATGTTATATTAATTATTAGTGAATCATGTTTCCATGTTTTAGCTTAAGTATGATGATGTTTATCCTTGCCTAAGTCTAGCATGATGTTATATTTGTCTTTGATTCATATTTCGATGTTTTCACCATACTTGCTTCATGATTTCAAGTAGGGAAGGACTATGATAAAATCATGGATGCATGGATATAATATTGATCATGGTTGCTTCATGTTTCACATGTCTTCTCTTATACTTGAACACTACCATTTATGTACACACTGGTGTAGATATTTGTGATGATTATTTGACACCAATGGACCGTGATTGATACACATGTGGACTGATTTGAGCATGTCTCTTGTATTTGGGCTCGTGTGACATTTCTCACGTATGTACCATGTTGCATGCATCATGAAAACGATTTATGAATGAGATTCATTGTAATTAGTCGTGTTTGATCGATCGGATGCAAGTGGATGTCATTGATTGTCGAATTAATCGATCGAAGGCATATCAAATCAGTTTGGGTCTGAAAGGACATAATTTCATTTTGAGTTCGGTCTTGATGAGCAGTAGTGCTCGAGACTTAGTACCTCCCTGGGTTGAGAAGAGCGGAATGTTATATGCGTGTTGTTTAATGAGATATTTGGACCATGAGAATCTAGGTGGTATGTCCAAGTGCACCGGCTTACCACATATCATACTCGGGACTGTCTTGATGAGCAGTTGTGCTCGAGGCTCTAGCCTTGATGAGCAGTCGTGCTCGGGGTTTTTTACCTTGATGAGTAGGTTTATTTCTCTCAATTTGTGAGACATTTACCATTTGTTGTTGCATGTAATATTATGATCAGTTACACAATTGATGTGTAGGGATAAGGGAGCTTATGTTACACATGTAGGTATCATTTAATTTGCATGTTATGTAGGATAGTGTGTTTGAGACACTTTATTTGCAGGGTGAATGTGTTCATTGAAAAATAAATATGCATGATATGTTTATGTTGAGAAGTCATCTATGCAGGATGTGATTATGTTTACACGTGAGATGTATGAATGTTATGAGTTATGTTGAACCCATGATGCTCCAAAGGCATGAAAATGTGATGATGAGAGGATATGGGTTATAGCATGATCTGCAGATGACATGAATATGTAATGATGTCATATGTCATATAGCATGAAATGCAGGTGACATGAATATGTGATGATGTGATATGTCATATAGCATGAAATACAGGTAACTTGAGAATGTGTTCATAAGATATGTTAGAGATAGCTTGACATGCATGTGGCATGAGTAGATGCTTATGAATGGTAAATCATGACATGAATGCACAAGTTTATGTAGATATCACATGATGAATGGGTATTGTGGTTGATTATGTAATGAGTATTATGTGAAATATTTGTGATGTTATTTTGGATTTACTTTCCGTATTTAAAACTCTTGTTGAGCTTGTGACTCACCCCTCTTTATTGTATTTTGTTTTGGGGTTGCATGTCGTACTATGCAGGTCTTTCTAATGGGCTATAGGTGGAGCACGCGGTTGGTGATAATCCTTTGGAGGGATTGCTTGGAGATCATGGGTTTTATGATTATTTTTATAGCATGTTGTGTTGAGACCTTTATATACTTGATTATGCTTCATACTATATCAGCTAATGTTGGCTTAGACTCTCATTAGCCGTTGTGGGCTTAGACTCTTATACTTAGCCATGTGTGGGCTGTTATGTTTAAGTTGTGGGTATGTGTAAGGGTGCTAACGAGCCGAGTCGAACCAAGTTTTCAAGTTTTTTAACTCGAGTTCAATTTTTGAAAGCTCAGCTCGAGCTCGATCGAACATCTGCATGTCTGGCTCGAGCTCAGTTCGGCTAAGAAACTTGAAACTCAACTTCAGCTCGAGCTCGAAAACATGCTATAGCAACTCGAACCTATGTTCAAATTGAGCTCAAATCCCATTTACAACTAAATTTATTTTTTTCTATAAAAAACCATATTAATTTAGAGAATTACACCAACATTACAAAAATAAAAAAAATTATAACAAACATAATTCTATTCTATTAAAGTTGTAAATATTACTTCAAAATCTATGGTAAAAATAAGTCAATAAATTACCCTACAAAATATTTTCATTGGTCACCAAAAATTTAACTAATGTTATTCAAATATCTCATATAATAGATATAATTATATAAATAATAATTACCGAAATACATAGAGAGAAAAATATTTACTAATATGGTGTTCCTTTACACCAGCACCTACGTGGTTTTTTTTTCAAATTTTTTTTATAATTTCATTCTTCTAGAGGACAAAATCAATATAATATACTCATTTTGTTATTTTAAAAGATGAAATGAATATAACGTACTGATTTCGTCCTTTTAAAAGATGAAATCAATGATTTCGTCATTTGAAAGGATGAAATTAATGATGAAATAATTTTGTCCTCTCTTCTCTCTCTCCTCTCTCTCTCTACTTTTTTTTATCTCTCCTCTCTATACCTCTATTCAATCTCTCTCCTCTCTTTTTTGGCGCTCTCTTATTCTCTCTCCTCTTTCGCTCTCTTCACTTTCTCTTCTATGTCCTCTCTTCTTTCTCTTTCTCTCTCCCTATATCTCCCTCATGTGCGTGACATGAGCTCTAACTCTTAAAAGTGGGGAGAAAGTAGGAAATTTTAATTAATTTTTTTCTTATTTATATATTAAAAAATTAAATTTAAAATAAATAAAATATATTTGTGAATGACGAAATCAATATTTTTTAAAATTTTTCATGATTTCATCCTTTAGAAGATAGGAGAGAGAGAAGAAAAAGAGAATAAAAAGAAAGAGGGGAGAGAGAGAAGAGAAAGAGAATAGAAAGAAAGAAAGAGGAGAGAGATAACTGAAAGAGAGAGGAGAGAGAGTGAATAGAGAGAGAGAGAAAGTGAATAAAGGGGAGAGAGGAGAGATAAAAGAGAGAAAAATTAGTTCATTATTGATTTCGTCCTTTCGAAGGACGAAGTTAGTACATTGTATTGATTTAAGCGTACTCATTTCATTCTTCTAAAGGATGAAATAATGAAAAAAAAAATTTTAAAACATGTAGGTGTCAATGCCTAGTCGGCGAAAAAGAACACCATATTGGTAAATAATTTTCTCTCTCCGTTATTTTGATAGTTATTTTTTAAATATTATTTATCTAAATTTTCCTATATAATAAGCCACAAAAAACTGAATTGGTCACCAAAGTCGTGACAATTATTATTCACAGATTTCATATCTAATTATTCTAGTGACTACAAAAAAGTTTATGATGAGAGAACTATTTGTTCTTCAGCAATAACATATTTCATGGTGTGTGGATTGACTGTAAAAAGAAAAATCAATATAATTAGAATTTAAGAGTAAAATATAGACTTAGTTCACTGGATATATTTGTAGGTAAAATCTAGATATAATTTATTAAATCTCTAATTCTTAACTAATATGATTGGTTAAATTAAAAATGTTTATTATGCAAGTAGAATTACATATTTATATTTGTTAGGATTAGAATGATTAAAGGTAGCATTTAAATTTTAAATAATATTATATAAATGAATGAGGGTAGAATAGGAATAAAATAATTTATCATACCTACATTCTCAATTTTATTAGCAGTATGATTTATATTTGCTTGAAATATAATAGTATAATATAGGTATTATATAGTATATCATATACCATATATTAATGTATATATAGTATATATATTTTATAAAATAATATAAAATATTATCGGTACATAAAAGGTAAAAGTTATGAAATTTATATAATATGGGTATAATATGTAAAAAGTGATATATAATAAATCGAGTTCGAGCTGAGCTTCGAGTTGAACCGATCAGGTGTCGAGTTGAGTCGATTTGAGTTGGCCTTTGTTCGAGATCAGCTCGTTTTCTTTCGAGTTCGAACCGAGCTCGAGTCGAGCTCACTTGGACCCGAGCCAAATTCGAGTCAAACCGAGCCGAGCCTATTCAACTCGAAGAGCTGGCTCGGCTCGTTAGCAGCCTTAAGTATGTGTGTGGACTAATGTTTAATTAGTAGTCCTTTATTTCTCATTTCGCTCTTGTACAAAGGGTACGTGCGTAACTCCATAGAGTCTCACCCAAGTATGGGTTAAGTCTTCCGCAATTCAATGATACTTCATCACGTCGTGTGCCGCTTCCTCCTTGGATGGGGTTTAGCTCGGGGGGATGGCGTGTGCCGGTGCGTGACAATGTGACTTCATGTTATTTATGTTACTTACAGTGATGCATGCTTTTATTATTGATGCATTAGTATATAATAGTAACTAAGTTTAATGAAGATTAATTAAAAGAGATTAGTTGTCTTTGGATTACGGGGAGAAATACTAAATAAGATAAAGACTAAAATACTTTAAAGGGGGTATGAGACCGGTTCATGGAGTGAACAAGGGCTATGACTTAGAAACTTACATTGGTTAATGAACCGATGGTAGTTATGGGAGTTTACTCTAATCTCATGGGGACTATTAGGGCTTTGGTTGATTTCTGAGTCATAGCTCATTGGATGAGCTATTTATTGGGCCGATTCACAATGTAAAGAGGACCCAATTGGTTGGACAAATACTTAACTAAATAAAAATAATCGAGACTAAAATTTGAATGTTTTGAGGAGTCACTGGTTAAATAGACTTTAGGCTTTCTATGGGTTACATTATTTACTTTAAAAACTTTTTTAATATTTTATTTCGAAATACCGACGTAAATCAAAGAACCAACAAAATTCAATCATGTGCAAACAATTTTTAAATTAATTCATTTTACAACAAACAAACGTTCTCAGGCGTAACCTAAAACAAAAACATACGAATAAAACCTACCATGGCCATGGGTTTTAAAAATAAAAACCTCCCAGGCATCTCTGAGTACAAGTTCTTTCACATTCTTAAAATCATTCGTACATACATGCACAAGTTCAGTATATACACATTTCTCTCACCTTAAACAATACATGAGATCGTAGCACCAAACTCCACATAACCTCACTGCGATTCCACTGCACTCCAGGTCGAGGAAGAATAATCCACATGGGGAAAAGTCCAATCCAAACCGCTATCGATCAACCTGCAAAAGCCCCCGGACGAAGGGCTAAAGAAATAGGGTGAGTATTTTTATACTCAGTAGGAAAATACGCAGTAGGGGAAATAAATCAACGAACTTCGTAAGTTCAAACATAGATGCATCATTCATGCAATCATACAAGAAGCAAGAAGTACATGCAGCAAAAATAATGTATCGTATACCCACAATCGAACTGGCTGAACTTACACTTACTCTTATAGCATACACTTACACTTACACTCTGAATCAGAGTCTTACTCGTACCATCGTATACTTACACTTACAGCACATACATACTCGTACGACCTTATTCGTACGAATTTACTTGTATGACCTTACTCATACTCATAAACTTACTCTTACTGTCTTCCTTAGAAGCTTACATGTACACTTACTCTGGATCTTACACATACAACCTACTCAGAATCCGAAGCATACAACTTACTCTTACTATCGTACACATACTACCGACAACTGAAGCTCATTATAATAAACAATCTCTAGCATCGGAAAGGAAGGGAATGCCACTAGGGCGCCACCTTAACCTTCAGGGAGCAACTAGACGCTATGGACTTTTCCGAAGGCAAGGCACACCTATGCTCATGGGGCACAAGATCAAATAGGTAAGAGTAGATTCATGATACTACTTACCTGAGCCAGAAAATGTCCACTCTTTGGGGCCATGCATTGCCAACAAGGGCCATACAGTGCCAACTAAGGGCGGAAAACATACGGTGCCACTCTTGGGCAGAAATCTTACAGTGCCACTCTTAGGCAGAACATACAATGCCATATGTAAGCAGAAAATATACAGAGCCCACGAAGGGCAGAAACTTATAGCGCTCTCAACAGAGCATCAAACGTCTGAGCCGAAATACAACACCAAGACTAAATCCAGCAGGATGACACCATGACTATACCAGGAAAGAAGCTCAATCGATTACTCATCAACTGGCACAAAATGGAACTTAATCCGTCGAAACCCTCAGTCTCAAACTCACATCGTTATCAAATTAGGGTTACTTACCATTCAAGTTCATATTAGGTAACTTATGCATGTGTAATTTTGTTCGGAACTACTTCCGTCTTACATTCTTCAGCCAACAAGGCCAGAAATACGCCCGTTCAAAAGTTCCAATCCACAACGGTAGTATTCTTTACTTAACTCATCTCGTACCCTTACACCTACAACCTTACCGAGCTCTGCATAGTCTTACTTGTCGAACTCGAATTCCATACACTCTTTCCATCAACTACTTGCGACCTTACATCTTACACCATCCGCCTTAAAATCAAATCGTCTTACTCGAACTCCTCAAATGAAACCCTTTAGACCTAAGTCCTGTCATCAAACCCTTACTAATTCCTTACTCATTATTCTTTCATTACAATTCATATTACGTACATTATGCATGTACAAATATATCGTTATCTCTTACTAACTCACAATCCCCCAAAAGCGCTCTGAATCTTAAGTCTTCAATTCCTTGCATCCCCCACGTCTCCTACTTTGTCGCCCTAATGTGCCATCTGACTCAAACTAAACAAATTCTCTAATCTCATCAAATCCAACATTAGTCTTTCAATCTTGTCTTTCCTCGCCCGACATAAAATCACAGTTTCCACGTCATAGCTTACGAAGTACCCCTTCGCCAAACTTACAATCAAACACTTCTACTCGTGCCCATAGATCACATACCACCAGCCCACAACGAAGATCACATGCTCTGGTCACATACATACAATTCATAGCACTTATATGTGCCCTTAGTCTTCACTAACATACACACACAATTCACATACATACAACATGCTTTTATAATTAGCATAATCATGCAAAACATTAAATTATAAACTCCTAGCATGATACTACACAATCAAAGCATACTATAATGAAATTATGAGTTCAAGGCCCCCTACCTCATAATTCACAGGAGTTTGATGGTGAGCAAACGACAGTGGCGGCATCGACAGCGGAATAGGCAGTCAAAAGCATCGCACTGAGAGAGTTGTTGTTGTCCAGAAGATTTTCAAAGATACTGGAATTAATCTCGATAAAGTTAGACTAATTTCGCTCAAAGCAAAGATTGTGCGCACTAAGATCGCCAAACATAAGGTCGTGCCACTGGAAATGGCAAAAGCTACCACAGAATGGAGGTGACTGATTGGAGGTCGGCCAACAGTTTAAAACACTTGTTGACCACATACGTTAAAGTAGACCACAGACTACATCCAGCGGCAACAATTTCGCATTGTCGAAGCCTTACAACACGGCAGAGGGTTTGGTTGTGTATTCACGGACATAGGAGACAAAGGAGGGCTTTAATGGCCATCTTGCCTAGTGTTAGTGTTGTTCCATAAACACACGTTGAGGCACTAAGGCCCAGCGCAGGTGGCCGACAAAGGTGGCATCATTTCTAAACACTACCCACAACCAAATCATCGTTTGGACGGTCGTGCATCAAACACGGTTTATGGTGGAGGTTATGAAAACGACATCGGTCAAGCCTTCGATGGACTGAGTCTAACGACTAACAATTTTACTTCTGCTTGGAAGAATCAGAATTCAGGAACTCTTTCCCGTAGGTTTCGGGTTGTATGTCATAGGAAGTGGGGGTCAACGGACCAAAGTTATTGGCCCTTGATGTCATTGGGCCGGGGCAAAGCCCACGTCCATGCACGTCAGGCGGGACACCAGGTTGGCCTTAGTCTGGGGTGGTTCACTCGACAGTGGTCAGAGGTGTACCCCAAAGTTTAGGGGCGTTTGGTGTGTGTAGAAGATGTGCAGAGGAGGTCGGGAGCGGCAGCCCCTTTTCGTTATTGGGTAAAGCCAACATCTGCAACATAACAGCCGATCAAAAAATTAAAGAGACCCAAGACCCGATTTAGCTAGGGCGACAGTGCGCTGAATTGGGGTGGCAAACACGCCTTGCCGAGCTATGAACGGCCCTACATGGCCGGGGGCTAGACCTGGGAGAAGACGGGACCTGACAGTTGCTGGATTGTGGCAAGTCAAATGGACATCGGAGCGATGACATCTGACAACGGAGAGTGGACACCACCAGAGAAATTGGCAGATCTTTCTCTAGTACGTGTCGGCCGGTCGAGCCAAACGGGACCGATTGGGGGAAAGGAAGCCAGACATCGGCACCTTGTCATTGTTGGCTCGAGGTGGCGTACTAATGGGGGATCAGTGGTTTGCGGATGACAGTAGAAACACAAGGCAGAAGATCACAACAAAATTTCAGTCTGGATCAAAAAATAGCAGAAGAAGGGGTGACAGCCGGGGGTGGCAGCGGTTCAATCCAAGGTGACGGCCTTGCTGTCGCCGGTTCGTGAGAAGGCCAATGGCCAAAGAATAGCGGAACAAAAATTCACAATACACCAGAATGGGAAAAGGGGGGATTTTTATCCCGTTTCAAATAGTGCAGAGGGGGCTGAAGGAGGCGGCGACAGCCTCACCGTCGCCGGATTGGGGGGAGGCCACAAGTTGGACCACGGTGGACGGCGACCGGCGGCACAGTCGCAACTCGCAACGAATAGAAAAATGAAAATAAAAAGGGCATAACGGATTTTACCTCACACTGGCGATGAAGGGCCGGGGAGGCTGGGATGCTAGTGGCCGGAGAACGTTCTGGCCGGGGCGGAACCGTGGCGGCGATTTGGAACCCATGCAACCGCCGGCGGCAGCAAATCGGAGTGAAAAACACGATTGGGTCTCTGTTGGGCTGAAACGGAAAAAGGGGAGCTAAGCGATGATAGGCGGCAGGTAGGCCGGGACGGCGGTGGCCAGAGGTTGCTCTGGTCAGGGAGGAAGTGTGGCGATGGTCTGGCGGCCATGCAGCCAGTGGCAGCGGCGATTTGGAGTGAAAACCAGTGAACGCGGTTCATTGGACAGGAGTTAGAAAAAGAAGAAGAGGCTACGACGGCGTCGCCAGGCCAAGGCTGGCTGGGTGAAAGCCGGCGGCTTGCGCCGGTAGCCCTTCCGGCCTCACACAGTGAAGCCCCATTCACTGTTCACGAAGAGGGGTCGGGCGTGCTGAGGCGCGCCCGATCCATTTTATACAATTTCTTTTCTTCTCGTTTGTGTTCTCATGCATCTAGTTCGATTTTCGCGCCAAAAAATTTATGGGATGCGTTGAGGCCCATGACTACGACTGAGCACGACTCCCAACACTTACGAACACGAAGATTATAAATATGGATATGCCGAAGCGTCAATTTTTGTCATTGAAAATACGAGCAGAAAATTGCAGAATGTTGTAGAACATTGCATAAAATAGTAGAAAATGCAGAAAATTACAAAAAAATCAGGGATATTACACTTCATATGACCATATAGTGCATACGAAAAGCGGAGTTGCATGAGCAACATGGAAGACTTACTTTTCTTGCCAATTTATGTCCATGAGCACAGTTGGGATCTACTTCTCCAGATCGTGGCAGATTATTGAGAGCCCTAGGGATTTTTGGTCAAGCTGCTCTTTAAGCAGTCTACACCAATGTTGGAGTTAGGTATTTGGGGATTTGAAAATTTCTTCGAGAGTCAAGTTATCTTTGGGTGAATACATATTTATATTATGTTCCTATTTCCTTACACTGCAATTGTAGTGTATTGAAAGTTATATTATGTAAAACCTAGAGTTGGGTCAGAACAATGAAAGTAGTTAGTATCATGTGTTATTTTAGTTGACATATGATGTGTCTGTCTATCTACAGGATTAAACATAGTTATTAATTATTGAACAAGGGTTGTGAGATAATTAATAATATTGATTATAATTATAACAAGTGGAATGATTAAAGGACAACATAAAATATTGGTTGATTGAAAATACTTAAGCATTACATGTTTGATACTATGTTTTTTGAGTAGTTTTTAGGCTGAATTACGTCTAGATCTAATTTTGTTGTAATACATTGAAGATGTTGTCTGATAAGTACGTAGGCAACTAATATCTTGGTGATGTTGGTCTGATTCGAAAAATATTAATAAATCCTTTAGTTTTTTAAGAAACTCTTCTCCTGAGGGTGGAGAAGTTCTGTTGTTATTTGGTTTGGTTGGTTGCATGTTCTTCAAGGATGGACTAGTAATACCAAGACAGGTGAGCATGGGATGTAGTTCATCATTTCTGTAATTTTAGTAAGTAATTATATTTTTGGCATGAGAGTGATCTTAGTTATTTATTTTTAGACTGATGACCAAGATATTTAATAGAATGGTTTATTTTACAGTTAAGAAAGAAATTATTTTTTCGTAACTTACTATTTATGTTTTTTAAAATGGTTTTTAAAAATTTGGGTTGTGACACTATACACCCTACAAATCTACCCAACAAACCTTCTTAACCAGTTTTGGTTGGATATAACATGTGGGTCTTACAAAAAACTTACTTAGAGCCCATGTGTGCTATCCAACCAAAACGCAATTAAGAAGTTATGTTGGGTAGATTCGGTTTGTTAATATCATTTTCATTTATAATGAATACACCTCTTCAAGGTAACTTTCAATAATTACTGCTCATAATATCTTCTGAAACTAACTATAGAATGAATCACTTACACTCGGTGTGAGAATATGTGGCTATCTATCCCAAACAAAATCCCAATGATAAAATTGAACTACAAATGTAGCCTTAGGGAACCAGAATATGGCTCTTTGAGGGGCATTGAAAGCTCAAGGTTGTAGGTGTTTCCATATTTCCTCGTATCCCTTTTTTTAACAAAAAAATCTAGAGACCTCGTCATCCTTTAATTGGAGACCATAAGTGGAAAAAATCTCTTTTAAATTCTAATTCATGAGGGAACATTTAGAAGACATTAAGGCTGTCTTTGAGGTTTTCTCTCTTAGGGGTTGTTTGGATGTTAAATTTTTATAAATTTCGCCACAATTCTTGTCCGAATTGTTGGAATCTTGTTTGTGTGACATCCAAATTTATTCTAAAAATTTCTATTACCAAACATAATTATGATTTGGTGATAAATTATCAAAAAAATTTGCCTCTATTTTTACTTTTGTTTCTAAAAAAATTAACACATAAATAACCCTTTAAGTATAATATATTACATCAAATAGAAAATTTTGTTTCTCCTCTAACTCTTCTTAGGGAGAGAGTCAACAGAAAATTTACTTTTCCCCTTCTAATGCCTCCTAGCCATTGGTATCTTGGTCGCTTGTACCGGTCCTTGGTCGCTTATTGCGGTGAACCATTTTGGAATCCATGTTCATGATACATTTCACAGTTCTTCTCAGTAAACCGAACCGATGTGAGACCGATCCTGCAGTCTTTGCTCTGGTGTTGTCTATTGGTAGGCCCATGTATGCCCGATTCTTTTGAAACTATGAGAGTCTAGTCTATACACTTTGATGGTGACTAAGGGAGACCCATCCCATATCCTTCATGGAAGTTGACTAATCATAGAAGTGGAAAATAATTAAAAATAATGTTCTTTTTCTATTATATTTTTTATTTTGGGCGTGAATGAGGGGTGGAAGGGAAAAATAATTAAAATCAATGTGCTCTTTGATTCACTTTTTGAGACATTGTGGCAATTTAACTTTCACTTTTATTTGGAAACTATTTAGCTTGATTTATTGCCATGGAGTGTTTGATCTAGATTAAAATAGGTACATATAATATACTCTCTCCGTTCCACATTAATAGTTTTATTTAATTTTTTTAAATGAACTAATTATTAATGTGGGACATATCAAGTAATTAAATACTTAAATTCATAGAAATTAGCTGACAAACTCTACATTTAAAAGCAACATATGTGGATTTTTTTTATAAGGAGATATATGTGAAATCTATAACTTATGAATCTTATTTCCATACGGATTTTAACATACATGATTCATTTCACATATATCTTATAAATCAAATTTACAAAATATGCATTGCCAAAAATTTTAAAAAATGAATTTGACAATCATATTAAAGTTAACTAGGAATTATGCACATAGATTTGCACGTGTAAATACAAATTAGATAAAAAAAATAAAACAAAGTAGGAATAGAGTATGTATCAAATAAAATTTTCCCTTGCATGCTATAGTTACAAAACATGTTTTTAAGCATGTTCATAAATTATACGTACATATAATCATAAGCACTATACTAACTTAAATATATTTGTTATAGCCAATTGTGAATCCAAATCTCATAGGCTTAATATTAGGTCATAGGTTGGCACAAATAATAGTGTCGAAGGACTTCACATCATAGAGTGCGTCATTCATATTCATGACCAGTTTAGTAGCAGGTCTCATTTGATAAAGCTTGTTCGGAATTTTTTAATAACATTAAAAATATACAAATCCAAACATATGTAATATAGGTAAAAATATAAAAAAATATTATTGATAAACTTGTTGTATACATGGGAGCCATAAAAAAGTTTGAGAAAATATACTAATACAAGATATCATTTAATAGAACTAGTTGAGAGCTTTCTAACAATAATAAGAACGTGTGAATTCAATTTCAGAAGTGTAAAATAGAGCTTTACAAAAGTTAAAATGAACATGATATAAAAATTAGAGTTCATATCATATTACACAACTAATATTGATTTGGCATGTGGAACCAATATTAGGTTGACATGTTAGAGCTATATAAAAGAATATAAGTAAATAAATTTATAAAAATACCCTCATATCACATATTAATTTAAAGTTGTGTTAAAATGTATTATAAAAATGTAAAGGTAACAAAAAAATATTTGAGGCTTAAAAAGATGAATAAAGTAAGAATTAAGACTGTAAAACATAGAAATTAAAAATTCTATCACAATCCACTAATCTGTATCCAAAACGCCACAAACAACACTAAGAGGCCCAATGAGTATGCTATCCATATTCCATACTAATGATGTCATCGTATAGGGTTTGTGTTTGGTTTGTCAAACCCAAACCTAATACTATTTAAGAAACTATAACATGAACTAGACTTGTTTAAAATTTTTTAAAATTATTTTTTTATATTTTTTAAATATATTAAAATTATATAAAAAATATAAAGGCAGGTCGGCCTGATTACTTAAAATCCTAACCTCCGGTAAATAGTTATTTGAGTTAAATTTAAAAAACCTAACCCATTTGTTAAAGTAAAGAGTGGGGTCAAGTCGGCCGAGTCTTACCATAAACCAACCCAGTGACATCGAAAATATAAAATAATGTGAACCAACGGATCCAATCGATAATCGGACCGGAACTGACCCGATTATTTTCCCACGAAATACTCGATCACGGAAGCTGCGTTTTCTATGCTCCGCAGCGGAGCTTAAAGAACGCCGGGAAGCGTACGATTGCAACATCGACGGCGCACCCGCTCTGGCAGTGAGCGGAGCATAGAAAACGCTTCCCTGAATCAGAAGGGGTTTAAGTGCTCGATCACAACTCAGAAGTTCTCTCTGAAGTCTCGGCCATGACGACGGGCTTTCGATTGTGGTTCGCGCTCTTGGTCTCCCTTCTCCTCTCGTCGCCTGCATTTGCCGATCTAGTCATATCCACGGCCGATCGACGTGTAAGCTTCAAAGGAACCCAACTATTCCGCTTTCCAGAATTTTTTTTAAAATTTCGGCGCAGAGCTCCCGATTGATTCAACTTGTATTTTGATGATTTTAGATTTATGCAATCCGATGTCTTCTACCATTTTGGTTGTTTCTGTTTTCTCTTTGCAGATATGTTTCCTGTGGGAATTCTAGGAGAAAGTTGTAGTATGTTTTCATTAAAAAGTGTGGAAATTGTCCATTTTTGGGTGATATCGCCTTTGATTTTTATATTCTGGTTTTTAGTCAAAATTATATTGTGATCTTATATGTCGAGTATTTCTCGCCTTTTTTCAGTTTTCCAAATGCATTTTTTGTCAAACAGTTTGCAATTTTGCCATTTACAAGGTGTGGTCGTTCTTTCCGAGTTATATGTTGCAGTAAAACTACGTACTGTGTTCTGAATACCTCATGATGTTTTCCTTTTCTGCAGATCGACTTGAGCTCCCATATTATACGGGTCTCCTCTACACTCAAGGTGAAAATGCAATTATTGTTTTATTTTCATGTTCATCTTAACAGTGAGTTGCTTGTGCGAATTTGCTGCACTCAAAGTGGCGCACCATGTTCTACTGCAAGAAAAACTGAAGCTACTGAATTTATACTGTTATTAACTTTGACCTGTGATATTGTTTTTAAAAGGATTGAATGAATTAGGGTCTGAAAATAAGTTATGCTGTGTGTGCCTTCATACTGTGGTACACCATGATAATGTTTTCTTGGGACTAACTTGAAGTTCTGTACTAATTGGCGTACGTAAAGTTACCCTCCAATAGTTGGCTACAATGTGAATTTAACATTTCTAATATTGGAGGTCTCCTAATAATGCAGACCTGTGATATCATTTTATAGTAACAACAAACGATTTACAATCCTCATGTTCTCTATTCGTGTGTGCCTGTGCATTTTGAAGAACCATTTTTATATATCTAGTTTCCTGAAATTTAAACTGACATATAAATATATAATAAATGTAACACATGGCATATTCATAGGCAAACATTCCAAACCTCGTGTTGGACTTCCACTGCTTACTTAGGACTATTGTACTTTTTTTGAACTGTGGTAAGTTTAGTTCTATCTGATATATTGAACTTGAGGCCTGTAAACAATCAAGCATGCATTATTACTATAAGGGGTAAAACACAAAGCTCTGGAAACCATTACTACTGCATGAAGCTGTATAGCTTGATGCATAGGTGGCTCCAAATTTTATGATGAATTAGTGAAGAAAGTAGGATCCATCAGGATGCAGTGACTATAACAAAAATAAGTGCATTCTCTCTGTCTCTAAATTGGGCAGTCAACTGGCCATTACCTTGGTAATATGGAAGCATGCTAAAAAATGGAGGCTGCTTGTACAGCGTAGAATGAGGGAGAAAATTGAAATGGAAAAGGTGTTTCAAGAAGATGGCTGGAAGCACTAATGAGATGGAATTGTCTATTGAAGCTTAGGGAGGAGGAGAGGAAGTCCGAGGAGGATGAACCTTGAGCAACCAAGAGTTTTAAGGTAGCAGTCTTTGAGTATAGATGTGACATACAATAGAGTGGAACTGTCCAGCTGAATCAGAAAGATCAGGGGTGTTTGATGATGACGATGGTCTTAAAATACACTGTATGATGCCTCACATCTTGTGCCTTGGTTCTGCCTAGTTTCTCTTTGGAAGCATTTATTACAGTGTTGTATTGCATTTTCTTGGTGCTTGGCAGTGTGACTGTTTCTATTTACTGAAATGTCCAACATGCTTATTATGCAGCCATCTACTTTGTTCCCTATATCTGTTTGGTTTCTGCACATAAGTTACAAGCTCATGTGTGCAGTATGATACACATAATTTTTTTTAACTAGTCAGCTGATACATCTCACTATTCTAACTAGTCACAAATGGTCATCATTATAGCTTGCAGTCTTGACGCCATGTATGAACTTTTTAAGCAGTTAGGCTTGTTTGCTATGAGCATGTACGCAGGCATTGGAAAAAGTGCTGGTCTTTGTTTAAAAAAGATTTTGTAGATTATTAGTTTCTATATAACAACTTTTCTTTTGATTCTGCTTATTATCTATTAGCTGACTTTTATTTTTCAGGTGGAAAATAAGGGATTGGGTGATGTGTCAGAGTTTTTATTCGCCATTCCTGATTTTCAAGCCAAACATCTGGCACATTTATCAGCATCATCTAATGAAAGGAAGGGACAAAGAAAAGGCCCAGTTACCGGTCTCCCTGTTATGAATGTTCAACCTGAAGCAATGCCCCCTAATTTAACTTTCTACTCAGTATCTTTTCCTAAGGAATTGAAAGAGGGAGACATTTTGACTCTAGACATTCTATCAGTATTTACCCATTTACTAGAACCTTTCCCGGAGGAAATCACACAAGAAGATGATCAGCTCGTCTTGTTCCAGGATAGTGCCTTATATCTTTCTCCTTATAAAGTTATGGCCCAGTCTCTTACCGTTAAGCTGCCTAGTCCAAGTGTTGAATCATTTACTAAACTCCAGAACACCAAGATTGTTGATTCAGAGATCAGATATGGTCCTTATGATAATGTACCTTCCTTTTCATACAACCCCATAGTTGTTCACTATGTAAACAATGAGCCATTCACTGTGGCTAGGGAGTTATTACGAGAGATAGAGGTTTCCCACTGGGGTAATGTGAAGATTACAGAACATTACACCCTTATCCATGGAGGTGCACGCAATAAAGGTGGATTTTCCAGGTTGGTGTGCATCTAAACATGAAAGTACCTGTGCATTGGGATTACTCTGGGTTAGAGCTGTGAGCTGAAAATGCTCATGGGACCAGTACGGTTCAGTACCTGTGATTAATATTCAAATAATTAATCCTTGGACATAAAGTTGCAATGAAATATGATCCTCATTTATTTTGTACTGATTAAGAATGCAGGTATTTATTATCTTGTTTGGCCCCATGTGATGCAGGTTTGAATACCAATCAAGACATGCTATGAGAGGAGAATCATCATTTAGACGCCTTGTTGCACGATTGCCTCCCAGAGCTCATTCTATTTACTACAGGGATCAGATAGGCAATATCTCCACTTCAAACTTGAGGGTTGATTTAAAGAAGGTGACCTTTGATGCTTGGACTATGATTCTGCGTTTTTCTATGGATATTGATTTTATTTTAAATGTTTGAGCTCCTGGATGGAATTGTTATAATAATGACATGAAAGATTTTTTTATGATGCATGGTTTTCATGTGACTTTATTTTATTTGAGATGTATGTCTCTCTGCAGACAGAACTAGAAGTTGAACCCCGTTATCCAATGTTTGGAGGTTGGAAAACATCTTTCACTATTGGCTATGGGTTACCCCTCCAAGACTTCTTATTTGAGTCAAAGGGAAAGCGTTTCCTCAATATATCATTTGGTTGTCCCTTCGATGAATTTGTCATTGACAATCTGACTGTGAAGGTAAATAATTACACCTCATGTCTTGTAATATTTAATATTCACTTGATATTGCTTACATTACACCTTTGTATGAATAGTAAAGGAAATTATTTCATTCCCACTGGGTCATATGGGGTGGGACCAAGGTGATTTGAAAGCAGATTGTCTAAGATGGTGTAGCCGACTTGTGGATACCCCCATCTAAGCTTATAAATGTCTGCCGCTAAGTATTTGTTGACAATCAGTGATATAGGACAAACCTCAGCAGTGTTGTGGTGCTGAAACATTTCAGCAAACAGCTTGAAGCTGTTCATTTAAAGCACAAGGGAAGAAAGGGAATTATACTTGGAGTCATTCTGTTATGGCTTATATAAGATTGTTAGTAAGGATAGTTTAGTCAGAGCAGTATGACATGACTTGTAGTAGTCTAATAAGTCAGGGACATTGCAGTAATTAGACACTACAGAAAGTCAACAGCAGTTATTTAGTTCGAGAATTGGGCCCACTCCATCAATCTCAGCTCAGCAGCTCTCCTCCAGCACAGCAACTTCCAGAACCTTCTTCATCAGCAGATTAGTATAAATAGAATGGAGTATCTCATTTCAGTAGTTTTTTTTTTCCTCTTTTCAAATTTGAACCTGTGTGTTCATCATCAGAGCTTTGCTCTTGTAGAACTCATGGAACTGAGTTCTCGAGTACTGTGGATTTGGTATTGCATTTGTAATTCCTGTGGATTCAGGAATAGCTCATGTGCTACTTGTATTTCTCAAATTTCGAAATTCAAGTTCTAGATTGGTTTTAGTTCAGTTCAATCCTACATTTCTGTGTTGTTTCTGATCCAGGTTGCATCAATCATACACGATGATAAGTGCGTGCCACATATCAAAGTGATGATAAATTTTTGTAGAATTATAGCCACCTTGATTTGCTATTAGTCCTCCTTGGTTCTGATTGCACCCGGCATCACAAGGCCCATTTTAAAATCGTTAACAGGAAATTACCTGTTAACATTAACCTGAAGTCTAACCTCCACTAGTAATGTTGATAATACCTTTGAAGGGAGTAATATACTATTGAAAATTGGGAGCACATACCCACACCCAGACACGCCTCCATGCACAGTCAAAAAGTGTTATAAATAAACTTGTGCCTATATATGACGGTTTTATATTTTATGATTGCACATGTACTTCGTGGATTTGACTTTAAGGCTCTTTTTTTTATCAATGATATTGCAAGATTTCTTGCTTCTAAAATTATGAATCAGGATATAGGTGATATATGATGTAACTGCAAAAATGATGTTTCTAGAAATACTGGTCATATTTTGATGGTTGTGCTCCCCCCTAGTTTTTTTTTAGCATAGAACAAATGTGTATGCGACTTTAATGGGAGTTCTTCTTGTACTTTCTGCATTCTCAAACTTATGCAATATTGATTGCTTTTCAAACTGAGAAGCTAGAACTTATTTCAAGCATCTTTTCTTGTTTTATTTTCTGTTGCCTGCATTTTTGTGTGTGTTTGTTATAAGCATTTCTTTTTAGGAATGGCAAGCTGAAGCCCACAATTCTGCAGTAATTCCTAGAAGCGGGTTGCCAAACTTGCAAGACTTAATGTCTTATAGAGGTGAACAATTCTCGTCAGTGAAGTCATAAATGAGCATCCCAATAGGCATTTTGAGGCATGTCTTGAGGTCTGGTGCGATGAAAATTCTTTAAGGATGTTATCAGGCACCAATTGTTTGTCTACGTTGTTTTGTTGAAGCACTGAGGCATATGCTTTTTTGTAATTTGAGTATCATAGCTATGCAATTTTGATTGAGCTTCATTTTGAGGGGAACCTCAATAGAGTACCTACAGTGAAATATTGCTATAATGCAATACATCATCATCTTCCTCATATGCCTTATCCCAGCAATCTTGGATTGGCGACATGGATTCATACATGTATGACTAATCAAAATCAAAATGATGTTACAAAATCCATGTGAGAAACATAGTGGCAAGTGTTTACACTGAATGCTCTTCCCGATGCAACCCTCTAAAAAGGGACAATGAGATGAAGGTGTGACTTCATAATCTTCATTGTAAGCCTATCCAATTATGCATATTGGCTTCATCAGATTATGGTTGATGGTTGCATGTGAAACATGGATATAGTCATCTTCCATCACAAAGCTGGTAACAAACAGAACCAGTCTACTTTTACATGGATATGTATTGCTATAATGCAATGCATACTTTACTTCTTCTCTATGTGTCACCTTTTTTCATCTCATTTATAGTATATTAGCAAGAATGCACATGCATTATGCGTGTAAATGCAGATTATATAAGTTAAAATAAAATAAATTCGAAAAAAAAATAATATTGAACAAAGGTCTCCCTTGGATGCTATAGTTATAATACATTGCTTTGAGGATCACAATGATCATTAGTTATACACACAAGCTCTATATTAACCCACATACACTCATAATAAGCAAATGTGAATTTGAATCTTATAGGCTAAATATTATGTCATAGGTCGGCAAAGACAATGGTGTCGGAAGACTTTGTGTCATAGAGCACATTATTCATATTCAGGGCTAGTTGGTGGTAGGTTTCATTTGATAGAGATCTTCGGGGGTTTTCTTAGGCGTTAAAAATACGCAAATCCAAATATGTATAATATATACAAAAATGTAAAAAAATTTATTAGAGAAGTGTGCTATATACGTAGGGCTTACAAAAAAGTTTGAGAAAACATAGTCATGTAAGATCTCATTTGATATAGCTCGTCGAGTGCTTTCTAACAATACCAACGCATGAATCCAAGTTCGGGAGTGCAAGATATAATATTATAAAGTTAAAATCAGCATATCCTGAAAAATAGGGATTAAGATTCTAATATCTTTGGCTTTTTAGGGATTAGGATAGGATAAATAGGGGTAAAATAGGGATTAATGGTATAAAATATTAGTCAAATAGTCAAAATTTGAAAGTTCTATAGTACACCGATTTGCTTTATATAATAGGATGATTCTATGAGCATTTAATGCTTATTCTTTCATGTTCCTGTCATTATCTTATATTCATTTTTTTTTATCAATTAATATTTTTATTCATCAGAGAAATGTATAACATGCCCCTTGGGCATGCACCTCAACTTTGTTGGAGTTTTTCAAATATTGAAGTTCTTTCCTTTTTAGATGCCCACAAGAAGTGCCAAGTGTACCTTAATCGTGAGAACTATCAAACTATGCTCCCCTTTCTTCTTGGATTTTCCAGTGAAATCTCTAGTTTAGGAGCTCACTCTTATTATTCAAGACCAATAGTTAATGCTCTAGCTATAGTTAGGCAACCCTTGATTGAAATCTGCTGGTTGAGTTTGGAACTAGAATAAGACTAGCTCCTTATGAATTGTCAATCAGACTGTGTGAACTGTCAATGTTCTCTTTTGGCCAACTTTTATTCAGCAATCGGAGTTCTTCATCAATAATTAGATGTGTTCTGTGTTTATGGTTCACCTACTGAACAAACTGCCAAAAAGTGTTTTATCTGAGAAATGTTTGCCTTCTTGTTTGTTTTAACAATTGATCCTATAGCGATTGGTTACTGGTTTTCTTTACTTTGAGGTGTTTTTATCAATGCATATGTCTGTTACCAAGGCTAGCTATTTCTGCAGAAAGTGGTTGAGTGGAAATCTAGGGCATCTTTGCTTGTTTCCTTTTTTGACCTGAAAGCTTTATGACACGACCAACTTGATTCTTAGAGAAATATACAAGCTGTCATCTCCAATTTTGCTCTTCCAGTTTACTTTGTACGATCTTTTTGGATATAAAAAGTGTCACACAAGGGTGATGACACCAGTTATCAGTTATCTTGGTTGACAAATCTGAATGTGGAAGATTTCTTCTAAGTTGGTGACTTTTACTTCTTCCTTCCTGGCAAGAGCAATGCAGGCAACTGTCTCCACACTTATGTAATTGGAGATGTGTCACTTTTAGTATGTTTGCAGTAAATTGATACGAATCTGCTAGTGACCATTGGTCTCATGTCTGTACAGCTCTGCACCACCCTAGTGACCTATTTGAGCTATGCTGATATGTGAAGAAAAAGTTATTGTTTACCTGATCTTTTGTTACAAGCAATGCTCTTGTTCTTTTTGTTGGCTATTGCTG
Source organism: Saururus chinensis (assembly GCA_035235625.1). NCBI lineage: Eukaryota > Viridiplantae > Streptophyta > Magnoliopsida > Piperales > Saururaceae > Saururus > Saururus chinensis. The sequence goes on from CP141141.1 coordinate 37,127,566, forward strand.
ATTGAGTCAGGTGTAAGTGCCAAATGATGATAGAGATGGTATATTATTTGTTTCAGCTGACATGGGGTTCACATTGCAGGTTGCATTGCCTGAAGGATCTAGTCAAATTTCAGTATCCATTCCATTTTCTACAAAAGAATGGCAAGAGGTCTGAAATTTTTTTATGGATTTTGCTCTTGTTATGATTGCATTTCCTGAAGTATATGATTTTTGAATTTTCTGAGATATAAGTATTAATTTGCAGACAACATATTCTCATCTGGATGTGATTGGGAGACCAGTAGCTGTGTTGCAGAAAGATAATGTTGTGCCTGAGCATAATCAGCATTTCCAGGTGAACTTTCTCTTCATGTTTGTTAAAAATGCTGCTTTTGAGTCTAGTCATATACCCTTATAATTTGTTGGACTATCTTTTTGCTGTTCAGATCTACTACAATTTCAACAAACTATCTTTGCTTCGTGAACCACTTATGTTGATTGTTGGTGTATTTTCTCTCTTCCTTGCGTGCATTATTTATATGCATTCTGATATGGCAATTTCTAAATCTTCTGCATCCTACGTGGCAAGATTGCAATCAGAGGAGGTATAAACATTCTTCACTTTTGCAATACAACTTTTTTTTATTGCCTTTTGTTTTTAATGGGAATTAGAACTAAGATGGCTCTGAACAGAATTTTATCATTGTCATCACCTGGATTATTTATTGGTTCTGGTTTTCTGTGGTGTCATATGATTTTTTTAAACTGACAGCAAAACATTTATTTCTAATAGGTTCAATCAATAGTCCAGCGAGTGCTGAGTACTGTCAGACATTGCTTAAATGTCCATGATAAACTGGAGGCATCCCTACGTGATCTTTTCAGGACAGGTGATGTTCAAAAATGCAAGATAGTCCGTAAAGCTGCAGATTCATTGTTGAAGGAATATGGAAAAGATTTGAAGTTTTTGCAATCTTCCTTGGAGGCTTATCCGCAGGATTCTCATAGTCATTCAAAGGTTTTACATCTTTTTTCCTTCTGTCATGTCATCATTGCCTTGCGGTTCCAAGTACACTTTTTCCTAGTGGCAAACTGGGAATTACAAAATTTTGTCGTAAAAGAAAATATAATACTGATGATGTCTGCTCAAAATTTCATGTTGGAAAAACCATGATCTTGGCTATGAGAATAGGGGACGTAGGACGGGTAGAAACTATACAAAAGCAGAATTGATAACCATGCTAGTCCAGGTTCCACTTCATATAAAATCAAGAAAGATGTGTATTGAATAAAATTACCATAGGAATACTAAGTGGCATCTTAGCAATGCATCTACACATCATGTTTTTCATGAAAGTTTTAACAGTTGTTTTACATTTCTATTTGCTTTGTTATGATGTCAGCTGAGTGTTAATGAGTTGATTTCAAAGGAGAAAGAAGCTCAAGAAAAATTAATGGCGAAACACTTAATGGTGATTGATTGCTACGAGAAGAGAATGACAGCAGCGGAAATCGAGAACCGGATCCGCCAGCACCAGCAGAAATTGACTGCCTTGCAGCAAGAGGTTGATGATCTGGTAGACCGTATGGATGAGAACTGAACATGTTATTACTTATTGAGTTATGTTGACGCGGGGTCATCTTTGTGATGTCAAGCATGGAGCAATCTGTTGAGACTTTAGGAGGGAGATTTTTGTTGATTACTAGTGAATACTGAACATGTTAATGTAATCCTTGATGAAGGGTCAAAATGACAAGTTTTGTATAAGCTGGTGGAATATATCAAGGGCAGTCAATCTTTTAGTTCAGCAGACCATGCTTGTGATTGCCAGCCGACCCTTTTTTCTTCCCAACTTTTAGATGTTTGACCATATATTTACATGGTTGTTTCTCAGTTTCAGGGACCGTGTATCTGTAATGAAATGCTTCAATTAGGCTTGTTGACGTGTACCATAGAATATTAACCATTTTTTGGTTTTCTCTGTTAGTGAAATGGCGCAACACTTCAATTTTAAATATTTCTGTTCCATAATTAACAGAGGAAGAAAATCTCCGCAAATTCATTCTTTCGAACCAGAATTGATCTCTGGATATTTGCGTGAATATCATATTTGCTGATTTTCCTTCCAATTCGGTCTTGAGAAATGGCTGCAAATTTGACCTACAGAAAATTTGTTCACTATTTCACTGCAAATTGTCTTTCAGTGGCGTCTCTCTCTTCACAGTGATATGCTGCTACAAGTATTGACTTTGTATTGAAAAAAGAAAGTATTGACATCTACCATAGGCCACGGTTATACGACCTTATTTTAGATGCTCTCAAGCATGTAAAACCTTTTTATGTGTTGGTAGGAAGGGCTGAATTCAGACTTGTAGAAGTTGACAGCGATTTGTGTTGATTGTAGATGGTGGCTAGACTGGAAATGTGTAGGAATTCGTTGAAGGTGGATGAAGAGAATGATTTCAAGCTATGATGCATGTAGAAGTATATTTTAAGAAAAATGCTCATTCTTATGTTGCAAACCCTAATGATCCCTTTTAGTTTTAATTAGTAGCCCAATGAGAGTTATTATCTAAATGAGAAATGTGCCTAAATATAAACAATGAGAGTAAGTTTTATGTGAATTTTTAGTTAATTTTTATAAATGAGACCCATTATTAAGGCCGGTCAAATTTTTAACTATAAATTAATAGCTCAAATTGATGAGATTAAATGAATAAGTCTTGCATATTAGAATGACACCAATTTTGGTTAACTCACATTATTAAAGTGGCTCTTTAAATCTCAATTAGTTCTAGTTTTTTTTGTAATTTTTATGAATTTAAATTAAAAAAATAATCTCGACTTTTAATTTAAAGGCAAAATTGAATAATGTGATGAAGGGTGCTCACATATATAAATGGGCATAAACTTTGACTACCTTTATTTTTATGGTGCTCTTTTAATTTTCCTTAGTTCCACCTTCTACAAATATTGGTAAAACCCATATCTAAAAAACCAACTTTAAAGAAGTTGTGTGAGGTTGATCTTATATTAATTTTCTCTCTTTATATATATTAAACATTATCATTAAGACTTTTTATGTGTGTATATTGTACATTATCACTAAGATTTTCTCTTTAGAAACACCCTGTTTTCCTCCCCAATGGGGTGATTACAATGTCTTTATGTAATAAAAAAAAACTAAGCAGAAATAAAAAGTGAAAAAATACTTGCCCTTTATCATGATTCAGAAAAGAAAAATATGTTATTAATTCAGATATGGCCCCACTTTCCTGGGGCCGAGTGGGGTCCACATTTGGAGTCGTTCTTTCTTATCTTCCGTTTTACTCTCTTCTGAACTTGATTCGTTCAGTGTGCTGTAAGTAATGTCCGTGGACAAGGCGGAATAGCGTTTTTCATTTGGGGAAGGAAAGGGTTTTGTTTGGAAGAGCAGACATGGAGACCTCTCTGCGATATGACAACAATGCCAATGCCCTACGCATCCACGCCAAGGAGAAGTTCCCCCTCTCCTCCGACATCCATTGCCAGGTCTACTTCATCTTCGTACCCTCTTCTCTCTTCAACGCCTTGGTTACTGGCTTTCCTTCTTCTGTCACTTGATGTTCTTCTGCTGTGCTGCTAGAAACCAGCAATTGAGATAAAAGATCGCGGTTTTTCCATTGCCCAGCGTGTGGGCTCAATCCAAATGAGCCTTGGATGGACTTTTGAGTCTGAAAGTTCCTGTTTTTAAATCTTATAGTGCTCAAACTTTAATGCCCGTTATTTCAAAATATTAGACGTGTGATGAACTACAATTTCAGGTGCATGGGGAGATTGACACTGCAGCTGGATCTCCTAGTAGCTTGGCCTTGATTATTAGGAAATTCTTTCCAGAGGTGGGAAATCGTGAATTCCTTTTTTTTCCTGCTGTCTAGTATCTCTTTACTCTTGAGAGTTGACTGGGTTTGATTTTAAGTGTCTGATTTTTTGCATTATTACGGTGGTTTTGTGGAGTAGTTATCGGTGGACACTGGTTTTGGGGTTGTTTATGGTGATAAGGGGAGGCTCAAATACAGAGCGTATGGAAAGAAGTCGTTTCCTTTCATGTCCAATGGGCTGTTTAGCTTTAATCTCAAGGCAAGACATGAAGTTGACAGAAACCTGAAGGAGGTAGCTTTTTCTTTCTTTGGTTATGCTTACGTAAATTGTATATATGACATTCTTCAGAAGCTCTGATCGAATAAAGAAGAGATGTGTAGCAGCTTCAATTTGCATTTTTTTATATTGTCCTTTAAGCAAGTGTTAGGCATTGCAATCATTTTTCTGGAAATCAATTTTCTTGCAGTCTTTTGAATATATAATGCCCACAGCGGATACACTTCTTGGTGGGCGGACTAGCCAGACTAGTTATTTTTTGGACCGTATATGCACTATAGCTGCAAGTGTTTTACAATATGCTCATAAGTTCTGATTGACTTGAATATATAAATATAGAAGAAAGTGCACTAGTGCACTCAATTCATTCATATTCTGTTAAGTTAGATAGCCACATTGGCACTGTAGAATCTGTATCGTAAACTTATATTCAACAGGATGATACTAGCTGAACGTAGAATGTATCATGATGTGGTATTGACCAAGGTGATAGTAGCTGAACTTAGCATGTATAGTTGTGGTATTGTCGTATTTAATGCCTAAAGATCCCTGGATCCACATGAAGATTCACATATGAACTAAAATATGTTTCTGTCATACAAGTTGTCGGAATCCAGTTTTCACTGGATCATTACAGTCAAAATTTTAAAATGTGTGTGCAGAGTAATTGGCTTGGACGGATCTGGGCTGGTCTAAATTGTGTTGCTAAATAGGTTGAGTCTGTGTTTTGGCCTGCCTCAGATCGTTTCAAAATTACAGAATTACTTGGGTTGATGCAGCCAGCCTGGATGTGCAAGGTATTCACTGAAATGGAAGAGGGGGTAGTTTTAGGATGGTGCAAGTAGGGTCGTGTTAATACTTAGTAGTAGCACACGACTGCTTGTTCTAGGTGTCACCAGACCTTCAAGGTGGCTGCTTGTGGGTCAGTTTTTTAAGTGAAGATGGTGCTTAAGGTAGGGAAAAATGGGCTGAAAGAGAGATATGTGATAGTAACTGGGTCTACAGAAAATTAAGGAGAAGTTGAAGTTGTAGGACTAAGGAAAGAAGAAGGAAAAAAGGAGTTGAGGAAAAAGAGATATCTGAGAGAGCAGTGAAGGGAAGAATAGAGAAAATAGAGAAGAAAGCGATCGAGAGGGAGGACGAGAAAATGAGCAGAGATAGACAAAGAAGTAGAAGCCTGATTAAATTTTGCTGCTTAGAATCCCGTGCCACAATGTTCTGATTCTGCTTCTACTAATAATATTGGGCTGATACTTACTTGCGGTCATGACATCAAATTCCTTCCCTATTCTGCTATTTGTATCACTTGCTAACACTAGCAACCTGTGTTCAATCATGTTCTGGAACCAGGAGGCTTTATTTTTGGTGTCACCTGTGCTAGTGGTACATAAGCCTTATGAATCTTTTGCTCAATTTTGGCAAAATTCTAGAGCCAATAACTTCCTAACTGGGGCTCAATAACAGAAAAAACGCAGATAGATACAGTTTTCATCCATATGATTCCTTTTCTATGTCGCCAGAATGTACAGCTGTGTCTACTTTATGAGATGTTGATGTCCTGCATCTTCACAACTAAAATAGAGGTATGTTGACTTTACACACTGACGTTATCATTGTAGACATGGTCAAGAGGTGCAGCTGAACTGAGTTGGGGAATAATCAATTTCCAGAAGGACCAAGATCTACTGATAAAAGTAGGTTATGAAGCATTTAACAAGGTATGCCGTTAGATTCTTTCTTCTCTTGATGGATAATTTGAACATTTTAGCCAATATGATGACAGCTTTTACAAATTTCATGTCTTTGTTGTTGAGTGAATTCTTTTGGTTTCATTTCAGGTTCCATATCTGCAGATTAGAGAGAACAACTGGACCATAAATGCAGACTTGAAAGGTCGTTGGAATATAAGATTTGACTTGTGATCCAACAATTTTCTAGTTATTTTATTTTATTTTTTTTGGGGCACGCAAAAATTGCTATCTTTTATGAAATAACGGAAATTTTTTGGAATTGAAGTATGTAGGACCAACTAATACGAAATATAAAGGGAACAAAGCTTATTTGCTGAAATTCATACAAATTTTATGTAATGAAGTTTATCTGCCACAGGGAGTTTTGAAGCATATTTGACTCTGAATTTACAGTAAAACTGCTGATGTCATTTAATAATGCGGGCTGAGTGAATTGGAGCCATCAATATCAATTGTGTTCGTGTTTGATTACTTTTTTAGCTTCAGATTGTTGATATCCTCAAACCTTAAATAATAACTGTTGATATATGTTACCAAAATTGTAGAGCAAATGTTTGGCTGATGCAAGGTCTATAATGGTAGAAAGAGGAGAGTAGTTTCAGCTTAAGGAACAGGTATAGATATTTTGTCCTCAAGCTTCTTTCCGTTCAATTCCTACTCTCCTGGTGGATGACGAGGCCTTGCCACAACGTCAAAATCTTGAAAAATCTTTAAAGGTAGAATTGGACGCCATTAGCAATATAGTTGGTAAGAACTAATCTGTCACTGTTGCTATCAGTAATATTCCATGAGATAACGAGTGACCTAATCAAAACCCTAATCGGGTCCTCTTACAGGACATGATCGTCTCCACAATGTTCCCAATCTTCTTATACCAATTGTTGACTGATTGGCCCCTCGGCCTAACTGCAAGGCTCCTGGTTTCATCATGGTATCATACCCACTCCTTGAACTGGGCCTTTTGAAGATATAAATGGAGTGGGAGTTAGGCCTTGGTCGCAAAAAGAGCCAGGGAAAATGGGGTAGGAAGGGTCAACATATTGGTCATCATTCCATCTGTGCACTGCCCTCGGCCGTTGGATTGACCAATATGATTGATAAATCAACTTACACCTGCCATCCTCAGTGACCCAATAAAGTTGTTAACTTATGGTCGCCCAATCTTAGGTAGATATTATCTTTCCTAGGAGACCCTTTAATTGGTGCATGATTGCATCTTATCTCATGCCATTGCTGTCCAACTCCATCTTCCCGGTGGCCTAAAGGCTCAACTCACACTATATAGATTGCTCCCCTGACAGTGTGTGTCCCATTCAGCTTATGTTAACGTACTAAAACCACACTTCGCATTCACTCACCCTCATGAGACTGCCCGCTAGACTCCTACTCCAGGCTGCCGGCCATCCTCCGGCTCCGCCCCAGCCGCCCACGGACCAGCCATATGTTCCTGACTCGAGCTTTATTGTCATCCTTGCTGCCTTTTTCTGTGCCCTGTTCTCCATCATCGGCTTCACCCTCATGGCCCGCTGTGCCTTCGGCCGCCGCTTCTCCACAGCTGATACGACTGAGATTTTGCCGGCAAACGAGGGAGGGTTGAAGAAAAAGATCATACGGTCTCTCCCTACAACAACTTTTGACGAGTTGGTCGCAGGGAGTCTTGCTGACTGTGCCATCTGCCTCTCGGAGTTTGTTGCCAATGATAAAGTCCGGGTGCTGCCGCAGTGCGGCCACCGGTACCACGTTGGATGCATTGACCGGTGGCTGAGGTCCCACTCGTCGTGCCCGTCGTGCCGCCGGACTTTGGCAGTCACGACATCGAGTTCTCTCATATCTGGGGTGTTCCCATTGGAGGTGAAAGCGCAGGAAGATTGTCCAAATCGTTTCTTGCCTTAGCTTAAATTTTTTTTCCTGCTCTTTTTGTAAAGAACTACATCTGCCTTGTAGATTATATAATTATCTTTTTTTCTGATATAATATTAAAAGGATATAGTCCGCCAATTATAAACAAAAACGATAATTTTGGAGAAAAGGTCAAGGAGATCATAGAAATACTTTTGGTTGTATGGGGGATTAATCAACAGATGAAAGATACGTCTTCTAAAAATGAAAAATGTTATATATGTGTTTCAAAAGCTAAAACAAACTTCATTGGCTTCTTTATGCTCCTTATGTCTTCTTGTATTAATAGCTCTATTTAATGAAAAATATTTATTTCATATTAATAGCCCTATTTTGTTCAATTTAAGTAGTTGGGTATTTTTTTTAAAAAAAAATTAAGCTTATTTTCTCTTCTCTTAGAGGGATTTTACTATTTAATAAAAATTACTATTTTTTTTTCTAAATATAGTTATTAATATAGGATAAAGGGAGTATTTAAGAACATACATGAGCGTGCCTACGATGAAACTTAATTGCCTCCTTCCCCTCTTCGTACGTCTCATTTTCACTTTCCAAATAGCCATTTTTAGCAAAAGCAAATGGCCCTTTGGAATATTTAACAAAATAAAAAATAAAAAAATAAACCATTGGAATAATCAAAAGAATGATCTTGGAAAGTAAGTTCAGCTTGGTCAATAATGAATGTTTTTCAGAGCACCTTGGGCAACCATAACACCAAGTTTGAATTCCTAAATAACTTTTAGGGTCTGTTTAGATTGGTCAAAACCGGGAGAAAGAGAAAGAGAAAGTAAATCTATGTGAAAGAGAAAATTTAGGAGATTTTTTAAAAAAATTCACTGTTTGGTTGTACAAATAATGTTAGATGAAATTGACGATAATAATGGTAGTAGTAGTGACAATGATAGTGGCAATGGTGGTAGCGGTAATAATGACAATGGTGATGGTGGCAGCGACAACAATGGCGGTAGTGGCAGTGGTGTTAGCAATGGCAGTAGTGGCGATGGTGGTGGTGGCAATGAGGATAGTAGCAGCGAGGATAGTGACAATGGTGGTAATAGTGGTGGTGACAATGGTAGGGGTGGTGGTGGCGAATATAATAGCGGTGACAGTGGGGGCAGTGGTGGTAGCGGTGGAAGTGGCAGTAACAGTAGTAGTGGTGGTAGCGACAGTGGTGGTAGTAGTGGTGGTGACAGTGGTAGTGTAGTGACAGAGGAGGTGGCAGTGATGGTGTTGGAGGCAAGACATAAGCCTATGCTGATTTTCTCCTAAAATTTATGGGTTGATAGGTGAAAAGTTTTTGGGCTAATTTTTTATTATTTTTTTCTCAATTTTTATTCTAATTTCTCTTTCTCCGTTGCACCAAACAGTGAGACTTTTAACAGATTCATTTCATTCTCCGCATTTTTTACCAATCCAAATATACCCTTGGTGTAAAGAGTCTCAATGGAATATGCCTGGTGCACACATGCGCATCTGCCCGTCCACCTCGTGATTTGATTTTTCAAATAACTTTTTCCTAATGTGAAATAACTACAAAGCCTATCAATATTCTGACTTACACACTCTACAGCAACACTGCATTTTTATTTTATCTCTATTTAATTCTAACCCAATAGCCCTAAAATAAGTAATTATCGTATTATGGCTAGGCTATCGCTGAAGTTGTCACCATCGTCGGAATTAGAGAATAAAATATGAAATAAAATTAATTGGGGTAATAATTAAGAGAAAATATGGAGGTTTATAGGTTGATAGAGAAAGTAAAATAATCACAGCAATTTTTGGCAAAGCAGAGTACTAAAGAAATTATTGGGTATATATAGACACATAAAATATAGCTGACATATATAAATGCACATAATCAGGCGCATTATAAGCCGTCGGATAGGAATCTATGTGTGATGGGTGATCTAAAGAATCACAATGTCCTGGACCCTGGTGCCCACACTCGCAGCAGATGGCCCGGGTTTAATAGAGTGCGTCTATTTGGTGACCATAACTTAATGACCAACAATTAAAGCTGCCGCACATCAACGTAAAGTGTTAAGAGAGACTTAGGAAAGTTTACTTTTCTATTGACATCAACAAACAATGATTCAGTGCAACTGGACTGTTCTGCAAATTAGCTCAGTTCGGAACGTTGATCCTCAAACACGTTCACTACAAGTGACGGCCCGTCTCCTTTTGTCTAGACGCCACCCGAGTAGTTGATAAGCCGCCCCCTGCTCTCTCCATTTCTCTGTGGTCGGTGGGAGCCAGCCGGACAGGCGGCGAGAGGGGAGACGAAGGCGGGAGTTTGTTTTCTAAAGAACATTCGGAGATGGGAACGTGATGTGCACAACCGCCATGAACCATTTGGGCCCTGCTCTAAATTTGTCTCCTTCATTTCTGCCGGTAAGACTTAAGACCGCTGTCTCTCCTTCCAACTAACCAACCCGCCAGCTACAACAGACCCCAACAGAAGAACGAAGGAAAGTCTTCGTTTTTCTGTCTTTTTGATTTATTTCTCAAGGCCCCCATGTTTCTGAATTCAGTAAATGAGCTGCATCGATTCCTGTTTTGAATTAACTGCAGGTAGTCACCCAGGTCCTGATCTACTTCGTCTTCCATCTGTTTTAAACTTCTAATTGGAATATGGGTCGTGTTAACAGTTGAAGAATGAATGTTCGGCTCCAGTATCGGGATTAAGATGCTCCACTTTTCTGATTGGATATAATAATGTTTGAATTTTGTATAAAGTCACGACTTTTGAACTATTTGCGGATCCACCTATGGTTTCCGATGCAATGTTTGCTGTTGCCCAGTTTTCCGAATTAAAAAACTCATTTGGTTTCTCATTTTTCTTTGATGGCTTTCTTCCTTTAAATGTGAGGATCCTGCTGTTTTGTATTGGATTGATATTGTTTCGTAATGTTCTGGACTACTAACTAGCATTCATGTGATTGTTTGGTTTATTTTATAGGGTATTGATTTAATCTGTGTTTTTCATCATATGTTTATGAAAAGGTTGTAGGACCTGGGGATCTTCTAGTGTTTCATGGGCAACACATGCAGTGGGTCTTTCGGAGGGAAATACTTCCAAGGTTACAGTAAGCCTTTCAAGCGGTCAGATTCTAGGGGAAACGGTTCATCTGATCATTCTAACTCCGATTACTCACCCCAAAGCTCAATCTCACAAGAAACTACTCCTAAAGGTTCCTCCCAAATATCCCAAAATTCTGTAGTTGTGACACAATTCCCCAAAGAAATCAGCATGAGGCGTTCTGGAGACAATCTGGCCTGTTATGTTTTAGGCCACAAGACTGCTAATATAAGTGATTTCTACATGCTGGGTCGAAAGCTAGGGCAGGGGCAATTCGGGACAACTTATTTGTGCACAGAAATTTCCACAGGGTTTGATTATGCCTGCAAATCGATCTCAAAGAGAAAATTGATTGCTAAAGAAGATGTGGAAGATGTTCGGAGGGAAATACAGATAATGCATCATCTATCAGGTCACAAGAATGTGGTGACGATAAAAGGGGCTTACGAGGATCTGATGTACGTTCATATTGTGATGGAATTATGTGCTGGTGGTGAATTGTTTGATCGGATCATTCAGAGAGGGCACTATAGTGAGAGAAAAGCTGCCGAGCTAACAAGGATCATTGTAGGGGTCGTGGAGGCCTGCCATTCACTTGGTGTTATGCATAGAGATTTGAAGCCGGAAAATTTTTTGCTTGTTAACAAAGATGATGACTCATCACTCAAGGCCATAGATTTTGGGCTTTCAGTTTTTTTCAAGCCAGGTAATAACATTTTGAGTTTCCCTGCATTCTCCTGTCTCCACAATGTGCGCTAACAGCTGTCATGCATGTAAATTCATCATGGTAAAAATTTTCAGCGTAATTTTTCGGCTCTTGTAGGCATTTTGTGTCCAGAGAAAGTTTTAGCTTAAAGTCGTTCTTTTTAGCTTTCATTGCCAGAATTTTATTTTTTCTATTAGCTCTATGCAGTGAATTTGTATCTAAAGTTGATCTTGTAACTCTAGTTAGCAGAATCATAATGCTCTTGCAATTAACTCTTCTATGAAGTGAGTTATATGTAAAGCTGATCGTATTGATAAGGACTTAATGACGTGGCAGAAGTGTAGGAAAGATGAAACTCGTGTTCACCGACACAGGAGTAAAACCAACTCTTCAATCCACAAGGGTGAATAATAGCCTTGAAGTTATGAGGAACAAGAAACCGTGCAAAGCACCGGAAGTAAAAAACACATTCAATAATAATCTTCAATAGTTGTTACATAAGAGAATATATATCCTACTTAGACTAAGTCCTAACAATGCAAGGAAACTAGGTCTTCTGCATAAATCACTAAAGAAACGAAAGGCTACACATAGAAAATTACTACATGCATTTCCTACTAGGCTGAGATCTATCGTAACTTCTATGTCCTACATCACTGAACAATGGCTATTAACATCAAGCATACTATCTTGTCTCCTTTGATAGAGGTTACTATTTCCTATCATACTCTATCTCATTCTATTCATAATTGATCTGAGAGCTAGGGAGTGTTATCTGAACGGCAAACAAGGATAAGACTAAGCAGCAGAACACTAGTGGTGTTACAATTTGAAAAATCTTCTTTTAATTCAAATACACAAACGTTGTTAACCTTGTGAAAAGTGAATTTCTGGCATTCCTGTACCCATATCAATTGTAAAAGCCTTCATATTATAAATAACTGAAAGTTGCCTTTTAATATGGAAAATGTTAACATGAGCCCATGCATCCTGAGCTATTGGATTGAGATCCGATCACCTACCTGCTCCCTGAGTAATACGCACCCTTGGATCAAAATCTGACTGCCTGCAATGCCTGGGCTAATGATGATGCATGTGGGCTGGAGATAATATTTATTATCTCTGCACCCATAGTGCATTTGGATAAATCTAGGACTAAGGAGATTTTAGGTAGGACTATACAAGATGAAAAACCAAAATTAGACTCATCCTAGCATATGGTCCTCCTCCATTTTACCTCATTGAATTTCAACCATTTAATTTAGGCTGAATATCACTAGCTTTGATGAATGAACTCCACATAGAAAAATGGGCTTGAACTTCACATAACGGTAATTTGCCACCAATTCCCCTTCATTCTACCCATCCAACATCCTCGGACTACTTTTCAAAATCTTAACCAGTAACAGGGTATCTTTCCTTGTGTAAAAAAAAAAAAACCAACTTAACTAAGATTTTACAGGAGGGAAATTTTGTTGTTCTCTTCATTGGGGGAATCATATTTCTTGACTTGATGGTGTTTTTCCCTGAAAAAAGGGATTTTACTCAAATTTTCTGCTTGACAAGATTCTGTATTTCTCCTTCTCACCTCTTCTTTTGCTTTAAACATCTTGTTTTAAAATAACCTGATTATGTGTCACTATGATAATTGTTCTATTTAGGTCAAATATTCACTGATGTGGTTGGAAGCCCATATTATGTGGCCCCTGAGGTATTGTGCAAGCATTATGGTCCTGAAGCTGATGTATGGACTGCAGGTGTTATATTGTACATATTGTTGAGTGGTGTGCCTCCATTTTGGGCAGGTATAGAGATTTTGTTCCCTGTATTTTGATATGATTCTTAGTTAGAATAACTTCATTTTTTTGCTCGGTAGTTGGAATCACTTAACGTCATATCTTTTGGAGTTCAGAAACGCAGCAGGGCATATTTGATGCTGTCTTGAAGGGGATGATTGATTTTGAGTCAGATCCGTGGCCTCTAATCTCTGACAGTGCCAAGGATCTCATCAGAAAGATGCTTTGCTCTCAACCGTCTCAGCGCCTCACTGCCCATGAAGTTCTATGTAAGCCAGATATTTCTGTAAATTGAAATTTGTTCAACCTTTATTAGCCCCGTTTAAATGCACATGGCGCATGCCCCGCACATGCACGGGGTGCCTAGGGACCACACAACTTTAATTGTGTGGCACCCGAAATATGCGGGGCAGGCAGATTTTTATTATCCCATCTGCCCTTGAAAATCATGTGAACTGTCCGATGTCGATCTGACCAGCTTGCAACGCGCCTTAGTGCATATTCAGAATATTTGCCAAGTTGCATATTAACTATTATCAATTTGTATTCTCTAAAAATGCAAACCTCCTCTATGTCAAATGACATTGTGATAACTTCATCCTGACTGTTCCTAACTAAAAATTATAGCTGAAATTTGAGTTCCTTCACATATTTACAACAGACTTTAAGGTTAGACCTGTTGGCACACTTTCTTTAGGAATCTAAAACCTTGGGGAAACAAAGAGCTATATATTAGGTTATACCTTTTGGTACACATTCTTTACTTGTTGCTGTTCATTGTGGATAAGAACTAGGTTTTTTCCATGGTACATGCAGGATAAGTGGATTTTGTGCATTTCTTAAATGTAGATCGGAAGAGTCCTCTTGCATTTGTAGAAAAATGAGAATTCTTCTTGCCTGTATGCATGAAGAAAGTATTGTACCTGGAGCGATTTTTCTAAATTTAAAATGGTGTCACTCTTAGAACTTGTGTTATGTGATTTTATAATCTGTCATTTATATTTACAGTTGATATTTGATAAGATATGATGTAAAAATGTTATATACATATATATATATATATATATTTGATTAAGACATTTATCCATTGTACTAGGATATATCAGTTAATTGACAAATAGTTTGTGAAGAGAAAGAGCTTTAGTAAATTTTAGAGAAACGAATTAATGGAAGATGTCTCCAAGGAATGCAATCTCCCAAGATCTGGCCGAGATCTCGTATCTAGGCCAGAAGATGATCCAGAGGGTGCATCTTTGGCCTTGCCCATCTTGCCGAGTGCAAGACTTCCCTGAGATGGGCTTTCAAAATCATTTGTGTATGTTGCAAGCTGCAGTTTTAGCAGATAAATAGGCTGCGTGCATGCAGCAGCTCCAAACTACATTCTGCAAGCTATAGCAAAAGAAATAAAGCCTGCATGCATGATGACAGAGCGGCTGCATGCATGCTGAACATAGCAACAGCTGTATTATTTTAATATATGTAACAATTTTCATGATTTGCTGTCAATAACACTATTCTGAGAAAGATAAAATAGAATTAACTGAATAGCGAAATACCTTGTTAGGAAATTTAATTAATGAAGTAAATCTCAAAGGCCACATTAAATAAGATAATTAAAAAGTGATAGTACGCAGTATTGAAAAAACCAAATGGAGCTATTAATGTGGCACAGAGGGAGTATACAGTTAAGTGTTGAAAATCAACAGTAATATCTGTGGCCCTAGCACAATGCTCTATTTTCATGTTGTGAACAAAAAAAGGTCTCATTGAGCGTAATTTTTGTTAATATGCAAATTCTCCTGATCTTATGATTGTTTGACATTCATATCTTTGTACATACATTTGAATAGCATTTTTTTTCTTTTATCATTGAGATCGTCCTACAGTATCTTGTCTCTCCGGCTAAGAACTAGATCTGAGATTGTGACCTTGGTTGGTTCCCTTCAATAAGAGCATTATTTTGTGATTACCCTAATGTGTAGTTAGAAGAAAGAAGTCCGTGCATTCAATTGATATATTTCAAACCTTTTTTTGCTCCTTTGGGCAAACTGCATGTTACACCCAATCTGATTGTCAGCAAGTTTTAGGGTAGCTCGAGGGGTGAAATGGCTGAATTGTGTCATTTTTGGCTTATTATAGCAACAATTCAGATAGCTCAAACACAATTACTTTTTATTATCTGCCAAAATAAAAGCTGGTTGTTGTTTCATTCTGATTTGAAGTGTCTTTTGGATTATATAGCTCATTGTAGTTTTAACTTTTTTTTGTGTGTGTCTTCTAGGTCATCCTTGGATATGTGAAAATGGAGTTGCTCCAGACAAAGCATTAGATCCTGCAGTTCTGTCTCGCCTTAAACAGTTTTCGGCCATGAATAAGTTGAAGAAAATGGCTTTGCGGGTAAGTATATATTTGTGAAAATATAGCAACAATACGGAAGGTCAGAAAAATTGTTGTTGTTATGGTTGTTTAATTGATAATTTTTTTTTTCACATTTAACTCAAAGGTTTTGCTGTCCTTTCTCTATAGTGATAAGTATATTGCATAATTTGCATTGACTTTTGTGAGTCTTTCCTACCAAGCATTTGACCTTGCCAAGGCTATCACACCCTCTAAGAGAACACCTTGTGATGTTTCACCTCTGCCTTCCTTGTGAGCAAGTTTATTCGTTGCCTTGCCTAGTGATTCCTATTGTTGTTAGAGGTATTTTTATTTCAATGTCTTCTGATGAAGATGAGAAGTGGCCTTTGGGGTGTTGATGGCAGCAACAAGGCTGAATTCTCGCACTACACAGAATCCCAATTAGATGATGCAAAGGACTGGAGTGTTGATAGAGATGTTTGGAGAACCGTGACAGCTCAAAATCAAGACTGTTTTGGTCCTTGCTGAGCGTAGGAAGGGGGAATATTGGGTGGGTTAGGACCCAATAAAGTTTATATAAACATAAAAGAGGAAGAAGATAGAAGAGTGGATGGTCAATAACTTCAACTTTTACTCCCGTGAAAATTTTATCTATGATCTTGAAAAAACTACAATATGTATTTACTTACTGTTGCATCTTCTTGGGGCATAAATACTGTAGTGGATGACTTCCAATACTAGTTGCATTTTTAAGTATAGCTCAGAAGCATTCTAGTTAAGTGTTCTTTAAAAGCCAACTCTGATGGGTACATGGATACAATTATTCTAAGCTAAATAGGAAATTGTTTCAAGGACTTCTAGGCAATGAAATCTTTTGGAACTCAAAGTTCCATTATAAGATTGATTTAAAGTAATAGAAACCCAATTGGTTTAATTACTAGACTATATTCAACTAACTGAAGCTTGTGGAGCATGCTGAAAATCGCTGGAAGGAGGCGGAGCTTCAGCCAAACACCGTCAAGCTGCAACACAATGTTGGTCTCAGGTGATAGGGTGCCCCCGCTGCTACCATAACGGCGAAGGAAATGTCTGTTGTCAGGGTGGTTCCACCGATGTATCTGACAACGCTCGTGATGATCTGCTTGATTTTTCTCCCGTTGCAATTGTTTTTGGATGGGCAGCATGAGTGCTGATTATACGCATGCCAGTGATTGGCGGTAGATTTTGCAATGCACGCACTTTCCACTCCGATGTCGTTAAAGATGTTTGCCAAGTTTCAATTGAACTTTGGCCCAGTAAGGATTTGCTCTGATACCAATGTTGTAGATCCATAGATCTACGGGGAAATATTGGAGGAAATTGTAGGAGGATAGATGAAGCTGAATGCATGATGAAGAGGGAAAGACATTAGAGCTTAGAGGAGAAACTAGACGAGAGGGGAGAATAATAGACGAGAGGGGAGAATAATAGACGATAGTTTAGGTTGGAATGACGGAGAAGGATAATCGGTGTAAGGTTGAGCCACGAAGAATTCACAAATTTATTCCATTCATTGACTGCTGAGATTTTAGGACAGCCCTTACATTAAATAAAAGAGTTTTAACGGTAAATTACTAATCCTAAAAGCCCATTAATGCTAATTAAATATAAATACAAATAACTTCTCACAAATCACCAACTACTACTAGCTCCCTAATTACATATATAACTAATACTAAACTAAAACAAATCTCAATAACGAGCCGTGACAATTATATAATAGGTGATCTGAAGTATTTTTGGTATGATATTAGCAGCTTCTTCCTATACAATGGGAACCTGTGTTTAATGATTTTGGTCAGTGATAAGCCTTAAAAATTCCAAATATTTTGTCAATTGAAAGCAGAGATTTCGATGCATGAAGGCATTTCATTGTTTTAAGCAGTTCTCGGAGAGAGGCAGGTCAGATGGAGAGGAGGCTGTCTCTAGGAGAGTTTAAGCTGGCAGTCTCAGGGTCAAATATTTGATTCCCTTAAAAGGAAGGAAAAAAGGTGAAGGGAACCCAGCATGTCAGCTGTTTGAAGGGAAGAAAGTTGCTTCCGGCTGGAAGGCATATTGGGATTCACAGGGAATCTACAACAGCAGGATGTCGATAGCAAGGTGATAAATCAGCCCGAGAACAAGCACCAGGCTGCTCAACTGGAGGAACAATTTAGATACTAAGAGGCCGGAGTGTAGAAGGGAGCCCACAAATTATGTAGCCTTTTTGGGGTAAAATGGTAAAATTATATTAGAAACAATTTTTGGTTGGCCTACCTAACGTTAAGCTAATGTTGTGGCCCGTGGGATTTATCTGCAGGTTTTTGTTAAAGATAAGGGTTATGTGCATTTTAACCATAATTGATAGAGGTTAAGTGCAATTTACCCAAGGCCCGTACTTTATATGTATAAGTAGACATCTATGCTACTGATCAATGGTGGCCAGTTGCTTATTTAGTTACAGTTAATGTTAAATAATGATGCGTGTATAATTTAAGATTATATAGGTAATGTATGACGGAAAATATTAAACATTTCATTTTTTGTATCAAAAGGTGGGTGGTTTTAGAACTGCAAAGTGCTTGCTGATAGAGCCTGTCTGCTCAGGTGAATGGTTTAGAGGTGTTCAACCAAACCAAACGGCCAAACCTTGTATTATTTGTGTTGAATTCGGGTCTATTAATGGATCTAACTATAATTTTAGTTTATGCATTCTTCATATAAAGTATAACATATCTGAGACTCAGAAAATAAAATGGATCACATTGCATATAGTGTCTGACTGTTCATCATCAAATCTATAGGATAGAGTTAAAAATTAGTTGTCTGATGTTGTCATGCACATTATCAGGTAATTGCTGAAAGCCTTTCAGAGGAGGAAATTGCTGGTTTGAGGGAGATGTTCATAGCAATGGATACTGATAACAGTGGCGCCATCACATTTGATGAATTGAAAGCTGGTCTTAGGAGATATGGTTCAAATCTCAAGGAAATAGAGATCCGTGCTCTAATGGATGCAGTAAGCTAACTGTCTCATAGTTATTTATGCTTTCCTGACCAGTAGCTAATGTGTGTGTTTCTGTACGTGCACAATTACAGACATCATCCCTCATATTTGCATCAAGATCTCTGCAACTTGTTATGCATCCGCTACTTCAAGTTGTTGTCTGCTTATTTTGTCAATTATTGTAGGCTGATATTGACAACAGTGGCACCATTGACTATGGAGAATTCGTTGCTGCAACTGTTCATCTAAACAAGTTAGAACGTGAAGAGCATCTTATTGCAGCATTTCAATACTTTGACAAGGATGGAAGTGGCTATATTACTGTGGATGAGCTCCAACAAGCTTGTAAGGAACATAACATGACTGATGTTCCTCTGGATGAGATTATCAGAGAAGTGGATCAGGACAATGTAAGCTGCATTATTTCACCTTTTACAAGCCTACGGGGAGTTAAAATTTTATGCAAAAATTGAAAAGAAATAGAAAAATGGGCTATATGTGACAAATTACAATTGTATCAGGATGGACGAATTGACTATGGAGAGTTTGTTGCTATGATGCAAAAGGGTAATGGTGGAATTGGAAGACGAACCATGAGAAACAGTGTGAACATTAGCATGAGGGACTCCCCGAGAGCACTATAAATTTCTTTTTCTTGTGTGTTCAGGTTTGTCTTTAGAATATGGAGAAAAGTCTAGTAATTCTTTTCAATCTTTTACAAGCTTTATGATCACAATGTTCCTCTTGGTACCGGCATGGAGTTTTAGTAATAACTAACAACCATATCCATTGCAGGTTGTACATTAGGGTTGTGAAGGAAGTTGATGGCTTGCAGATGTAGTTCCGAGTGTCTTCCGGCAGTGGAACCTCTGAATTTTGCTTTCTTTTGAAGCTTAACTTAGAAATATATTTCAAGCGCACGCCTTCTTGGGGACCAAAGTATGTTGAAATTTTGAAAATACGACTCGGCGGGATGCATTTTCTGTTTTAAATCTTTGGGCATCATATCATCACGCCATCCGCCCTCACATTGACCTGCAACTCCAGCATCCGCCAGGAGGACACTGTCAAATTACTTTTGCTGGGCACTCCGGAGATTGATACCGGAAGTTGACTGCATAAAGTGCTGCTCCTGCGTAATTCTAAACGATTTTAGTAAATGGGAGTGAACGCTTGCCTTTTCTTTGATTTTTATTACTTTCATTTTTCGTTGGCTTTAAATAGAAATGGCATACATACTTCAGCTAGAATCGCATGTAAGGGATGCCGAGCGTTCAAAACAAGACTCCCAAGCTGCTTCCTAAAATTAATATCCACGCCATTCCGAAATGCGTGAATTATATCCCTCATATGCAGATTTTTGTTGTACAATATGCACAGGCATGTCACTGCCGTAGATGCAGCATGCACAGGAGGCGTATGCATTGTATGATCATGACGAACCAGGTAATTAATATAGATCATGAATTATAGCGAAAGTTTAATGTAGGGGCTGCTAGAATTTTATTAGAACGCACCTATAAATTCCCTCAGTACTTTGTTTCTTATGTACTTTATATACATGTTTTTAAAATCTCTAATATATACCTTGCAATATATGGATTTTTTTTCTTGACTCCACCTTATATGCCCCTTCCTCCTCGGTCCTTTCCCTCCTCCCTCTCTTTTCTTCTTTTTTCTCAGCCTCCTCCTGTATCGCTTTGAGAGAAGTGGTTTTTATGCTCCCTAAAAAACATGAGCCAAGCGTAAGAAACACTTCAGAGCAGTTGATTTTTAAAACCGACGGCATACAAGGTAGCACACAATAACGCTTTTACAAGTGCTATTGTGTGCTACTGTGTGTGTTGTTGATTTTTGAAAATCAACGGCTCCTAGGCATTCCTTCGGCTCACGCTCAGTGTAGAGCATAAAAAATGCTTCCCCACTCGAGTTGGCTACCATTAGGCTAGATATGAGATAGTTCAACTCCCTCCACTCACCAAAAAGAGGGCAGTGTGTTGTTGGATTATTACTCTCGTAACTATCACTTATGACTCTCTTTATGTTTTGTGGGATTATAGTAGCATGTTTAGGATTAGGGTTTAATTTGGTTAGGGGCAATTTCGTTTTGATTTAGGAAATTAAAAAAAAAAAATTTGGCTAAAGGAGCCCGAATATGAATCTTCAAGGTGTCAAGGTGAACTTACAATAACTTCAACTAGTATTATGAAGCGCCATCAATTAGTTCTATCTGATGCATGATTAGTTTTATCTGTTACGTTATCAATCTTATGTGATATTATTATTTTATTTATTTTTAGTTTTTTTATTTTAAAATATTGTATCTTTCTATCCCGATGTCTTAATCACGCGTTTTTGGTATCGATTGACTTGTATCAACAAACCCTTAGAAACAAGACTCCATGTGGGTAGGTTATCCCATATTTTTTAAGTGGGCGCTGCCTATGTGGTACGCTTCCTGAGGTTATAACTTTCATTTTTGATATTTATGTTGCATGTTCTTTGATTCATTATGCTCGTTACTTTGAGCTCTACTCGTATACATAGATTTTATCCCTTGAAACCCTCTAAATTTTAATTAAAAATTACATAATTAACTCTAACCCCTTGAGTGAGGTGTAATCGGAACATAGAGTGTTACAGTAATGGCTCGCCATTAGTGTCCACTGGAGGAGCCACTTGAACCCTCTTCTTTTTGCATATACATGGCCATCAGCCAGCGTTTTTAAGTGCATGACGACGATTATAGCATGCACTTCCGCCATTACCAATTCACCAAAGAAAATTCATCAAATATAACATGAGTATAATTTAACATTCTAAGCATGAATTAAGTTTCATTAAGTTCAGGTTTGACATCCTACCTCGCTGCCCTCCAATCTTTGCACTTGCTCTTCTCCGACTCCGTCACCAACCTCCTTCACCGAAAAATTGTCTTCTTCTCTCTCCTTCCTTCAAGGCCCAAAAACTCACCCTAGAAGCCCTGATTATCCCTTTATATAATAAAGAAATTAAGGTTCATAATCCCCTAATAGGTTTGACAAACTAAACCTCTTTTAAACACCCTAATTGGGCTTCTTAAAATAATTTTTGTCACTTTAATTAATCGGGCTAGTATATTGACTTAAAACAATTAATTTACACATCTAATTCAGGTAATGGGCCCCGTACACTATGTCTAATTTCGAATGATCATAATTCCCTTATCCAAACTCTGATTTGTACATTCTTAGTGACATTTCAAACCTCTATCTACTTTCTATCCACATAGATCTCAGCTACTAATTTCAACCATTAATTAAGTCATTCTCACGAGAAGGTCAAGCGGTCCAACTACTTCAAAAATTTTAAAAATTCTTAAACGTTACACAACTAGGCCAGATATGAGATAATTCACTCCTTCCACGCACCACCTGAGAAAGAGAGGGCAATGTTTTGCTAAAGTACTAAACTCTTGTTGTAACTATCACAATCTTTCCTAATATTATCTCTTATGCTTTATAGGATTACAGTGGCATGTTTGGATTCTGGTTCAATTCGTCTAGGGGGCATTTCGTTTTGGTTTAGGAAATATTTTAAAAAAAAATTAAGAAAACTTTGGCTAAAGGAGTTACAAGAAGGGCTGCTGAAAAGCCCAAATCTTAAGGGGGTCGAGGTGAACTTGACAATAGCTTCAATTAGTACCACGAAGCGCCAAAAAATTAACCCATTAATGAAACCCTTATCCCAAAAAATAGCCAAAACTCGTTTATAAACAAACAAAAAAGAGTTGTGATAAACTCTAAATAGCAAAATAAAATAAAATTTGAAGGACTTTGTCGCCACACCTTCCCAATTCAGCCTCCTTTTATTATCACCTACTTCCGAACCGTACATGTAATTCTTGGCCCCCCTTTCGAAGCTTCGAAATGCAACAAATGAACTTCCCAAAGCAACTGTATAAACAATGGCCAGCTAAATGACAATCTTTGACTGAAACCGTGATTATGGGCCCATGGGTGGAACGGGCCTCAATATGGCCCACTACGCCTTCGTACGGTACGGACCAGAGAATTGAGGTAACAATTTTCTGGGCTTGGGCCCGGAGTCCTCGAACATCCTCAATAAACGCTCTCTTCCTGGGCTTCAGACAAGACCGGCCAGCCAGCCATTTACAGATAAGGACAACTGCCGCGTGAAATTTGCGTGACATTTCCATATTTGAAACAGCGCTTCCCACCCGGCGCGCGCGCGGCCGGGCAGCTGCCCCCTCCCCTCCTCCATTAAAGAGAGAGAGAGAAATTTGCGGTTTGGTTTTTGCGATGGGCAAGCAAGAGCCAGCCTCGAAATTTCAGGGTTTCCGTTGTCTTCATCATCTTCTTTTCAGGTCCGCATTTTGTCCTCCATCTTCTTCCGTCTCTGTCGCCTCTGTTTTCCGCGGTGTTGGTTTCGCTGAGGGGAGAGGAAGGCTTTCGAGCTTTTGCGGGGAAAGAACGGTGCGATGAATTTGCTTCTTCGTTTCTTTCTTTTTTTTCAGGTTTTTGGTGGGATTGTGTGCTTTCGGATGAGTGTTTTCGTTTGATTTGTTGATGCAATTTTTTTGAAATTTTGTTCTAGTGTCGATATCATGGCAATCAGTTTTCTTAAAATGCATTTCGAGACTGTTTTTCTTTGTTTCTTCTTGTTTTTTCTATTACAGTGGAAATTCTTTACGGATGTGGAATTGTTCGTCTGGAAGCACGGAGAGAAATACATGTTTCTGCGTTGTGTTGATTCTGCGCTTATTTGGCTTGCCTTTTTTGTAATTTGCTTATTTATTTTTCGAAAATTGTTATCTGACGGATCAAAATCTTTTTTATGGAAATTCTGATTATAATGTGTGAGAAGATGGTTCAGGAATTTATTATTTCTGGATGTTATATGGCTTACTATGTTCATAATCCGTCAAGATATTGCGTATAATATATACTAGTCAACGGCGTTCATTGTGCTCTGCATTTGAAACGTTATTTTATTTAAAATAGGTGGATTGTTGGTTCTCTGTTTTGCTAAATGTTTGTAGAATTCGTTGTGGAAGCGGATTGAACGTGCACTGCTTGCCAATTCTCTGATTTTCTTTTAGATGCGATTATGTATGTTGTTTTGACTTTTGGAGAAGGTGCATGAACATGTAGTGAAGAAAGTTGTAGTTTCTTATGTTTGTTAATTTGTTTTGGAGTTCAAGTATATAGATTGCGATACGTGTTTACTAGATGAATGCAAAACTGGTCATTACATAGTTGCTCCAATATTTGTTGAAGTAATTTATCATTTTTGGCGTCTATTTATATGATGTGGTTTTAGAAGATGCAAAATTGTAATCTGATCACAAATTTTCATTGTTAAACTTTTTTGGCTTTCTGGTTTTGTTTAAAATTATAATTGTAGTTTGTTTCAGATAAAGTTCAAAGCTGCTTCTCATTTATAACAGCTCTAACCAAGGATGGCGGATGCTGAGGATGTCCAGCCTATCGTTTGTGATAATGGCACTGGAATGGTCAAGGTATTATTGTTAGATATGTTGTTATTTTTATTTTTAACTTCTCAAATCAGTTTTAGGTAAGAATTTTTTCCTCGTTTTATAAGCTTACCTTTTTTCCATGTAATTCGAACTTGTGAAATAGATTTATAGTGACTTCTGCTTACAGGCTGGGTTTGCTGGTGATGATGCACCAAGGGCTGTTTTTGCTAGCATTGTAGGGCGACCACGCCACCAGGGAATCATGGTGGGCATGGGTCAGAAAGATGCCTATGTTGGGGATGAAGCCCAATCGAGGCGTGGTATTTTGACTTTAAAATATCCAATTGAACACGGCATTGTGACCAATTGGGATGATATGGAGAAGATTTGGTATCACACGTTCTACAATGAGCTTCGAGTTGCTCCTGAAGAACACCCTGTTCTTCTCACCGAAGCACCTCTTAATCCCAAGGCCAATCGTGAAAAAATGACCCAAATCATGTTTGAAACATTCAATGCTCCGGCCATGTATGTTGCCATCCAGGCTGTTCTCTCTCTATATGCTAGTGGCCGTACAACCGGTAAGCAAATTCGTTCTCTTATCGATTCCTATTTTGTTTGTGAAGCAAAATTAACAATTCGGGCTTTTTACTGATATGATTTAGAATTTAAGGTAAAAAAAAGGATGAATGTGTTTTCATTAGATTTACAAGTCATTGTATAGGTGTGGGTGACTAGGTGTAACTTGTTCCTGTTACAGGAATCGTGCTCGACTCTGGTGATGGTGTCAGTCATACAGTTCCCATTTATGAAGGTTATGCGTTGCCACATGCTATTTTGCGTCTTGACCTTGCTGGTCGAGACCTCACAGAATATTTAGCAAAGATATTGACTGAGCGTGGATACAAGTTTATCACTACGGCTGAGAAGGAAATTTGCAGGGACGTGAAGGAAAGGTTGGCTTATATTGCCCTCGACTTTGAGCAGGAACTTGAGTCTGCCAAAGCCAGCTCCTCAGTAGAGCAAAACTATGAGATGCCGGATGGGCAGGTGATCACTATTGGCGCAGAGCGCTTCCGCTGCCCTGAGGTCCTTTTCCAGCCTTCCTTTATCGGTA
Source organism: Saururus chinensis (assembly GCA_035235625.1). Taxonomy (NCBI): domain Eukaryota; kingdom Viridiplantae; phylum Streptophyta; class Magnoliopsida; order Piperales; family Saururaceae; genus Saururus; species Saururus chinensis. The sequence continues at coordinate 37,152,896 of CP141141.1, forward strand.
TGGAAGCTGCCGGCATTCACGAAACAACATACAACTCCATCATGAAGTGTGACGTCGACATTAGGAAGGATCTGTACGGAAATATCGTCCTCAGTGGTGGGTCCACTATGTTCCCTGGTATTGCCGACAGAATGAGCAAGGAGATTAGTGCCCTGGCACCAAGTAGCATGAAGATAAAGGTGGTGGCACCTCCAGAGAGGAAGTACAGCGTGTGGATTGGAGGGTCCATTTTAGCTTCTCTCAGCACTTTCCAGCAGGTGTCGTATCTTTTAATTTCAATTTTTTGGGTTTTTATTAAATACTGGCCTTTCTTCTTCAATGAATACCAATTTTACTTAAAATGACTTGTTATGTTCCTGTTGTTTTTAGGCATTGGGATGATCTGGCCTTTCGGTTTGACATGGCAGTCTGCGTTTATTATTTCATTGTGCTACTTGGAAAATGTCATTCCGGTTCTTACTTTGTATTTCTTAATTGATGTGCAGATGTGGATAACGAAGGAAGAGTATGATGAATCTGGACCATCTATCGTTCACAGAAAATGCTTTTAGACATGTGAGACGTTAAACAGACTGGAGTATTATGATGAATCTGGATCGTTTTTTGTTCAAAGAAATTGCTTTTAGACATTTGTGATGTTAAACAGACTGCATTATTACCTACATGAATTTCCTATGGCAACTTGGTTTAGTCTAAACTTTTTGGGGTGTGTAAAGAATATTATCGCCTTGAATCCAGTGGCCCTTTTTCCAGTTTATTATCATCTTTTAAACTAGAAAAGGAGTTGTTGAATTATCAACGTATTGTGAAGTGTACAGTAGCATTTTATCATGTTTTTTACCATCCTTTTATTTTACAATCTTTAGTTAAGCTAATTGGTTTCACATTCAACTAGTATTGAGTGAAGTCTATAAAGAAAGTTAAGAAAATTATGAAATAGGGAACTGAGACAAACTCTTTATTGTCGTTCCGTAATTGCAGTCATTTGTCGGTGTCGAAGCAACATAACTGTTTCATGTGTTCCCGTTAGTTTGTTCGGTAAGAGGTCCATTGTGTAGGCCGTAGAGGCATGTTTGACCTTATACTTTGCCCTGGATTCTCCAAAAGCTTTGGTACTCTGTCATGACATTGTTAACCTCCAGAATCTTAGCACAGTTTTTTTAAAATGGTTTATTTTCAAAGTCATGATTTTATTAAAAAATAATTTCAGAGATTGAGTTGTAATTAAGGCAAAGAGCTGCAGGGAAACGACAAAAAAGTCATTAATTATAATTTCGGACCACACTTGTATAAATTCTGATGCCATTGATTATTCTATACTTAGTTTGTCCGTGTTGAGTTATTGTATCGCCTATTTGCTTCATCAATGAATGTCTCTTTTCACTTAGTTTTCGGGGGCGGGCCTTAGCTAAAAGAAAAAGAAAAGTAGACCCTAATTTGACATTGACAGGCTAACTTTTGACATTGTGAAATAATGCAAATGTTGTAGAAGATTTGCTAACTCATGATGCAATATGCTGATTAGGATTTTATATGAGGTTCATTTAAAAAATATAATTCAAATCAAAAGATTATTATTTTTTTAAGCAAAGAGAAAACACTAATTGATAATGTATGTGCCATGAGTTATAATAAAATGTTGGTTAATTTATACAGGAGGTACTTAAGAATGGAGTATTTGTTAAAATTGAGTCCCATATTGTATTGTCATTCAAATGAACATTCTACCATTGGAAATGAGTAATGAAAGGAGTCTATTCTACCATTGGAAATGAGTAATGAAAGGAGTCTTAATTCTTTCCGCAAGATAATAGGTTAAAGATGAGTGAAATTCTATTGATTATAAATAGATTAAAAAAATAATTGGGTGAAGGATTATCATGAAGTGTAGGAGTAAGAAAGAAGTCCAATGACTATGATGGACCCATTATGGTGCAAAGAGAATGAAGCAAAAGGGAAGGTGACTATGTATAGATTTAGTAGATAGTTTTTCAATCAAAAGTTAAAAAAGTATAGCACACGACAAAAAAATAGAGAATGATACTTGTGCAATAGGGAAAGAGAGGGAGAGGGAGGGACAACCCTGAAAGGGTCTGAGCATCTAAAAGTGCTTATGATTGGATTTGTATACTACGGAAAGCCATTCATGGGGGAGCCATGAAGTTCCTGGGTGGTGTGTGTGGGGTGGGATGGGGGCATACTACAGAAAACCATGGGCATAACCCATCTTCACTATTTAGGCCTTGGGTACAAAGTAGACAGTTTTTAGGTATGTTTTCTTACAAAGTGATGTGATCACAAGAAAAAGTCTTTGAAAACTAAAGGGGTTACCAAACGTGGCCTTAGCTAAAAGAAAAAAAATAAGTAGACCGTAATTTGACATTAACATGCCGACTTTTGACATTGTAAAATAATGCAAATGTTGTGGAAGATTTGCTAACTCATGACGCAGTAGTGCTGATTAGGATTTTATACGAGGTTCTTTTGAAAAATACAATTTAAATCAAAAGATTAATATTTTTTTTAAGTGAAGAGAAACACTAATTGATAATGTATGCCATGCAAGATTAGTTATAATAAAATGTTGGATAATTTATACAAGAGGTGCCTAAGAATAGAGTATTTGTTAAAATTGAGTCTCATGTTGTATTGTCATTCAAATGAACATTCCACAATTGGAAATGACTAACGAAAGGAGTCTTAATTCTTTCCTGCAAGACAATAGGTTAAAGATGAGTGAAATTCTATTGATTATAAACAAATTTAAAAAAAAAATAGGTAAGGATTATCATGAAGTGTAGGAGTAGGAAAGAAGCCCAATGAATGTGATGGACCCATTATGGCGCAAAGAGGATGAAGCGTGACAATGGAGCAAAAGGGAAGGTGACTATGCCTAGAGATGTAGTAGATAGTTTTTCAATCAAAAGTAAAAAAGGATAGCACAACAAAAAAGGTAGAGAAGGATACTTATGCAATAGTGAATTTAAGTTGCAATGACAAAAACAATGAGATAAATGAATTTATTTAGAAGGTGAAGGAGAGGATGCAAAACAAACCATTAGTTGCATTCATGTCTATGGACAATTATACTATTCAAGGTATATCAGATGGGCAATGAGAATGTGTTCCATTCCAAGAAGATGATTTAGTTCAATTGGATGGATATGACCAAAAGAAGCATACGGCACATGACTATTTCCCTAATTGATTTGCTAATCTTTCATTGGACTATGTGGATGGAGGTGGCGTTGAAGACATCGTAGGAAAGGAGGGTGTGGATGACTAAGTTCAAAACCCTAAAGTCTTGATCTTAGGAAGGCATTCTCTTGTGAGGGGTCCAAACAGATAAACTATAATTGATAAGAAATTTTCAACCATAAAAATTATTTAATAGTTGTCATATACAATGAGTATAACTTTAAAATTTTGTCATTTCATGTTTCAATTGTTGAACAAACAATGCAATTAGTGATGGGGAGAATATGACAAGGGACAATGGTTTATAACCATTGAGCCCCTCTCCTATATGTATAAGAAGGTGAAAGTTTAAATATAATACAATTTAGAAAAATACGATTGTCGACTATTGATTGTTGACTTTTGAATTTCTCAACTATCAACTTTCGGTTGTACACTTTAGATTATACCCTTTCTAATTCAAACATTAGACCAACAAATGTTAATTTCCTTTTTTTTATGCAAACCAGAAGAACACCCCAAACAAGTGCATATGGTGGATATTGATGAAGATGATTACATAAACATAAACTATGGTGATTGGGTGCCAAGGGTTTGTCAACCAGAGATTAATAGAACTTGGAATGAAGTTCAAAAACAAGCATGCTCTTCATATAAACATCCATACAATAGCCATATCAACAACTTTTAATTCATGGTGGTCAAATCCAATCGTTCTAGGTTCACAATCACATGCCTTGGTGAAGGTGCCCTTAGAACTTATAATGCAGCAAAGTTGAAATGTAGTGTTTAAGATTAAGATTATTAATCTAGTTCATACATGTGCTCGAACTTTACGAAATGTCGACCATTGGTAGGAAAAAGGTCATATTATTGCAAAGACTAATTATCGAAGATTAGAGGGGTGAGTTGGGTGTATGCCACGGAGATTATTATATATTTTGATATGAAGTTTGTAGCAAAAGTCAGTTCTCGTAAAGCATAGAGGGCTAAAGAAATTTCTATTGAGAAAATACAAGGAACATTTGAAGACTCATATAGAGACCTTTATGTGTATCTATATGAGTTTGAGAAGGCAAATCCCAATACCACGATAAGGATCAAGTATGTCCCTCATGAAAACTCTATCAAAAGGTGTTTTGTCGCTTTTGGAACATGTATCGAGCACTTCAAGAGACACATTAGAAAGGATGATACAAAAGCACCTTGTTTTTAGCTGTGAGTTTGGACACTTACAGCCATTTATATCCATTGACATTGGCAATTAGAGATCCCAAAGTTATATAACATGGAATTGGGTACTAACCTTACTCAAGTACCCTTGGATTTACCACATGCAGTTCATGGTTACTTCATGTATCATATTTAACAAAAAATACATGCAAAGTTCAAGGATTGAGGCTTGTACCTCATTTTTTAATAGCATGAATGCTAAATCATAAGTAAATATTTTTTTTCTTAAATACAAAACAAACAATTTCATTAAATATCTAGGTCATAATAATTGGGGCTCACAAATATGAATATCAAAATACATAATATTATTATACATCTCCAAAATCTATTATACAAGTCCGTCATTAGATTGAAAATAATAACCAAGATGCCTCTTACGCCAAAGATACAATTACTTACTAGAATTGCATAAACAAAGAACTGAACCCCACGCTTGTCGGTCTTGGTCTTACTGGTCCTTGCTTATAGAACCTACAACCAACAAAGACCAAAGAACAATGGAGTATCTCCTCTCTCAAGAAGAGAGTTTGTACAAGAACAAAAAGATTAAGTATTATTATTCGGATTAGACCAACATTGCTAAGATGTTGTTGTCTATGTACTCATTAAATAACATCTCCTATATTACTTCTAACAAGATCAGATCAATACGTAGTTTTGCCTAGCAACTAATATTATCTCATTAAGCATAACATCATATATGCAATGCTTAAGTGTTTTCAACCGACCTACATTTCATACAAGTCCTTTAATTGTTCCACGTGTTCTAATTAATAATCAATCTTAAGTAATTATATTAATTATCTGTTATGACCACCCTAGGGGTTGGGTCCCGCCTTCATAGTCCATTAGAATTAGGATTTAATTATTGTTAGTAAGAGTAGTTTAGTATAATTAGGACTTTATTCTTATTGGTCTTAGGATAATGTTAGAAGTCTATTCCTATTAGGAGTTTTATTATGTAATGTCCCAGAATTTTCTACGATTTTCTGTGATTTTTCTGCTATTTTTCTGGCCATTTTCGGCAGGAAAATATGGCGCTTTAGTATATTCGTATTTGTATTTTTTTCATATTTATACCCGTATAGTCGGGTGTGGGGCTTAGTCGCAGGCCGCGGGCCTCGCTGCGCGCTTACGGCGCAAATTTTGGAGGTATAACGCATAACCAGTGAGTTAACGCGCATTAGGGACGTAGATGTAAAAATTAAAAAGATTTTTATAAAAATCAACTCATCCATCGGTTTTCACATAACCGACATTCCAGAAAATTTTCATCGACGTCCAGTGAGTTTTTTGAGAACCCGAGCCAGATTCCGGTCGCTCCATTCTCCCTCCTCCGTCATCGGATTTCGGCGGTTCTTGTCCTGATCTGCTTTACCTCACCACCACGAGTCCATAGACACCGGCTATGACCGCCGCCACGGCCTCTTCGCTCCTACACGAGGTACCGAACTATTTTCGGGATTTTTCTCTCCTTTAATCCCGTTTTTGAGCTGTGGGTATACGATTTTGACGTCGTTTGCGGCCGCTCTCAACTAGACTTATGTTTAGTTGGCCGCTAGGAACCCATAGGCGCTGGCTAGAGCCGCCGCCATGCTTTCTTCGCTCCGTGGTGAGCTACCGAACTTTTAGTCGGGTTTTAGTCATATTTTCCATCTCACTGTCCGTGAGTTTGTTTGGACGCCGGTGTGTTTCCAGTCGTTGTCCGGCCACCGGTAGGACTCCATCCAGCCTACCTCGACCCAGTGTCAGTAGGGGGTTATCATTTCCGACCCCGCCCCGCCCCTATTGCCTTGCTCCGCCCAATTAGACGCTTTGGGTGCGTCTCGGGTCGTTTCCATCGGTGAGCCGTGGGCCATTTGGCTATTGTGGGCTCCGCCCCAGCTTTGCGATAGTGAGGGCCAACCCCAATTGGCCCGATTATACACTCCGCCCGGATTGGGTCACTTGTCATTGCCCTATACCGTGCGAGATGCACAGCCACCGCACTACGTGTGTTAGTTGTGGGTGGCGATCGGCGATGTCGCCGTTTCGATCGGCCACCACTCTCTGGCCCTAGCTCCGTTGCCCCTTTGTGGGCCTTGGGTCGCCACCGTCCGACCCATCTCCCCCTATAGTGACACTATTTGGCCGCGTGTGCATGTGGCCACGCGTGCATTTTTGGGTTTAGGCGCCGTATTTGTGCCGCCTGACCATCGGATGGCTTTGCCACCGAGTGGAGTTGACCACTAGAGTCCTCCTCCACCTCTCCACTGTCCTCGAGCGTTGCCCCACGCTCTCCGCCCTTATGTGGGCCTTTGTTGACCGAAATCGTCGCCGTTGGGTGCTGTCCACGGCCGATTTCGACGTCTTGTGGCCGGTTGAGCACGTCTTAGCCACCGGCCGATCTTCAGTGAGTACACCCTCGACATTTGGTCGCACCGCCATTCTTGTTGGCATGACTTTTCTCCCGGCCACCCCTAGTGTGCCGCCGTGGATCGCGGATTTTGCCGCATTGATTCTGACACTCCGTTTGGTCGTGACTAGTTCCGGCGCTTCCTAAAAATCCTCGGGACAGCAGCTCTTTCAGCTAGGCAACGGTTTTGGCCGCCAACTCCGCCGCCGACGCCGCCACCGCCGTGTGCTCGCCATCGAACGTCATGATTACGAGGTAGGGGAGCTTTGAACTCGTAAATTCATGATAGCATGCTTTGAATGAGTAGTAGCATGCTAGGATTGTATGATTCCATGCTTTGGATGTTATGTAACGATCTGATTGCATGATGTACGTGTAAGCACGATTGTATGGTATGTTGAAATGCATATGACATGCATGTTGGTTGTAAGTACGTTGGATGTATGTATGTGCTAGTGATGGCTAGCGTGTTTGTTGGTAAGTTTTGTACGTTGATTGAGTATGTGCTAGTGATGGCTAGCGTGCATGTTGAAGTATGTATGAATGTGTGTGCATGTGCTAGTGATGACTAGCGTGTATGTTTGATGTATGCATGTGCTAGTGATGGCTAGCATGCATGTTCGTAAGTTACGTATGTATGACCGTATGTATATGTTATACGTATGTATGATGGCTTTTTGCCTATGGTATGGATATGTGTAAGTGTATGTGGGCTGAGGTATGGGCGATGGACAATAAGAGGTTGCAGAGGCTTTGTCTGAATTTGGATACGGTTGTGTAAGCGTATGACAGATGACAGAGGATAAGAATATGACGGGCAAGGATTAGAATGGATCGGTTTGAGTTGGATTGTATGTTGGGCGATTGTCAGATAGTAAGAGTGTTCATAATTGTACAAGCATAACGTACACATTATGAAGTGAAAAGTAAGCATAATCAGTGAGGTATTAAGTAAGAGGGCGACAACTGGGTTTGGCTCTGAGGAGCTTAGTGTGATGACATGTGTGTACGCTGTTTTGGCCATAAGGTAGATGGCTGAGTATGTCAGACTGTAAGGGTTCGTTGTACGGGAGGTTTGATCATGATATGGATGGATTAAGTGAAGTCTGCTGCCCTGACGAACTTGGGTTTCGATCGGGCTCAGCTTCGGTTTAATCAGTCGAGGACTGTGAGTTTGTGTGGCATAATTGTACCGCATAATGTACTTAATTCAAACTTGAATTATAAGCACAACTAATGATAACGTTGTGAGTTTGAGACCTGAGGGTTCGACGGATTAAGTTCTGTGTTTGAGCTAGCCGATAATGAGTCGGCTAAGCATTTATCATGTCTTGCCATGGTGGTTATCCTGCGAGATGTTGTCTGTATGCTGTGTAGAGCACCAGACGTCTTTTGCTCTGTTGAGAGCGACGTATGTTTCCGATTTGGTCTGTGTGCTGTATAAGCCCAGACGTTTGATGCTCTGTTGAGAGCGTTGTATGATTCCGCCCAAGAGTGGCACTGTATGTTTCTACCCAAGTGGCACTGTATGTTTTTCTGCCCAAGAGTGGCACTGGCACTATAAGACCCATTATGGTGGGCAATTGTATGGCACTGTAAGACCCCTTATGTGTGGGCAATTGTATGACCCCTTATGTGTGGGTGTATGTTTGCGCGCTCAGGTAAGTAGTATCATGGACCTACTCTTACCTGTTTGATCCTGTGCCCCATGAGCACTGGTGTGCCTTACCTTCGGAAAAGTCCATGGCGTCTAGTCACTCCCCGGAGGTTAAGGTGATGCCCCTGTGGCATTCTTTTTCATCTCGACGCTAGAGCTGATTAGTTGTAATGAGCTTCAGCGGTCGATAGTATGCGTACGTCTGTATGATTATGAGTATGTGTATGAGTACGACTGTAAGCATATGTGTATGAGTACGACCGTATGAGTATGAGCACGACTGTAAGAGTATGAGTATGATTGTAAGAGTAAGACTGTAAGCATATGAATCTGAGCAAGACTGTAAGTGTAAGTTTATGAGCAAGACTGTAAGTGTAAGTTTATGAGCAAGACTGTAAGTGTAAGATGTGCGAGTAAGGTCGCACGAGTAAGTGTAAGATGTACGAGTAAGGTCGTATGAGTGAGCATATGATTGTACAAGTAAGGTCGTACAAGTATGCGTATGTTGTATGAGTATGCGTATGATGGTACGAGTAAGTTTGTAAGACCCTGGATAAGGGTGTTTGTGTAAGTTTCGTTTGATGGTGCTTTTAGTATGTTTTTGGCACGATGGTGCATTTGGTATGACTTTGGCACGATGGTGCATTCGGTATGTTTGTATGCGTATGAGCATGATGTTTGTATGCCTATCTGCTTCATGTTTGAGTTGCATGAATGCATGTATTTATGAACTTATTGAGTTCACCGTTTGGGATTTCCCCTACTGGGTATTTTCCTACTGAGTATGAAAATACTCACCCTACCATTTTTAGCCCCGTTGTACGGGAGGCTTTTGCAGGTGTGTGTTGGAGAGCTCCTGGAGATGGATGCTCATTTCAGCGGTGGATTGATTCCCGTTGACTCAGGTATATGCTTGACTCACTGCGAGTTTAATTGTGCCACGATCACATGTATTGGGTGAGACGAGACGTTAAGATGTTTATATTCTGGACTTTCATTTGGATTAGTTTGTGGACTGTTATGGGACTTGCACTCAGGGATGCCTGCGAGTATTTTGTATTTAAAAGTCTATGATCATAGCGAATTTAGTCGTACGTGTGTTTTCGAGTAGCGCCTGATGATATTTGCTTTGGCCATACGATGTTTAACCGTGTGATGAAAATATTTAGATGGAAAATGGATGTTTAGTGTTTTAAGTTATAAACTGTTTTATCAGGTTTTGATTTCGTCATTTTTCCTCCGATTTACAGACGTTATATTGCAAAAATTTTCCGTGAATTTTAAGGAAAATGTGTGAAAAATCTCGGGCGTTACATATTAGCATTATGATTAGGAGGCTTAATTGCCTATAAATATGTAGGGGCTATGCCCAATTTCAATAATTCATAAATCAAAATCAAGTTAGTTTAATTTATTTTATATTTTAGTTATTTTCCTTATGTTTTTATCTTTAATTGATCTTATGTAGACATATGTCTACAACATTGGTATCAGAGTGTTCGATTTTGAACCTCCCTACAATATTACACCCTCCCACCCTCTCCTGCTCATATTCGTTCACCCCTAATCATCAATTGAAGACAGGCATGGAAGTAATACATCAAGAATTTGATCACGATTATTACAATCGTCGCTTTGACAACGTGATGCGAGCTATCCAAGTGTTGTATAAGAATTTGATGCTCTATTAAGAGCATTGTATGATTCTGCCCAAGAGTGGCACTGCATGATTTTTGCCCAAAAGTGACATTGTATGATTTTTCCCAAGTGTGGCACTATATGATTTATGTCCAAGAGTGGTTCTCGCACTATAAGACCCCTAAAGTGTGAGAAATTGTATGGCCCCTAATGTGTGGGCGTTTATATTTGCGCACTCAAGTAAATAGTATCATAGAACTGCTCTTGCCTGTTTGATCCTATGCCCATGAGCATTGGTGTGTCTTACCTACAGAAAAGTCCATGACGTCTAGTCACTCTCCAGAGGTTAAAGTGATGCCCCACTGACATTCTTTTCTATTTCAACGCTGGAGCTTATTAATGGCAATGAGCTTCAGTGGTCGATCGTATGTGTACGACTGTATGAGTGAAAATATATGTTTCTAAGCAAGATTGTAAGCGTATATTTTTTAGCAAGATTGTAAGTGTATGTTTCTATGCTAGATTGTAAGAGTAAGGTTGTACAAGTATGGTCGTTCGAATAAGATTGTACAAGTAAGGTCATACGAGTAAGATTATACAAGTATGTGTAAGTTGTATGGGTAAGCGTAAGATTGTATGAGTAAGTTTGTAAGACTCTGATTAAGAGTGTATGTGTAAAATTGGTTTGATGGTATATAATTAGCATGATTGTTTGCGTATGTGCATGATTATTATATGCCTACCTGCTTTATGTTTGAGTTGTATGAACGCATCTATGTATGGACTTACTGAGTTCACTGTTTAGAACTCCTCTACTTGGTATTATCTTACTGAGTATGAAAATACTCATTTACACTATTTTTTAGCCCCATTGTTCAGGAGGCTTTTGCTAGTTCGTTGTATAGAGCTCTTGGAGATGGATGCTCGTTTCAGTGATGGATTATTTCCTTTGACTCATGTATATCCTTAACTCACTGCAAGTATTATTTTGTGTTACGATCTAATGTATTGAGTGAGATGAGAATTAATGTGTTTATGCTTTCTAGACTTGTAATTTAGATTAGACTGTGGATTGTTATGGGACTTGCACTCAAGGATGCCTGACAGAGATTTTTATTTAATGACTATGAACATAGTAATTTATTTCGTATATTATTTTTGAGTAGTGTCTGAGGATGTTTGGTTTGGCCATATGATGTTTGATTGAATGAGAAAAAAAATTGGATGGGAAAATTGATGTGTGATGTTTTAAATGATAAGCTGCTTTTACAAGTTTTGTATTTCATCATTTTTTTCGATTTACAGTTGTTATATTGTAAAAAAAAAATTGTGAATTTAAAATAAAATGTGATAAAAAATCTTGAGCGTTACAAGATGTTGGGGTTATTTTAAAGTTATGTCATGTTGTTCTTAAACTTGACTTTATTTCATACTTTGGATAACATGTGATGACTTTATACATGATGTAGCCTTAGTGTTTATGACTTTTTGTTATGTTTTGATGAACTAAATGAGACAATCTTTATCTTTTTTACCTTCTGTTATTTATTTTTGCACAAAAGGCATGTGTTATGTACTTCGATGAGAATAACTCAAAATGGGGTAGTCTTCCACTTCGTCGTGCTATATCTCACCTTTTGAACCGGGTTCAAGTCAAGGGGGATGTAGTAGGGCGTGATAAAGGGTACTTCCGGACAATGGCCAAGACTTCATTGGAGCAAATTCCAACAACTTTGACATCACCCATGACTTCTACGTGAGATCCCATTCAAGGATCCTTGCAGTTGAATTGAGTTGTAGGAAAATCCACTGGTGCCTAAGGCCCTGAAATCACTCTCAGACCGCCTCCCAGACCCTAACTAAAGTATCTTTGCCACCACCAATCTCTCACCGGCAAGGAGCAACAAGCCATAGAGTAAAGTTGTGGCCTTTCCTCCAATACTCCCTGGCTATTGCCTCTAGCAATGGCCCAACTGACTAGAGTGATATTTTCCCTTTTGCCGAAACTTCATAAGGCGTAATGGCCAACTGCCATAAATCCTTGTTGTTGTGGTAGCCGACTAGAACCAATAGGGAAGGGGAACTTTGTATTCCCCCGTTCCATCCATCTAACGCAGAGAAGTGGGAACTGGCCTTGTGACCAATGATTCCATTTGTGACTAGTTCCCTCTCCCCGGTACTCGGCTACGTTGTTGGTCTAATTGGTTGCACGCATGTTCTTTTGGTGGTCAATCATGACGGCTCCACCAAGTCAAACTTATACAAAAAAAATTGATATTTCTACACCAATTATTATTTAAAAAGATATTGTAATTCAATCAATTTAAGGTTGGGCTTCTTACCTCGTAAAAATGTAAGTCTTCGAGCTCGTTCTTCCTCAACTCCATTGCTGGTCACACTCGCCAAAAAAATCTTCGACAACTCCCTTCTCACCTTAGCCAAAAGCTTTTCTCAAAGAAGTCTTAGATGGCATATTTATAATCATGGGATAAGGGTTCCTAATCCCTTAACTACTTGAGCTAAAATTGCCCCTATTGAACAACCTAATTGGACACTTCACAACTAATTTTCGTCATCTTAATTAATCGGGCCCGCAAAGCAACGTAAATTACCTAATTACACATCTAATTTAGGTAAACGGCTCTACATAATATGTCTAATTTTGAACAATCATATCTCCCTCATCTAAGCTTTGATTTGCACATTTTTTATAGCATTTCGAAGTTCTTTTTGTCTACTTACATTCACATAGGTGTTAGTAAAAAAATTCATTTACTTTGGAAGTTATTCTACCAAGAAGATTAATGGGTCAAATACACTTATTTTTTACGTGGCCAACTTTAGAACTTTAGAAAATTCTCGAACATTACATCTACCATCTCACCATTGTACAATGGGTCAATGATATAAATATAGCATCATTTAATATGAAACAAAACAAGAATCAAGTGATTGTTATTCACATTGCGCAAGATGGATTAGCTGGTGGCTTTAGTGATGTTGTTGGTGATGGCACATAGTAGGAGATAATCACAGGAATGAGGATTCGATCAAATCCTCTAGAGGTGATTTTCAAGAGTCGCCTCCAAAAGACATGGGATTCAAGCCTATGCTCGAACCAGTAAGTCAAAAAGTTAGAGGCCCATATAAAATCCCCTCCATTACTATGTTTTTTGCATAGGTTTACAAATGAAAGTTGATATTTCTACTCTACTTTTTTTAGAGTATAGACATTATACCACTTTTGATTAAATAAAAAAAAATGAATCTCGGTGAGACTTACCTTGCCTATTTAATTAAATGTGGTGTAAGGCCTATACTACAAAAAAATAAAGTATGAATATTATTTTCCTTTACAAATACCCCTGCTATACATGTGCCGCTATAACTAATTTTTGTAGTGACCCTTCAATAAAACTCCTAAAAATATTTTTTCAAGAGTTGTGAGAAAGCACCATATCCAACACCACATATCTAACTTGACCGGGCAGCATGACACCAGTCTATGACTGGTACTTGGGGGTCCTATTATAGTACATAAAGGCCAGCAAAGACAAGCTACACAGTAGCATCAGAGCATTTCTCACTATACCGCTATGTACCATGCTATGCCCTTTATATAGCATACTAAGACCCTATGTACTATGGTCATGGCACTGGTAGAACCTGTCAGGAAACCATTTTCCTTATAAAAATACTCCCATCGTTCACTCTGCCTTGGTCATGCTAGGCCAAACGGCTACATTTATATGGTCTCCCCATCAAAGCTTTGCCTTTAGTTGCCATTCGATTCAGGGGGACCAGTGGCCACTGCCCAACCCCAGTTCTCGACTAGCCGAGACCAGTTATAGCATGGTTTGATTTTTTATTGTCTGCTCATTCATCAATAATTCCTTTCTTGCGTCATTCCGGCCATGGCGGCTCTCACTCTCACGTCCATCCCCTCAGTGGTAGCCTCCTTTCGGAAGTTGCGTTGTGAGTGTCACCGCTGGAATGTTGGGAGGTTTCAGTCTGTTACCAACTTGGGTGCCCCCACTTCCTCTCTCAGCAGGTACTAGTCTAATTTTGTTGAAATTGACGGGGCTTTGGATACATGGAGATGTTTCTCTCATATGTGAATTTGGGTGGAGACTGGAGATGATTCTCTCAATCTGAATTTGGGTCCTTATCCATTCTGGATCTGATTCAGAATGGGGGGTGCTAACTGCTAATGCTTGACTCTATCATTATTGGTTGTCTAGGGTTCAGAACCTCGCTCAGTAGCTGAATTTTCTGGTAACGCAGTAACTTACTGCTTCTGTGTGATTCATTGCCATTCAAGGCATGCGGATTGGGGAGTGGACATTTTTTTTTTTTTTTTGTAGTTGTCAACTTTTTTTTTCCCTCAAATTGGTCATTGATGAAAAAGGTGAATTTCCTATTGAGAAGTGGCAATTTTTTCTTTTTTTGGCAAATATGCTATTGATTTTTTGGATTTTTTTTTGCTAAAATTAATTGTATTGATCTTGTGGGTGGGCATGTTTTTACATGTTTCTTTTCTCCGGTCTATTTGACACCATTGAGAGCATTACAATCACTGCAATGAGATGTCATGCAACATAGTTTACACTTTACACCCAGACATGTCTTTCTCTGTTTGGACGACAGATAGGTTGTGAGAAAAGCCTTTATATTTTCAATCATGCTAACCACAACTTGAAGTTGATCTTCAATTTCAGCTAAATCCTTTGGAGAGATCACCAAGTTCTTTTGGGATGGAAGTTCATGCGTTTGGTCTATATGTCGTTTTTGTAACTTCGTATTGCTGGCGTGTAAATAAGTATGCAAGTTTAACACCAAGTTTTGTTCTCTTCAGTGTTTGGAATGCACAAAGAATTGTACCACACAAAATGATGAACAGAACACATATTGCGTTCGCCTCCGACTCCAATCGAAAAGCCCAGGACAGCCTTGAAGAAAAGAAGAACGGCAGCAGTGGTGGTGAAGGACCTCCATTATTGACTATCTTGGCCGGTGTGGTGGTGTTTTTGTTCATCATTTGGCTTGTAGGATCCATATTGATGTGGATAGTTGGCTTGATTGTAAATGTTCCGCCTTCCCCTTAGAAGTCTTTTCGACCTGAAACGAAGAGTGTATTTGTGTTTTTTGTTCATTATCCTTTAATGTCAATGAGAACTGAGTCCTAAAGACTCTTTCATGGGAGACCCTAGCAGATGCAACAAATGTTCGCCGACGCTTGGACCAGTGGATCACATCGAATGATGTGGCTGCACATTTAACAGGATGCATATTTACTTATAAAAAAATGCATCTAACATATTTTTCAGTGTCATCAATCAGAGAGAGAGAGAGATTAGGGCAATATCACTTTGCACCTGGGGTATTATCTTAGAGGGGCAAAGTTATATAACCATTTAAGTACAAACATAAAGTAGGGGATCTATGCAACATGATATTTTGAAGAAGGAGAACACCAAATAATATCAATTGGAATTCTTTCCCTGTTTCTCGTAGCTACCATCTTCTAGCTGTGCCTTAAAATTGCGCCTTTCCTCTGAGTTTGCTGTAATAACTGGCATCCACACTGAAGCAGTACTGCTCAAGAGAGTCTTAACTTGTGGGTCAGAAGCCATGGTTGAGGAGATCATCTCATCTACATCATCCAACTTGGCAGATAATTTATCCAGCTCCTGAGCTATTTCCAACTACATGCAGTTTCAAGAAGATACAGCACACATAAGCATGTTACTAAACTACAGATAGTGACATACACCCAACAAACCCTCCCAACTGGGTTTTGATTGGATAGAACATATGGGTCTTGTGATGCTCACTTGGCTCCACATGCGTTATATAACCAGATCCCAGTTGGGAGGATTTGTTGGGTAGATTCGTTGGGTTAATATCATTTCCTTTACAAGCTTTTGTACTGTGGAAGCTAGATAGAACCAATGAGGGAGGAGGAACTCTGGACTGGATGGGGGACCCATAGCATCACTCAACTAACAGTTTTCAATTAAACATAAAACAGATGATGAAATCAATGATTATAGGACATATGCTACCTCATCAAGTTGCTCAGATGGCTTTTGAGGTACTTTTGAGACCTCCAGTCCAAGAGCTTCAATTTTTGCTCGCAGTTCAACTTCTTCCTGGTTTGTCAGAGATTCAACCTGTGCAGAAATTCCTATCAGGAAACTGTCATTACAAAAGCAATCAACAGCAGGGAGAAAGTTTCTTCTTAAGTATATACTACCAGTTATCGGTTTTGATCACTCACAGAAACAAATTTGAGAATCATATGGCCCAGAAACAAAATCTTATTGTGTAAAAAAAAATCCCCTTAACATTCTGAAAGCGTGCTCAACAATTGATGAAGAATACAGCATAAACAATTGGCAAAAAGAACCATCATAAAGTCAATAACAGCACAACAAAGAAAAGATGTAACCATCTATTTAAATTGAAACCCAAGCATTGCACTAGATCAATTGACTTCTTTGAATCACTGAGACTTCTTTGTGATGATCGGCCAAAATAAAGATTTCCTCTCTCATAAAAGAAGCTAGGAGTTTCGTCATCTAGAAAACCAAAAAACGGTTTCTGGTGCACGTTCTTCAAATTGTTGCAGGGGTACATCTGCTGTCATTTTACTCGCACATTTGTTATTGAGTAGGGCAATTCTAATGGAGGGATGCAAAGGAAAAAGGCAAACATAGGTCACTAATACCATGGCCACCCTGATATCAGATTTAACTGCCGCTAATCTGCATTTCTTACCTCTAGCACAAGCTTCAAATGGCATATAATCTGCCTCCTAATTAGCATAAACTTGTATAACTAATCAAACAATCAGCAGGATCTTATAATTAACTCCTAAATTAAATCACATTTAGCAAATTGTCAACGTTATACATGAAAATTGGTACTAACTGTAGGAACAGAGCAAAATCCAAAGGACCAATTTTCGTAACTAGGGATCAATTAAGGAAATACTTCAAATACCAGCAATCTGACACTTAATCCAATACATGCCCAATTCAATCAATAGGCCGATTTGAAAAAATATAAAACGATTTTCATCGATCACAATTCAGAACAGAATAAGGAATTGGATCCATAGAGGAATAAACAAATAAAAACTGTCAAATTTACCTCTTGGAGGAGATGGGTAAGTAGCTGGAAAAGCTGTGCGTCGGGCTTGTCTGGTTCTGCCATGGCAGGCAGGTTTGTTTCTACCTCTCTCGCACCTTCAGGCAAAATTTGCCTACTTTTTTTCTGTTCGTTTCATGCAGCTCTTCGAGATGTGGAAACGCGTGTCGACCAATGACGAAGCGTACCGAGAGCTATGGTAGTCGCTATAAATGACTGATGGTATACCATAAAACCCGACCCGACCCTAATGATCAGTTTTACGTTTTTAAATTCAAGCTTGGTCGGATTTGGGTTTCAAGTAGTCAATATCAACCAACTCGATTAAAATTATAAATATAAATTTTTATATATTTTTTGATAAAGTTTAACCCAATTTAAATGGGTCACATTTAGGTTTTTAAATTAAACCTAAATAGCAATTCAGGTTACAATTTCTTAAGTGATATCAGATTCAATTTAATAAAACCTGATCCAAACCCAACTAGGTGGTATCTTTACTTTTGATTAAGTTCTTGAAAGTGCCCCCCACCCCAAAGACCAATTGATTAAGTTATTGAAAGTGCCCCCCACCCCAAAGACCAATGCGGTATTACTAGGCCCAAGGGATTGCTATGGGACCAATTTAGCTAATGTGTTGTAATGTTGACGAGGTTGATTTGATGATCCATGATTCCTATAAAGTGAGAGGTATCGTTTAGAACACTAATAAATTTGTACTCAGAATGAACTTAAAATGAGCCCCCATGCTAATTAACCAATTATGAGCCCACCATTATAACTTTTTTGTGTACATAGTATGTTGCCATCTCACACACAGCTCTACAATAGGAAGCTCATTTTCTGCCCATTTTGACAAGAAGGATTTTTATTTTTTTTGTTAATGGCTAATATTGTACCTAGCCAATTGGTAGTGATGTCGCCAAGTTAGGTTCGGGTTGGGTGGTTAAAAAACCCAACCCGAACATGCTACCATATAAGAAATAGTAATCCCCAACCAATTTGAACATGTTAAACCCAAACCTAACCCGAGCCATTACTAGGCTAGCCAGCTTATGCAAATTTTTTTCTTTACAAAAATTTGTAAAAAAATACAAAATTTTAAATAATTATTTAGTTTTATGTTTTACATATAAAAAAATTTAAAGAGTTATTATCAAAATATTAAAATTTAATATTTATAGTCTTAGTTAGGTCAGGTCAGGTTGGACCACTACATGAAATCCAAACCTAACTGGAACCCATTAAGGTAGGTCATGTCTAGTTTTTTCATATACATAACCGAAGTAGCATCCTTACTAGTGGACCTACTCGTCCACCTGGCTCACTTGTAATGCTAGGTAAATATAAACGGACATAACTGGTAAATATGTTGGATAATCTTTCTGGCTATTTGTGAAGAAAAATTATATTTATACTCCATTTTCTTTATACAGAAAGCCTTACACCACCTTTGATTAGATAAAAAATGTAAGTCATACCTGACAACATGAAGATTCACTTTTTCTTATCGAATTAGAAGTCGAGTAAGGCTTCTGATGATAAAAAAAGTGAAGTAGGGATATCAACTTACATATGAACCGGGTTCGTTATGGTTAACCCTTGCTCTATACTTGCTACTTGTCACTTAATTAATCCTTATATCAATTAATTATTTCTCAAATTTTTACCCCTTCTTTGCCGTTAATTCCCCTTTTTGCACTAATCTTTTCATCTCAAATCTTTGCTACTTCGCCTCTATCATCCATTTACGATGCCTTCATCCCCTCCCACCATTGCTTGCATAGGTATCTATGTCTATTGTGTTAAGTCTTTTAGTCCAAAGGATATAGGATTAAGGTTCATATGTATAACTAGTTGAATGTTATTTATTACCTTTAAACAACCCAACGCTCTTTTCTCCTCTTATATATTGGCAACTATTTTTGTATTTACAATTTGAATTCTTGCTTTCAGGATCTTGTGTTTCAAAATGCTCCTTACAATTTTTAAGTGATTTATCCATTTACATGCACGTTGATCAGGTATGAGTTAGAACTGGGAAAGCAATAGAGCGTGTACGGTTTAAAAACAGGAAGCGTTTATAGCAGTGGATAAAAC
The DNA here is from genome assembly GCA_035235625.1 of Saururus chinensis. Classification (NCBI taxonomy): domain Eukaryota; kingdom Viridiplantae; phylum Streptophyta; class Magnoliopsida; order Piperales; family Saururaceae; genus Saururus; species Saururus chinensis. Next base: position 37,172,272 of record CP141141.1, read on the forward strand.
CTCTCGATCCATACAGATAACCCTATGTAAAAGATCCTTCAATATGCAACTTGCCACTGAGTAATAGGTAACAGTTGGTAAGGTTTGGCATCGGCTATCTGTAGTTGTTGCTTCTCTCATATCAAACAGTTTGTGCCCGCGTCCCAAACCATATTCATGGTGTACGTATGCGGCTGGTCAGTTGACTATCTATTGCCACTTATTAATTTTATGATTCTTATGTACTGAGAGTTGTAGGGTTGGAGAGAAGGGGAAGAACTCTTTGCATTCCAATAAAGAAAAGATGATACCACCTTCTCCTCCTCTTTCCTAGCTAGAATTCAACAAGATCAACGAACAAGTCATCATTACCAATTAAAATTTTTACTTTTTTTTTTCCTACAAGCTGCAATCTTAAAAAAAACAACTAAAGACATGTTCAACTACTCAAAACCAACAATAAATTTTATATTTTTACTTAATTCTAAGTTTGTTTTAGCGGACATTATGCAATTATATCTTGAATGGGTTGTTAGATGATTTAGGGTGTTTTATTTTTTAAGGAAGGTTTTGCATGAATCTCTATTATGATCTCTTGAAGATGAATGGATGTCAATGTTTATTTTTTAGTGTTAAATTGAAATTGTTGAGTGGACATGAGACACATTGAGTTGTTCGATTCATAAAATTGGGATTGTATAGTTACTTGGCAATGTCTATGTTTTTAAAACTATTATTAATGTATGAGTACCTTCCACCAATATGAAGTTTATCAGAATGAATTATTGTTTTAGAAGAAAAGTTGTATTATGCATTACATTTACTTATGATTGATTTTATCAAATGAAGTCATATGTTTAAGATAAGTTAATTTGTGAATTATATGTGGTTTTAATTTTAATTTATCTTTTTGGTTTTGAATTTTGTGGGTAGATTCATTGTAAACCCTCACAAGACTATAACTCATCTACTAGTGTAAGCTAGGGGTTTAAAGGTTTGTTGCATATGTTAAATGCAATCGAGATTTCCTGCGAAAGTGGAGTAGTTAGTTTTGTTTTTTGTTGTTTTATTTTAGTTTTGCTCAAGGATTAGCAAAAAGTAGGTTTTGAGGTATTTGATTTACATGTAATATAATCATTTATGTACCCTAATTTTATGTATTTTAGGGTTGATTTTATATTAATATTGGCTTATTAGAGTTTAATGTTATTTTATAGGGTTTGATGAGCTTAATTGATGAAATTGCTATTTTGGAGCATTCATGATGAATTTTTGTTCAAAAATAAGTTCAAGTTGGAAAATTCATTTGTTAAAACCAAGTGGGTTGTTAAGTTCTTAAAAATAAAAAGTATAATGAATGAAAAGTCTTAAATGAGGAAATAACTAAAAAGAAGAATAGAAAAGTTGGTTAGAATTAAATTAAGGAAAAACTTATAAAAAGAAAGATGTCTTAATTAAGGAAAGTGTCAAAGATAGAATGCAACAAAGTGGGAAACAAGAGAAGAAGGCTCAAACCGGAAGTGTCACGACCCGAATTTTTAAAATTATTTTTAAATAGTACGAACGGTAAGTAGCGAAAATTTTTTCTTTTTCTTTAAACACAAAACAAACCATTCGATTAAATATCCAGGTGATGATAACTGGGGTTCACAAATACGAATATTAAATCGTATAATATTATTATGCATCTGAAAATTCATAAAGAATAGCTCATCCAGCTAAGTACAAGTTCATTTTCTGTCTGAAAATAAATAACAAGTTGACTCTCACGCTAAAGGTACACTTACGTACCAGAGTTGTAGACACGAAGAAACTTCATCCTATACACGTCAATCTTGTTCTCACTCGTTGTCACCTGGAAAACCTGCAACAAAGCAAACCAAACAACAACCACAACCACAATAGAGCATCTCCACCTTTAGGAGAAGAGCTTCCAAAGTACAAAAGGTTTAATTAATATTTTTCGGATCGGACCAACATCACCTGATGTTAGTTGCCAACATACTCATCAGACAACATCTCCAATGTTTCCAACAAGAACGGATTCAGACGTAGTTCTGCCTAGAAACTACTCTGTCCTAATAAGCATAGCACCACACATGCAATGCTTAAGTATATTTAACCTACATTTTAGTAAGTCATTTAATCATTCCACTTGTCTAATTAACAAGCAACAACAAACAATGTTATTAATTATCTCACAACTCTTGTTCAATAATTAATACTATAGAATCTGTAACTAAGAGATGACTCGCCCCTCGAGAAATCTCCAAACAAAGTACTCCAACCTTGGAGTAGACTGCTTAACAGCAGCTTGACCCAAATCCTCAGGGCTCTCAATAGCCTGCCACGAATATGGGGAAAAGGATCCCAACTGTGCTCATGGACACAGATTGGCGAGAAGCACAAGCCTTTCATGATACTCATACAACTCCATTTTTCGTATATACTAAATAGTCCTGGGAAGACCTGCGGGAGACCCGCGGTAAAGACCCTTTGGTCAATACCTAAACCGTCGTGGCGATGAAGAAGTATATCGCAATCTCCAGCATTATCTATATAAGCCTCAGGTCTTTATGACCATTGACTCTGCTAAACATATGAACTTAGACTAAATTATTTCCATCCAGTCAAAGTATCCACTCAACCGTTTGGGTCATTTTTACCTTGTGAATCGACCCAATAAATAGCTCATCCATTGAGCTATGACTCCAAGAACATTCCGTAACCATCCTCGGTTCATTAACCAAGGTAAAATTCTATGTCAAGGCCCTGTTCAATCCATGAACCAATCCTAAACCCTATTAAGGGTATTTTAGTCTTTATCTTGATTAGATGTTCTCCCTCCAAACCAACAGCAACCCATGACTCTTGATTAATCATCATTAATCTTAAGTTACTAATATGAATCTATGCATCAATATCAAAAGCATGCATCAACATAAATAACATCCAATCATACAAATGTATAAATAACAAATGAAGGCTCATTGCACTCATGTGCAGAGCTAGGGCTTAATGTATTCAAACCCAAGAGTGTAAACAAATCTCACTCAACACGTAAATTACGCATATAATACTCTTGCTGATCAATGTATACGATTGCAGACACGTGTAAATCACTGCCTTACACCCTTATAATTAAGGTTCTTCCCCTTATTTCTCGTGACACTGTGACCTATCACGGTCTTCGTGTCTTTTACTAGTCACAACCCTTCCTTTTGAAGTCATTAAACATCATTCTAGGGCACCCTAACGCTTGATTCACTAGGTCATCCGTTTCGACAGAAACATAATATATTGCCCTTAAGGGCGTTAGGGTAATTTTACCACCTAGGGTATGATACCCTCCCTTGGTCATTCTAGTTATTTTACTGCCCCTCTATTGATTTAAGTCATTGACCTCTCACAAAGCTCCACTCTCAGATCGACTCACGCTTCCATTCACACGAATGTGGGCGGGTCCACTCTAAGGGGTATTTCTGTCATTTGGTTTAAGGCCTTAATGACATCTAATGGGTCCAAAATTCAACTCAAGGGTACTACTGGGCTTCATAGCCTTTGTGTAATTTTCCTAGCATGTGACGGGGTCGTGAACCCCTTGAATCGACCCAGATTTTTACTAACGATTTACTATAAACCCTAAGGGCAAAAGGGTCAATTACCCACTCACTAGGATTTTTCTTCACTTAGAAATTTGGCCTATAAATAGGGTACCCATTAAAATATTATATAGAAATTTCCCAATTTTTAAATAATCTCCTAGGCCCCTGAACCAGGACCCCGAAGTCGGGTAAATGGTTCTCACACGATGATTTAACTACCAGGGGTAAAAAGGTCATTTCAAAATCTCTGGGATTTTTCCCCAAGCTGAAACTCGGTCAGAATAATCCCAAACATCTCCAGGTCCAATAGTAATTTTCTAGGATTTGTTTGACACAATTAAACCCACGAACCGGACCCAGTTCACTCCCCTCCTCAATTATCCTCTTTTTTTTAAAGGATCGACCCGGACCGGGTTAGCGGTTCCAGCCCGGAACGGGCCAGACCTGCAGACCCGGCTACGGGTTGTCTCCCTCGTGGAGACGCCCGCAGGCGGTGGGCGACTGCTGGACTGCACGTCCAGCCGCCGCCGGACCGAATCTCCGGCCATAGGAGTGTCAAAAAGATCGGGGAGGCCGGGGCGGAAATCCAAGTGGTGGTGCTCCGCCCGGCAGCGCCCAAAATTGCCCGGCGACGCCCAGATCCGTAAGACGGGTCTAGATCTCCTTGTGTGGCCCGCGCTTGCCAGCTACCGCTGGCAAACCACCAGCCGAAGGGCCAGGCCGGGATGAGTCGCCGTCAAGCAGCAATTCTATTGGTTGTGGCCCCGCCGGCGGTTGGTGGCTATTCCCTTTCCGTCTGGTGGCCCAAAGGCTCCGCCTTCCCTCAATTTACCGCCGGCCGTTCTAGCCGCCGCCTCGGCTGGGCGCAGGGCTGGGACTGGTCAGCCCGCCGTCCAACGGCGATTCTGACCACCTTGGCCCTGAGTCCAGCCGGTGACCAGCCGGCGGAAGGAAGAATCACTTAATTAGAAAATTTAAGAACAGTTGTAAGGTTAAAACTATTCAAATAATAATTGTAGAAACCATCCATTGCATTCAGATTTAATGAACCAAGACTTCTGCTAAGAACGACTACGAGTCTAATATAAGGATCCTACCTCATTTGCCGCTTTGTCGTCGATCCACCATCGCTAACGTTCCGCCGGAGTCTCGCCGGAAAATTCTCTTCTTTTCTTCACCGCCCAAATAAAAATTCCCCCTTTCATAAGCCCTAAATAATTCTTTTTATAAGCATGGGATTAGGGCTCCTAATCCCATTAGAAATTAGGCCCCTAAAAACCTAATTTCGGAATGCTAAATAATCGGACCCGCAAAACGATTTAAACGTACAATTCACGCGTTCAATTCGGGTAAACGGGTCCTGCACGTTATAGTTAACTTCGAATGGTCATAACTCGCTCATCCGGACTCCAAATCACGCGTTCTTGGTGGCGTTTCGAAGCTCTTTCCGTCTATTTTCCATCCATATAGGACCAATTCTAACTGATGATCAAGTTATTCCTACAAGAAGCTCAAGGGTCCTACACCCTAATTTCCTCGTATACAACTTCAGGAATTTAGAAAATTCCCAGACATTACAGGAAGACCAATTAAGACCAATGATAAAATTGAGAAGGTGAATCAATTAAGAATATTATAGTGGCAGGCCCCATTCTCATTAATGGAAAGACAAACTTAGGTACTTACTTGATTGAGACTTGCTCTTTATAATATGAAACGGTATGAGATGACCTAGGGAGGAGAGCCAATTGAGAGAGAGGGTCTATCCATTATCTTCCTTCAAGGAGTTCCAATGTGAAGCAAGAGCAAAGCAGAGAAGTCCTCAACCGGATTTACTGTTCATGATACTATTTATTGATACTGTAGCAAACCGAAATTTTTGGTATTTTTCTTCTAAGTTGTAAGTTTCTTTCTACTTTAGTCAATGGAAATTTTATTTCTTAGGTTAATGAGTAGCTAAATCCTTTTTACTAGGGCTTGGATGAAGCTTCATTAAATTATAGAATTTCATGACTATGAGACATGATTAATTTTTCTTAATGGTGGATTTAATGTTATTTGTTTCTACATCTTTAATTGATGAGATTGATTTGGATATGAGTTTAGTCATGCTTCTCTCATGATTTAAATTGGTTCTCATTAGTCTCTTACTTGGTTTTGTTTTGTTTAATATTGAAATTGGGTATTAGTTGTGATTTGCAAATTATGGATACAATTAATGATTTGATTTTAATCTTTTGAAGTGAGGAGGAACAATGTAGTTGTTATTGTACATGAGAGCTTAATGATGATATTTTCCATAATAACGAAGATTGAATTCTAGATTATTATAAGATGATGTGTAAATATGATCAATGATCATACTTATGAGTTTTTATGATTTAATGAATGTGGATTCCTATGCCCTAGTACTTTGTTTATTTGCTAGTGTTTTATTTCCTAGTACTTTGTTTATTTGCTAGTGTTTTATTTGCTAGTGTTTTATTTATTTCTTAGTATTTTGCTTATTTTATAGTGTTTTGTTTATTTTGCATTACTTTCTTATTCTTAGATTAAAGGTTTAGAATTTAGATATAGATAGTTTAATTGCCTTTAAACTCTTATTTGCTTTTGTTAGTTACTTTAGTCCAATTATTATCTTTATATTTGTTAACTAGATTAGAGTTTACTTGAGTTAGATCAAATTTGGTTTTCCGATTTCAAGTCTATGTGGGATCGACACTCGATTTAGCCTCTTAACTATTATAGATTCATGTACTTGCGAGTAAATAATTAAAATTTCACAACAAACACAATGAAGATGTTTGCCCAATCCGAAAAATAATAATAATTATTTTTTTAATCTTATGAAAGCTTGTATTAGAGATTGTTATAGCTCTTGCACACAGATGATGATCTTGGTGATTCAGAAATAAATTTTATTATAATATTTTTGACCCCTCAGGTTAAGCTTTGTTCTTTTGTTTAAGATGCATATGGACTCAAGGTGTTACACCTAACTTGACGCTACTTAAGGTGGGCTACAAATTTTAAGGCTTAAACTAAAGATCGAGCCCTAACTCGCACTTTTATGGGTTGAGCTAGCCCTTAAAAGTTTTACCCCTAGTGGAAATGAGTACTTTTTAGTGGAATCATCCTTGGTTATGTTATGAAGTGTTAGATTTCAATGGATGTTAATGGTAAATATTTTATGTGTTAGCAAGTTATGGGCCCTTCTTGTTTTGGAAAGCATTTTTCATGCACCCTGCTCACTGTGAGCCGAGCGTAAGGAACACATGTGAACCGTCCATTTTCAAGATTAACGGTGCACACACTAGCACACGTTTGTGTAAATATTACTTACACTAATGTGCGCTAACATGTGCACTATCGATCTCGAAAATGGAAGCTTCACGTGCATTCCTTACGCTTGACTCATTGCCAGAGCGGAGCATAAAAAATGCTTCCAATGTTTTCTCCATCTGGTTTGCACAAGATCAACCAGTGGTATTGAATAGGCTCACTAGCTTGCATTAAAGTGAGTTTTCAGCTTGTATTAATGTGAGTTTTTTCTTTTTTTTTTGCATTTTTAAGTGGGAAGTGTTTTTAATGTTTCACTCTGACAATGAGCTTAATATAAAAAATACATGGGAGCCCTTCGTCTATGAGATTGATAGTGCACATGCTAGTGCACATTAGCATGCAAATATGTGTGCTGTCGATCTCAAATATTATACTTGGCTCATTGTTAGAGGGGAGCATGTAAACTCTTCTTCTTAAATGAATTTTGCATGATTTATAGGTAGATCTCATCATTTAGTTGAGGGAAGAGTTTTTCCGAGCTTAGTGTAAGCTATGAATGGGAGCCCTTCATCTATGAGATTGACGACGCACATAATAGTGTCATAAACATGAACATATGCTACCATATACACTGTCTATCTTAAATATTACTTAGGGCTCCTATGCATAGCTTATACGGTAGGCTCGTTGTCTATGAAGAGCATAAAAAAACCTCTTCCTTGCCGAGAGGGATGCTAGTACATGAATATTCTCACTAGAGCATATTACACGTCAACAAAGAAACATAAGGTAAACCCCTTGCCAAGGAATTTCGTTCAACGTCCACCGCCCCACGGAGAAATAATTCCTTATTGGTAGGAAAGTAAAGTGACATGGGCCCACAAAAAAGTTCCCGCCGGTCCAGTCTCGACTTTTGAGAACGAACCGGAGCCACGAGGAGCCCATTCCAGTTCCAGACGGCAATGCTAGCAAACCTCTTGAATCTTCTTAAATTCCCGGACTACCCTTCTCAATCGAGTAATTCCGTACAAAAAAAAAGTCAGAAGAAAGGGGCACAATAGTCAGAAAAATTGATATTTTTGCCCTTTAGACCATCAGTCAGTAGATACGGGATCGAAGCAAAACTACCGGTTCATTTGTGCACGAAAATCGAGCGTGAAACGGCCATCGTCCCTATTTCTCATATTTTTTGAATTCTCTTGTTAACTGAATTGACTAGTATAACCTCGTGTTTAGCTTTATTTTTCATTTTGCCTATGACCTGTGAACTTCCCTTCACAAGCCCATGATTTCATGTCAAGTTAAGAACTTAATCCTCTAATCTTCGATTTTTTTTCTTTTTAATTCATACTAGTTTGTATTATTGGTCACCTTGCAAGTTGCAGGGACAAAAATTTAAACGGGAACCACATAATTTTCATTGGCCGACCCAAAGATATAGCCCAATATGGATGTTATGTTCGACCTTTTTGCAAGAGTGTGCTATTGAATTTCAATGAAAAATGTGACACTGTATTCCAAATTGCATGTAGAGTATGTGCTCAGGGTTAAGAAGCCCTCGGATCTCGTGGGTATTATAGTAAAACTGAAAGCTCTGTTGTCTGAACATGTACCTCATACAAACTGACTTTTAGGGGTTGTTTGAGTACTGAATTAATTCAGTAGTGATTTAATTCAGTAAATTCACCGCTGATTATGAATTACATTTGGCTATAGAATTTGTTAAAATAAATTCAGATGTCACATAAAACCCAGTCTTAAAACTTTAAACACCTCTAACTCTCTCTCTCGAACTCGGATATGCACGTTTTTGGTACTATTACACTTCTAAATTCAAGCTCTATCAAACAAGATCTCACAAGGGTAGGTAATTTTAAACTTTTAAAGTAGGCCCTACCTATATAACATATTTTTCGAAGCTCAAATCGATATGAACGATAACTATTGAAAAATAATAGAATTTGTAATTTTCAAAACGGTGATCAAGATACTGAATCGACTAAATCACCTCATGAAGTAATTCAATGATTCAGGCTTGATTCAGGCTGAAATTGCCTGAATCTAACTACAATACTGAATTTTTAATTCAGTGCAGTGCAGTTTCAGTACACAAATAAGATTTTAATAATTCAATGCTGAATTGACACTGAATCGGCTGAATCTCCTCACGATTCAGTACCAAACAGCCTCTTAAAGACCGTCAGTGGCATTGTCGAAGTTAAGTCAAGATACAGGACCTATTTGCTGCCGCCTTCCAATTTTGCTTTCTTCAGCCCGCATTCGTGGTCCGTCCGGGAGCCAAAAAGCTTCCTTAAAGCAGCTCCAAGCTCACTGCCCGCCCACCCATCGTAGCTCTCTGGAGCTGGACTACCTCGCTCGATCTGCATCTCCATCTCCATCTCCATCTTCTTCTCTTCGAAGGCGTTTCCTTCATCCGCTGCCTGCGGTTCTTCGTCACTTGTCTTCTTCCATCAGAACCAGGTTTCGTCATTGGTCCACTTCTCAGTGACGGTCTACTCCATGGGTTCACTTCCACCTAAATCTCTGGTGATCATCTGTTTTCATGCCCCTTTTTTCTTTATTTCTTCTGTTTATTTCAGCTAATAAAGTTCGGATTTTTGCGGAGTAACTTGTGCTGATGCTGATTGATTTGAAGCATTGCCTCTCCACTGCATCAATGCATAAAATTTTGTCTGAATGACCTAGTTTTAGCAATAGTCTACTTGATGGCGTAAATTTATTTATAAGTTTCTTATTCGAGTTTTCATGCATTTTTGCGCGCTACTGGCGTTTGGTCACTGCTTGGCGATGAGCTTGTCTCTGACTTCCACATCAATCTCAAGAAGTTACCTCCATTTTATTTCTTTTCCTCTCTTCGTATTTTAGCAAATGAATAAATATACTGAGGACAAGGTTGAGCTATTGCCAATTTGAAGCATACCTTTTCCTTGCATATACTTTCATCTGATCTGGTCTTTCGCCTTTCAGGTTTGGATAGTTTTTGGTTTATTTTCCTGGTTCTTGACATATTAAAGGCTGCTTCTCAGTTTCTTGTTTAGTTTATTTCCACAATTTTTTTATGTGATACTGTCAGTTTTTAAAATTCTTTGTTCTCCGTTTATTATGTTCCCATTTTTTTACGCGAGTAAATTGAGCCACATGTGAAAATTCAAACCAGTAGAGATTATATATGATTTACAACAATCAGCGTGTGTAATTTCTTTTTATCATATTTTTCTATTCTCGCTAGATTTCTTTTGAATCTGTTGTTTGCCGCCTCCATTTTATGAAATTTATTACCACTTGTTCTGCTTAATGGCTGTTTTCCAACAATTAGCATGCACTGAATAGTATATGATTAAAAAATTTGGTCGATGCATTCAATTGCAAATAAAAAGCTTAATATCAGGTCGGCTTGAAGCATCTGGAAGACTGTAGTTACATTTGGTTTAGTTTCTCAATTATTGCTTTTGTTTTTTTTGTTTTTCTAAAAAAGGTCATGCGACATTGATACTACTTTTAATATAGGTACCCACCTTTCAGAACAATTTTCCTTTGGAGACATAGTGTCTCAGTTTTTAAGCTGATAAATTTTATTTACTTAACCAAGACATATACTTTTTTTGCTTAATTTTTTGGCAGCAAAAGTTCCTTTAGTTTGCGAAATGTTTTTTTCTTCTTTTCAGGCTATATCTTATGTCTGAGTAAGAAGGAAGAATGTCGTCAAGGAGGGGGGAGCAGCCGGTCCAGAGGCGGCTGCAGAGGACACAGACAGCAGGGAATTTGGGCGAGTCATCATTTGACAGTGAGGTTGTCCCTTCATCTCTGCAAGAGATTGCACCAATCCTTCGTGTTGCAAATGAGGTTGAAGCAAGCAACCTTAGGGTTGCTTATCTATGTAAGTTCCCCATCTTAATCCACATACTCGGTATATTTTGTTAGTTATTAATGAATTAGTTCGCTTTTGGCACTAGTTTATGGTACTCATGCTCAGGATTCGGTCATTTTTTTACTGATCTTCTTTAATTTCCATTATTTACCTTTAGCTATTAAATGTTGCCTTTTTATTCAGGCCGGTTCTATGCATTTGAGAAAGCTCACAAGTTGGATCCAACATCTAGTGGACGCGGAGTCCGTCAGTTTAAAACTGCACTACTTCAACGTCTTGAAAGGGTGATCGCTTCTCTATTCCAATTTATCGGTGAATCATAGCATAGTTGTTCTGGTTTCACCTTACATGAAATTAGAACTGTGTCTCTTGCATACAATATTTTCATTTTTAGTTTGCATTTTCAGGAAAATGATCCTACTCTAATAGAAAGGGTAAAAAAGAGTGATGCACGAGAAATGCAGAGTTTTTATCAGCATTACTACAAAAAATATATTCAGGCATTGCAAAATACAGCTGATAGAGCTGACCGGTGAGCTATTTACAACAAACACTATGAGCTTAGTTGATGGCTCTGTGATTAAATTTCCTGCCAGAGATTTATGACTTACTTGGATCTACTTTAATTTTGATTCACTGTTTCCTTTTTGGTTTCCAGTGCTCAACTTACTAAAGCATATCAAACTGCAACTGTATTATTCGAAGTATTGAAAGCTGTAAATCTGACTCAATCTGTTGAAGTGGATAACGAGGTAGAATCCTCCTTTTTTGCTTCTTTTGGAAAATGTGATTTAGCTCTGATCATTTTATTTTCTGGCTAATAATTCTTTACATGAACAATTGATGGAAATTTTGACAAAGAACTCCTAAGAACATGCAAAACAACTTTTTTTTTTTTTTACATATACGCATTTATCCACATGCTGATAAACTGGTGATGTTGCATTTTAGATATTAGAAGCTCACAACAAGGTTGCTGAAAAAACAGCAATTTGTGGGCCTTACAACATTCTTCCTCTCGATCCTGATAGTGAAAATCAAGCTATCATGCAGTATATTGAGGTGTGTCTCTACTTATTTGTTATATTCTATAATCTTCTTGACTTGCTGCTGAATATATACCAATCTGGAAATTGCAGATCAAAGCTGCTGTGAATGCTTTAAGGAACATTAGAGGTTTGCCATGGCCTAAAGACCATCCAAAGAAGGTCAATGAAGACATTCTTGATTGGCTCCAGGTTATGTTTGGATTTCAGGTAAATCTGAGGTGATTGCTATAGTTTGGCTTATGTTTTATCTTGTTCCCATTCTTCTTATGCAACTTTCAGATATATTGCTTGGAAAGTAATTAATGTTGATGACAGGAAGATAATGTGGCAAATCAAAGAGAACATTTAATTTTGCTGCTGGCAAATGTCCACATTCGGCAGTTTCCTAAAACTGATCAACAACCAAAGGTTTTGTTTCTCTGTCATTCTTATTATCTTAAGAATAAAGAAAATGAGAGTCTTATAGTTGCTTAGTTAGAGAATTTCATCATGTTTAGTTGGACGAGCGAGCACTGAATGCAGTAATGAAGAAATTGTTCAAGAACTACAAAAAGTGGTGCAGGTTCTTGGGCCGCAAGAGTAGTCTTTGGTGAGTAATGCTATTGTACTGTGATTTTTTTCGTTACTGTGTTGGTCTAACTTTGTGCATTTGTACATAGGATAGTGTGATATGTTTAGATTGGACAAATCAAACCAAAGCAAACTAAGACCTCTTAGCCATTTTTAAGATGCAATATTCTTTTATAAGTTTCTAATCTTTTATTTTAATAAGAGTCACTAATTTCTTTCTTCTGCCTCTATTTTTCTGTTTTCTTCTGGGAAATTACAGGTTGCCAACTATTCAACAGGAAGTGCAGCAACGAAAGCTATTATATATGGGACTATACCTTCTTATTTGGGGCGAGGCTGCAAACTTACGATTTATGCCTGAGTGTCTTTGCTATATTTATCATCATGTATGGCATAAATGTGCTCCAATTTGTTTTTTATTTTTTCTTAAGCATGTGCCCAATACTCTAAAAATGAAATTCCTACCCTGTATAGTTATTTGAACAAATATGCCTATACGTGTCTACCAGCTGGACACCTTTTGCATACTTAACATGAGTCTCCATCTTCCATCATCCATTACCTATAACCTGATGACATGTGATGTTTTGAAGTATCTATTACAAGTAGTTTAACCTGCAGAAATTACCTCTAGCATATCTTTGTTTTGCTTAGTTTGTGTGTGTGAAAATACCTGGTGTGTGCGTGCAAAAATGTGAGGATTCCTGACGTGTATGTCCTGTTTCAGTTAGGACATTGTACGGGCTAATGGATCCCAACTGACCATCATGGGTGGTTGATAGGTCCCTACTGTGCTGGTCAACCAAATTTTATGTAACTTAAGACTTCTTCAATTTGAATACAACTATAGTTGAAGGGAGTAACTGAATGATGGGGATTGTGCTAAGGTTCACAGTGGGACTTATTTTTGGATTCATTGATATCTTTCTAGACACTTGTTATCCTGTTTGAGGGGGAATGAGCTTATCTTGTTGTTTCTTTTGATGAAATTCATTGATATACAGCTGTTTGATATTGCTGTAATTTTTAGATGGCCTTTGAACTCTATGGTATGCTTGCTGGGAATGTTAGTTCCACAACTGGGGAGCATGTCAAGCCAGCCTATGGGGGTGATAAAGAAGCTTTCTTACAAAAAGTGGTGACTCCAATATATAAAACACTAGCCAGAGTATGCCATCGATCCAGTTGCCATCTCTGTATAAAAAATGATTATTTCCCAAGTGTTTTTTTAGCACTGACTAAAATTTTACATTCTTCCTATAATTTTCTATTCTCAATGCCTATCTTCCATACATCTAATTTATAGGAAGCCGAAAGGAGCAAAAGAGGGAAATCTAAGCATTCCCAATGGAGGAACTATGATGATTTAAATGAGTATTTTTGGTATACACTGATTATCTATCTCTGTTTTTATGCTCGTGCGTGTGTTTATTCCATTATATAATTTTATACTACTTGCAGGTCTGTTGACTGTTTTCGCCTGAGCTGGCCAATGCGAGCTGATGCAGATTTTTTCAGTCAACCTTTAGAAGTACATCGTGGTGACAAAAATGGAGTAAGCCATTATGAGAAAGGCAATTTATTTATTTAATTTTTTGATATTGGACTTTAGTTTTTATATTGGCTTTTCTGCACGTTTAATATACCAGCACTTCTGCATTGTGGTCATGTTATCATCTATCATCCAAACTAGAAAAGGTTGTTTATGAACATCTAAAAAGTTGCACTCCCTAATTCATCTGTATCACATTGTCTTATATAGATAATTTGAAACTAAATACTGAATACGGTGTTTTTCCTTTTTAATGTTTTTTGAAAATTGTTATATTTGTAGAAGTAGGCAATGCATAAGCACTTAGGTGGTTACTAGGTTTGCAATCTCGGTCTTGATCTTGGTTGGCCAAAAATAAGAGGCCTTGAAGAGATTGGGAAAATGATCTTGATGATGAGGAAATTTTAATTTATTTCTAAATTTATAAACACTAATATTACCATAAAAATCACCCAATATTTTAAACTTTAAAAATATTCTATATCAAAAGAGATTGAGGAGAGCTTGCAGATGAATAAGAATACAACCCAAACATCAATAATATTACGTTTAGTAGGTGATAAACTCTAATAGGGAGAGATTTATTGAGATAATTTGTAGATGATTAATAATACAAATAGTTCAAAACAGTTGGCCTATGAAAAGTCAGTTCATAGGTAATAACATTTCAAAGAGTTACTATGTACTACAAAGAATATATTCTAAATGGAATATATTCTCACAGGAGTATATTCATGTGAAAAGCTTGGTGAAAGCATAAGAATATTTTTTCTTAAACAGAAACGAGATTGGATGAGATTTATCCAGATCTCTCCAAGATTTGGAAATTTAACTCATTGCCAAATGAGTTTTTGTCGAGATCTCGCCAATATGTGGAAATTGTCTCAAACTAAGTCTACTTTCGTGCCCATATTTCCTGGACCCTCATTGAGAAGATAGATATCGGCGAGATCTTGCAGAGATTGAAAACTTGTTCTGCATGACGAAATCTCAGAAAAAAAAATGGTTTAGTTTATTCTGTGGTAATGACATCTTTCCACAAATTGCCAACTTCACTAAAATGTTTTTAGTTTATGAAGAATGGGTTATTTTATGGATTTATTTCAAGAAACATTTCATGTGTTCTTTTGGATTGAGGAGGGATTTCATGTCCCAGGCCTGGTTGACTATTTGTGATAGTATTGTTTGGTGTGTTTTACACCTAGTGCTTGCCCTTAAAATGATTGTTTCATGCTGTATTATATATGTTAGAATTTTCTTAATAAAATTGTATTATGAATAGAGAGGTCTGAAAAACAAAAGTGGAGAGTCATCTTTAATGTAGAAATCAGATCTCCTAATACAAGACAATAAATAAAACTGGAAATTACTTGAGAAATAAAGAAACATGGCTCGACAAAACGTCCCTCAATAATATAAAAAACTAACACTAAACAAATTGACGAGCAAATATGCTCTAACATAAGGTTTTCTGAAATCTGATGGCTCTGTTTACTTGCTGCTTTACTCTGTCCGCTAGCATCTGCTGCTTGATCCTCTCTCTGATTTAACCAACCAAACCATAAAAGGGGAGGCGAGTTTGCTGCAGTCTCTGCCTCTCTTCTGCCTTTTCTGTCAGGCTGCCACCACCACTGATTTTGCCCCCCAAGAAGGATTTTCCAGCTGAGCATTGCCACTGACCACTCCCTAGTAAGTCGCCAGCCATCTGTGCTTGACGATTCCATCCAACCCCATTTGCCCGTTCTGCTTCCTCCCACCACTAGCGTTGACCAACTGTCTTTGCCTGTGTCCTGCTTCTATTGGGTGCCCCTTGTTTCTGCCCGCAGGAGTGATGCAGATGTAGGTGATGGATTTCTTGTCTATAAGTGAAGGAAGAGTAACTATTGTTATTTTTTATTTCATTTGGGTTATTCTAGTACTTTTATTTGAGGGATATAAATAATTATGTGTTTAGGCTTTAGTATATAAATCCCCCAGAACTTCTGTAGTGACAATTTTGGTGGAATAAAAATATATTCACCCATAACTCATTCTTCTTTGGCTTGAGCTCCGGCTCCACTTTGTGTACTTGTTGGTATTAACTAGGGGGACTCCATCTCATGTGAATGTAGATACTTCATTGGAGGGTTCCCATCAATGGGTATTAAAGCTCAGTAAGATCTACATGTCGTTGCCATCTCACAAGTTTGGATCTTTTGGTACTATATAGCACCCAATCATTGCTGAGTGGCGATCCACCTACATATTTTTCCTGCAGCATCTGTTGCAGCCAATCCAAGCTTGCTATCAACTTTGGCCATCCGCCATCTCAGCAAACTTGGTTCTCAACTCTTCATCTCCGGCCACTGCAATTGCTTCCGTTTTGCATCGGAACTGCAGTAACACGTGCTAGGTTCATCGCGTTGACAAGAATTTGATGCATATCTTCTCTAACAACCACAAAATAGGTGCATCCCTCCTACACGCCAGTTGCGCACTGTTCTCAACTCCTCTAGTCATTGTTGCTTCTCTCTACACCAAAAAATTGACCCTACGACCACCATCGGCTATAGTTGCTTCACCGGAGTAGCGAGGTGGAGCATTGCTGTGGGCCCTCCATTGCTAGCACCCATTTAGAACCCGTAATTGCTGCTGTGATTCCATTCTACAGCTGTGCAGAATCTTCCCTGCCTGGTTGCATGCCACTGATGCCTGCAGCCTAGAGTGTAGCAGAAAGCAGTTGATCAACAACTTATATTTCCTTTTGGATGCCCAGCGGACTCTGAGTCCAGCGTGATTTTTGCACTGGCTCTGATCCAGCGAGATTGCAACTTCCATAGCATCTCCCAAGTGGAATCCCATTTGAAATTAGAGCTGTTGTGCCCTACGAACCAATTCTGAGCCAGCGGGATGCTTATTCTACACCATACCTGAACCAGTCTAGCACAGTGAATCGGTCCACCAAGCCAGCTCGGGGTTTGCATAGTTTGCTAGAGGGGCCTGCATTTGCTGGGCTCCCTTCCTTCACGCTAGTCCAACCAGGTCTCCCTTGCTTCATGCCAGTCCTACAGGTCCTAGCAGCAACTTTCTGGAAATTCCCACATTGCAGGCTAGAGTTTTCTAGTAATGCTCCCTCTATCCAGGTTATATGGAAACTGAAACCCAAAACTACAGTTGATAAATACAATTATTATCATGAGAATGGACACTGGAAGGGCTGTTCTCTCCGCCCTAAGCTACCATGTTACAATTCTCTGAATAAAATTGTATTATGAATAGTGAAGTCTTAATTACAAAAGAGGAGTGCCAATCCTTATATAGAAGATCAGATCTCCTAGTACTAAAACAGTAAAGTACTTGAGAAATAATGAAACAAGGCTTAGAAAAATGTTTAGGGCCCACTGGCCACTAGTTATTATTTCCCTTCTATATTTGCTTGTTGGCCCATATGGCTATTAGGATTTGCTTTTATTAAATACTGTTTAGTTGTTTTCCTTATTAAGGCCCATTTGGGCTCAGACTATGTAGAGATGTGTGGCTTCTGAGATTAGTAACAAGTTGACTGCTTTCCAGTCTATTAATCTCTCTTTCGTTTTCATCTCTCAATTCCCCCTATTCCTCCCCTTTGGCTTGCATCATACGCGTTCAACCAAAGGTCTCTGTCCACCTTTTTCGAGTTTCACCCAAAACACTCATCCTTACCCTACTTTAAGTTGGTACATAACACAAAACTACCCTCTATAATATAAAAGGCCAACACTAGTGACTTAAGCAAATTGACGAACAAATATACTCCAACAATATTTTCTTATGTGTTTATATTGTTTGACAATGCTGTGGGGTGTGAACTTCTAATTGGCATGCTTTTTTCCATCTGTATACACCAAGTGCAGTTGTGTTCATCTCCTACATTGGAATGAAATCTGCTCACTCAATGATGTAATTATCTCCATGGAATGAGATTTTCAGTCCATTCAAAATAAAAGACCACTTTTTAAGTTTTACATACTAAAACTTATGGAAATATCATGATTTCCAGATGTATTGGAGCAACAAAACAATATTATATTGACTGGGCCTTGGTTTTTACATTGATGGATAGTAGAATTTGGAGGTGTTACATCTTCCACAAACAAACTAATCTGTGGTTATGCTTGGGTTCCCTTGAATAAAAAAAAAACTGGTTTGGTGAAAGTGTGGATATGTAATTTTTTGTTCACGGTTTTGTTTCAGGAAAACGGACCAGCTACTAGCGATCGATGGGTGGGAAAAATCAATTTTGTTGAGATACGTTCATATTGGCATATCTTTAGAAGTTTTGACAGAATGTGGAGCTTCTTTATCTTGTGCTTGCAGGTTTATAAGTAGTTTTTCATACTTCCTTCCCTCCACCCCTCCATTCTCTCCTAAATTTGTCTTCATGTTCACTGTGAGATGTTGATTCATTTCAGGCAATGATAATAGTTGCTTGGAATGGTCCTGAGCCGAGTGTCATATTTAATGGTGACGTCTTTAAGAAAGTGTTAAGCATATTTATTACTGCTGCAATATTGAAGCTTGGGCAGGGTAAGCTTGTATGTTCTGTTTTGTTTTGCCTTTTGTCTTGAGTCTTTATGTTCAAAAGGTATAGTGGAATTCATTCAGGAAATTGAAATGCAATGGCAAAAAGATTTTTGTTACTGATTAGTGCTATAGTGTCAAAATCAAATTTGGTATTGCTGTTACTGGTTTAAAGATTTGTGCTCTGCGAGAAAAATCATCTTCCTGCTTCAAATCTTTTTAGCTTGAACCATGAAACTTGAAAATGCTTGCTTCTATGTGCAAGTTAGTATCCTTTTACACTCCAAATGTGAATTGTATATAGCCCGGTGGATTACTTTTGAGTCAAAGTGATTTTCTTAATCACTTTAACCTGTATAAGGGGTTGTGGGTGTTTGCCAATTTGACGGCAATCACGATTGCTGTGAACAATCAAGCCCAACAAATGGTGGGCCAAGCTCAACAACCTGTTGGTAAGACCTAACAACCAATGGGGGCACTTGTTCCATTATGCTGGGTAGTATACCCCAATTGCCACCACGGCACCACCACTTACAATGCCAATTCCCAAACTTCACCAGACCCACTCACAAGGAGTTTAGGGTTTTGGGTTTTTGGGGCTAATATGCAGATGAAGGCCTGAATAGAATTTAATGTTCTCTGTTCGTTTTGTTAATCACACTTGTCTTGTACTTTCTAAGTTTATTTTGAAGAAAGTTCATTATATCCAAACTAGGTGGTGAAATTGGTGGGAAACATAACTTAGGAGGTGATGTTGTTAGGCCTCCAATATTTAAGTTTCTATGTGTTTCTTTCTTTCCTTCTATATTTTCTGGGCAAGATTGGAGATTTTTTTTGTTTCTTTCAAGTTGATTTATGTCATGTACTTTTTGCCTTTGGCGGCTTTATTTTGCAGCTGTGGTTGATGTAATTATGAACTGGAAAGCAAGGCGAAGTATGTCACTTCATGTTAAGCTGAGGTATATCTTGAAGGTAATCTCAGCAGCTGCATGGGTGGTAGTGTTGCCTGTTACTTATGCATATAGCTGGGAAAATCCTCCTGGATTAGCGAGAACAATTAAAAGCTGGTTTGGAAATGGCCAAAGTTCTTCCTCTCTTTTTATTTTGGCAGTTGTTTTATATCTGTCGCCAAATATGCTCGCTGCAGTATTATTTGCTGTCCCTTTACTTAGGCGACATCTTGAAAGGTCAAATTACAAGATTATAATGCTACTGATGTGGTGGTCCCAGGTAAGCAGCAACCATGCCCTATTGTAATCTGTATTGCCTTGAAAGATGTTTATGTCTTTCGTTATGTCACTTCTGTTGTTGTTATGGCAGCCACGGCTATATGTTGGAAGAGGAATGCATGAAAGTGCATTTTCACTTTTTAAGTAAGTCTAATTTCTGTCAATGTCAAATGAGATAAGGTTGATTTTTTAAGTAATTCATCTCTTTTTTCCCTTTTAGGTACACAATGTTCTGGGTTCTTCTGCTGGCAACAAAATTAGTGTTTAGTTACTATATTGAGGTATTGCACCCGATTTGCTATATTTATTTTCTTACAGAGTTCTGTACAGTAATGCTGATGAACTGGTACTTTCGTAACCACAGAAAATATTGTTTCATGCATCTCTTTCTCTCTCTCTCATTAAATTCTATATTGTTTTGTACTCGGCAGTTGCATATCATGTTGATTCTCTCTTTTCATGGCACAAAAAAGTAAAAATGGATACTGTTGAAATGCATATATAAAGAACAAAGATAGAAGAATGGGAAGTTGACCCAGTCACGTCTGGCTGATACTTCAATCTTTAGCATGCAAAGTACACAAACTAGAATTTTAGAAACTGTCTAATTTTGAGCTTTATAAAGAAAATGACATTGTAATTAGAGACATGCTGAGTATGTTTATTGCTAATGCCCAGCAATCAACTGTAAAGTTACCATATAAATGCACACTTTAGACAGACCATCATTCTGCTTTGTAAAACCCTCATGGTTTGAAATATATCTTGACAGCAAGTTCTTATTGTCTTTTTACTACAGATAAAACCTCTTGTGGAGCCAACGAAAGCTCTCATGGAAATTAAGATACACAGATTTCAGTGGCATGAATTTTTTCCACGAGGTAACGGCATTTTGAATATTTGATTACAAAACACGCAATTCCTCGAGCTATGATGATTATTGGTTTGATATTTGCAGCCAAAAACAATATTGGCGTGGTGATTGCTTTGTGGGCGCCCATCATTCTGGTATTCTTAGTGCTCACTTTAGTTGCCTCTTGTGTTCTTTTTCTAGTTGACTGAGTATTATTCCTTTTCCAATATAACCATGGTACTATATTTGTCAGGTTTACTTCATGGATACGCAAATTTGGTATGCAATTTTTTCAACTATATTTGGAGGCATTTATGGAGCCTTTCGGCGTCTTGGTGAGGTAACTGGAGCTTCTAATCTGCCACAAGATTTGCACATGATCATGGTTTAGTGTAAATATGAGTGTGCCATTTTAAGTTCATTATATAATCTGTCTCAGAAGAGTTATTCCGGACTGACATCTATGGTTTATCATTGAATGGTATTCTAGAATTAGCTGTTGTATACTCTTCTTTTACTTTCTTAATTGTCTTTCTTATTGGTCATAGATTCGAACATTGGGAATGTTGAGGTCCCGTTTTTTATCATTGCCTGGTGCTTTCAATGATCGTTTAATTCCAGTGGACAAATCTGAGACTAGAAAGAAGGGTTTTACGGCTGCTTTATCTCGTAAATTTGAAGAGGTCTGAGCCCTTTATCATCATTGTTTCTGTATAAATTGATCCAATTCTGTTTTTCCTTTTATTCTTGTACTGTAATTCACACTGCTGAAATTTTAATATTGAATTGGCATTGGAACGCTTGTTTGCTTCAGCTCTCACCTGATAAAGAGAAGGAAGCTGCAAAATTTGCGCAATTATGGAACAAAATCATCGAAAGTTTTAGAGAAGAAGATTTGATTATGAATAGGTAATTGTGGGTGACAGCATGGGCTAAAATTTATTTTGTTTTTGCTAGGTGACCTCGACTCACTTTTCTTGATTTAATTTCAAGGGAATAGGTGTGCTGTATTGTGATATTTCTCTGGCTTAGTAGTTGAGATCTCTTAAAACTGCAGGGAAATGGATCTGTTGCTTGTTCCATATTGGGCTGATCCTGACCTGAAGCTTGTTAGATGGCCTCCATTCCTACTGGCTAGCAAGGTTCATGTTATATATATTTCTTAACTTACATGCCTAATGCACCCATCTTGTACAAATTTTCTTTTGTATCTGTTTTGTAGATCCCTATTGCCCTGGATATGGCTAAAGATAGCAATGGCAATGACCGAGAGTTGAAAAAACGGATTCAGACTGACAATTATATGTTTAGTGCCATTCGTGAGTGCTATGCGTCATATAAAAATATTATTATGTTCTTGGTAGATGGGCCAAGGGAAAAAGAGTAAGCAATTCTTTTTATTTGCAATGAGAGTGAAATGTACATTACTTTCTTGCTTTTATGTTTTTATGTACCTTTGCCTTTGTTTTCTCTATATCTTTCAGGATATTAGTTCGCTATCAATTTTATCATCATTTTGTGCTTTTCAGTGTCATAAACAAAATATTTGAAGAAGTTGAAAAGCACATAGATGCTGAAACTTTAATAAGTGACTTGAATATGAGCGCCCTCCCAAATCTCTATGGCCGCTTTGTTGATCTAATTAAATGTTTGGTAAGTAGTCAATGAGCGTACGTCTTTTCTGCTGCAGTAACTTTTTTAGAATAGGATTGGTCATTATGAAAAATAACATGCACTTGACTGTAACAGTTGGAAAATAAACCAGAGGACAGGGACAATGTTGTGATAATTTTCCAGGACATGCTAGAAGTTGTGAACAGAGATATAATGGAGGAGCGCATTTCCTGGTAACCCTCTGCTAGCTCCCCCCACCTGCTCTCAACATGTACATTCAGATACAAACTGCATTCAATTTGTCCATAAAACAATTAGTGATTTAGTATCTTTCTGTGTCATAATACACGATAGGATATTAGATTCCAGTCATGGTGATCACTCTTATGGAAAGAGTGAAGGGATGACCCCCCTTGAACAACAGGTTCAATTATTTGCACCATCTGGAGCAATAAAATATCCTCTTCCTGTGGAACTTTTCACAGCTGCCTGGAAAGAGAAGGTAATTTTGTGCTCTGCTACATGGTTTTTTCCTCAAATGGATGTATTTAAACGTTTTCTTTTGCATTTCCTATCAGATTAAGAGGTTGTATCTACTGCTGACGGTGAAAGAGTCTGCAATGGATGTACCATCCAATTTAGAAGCCAGGAGGCGGATTTCTTTCTTCAGTAATTCACTGTTTATGGATATGCCTGATGCGCCAAAAGTCCGTAATATGCTTTCATTCTCGTAAGCCTCTTGTGGAAACTTCCTCAAGTGTAATATTTGAATGGCAATTCAGTATTTATTGGTCATCAATTTAGTCTTTGAATCGTGATTTTTATTCATGATTTTCTCTCAATGTTTGAGAGGCAGCGTTCTTTGTTCTCTTGCGTATACCTTTTCTTTGATTTATCTGACGCATGATGACTATGATGCTGCAGTGTTTTGACTCCATACTATAAGGAAGAGGTCCTTTTTTCTCTAAAAGATCTAGAGGAGAGGAATGAGGATAATGTATCCATACTTTTCTACTTGCAGAAAATCTATCCGGGTCAGTGCCTCTTGATCTGTGTCTAGTGAAGACTTTCTTGTGATGAGAATCTCTATTACTGTACTTGAAATTTCAACTAAATAAGTACGATGACTCTTTCCAATGTGTAGATGAATGGAACAGTTTCCTTGAGCGGATTGGTTGCCAAACAGAAGAAGAACTTCGAGGGAATGAGGAACTTGAAGATAAACTTCGTCTTTGGGCATCGTACAGAGGACAGACACTGACCAGAACTGGTATAAACATTTTTTAGATTCTTCAAGTTGCATGAAAAACCTTAAAAGTTGGTTTCAGTGGGTGCAACCTGTCAATGTTGTTATCTAAACAGTTAGCCATTTACTTTAACACTTGAATCTTTTACATGAAGTATTTTACCAACATGTTATTGGAGCAAAAGTCCAGGGTTCAATTCCTGGGCTTGTGTTCCCTGTTGTGTGTGCCCCCAAGGTGTGTACACGAACAATTCTTATAAGTGCTTGCACGTTCTGGGGAGTGCTAGTGTTTTTTAGTATAGAAATGATAATCCTATCCCTAGCAACTTTAGCTCTTTGGTGAATTTTTTTTTTGTTGGCAATCTTTGGCGAAACTATTAAGGCAATTTTAATAGTTGACAAGGGTGTTAAGTCTTGCATTTGACTCTCATAGAAATTAGAATCAGAAATCAATCCAGAGGGCTGCACATAAGCCATAAGGACAGGGTCTGTGCTTTGATTTTTTCTCTTTCTTGCTACTGTCAGAGTAAATTTTGTACAAATTGTTGGGAAAAGGCGCTACTTGATTATGATGATTATGATTTAGTTTCCTTGCATTTTTCTTAAAATCCAAAAGTTGGTTATCTAATTGAGTTTTTTTTGCTTCTTGTGAGAAATGTACTCTTCTTCTTCCATGTTTTGATGGTTCCTTAATGATTTTTTTTTTGCAATAATAGTAAGAGGCATGATGTACTACCGGAAAGCACTGGAACTTCAAGCATTTCTTGATATGGCAACAAATAAGGGTAATTTGCAGTTTTCTTCACAAAATAAACTTGATAATTAAGCTCCGATTTATGTCTGTATTTAGCTCATCCTCTATTTCTATTGTTTAACACCAGAATTGATGGACGGGTACAAGGCAGTTGAATCTGCATCTGAGGATCAGGCAAAAGTGCAACGATCATTATGGTCTCAATTGCAAGCCGTGGCTGATATGAAATTCACATATGTAGTGTCATGCCAGCAATATGGGATTGACAAGCGTTCAGCTCATCCTCGGGCACAGGACATTTTGAAACTCATGACAAAGTTTGTCAACTATTTTATTTTAGTTTATTATTATTATTATTTGCTGTGTGCCTGTTAGGTATGTGCATCTGCAGTGTCAACTAAGGTTGCTTTCTTGTATGTGTCAGTTATCCTTCTCTTCGTGTGGCCTATATTGATGAGGTAGAAGAACCAAGCAAAGAGAAGTTCAAAAAGAATGAGAAAATCTACTACTCTGCTTTGGTGAAAGCTAACATCGCAAAGATAAACGACCCAGCAGATACAGAAGATAATCCTCTGGCGCCTGTCCAAAGTTTGGACCAGGTAAGGCCTTGGCCGTTTAATTATTTACCTAGTTATATGACTTGATAATGTTATGGTATCTAGAGGGTAAGACTTCTCATATTTCTGCTAGCATCTCTGGTATTTCGGTTTTATATAGCGCACCTTTGTATTTTCACTTTTCTATTGGTGTACAGGTTATTTATCGAATTAAACTACCTGGTCCTGCTATTTTGGGGGAAGGAAAGCCAGAAAATCAAAACCATGCCATTATTTTTACTCGAGGGGAGGGTTTGCAGACAATTGATATGAATCAGGTATAGGGATATATATTCATAGTTTCAGGTTAGTCTACATGTCTTAGTGAACCTTTTTTTTTATTTGAATCTTAACATTCTCAGGATAATTATATGGAAGAAGCCTTAAAGATGCGGAATCTGTTGCAAGAATTTCTTGAAAAACATGATGGTGTGAGATATCCTTCAATTCTTGGATTGAGAGAGCATATTTTTACTGGCAGGTGAATCTTTAAAATCCTTTGTAATTTACGTATGTTGTATTTATGAACATGCAAATCATCAGTGTATAACACATTTCTTTTTCTATTCTTTTTCAGTATTTCTTCTTTAGCTTGGTTTATGTCTAATCAAGAGACGAGTTTTGTGACAATTGGGCAGAGGTTATTGGCCAACCCCTTGAAGTAAGTATCTAAAGTGTAATGTTACTAATCATGCAGAAATGAAGTATCTAAATGAATAATGTTACTAATCATACAGAAAGTTTTAAATGAACTTCAATTCCCTTTGTAATTCAGGATGAACTGGCATTGTCAGTGATGAGACCTAAAAAAGGTTACAACAGGCGTTGAATTTGTTTATAGTTTTTTCTGCTGTTTCTGTTCCTAACTAAATTTATTGAATGAACAAATTCCTATCCAGGGGATTGTATTTACGGATTGTAGTTTTCCATTTAATATTATCTTTTAGATGTATAAGTAGCTGATGCAGATCATAACAGACCAGAGAGAATAGGCAGTTGTGCAGTTCTCCTTGCTTTTTTTCATATGTTTATTTTGATTATATTGTTCATATTTTTAATTAGTTTTTCGGTTTCAGAGTTCGTTTTCACTATGGCCATCCAGATGTTTTTGATAGATTATTTCATCTTGCAAGAGGTGGCATAAGCAAAGCGTCAAAGATTATAAACCTCAGTGAAGATATCTTTGCAGGTATATTGGACCCTTTCCATTTTACTGACTTATATTATATGAAATTTCAGATTAACAATCCGAAATTCATAAAATGTGAATATTCTTTCCTGTTTCTTGTCAGGTTTCAACTCCACACTCCGTGAAGGTAATGTTACCCATCATGAATACATTCAAGTTGGAAAAGGGAGGGATGTGGGACTTAACCAGATCTCGCTCTTTGAAGCCAAAATTGCTAATGGCAATGGAGAACAGACACTTAGTCGTGACATATATAGGCTCGGCCATCGTTTTGATTTCTTTAGGATGTTGTCTTGCTACTTTACTACTGTGGGTTTCTACTTCAGCACATTGGTATGTAATATTTTTTATTAAGGATCTTAAGCATTTATCATCTTTATAAAATTCATCTTAAAGGTGGTTTCTTTTTTTTCCCCCTCAGGTGACCGTGCTTACGGTTTATGTCTTTTTGTATGGGCGCCTCTATCTTGTGCTCAGTGGACTGGAAGAAGGATTAAATCAGCAAGCTGCTATTCGAGACAATCAGCCTCTTCAAGTTGCGCTTGCTTCTCAGTCTTTTGTGCAAATTGGACTTCTGATGGCTTTGCCCATGATGATGGAGATTGGTTTAGAAAAAGGATTTCGAACTGCATTAACTGAATTCATTCTAATGCAATTGCAATTGGCCCCCGTCTTTTTCACATTTTCTCTCGGGACCAAAACTCATTACTACGGAAGAACCTTGCTTCACGGTGGTGCCGAATACAGGCCCACAGGTCGAGGTTTTGTGGTTTTCCATGCAAAGTTTGCAGAGAACTATCGGCTGTATTCCCGAACTCACTTTGTCAAGGGAATTGAACTTATGATGCTTCTCATTGTTTACCATGTATTTGGTCACCATTATAGAAGTACCGTTGCATACATCTTGATTACGATCTCAATGTGGTTTTTGGTGGGCACATGGCTTTTTGCTCCATTCCTCTTTAATCCTTCAGGCTTTGAGTGGCAAAAAATAGTTGATGACT
The DNA here is from genome assembly GCA_035235625.1 of Saururus chinensis. Lineage (NCBI taxonomy): Eukaryota > Viridiplantae > Streptophyta > Magnoliopsida > Piperales > Saururaceae > Saururus > Saururus chinensis. The sequence goes on from CP141141.1 coordinate 37,199,222, forward strand.
GGACTGATTGGAATAAATGGATAAGCAACCGGGGAGGAATTGGTGTGCCACCTGAGAAAAGTTGGGAATCATGGTGGGAAAAGGAGCAAGAACATCTTCAGTATTCTGGAAAAAGAGGTATTATTGTGGAGATATTGTTGGCTCTGCGTTTCTTTATATACCAGTATGGGCTTGTTTATCATCTCAATCTAACAAAGAAGAACCAAAGTGTTTTGGTATGTGCTTCTCTTCTTGACTCGAGTTTACCATGAGTTATTCAAATTGAAACAATTAATGTAGCAAAAAATTTCTTGCCTTGAGGGTAAACTTTCTTAATTGTAGGTTTATTGCATCTCCTGGGTTGTCATTGTGGGAATATTGCTCGTTATGAAGGTACTTTTCTTTCCCACATATACATAACTGCATTGTTTTTGTAGCCATTTGCCTTCCTGATGATGCTCTTTGAATTTCTGCAGACTGTGTCCGTTGGAAGGAGGAAATTTAGTGCAAATTTTCAGCTCGTATTTAGGCTTTTTAAAGGACTCATCTTTATCACGTTTGTTTCCATTCTTGCCACTCTCATAGCCCTTCCCCATATGACAATGCAAGATGTTGTTGTGTGCATCCTTGCATTTATGCCGAGTGGATGGGGATTACTTCTGGTATGTGACTAGAACTGAAATGCCTCTAATCATAACGGAGGGCTTACTAGTTTCTTTTGACTTGCTACCATCATATAGCTTCTGAAGTTATCTTTGATCTATCTCCTCTCAGATTGCCCAAGCTCTTAGGCCCCTAGCTAAGCGTGCTGGATTCTGGGGATCCGTGAGGGCACTTGCTCGTGGTTACGAGTACATAATGGGGCTGCTTTTGTTCACCCCCGTTGCATTTTTGGCTTGGTTCCCATTTGTCTCCGAGTTCCAAACTCGCATGCTGTTCAACCAGGCCTTCAGTCGAGGTCTACAGATTCAACGTATTCTTAGTGGGCAGAAGAAGGACCGGTCATCCAACAATGAGTGATTTGGCCCGCTAGATTTTCTTCAATGTGTTTTATTGGCAGCAGCCTTGCAATTTTACTCGGGCAGCCTGTCGTCACGAGTTCCCCTGCCCCAGCTGTTTGTTTTAGAGAAGCACTTGTAGAATTGAGGTATATATTAGGCTTTTGAGCTGGATGTAACTCATTTTCCCTCTAATGTTGTTGATAGAGAAAATATATAAGCACTGATCAATCTTTTGCTTCTTTAAAAAAAAAAGGAGTTGCATTAGTAGTGCATTCGGCCTAAGCTACTTCAGCTTGTACATATCTAAAGAAACTTGGCATGTACTTCGTGGGACCTTAGCTACTCGCAGCTTGTACAATTTTTAAGAAAGAACTCTGCTTGTGCATATATGCATTGAACACTTCTTTGGTCTATTAATGTTTTAAAAGAGGCATTTACATTTGACATAAAGAGATTTTAATTTTTACCTATTGACAAAAATGTGTGCAATTCTTGTATAGTGTCAAATAAACTTATGTAAATGTGAAAGCCACACGTGTAACATAAATGACCTAACTACCCACCTCTGATCTTCCATTTCATCTCTACCAATTACCAACCCTCGTAACCCTCCTCTACCTCCGCCATCTCTTCCTCTTCATTCTCAGTTTTTGCCCCCTTTTCTACCTCTTTCTCCCTGTAATCCGGTGAGATTGACTAGCCTTTGAGACATTTAAGACTTTGATTTTTTCCTTTGCAAACAACAATTTGAAGAAAATAAACTCATAAGTATTTTCAACAACTCAAATATTAATAATGCATTTTATTTTTACTTAATTTAGAGTCTTCTCTGACACCGTGTAATTGTCATTAATGATGACTCGTGCATTTTTATAGTTGATAGTTAGATATAATATAGTAGGCAATAAAACAATATATTCTATAATATCCAGAAGTATTTAGGTAATTTTAAAATATTTTCTTTGATTTCTCTCTTTTTGGATTTTTTAAAATTTTTTGAGGAGGGTATAAAGAACATAAATTAGTCTAGGCGGAAGGGTTTGTGGGGCCCATTTGAAGGCTAGCTTATTGGACGCTAACACCCACTTTGGGGGAGCCATACATTCCTCTTGGAGGGGTAGAGTGTCATGACCCGAATTTTTAAATAGTATGAATGGTAAGTCACGAGAAATTTTTTTCTTAAATATAAAATAAACTATTTGATTAAATATCTAGGTCATGATAACTAGGGTTCATAACTACAAATATCAAATTATATTATATTATATTACTACACGCTTCAAAAATTCAATAAGAGCATGTTACAACCTGGATTTTTGAAAAATATTTTTAAATAGCACGAACGGTAAGTAGCAAATTTTTTTTCCTTAAATACAAAACAAACCATTCAATTAAATATCCAAGTCATGATAATTGAGGTTCACAAATACGAATATCAAATCATATGATATTATTTAACATCTGAAAATTCATAAAGAACGGCTCATCCATCTAAGTACAAGTCCGTCATCCGTTTGAAAATAAATAATAAGTTGACTCTCACACTAAAGGTACACTTACGTACCAGAGTTGCAGACACGGAGAAACTTCATCCTGTACGCGTCAATCTTGGTCTCACTTGTTGTCGCCTAGAAAACCTACAATAAAGCAAACCGAACAACAACCACAACCACAATGGAGCATCTCCGCCTTCAGGAGAAGAGCTTCCAAAGGATAAAATATTTAATTAATATTATTCGAATCGGGCTAACATCACCCGATGTTAGTTGCCTATGTACTCATTAGTCAACAACTCCAATGTTTCTAACAAAATCGGATCCGGACGTAGTTCTACCTAGAAACTACTCTATACTAAGAAGCATAACACCACACATGTAATGCTTAAGTATTTTCAACCTACATTTTAATAAGTCATTTAATCGTTCCACTTGTCTAATTAACAAGCAATATCAAACAATGTTATTAATTATCTCACATCCCTTATTCAATAATTAATACTATTAAATTTGTAACTCAAAGATGACTCGCCCCTCGAGAAATCCCCAAACAAAGTACTCCAACCTTGGAGTAGACTGCTTAACAGCAGCTTGACCCAAATCCCGAGGGCTCTCAATAGCTTGCCATGAATCTGGAAAAGAGGATCCCAACTGTGCTTATGAACATAGATTGACAAGAAACACAAGCCTTCCATGATGCTCATGTAACTCCGCTTTTCGTACGTACTAAATAGTCCTGGGAAGACCTGCGGTAAAGACCCTCTGGTCAATACCCAAACTGTCGTGGCGATGAAGAAGCATATTGTAATCTCCACTCTCTCAACGCTGGGAAAAAATGTCTTATAAGACATTACTAATGTATCCATAGAAGCCTCATGTCCTTATGACCATTTACTCCCCCAAACATCTAAAACTTAGACTAGATTATTTCCATCCAGTCAAGTAACCGCTCAACCATTTGGGTCCTTTTCACCTTGTGAATCGGCCCAAATAAATAGCTCATCCATTGAGCTATGACTCAGAGAACATCCCAAAATCACCCTCGGTTCATTAACCAAGGTCAAATTCTATGTTAGGGCCCGTTCACTCTATGAACTGGTCCTAACCCTAAAGAGGGTATTTTAGTCATTATTTTAATTAGATGTTCTCCCCTCAATCCAATGACAACCAAAATCTCTTAGTTAGTCTTTATTAACCTTAAGTTATTGATATAAATTAAAACATCAATAATAAAATTATGCATCAACATAATCAACATAAATAATGTGCATTCACACCAATGCATAAATAATGAATAAGGGCCTGTTGCACTCATTTGCAGGGCTAGGGCTCAGCAAGTTCAAGCCCGAGAGTATAAATAACTCTAGCGCATCCTGTGAGTTACATATGTGACACTTTAGTCGATCGATGCACTTGGTTGCAAACATGTAGAATACATTAATTTAAACATGAGAATTAGGGTTCTACCCCTTATTTCTCATGACACTGCGACCCGACAAGGTTTTCGTGTTACTTATTGGTCATGCTCCTTCTTTTTGAAGTCATTTATAGGGTACCCTAACTCTTGATTCACTAGGTTATCTGTTTCGACAGAAACAGAATATATTGCCCCTAAGGGCATTAAGGTAATTTTACCACCTAGGATATGATACCCTTGCTTAGGTCATTTGGTCATCTCAATACCCTTCTATTTATTTTAAATCATAATCCTCTCAGGAGGTTCCACTCTCAAGTTGACCCGTCTTCCATTAACACGAATGTGAGCGGGTCCACTCAAAGGGGTATTTTTGTCATTTGGTTTAAGGTCTTATGACATCTGACAGGTCCAAAATTGAACTAAGGCATACTACTTGACTTCATGGACTTTGTGTAATTTTTCTGGCATGTGACGGGGTCGTGAACCCCTTAAACCGACCCAAGTTGACTTAATTATTTATGATAAACCCTAAGGGCAAAAGGGTCAATTAACTACTCACCAGGATTTTTCATCACTATGCAGTTTAGTTTATACTCAGGGAACACACTAAGCTCTTATTGAAAATTTCTCTAATTTTTAAATCTACTCATACGCCCTTGAACCAGAGCCTCGAACTCGGGTAAGTTAATATATACGATAATTTAATAGATAGGCATAAAAAGGTCATTTCATAATCTTTGGGATTTTTCTCGAAGTTGAAACTCGGTCAAAATAATCTCAAACCTCTCTAGATCCAATAGTAATTTTCTAGGATTTTTTTGACACAATTAACCCCCTGAACCGGACCCAGTTCAGAGAATGTGAATTGTTATTTTTTTTTTAAAATAGTTACGGACTAGATCGGGTCGGGTTACCCGACCTGGTCCAGGGAGTAGACGACCCACGAGGGCTGTCTTCCCCGCGACCGTCCAGAGGCCAAGTGGCCTCTGGCGGCACTGCTCTTCCCCCAAGCGTCCTGGCGGGCCAGGCCGAGGCCAGTCGGATCGCCGTCTCCCAGCGAATTTGATGGACTCGGCCTTGCCTCCGTCCGATGGCTGGCCGGGGACAAGGCGGCCTCCCCTTTTCTTTTTTTTTTTGTTTGTTTTTTTTAAAAATTCGCCGGAGGTGCCGCCACGGCCGGCCGATGGGTCTGGCCCGACCGGATCGCCACCCTCCGGCGATTCCGTCCAACCAGGACCCACCTCCGGCTGGAGCTGTGCCATGCCACCGCACAGATCCCACTTTTTTTTTTTTTTTTAAATTGTGACAACTCGGCGGCAGCCAATCTACCGCCGCCAAGGCCGCCGGATCCAAAGCCACTGCGGCTAGGATCGGCACACCCCTCCCGCAATTGGTCCAGCCACCAGTGGTCGGCCGGTGATTGGCCGACAGTCAGAAAATAAATAGCAATTTCAATGACATTATGTGAATAGTGATTGTAGAAACTATTCACATAATTAACAAAAACAATTTATATTTTAATAATAAAATATTTTTAATCTCGATTCAAAATCCTACCTCGAAGGCCGTGTTGTCGTAAATCCACCATTGCTAACGCTTCGCTGGAATCTCGCCGAAAAATTCCTTCATCTCCTTCACCGTCAAAAGCTCCCCCTCAAAAAGCCCTAATTAATATTTTTATAGGCATGGGATTAGGGCTCCTAATCCCATGAGAAATTGGGCCCCAAAAACCCAATTTCGGAACAGTAAATAATCGGGCCCACAAAACAACTTAAATGGCCAAGTTGCACATTTAAATCGGGTAAACGGGCCCTAACGATATGTTCAACTTTGAACAGTCATATCTCCCTCATCCGGACTCCGATTCACGCATTCTTGGTGGCGTTATAAGATCTTTCCGTCTATTTTTCATCCATATATGCTTTAGCCACCACTTCGAACTGATGATTAAGTTATTCCTATGAGAAGCTTAAGGGGTCCAACACTCTAATTTCCCATTGTCAACTTCGGGAATTTAGAAAATTCTCGGACGTTACATTCTTCCCCCCTAAAAAGGAATTGCATCCCCTCAATTCTCCAAAGCCAATACTGCACAAGTTTGGTTCTGAAGGGCACCCTTGCCCCTTCTAAGGTTTCACATTAATCCCACTCGTGCATCAGCTTCCGCTGCGCACTCATTAAAAAAATCACGACTAAGTAACCTAACTCGGAGTGTGCACGTAAAAATACCTCTGTGTCGACCCTATTACTCGCATCCCATACCATGAGTATTCGCGACACCATAGAAGTAAATTTAATTAAACACTAGAGCAACGAACCTTAGAGCTATCCATCGACATAACGTGTCTCATGGTTTCTCCTTGGCCATTCCACAACTCTTTTGTCATGAACACTTAGGGGTGCTTCTTACCAAAAACCCATCCACCTCAACTAGATCATAAATTTTTAGATAGCTTCAGACTTGTAGTTAGACAAATGGCTCCGATACCAGCTGTCACGACCCGGATTTTTTAAAAGCATTTTTAAATAGAACAAACGGTAAGTAGCGAAATTTTTTTTTATTCCTACGAGAAGCTCATCTACTAAGCTATGACTCAAAGAACATCCCCAAACCCTAATAGTCTCAATGTGACTAGGGTAAACTCCCATAACTACCATTGGTTTATTAACCAAGGTAAAATTTTATGTTAGGGCCCCATTTATTCAATGAACTGGTCCCAAACCCTATTGAGGGTATTTTAGTCTTTATCTTAACTAGATGTTCTCCCCTCAATCGAAGATTAACTATGTCTTGACTAATATTCATTAATCTTAAGTTACAATTATAAATTAACACAACGATAACAAAAGCATGCATCATAGTAAACAAAGGAGTTTCAAATCCATGAACTTCGTATAGCGCACCTCGGAGGAAGATGAGCAATTGGAGCAGAAAAACAAAGATTTTGTCAACATAAATAACATACAGTCACACAAGTGCATAAATAATAAACGGATGTCTGTTGCACTTATTTGCAGGGCTAGGGCTCAGTGAATTGAAGCCCATGAATGTAAATAACTCTAACGTATCGCACAAGTTACGTATATAATACCCTAGTGGATTTCTATGCTCCGTTGTGGACACGTGTAATACACTGCCCTAAATCTTGAGAATTAGGGTTATTCTCCTTGTTTCCTGTGACATTGTGACCCGTCAAGGTCTTTGTGTTACTAACTAGTCACACCCTTTCCTTTTGAAGCCATTTAACGTCATTTTAGGGTACCTAATGTTTGATTATATAGGTTATATGTTTTGGCAAAAATGGAATATACTGCTCCCAAGGGCATTAAGGCAATTTTACCACCTGAGTTATGGTACTCTCCCTTAGGTTATTCTAGTCATCTCACTTCCTATATATTGATTTTAAGTCATTGCACACTCCCAAGGCTGCACTCTCAAATCGACTCGTGCTTCTATTCTCATGAATGTGGGCGATCTGGTCATAATGGTACTTCTATCATTTTATTCAAAGATTTATTGACATCCAATAGGTCCAAAATTAGGCTCAAGGGTACTACTTGACTTCATGGACTCAGTGTAGTTTTTCTGGCGTGTGACGGGGTCGTAAACCCCTTGAACCGACCTTGGTTGTCTCAACGGTTTACTATTAACCCTATGGGCAAAATGGTCAATTACCTACTCACTGGAATTTTTCCTCACTAAGTGGCTTTGTCTATATATATAGGGTACACATTAAGCTCTTAATAAAAATTTTTCTAATTCTTGAATCCACTCATAGGCCCCTAAACTGGAGCCCCTAGGTCGGCTAAGTGAATATCGCATGGTAATTTAACTATAAGGGGTAAAAGGGTTATTTTATATATTTTGAGATTTTTCCCCAACCTAAAACTTGGACAAGACACTCATCTCCCTCTCAAAGTCCACTCATATTTATCTAAATTTTTTGAATAAGTATATCCTCCTAAACTGGACCCGGTTCAATGATCCTTTTTTTTTAATTATAGACCCGGTCTGGGTCTAGAACTAATTGGTTCAGGTCACTGACCTGAACCTGTCCCAAATGACTTGCGACGTGGGTCATCTTTTGTAATGCCTGAGATTTTTTATAAATTTTCCTTATAATTCACAGAATTTTTTTGTAATACAATGGCTATAAATCAGGACAAATGAGGTATACAAAACATGTGAAAGCAGTTCAAAAATTTTAAACATCACACAATAATTTTTCCTAAACAAAATTTTGCTCATTCGATCAAACATCGTACAACCAAGCCAAACATCCTCAGGCGCTACTCGAAAACAAATGCATGGATAAATTGCTATGATCATAGACTTTAAATACAAATCCCTCCTAGACATCCCTGAGTGCAATTCCCATAACCGTCCATAGTCTAATCTAAATTAAAAGTCTAGAAAGCATAATAACTTAACTCTCATCTCCCCCAATACATTAGATCGTGGCACAAAATAATACTCGCAGTGAGTCAAGGATATACCTGAGTCTAAGGGAAGCAATCGATCACTGAAATGAGCATCCATCTCTAGGAGCTCTCCTCTATGAACCTGCAAAAGCCTCCCGAACAACGGGGCTAAATAGTAGGGGAATGAATATTTTCATACTCAGTAGGAAAATACATAGTAGGGGAGTTCTAAACTGTGAACTCAGTAAGTCCATACATAGATGCGTTCATGCAAGTCAAACATGAAGCAAGCAAGCATATCATAATCATGCTCATATGCATACAATCATACCAAATGCACCATCATGCTAAAATCATACCATCAAACTAATCTTACAGAAACACTCGTAATCAGAGTCATACAAACTTACTCGTACCATTGTATGCTTACTCAAACAACTTACACATACTTGTACGACCTTACTCATACAATCTTACTTATAACACCTTACTCGTACATCGTTACACTTATAGTCTTACTCATAATCATATGCTTACAGTCTTACTCATACTCATACTCTTACAGTCGTGCTTATACTTGTACTCTTACAGTCGTGCTTATACTCATACTCTTACAGTCGTGCTCATACTCCCACTCTTATAGTCATGCTCATACTCATACTCATACAGTCGTGCTAATACTCATACTCTTACAGTCGTGCTAATACTCATACTCTTACAGTCGTGCTCACACTCATACTCTTACAATCATACACATACTATCGACCACTGAAGCTCATTACAACTAATAAGCTCCAATGACGAAATGGAAAAGAATGCCACTGGGGCATCACCTTAACCTCCAGGGAGTGAGTAGACGCCATGGACTTTTTCGAAGGTAAGGCACACCAATGCTCATGGGGCACAGGATCAAACAGGTAAGAGCATGTCAATGATACTACTTACCTGAGCGTGCAAACATAAACTGTAATGTCCGAGAATTTTCTAAATTCCCAAAGTTGACCATGGGAAATTATGGTGTTGGACCCCTTGACCTTCTCATTGGAACAACTTATTCAATGCTTGGAATTGGTGGCTGAAACTATATGGATGGAAAGTAAACAGAAAGAGCTTTGAAATGCCATGAAGAACGCGTGAATCGGAGTTCGGATTAGGGAGATACGATCATTCGAAGTTGAATATATTGTGCATGGCCCGTTTACCCAAATTGGACGCACGAATTAGTTGTTTAAGTCGCTATACAGGCCCGATTATTTTTTTGACAAAATTAATAAATAATAGGCCGGAGTAGCTTAATTAGCCCAACTCTTAATGATATTAGAAAACCCTAATCTCTATGTATATAAAAATAAATAAGTATGGACTTTTGGGGAGAGCTTGGGACGGTGAAGGAAAGGAGGGAATTTTTTGGCGAGACTTTGGCGAAGCGTTAGCGATGGTGGATTGATGACAACTCGGCCTTCGAGGTAGGATTTTGAATCGAGATTAGAGATATTTCATTAGTAAAATATAAATAAGTTTTGTAAATGTAACACCCCGCTTTTCTAATTATGTTTAGCCTATGGGGTTAGAGGTAATTAGATAACATTTCGATGGGTTTTAGAGGTTGAAACCTTCGTATGTGAGTTGAGCTTGAAGAAACAAGCGTAACATTTCACAAAACGCACAAAACAGAGGCTAGGACCGGAAGTTAGACCTCGGGAAATGTGTAATGTAGGCAGGACCCACTTAGAAGTTGCACGATATATTGCTTTAAGTGGGTTAGTATCGAAGGGCTTGTCGATACCAGTCAAACGGTACCAAGAACACGCGAATCTCAATCCGAGGTATGAAATTGTGCATGTTTGAAGATTAGTATATAAAAGAAAAAAAGAAAAGAAATAGAATATCGACGTTGTTTGTAGAAACTGCGGGTGCTACGTTTCATCGGGCGCCACATTTCTATGGGTGCATGGGAGCATGCCGCGTAACAGCGGGCGCCGCGGTTTCCCAGGTCGGCTCCGAGTCTTTTAAATAGCCCTCTTTTGCCAGTTTTTCAAGAAGACCTTCTTCTTCCCCGTTTTTGAGTGTTCTGAGGCCGATTAAGGCTGTTCAAGATCCGTTTCTTACTAAATCGAGCGTACTCTACATGATGGAGGGGTCCTTTCTTTGAGTTGGAGTCCATATAAGGAGGAAACACCCCATGACAAGGAGAGGTTCTGCCCGTTGTTCTCGAGCACCAACCAACTTTGATTTCTCTGTTTCTGACCATCCTAACTCCGATTTAGTCGATTCAAGAGGCGTTCTTGACTAAATCGAGTGTGTTCTACGCGATGGAGGGCTCCATTTTTCGAGTTGGTGACTATAAGGAGGAAATGCCCCGAGACAAGGAAAGACCCTGCCCATCATCCTCGAGCACCAGAGCAAGAAAAAGGGGCCAGGAGCAAGACAGGGTTTTGTTTGAAGTTGCCGGACCACAACAAGAGAAGTAATGAAGAGTAGAGGAGGCTTTGTCTTCTACTAAAGAGTCACGATGTGTGAGGAACATCCCTGACTAGGGAAGGTTCTGTCCGCTACCATAGGTGCAGAAAACGAGAAGAGTCTTCGACAAGGGGAACGTTTGTATGTAGTCTTTCAGTGCAAGACAAGGAAGGTATGGAGGCTAGAGGAAGCTCCGTCTGCAGTCTTTGGATCTGAAGGGGAGGATGCCCAGAAGGAACGAGCAATTCTGAATACTGCTACCTTTCGAGACATGAGGGGAGTAAGCATTTCTGACCTCCCGTTTAAGTTAGAACGACATGTGCTAGTTATGATGTGTTCTATGTTATGATCCTTTGTGTATTGATTTGCTATGCTTTGATGTGACTTGCTATGTTCTGTCTCGCTCTAGGATAGAGCGAGACATGTAATGCGTGTGTTCGGTCTCGGCTCAGTGATAGAGCGAGACGTGTGTATGTGGTTATGATCCCGCTTAGTGGTAGAGCGAGGTACAATTTCATTGATTTATTAACTTCTACTTTACTCCTTTAGATTACGAGTTTCAGTATGATTTCGATTCAATTTTAATATATATGTATTTTAACGTATATGATTTTGTGATACCTGATGTATGTAGTAGTCGTTAGGCAGAACTACGTTCGGACCGATCATATTGGAATAATATCCAATACGTACGTAGGCAACCAACGGCAAGGCAACATTGGCCCGATCCAAATTATTTATAATAATATGTTTTATTTTGTCTTACATGCGATGAATTATGAAGCTTCGTTGCGTGTAAATGATCGTTACAACTTAAGTCTACATATGGGGAAGCCTTGAAGCTCTATAGTGTGTAGACGAACGTTGTACCTCTCGCACACAAACGATGATTCTTGGCTTATGGAAAAAGATAAATTTTCTATTAGTGATTTTGTGGGCCCAGCTCGGGTCGGGTCGTTACAAATGGTATCGGAGCATTGATATGTCTGCGAGAGTTTAATATTTTATTTATTGATATAATTTGAATTCTGATTTCGAATTTTTTTATAATTTGAAATTTCTTTTTTTGAAATAATCGTTCTCGATGTTTTGTCGTTAAATTGAGATAAATTCCGATTTTTAACTTTTGCTTATGCCGGACGTGAGGAAGACGACCCGTGTTGTGGGTCGTCTGGGATGGTTTGGGTCGGGTGACCTAGACCAAATCATTCTAGATCTGGACCGGTTAAAAAAACAGAGAAGGGAAGTGAACCGGGTCCGGTTAAGGGGGATAAATATGTCAAAACAATTATAGAAAAATACTCAATGACTCTATGAGGTGTGGGAGTATTCTGACTAAGTTTCAGCTCTAGGAAAAATCCTAGAGGTTGTGAAATAACCTTTTTAATGGGTAACCTAATCATAGGTTAAACCACTTATTAAGTAAAAATCCCAGGGAGTGGGTAATTGACCATTTTGCCCCTAAGTTTAATCGTGAACCATTAAGTCAACCTGGGTCAGTTCAAGGGGTTCACGACCTCGTTACATGCCAAGAAAATTACACAGAGTTCATGAAGTCAGGTAATACCCTTGAGTTGAATTTTGGACCCATTTGATGTCATTAAGGCCTTAAACCAATTGACAAGAATACCCCTTTGAGTGGACCAGCCTACATTCGTGTGAATGGAAGCGCGGGCCAGTTTGAGAGTGGAGCTTCCTTAGAAGATTATGACTTAAAATAAATAAAAGGGTAGTGAGATGACCAAATGACCCAAGGGAGGGTATCATACCCTAGGTGGTAAAATTACCCTAATGCCCTTAGGTGCAATTTATTATGTTTATGTCAAAACGGATAAACTAATTAATAAAGAGTTAGGGTACCCTATAAATGGCTTCAAAAGGAAGGGGTGTGACTAATAAGGGACACGAAGACCTTATCAGGTCACAATGTCATGGGAAATAAGGGGAAAAACCCATAATTTTTAGGGATTAAGGCAGTGTATTACACATGTCTGCAATCGAGTATATCGATCGACTAGAGTGTTATGTATGTAACTTGCGGGAAGAGTTAAAGTTGTTTATACTCTCGGGCTTGAATTCGTTAAGCCCTAGCCCTGTAAATAAGTGCAATGGTCCTCTGTTTATTGTTTGAACTTGTATGACTTAATGTTATTTATGTCGCTTACTTTGGCGCATGCTTTTATTATTGATGTTTTGATTTATATTGGAAACTTAAGATTAATGAAGTTTAGTCAAGGGACATGGGTTGCCGTTGGATTGGGAGAGAACATCTAATCAAGATAAAGACTAAAATACCCTTAATAAGGTTTGTGACCTGTTCATTGAGTGATAATACACTAAAATATTGTTCAATTAAATATTTTCAAAATTTGAATTGGAATCCTATTTTGTGTTAATTCATTGCTGATTTGGCCTATTTATGTTTTTATTAGGTTAGTTAGACCTTAATTTAGTTTACATGTTTAAACAGGCTTCAACAGGATCCAACTAGAAGGGGAAGTGAAGCCCAACTACCTAAAGCTATTTAAAAGTCAAGAATGAGCTCCTAATGGCCTAAACATGCATGAAATGGTCGAACACAACCTTGTGAACTAGTTAGATTCGAGATTTGCATCAAGAGAACTAAATTAGGAAAGAAGTTGATTCGGACATATTGACACAACCTTAGGATTTTGACCATATCTTTTTATGTATAATTCGGATTGATATGATTTTGGTGGAATGGGAAAGAAGACTTCCGTGGCTACAAATTTTTTTCATGAAGTAATTCCTAATTCCGAATCTATATGGGTCGAATCCGGCATGCAAACGGACAACTAGTAAACTAACCTGAGGCCAACACATGAAGAATACTTTTATTAGTTGTGATTGATACATATAAGGAAAGACAATGAGGCTGATTAGATAACTAAAAGAAGATTCAAAGATACTTATTTGCTAAATAAATAATTAATTTATTTAATTGATTTAGTATCTAATCATTGCCAAAGAAGCAACCAATTATGCAATAAATCAGGATGCAATCCAGAGATATGATTTGACTTTCCTCTTTGAAGCAACTCCTTCTACTCCTATAAATAGAGGGTTGGACGTGATAGAGGCATCATCCCCTCCTCTTTTGAGCTCTCTTTTCCTATTCTTTTGTATTTTTTGTTTTTAGTTTTATTGTAATAGTTTTCTAAGCTCTCAAGTTAGGGTTAGACATGATTTGTAACAATCTAATTGAGTTTAATTTATGTTTCATCAATAGTTTTAAGTAAGTATTGTTTATTTGAAGTGATATTTATTTAATATTGTTCTTCTTCTAGTTTCTTTGTAATTTGGATACATATGATGCTTGAAGGCTCTCCTTTTTTATCTTTTGTGATTTAGATACATAAAAATCTTAAAGAGACAATTGTTTTTATCCTTCATCTATCCAAAGTTTTTCTTCTCTTTATTTTTAATTTTAATGTTCATATTTTCCAGTTAGATAGAATTTTCATTCGATTTTAACTGAGATAACATGAAACATGAAGAACATCATTAGATATTACAATGATCCTTAATGCATTAGTATTTTCTAATCTTGATTTCTTTACTCTTTATTGCCTCAATACTTTTCAACTCTTTCTTAAATTTTCCTTCTCTACTCTATTTTTTTCGTAATAATTTTCTTTGTTGCATAAGGCTTTCCATGTGGTTCGACCTTGTCTACTACAATTGGCAAGTAAAAAAAATCTAAATTTGAGTTCTTCATAGTCTTGTTTCTGTAACGTCCATGAATTTTCTAAATTCTCGAAGTTGACAACGGGAAATTAGGGTGTTAGACCCCTTAAGCTTCTTGTAGGAATAACATAATGATCAGCTGGAAGCATATATGGATGGAAAATAGATGTAAAGAGCTTCGAAACGCCACCAAGAATATGCAAATCGGAGTTCGGATGAAGGAGATACAATTGTTCAAAGTTGACTTTAACGTGCAGGACCCGTTTACCCGTATTGAACGCGCGATTTGTCCGTTTAAGTTGCAATACGGGCCCGATCAATTACTGTTCCGAAATTGGGTTTTTGAGGCCTAATTTCTCATGGGATTAGGAGCCCTAATCCCATGCCTATAAAAAGAATTAATTAGGAGTTTTTGGGAAGGTGGGAAGGAAGAAGAGTGGCCGAGAGAGTTTTTCGACGATGCTTCGGCGGCGGTGGATCGACGGCAAAACGGCAATTGAGGTAGGATCTTTATTTTAAACTTCAAGTCGAGCATACTAGTGGTTTATTGATTAAATCTGAATGCAAAGGTGATTTCTGCAAGCAATTACTGTTTTGACTGTTTTTAATGAATAGTAATTTTGAATGAAAGAAGTGTAATTTCATATATTCTCTGTCAGCTGGCTGGTTCTTCCTCGGCGGGGGCCAGCCAGTCATTGACCGGACTCAGGGCCAAGGTGGGCGAAATCACCGTCAAACGGTGGGTCCAGTTTAGAGGGCTAAAAGTGTTAAAAAAATTCTAGAAAAATACTCATGTATATGGAGAGGTTTGGGATTATTTTGACCAAGTTTTAGATGAGGGAAAAATCCCAGAGACTATGAAATAACCTTTTTACCCCTATTAGTTAATTATTATATAATATTAACTTTCCCGAGTTCGAGGCTCTGGTTTAGGGGCCTATGAGTGGATATAAAAATTAGGAAAATTCTCAATGAGAGTTTAATGAGTAAATTAATTTTAGGCCAAATCTCATAGTGAGGAAAAATCCCAGTGAGTGGTTAAGTGACCCTTTTGTCTTTAGGGTTTATCGTAAACCATTAAGACAACCTTGGCTGGTTCAAGGGGTTCACGACCCCGTCACGTCCCAGGAAAATTACACAGGGTCCATGAAGTTAAGTAGTACCCTTGAGTTCAATTTTAGACCCATTGGATGTCATTAAGACTTTAAACCAAATAACAGAAATACCCCTTTGATTGGACCCGCCCACATTCGTGTGAATGGAAGTGTGAGTCGGTTTGAGAGTGGAGCCTTGTGAGAGGTCAATGACTTAAATCAATAGAGGGGCAGTAAAATGACTAGAATGACCAAAGGGAGGGTATCATACCCTAGGTAGTAAAATTACCCTAACGCCCTTAGGGGCAATATATTCTATTTCTGTCGAAGCGGATGACTTAGTGAATTAAGAGTTAGGGTACCATATAAATGACTTCAAAATGAAGGAGCATGACCAGTAAGTGACATGAAGACCTTGTCGGGTTGTAGTGTCATGAGAAATAAGGGGTAGAACCCTAATTCTTAGGTTTAAAGTAGCGTATTTCATGTGTCTACAGCCGAGTGCACCGATCGACTAGAGTGTTTTATATGTAACTCGCAGGATGTGTTAGAGTTGTTTACACTCTTGGGCTTGAACTTGCTGAGCCCTAGCCCTGCAAATGAGTGCAACGGGCCCTTATTCATTATTTATGCATTGGTGTGAATGCACGTTATTTATATGGATTATGTTGATATATGCTTTTATTATTGATGTTTTAAGTTATATCAGTAACTTAAGGTTCATAAAGACTAATCAAGAGATTTTGGTTGTCGTTGGATTGAGGGGAGAACACCTAATCAAGATAATGACTAAAATACCCTCTTTAGGGTTGGGACCAGTTCATGGAGTGAACAGGGCCCTGACATAGAATTTGACCTTGGTTAATGAACCGAGGGTGATTTTGGGATGTTCTCTAAGTCATAGCTTATTGGATGAGCTATTTATTGGGTCAATTCACAAAGTGAAGAGGACCCAAATGGTTGAGTGAATACTTAACTAGATGGAAATAATCTAGTCTAAGTTTCAGATGTTTGGCATAGTCAATGGTCATAAAGACCTGAGGCTTCTATGGATAATGCTGAAGATTGCGATATGCTTCTTCATCGCCATGACGGTTTAGGTATTGACTAGAGGGTCATTACCGCGGGTCTCCCGCACGTCTTCCCAGGACTATTTAGTACGTACGAAAAGCGGAGTTGTATGAGCATCATGGAAGGTTTGTGCTTCTCGCCAATCTGTGTCCATGAGAACAGTTGGGATCCTTTTCTCCAGATTCGTGGCAGGCTATTGAGAGCCCTAGGGATTTGGGTCAAGCTGCTGTTAAGCAGTCTACTCCAAGGTTGGAGTACTTTGTTTGGGGATTTCTAAAGGGGCGAGTCATCTCTGAGTTATAGATTTGATAGTATTAATTATCGAACAAGGAATGTGTGATAATTAACAACATTGTTTGATATTGCTTGTTAATTAGACAAGTGGAATGGTTAAAGGACTTACTAAAATGTAGGTTAAAAATATCTAAGCATTGCATGTGTGATGCTATGCTTCTTAGGATAGAGTAGTTTCTAGGCAGAACTACATCTGGATCCGATCTTCTTGGAAACATTGGAGATGTTGTCTGATGAGTACGTAGGCAACTAACATCGGGTGATGTTGGCCCGATCCAAAAAATATTAATAAAACCTTTTGTCCTTTGGAAGCTTTTCTCCTGAAGGCAGAGATGCTCTATTGTGGTTGTTGTTTGGTTTGCTTTGTTGCAGATTCTCCAGGCGACAACAAGTGAGATCAAGACATGCGAGCACAAGAAGAAGTTGCTACGTTTCTTCAACTCCGGTACGTAAGTGTAACTTGAGTCAACTTATTATTTATTTTCAGACGGGTGACAGACTTGTACTTAGATGGATGAGCTGGTCTTTATGAATTTTCAGACGTTAAATAATATCAAATGATTTGATATTCGTATTTGTGAACCCCAGTTATCATGACATGGATATTTAATCGAAGGGTTTGTTTTGTATTTAAAGAAAATTTTTTTTGCTACTTACCATTCATGCTATTTAAAAATGCTTTTAAAAATCCGGGTCGTGACAATTTCAGTAGGGAAAACCTTGTGTAACAAAGAAAATGTTTACGAAAAAAAATAAAGTATAGATGGAAAATTAAAGAAAGAGTTGAAAAGTATTGAGACAATAAAGAGTAAAGAAATCAAGATTAGAAAAGGCATTAAGGATCATTGTAACATCTAATGATGTTCTTAATGTATCATG
This sequence comes from Saururus chinensis, assembly GCA_035235625.1. NCBI lineage: Eukaryota > Viridiplantae > Streptophyta > Magnoliopsida > Piperales > Saururaceae > Saururus > Saururus chinensis. Next base: position 37,217,043 of record CP141141.1, read on the forward strand.
TTATCTTAGTTAGAATCGAATGAAATTTTATCTAACCGGAAGATATGAACATTAAAATTAAAACTAAAGATAGAAAATGTTTTAGATAAATGAAGGATAAAACAATTATCTCTTCAAGATTTCTATGTATCCAAATCACAAAGAAACAAGCATAAGAATAATATTAAATAAGCATCACTTCAAATAACCAATACTTACTTAAAACCATTGATGAAACATGAATAGAACTCTATTAGATTGTTACAAATCACCTCTAGCCATAGCTTGAGAGCTTAGAAAGCTATTACAATAAAACTGAAAATAAAAATATAAAAAAAGAGAAGAAAAATATGAGAAGAGATCTCTAAAGAAGAGGGGATGATGCCTCTATCACGTCCACACATTTATTTATAGGAATAGAAAGGGTTTGCTTCAAAGAGGAAAATAAAATCATATCTCAGGATTTCATCCTCATTGATTTCCTGATTGGTTGCTTATTTGACAATGATTAGATATTAAATCAATCAAATAAATAAATAATTTATTTAGTAAATAAGTATCTTTCAATATTCTTTTAGTTATCTAATCAGCCTCAGTTTTTTTCCTTATGTGTATCAATGACAACAAATGAAATTATTCTTCATGTGCTGGCCTCGGGTTAGTTTACTAGTTATTCGTTTTCATGCCGAATTCGACCTATAAATCTTCAGAATTTGGAATTTCTTCCCGAAGTAACAAATGTCGCCATGGAAGTCTTCTTTCCAATGCTACTAGAATCATATCAATTCAAATTATAGATAGAGAGATATGGTCAAAATACTTAGGTTGTGTCAATCTGTCCGAATAAGCTTCTTTCCTAATTTAGTTCTCTTGATGCAAATCTCAAATCCAACTGGTCCAAAAGGTTAAGTTTGACTATTCCATGCATGTTTAGACTTTTAGGAGCCCATTCTTGACTTTTATATAGCTTTGGGTAGTTGGGCTTCACTTCTTCTTGCAAATGGATCCTGTTGAAGTCTATTTAAACATGTAAACTCAATTAAGGTCCAACTAAGCTATTCAAAACATAAATAGCCTAAATCAGAAATGAATTAACATAGAATAAGATTTTAATTCGAAATTTGAAAATATTTAATTAAACATTATTTCAGTGAATGAAATACCCCAAACCTACTTTTTGCTAGTCCGCGAGTAAAACAAAAATTAAAACAATAGAAAACAAAACTAACTACACCCCTTCTGCAAGAAATCTCGATTGCATTTAGCATATGCAATAAGTTTTTAAACCCCTAGCTTACGTTAGTGGATGAGTTGTGTCTCGTGAGGGTATGTAGTGAATCTACCCACAAAATTTAAATTTTAAATGATAGAAGAAAATTAAAATTAAAACCATGTCAAATTTACAAATCAACTCCTCCTAGACATATGACTTCATTTAGTAAAATCAATCATGCATAATACAACTTGTCTTCTTAAATAATAATTCATTTTGACAACTTCATATTGGTGGCAAGTACTCATACATACATAATAGTTTAAAAAAAATATAGACATTGCCACGTAATTATACAATCCCAATCTCATGAATTGAACAACTAAATGTGTCCCATGTCCACTCAGCAATTTCAATTTTAACACTAAAAAATAGACATTGACATCCATTCATCTTCAAGAGATCATAATGGAGAATCATGCAAAACCTTCTTTGAAAAGTAAAACACCCTAGATCACCTGACAACTCATTCAAGATATAATTGCATAATGTCCTACTAGAATTTTATGCTCATCTCACATGACATATGTAAGGCTTAGCTATTTTAAGCTTTTTAGAAGATCCATGTAACAAGTGTTAGGCCAGTAACTCCCAATCCAGTTAGCTTAGGGCACTAGGTGTTAAAACACCCCTCAGGCTTAATAACTTGAACCAAATAGGCTTCAAGGCTATGCCTGTCATAAATTAGTCAACTTTACCTTTTGACTCGAACACCCTGTGCTTAGTGAGGCAAGCTGAGTCCCGGTCTACTCAATAGAGTGACTTTAATTCATTACATTTTTTTATTCTTTTTTTTTTTACATTTCTTGAGCACATTATACAATCAACTTGAATTGTGTTGACAAAAAGTCCTCGACTGTTCTACAAACCAAGAATAGTGAAGCTCAAAACTCTATCATGATAACATGAATACTACTAGATCATGCCAAAGTTTTACTCTCATAAGAAAATAATTACTTAGATTCAATGATATCCACCTAGATGTAAGACCATAATCAAAGGCTCGAATTCTCACTTAGGCAAATGTCTTGCTTTGTTTTTTTTAAAATAGGGGCACAAGAAACCAATATGAAGTAATCAGAACTCAAAATCATTAAATCTGTCAAGTCATGTTCTAAGTACTTTGATGTCATTAAATAAAGTCACATGTCTAGAATAAGAATCAATGAAAATAAGAAAAAACATAAAATAAAATAAATCTAATTAGTTTTTTCAATTTTTTTATTTTTTAAGTAGAACTAAAAAAAGCTGAAAGAAAAATCTCTTTTTACACCCCCAGACCTAAACTAAACATTGTCCTCAATGTATAAAAGAAAGTAAATGTAATGCTTAATATAATAAAAGAGGAAAGAAGAAATAATATATCGGTTGATGTGCTCATGTACATAGCTATCAAAAGAAAAATAGTCAATAAAGCACAAGCATAATCACATTAGGGTAAATCAATAACAAATCATATAAGCACACCCTAATAATGATTAGAGCAATTGACAAAGATAATAACTAAAAACTAACTAAAGAAAACACAAAAAAAATAAACTATTAAACAAAAAATAACTATCAAAACCAGAAGTGGGTTGCCTCCCAGGAGCACTAAGTTTTACTATCTTCAGCCAGACACACCTCTATCTAAACTCATCCAGGGTCCTTCAAAGCAATTATCTTCTCTTTATCAATTCTAATCAAATCAGAGTGAGTTAAGCAAATATTTAGTAGATCATCAAAATAAATAAAAGGAAAAACATTAAATACATTTAACTCACATGTTAAGTTCCCAAAAGAAAGCCTCATCACTCCATTCCGACAATTTATTAAAGCATTATATGTAACAAGGAATGGACGGCCCAAAATCACAGAGATTTGAGAAGATGCATTTGAAACCGGTTGTGTCTAAAACAATAAAGTCCACTAGAAAATAAAATTTGTCCAGTTGAACAAGGACATCTTCCACTATTCCTCTTAGCCTTTGGATTGAGTGGTCAGCAAGTTGAAGTGTTATGTTAATGGGTTTCAAATCTGCTAGACCTAATTACTCATAAACAGAATAAGGTAGAGATTAACACTTGCCCCAAGATTAAGGAAAGCTTTTTCGATTCTATAATTCCCAATTATATAAGACATGGTTGGACAACAAGGATCTTTATATTTGGGTGGGGTGTTTTGTTGCAATATGCTTCTTCATTGCCACGATGGTTTGGGTATTGACCAGAGGGTCTTTACCGCGGGTCTCCCGCAGGTCTTCCCAGGACTATTTAGTACGTACGAAAAGCGGAGTTACATGAGCATCATGGAAGGCTTGTGTTTCTTGCCAATCTGTGTCCATGAGCATAGTTGGGATCCTCTTCTCCAGATTCATGGCAGGCTATTAAGAGCCTTGGGGATTTAGGTCAAGCTGCTGTTAAGCAGTCTACTCCAAGGTTGGAGTACTTTGTTTGGAGATTTCTCGAGGGGCGAGTTATCTCTGAGTTACAGATTTGGTAGTATTAATTGTCGAACAAGAGTTGTGAGATAATTAATAACATTGTTTGATATTGCTTGTTAATTAGACAAGCGGAATGATTAAATGACTTACTAAAATGTAGGTTAAATATACTTAAGCATTGCATGTGTGGTGCTATGCTTATTAGGATAGAGTAGTTTCTAGGCAGAACTACGTCTGGATCCGATCTTGTTGGAAACATTGGAGATGTTGTCTGATGAGTACGTAGGCAACTAACATTGGGTGATGCTGGCCCGATCCGAAAAATATTAATTAAACCTTTTGTCCTTTTGAAGCTCTTCTCCTAGAGGCGGAGATGCTCCATTGTGGTTGTGGTTGTTGTTGGTTTGCTTTGTTGTAGGTTTTCCAGGTGACAACGAGTGAGACGAAGATTGACGCGTATAGGATGAAGTTTCTTCGTGTCTGCAACTCTGATACGTAAGTGTACATTTAGCGTGAGAGTCAACTTGTTATTTATTTTCAGACGGATGACGGACTTGTACTTAGATGGATGAGTTGTTCTTTATGAAGTTTTAGATATTAAATAATATCATATGATTTGATATCCGTATATGTGAACCCCAGTTATAATGACCTGAATATTTAATCGAATGGTTTGTTTTGTATTTAAGAAAGAAAAAGGAAAATTTTTTTTGCTACTTACCGTTCTTGCTATTTAAAAATGCTTTTAAAAATCCGGGTCGTGACAAAGCCTAATCAAGGGATAAGGTAATGGACCTTCGAAATTTCAGTCTTCCTATGGTAAAAATCTCGATTTTGTAGTTTATTTGTAGTCGATTTACTTGATTTAGTGCTTTAATGACGAGATTAGTAAATGGTAATCTTTTATCCCGATTTTTTAGGGTTTTATCTTGTTATGATGTAGATTAGCTTTTTGGAAGGTATGGTGGAATTTTAATGGCATTTGGGTTGTTAGATGGAGATTTTAAGATTCATCAATGGAGTTTCGGTTTGAAAATTTGAAATGAAGAAGAAGGTCGATTCTACCTTGTTGGCGTTTGAACGGCCCTCCTGGGCGTTCGAACGACAACACTGTAATTTTGACAGTTTTCCTGTTTAGCCAATCGAACGACCCTCCTGGGCGTTCGAACGGCTACACAACAAATTTTCTATTATTTGCTTGATGTTTATTTCGGTGTCTCTACTTTGATATATCATTTTTATATGTATGTGGAGTGTTTTGAGCCAGGGTAAGCCACTGGAAAGGTATACCATTGATGTTTAGAAGTTGTGGTATATATTTAGAGTTATGTGAAATGGCTTGTGGTTGGATATCAATGTTGGAATTGCTATCTTGAAGTTATGAGTGGTTGATTCTCTATGGTTAAGTATATTTTCAGTAGAGCTACAACATACTAATGGACTGATATGTCATGATAGGATGTGGTTAAATGATGTGTGAATGTTAGTGTTATGTCTTGACTCAAGTATGAAGTGAATGATCTTATGTATGTTTAGCTTGTGGTTAGGCTTTGACTCAAGTGTTATGTCTCCTATGATTTTTGCTGGAATTCATGATTAGATGTTAATGCACATGTATAGTGTGATGATGAGTTAATTACAAGCATGTCGATATACATTGAGTGAAGTGCTTCTACTATGTACACACACACATATGGGGGGTTTAATAATGTTGATGAGCATTGATATTATGATTATGAATGATGCATGAGGGGCTGATGAGAGCACTTATCATGAATTAGGATTTATGTATGCCTTGCCCACGTATGTACCATGTTGCATGCATCATGAAAATGGATTTCCAATTGAGGCTTTATCGAGATTAATCGAATTTGATCGATTGGATGCAATGTGGTGAAATTGCGTGCCGGATTAATCAGTCGTGGCTTAATCGAAACTTGATTGGTCTGAAAGGACATGTTTTGATTTGAGTTCCTTTGTGGAACATGTGGACTCCCCGGGTTGAGTCTAGTTAAATGGAATTATGTGGGGGACGAGTTATGCACTTGCCTTGCAAATTGAGATTATTATGATTGTCTTCTGGACCCTGAGAATCCAGTATGGTATGCTTTGTGCACCGGCTACCATGTGTTCTAGGGTTTCATATGTGGAAACTTGGGCTCTTCCCCATCACAGGAGATGTCCCTGGGCGAACACCCCTACTCTAGATTCTCTACGTGAGAATGGAACATCCTTGGCTAGGATCGTCCAGGGCAAGCAGCTTTAGGGATTGACAACCCCGATCGTTTTATATTCTTGTGTAGAATTTGGACCATGACACGCCTTCTTGGCCTTGTCTGTGTTCCCGTCTGTGTGACACCAAATTGTGTTTACTCCTTGATGGAGGCATTCTTTATATGATGTTGATGCATGATCTGAAATGTATGTTAGAGATACATCTTATGCAGGTTTATATGATGTTAATGCATGATTTGAAATGTATGTTAGAGATACATCTCATGCAGGTTTATATGATGTGAATGACACTATGTGATTTATACATTATGATGCAGGTTTAGGTGATGTGTATGTGTGATTAGAATATGATACATCTTGTCAAGTATTGATTTGAAATTGTTATATTACTATGCCATCGTGTTTTTAATGGTTATAGATGGACAGGATCTCCTCTATGAGGAAAGGTCGGAGATGAATTAGGAGTAGACGTGGAGACATCTTGTGTGACTTGTTTCCTTGTTTGTTATTATGATAGAACCTATGTGTGTGGTTCTCATTTTGGTTTGTGCTACATTGTTATTTTGATTTGTTTGAGACTTATTTTGGAGCCTAGAGTAGGTTATAGATTAATGTAGTATGTGGGTTTTAGATTTTAGTCATCTTAGAGTTAAAGTAACTCTTTCAATTCTACTTATTTACTCTTACTCAAAGTGGTGCGTATACTCCATAATTTTGTTAGATCGCCCGTGATTAGGGCATAAGTCTTCCGCTAAACCGTTTTTCAATCTCCTTGTCGCCCCCATGCACTTGACCGGTCCCTGGACCAGGTTCAGCTCAGGTCGGGCAGTGCTGGGGCGTGACACGTAACGTGACTTAAACGGCCAATTTACATGTCTGATTCGGGTAAACCGGTCTTGCACGCTATGTAAAACTTTAAACGGTCATAACTTCTTCATCCAAACTCCGATTTGCGCATTCTTGGTGGTGTTTCGAAGCTCTTTCCATCTATTTTCCATCCATATATGGCTACCACTTCCAACTGATGATCAAGTTATTCCCATGAGAAGATCAAGGGGTCCCACACCCTAATTTCCCCGTGTACGACTTCATGAATTCAGAAAATTCCCGAACGTTACATTCTTTCCCCCTAAAAAGGAATTGCATCCCCACAATTCTCCAAAGCCAATACTGAATAAGCTTGGCACTGGAGGGCACCCTTGACCCTTCTAAAGTTTCACATTAATCCCACTCGAGCGTGAGCTTCCGCTACGCACTCAAGTTAAAAGAATCACCACTAAGTAACATAACTCGGAGTGTGCACGTAAAAATACCTCTATGTCGACCCTAGTACTCACATCCCATACCATGAGTATTTGTGACACTATAGAAGCAAATTTAACTAAGCACTAACAAAACGAACCTTTGAGCTATCCATCGACATACTACTTCCCATACCGCAAGTGTCTAATGGTTTCTCCTCGGCCGTTCCACAGCTCTTCTGCCATGAACACCTAGAGGTGCTTCTTACCCAAAACCCATCCACCTCAACTAGATAATAAATTTTTAGACAGCTTCAAACTTGCAGTTAGATAAATGGCTCCGATACCAATTGTCACGAGCCGGATTTTTAAAAGCATTTTTAAATAGCACAAACGGTAAGTAGTGAGATTTTTTTTTCTTTTAAAATACAAAACAAACCCTTCGATTAAATATCCAGGTCATTATAACTGGGGTTCACAAATATGAATATCAAATCGTATGATATTATTTAACGTTTGAAAATTCATAAAGACCAGCTCATGAAATATGAAGAACATCATTAGATGTTACAATGGTCCTTAATGCTTTAGTATTTTCTAATCTTGATTTCTTTACTCTTTTTTACCTCAATACTTTTCAACTCTTTCTTAAATTTTCCTTGTCTACTCTATTTTTTTCGTAATCATTTTCTTTGTTGCACAAGGCTTTCCATGTGGATTGACCTTGTCTACTACAATTGGCAAGTAAAACAAATTTGAATTTGACTTCTTCATAGTCTTGGTTTAGACGTGACAACAAGTAAACGGGGCCCTAATATAGATTCTTACCTTGGTTAATGAACCGAGGGTGGTTATGGGATATTCTCTGAGTCATAGCTATGTAGATGAGCTCTTTGTTGGGCCGATTCACAAAGTAAAGAGGACCGAAATGGTTATGCGGATACTTGACTGGATGAAAATAATCTAGTCTAAGTTCAGATGTTTGGGGGAGTCAATGGTCATAAAGATCTGAGGCTTCTATGGATATATTAGTAAAGTCTTATGAGACATTTTCTCCTAGAGTTGGGATGGTGGAGATTGCGATATGCTTCTTCAGCACCACGATAGTTTGGGTATTAACCAGAGGGTCTTTACCGCGGGTCTCTCGCAGGTCTTCCCAGGACTATTTAGTATGAACAAAAATGGAGGTTTATGAGCATCATGGAAGGCTTGTGCTTCTCGCCAATTTGTGTCCATGAGCACAGTTGGGATCCTCTTCTCCAGATTTGTGGCAGGTTGAGAGCCCTAGGGATTTGGGTCAAGCTGCTGTTAAGTAGTCTACTCCAAGGTTGGAGTACTATGTTTGAAGATTTCTCGAGGGGCGAGTCATCTTTGAGTTACAATTTGATAGTATTAGTTATCGAACAAAGGATGTGAGATAATTAATAACATTGTTTGGTATTGCTTGTTAATTAGATAAGTGGAACAATTAAAGAACTTACTAAAATGTAGGTTGGTTAAAAATACATAAGCATTGCATATGTGATGCTATGCTTCTTAGGATAGAGTAGTTCTTAAGCAGAACTACATCTGGAGCCGATTTTGTTGGAAACATTGAAGATGTTGCCTGATGAGTACGTAGGCAACTAACATCGGGTGATGTTGGCCCGATCCAAAAAATATTAATTAAATCTTTTGCCCCTTTTGAAGCTCTTCTGCTGAGGGCAAAAAGGTTCCATTGTTGTTGTGGTTGTTGTTTGGTTTGCTTGGTTGCAGATTCTCTAGGCGACGACAAGTGCGACAAAGATAGGCGTGCACAAGAAGAAGTTTCTGTGTTTCTGCAACTCCAGTACGTAAGTGTTTCACTAGCATGAGAGTCAACTTGGTTGTTTATTTTTGGACGGATGACGGACTTGTACTTAGATGGATGAGTTGTTCTTTATGAACTTGCAGATGTTAAATAATATCATATGATTTGATATCCGTATTTGTGAACCCTAATTATCATGACATGAATATTTAATCGAAGGGTTTGTTTTGTATTTAAGGAAAAAATTTCTCTCTACTTACCCTTCGTGCTATTTAAAAATGCTTTTGAAAATTCGGGTCGTGACATAAACACCAACACATAAGGGGTCATACAATTGCCTACCATAATGGTCTTATTGTGCCATAGAATTGTCCACCATTATGGGTCTTATAGTGCCATTGCCACTCTTGGGTAGAAATCATACAACGCTCTCAATAGAGCATCAAACGTCCAGGCTTATACAGCACATAGACCAAATCGAAAATATACATCACTCTCAACAGAGCATCAGATGTCTGGGCTTCATACAGTACTAGACTAAATAGGGAACATACATCGCTCTCAACAGAGCATCAGACGTTTGGTGCTCTATACAGCACACATACAACATCCTGCATGATAAACACCATGGCAAGACATGAGAAATGCTCAGTCTACTCATTATCAGCTAGCTCAAATATAGAACTTAATCCGTCGAACCCCCAGGTCTCAAACTCACAACGCTATCATTAGCTTTTCATATAATTCAAGTTTGAATTAAGTAAGTTATGCAGTACAATTATGCCATAGAAGCACTCAAACATATCGTGCTCCACTGATCAAACTAAAGCTGAGCTTGATCTGAAACCCTAGTTTGTCAGGGCAGTAGACTTCCTTAACACATCCATCTTATAACATAACTCCCCGTACATCAAATCCTTACATAATCATACAGTCTCCGCCATCCACCTTATGACCAAAACATCTTCCTCAGAAGTCCTCAAGCTGAGTTCCTTAGAGCCAAACCCAGTTATCACCCTCTTACTAATACCTCACTTACTATGCTTATTTATCACTTTATAATCTGTACGTTATGCTTGTACAATTATGCACACTCTTATTGTTTAACAATTCCCCAACATACGCTCTGATCCAAACAAACTGCTCCAATCCTTGCCCATCATACTCATATCCTCCGTCATCCGTAATACGCTTACACATCCACATTCATATCCATATCCAAATTCATACCAAACACTGTCACTTCTTACCGTCCATCGCCCATACCTCTGCCCACATGCACATACACATATCCATAGCATAGGCAAATAGCCATCATGCATACGTATGTCCATCACACATACGTATAACATCACCTACTATTCCATACATAGCTTATTATCATACTCGCTAGCCATCGCTAGCACATACATATTCCACATACGTAGCTTACAAACAGACACGACATCACTAGCATATACACATTCCACATACGTAGTCTACAAACATACACGCTAGCCATCACTAGCACATACACATTCCACATACGTAGCTTACAAACATACATGCTAGCCATCACTAGCATATACACATTCCACATACGTAGCCTACAAACATACTCGCTAGCCATCACTAGCACATACACATTCCACATACGTAGCTTACAAACATACACGATAGTCATTACTAGCACATACATATTCCACATACGTAGCTTATAAACATGCACGCTAGCCATCACTAGCACATACATACACATCCATACCATAGCTTACCAACATATACACTAGCCATCACTAGCACATACATACAAACCCATACACGTAGCTTACCAACATACACGCTAGCCATCACTAGCACATACATACTTCAAACATACTTACAGCCAACATGCATGTCATATGTATTTCAACATGGCATAATTCATCCTCTTACATCATGCAAACGGATCATAATTTAACATCCATAGCATTCAATCATATAGTTCTAGCATGCTGCTACTCATTCAAAGCATGCTATCATGTAATTACGAGTTCAAAGCTCCCTTACCTCGTAATCGTGACGTTTGATGGCGAACACACAATGGTGGCAGCGGCGGCGGAGTTGGCAGCCAAAAGCATTGCCAATTAGAGAGAGTTGATGTCCCGAGGGTTTGGGAAGTGCCAGAAGCAATCACGGCCAAATGGGGTGTTAGAAGTCGATGCAAAAATTCGCTATCCATAGCTGCGCACTAGGGGCGGCCGGGAGAAATGTCATGCCAACATAAGTGGCGGTGCGACCAAAAGTCGAGGGTATACTCAATGAAGGTCAGACGGTGGTTGAGAAGTTCTCGGCCGGCCACACGACGTTGAAATCGGCCTTGGACAACACCCAACAACGTCAATTTCGCGTCAACTAGGGCCCACATAAGGGTGGAGGGCATGGGGCGACGCTCAAGGACAAATGAGAGGTGGAGGAGGCTCTAGTGGTTAACTCAAATGGTGACAGAGCCATCCAATGGTCAGGCGTAAAAGAGGCGCCTAAGCCCTAAAACACATGTGTGGCCACATGCATACACGGCCAAAAAGAGCCACTCTAGGAGGAGATGGGTCGGATGGTGGTGGCTCAAGGCCCACAAAAGGGCAACAGAGCTAAGGTCAGGAGGTGGTGGCTAACCGAAGCGGCGACGTCGACAATCACCACCCACAACCAACACATTTGGTGCAGACAGCTGTGCATCTTGCACGGTATAGGGCAAGGGCGAGTGGCCCATTCTAAGCGGAGGTGTAATTGGCCAAGTGGAGTTGGCCCTCACTGTCGCCGATGGCAACGACCCGAGACTCACCCAAAGCGTCTAATCGGGCGGAGCAAGACAATAGGGCAAAGCGGGGTCCGAAACGGCAATCCCCCACTGACATTGGGTCGAGGTAGGCTGGACGGAGTCCGTCGGTGGCTAGACGACGACCAGAAACACCGGCATCTCAAAAAATGTCACGGACAGTGAGATGGAAATATGAACAAAACCTGACCAAAGTACCGGTAGCTCACAGCGGAGCAAAGAAAGCATGACGGTAGCTCTAGCCAGTGCCTATGGGTTCCTAGCAGCCAAACAAACATAAGACTAGTTGAGGGAGGCCACAAATGACATCAAAATCGCACCCCCATGGCTAAAAAACGAGAATAAGAGGGGAGAAAAACCGAAGAAAAGTCCGGTACCTCATTGAAGAGCAAAGAGGACACGACGGCGGTCATAGTCGGTACCTACGGACTTGTGGCGGTGAGGCAAAGAGGATCCCAACAAGAACTGGCACAATCCAACCACGGAGGAGGGAGAACAGAGTGACCGGAAATGGGCTCGGGTTTTTCTAAAACTCACTGGATGTGAAATTTTTCTGGGCATTGAGAACTTACTGGAATCCGATCTTCGGATTTCAATTTATATACTATTTTTTTTCCATTTATGTCCCCAACATGTGTTCACTTACTGTTTACACATCGTACCTCCAAAATTTGCACAGTAAGTGTGCAGCGAGGCCCGTAGCCTGCGACTAAGCCCCACACCCGACTCTACGGGTATAAATATGGGGGTAAATACATAAATACAAATTAGGTGAAGTGCCACTTTTTTTTTAACTAAGTAAAGCACCAGAAGCCACTGCCACCGGGGCTGCCTTGGCCAAGGCCAGTACGGCCTGAGACATCACAACCATGGCTAGCGCGACCAAGGGTTGTGCTGCTGGCGCTCTTCTCTTCTTCTTTTTTTTTTTTTTTTTTCTGATTTGCCAAGACAAGGAAACACTTACCTCCGGTTGATTTCTTCTAGCGTTGATCGGGGTTTCTGGCCGGAAGAAGACCAGCCATCCAGTGGCTGACCCACGGCCGACCAGTGGTTTGTCGACAACTGTCTAGTGCTTCTAAATAAAATTATTACAGAATCATTGCAGAAATTACTGTAATTGCAAAGATCATTATGTAAATTGCAAAACTCGTTAGTAACACAATTTACATCTTAATTTTTCAATAAACACTCATTAATTCTTTGACTAAAAAACAAAGACAACGATGTCACCTTAATTTCCTGTTTGCCATCGATCCACCGCCACCGGAGCCTTACTGGAAAATTCCATCGACGGCTCCTCCTCCTTCCCTTCATGGTCAAAAGCCCCCACCTAAGAGACCTAATTATGTTTTTATAAGCATGAGGATTAGGGTTTGGGCCAAACTTCCCCACTTAGGCTACTTAATTGGGACCCTAAAACTTAATTTTGTAACATTAATTAATCGGGCCCATATAACAACTTAAATGGCTAATTTACGCTTCCAATTCGTATACATAGGTCCTGCGCGTTATATTCAACTTTGAGTGGCCGTATCTCCCTCATCCAAACTCTCATTCGCACGTTCTTAGTGGTGTTTCGAAGCTCTTTATGTCTGCTTTCCATCCATATAGATTTCAGCCACCAATGAGAACCAATGTTCAAATTATTCCAACGAGAATGTCAAGGGGTTCAACACCCTAATTTCTACGTGGTCGACTTCGAGAATTTAGAAAATTCCCGGATGTTACAAAGGGAGAGGGAGAGTAAAGCTGGAGAGAGAGTAAAGCTGGGATTTTAGATGCTTCAAAGATGGATTGACATCAACTTGGAATTCAAGGTAAGCCTTGACCTTGGACTAGGAGAGGCTTAGATTGCCTCGACCTTGGACAAGTAGAGGCTCCAATTGACTTGACTTTGGACAAAGAAAGGCTCTAACCAACATGACCAAAACTCTAAAAAAAGAGGGTAAAAAGTCTTGATTTATGATTAAAGGGGAAGTCTTTAAGGGCCAAGCTCACAATTATGTCCTTAAAAGCAGTAGCACTAGGAGGATTTCTAATGACACATTTTATGAGATATTATATATTACTTTGAAAAGACTTTTTATTCGATGAAAGAATGATTTATTTGATGATATTCTGAATGATTTATGAAATTTGATATTTGGAATATTCAGACTCTCTAGATACCTACCATATTTGGCAATGGCGCGTATGAGATATGGAATATCATGGGCCATTCCCATTATTTTGTTGGCTTGTGAACTATGTGTTTGACATAGACAAACCAATAAAATAAAGTGCCGCTAGCTCATAATTAAGTTAAAAAATTAATCTTCCCCTTTTAAAACAAAATAATCATAGATTTTATTCAAAATAACATGCTTAATTCCAATGTGTTCACATGAGAATTTCACAATTAAATTTGAAATCAACACAAAAGATTTTTTATGTGAAAACCCAACAAGGGAAAAACCACGGGACACTATGTCTAGATCAACTATACACTATGTGAACTTGAGACAAAAGACTCCATCTTTTTCTTTAAACGGATGGTTCCTCACACCACTCTTGAATTTAGAATTAAAATTCCTTGATTGTTTAGCGGTCATAGCTTGATCTTCCCCTCTTTGCGCTCTTTAATTAAAGTAGATCTTTCATCTCCTTCTTTTGAAATGAATCTTCTATTCTCCTAATCTTCTTAGCAACAATCTTCAGTAGACACTATGTCTCACTTGTGTTTTTGTGTTCTCATCTCACATATAATTACTCTTTTTGATTAAGATAGACACTTTCTCACTCTAGAAGACTAATTTTACCAAGACTCCATTAAATCAACTCCACACAAGCTCTCTAATTTTTCTAGGTCTTTTCTATCACGTCCCAAACCCTTTTTGTAGACTCCTAAGTCTAAAAAAGAATATGACTCCAACTAAGAATCAAAATCAAATAAGAAAATTTTAATTTAGGCAATTCTATATGCTCATTTAAAATCGATTGATTGTTCTACATAGTGACTGATCAATCCTTGTTCTTATTACTTACGATTCTTCTATCGATTGATCTACCAAAACAACAATCGATCAATAAACTCTCGACTTCATTTTCAATAGTGACTTTTCAAGTGTCGATTGATTGTTCATAAAATTGATCTTCCATATTTTGGAGATTCTACTACAGTTTATCACCAATCGATTGTTACAATCTTATGATCAATCATTTTGACCAATTTTTTTATTGTTCAATATAAATCCTCCAATTCTCATAACTCTTTTATCTAATGTCTCTTTTACCCTAAAGTATGTGAATGTGATATGTGTGTGTATTTTCACCTATCAAAAATATGAATTTGAGTCTTCCTTTCGTTCCATCTTTATAAATAAATCTTCAGACTTAAATTGACTCTAAAGTACACATCAATGACATTTTTTTGGTAACCAAAATAAGTCCAAACATGACATAAGGACACTAATGTTCTTACACATTTTTTGCTTCTATGGCCCCAAGAGTGTGGGAGTAAGCCGTTAGGTACCACGGCTTCAAATAAGGA
The DNA here is from genome assembly GCA_035235625.1 of Saururus chinensis. NCBI lineage: Eukaryota > Viridiplantae > Streptophyta > Magnoliopsida > Piperales > Saururaceae > Saururus > Saururus chinensis. Next base: position 37,232,308 of record CP141141.1, read on the forward strand.
TACTTGCCACAATTGCCTTTGGCGTGCACAAGATTTGGAATATCATGGGCAATTCATATCCTTTAGGGTATCATTAGGTATCATGGCTCTGCTTTCAGAAAGAATGAGATATATGTTCTGCTTTGATTTGTTATGCTTTTGTAACGTCCTAGAATTTTCAAGTCTTATAAATTAGATCATTTGGGCTCTTATCAGCCCAATAATAATTTTTCTTAAATTTGATTTGTTTTGAGTTTGATTCATTCGAAAGAGCTTTAAGGTAGTTTGTAGAGCTCTGAGAGACAAATGTAATGAGCTCAAGAACTAAAAAATTTGACATCAGGATCATAGGCTACAGCTTCGAGAAGCGTCCCACCACTTTAAATTTGCGTGAAAACATACCCTTTGGGATCTTATATAGTAAAAACAATGAAAACCGAATTTCTAAGAGCACTCAGGATTAACCAATTATCAAACCATAAAACATGAAATATGCAATTCATGCATAAACACCCATCGACTTAATATGGAAAACCCAAACTTGGGTAAAAAACTACAACAGTCCCTACAAGGACTAAATCAATGTACTACTAGTAAACAAGACAATTACATCACACAAGCAAATCACAAACTTTTGTTTTGACTCTATGTTGTGCACGATCACTAGCCTTTACTTTATTTCTTTACATTAGACTATTTCCTTATGTATTAGTTTAGTATTTGCTTCATTGCTTGTGTAATGGACCGTTAGATTGTTATTGGTCTAGCTAGTGGGCCCGGAATAGCCTGGCCCACTAGCTAGCGCATCTCCCTAGGAGAGTGGGCCGTTCTTGGCATGACTCCCAGTGGGACTGGTCGTTCCTCTATATGGGTCGACCTCCTTCTCTGTTTTGAGGTTATGCAATTGGAATTACTCAGTTCATCTCCCCTTTCTTCCTTACTTCTCCCCTTTCCTTTTGTGAATCTCCTAGGTACCGATTGTGCCTACACTAGGCACATCAGTCTACCACAATATTTTTGTTTAGATCTCCACAAATTCTTGTCTCTACTGACCTTTAATTCTTCTCCTCAAGTACTTAAAACTTTAATCTCTCTTTACTCAGCTCACCTTTAATGATTTTAGCCTTTGGGTTGTTTCAATCTCTCATTAAAGATTTTCTGCAACTCCTCTTTAAAATTTATATGTGAAATCTCCTCTTTAGTGGTGGATCAGAGTCATGAATTCACCATTGATATTTTCTTCAAACTCCTTTACGAATTCCCAAGGAAAAGAAGATGAAAAGATCTCTTATTTCTTCTACCATTTTTTCTAGGTTTTCCTCTCTTTAATTTCATCACTTTTTATCATTTATATAGGTATCCAAACCGATTTAGCACTTTGACTTCAACAAGGAAAGAAATCCAATCCGGAAAGGCTTTCTCAAGGCAACTAAAACAACTAGCGATCAATTGTTTTAGACACCGATCAATTATTCACTATATTTTGAACACAAGATTCCTTGAGCGATCGATCAATCAATCAGTAAATAAATCAAATGATAAACTCTCGGTTTCATTTTACAAAGGACTGATTCAGGTGCTGATGTAATGATCGAAATTTTGTAGGATTTTAATTTTCTTAATTTATGCTGTATAAATTATAAGTTGCAATTGATGTGGTATGAGGGGGAGAACATAATATGAGCCACCTTGTTTTTTTACTGTTGCTTTTGGGGCTCAACTTGACCTTTTGCTTAGGCTAACAAAGTAACATTGGGTTTTAAATACAATTTTATGGGAGTCATTTTCCCTTACATATAAATTGCTTGGGTGAGTAGGGGATCGACCAAGGTTGGAGCACCGAATGACGTAGATCTAATGGATTAAGTCATCTAAGAAGATATGCTTCCCATGGGAAATTTCCTTGAGAATACGATCAAAATAGAAACACTAGAGAGTGCAAAATGAGTTTTTGAGTTTAAGGCCAAGCTTGTCAAGGGTTGTTCATGGCTAACTGTGAAGACACAATCCTTTTATGGGGGGAAGAATGTAATATCCTGGATTTTCCTAGGTTTCAAAAATTAAACACGTGAAAAATAGGGTATTTGACGCATTAAAATTCTTAATAGAATAACTTCCTAAATATATAAAATTTATGGATGTGACCAATATAGTTAAAACCTAGACAGAAAGAGCTTCGAAATGATATCAAGAATGCATGAATCAGAGTTTAGATGAGGGAGTTATGACTGTTTAAAGTTAAATATATCGTACAAGGTCCATTTACCTGATTTAGACGTGTATTTGGGTTGTTTAAGTCATTTTGCAGGCCCGGTTAATTAAAGTTACAAAAATTAATTAAAAAAAGGGCCCAAATAGCCCAGTTAGCCCAACTTCTAAGGAGACTAGTGTTCCTAATCTCCATTATTATAAAAAAGCTTCTTAGGGGAGTTTTTTAGCCCTTAGGGTAAGGGAGAGAAGAAGCGGTCATGGGAGCTCTTTGGCCCTTAAGGGAGGAAGAAGGTGGTTGACAGTGAGTCTCCGCTAGCGGTGGATAGACACTAACTGGCAATATAGGTAGGATTGTCATCTTAATCCATGAGTCAAGAGTAAATAATATTAACTTAGTGTATGATTGAATTCATTGTTTAAATTAGATTAGTAGTAATAATTAATGATAGAAGCAATAGAAAAAGGGGGGCAGCCGAACTGCTGGTTAGCCTCCACTGGTTGGCCAATTTCCTACCCACTAGTGAGACATATTGTTCCGACTAAACCCCGATTATAGTAAATTATAAATCGGTAATTGACAATAGGGGGAAAGATGCAGTATTTTCTCTTTCCCCATCTCTTCTTCTCCAGCTAGATGGTTGTGGCCAAACCGTGATCTTCACTCTGCGAAGGGATGCCAAAATCTCCCGCTTTACCTTCGTGTAGGATGTATATTTCTGCCGGCCATCACAAATAGTGGGTTCCCGACGTCCCTCACTCTTTGTTATTTTCTAGCCATCGAGTCCAAAGGAACTACAAGAAGGTTTGGTTGGCCACCGCCATAAGCCATCTTCCTTCAGACTTGACCCACTCTAGCAGAATCTCTGCCTCCTTGATCTGGCAAAGGGTGGTCGTTGCCTCCGCCCTGATATTCCTCTCCTCTGCTCCTTTTGATTGAGGTGACAAAGTAACTGGAGCCGGCAATACAGGCCGACGGATGGTGATTGAATCCGTCTAAGCCTTCCGTCGGGAATCTCCTCCCATTCAGCTGACAATCAAGAAAGCCTAGGCTGTCGGTGGCAGCTGGACTCGAAGTCCAGCTCATGCCATTTCAGCGGTCATCTCCACAAGGGATGCGACTTTTGGACCGGGGGATTTAATCCCCGGTCCGATTCAATAAAAAAACCAACACAATTTGAAGCGGATCCGGTGAAGTGAGTTAAAATGGTCAGAAAAATTCAAAAAAAAATGACAAATGGTCATGTGATTATTTAGAGTATCTTGAACAAGTTTCAGACTAGGTAAAAGTCCCAAAATCTTTGAAATGAACAATTTGCCCTTATGAGTGGAATCGTAGAATAAATATTAATGATCCGAATTAGGGGCTCTAGTTCATGGGCTTATGAGAAGGTTTAAAAATTAAGAAAAATTCCAGTGATAGGTGTATGTGTACACTAGTTATAAACCAATGCACAAGCTGGTAAAAAAAATTTCGATAAATAGATAAGTGATTGTTTTACCCATAGGGTTAAGGTAAAATTGTTAATTAAATGGGGGTCGGTTCAAGGGGTTTACAACCCCGTTAAACTGCAAGAAAATTACCTCGGATCTATAACGTCAAGGAGTGTACTGAGATTAGTTTTAGACCCATTAGGGTTTAGGGAAGCCTCGAACAAAATGAAAAAAATATCCCTATGAGCGGACCAACCCGTATTTGCGTGAATGAAATTAATAGGTCAAATTGATAATGAAACCTCTTGAGATGTCAAAGACTTACCTGAGAACAGAGAGGACCTTGTCCAATGGGAGATAATAACATTAATTCCCTTAGATGTATAATGATCTATTTTCATAGAAGTTTAATCAACTAACCCAATGAGGGTTAGGGCACGAGAGCGTGAAAACTTCTAATATCAATATTGAGTTTGGTTCTTGATATTACAATTTGCTTGGACCTGTGTGGGTCTGTATTATTTATGTTGTTTATTGTTTTGATATTTGCTTATGATGTTGTTATAGTAATTTATCACTAACTTAAAATTAATGAAAGATTAATCAAGGGGGTTAGATGGCTTTGGATTGGGTGAGAACACCTAATCAAAATAAAGACTAAAATACTCTTAGAGGGGTTTGAGACTAGTTCATAGTGTCAACATGGCCTTTGACTTGATGATTTGCCTTGGTTAATGAACCGGTGACAGTTTTGAGTTATAACCCTAGTCTAAATTGGACTGATAGAGTTTGAGATAGTCATTCGGAATCCTTACTTGTTGACGAGCAAGACACGGTTTAGAATAGTTTTTCTGACTCTTAGCTATATTAAGGAGTTTTTTATTTGGCCGTGAAGTTGCACCTCCCCGTTAGAGGGAGCTCTGTGTGAGCCAGGCTTACCACCGATCTGTTGAGGATCGTTTAATGTACATGCATTTGGATTAACTGACATGCTTGGTTAGCTTTTCTAACCATTTATGTTCAAGTGCAGTTGTGGTTCATGCCCTTCCACTCCGGTCACGTCCTTAGGGGCTAGGTTGGGTTATGGTACTTCCTAGTGGATTCCAGGGCCGCGCTATGGATGCTTCCCTTTAAAGGAAGTTCAAGAGTGGTTGTATCATTTGTCACTTATGTTCACATTTGATGACTCTATAAGTCTTTGGAATTAGACGGGAATATTAATTATCGAACAATAGTTTTAGAGATAATTTAAAGTATTATTTGATATTGTTTGTTTAATTAGAATAAGTGGAACAATTAAAAGACTTGTATAAAACGTAGGTTGGTTGAAAATACTTAAGCATTGCATGTGTGATGCTATGTTTCTTAAGTTACTATAGTTTTTATGTAGAACTACATTTATATCCGATCTTATTAGAAACATTGGAGATGTTGTATGATAAGTACGTAGGCAACTAACATCGGGTGATGTTGGCCTGATCCGAAAATATTCTTCAGTACTTTTGCTCTTTTGGATATGTTCCTCTAAGGGGAGGAGATGCTTGGTTGTTGTTTGGTCTTGTTTGATTGCATGTTCTTTAGATGAGGACGTAGCGAGATTAGAATGTCGGTGAGCGATTGAGGACGACAATACTCTAGTGGGATATAGTTTCTTACCTCTGCAATTTTATAATTAATTATAATTATGTGTGTGAGAGCCAACTTTACTTATTTATTTATTTTCGTACAGATGACAAACATGTACTTAGAGGGTTAACCTACTATTTATCGAATTTTGACATGTGTAATAATATAATATATTTTGATATTCATATTTGTAAACCCCATTTATCATGACCTTGATAATTAATCGAATGATTTATTGTGTCCTTTATTTAAAAGGGTTTTGAAAATCCGGGTCGTGATAACCGATCAATCATTTCTAGGGGTGATTAATCAATTTATCAAATTCTCATGCCCCTTATTTATTATTTCAATGAATTTGGTTGAATGATTTAATTCCGTTGTTCATGATGAAGGAGATGGGTTATGATTTTCAAGTTGTTTTCTCAAAATGGAGTTAATGTTTTCTATAAATAGTGTTTGGAATTGGGGGTGTGACAGACACATCAATGGCCTACCAATAGTGGAAATTGCTCTTCGTCAACATGTTAAAGCTGATTGACAATAGCCCAGATTTCCACTATTGTGGGCACTGACACGTCATGCCTGCCAACAAAAACTTTTTATTTTTAAAATTTAGAACATTCATAAAAACAACTTCTCTTTCTCTAATTTTAACTTATTATTGTTGCTACTTTCTAGAGTTTAGTATCATTATCTCCATCAATGTGTTCTGATACATTGGGATTGACATCAATGGAGTGAAAACACATTAAATAAAATAACTTAACACATAATATTCATAATAATTAAATACACAAAATACTCCATGCAAAACCTAGGTGTCACACGCTGTGCCATGAGTATGGGTGTACATTGCTTCGATATAGACGACATTCTATGAATGATCGATTTATTTGATTTTGTAAATGATTTATCAGATTTTCTGAATGAAGTATTTATATAATATTGTGAATGATTTATTGTCACACCCGAGGTTTTTCTACACATTTACTTTAAATTTTTTCTAAAACTTTATTTCAAATATGCATGTGTCAAAGAAAACCATGGAATTCAAAACATGTGAAAATATTTTTTTTATAAATTAATTCATCATACAACCAAACTGACATTCTCAGGCGTGACCTAAAACGAAAACATAAAAATGAAACAAGCCATGGTCGTGGTCTTTAAAAACAAATACATCTGAGGCCTCTCTAAGTACAACTTCTTCAAGAGTATGAGTTTTAAATCATACATATATGCATAAGTCCAGAAAATCACCTTAATTAATACATGGGATAGAGGCACCAAAATCCGCATAGCCTCATTACGAGTCCGCTGTACTCAAAGTTGAGGAAGAATGGTCCACCACGGGGAAAAGAATCAAATCTAAAAAGCTATCGATTGACCTGGAAAAGCCTCTAGACCAAGGGGCTAAAAAAAAGGGTAAATGAGTATTTTCATATTCTGTAGGAAAATATCGAGTAGGGAAAACAAATCAATGAACTTTGTAAGTTCATACATAGATGTATTCATGCAACCACACATGAAGTAAGAAAGATATGAAACATGAATAAGGTCTCACACACAAATCATCTTACTAGCTGAACTTACACTTTCTTTTATGACAAACTCTTACATTTACACTCTGAATCAAAGTCTTACCAACTTACTCGTACAGTTGTACACTTACACTTTCAACATACACATACTCATACAACCTAACTCGTACGAATTTACTTGTACGACTTTACTCGTACGATCTTACTCTTACTCATAAGCTTACTCTTACTGTCTTCCTTAGAAGGTCGCACTTACACTCACTCTGAATCTTACACATACAACTTACTCAAAATCGGATACATGCCACTTACTCTTACTGTTGTACAGATACTATCGACAATTGAAGCTAATTACAATTAATAAGCTCCAGTGTCGAAAAGGAAAGGAATGTCACTGAGGCTTCACCTTAACATCCGGGGAACAACTAAACGCCATAGATTCTTTTGAAGGCAAGGCACACCTATGTTCATGGGGCACATGATCACGCAGGTAAGAGCAGGTCCATGATACTACTTACCTAAGCATGTAAATGCCCACTCTCTAGGGTCATACATTGCCAATTAAGGGCATAAATCATATGATGCCACTCTTGTGCAAGAATCTTACAGTGCCACTCTTGGGCAGAACATAGAGTGCCATCTTTAGGGAGAAAGACATACAATGCCCATGAAGGGCGGAAAGTTATAGCGCTCTCAACAGAGCATCAAACACCTGGGCCAAAAAATAGCACCAAGACAAGACTAACAAAACATATTCTACTCTCAATAGAGCATCAGACGTCTGGGCTGAAATACAGCACCAAGACAAAATCCTGAAGGATAACAACATGGCTAGACATGGAAGGATGCTCAATCAATTACATATCAGCTGGCTCAAACACGAAACTCAATCCGTTGAAACCCTCAGTCTCAAACTCACAACGTTATCGAATTAGGGTTACTTACAATTCAAGTTCATATTATGTAATGCATGTATAATTATGCCCGAAATTACTTCCATCTTACATTCTTCATCCAACTAAGCTAGGACCACGCCCATTCTAAAGCACTAACCACAAGGGCAGTATACTTTACTTAGCTCATCACCCACCCTTACCCTTAGTGTCACGACCCTGATTTTTAAATGCCTTTTTAAACATCACGAACGAAAAGTCACGAGAAATTATTTTTTCTTTCTTTCTTAAATACAAAACAAACCATTCGATTAAATATCAAGGTCATAATAACTGAGGTTCACAATTATGAATATCAAATCATATGATATTATTACATGTTTCAAAATTCAATAAAAACAGATCATCAATCTAAGTACAAGTTCGTCATCCGTTTGAAAATAAATAACCAAATGACTCACGATAAAGATATACTTACGTATTAGAGTTGCAGACATGAAAAACTTCATCTTGTGCTTGCCTCCTCGTCTCACTTGTCGTTGCCTAGAGAATCAACCAACAACAACAACAACAATGGAACCTCCCCACCTTCAAGAGAAGAGCTTCCAAAGGGGCAAAAGATTTAATTAATATTTTTTGGATCGGGCCAACATCACCCGATGTTAGTTGCCTACGTAATTATCAGATAACATCTCCAATGTTTCTAATAAGATCGGATCCAGACGTAGTTTTGCCTAAAACTACACTATCCTAAGAAGCATAGCATCACACATATAATGCTTAAGTATTTTCAATCAACCTACATTTTATGCAAGTCCTTTAATTGTTCCACTTGTCTAATTAAACAAGCAATATTAAACAATGTTATTAATTATCTCACAACCCTTATTCAATAATTAATACTATCAATATGTATTCACTCGGAGATAACTCGCCCTTCGAGAAATCTCTAAACAAAAGACTCCAACATTGGAGTAGAGTGCTTAACATCCGCTTGATCCAAATCCCTATGGCTCTTAATAGCCTACTACGAATCTGGAGAAGAGGATCTCAACTGTGCTCATGGACACAGATTGGTGAGAAGCACAAGCCTTCCATGATGCTCATATAACTCCACTTTTTGTACATACTATATGGTCCTGGGAAGACCTGGTCAATACCCAAACCGTTGTGGCGATGAAGAAGCATATCGCAATCTCTACTATTCTCCAACTATGGGATAAATGTCTTTTAAGACATTACCAATGTATCCATAGAAGCCTCAGGTCTTTATGACCATTGACTTGCCCAAACATCTAAAACTTAGACTAGATTATTTTCATCTAGTTAAGTATTTATCAAACCATTTGGGTCCTCTTCACCTTGTGAATCGGTCCAACAAATAGCTCATCTACTATGTTATGACTCAGAGAACAACCCAAACCACCCTCAGTTCATTAACTAAGGTAAAATTCTATGTTAGGGTCCCGTTTTCTCCATGAACCGGTCCCAACCCTAATGAGGGTATTTTAGTCTTTATTTTAATTATGTGTTCTCCCCCAAATCGAAAGACAACCAATATATCTTATTAGTCTTCGTTAACCTTAAGTTACCAATTAATGCATCAATAATAAAACATGCATCAAAATAATTAAAATAATTAACATGTAGTCACATAAGTGCATAAATAATAAATGAAGGCATGTTGCATCATTTGCAGGGCTAGGGCTCAGCGAATTCAAGCCCGATAATGTAGATAACTCTAACATATCGCACAAGTTACGTATTTAATACTCTAGTTGATTGATGTACATGGTTGCAGACACGTGTAATGCGCTGCCTTAAACCCTAAAAATTAGGGTACCCTTGTTTCTTGTGACACTATGACCTGACAAGGTCTTTATGTCACTTACTGGTCGCACCCTTTCTTTTTGAAGTAATTTAACATCACTATAGAATACCCTAATGCTTGGAAGTTAGGTTATTTGACAGAAACGAAACATACTGCACTTAAGGGCATTAAGGTAATTCTACCACCTAGGATATGGTACCCTCCCTTAGGTTATTCTGGTAATCTCATTGCCCTTCAATTAATTTTAAGTCATTGACCTCTCACAAGGCTCCACTCTCAAACTGACTCATACTTCCATTCCACGAATGTCGGCAGTTCACTTGAATGGGTACTTCTGTCATTTTGGTCAAAGCCTTATTGATATCCAATTAGTCCAAAATTAGGCTCAAGGTTACTACTTGACTTCATGGACTCGATGTAATTTTCCTGGCATGTAACAGGGTTGTGAACCCCTTCAACCGACCTTGGTGGACTTAACAGTTTACGATTAACCTTAAGGGCAAAATGGTTAATTATCCATGCACTGAGATTTTTCCTCACTACGTGGTTCGGTGAATATTTAGGGTACACATTAAGATCTTATTGAAAAATTTCTCTAATTTTTAAATCCACTCATAGGCCCCTAAACCTAAGCCCTTAGGTCGGGTAAATAAATATCACATGATAATTTCACTGTAAGGGTACAAAAGGTTATTTTAAAGTCTTTAGAATTTTTCCCTTAAACTCGGTTCGAATACTCCCACACTGCTTAAAGTTTAAGAGTAATTTTTTAAAAAATATTGACATTTTTAGCCCTTAAACCGAACCCGGTTTACTACCCTTCTATTTTTTTATTATTTTAAACCGGGGCCTGATATAGGCCTAGCCAGTCGGGTCCGGGCTAATCCAGGACCCATGGGTCGTCTTCCTCCCTTCCGGCTGTCAAGCACTGGTTTCCGGCGGAGCGCCGCTGGTTGCTATGACAGGCAAATCAGCGGCCATGATCGGACCGCCTTCGAGGGGCGATTCCGATCGACCTAATCGCGACGCCGGTGGTGGTCAGTGATGGACCCATTCTTCATCCTCTTTTCCGGCCTGTGCTGACCTTCGATGGAGCACTGTCGGCTGCTACCATCTGGTGACAAGATGGGTCAGATCGGATCGCCGTTAAGGTGTGATTCCGACCGACTGACCTCGAAGCCAGGGGTGGCTCACTGTGGCTTCTGACGGCAGTCGAACCACCAATCATTTTCTGCGCAACGAACAGAGGAGGGGAGAAGACGGCTGTCCCGCCTCCCCTTCTTCCGACCGGATCCAATGACGGCCTCCGCCTTATGCCCAACTACTCTCTGGTGTCCCACACCGTGCTCGCACCCTGCCGCCCCGAGATTTAGACCGGACGGTGAAAAATCAGCCTCTGATAATCCTTCTCCGGCCCAAAAGCCAGCTTCCTCCTCCCACCTCGTTACCCCGAACAGAGCCACCGTCGGCTCTGTCCCACGCCGGTGGAGCACCCATGCTCCTCTTTCCCTATGTGTCACCAGCAGCATGCACAAGGTGCCGACTTTGTACAAAGCCGAAACCTTTCTCACGCCGCCGATAACCGAGCACAAGGCTTATACCGGCGGAATTGGAAATATAATTACCCCTAATTCTAGGGTGACAAAACATTAATCCTTCCTATAAAAAGAGCCGCGGCCAGTTTGACTTTTCAAGATATGAATGACAGTTTTGGTCACAAATGAGGGAGTAATTACGTGTTTACGTAGTTTAGTTTCTATAAAATTATATGTATTTTATAGGGGTATTTTGAGAATTTAGGGCTAAAATTAATGGCGTCCAGTAATTTTGTCATATATGGACAAAAATGCCCTCCATTCATGGTCCTCTGTTTCATACTTATTTCGATGTTAATTTTGTGAATTTTAGGGGTATATCTACATGAGATGTAAATATTTAATGCTAATTAATAAGAATAGTTAAATATGTAGTGATTGGACAAAACTATCCTTGATACTTATGTTTTGGTTTGGTATTATGGTGTTCGTAATTAGGATTTTTTTTGGATGGTTTTGGCATTGACGCTATTATTGGTTGTCAATAATTAATGCGATATTTATGGGTTTTGATTTATTTGGTAAGTTCGTCTAATCATCCTTGTGGAAAATTAATACATGCCACTTTGAGCTTAGGTGGGCCGTTGGGTTTATTTTAAGAATGATAAGCATTCATTGCCTTTTCAAATTCCTTCATTTCGTATACCCAGTTGTACATGCCTTTTGAACTTCTTCCAGTTTGATTGCCCCATATCCAGCGAGATGCATTGCTCTCTTGGTTCGGCGTTTGGGTGTCTAGGACACCTGTACCTCTTTCCGAGTTCATCAGACGCAACTCTTCCTTTTTTCTAGAAGGTAGGTTGTTGAATATGAGATCTCTTGTTCTTTATCGTGGTAATTTAGATTTGGATTTTGTTCAATCTATTACTGCTTAGATTTCTTTATGTCTTTTAGTCATATTGGTTGTCATTCTTGCATTTATCTCTTGTGATATGCATTATTCTCTTGAAGTGACAAAAACTTAACGAATCTCTATGGTCTTATTTCAATTGAAGTGCCGTTGTGGTTCTCTATTGTGTCCATAACAATCTTGTCAAGCGTGGATATGGTTTGTATGCTTCTAACTAGCTATCAATATTGGACTTGGGAGCTAATCAAGAAGGGTGAAAAATTTTGCCTTTGTCATTTAGATTATTATATTATGGTGTGCATTTCCCAGGATCAAAGGAACGCAGGAAAGCTTTCCAAGGTGTCTTTCCTATCATATGCATCAAAGAAGGGAGTCCTCTTCCAGACGAATTAGACAAATTTGAGAGATAACCTCAATGAATTTAATTTTGATTTGGCCTTGAAAAGTTGACTCTGTTACTAAGATGAGACATTCTTTTCGTTAATGCTAATGTTGTTAATTTGACAATTTAAACTTGTTGAGTGATGTTGTTTGCTCAATATCCTATTTGATTTTTGTTATTTTTTCCTTATATTGCATTACTTAATTTGCATAACGTGGAGCAAGCTTGTTTCTCTGAGATGATCTTTATTATCAGAGCAATCAATCTACAATAGCCTTTCTTGTGCTGTTGCAGAAGTCAACCATTTCTTGAATGGATCTTTCAGAAGCTCTGAGCTACTTGTGGTGTCTAAGAAAAATTTAACAGTAATTTTGACAAATGAGCAGGTTAGCAAACTTACTATAATTATCATCAACATGTTCCCTGTATAATGGATGTACAACTTGAATGGTAGGGATTTTGTAGCTTTGTGTCTTGAATTTCTATGGTGAGATATAATTAATTAGAAATCATAGCTAGCCTGATAGATGTTTAGAAATATAGTAATGTTGCATGCATCTTGAATCTCCTACTAGATGAACCCACGGGCTTATGCATAATCATTGTTCTGTAGGGCTTGTGTGTCCAAAATACTCTAGCACGTAGGTTATCCCGTAGGCAACAGCTTGTAAGTTTAGCATTTTTCTTAGCAATAATAATGATTATGGTATAAATTAAATCTCCAATTGAGAAATAGAAAGTTCAACTCTATTTACTGCGTTCTTTAAGGAAGAAGAGAACTCATGATTAAAATCATTGTCAACTTTTTATTTGCAAACCAAGAACTTGGTGTCTTAATTTATTTCATTAATCCTTAGATCTTTCATATTAAGACCAAATTTCCCGGATGTTAATGAGTTACTTTTATTTGCCTAAGACATACAAGTAATATGATGGATCTTTAGAATTCTAGAGCATGGAGATATGAATTCCTGAGTATAGTTATTTGCTGAATGTTTAATTACCTGGTATTTTTAATAAAAAGCAATTTCAATGTTACTCTTCTCTTACTTAACATGAACAACTTCAGAAATGTGTATGTGAGAGAAATGTTATTGAGATAGCACACCGTATGAAAGAATAAATATGGTTTGTTTGGTAGCATTTAATTTATGGAGAATGACATTAGGATTCAAACCATCTATCATACTACGGGTCTTGATTTATCTACTAGGGAGCATGACTTATGGATTTTACAGGCTTCCAGTTTTGCCAGTGGAAACACTTTCTGGTCAAGAAATAATTGTTCTTGCAATAAGAGGGCCATTTTTTCCAAGTCATCTTGAAGGAATATTTTGATGTTTATTTGTCATGTGCAGTATACTGATCGAATTTTGAACCACTGTTTGTTCTGCAGGTATCCCCTGGAACATGGCATATTAGATTTTTTAATGGACTTGGGCCTGAAAGAACTCAATCGAAGATGGTGAAAATCCAAATTCTTTTCTCCATGAATTCTTTTGAGTGCTTTGTTTTTTGCGGTGCAATCTATGAATTAAATATGATTGTGAATTTTTTATGATTTTAAAAATTTAATCTCAAGATCAGTCGGGTTCATCATACATATTTAATGCAGAAGTAAGCATAAGAGGATGCAGAGCTCCTCCTATGTGGGGATTATATTGTAACTAGACTACTGAATTGCTTTTTTGTACTCAATTGGCTGTCTTAACACATGGAATAAATCTGCTAGATTGTTAGATGGACAAGGATAGAGGCAATCGTAGATACAGACCTTATTGTTCCTTGCAAGGAGAAGAAAAAAAAATTAGACAAAATTTGTGCATCAACAATAGGTGATTCAGCTATTATTTGCAAAAGTTCTTTGAATGGTCTCTTTGAATGGTGTCTGTCTTGCAAATGGTGAATCAAAATTTTATTATTTGGATGTAGACAATTCTGCATCCAAGTTGAATATCATTGCGATAGATATAAGATCCAACATGACTTCCAGATTAAATGATACAACTAACATTCTAATTATGTGTTAAGCTCGATATAAGGCAATGCTACTTGTGAATTTATATGATTATTCAAAAGATATAAGTAGAGTCCCAGTGGTTATTGAGCTCCCTAAAACTGGGTGGTGGCTCATTTTAGTTTATGTTACTAAACGGACAACAAAGAAAGAAATGAATGAATCAGATATTAGCAGGGGATATCTTTGTTTTTCTTTGGAATGGTATTTGTATGAGTGCCCATACGGAAAGATGGGAAGCAACTGCTTGTGGACCAGCATGTACTCCAGGTAAATCATTTCCCCTAGTTGGACTATCCTTCTTTTTTTGTGTTTAAGAAAATGAAATCATCTTTACTTTCCATTTTCTTCCTTCCTGGAATTTGTATTAAATATCATGCTTTAGAAAATGAATCAATTGTTCTTGAAATATTTTAGCTTTTGGAAAGACATGATTTTTGATTGATGTGGCCAATGCATTTTTTCCTACAGATGGTTCTCAATAGAACTGAACATGGTCATTAAATCTGTCGGCTTCCTTGTCTGGCCTATTTTGAGCAACATTTCATATGAGGAAAAAGCAAAATTTGCATGGATGTATTTTCTTGTGGAAGTTCCACATGGTGCAGGTGGAGCTAATATACACTTCCAGCTAATATCAGATGCAATTGAGAATTTTGGAGTATATTCTCGTTTTGGTGAGGTTGCTTCCCTTGAAGATTTTGACTACTTTGTAAATGGGATTCATATTAGCAATGTATCCATGTTCTTGGATGATAGTGATACCAATCAAGGGAAGATAAATTTCTATATTTTATATGCTAGAGAAGGCATTTGAAATATTGGATTGAGACGTCCTATTGGTAATTCCATCAAAGATCCCGTGCTCATGTCAATTACTCTAGAGGGTTATCCAAAGAGATGCTCTTCTCATGGGACTTGTCATTGAGAACAAATGAGAGTGGATTGACATTGTACAGGTTGTGATTCAAACACTATTATGATTTCTCAATTTTAAGGTTACAACTGATTGAATGTTTGGAATCCATGTGGTTCATGAGATAGCATATTTTTGGTAGAGATAAAAATTTGTCAAATAATTATAATGTGTGTGTAATTTTATTCGGCTATAAGGTTCAATTATGTTTGTTTAATTACCATGTGCAATCATGAATAATAGATGTTCTTTATTAGCATATGAATGGATACCGAGCCGATGTGTATGGTATAAATGAAAATTCATATGGGCCAATGTTGGAGTAAGCCGATTCTTTTGATTGCGAATATTGTAGATGAATGTGGGTATGGTGGATTTGTAAAGCACTAATTTTGTCGTACCCAACATAATGTATTCATGTATTTAAGTTTGTGTGGGTACTACCGACTTGGCAGGTTGATGTGGCAGTGTTTTGAGGCACTTGCTTGTAAGGTGACCTTTCTTTTTTTATTCATCTTAACAGAGGCATAGATGTCCCAATAGGCAATGGATGTATGAGTACAGTTTGGTATGTAGTGAACAATGGAATGTTGAATAGTGCATTATACTTTGCGGTCCAAATTTGTAATATATTAAATTTTATTTTATTTATTAACCTAAAGTAATGACATTTTGGTAATATTTCATTCAACGCAGGTTACTGTACTTATTATGCTTATAAAGTTGCTTTGTAGATTGTTCGTTATATGGTTCACACATGCACCTTCGACCCTTGGTTTAAATGCGAGGACTAGATAATGATTGTCTGTAGTGGCATCTTATTCCAATTCTTTGGGGTTCGGTGGCACGCATTTTGGTTCATAGTTTCTCTCAGGACAAGTGTAGATTTATTTTCACAAATTCAAGCTGAATTTAGTTGATTTATCGGATATACATACATACACAAATGGAACCCTATCCACCAGGCCATGGTTTTGGACATGATGTGGCAGCTATGTGATAAATTTTGTAGTTAGCTGGACCTCTGTTAAATGTTTTCCTATGTATGTGACCACCACTTGTTAGAGTTGGAGTGAGTGAGATATATCTTTGACTAATTTTATCCATATATGTGTATATATATACATATATATACTTTTTGAAATAGATCATATCTTGCTTCATTAGTAGAGGAGTATTATAGAATCCTCAACAACCGTATATTGATCGTTTATCTTAGTTTCTAAATAGATATATGATCTTAAAATTGGTTTCAAATTTTCTCTATTTACTGTGACACAAGGCTAATTTTGAGTGTACGAGACTTAGTGTTATCTGGTGGCTGTAAAGTTAAGAAGATCACCATTTTTTTAAATGGCAAAGTTAGATTGCTCACACTGATTATTCGAAGGTGAGGATATAGGATTCTTGTTGCAGTTCTTCACGTTAACAAGGAAATATGGATTGTTCAATTCTTATTGAGTCCAACTCGTCGCGATTATTCTAACTTTTAAATTATTATAGTGTCATCCAATTTATTTCATAAATTCGTATGATATAACATATCCATAGGTTTGACAAGAAAATATAATGATTGAACAATCAGGTACAAATTATTTATGAAATGTAAGTGATCTTAATATAAGGGGAGCAAATAGGTTATGTAATTAAGGTATCTCAATTAATTGCGTGTGACTATGACTCTTTGTATATTGATTTGGCTATATATGGTTGGTGGATCTTTTTGTTAACCTCTAGAATCATATCCATATTCATCTAACGTTAGTCTTTGATTCTTGCTTGAGTAGTTCAGTTATTGCTTCA
Source organism: Saururus chinensis (assembly GCA_035235625.1). Lineage (NCBI taxonomy): Eukaryota > Viridiplantae > Streptophyta > Magnoliopsida > Piperales > Saururaceae > Saururus > Saururus chinensis. The sequence goes on from CP141141.1 coordinate 37,249,383, forward strand.
CTAACACAAGATATATATTAAGAAGTTATGCAATACAATATGACATTTCTATATTTATTTTAAGAAGTGGAGGGGCCTTCCTATGTCAAAGAATATCTAGGAGCGAGACATGGCATTGTGGTAGTTTAGAGACATAGTCAATGAGTATGTAGCCGTGATGGGGGAATTGAAGGAATTGGTTGTGGGGACTTGTTAGGCCCACAATGCATGGACTAGCCAAAGGGGTTAGCAACCTCTTAGACTTTGCAAAAGATAGCCAACTCCTCTTGCTAGCGAACAAACAGAAGATTATATTTGATTGCTAGGTTTGCTTTTTTATATAAATATTTTTAAATATCTTCAACCTCTTTGGCTTATTGGTTGCAAAAAATTCTGGTTGTGGTGGTCGTGTGTGTCATGTGAATATGACTAATCCAATTTGCGTTGTCTTTCGTTCAATACATTTGTTCAAGGTTAGAAATCTCTTAGACTTGGCAACGGATAGCCAACTCCTCTTGACAGCGAACAATTTGAAAATTTTCATTTTGAACCGTTAAGAAGATCACCATTTTTTAAAATGATAGTTAGATTGCTCACATTGATGATTCAATTGATGGTGAGGATATAGGATTCTTGTTACAGTTCTCCACATTAACAAGGAAAAATGGATTGTTCAATTCTTATTGAGGCCAACTCGTCATGATTATTCTAGCTTTTAAATTATTATACTGTCATCCAATTTATTTCATAAATTCATATGATATAACATATCCATAGGTTTGAGAAGAAAATATGTAGTTAGTGAAAGGCTTAATAAAATGATTGAACAAATGGGCACAAATTATTGTCACGCCCGAGGTTTTTCCACACATTTAATTGAAAATCTTACAAATATTTTATTTTAAAATACGGACGTAAATCAAATAAACCAACAGAGTTCGAAATGTGTTAAAACGGTTTTCATAAATTAATTTATCATACAACAAAAATAACATTCTTAGGCATGACCTAAAATGAAAACATATAAGTACAACCCGCCATGGCCATGGTCTTTAAAAACAAAAACCTCCCAGGCACCTCTGAGTAAAAGTTCTTTCACAACCTGAAAATAAATCGTACAAAAGTCCAGTAATTAATACATTTTTCTCACCTGAATTAATACATGAAATCGTGGCACTATAATCCACATAGCCTCACTGCACTCTTGCTGCACTCCAGGTCGAGGAAGAATTATCCACCATGGGGAAAAATCTAGTCTCAACAGCTGACAATCGACCTGCAAAAGCCTCCGAACAAAATAAGAAACATGAATATGGTTACCCATACAATCATCGTACAAGCTAACTTACACTACTCTTATAACATACACTTACACTTACATTCTGTATCAGAGTCTTACTCGTACCATCACACACTTACACTCATGGCACATACATACTCATACAACCTTATTCGTACGAACTTACTTGTATGACCTTACGCGTACAATCTTACTCATACTCATAAACTTACTCTTAGTGTCTTCCTTAGAAGCTTACACTTACACTTACTCTGGATCTTATACATACAACTTACTCAGAATCCGAAACATACTACTTACTCTAACTATCGCACACATACTACCGACAACTGAAGCTCATTATAATTAACAAGCTCCAGCGTCGGAATGGAAGGGAATGCCACTAGGGCGTCACCTTAACCTTCGGGGAGCAACTAGACGCCATGGACTTTTCCAAAGGCAAGGCACAACTATGCTCATAGGGCATAGGATCAAACAGGTAAGAGTAGATCCATAATACTACTTACCTGAGCACGCAAATGCCCACTCTTTAGCGCCATACATTGCCAACAAGGGCCATACAGTGCCAACTAAGGGTGGAAAACATACGATGCCACTCTTGGGCAAGAATCTTACAGTGCCACTCTTGGGCAGAACATACAATGCCATCTGTAGGCAGAAAACATACAAAGCCCACGAAGGGAGGAAACTTAAAACACTCTTAACAGAGCATCAAACGTCTTAGCCAAAAAACAACACCAAAACTAAATAAAAAACATACATACAATTGCTCTCAACAGAGCATCAAACGTCTGGTACTCTATATAGCACACAGACAACATCCCGCAGGATAAACACCATGGCTAGACCAGGAAGGACACTCAGTCGATTACTTATCGACTAGCACAAAATGAAACTTAATCCGTCGAAACCCTCAGTCTCAAACTCTCATCGTTATTAAATTAGGGTGACTTACCATTCAAGTTCATATTAGGTAACTTATGCATATACAATTATGCTAGAAACTATTTCCATCTTACATTCTTCAGCCAACGAAGCAAGAATTGGGCCCGTTCTGAAGCTCTAATCCACAAAAGTAACAATCTTTACTTAGCTCATCCCCCACCTCACACTTATAATCTTACGAATCTCAGCATAGTCTTACTTATCAAACTTAAATTCCATACTCATACTCTTACCATCAAATACTTACGGTCTTACATCTTACCCCATCTGCCTCAAAACCGAATCATCTTACTAGAACCCCTCAAATCAAACTCATTAAACCCAAATCAAGTCATCAAACCCTTACTCATTGTTCTTCCATTACAATTCATATTACGTACATTATGCGTGTACAATTATGTTATTACCGCTCACTAACTCACAACCCCCAAGATACTCTAAACCTTAAGTCTTCTAAATCCTTGTATCCCTGAAGCCTTCAGCTCGTTGCTTCAATACATTATCAGCTCAATTCAAACCAATCTCTCAATCTCATCAAGTCCAACCTTCGCCCGTCCATTTTTCGTCTTTCCTCGCCCGATGTACAATCACAATTTCCATATTGTAGCTTAGGAATCACCCCTTCAACAAACTTACAAACAAATGCATGTATTTGTGCTCATCGACCACACATATTTATCACATACTCAAATCACACATATAATTCACCAATTACTTACTATCATACCTTTAGTCCTAGTTAACATTTGTTGATTCACATATATAAAGCATATTCATTTAATTAGCATTATCATGCAAAACATTAAGTTATAAACTCCTAGCATGCTACTACACAATCAAAGCATGCTATAATGAAATTACGAGTTCAAGGTCCCCTACCTCGTAATCCACAGAAGTTTGATGGCGAGCAATCGACGGTGGCGGCGTCGATAGCAGAATAAGCGGCCAGAAGCGTCGCACTGAGTGAGTTGTTGTGTCCCAAGGATTTTCAGAGATACTGGAATTAATCTCGATAAAGTTAGATCAATTTCACTCGAAGCCAAAGGTTTGGACACACTAAGGCAGTCGAACACAAGGTCATGCCACTAGAAATGACAAAAGCGACCACATAATGAGTAACTGATTAGAGGTCGGCCAATTGTTTAAAACACTTTGTTGGCCACAAACATTAAAATGGACCGCAGACCACATCCAGCGGCAACAATTTTGCATTGTCGAAGCCTCACAAGATGGCGGAGGGCTTTAACCGCCATATTGCCTAGTGGTGAAGACGTTCTCTAAACATACATTGAGGCACTAAGGCCTGGCGTAGGTAGCCGATAAGGGTGGCGTCATTTCTAAACGCTACCCACAACCAATTCAAAGTACGAACGATTGTGCATTAAGCATAGCTTACGGTGGAGGATAGGCCACGACATCGGTCGAGCCTTCGATGGACTGAGTCTAATGAGTGGCAATTTTACTTCCCCTTGGAAGAATCAAAATTTGGGAACTCTTTCTCATAAGTTTCGGGTCATATGTCATAGGAAGTGGGGGTCAGAGATGGAATTGGGCCAGAGTTATTGCCCTTGATGTCATTGGGTCGGGGTAAAGTCCACGTTGGTCAGACATATGCCCAAGTCCACGTACATCAGGCAGGACACTAGGTTGGCCTTAGGCTGGGGTGGTTCACTCGACAGTGGTCAAAGGTGTACCCCAAAGTTTAGGGGTGTTTGGTGTGTGCAGAAGATGTGCAGAGGAGGCCGGGCGTGGTGACCCCTTTCCGTTATTGGGTAAAGCTGACATCTACAGCAGGACAGTTGATCAGAAAATTAAAGAGACCCAAGACCTGATTTAGCTGGGGTGACGGTGCACCAAATTGGGGCGGCAGACACACCTCACTGAGTTATGAACGGCTCGACATGGCCGGGGGCTAGACCTCGGAGAAGACAGGACCCAATAGTCACCAAATAGTGGCACATCCAATGGACATCGGCCCAATACTGTTAGACGTTCGACTGTGGAGGATGGACACAGCTCGAGAAAAAGTGTAACTTTGCTCTAATGCGGGTTGACCAAACAAACGAATCGGAACCGATCGAAGCAAGGGAGGCCAGACCTCGGCACCTTACAATCGTCGGCTCGAGACAGCATACTAATGAGGAATCAATGGTTTGCGGACAACAGCCGGAACACAAGGCAAAAGGTCACAACGAAATTTCTATCTGAATCAAAAAATAGCAAAAGAAGGGGTGACGGCCGGGGGTGGCAACGGTTCAATCCAAGGCGGTGGCCTTGCCGTTGCCGGTCCGGGAGAAGGCCAACGGCCAAAGACCAGCGGTATACAAGTTCACAATACGCCGGAATGGGAAAAGAGGGGATTTTTATCCCATTTCAAATAGTGTAGCCGGGGCTGAAGGAAGTGGCAAACATGGCAATGGCTAGGGCGGCAGCCTCAGCGTTGCCGGATTGGGGGAAGGCCCAAGGCCAGGCCATGGTGGCCGATGACCAGTGGCTCAGCCGCAGGTCGCAACAAACCAAAAACAAAATTTGAAAATTAAAAGGGACAGAGCCAATCCTACCTTAGGCCAGCGGAGGCAAGGACGGAGGTGTGAGGAGGTGGTCTCATAGGGGCGGAGCTGTAGCATCGGGCTGGCGGCCATGCAATGGACGATAGTGGCGAATCGGCCAAAAATGGCAGTTCGCATACCAAAATGGGGTGGAAACGAAAGAGCGGCGGCAGACGGTGGGGAGGCCGGGACAGCGGTAGCTGGAGGTCGCTTTGGCCGCGGTGAACCCTATGGCTGCGGTCTGGAAGTCATGCAGCCGCCGGCGACGACAATTAGAGCAAAAACAAGGGGGCGGTTCTTTGTTGGGCTGACACGGAAAAGAGGGAGAGGGGCGGCGGTGGTCGGCAGCACCAGGCCAGGGAGGCGGTGGCGGTGTCGCCAAGCCATGGCCGGGCTGGTGGATGTCGGCGGCCGATGGTGGCGCCGCCGCCAGCCTCACATAGTGAAGGGGCCCTTCACTGTTCAAAATGGGGTCGGGCGTGCCACAGCGCCCGATCCGTCTTATATTTTTTTTTCTCTTTTTTTCCATTTTCCTTTTTTTCTTCCCATTTATGTTCTTACGCGTCCCATCTGATTTTCACACGGAAAAATTTATGGAATGCATCGAGGCCCATAACCTACGACTAAGCATGACGCCCAACACTTACGGACATGAATAATACAAATATGGATACGCCGAAGCATCAAATTTCGTCATCGAAAATATGAGGAGAAAATTACATAACCTTGTAAAATTTGCAGAAAATTGCAAAAAATTTAAGATATGTAAATTAAATGCATGTTACTATGACTCTTTGCATATTGTTTTTTTTTTTTACACTTGGCAAATTAAATTATTGCTTATGTGTTTTCATTTTGTTTTGGGGGCATATGAGATGAGGTTCCCATAAATTCATTTGTATTTATTGGTATTTAATTAGTCAAGGAAGTGGGTGTTCAGTACTATGTATTCAATTATAGTAGATTTACATTTTCATTGACATGCAATAATTGTACTATTTGTGACGGTTGACGTTATCGGATAATGAAATTTGTCAGTTTTCATTCATAGTTGATAATTGCCTTTACGAATTATAAATTTATATTTAGAAAATAAGTTATTTATTTAATGCATTTCAGTTGGTTCTACGTTCATATGGGCGTGTAATACTTTTTTTATAATAGATGATTGTATTTATGAATTATAATTTTTTGATTAGTAAATATCTTATCCAATTAATGTATTTTCGTTTGGATCTAAATACTTATTGGTGTTCTTATTTATTTTTACAACTTTGCCTAATGACTGTATTAATTGTGAATGTTAATTTCGTGTTGGGTCTTGTTCAATAACAGTTTTATTAATGTTATCCTAGTGTGTGGTAATTACTTAAGTACGGTTGTGGTCATTTAGATCTATTGATTAGATGATAATAAATATGTCTTTTCATTTAACATGCCCCTGTCTGTAAGAGCTATAAAGTCTGATCTTGTCGAGTTGATAGTGTGGATTTTGTTGCAGTTGGCTTTGCGCTATCTAGGGTGTGGCTGCCATTGAAGGTATGTATATTTTGTATTATTTTTAATATTTCTTCTTTCCAATATGCTACGATTTACTTAGAATGTCCTATGCATGGCTTATTTGAAGATTATGTTCTATTTGTTGACAATTTTTCCTCCTTTAGCTATTTTATACAATAAATTGATTATTTTATAGTAAATATGCATGTGTTGTACATTGCATATAGCATTACATGTGCGATGAATTTTAGAAACCTATGTTTGTTGTAGATGCGGTGGTTCGAACTTTTAGTGCATGTCATAGGAAAAAGCCATGTTGTCTTTACTTTGCTTTAAATACAAGTGTTGCTTTTGTGGCGATGTCTACGATAAGTATTTGTTCTCTTGGTGTTGACGATGTATTAGACATTGAGTCAGATGAATGCACTGAAATTGGCTTTGATATTGAGTACATAATCAATATGAATGTTATGAGCCAAGAAAATTTGGATGATCCATATCTTGAGTGCACTTCAATGTTAGATGCGATTGAGGAAAATGAGGTGGCAAATAATATTATTGTTATTAGTGATTCAGATGATGATTTGTGTAAAATCATTGACAAGAGTGAATCTCTACCTCACAAAGAACATGATTCCCTTGGAATTCACAGTTCTAAAGCAGGTAAATAATGTTTTTTAATTTATGATTACACCAATTTCATGTAATCTATCTCAACTTTTTACTAAATTATAATTTTATACATTTTAATTGCGTACTCATACTCGCTGCAGAGATCTCTCAATGAACCAATCGTGCGGGTGATTTGGAGATGGCAAATTTGGTGTGGGGGCTATTTCGTTCAATGGATTTGTTCAAGATGTATTCACAGCGACCGCGCTTCGGACCCCTGCATATGGTTGATATGCAAGAACGTGAACATAAGGGAATAGTGATCATGCTAGATTACATGAATCTTGTATATTGTTTCTATATGAGTAACTACTTGGATGTGGACTATGTAGTAGAAACTAATGTTGCCAAGGTGTCTGAATTGGAGGCTCATGGTTTTGATATGGAGCACATAAGAAAACAAGGGCACGAAACAAGTGGTTGTGGGTTGCAAAGTGGTGAAACTAGTTATGACACAACTTTACTAAATGCTAAAATAGTAGGGATTAAGAGAAAGATGGCGGCTTGTACTCGGGAGATTTGTGACATAGATTCCAAAATATTGGGATTGTCCCAACGCAAGAACAAATTGCATACTCAAATATCAAACTTTAGTGAGCAAGAAACTCAATTGCGTAGTAAGCTGAAACTGTTTTAGCATGTAGACTCCTCCATGTGAAATGGTGTTAAATATTTGTGTTTATCATATCCTTGGTATGAACAACCATATATTATATGTATTAGTTGTTTACCCATATTCATGTTCTTGTTTTCTTTTATGCCTATGTTTGTTATTCTGTTTGTATGGATGAACATTTTATTATAAATTCCATTGTAAAAAAGTAACTCATAGATGTGTGCCAAAAAATGCATAGAACTAATTTATATACGATTATATACTATGTGATATCGTTTCTTTTTGGGTTATGTTAATGTGTACCTACTTGCTACAGATATTTGTTATAACATAAACTGAAGTTGACTCTTAATTAAAAAAAATTATGTATCTTAATTCAAATTGTACACCTCTAGATTAGTTTCAATTTGAAAAGTCATCTAGCGTTGGCCTACTTTTGCACGTACTACCTTGGGAATGAATATTTAGGGTGTAGGCACAACAATTGATTTTTTACATCAACAGGGGCATAGCTTTTGGGTCACCTTGTATGGAGATGGCTATGCATCATAGGGCCCCAATTGGAACTAGTTGCATAGGCAATAGGAATGATACAAATCATCCTTCTTTAGTGTCTTGCATATGTTCTTTGACTTAATTATAAGTCATTTTTTCCAGCATTTAGTGTAAGGCAACATATTTTAAAGTTTTAAATAACGTATCAAGAAAATGTCGCTACTGTTACCGAAAAAGGTTCTTCTTATCAATGAACAAGCTAATTGGTATTTGTTTATTTAGTGGCTATCCATTAACTATAGTATATTTCGTTTCATTTCAATAGTTGGATCTAAAAATTGATGTTCCAAATAGATAAGCTAACTTTAATATTATCTTTAATTTTCTGAAAATATGAATCCGTACGCAACAATAATCCACATCATTATAAACAAAACATAGGTAAACTAAGAATCTAAACTTAAATCTTTTACAGCAATAATAGATTCAACGAAATTCAAATCTAGATAACCATGACAAGAAACAAGAAATATGTGCAGATTTTTGCGGGGGGTGCCCCTGCTAGAACCCAAACTATTCTGGAGATTTGTCATTGGGGATCCCCATGGGGGCTTGAAGACCCCTTGTGATTCAGTTGTATTTGGCGGGGTTATCGTTATTACTTTTTCTACACTTGTCTTCAATTACCGTGCTACTTGTCGTTTTTTCTATCTATGTGATATTGTAAAAAATATTTGTGCTTACCATATCCTTATTATGAACATGTGTAGTTTGAATGTATTAGTTGTTTACCCATGTTCGTGTTTTCTTTTTCTTTTGTCGAACTGTTTAGTTTTCCATGTGTGATCAATGTTTCTTTTGAACTGTATACAAGGACGCTATGCTTTGATGCTATGCTTTTTCAACCTACCACTGTGATTCCGCCTACATCATTATTTCTTTTAAATAAGATGTTGTATTGATGTGCAGTTCATGGACTAGTCGGGCAGGGCTTCCAATGTGGTGAGTACATCTTTTGTGTGGTGTTGATTCTGCGTATGGTGGTTGTTATGGGCTTTCTCCAAAAAATTTCTCATTATATATTCAACACCATAACATTAACTTCTTACGTGTGGCAGCTTACATTACATTTTTTTCTATACAGACATTTACATTATCTTAGTTATTGTTTCCATGCATATCATAAAGTACATTGATACTTTAGGTTTTGGATGGCACTCTAGAATATTAGATTGGAAGAGAGCAAGAAGATGGATGGCAATAAACAAACTTGAGACAGTGCGAATCCTGTTTGGTGTAAAATGAATAATGAAAATTGTATTCCATTACACAATCGAAATTTGTGATTAATTAAACTTTACTTTCTACATTAGCCTAAAGTAATGTCCTTTTTGGTAATGTTCTTTATTCGATGCGGGTTTGATCGTTTATAATTAAACCTTTTGCAAGTGTACAAGGTAATTGTACTAGGATGAGTATTTAAGGGTTGTCGAACCTCAGGGACGGATGAATAATTACTAAATCTAGAGAGGAATTTGTTGATTGAAAACTAAAAAGAACATAAACTTAAATTAAGTAAAGGAAAAGAAATCAACTAGTTTAAAGGTAAGAGATTAATATAATGGAATTTACTTAGGAAATCGAATCCACTATAGAACCATAACAATTTCTTAACTTTTAATCTAAATCTAGTGTGAATATGAGCAAGTATTCTCAGCTACAAGTTAGAATTACTTCAGAAAGAATCATTAATTAATTTCCATGGCATGAACTATCTTCGACAATAGCACGAATCATCTACACTAAATAGCTATAGGCATGACCCGTCTAATCTTAGTATAACTCATCCAAGTCCTTAATTATCTGAACATTAAAACTATTGTATAACCATCTCATCTAAATCACAGAAATTAGAATTGATGCAAATATCAAAACCACATTCATCTATCATCTACAAGACAATAAATCAACATAGATTTGAATAAACATTAAAAGCTCTTCCATTAAAAAGAAAATCCTTATCATAAAATTGTCATAATTCACAACTGAGATCTAAATTAAAAAGAAAAGAAACTGAAACTTATCTATAGCTTCATCAACTCCTAAGTAAAAGAAAAGTTTAGCCTTCCATGGTAGAAGAAAGCACTTGAATCTCCATTAAAAGCTTTGGGTTTTTCTCCATCTTCTTCTTCCTTCTTCTCTTCAGAAAATCTATTTTCTAACCTCTAATTTCATGCCAAATATGTCTTTATATAGGCATAAGATCCGTAAGAAAGAGTTGTATATAAAAATGACTCAAAATTGGGTGAAATAAGGAAACTGCGTGTTATGCCGGTCGAACGCCCTGCATGCCCGTTCGAACGCTTATACTGCATTTTGCATCAAAATCACGTTATCCCGTTCTAACGCCCTGCAGGACCGTTCAAACGACTACACTATTTCTGCTATCTGGACAGTTTTTCTGGACAGTCCATTTTCTGTTCATTAAGCTTTTTCTTTCATGTCCATATTAATTTCCAACTTGTTTATAACTCCGAAAAGTTGTCCAAATCACTTTAAAGCATGTCAAGACTATTTTGAATTATTCCAAACATCGTCCAAGTACTTCGATAAGCGCATTTTACCTATAAAACATTAAAACATCACATTTTGGACATGTAGAATATAATTAAGATTCCAACTTGATTCAAATACATTCTAAAACTACTAATAACTCTCAAAATTATTAATAATTAAACCAAAATACTAATATCTATCTTAATCTAAATAAACCATAACTAACTCTTAATTAACCTAATCTATACTAGCAAATAAGGTAAAAAGGCATATATATATATATATATATATATCATACTTATCAGGGTTACTATAGATGGGACTCTTATAGAGTTGGTTTATATGTGATATGTTATATGGCTCACATACGCACCTTTAAGCATTGGTGCAAATGTGAGGAATGCAGAATGATCAGTGTGCTCGACATGTTCCAATTTATTGGGCGCAATGACATGCCTGAACTCAACTAGCTTAGAAGTCTGGGAGGTCTGTTGGCTATAAGAAGAAAGAACGACTTGCCCATAACATAGATGAGTGTTCGTGCTGTGGCGGGTATTATCTGAATGTTCTTAGTATCGTTCATTACGTTAAAGCTTGGTGACTGACACTGAAATCAAGCCCTTAAGGACTTAGAGTTGCTTTATATGTGATATGTTATATGGCTCACGTGCGCACCTTCAAGCCTTGCTGCAAATGTGCGAAATGCAGAACTATTATTGTTGTCGACATCTTGTTCCGAATTGTTGGGCATAGTGACAAGTGTTTTGGGTCATAGTTTTGTTTCAGGATGTCTATAAAAAAATTTCCCTCCAAACTCAAGATCAATATAGTTGATTTATCAGACAAACGTACATACACGATTGCAACCCTAACTACTAGAGCCTTCTTATGGCCATGATGTGGTAGGTATGTGGGTTAGAGTTGTGTTGCCATGGAGCTCTATCTAATTTTTCCCTATATATGCCAACCACTTTTTAGAACTGTGTGTCAGTGAGGTATATCTCTAACTAATTTGGATTACACATATATAAATATGTGTATATATTGTTGTATTCAAACATGTTTTCCTTCATTAGTGTGGTTATATTATAGTATGTTCAACAACCGTATATTGCTCGCTGATCCTGGTTTTTGGATGTGTAGGAATTTGTATATTTGGTGGAACCATTATATGCATAAAACATATAATCTCAAAAGGAAAACTTTATTTGAATATCACTTGTTTAAATTTCGAATTTCGCATGTCGAATGATAAGCTTGATTTTTCTATTAAATTTCTCTTTGAAAAACTTAAAGTCATGGTATCCAATTACCCAATATTCGGATAACCATACTTTTTAAAAAATTTAAATGAATTTGTTATATCAATTAATCTTTGCTTATAGAGGTTATGTCATACAATTTGCCAATAAAATGGCGTTCACATAATTGCTAAGAAACAAATGTGCCCTGTAGCACTCCAAAGAGATACAACTGTCTAAGTGTGTCAAAACTCCACAAGTTACTACTTTACTTATCATTCTCTAATGGTCCATTCTCAACTGCATACAATGCGGCATAATCACGAAGTTTAGGCCCCAATGGTCTTTAATCAACCAACAATTATTCTTTACATGGTTTCAGACTAACTTAAACACAAGCTTCTTTTTTTTTACCAAGCTAGACTTGCATTTTTTATAATATTTGATTCATTCCAATAGATTGAATGACAAATTGATGGTCGAACTAGATAAGCTAACTTATCTTTGATGTTGCATGGAAAGTTTGATACTTATATTTGAACCCCTACAATTATGACATAGGTTAAATATCATTATATGGTATGAAGTCATGACTTATGATAAGTAGGTGTTCACGTATATAATATTATCAATAACTTTTAAAAAAAAGATGAATCAACATATGTTACATGATATGATAAACATATATTTAATTTTGTTTAGTTATACAAAGCTTACTATTTTAATTGGCGTAATTATGGGGATACGTTTATGATTTATGCTCCAGATTCTATATGTTCAAATTCAATCTAGTTTCCATAATTGTGTGTGATGTGATTTTGAGGGTGTAGTTATATTAGGTATCCTTCATTCATATGTTATCAAAATTGATTTAGCTTCCATGATTTTGGTACGTAATATGTGGGAAAATATGCTTGCTTAGGGTAAAACTATGTACTATTTTCATTGGTGTAATTATGGGGATACATTCATGATTTATTTGGTGGACTGTCAAGACGGCATCACAACTGTTTGCTAGCTGACATCGGTGGTAGCAGAACTGCCAGTCAGAAGAAACAAATGGACTTGCTTTAGTCGGGGGAGATAGTGTGCTTAATTGAGGTGCTAGACATGCATTGCCAGGCCACAAATGGCAAGATAGAGCTGGGGGGCGGTCTTGGGAAGCGGCGGTGACCAAGCAGTTGTCGGATCGTGACAAGTCGAGTGGACATTGGCCCAATGTCTTTTGACGTCCGGCAGCAAAAAATGGATGCCACCAGAGAAAAAAGGGGCAAACTTTACTCTGCAATTGGTCAACCGATCAAGAGGATCAGAACTGATCGGGTCAAAGGAGGCCAAACCTCATCCCCTCGCTATCACCGGCTCAAGGTGGCAGCCCGAAGAATGATCAGTGGTTTATGGATGGTAGTGGAAACAAACAATAGAAAAATCATGGGGAATTCTGTCTAGATCGGAATAGAGCAGGGGAGGGGGCACGGAAGGCTACAATTCGGGTCGGGGGTGGCGGCCTTGTCATTGCTGGACTGAGGTAGGGCCAAAGGCCAGTCAATGGCGGCCAGCCACAGGCAAAACAGCCAGCGGCCGCAATACACAGAGAGAAAAAAGAAAGGGGGGCGGCAGAGTTTTACCTCATGATGGAAAAGGAGGGGCGAGAAGGCAATGCAACCGTCTACGGTGGCGGATCGGGGCAAAAACGGAATGAGTGGTTCACTGGATTGAAAATGAGGACAGAGGGAGGAAGAGGCCAGCAGCGGCCAGGTTGGGTTGACAGCAGCGGGGCCAAACTGAGGCCGGCCGAGCAGAAGCCCGCGGCCAGTGGCAGTGGCTCCTCAGGCCTCACAGAGTGAAGGGGGCTTCCCCCTTCACTATTCATCCAACTCGTAAACGCGCCCGATCGATTTTTTTTTATTTTTTCCCCTCCTTTTTCTTTCTATTTCTATTCTCCTTCGCATCTCGTCCTTTTATCTCCCGTTTTTGTGCCAAAAGTTTATGTGGTGCGTCGAGGCCCATGACCTGAAACTAAACACCACTCTCAACTCTTATGGTTACGAATATCGAGATCAATTAAAAATACAGATACGCCAAAGTGTCAAATTTCTCTGTCGAAAATACGAGCAAAAAATTACAAAAAAATTTAGAAAATCGAGGATGCTACATTGATCAGATTCTATGAATGAAGTATTTATTTGATTTGCCATATCTTGTGATTTGTTGGCAGTTATATTATCTATATTGACTTTGACATATAAGTGCATCGTTAGTTAAAAATATTTAAGCATTGCATGTATGATGTTATGCTTTATAAAATGGTGTTAGCTGCTATGTAGAAGAATGTTTAGTTTCAATTTTATTAGAGTAACATTGGAGATGTTATATACTAAGTAAAGCAACCAACACCTTGGTGATGTTGGCCCGATATGAATAAAATTTAATCTTTTTATTCTTTTGAAAACTCTCCTTTTGAGGAAAGAGATGTTCCATTGTTGTTTGGTTTTTCCCTATACTTTGTTGGAATGGAGTGCTTAGTGAAGTATTGTTGTGCTAGAGGATCGCTATAGTTCTTGCTCACATACAATGAAACTGATAATTCTAAAGAATTTTACTACGGTATTTTGGACCCCCAGCTCGGGTTTTTCCCTTAAGGTGCTTGTGGACTCAAGGCGTTATACACTAGGCATCGGTAGGGGACTTATGTGTCGATGGTGACGTTAGTGAACCATATTCTCGGTAGTCTAACTACTACCAACAAGGGCTGACATGTCATTGGAGGTATTGGTGGTCATAGACACTAACACTGATGCATACTTTATGGTCCATGTTTTCAAAGTGATTTTTTTGATACATCGTTTTACTCCTAACCAATAGTATTTTGGTATATGTTATTTGCATAATAAACATAAGTAATCATTGGAACACATGATAAAATACATGTGAAGAGAAGGACAATGAGAAATGTTACTTGCATAATGAACGCAAGTAATCCTTTAAACACATGATAAAATACATTTGGGGAGGGGTTAAAGTAAACCCTAGATTTTGGATCCATATGTGGGTCATTTAGACAGTGGAAGTTGTTCTTGGACCTTCTCCCCTAGGCTTGGGAGTTGGTTCAGAATACAAACACTATGTTCAGGCATAATAGAGGGTAATGATATGGACATGTTGATGTGTATGACAGTTATGGACATGGGTGTCCAACATTGGTATGGGCTCTGAAAGTGGGTCTGTTAGCCATGTCGAGGAGGGTGATGATAGAAAAATGACCATTGGTTTATGACTCCCCTAAACATGGGAGTTTTTTTTTCAGAGCATCTCTTCTTGGCCCCAAAGATTGTTTGAAAGGGTTATAGCTTTTAAAGAAATGACTCTAATGCAGCATGACAAAGGAATCTCGGTAATCATGGAAGTCTGAGATGCTCGACCACTTGGGTCCATAAGCCATTGCAGAGCTTAGCTTCATGACATGTTTGGAGCAAATGATAGTCTTCAGTAAGAGTTTGAAGCTACTTTGTGGAGTTGTTTAATTTTTAAGGAGTCATGGAGATCTCCTTAATGTTGTCATGACTGATTAGAGTTTGTTATTTTTATAATCTATGATTAGGTTTTGGGAGACTATATATATATAACTATAAATATATTATTAGTGTAAACGTGATGGATCGTTCTAATAATATGATTTTATAAATACATTGTGAGCATAATAAATTGTATAGTTTCTTGTTTAGCCATATCATTGGGTATACTCATATACTTAACATCCGTATGATGTTGATACCTTGCAGAATTAATATGCTTTTGAAGAAACCATTTGAATGGTAAAGACAATGTTGCAAGCCTACTTGGCATGTTTATTGTATTTAAATATTATCTTACTACATATTGGATAACTGTAGGCACGTAAGTGTCAATCTATTGACATCGGTGTGTTGAATGATATTCAGACATGTACTCAGGCAAGACCCTCTTTGATTTATGATGCAATTTAACCTTGATTATTATGGTACTATGATTTGATATTTATATATTTGAAAAATGATTGGCTAGTACCTTGAGAGTTTTGATATAAAAAAAATATGTTTATGTCATTTTATTGAATAAAGTGAATTTGAAAAATTGTGGGGTATGATAAACTTGGTTTGACCGATCGGGCTTTGCTAGGGTTCAAAACAATGTTTGATTGAGCTTAATGAGATAAATTCAATGACACCAAGAGCATGTAAATATGACTTAGGGAGCGAGAGATGTGCTCTCGAGAAGTTGTGGCTAGAAAATAAGTATAAAAAACACTTTTGAATTTTTCTGATCTGGCACATAGTGTGTTTATGCAAATAAAGGATAAAAAGGTAGCATCTTGTTTGTTTGTTTATCCATGATATGGTGCTTAATTTGGTTAACTTTATTCTCTCTCCCTACTATGAAATTGCCCCTTGTTACTATTAAATTAAGAGTTCTTCTTAAACCGGAGGGAATATGGATGTTGGAGTCTACCCAATAAAAACATTTAAACAAGAATGGAAGGAGGACTAAAATTATAGTAAGCTTTAGTGTCAGTGTTTGCTATAAACATAAAAATATGGGAAATTTATATAAATAATTACCAAAAAGCCAAAGAGATAAAAATATTTACCAAAATGGTGTGTCTTTTTGTCACATAGGCACTAGCCAGCCATTATGGCATGTGTGGCTTCTTTTTTAAAAAAAATCGGTTAATTTTTGTAACGACTCGACCCGAGCCGGGCCCACAAAATCACTAATAGAAAATTTTCTCTTTCCTTAAGCCAGGAATCATCATTTGTGTGCAAGAGGTACAACGTTCGTCTACGCACTACGGGACTTCAAGGCTTTCCATACGTAGACTTAGGTTGTAATGAACACATACACACAACAAAGCTTTACAGTTCGTCGCGTGTAAAACAGAATAAAATGTGTTATTATAATTAATTTGGATCGGGCCAACGTTGCCTTGCCGTTGGTTGCCTATGTACGTATTGGATATTGTTCCAATACGATTATATCCGAAAGTAGTTTTGCCTAACGGCTACTACATACATCAAGCATCACAAAATCATATATGTTAAAATACGTATATTACTGATATTTAATCGGAGTTATGCAAAAACCGATAGAACACCGGCACTACAAATCTCGCTCTATCCCAGAGCCGAGACTAAAAACACAGCACATGTCTGGCTCTATCACTAAGCCGATAATGGACACACACTCACCACACATCTCACTCTACCAAAGGGCAAGACAGAACATAACAAGTCATATCAAAGTATAGCAAATCAAAGACAAAGGATCATAGCATAGAACACATCCTAATTTAGCACATGCGTTCTATACTTTAAATGAAAGGTTAGAAACGCTTACTCCCCTCATGTCTTGCGAGGTAGTAGTACTGGGGTTGCTCGTACCTTCTAGGCATCCTCCCCTTCAGATCCGGAGGTAGTAAACAGAGCTTCCTCTAGCCTCTATATGTTCCTTGTCTTGCACCGAAAGACTACATACAGACGTTCTCCTTGCCAAAGACTCTTCTCATTTTTTGCGCCCGTATGCTGTGGACAGAACCTCCCCTACTCGGGCATATTCCTCTCACATCATGGCTCTTCAGTGGAAGACATAGCCTCTCCTACTTTGGATTGCTTCTCTTGTTGTAGACCGGCAGCTTCGGACAGAACCTCGTCTTGATCCTGGCCCCTTTTTCTTTCTTTGGTGCTCAAGGACGACGGGCATGGCCTCTCCTTGTCTCGGGGCATTTTCTCCTCATAAGATCACCAACTCAGAAAATGGACCCCTTCATCGCATAAGACATGCTTGATTTAGTCAAAAATGCCTCTTGGGCGGACTAAATCGTAGTTAGGACGCTCAAGAACGGAGAGAAAGAAGTTTGTCATCACTCGAGGAGAACGGGCAAAACCTCTCCTTGTCTTGGGGCGTTTCCTCCTCATATGGTCTCCAACTCGAAGAAATGACCCCTCCATCATGTAGAGCACACTCAATTTGATAGGAAACGGGTCTTTGATGGGCTAAATCGGACTCAGAACGCTCAAAAATTGAGAGAAGGAAGTTCTGCCTGAAAAACAGGCAGAAGAGGGCTATTTATAGCCCTCAGTCACATGAAACTGCGGTGCCGCGCCACCAGAAATGGTAGTGGTGCCTGCCATAACACACAGCACAGGTCGTGCCCACGCATTCGCTGGTCACGCTTGTAGTTCCGCACTCCCGCGGTTTCGCGGGCAAGTTGGCTTTACTTTATATATATATATATATATATATATATATATATATATATATATATATATATATATATATATATATATATATATATATATATATATATATATATATATATATATAATTAAACCTTCAAACGCGCGTAATTTCCTACCTTGGATTTGGATTCGCGTGTTCTTGGTACCGTTGGACTCTTATCGATGAACCCTTCTATATTAACCTACTTAAAGCACTATATCACACTCTTTCCAAGTGGGTCCCACCTAAATTACACATTTCTCGAGGTCGTAAATTTTGGTCCCGACCTCCATTTTACGCGTTCTTCGAATCATTACACTCGTTTCTTCGAGCTCTACTCACATACGAAGGTTTCAACCTTTGAAACACTCTAAAACTCATCAAAAGATTATCTAAATACCTCTAACCCCGTAGGCTAAACGTAATTAGAAAAGCGGGGTGTTATAATTTTGTCCTTACGTAATGATGAAATAGGGTGATTTCATCCTTCAGAAGGACAAGAATCACCTGCCTTTAACCTTCTAAAGGACAAAATTAACTTTCATTCTTTAGAAGGATGGAATCACCTGTCTTTATCCTCCCGCCCTAGACTACCATAACTCTTTTGTCTCCACTCCTCTCCTCTTGTCTCATCCCCCATCCCAGCTCCTCTCATCTCATCTAGCCGTCCCAGCTCCTCTCATCTCATCCACCCATCCTAGTGCCTCTCATCTCATCAATGACCAGGAGCTCGATTTGAGAATTTGTGTGGTGCAGGAAATAAAATTCCAAATATTGAAAATTTGGGTGCAACTAAGGTGAGGTGTTGTTGAAATTGGAATAATCTTGCTCTCTTTGTTTTTTTGGAAATTGTTCATTCCCTTCTTTGTAGTATTTGGTGCCTTTTTGTGTTTAACTTCTGATTCATGTAAAAGTGGTTATGACCATGCATTTTGTGTTTTTAATTTTGGTTCTAGTAAGGCGTTGACGTTATGTAGGTTAGGTGTTGTTCTACTGCTTAGTCCCTTTTGTTCTAAATCTGACTTTGCTAAAGTTTGTAGCTTTATATGTCAATGGCCGTGTAATCACATGTGGGCTAAATTTTTTACTGCATTTTGTGTTTTTAACTTTGGTTCCAGTAAGGCGCTGGAAGTTATGTAATCTTCTGTCTTTTGGTTATGATGATTTATGGTCTTCTAATTTGTTGCCTTCGGACTTGTGAATTTTTAATTTATGATGATTTGTTGTCTTCTATTGATGAAAGCATAATGTCTGATAGTATTCATGAAAGCATTTTTCACCTATAAGAAAATTGGTGAATCTAATTAAAGTGTGTGTGTAATCCATATGGATTACCGATGGAAAAGCAGCTCTGTCCCACTTGTAGGTCATGTGAAATTCATATAGTTGCAGGCTTTAGCTTGCTGCGTTCAATATTAATTTGTACCCACGAATGCAAATTGCAAAAAGCGTGTCCAGTACCTGTTAAACTAGCTTGCATGTGCATATGGCAAAGGAATGATGTATATTAGACTTGTACCTTCATAACACCCAAATCATATGAAGGGTCGAAACCAACTAGTTCTGCATCTTCTGCAAGCCCCATGCTATTATCCAAAATTTATGAGAACTTGATCATTTTCTTCTCTATGTTAATTTTTCATTTTGGGGACGTGACGGCGGTAGACAACCATGGTCTAGAACTATGTACTCTTACGGCATATGTAGCTGATTAGAACTAGAAGCCACCAAATTCTATAATGTATTTTAGTATGAAGGCAACCATATCTTTATTTTCCAATTGGGTTTAATTATGAATACAAGATTAAACCCATATTTTAGAGTGAATAATCTATAAGGGTTGTTGTTCATTGCATTGGTTGTCATTTGCATTAGCTTATAGGGGAGCAAGTTGATAAGCTTAAGGGCTTGAACTGTTGTAATTTGCATTTGGTTACTTGTTAATTATCTTGCTAATTAGTTTAATTTTTACCTACTGCTCATAAAAAAAGAAGAAATAGTTATGAATTAAGTGAATACTTCTTGATGGCATATTATGATGTATCTAAGATATATATTTGTTATACTTAAGTGAATAGACATGGCGGGAGAAATAGTTAGTTTTATGCTTCAGCATGAAGGGGTATCTAAAGGATTATTCATCAAGAAACCTTTTAATTATGATGAACTTGAGATGCAAGTGGCTAGCAAAGTTGGCTAGGATCAATGGAGATATAAAATTATAATAAAGTGTCACCTCCCGATATTTGGAATAAGATCGACTCTACTATGTGTAGAGGACGAGGCTTCATTTAAACAAATGTTTTATCATTCATTTCAAGTATGCATGTTCGAGCTATTCATGAAAAAGAGGCATGAGTGTCTAGTTTTGGAAGTGAAGGGCGGTGTGTAAGTAGGAGCTCTCAAACAAATGTGAGTAGTTGAAGGCATATGCAAATGCTTGTGGATGACAATGCATATGATAATTGGTCCATGATAGTAGCGTTTAACAAATGCCATGGATCGTCTATACCTATTGACTATGGAAGTGGACCTAGTTGGAGGTAGGTTTAATAAGATTTTTCTGTGTAAATATTTTAATTGTCGATGAAAATAATGAGATTGATTTTTCAAATTTGTGTGTAATATGTAAGGTACATATCTCATGCACATGAGACGGTTAGAACACAAACCTCTAATGACATTCATTATCCCTACATACGTGTTGGCTTTATAGATGTTGGACCATCCAATCCAAAGTGAAATATATATTTATAAATGAATCTAGTAATTTTAGTTATTGAACAAGTTTTTAGGTATCGCAAAATTTAATACATGGGTACTATTCATGTATAGGGGAGCCCATGTCTATGATGATGACGTTGATATGAATAAGGCTAATGAAAGTGAGGATAATATTGGCAAAGCTAGTGATGAGGAGTATGGTATGAACGAAAAAGGTGTTAGAGGTGAGGAAAGTGCTCAACACATGGTTGACGACGAGGGGGATGATGCAGTAGACAATGCAATTGTTGCAAATGACAAGAATGTTCATGGATCAATGAAGAGGGTGTAGGCTACTTTAAATTAAAGACATACAATGTAGGAATGCTCAGCTTAGCACTAATCACAAGCAGTGTAGTGCATCGTTTGTTTGCAAGGTCATAATCCCTACTAACCAAGTTGAATTAACTCTCACACTATGTGATTTTATTCAAAGAATGAAGGAGAGGTTTCATGTCATGCCCTAGCACCCGCCCGACCCAAGCCAAACCCAGTCCAAGGGCCGGTCAAAGCACACAGGGGCGACAAGATTGTTGGTTTAACACATTGCAGAAGTCTTAACCCCTCTAGCGGGTGAATTTCATACACAGGGTCATGCACCTTAAGTCCTTTGTGCAAGAGAAATAAGGAAAAAATAAAAGAGGATAATATCTCTGAAATAAATCCTCACTCTCAACCCACATACATAACACACGTGGCTCAACATTTGAAAATCTGAAACAGATCTAGGATCATGAGAAATATACGAGTCTGAAACATAATCATCCATACATGATGTTCTAGTTTCATCAAAGCATAAATCAGCAAGCATAATAAGGTCCAACAGCATCCAAGCCTACTCCCATGCATAACCCAATCGTCCTTCATACAGGGAATCCTGATCGACTGCATGTCACGTCATGCAGCCCCAAAACAAAACATAGAAAGAGGGGTGAGTAAAACTCAGTAAGGTTTGAAATATGGTAACATTAATCAGAAAACAATCACAACACATCAACATGGTAATTCAAATCCACATTTCATATAATATCACTAATTCTGATTAATTCCCTTACCATACCCCTGCTTACTCATAAGTAATTATCCTGTATACAAGTATCTCATACATACTAATCATGTCACAAATAATCACATTATGGCATAACATTCATCCTGCATAATAAGTGATTATCACACAATCACATCATGCATAATTATCACATATAACCTGCATGAGAAGTGTTTCCAACACACATTCAGATCATGCATAAACATCACATATAACCTGCATGAGAAGTGTCTCTACCACACAATCATACATATCATGCATGTTCATCACATTTAACCTACATGAGAAGTGTCTCTACTACACAATCATATCATGCATAATCATAATCCATCAACCTACATATCAAGTGTCTCTAACACACAATCATAACCATGCAAGTCGATAAAAACAACCCTATTTAATCAGTTAAAGCATAAGCAGTCCCCGCGCACTCCAAACAATCCCCAACAGGAAAGTCTGAAGGAATTCCACAGTTTGGGTAAATTCCCTAATGGGGAAGAATACCCCCTAGTAAGCGGTGCACTCGGCTACACTAGCATGGATTCTCAGGGTCTAGATGGTCTCAATAGTTTATCTCCTTATAGCATTGCCTCTCTTCTCAATCCGAGGAGGAAAACCTATCCTCAAGGGACGTAAATGTAACGCCCCTAATTTTCCCTGCGATTTCATGTAATTTTTCTGCTATCTTTTGATTATTTTTGGCAGAAAAATATAATGCTTCGGTGTATATGGCTTCGGTATTTGTACCCATAGTCGGGTATGGGGTTCAGTCATAGTCCACGGCCTCGATGCGCGCTTCCGGCACGAAAAAGAGAGAAGGAAACAGAAATCGGATGTGCAGAAGGGATAAGTGGAAATATATATATATATATATATATATATATATATATAAAGAAGGCTATGGCTCGGCCGAACCCGATCCAGAAGCGTCTGGATGACACCCCCTCCCCTTCATTCTGGCTGAGCTGAAGGAGCGCCGCTGGCGGGCCACCGGCCGACCTCAGCCTGGCGATGGCCAGGCCGCCTCCCCGACGCCGCCCCCGTGAGCTCATCCCCTGTTTGTCCTCTCACTGTGTATTTTGAATTGAGCCACCGTCGTGTGCCAGCAAGGGCCGGCCAGACACTGGAAGCTCCGCCCCGGCCAAGCGATGGCAAGAGACCTTCTCTCCCGGCCCAGTGGGCCTCCATTCCGCCACCCCGTCCTCAAATTTCCCTCTGCCCTGTTTTCGATAGTGCATTGTTTTTTTGTTGAACAGTAGCCGCCGACGGTGAGCTACGCCGACCAGACCTTCTTCCAGCCTCGCCTTGGTCCGGCGAAGGCAATGAACCACTCCTCCCGGCCCCAGGGGCCTTCATTTCCCCGCCCTGTCCTCAGATCCCCTGTTTGCCCTGTTTTTCCGTCCCCTTCTATCGAGTTCGCCGGCAGCGTTCGGCCACCGTTGGACGGCCTGGCCGGACTCAGTTTGGCCCACCTCAGTCCGGCGAAGGTGGTGAACCACCCCTCCCTGCCCGGTTCCACCTCCGCCCTCCATCTTCCCTCCAACCAGACCTTTTGATCCCATGTTTTCCTGTGGACTTTGGGGCTGCGCTGGCAAGAGCCAACCTTCGGCTTGCCTCTTGCCAACCAGCCTTGGGCTAACGATGGTAGGATCGCCCCATGGCCGCTCTGGCCTAGACCGTTGGCCCTGTCTGCCCCCATCTTAGCCACCGCCCGGAATGGGCCACTTTCCCGTATGTTGTTTCCGAGTGTGTGTAGCGCAAACCGGTTGAAGGAGGACCGTTCCACAATAGCTATGGGCCATGTTTGGCCAACCTTGTCTTAGTGATGACCCCACCTGGGCTAGTTCGACCTCATCTGACCCTAGCCTCTCTATGTTTGGCTTTTGACGCCCCCGACATTGGCCGGTAGTGGCCGAACAACCACCGAGAATTCTGCCTCAGTCTAGTAATGACTAGAGACGATCCCACCTGCCTGGTTTGATTGCCTATGACTCGTGTTTCCCCTGTGGGTCGTAACCCTAGCTAGTTCCGCTCACCGACATTTCTAGTCATTGACCCCTCTTGCCCATTTTATGCCGTCAGTACCGGACGACCTCTGGCAAGAATTTATATGACTTACCTTGATTGAAGGTAAAAAAATTCACATGCACAAGCCTTAGCCAATGACAGCCTCAAGGCCTTTTCTAGACCCTTATGAGACCGCATTTGTTTAGCCTCTTCCCCTCCCCTTTGGCCGCGCATGTATGTAGCTGCGCGTGCGGGTTAGGGGTAAGGTGCCGCCTTGGCACCGCCTGACTGTCGGATGGCTCTGCCATCATCTGGAGTTGACATCAGAGTCCTCCACCTCTCCTCTGTCCTTGTAGCACCCCGGCCCAGTAATCCCGACCCGGACCGGGGGTTGGCTCGGAAGACAGAATCAGAGTTCATTAAAATAAGCAGAAAAATTAAAATCGACGGACCAGGAGCTGCAAACTCTGAGTGCGAGAGTCAGAACATTCTTCCACACACTATGAAACTTTAACGTTCTGTTGTGCGTAGATCAGAACAAACCTAATTTTATAACTAATTTGGATCGGGCCAACGTTATTTATCGTTGGTTGCCTACGTACATATTGGAAACCATCTCTGATGTTATTCCAATACGATCAGATCCGGATGTAGTTCTGCCTAACGGCTAATACATGCATTAGGCATCACAAAATCATATACGTATATCTTTACATCCGAATAATCATTCGGAATCAGAAGGAAATCTCATAAAACATCGGATTTGAACAGAAGCCAGTAAATCAGCGGAATACACATCTCACATAGGTGAGAAGACACAATCACACATCCCACTCTATCATAGAGCAGAGCAGAACACATTACAGAGTATGTTGGATCATATCAGATCATATTAGATTGGAGTATGTCAAATCACAATAAAGCATTTCCGAATAATTCGGATCACAACAAAAGATATCAAAGTAGATCGAATAGGAACATATAAGCATATATCAGATAGTGACAAATTATATATCTTAATTAGTATATTACTAATTAAGATATTCATGCACATAAATCATATTAACTTATAAAGTCAGAAAAGCGTACTCCCCTGCAGTCCGAAAATGGCGACGTTCGGAGTTTACTTATTTCCTTAGGGCGTCCTCCCTTTCTGATCCGGAGGCGCGCACACGCTCGCGCCATGTGGCGTGTCCTAATTGGGCTGCCAATTGAGGTGGCGCGTAAGACGCGCGTGTCACCGTGCTGCGTGCGGCGCGTTCAGCCGCGCCGCACGTCTGACGCGCGATGCGCATGTCCCGCACGCATCACGCGGTTCGCCGCGCAATCGCGCTGGACCCGCGTTGCATGGACGGCTGCGATCGCGCGCCGTTTTTGTGGCGCGGCGGCTCAGCTCCGTCTTCGGCTTGGCTTGGCTCGGCTTGGCCTGCTGACATCAGCTATTTCGTCTTTTCTTAAATATTTTATTATTATTTCATTCAAATATATTTCCAACTTCAAAATGCGATAACTTTTTATCCAGAAGTCGGAATTGCACATTCTTAGTACCGATGGACTCGTATTGATGAGACCTTCAAAACTAGACCCCACATGGTCTCTTACTTTCAAAGTGGGTCCCGCCTATATGGCATGTTTCCCGAGGTTGTAACTTTCGCTCCCGACCTCCGTTTTTCTCATACTTAGGTTCGTTACACTCGTTACTTCGAGCTCAAACTAAATACGGGGATTTCATCCCTTAATTCTCCTTAAAAATTAACTAAAATTACCTAATTACCCTTAACCCTCTTGGGTTAAACATAATCGGAACACGGGGTGCCACAGTCCTTAAGTGCCACCCACACCCTCCACCCTTATGTGGGCCCTGGTAAACATGAAATTGACGCCGTTGGGTGCTGTCCATGGCCGATTTCAATGTCTTGTAACCGATTGAGTATGGTTCAACCACCGGTTGAATTTTAGTGAGTACACCCTATCTTTCGGTCACACCTACCACTCGTTGGCATGATCTTTCTCCCGGCCGCCCCTAGTGTACCGCCGTGGATCGCAAATTTTATCTTGTTGACTTTGATACCCTTTTTGGCCGTGTGTAGTTTCGGCATTTCCTAAACCCTCGGGACAGCAGCTCTCTCAGCTAGGCAATGGTTTTGACTGCCAACTCCGCCACCGACACCGCCACCATCGTGTGCTCGCCATCAAAGGTCATGATTACGAGGTAGGGGAGCTTGAACTCGTAATTTCATGATAGCATACTTGAATGAGTAGTAACATGCTAGGAACTGCATGATGTTCATATAAGCATGATTATATGGTATGTTTAGATACATATGGCATGCATATGAGCTGTAAGTACGGTTGATGCATAGGTAATACGTGTGCTAAGTATGTTTAATATGTATGAGTTGTATGCACGTACTATGGATGTGAAATATTTCTGCGCTAGCGATGGCTAGCAAATCTGTAAGTATGCTACGTAGGTGTTTTATGGACATGCTAGTGATGACTAGCGATCGTGAGTTAGTTATGTGCGTAGACTGTGTGAGGGCATATGTATGGGCGATGGACGGTAAAAAGTGGTAAGGTTTTTGGTATGGAGTCGGATGTGGACGGGTAAGCATATGACAAACGTAAGTATTATAGACAAAGAATGGAGCGGATTGGATCGGTTCGGTGTGGAGCAAAGTCAGGGGTTGGTTTCTATAAGTAAGAGAACTTAGGCTTGAAGCCTGATGTGGGGTTTTGTTAGACAGTAAGAGTGTGCATAATTGTATAAGCATAACATACAAATTATAAAGTGAAAAGTAAGCATAATCAGTGAGGTGTAAGTAAGGGGGTAACGAGGATCTGCTTTGAGGAGCTCAGTTTGACAATGTAAGTAAGATGTCTGATCGTAAGGTGGAAGTTAGAGGATGTATGATTATGTAAGGATCTATGTGCGGTGAGCCATGTTGTGACTTGGACGGGTAAGTGAAGTCTGCTGCCTCGACGAACTAGGGTTTCGATCGGGCTCAGCTTCGGTTTGATCAGTAGAGGACGGTGAGTTTGTGTGGCATAATTATACTGCATAATTTACTTAATTCAAACTTGAATTATAAGAAAGCTAATAATAGCGTTGTGAGTTTGAGACCTGAAGGTTCGATGGATTAAGTTCCGTGTTTGAGCTAGCCGATAATGAGTCGGTTGAGCACTTCTTGTGTCTGGCCATGGTGGTTATCCTGCGGGATGTGGTCTGTGTGCTATATAGAGCACCGGACGTCTGATGCTCTGTTGAGAGCAACTGTATGTATGTTTTTGATTTCGCCTTGGTGCTATTTTTCGGCCCAGACATTTGATGCTCTATTGAGAGCGCTGTAAGTTTTTGCCCTTCGTGGGCTCTGTATGATTTTGCCCAAGAGTGGCACTATAAGATTCCTGCCCAAGAGTGGCATTGTATGTTTTCTGCCCTTAGTTGGCACTGTATGGCCCTTGTTGGCAATGTATGGCCCCAAAGAGTGGGCATTTGCGCGCTTAGGTAAGCAGTATCATGGACCTGCTCTTACCTGTTTGATCCTTTGCCCCGTGAGCATAGGTGTGCCTTGCCTTCGAAAAAGTCCATGGCGTCTAGTTGCTCCCCGAAGGTTAAGGTGACGCCCTTGTGGCATTCCCTTCCTTTCCGACATTGGAGCTTGTTAATTGTAATGAGCTTCAGTTGTCGGTAGTATGTGTACGATAGTGAGAGTATGTTGTATGCTTCAGATTCTGAGTAAGTTGTACGTGTAAGATCCAGAGTAGGTGTAAGTGTAAGCTCCTAAGGAAGATGTAAGAATATGTTTATGTGTAAGCGTATGATTGTACGATTAAGGTTGTACAAGTACGTATAGGTTGTGTGAGTATGAGTATGAGTACGATTGTAAGATGATGATTCTGAGTAAGAATGTAAGTGTAAGTTTCTGAGTAAGATTGTAAGTGTACTATTCTGAGCATGATTGTAAGTATATGATTCTGATAAGGACTGTAAGTGTAAGATTGTACGAATAAGGTCATACAAGTATATGTAAGGATTTGAGTATGTGTACGATGGTACAAGAAAGTTGTAAGACCCTGATTAAGGGTGTTTGTGTAAGTTTGCTTTCATTGGTGTGCTATGCATTATTATTTGCAGATGTACTTGATTATATTATGTTGACTGCTTCATGTTTGGGTTGCATGAACGCATGTATTTATGAACTTATTGAGTTCACCATTTTTGGGATTTCCCCTACTGGGTATTTTCCTACTGAGTATGAAAATACTCACCCTACTATTTTTTAGCCCCACGGTTCGGGAGGCTTTTGCAGGTATGTATTGGTGAGCTCCTAGAGATGGATGCTCGTTTCTGCGGTGGTTTGTTTCCCCCCTCGACTCATGTATATTTGACTCAATGAGAGTATATTTGGTGCCACGATCTGATGTATTACGTGAGATGAGATTTAAGTGTTTATATCTTCTAGACTTTTAATTTGGATCAAATAGTAGGCTGTTTATGGGACTTGTACTCAGGGACGCCTGGGAGTTATTTGTATTTAAAAATCCATGATCATGGTAATTTAGTCGTACGTATGTTTTCTAGTAGCGCCTGAGGATATTTGATTTAGCGGTACGATATTTAACCATATGACGTTTTAAATTATAAACTGTTTATACATGCTTTGATTTAGTTATTTTCTCCGATTTATTAAAAAAAATTCCATGAATTTTAAGAAAAATGTATGAAAAATCTCGGGCGTTACAGTAAAACCTCATCCTTTCAAATATAAAACAGAATCGATAAGCATTCAGTTGATTAATCCAGCAAACAATATCACACAATTGCATCCAATCGATCAACACAACTAATCTCGATAAACTCTCATTCGTAAATCCATCTCATAATGCATGTAACATGGTACATACGTGAATCTACATGAATCCTGATTCATGGAACGTGCTCCCCATTAGCCATACATGCATCATTTCTAATCATAAACATCAACAATCACCATAATTACCCCCACATGTGTGTGTACATGGTAGCAACATTCAATTATAAGTGTATGGACATGCATTATAAACATCCCATTAACGGACTACACACATGCTATTTAACATTTAATCATGTCTTCTTACTGAAATCATGAGTGCAATCTCATGCTAGACTTAAGTAAGCATAATTACCACACTTAGAGTTAAACATGGCACCATCATTCACCCATAATTTAAATACATTATAAAAAGACATACAAGTTCATTCTCATGCTAACCAACAATATGCAATTTCACATAATACTCAAATATTTTTTATAATTTTCAACATCAATATCATGCCCTTTCAGCATAAATTACTCAGCATGAACATAAGAAATAGTATTTAAGAAAAAAAAACTCAAAAAATGGACAAAATAGCAAAATCCCCCAATTAGCTGTGTTGGCATTCGAACGCTCTACAAGGCCATTCGAATGCATGGCCCTTCGATCGCCATAACTAATTTTTCTAGTTCGTCTTCCCCACCTTGAAATCAAAACCAAAACTTCACATACACTTCATAAATCATAAAATCTCATCCCCAAACTTCGTGATAATCAAATCCATGCTTAGAGAACATCAAATCTAGCCATTACTAAACAAAAATCCTAAGAAATCTCATCAAAGATTAAACCTTTCTCAAATCGCCATTAAAGCTCATAACCATGAAACCCACTTCAAACTCTATTAAAACTCAAATCCGAAATCACAGTCACATTTGGGATGAAAACACTTACCTTCAATAAGCTTTTTCACTCGAAATAGCTCCTCTAACACCTTCAAAACCTACCCAACATATGTTTTGTTAATACATTCATAAATCCGATTTAAAACACCTAAATCCTTCAAAACTAGTAGATCTAGGGTTCAAGAAGCTCAAAAACGAAATTCTCATCATTAGGGTTTAAAATTGAGTTCAAATCAGTAGCTTTTTTAGTAGAAATCGAAATTAAACCATAGTAAAAAAGAGATTTGGAAGATTTAAGAAAAACCCTAAGAGATTAATGGAATATTAAGCAAATCCATACCTTAATCTCTTTCTTTTTTTGGAAAATGGGGATTAGGCTCCTAAGTTCCTGGTCTCAACCCTTTCCTAATTGAAAAAGTGGTTGGGCTATTCTTTTTATAGTAAAGGGTGGGGTAAACCTAATGAATTAGTGGGGTACAAATTGAATTTACTACTAAAAATGGAAAAACTTGCTTATTTTTAAACCAAATTGAAGTATAAAAATTTTGAAATAATTATTTTCTATCTTAGTATGTTGTTAGGGTCATTTTGGACTAATTATCCCAATTTTCCCATGGGGCCACTATGGGTCCCACCCCTTAACTTTTTGGAAAAAAATTATGAAAATTCCAAAAATTCTAGAAAAATTCTAAATGACTTAAATTAACTTAAAAACTAAAAATTATGAAGAAATTTTAGTTAAAACCTTTGTTTACCACTTTAATTTTGAAAATAGTCAAAATCGATCAAAATTAGCATTAAACCACACAATAGCAATTAAATAAGATAAAATAAACCGGTTCAAGTTTAGAGATCTTATATTTCACATGGACATTTCTTATAAAAAGACATGGATGGCGAGAAATATGGTCATAAAAGTCATTTATTGGGATTGGGTTGAATCATACAAATTGTTGCTAATGTACCTCAAGGCAATACAAGATGTGAATCCCAATATTGTATATGAGTTGGAATTTGATGAAATGGAAGATAGCCCTCATTAAAGATTTAAGCATGTATTTTGGGCATTTGGGCCATCTATATTGGGTCTTAGGCATTGCATCCTAGTGATTGGTGTCGATGCCACTCATTTATACGGTAGGTACCATGGATCTCTTATGGTGACAATGGCTACTGACGGGAACAAGCTAGGGGTTATTTTTTCTAGCGTTTGAAGTAGTATCAAAGGAGAATTACCCTAATTGGATATGGTTTTTAAGTTAATTGAGGGAGAAGGTATTTATGGATATGTCACATATCACAATCATCTCAAATTGACAGAAGGGGCTTCAAAAGGCAAATCTTAAAAACGAGTTTAAAATTGATACATAGGCAGATTTGATTGGGACAACTGCATGTTTGCTTTTATGATATTTTGTGCCAGTGGGAGTATTTTCACATCGATGATCAACTATTGAGATAGGGCCAGTAGTAGAGGTTACTCCATTAGGAGCCAAATATATATTTTTTTAATTATTCTATTTTTAAGATAGTTTTATGTGGATGTGTTGAATTGATGTGTTAAATTTGACTCCTTTAAGGTAGAATGTTTGGCGGAGGAAAACCGAAAATCTTCAAGGAATCCTTGGATTGTACAGAGGAGAGTTGGACCACCAGTGCCCTTATCATGTAATTATATTTCATTATGTCACATATAATATAATGAATATAAGTTATGTATTGTTGTTAAAAGCTAATTATACTTAAAATTATGTAGGGCATTTGGCAGCCATACTCGCATGAGGTGTTGGCTGGGTTACCTCCTCTATGTACAAACGAAAGAGATGTATGGCTATCGAGAACTCCATTAATTTGTTTTGAGATTGTGGAGATGCACATGCCTGATCATGTGATGCTCCAATTTGACTTAGAATAGGATACTCCTCATCATACGGTAGAGTTCATGCATCGGATTACTCGACAAGGCCACCACATTAGCGATTGGGCTACACTTCATGCAGCCTATATCGCTCACTGGGAAAATAGGAGGGCGACTATTATCCGAAGCGAGATTGCTACAACATCGCATGATGTCAGTAGCTCGTACATGCAATGGTATTTGACTATTATATGCAAATATATTCTACCATTGGATGATTCAAAGGAGTTGACCTATCAGCCTAGAGGCGCATCTGAGGTAAGTATATCTTAATTATATCATAATATTCTCTTATTTCTCGTTTATTATTTATATAATTTTTATTATATTTTATTGTATAGCTTAGTTTAGCGTGGCAGGCATATACGCATTTGACTGACGCTATTAACACATTTGGGTGAGGTCTTATAGCATCATGTCAATCAATCATCAAGCATCATGAATTCGTAGCTTGTCACTACTTCAGTCGGTTATTATGGACATAAATAGACATTATCCCACTACCAAGGCATGCTTCATACAAGAATATTTCATCTGCAGAATGCAGCAACCGTCTCTCCTCCTTTATTTCATGAGCTTCAACTTCACATGATAGTCCACATCCATCATCTTTGGTTGCTCATGCGGATCTAGCCCATCCTGAACCAATTGAGTTGCCGATTATTTTGAATACTAGACAACAATGGGCAGCTCATGCGGATCCAATCTCATTATCTTCATAGGCGTGTTTAGGTAAGTCATCTATTATTTAAGTAGACCAGGAGGACCCAATAGAGCAGCTTCATGGCCAAGGGTGTGGTTTGGGTCAAGGTCCAGGTTGCAGGGGTAGAAGAGGTAGAACTAATTAGAGTTGTTATATATTTTTTAAAATGTATTAAAGTATAAACTTTTTTTGTAAACCAAATATTTTATCTAATTTATATGTGTTTTATAGACTTTTTAATTACTCAATGTGTCGCTATCCGGTATTTTATATTTTGTTTTCACATGAGTTTGTTTTGGGGTTAAATGAATCTTAAAAGAAATTAATTTAATTACGAAATCAGCAACAACTATCCATATTTTCTAGAGTAGGTGATTTCGTCATTCTAAAGTTTAGTTGATTTGTCATTCGCAAGGACGAAATCAACCTAAAAAGTTTTTTAAAAAAAGCTACATAGACGCTAGCGTCTGCATGGCAAAAAATAACAGCATTTCGATAAATATTTTTATCTCTCTACTATTTTAGTAATTAATTTTTTACATATTATTTATATAATTTTCCCTAAAAATATGTCCACATGTCTATTAACACACACGAGTTTCTCGGTCAGATATACATTCCTATGACACCTCGAGCTTTTAAGACGAATCACCCCTACAAATCTTGTATTCTTGCTGATGCTCGCAGTGCAATACTGAATTTTTCTAATCTGCACTCAATTGAAGGTAAGTTAATTTTGAGTTAATCAACATTTTAATCAGTTTATATAAGAATTAGTATATCAAATATCCGGTCCTCTTACTTATAGAGAATTAGTTCAATACTACTATAAACTAAACTATTTTGATCTTTAATCATTAGTATAAGTGACGTGTTAATAGTTTGGCTAATCAAGGTTGTAAATAGTAATCTGAACTAAAAATTGACTTCGGACATTGCCTGAAGAAACTGAAATCTAGAGGGTATTACTGATATTTCACGAAACATTTATCCTAATACCTGGTAGCGTTGACAATTGACGGCAACCCCAGACAATTCGGCCGCCCATTCACATTACTTCCAAGTTTGGGCTGCGCTCAAGTTATTATTTAGAAATTTTCATCCGCCCGCTCCCTCCTATTTCGGAGCGCGTGAAGAGAAAAGAGCAGGGCGTGCGCTTATCGTCAGGAGACGAAAACACCCTCGGAAATCAGATTTTCGCACATCCCCATTTTTTTGCCCAAATCTCCACGTCATTTCCCAACCTATAAATACGAATTCCCTCCCATTTCCACGCGCATCGTCGTCTCCTTGCTCCATCTCTCTTGACTCACTCTGTTTCTCTTCCTGTTCGGCGATTTGCCGCAGAGGCTGCGTTCTTCCTCTTGAATCCGTTTCAGCGCCGAGATTCTCGATTCCGGTCAAGATTTCGACCTCTTCTTCCTTGGACATTTCGACAAGAAAGTGTGTCGTGTGCCTGTGTGAGAGAAGAGAGAGAGTGAGAGTTGGAAGCACTGGGTAGGCATCTTTGCTATCTTCTGGCGATCTTGGAGAAGCGATTTGAGGGTGGTTTCGGCGTTTCTGCGAGGAGATGAAGAATGGGTTCGTCGCTGGGAAAAACTGCAGCGGCATGCTGTCTCCGGGGCCAGCAGGACGTCCGTACGAGCAGGGATGATACGGTGCATGGGGAAGGCGGAGGCGAAGGAGACGACGGGAGTGGCGATTCGAGGGTCTGGTCCCGGGACCTCGAGCGGCATTTTCTCGGGGAGTTCTCCTTCGCGGCGGCGCAGGCCAATGAGGCGATGGAGGACTACGGCCAGGTGGAGAGTGGGCGCCACGCCACCTTCGTTGGCGTGTATGATGGGCACGGAGGGCCCGACGCCTCGCGCTTTGTCGCCAATCATCTCTTTTCTCATTTCATGCGTGAGTAATTGGTTGAATTTATTTCTGGCGTGATTGAATCTTATCAAACCAATGTGGGTTTTATGACACCTGCTTGGCTTCTTGTTGTTTAGACAATTTCTTGAAGTGCCTAATTTTTTATGTTATTGAAGTTCTCGACCATCTTGCATGTTGCTGAGATTTTCGACGTTTTTGCATGGTGGCACTGTGCTAGCATAATTATACTGTATGACTTTGGCTATTGTCTGTAATATTTTTTGTTTGTACTAATGTGATAATTCAGATAATCCTTTTATTTGGTTAAGTAAGGTTCCGCTCTCTGAAACAGTGGAAGTTGTTATTAGAAATTATTTTTTTTAGTAGATGATGAGGCTATGGAAAACTTCCGCTCTCTCGTTTTTTTATACTGATGTGGTTGCACCAAAAAACAAAAAAGATATATGTGGTTTATGTTTTTTTCCGGTACGGAAATCACTGATCACCATCATAATTTTTTGTTATATGCAGCAATATTTGTCTTTACGTTAATAAAGGGTGCACGAAGGCCAGTTGTGGACTGTCATTATTTTTCTATTTCTTGGCGTTCTTTAAAGACATTTTGGTTGGTAGTAAATCTGTGGATTACTTTTTCTTTACCAAAATTTAAGTTTTTCCTACCAGTAAGCTGCAAAACATTTATCTCAGGTCCTTTTGTTTTTCTCTTTACTGACCGCAGGCTTTCTTTCCCACTTCTTATAATCTCCTATTGCAAAGAAATATATATTAATTTTTTTAGCTTCTTTCTGATATGCGTTTTTAATTCTTCTTACTTTTCTTATTAATATATTTACTAATTTGGAGTTGGAAAGAGGGACTTGAACTAGTAACCTGGGACTAAGGGTGCTTCGTCGCCGTTTATACTCCATCCATCCTAAATTAATAGCTCCATTCGGTAAAAAAATTTGTTCCATATTTATAGCTCCATTTTGTTCAAATGTAAGTGGTTGGATACTAAAAAAAGAGTATCATAAGCTTATTTTACCTTCTCGTAGATGTGGGTTTAACCATGCAATAAAAACTGCCATTTCTCCAAATGTAGCTGTTAATATAGGATGGACGGAGTATTTCATTGTTCACTGTTTTGTTCTCATGTTTCTAGAGTTGCATGTAAAATTTATGGTGGTCGTTTTATGTTTTTGGTGGAACATTAATTGTGCCTGGTAGTGATGCATGTACACAAATATTCTTTCTTTGCATTTTTAGCAAATTATATATTCCTACTTTCCTTAACTAGTATTTTTAATTTTCAACTTTATCAAGGTCAATTTTTAAAATATCTCTTTTAATTATCAATATAACCAGTCTTGTTTTTTGATATTTTCTATGGTTTAGTTTTTAGCTTTTACATAATTTGTTTTGAATGTGGTAATTTTTCTATCAATCTGTTTTATTCTTCACTCATCACCATCATGTTTTCCCAGTGTATGGTGTCTCCACAATTTTTCTCTCTAATAAACCATTTTTATACCCATGTTAAAAAATATCACCACCAACTCGACCTTTGCCTTCCTATCCTTTTTTTGGGAATTTTCACCAGGGAGTTGTCACATTTCCTAATGGGTGTAATCAGAGGTCTCCTTTGCACATCATAATCATCTTAACTAATCTACTGTCTTTTCTCACCTATTGGAGCTAATACAGGATTCTTTTTAACTGTAAGTGTTATATACTCATTTTACGCCTTTAATCTTCTTTGCAAACCTACACTTCATGTAAGCTAAAGCTAATCAAGACCTCTGTCTTATTATTGAATCCTGATTCTACAATTGCATGTAGTTTATATTTTGGACTTTAACCTTCCGTTTGATATTTCTGGGGATTATTTTGTATTTAAATATGGTTATATGAGAACATCTTTTGTATATTGAGCAGAAAAAAAAGCCTTTTGTGAATGGAAAAAACTGGTCTGAGCTTAAGCTCAGATAAATCTCTCTGCGCACTGACCAACGGTGCTGGTGGAGTGCAGTGGCTGGTGATCAGGGAATGGCACAGGGCAAGGCAGCCCAGGCCAGCACCCAGCTCTGGCGGCAAGTCTCAGCCCTGCCCCTGTAAAACAGGGCTATCAGCTTCCTCAACTGTGTTGGAGAAGAAGATTAGGGGAGGGGGAGGAAGTCGGCATGGCGTCAGAGCGCCTTGTCTGTCTTACGCTCGGACTAGGCGCCCTCTTAGTTTGTTAGTTGTATTTAAGAATTATAGTGTTGCTAACTTGTTATTAATGAGTTGTCTTGGTCTCGGTTAATTTTGCATATTTTTACTTCATATTTTTCTTGGTTCGTGTACTGTATTTTGTGTTTGGTGTTCTTTTTGTACATTTTATTTTGTTAAGGTTTGTTTAGAATATTTGGCTTCTAGTATGCTTATAAGGAGTTCCAGTTGATTTTAATTTGTTTTTTTCATTTTTTTGTTTGGTACTTAT
Source organism: Saururus chinensis (assembly GCA_035235625.1). NCBI lineage: Eukaryota > Viridiplantae > Streptophyta > Magnoliopsida > Piperales > Saururaceae > Saururus > Saururus chinensis. The sequence continues at coordinate 37,285,971 of CP141141.1, forward strand.
TACTAATTCAATATTCATAGTTATCAAATTTTAGTTCATCTTTTGGATCCCTGTGTCCCACATTAATAGCTCCATGTGGTTTTTGAAAATGAACTAAAATTAGGTTTTTTTTTTTAAAACCCAAATGGAGCTTTTGATATGGGACGGGGGGGAGTATTAAAAACAATTTTTTTCATTAGATCACATATTTTGGCTAGAATCCAGCTGTCTTGGCTATATGTGGGGCATCGACTGGGACATTCTCATGCATGAAGTGATGTAATTTTTAAGTGTTGCATGCATGATAGGTTTTTTATTTGCTTGTATGCATATGTTTGCTAGTTCTGGGAAGCATTTAATTAATACATTTTTACAGGTTTTGCTCGAGAAAATGGAACTATATCTGGAGAAGTTCTGCGGAGTGCATTTTCTGCAACAGAGGAAGCATTTTTGGCTCACGTGCAAAGGTCACATAGGCAAAAGCCTTTGATTGCTGCATCAGGATCATGTTGCTTGGTTGGAGTTATTTGTGGAGGAACTTTGTATGTAGCTAATACTGGTGATTCTCGAGCTGTAATTGGCTATTTAGGTGGGTCAAATCGTATCGTCGCAGAACAACTGACCATGGACCACAATGCAAGTCAGGAAGAGGTTAGACATGAACTGCAAGCATTACATCCGGATGATTCAAATATTGTTGTTATGAGAAATGGTGTATGGCGTGTCAAAGGCATTATCCAGGTTAGTTTTATAAATGTGTTTCTAATATTGTTAAAAATATAGTAAGATGCCTTACAGAGATTTGTCATAATAGAACTGAAGGGAAAGTAAGAAAGATTGGGAGAAAAAAAGTATCCTTTTTTTTGGCATTTTGAAGATGCTTACCTCTATGGAGCTTTTTAATTATAACATAAAAAGTTGAAACTCTTTAGATTGACTTGTGTATACCATTCCTACCTTCATACCAAGACTATGCTTTGTCTTGCTAATAGGAATCTGGAGTACAACTTTCGGATATGAAAACCACTAATCACATGATCCAGATAATTGATTTTACTAATAGTTTAAAAGTGCACATTAAGACAATTTGTGATCCAAGCTTTTTCTTGCTAGCGGTAGGAAAGGCAAATGCTTTCACCTGATAGAAGAGCAACTATGTTTTAGTCATTACATGCCGTCCCCCTGCTTGTCGGACATTGTTTTTTAGGACATGTTACACAAAATTTTCTACATTTATGCTGGTCAATGAAGGGCAAGAAGTTGAGACATAATAACAAAGCGACTAATATTGTTTCTTGACAGGGACGCCTGACCATGTCTACCTTGAGATTGGTCCTTAGTTGAATTAAAGTAATCAATAGTGATGGGAAGTTTTACCACGTCTCATGTTTTTTAACTTAAGCGCTTGGATCCTTGGTTGAATTAAAGTAATCAATAGTGATGGAATAGAGAATAGTATAAAATTATCCCAGTTGTTCTATCTTTTTCTTTGTTCTCTATGGTCACTGCCCCTGCAAGCAGTAAACGTTGTCCAATGGTAAAATTCATGTGTCTACCATATTTGAAGGTCTCAAGAGCTATCGGTGATGCATACTTGAAACGCTCAGAGTTTAGGTTTGACAAATCAGTCCCTCGCTATCATTTTTCTGGACCACTGCACCGGCCTCTTCTTACTGCAGAGCCATCTATCTACACGAGGCCATTACACCCTGGAGATATGTTTCTGATCTTTGCTTCTGACGGCCTATGGGAACATGTAACAAATCAAGAAGCTGCTGAGATGGTGTACACTCACCCACGAGCTGTACGTGTAATGTTTTTCTTTTATATGTTATTTGCCTATTAAATCTGTCTACTGATTTATTTATTACAGTTTATCGTCAGAATGTTCATATGCTCAATGTTCCTTACAGGGGATAGCCAGAAGACTTGTCAGAAGAGCCATGGATGAAGGAATTAGGAAGTTTCAATTGATGTATGGTGCGCTTAATAATGAAGCTACAAGGCCTAGACGGTTCTTCCATGATGATATAACAGTGATTGTTCTCTTCCTCGATCATGAATTGCTAGAAGGAAACTCTTCTACGCCGGAATTATCATTCAGAGGATTTGAAGCTGTCTGTGCCTCCGATTTTTCTTTGCTGCCTGGAAACAAGAGCATCAAATTGGCATGAACCTACCTTTCTCATTTGTCGATAGCAACCATCTTGCTATTATTTTTCTGTTAAAAAATAAATAGTTGACTTTGTTTTTCTGTAGCAATCTCGTATCTTCATAGTTAGCATAAACTCTTTTGAAATATATTCAAGATAGCTTTTTAAATTTTTTGCAGTGTGGACCACGTAACTGGAAATTGTTATTACCACTGCTAAGGTAGAGAGAAAAAGGAGACGGCTAATGAACAAAAGGCTACAAAGTTGTGTAGAAGGTGCACTTGCAGCATACGCCTATCAATGTTTGGGCCCCTTGTGAATGCTGGCTTTCTGGGGACCCAGATGCGTGTCCCTAAAAAAAATACTCCCTCTATTTAATATTAATAGTTATATTTAAAAAATAGTAGTTTTTATTCAACAGTGAAACCCACATCTAATAGAAGAAAAAATAGAATTATTAATATGAAGTAAACTTTTTTGCCAAATAGAGATATTAATATGAGATGAAGGGAGTATTTAATACATTTAATGACTTTTCTATCAATCATATACCTAATTTTAAGAGAGAAAATGATAATGCTACACTTAGTTCTGACAACAAACCTATACACCTCCCTGCTCTTTGTCCAACAAAAAAATGCCACATCATTGGTATATGAATTTGGTGGTTAGTTATCAGCGTGCCCTTTTATAACACTTTGGGTTGTAGCCCACTGATGTGCCTGGTGTAGGCAGAATTGGTACCTTGGAGTTTCATACTGGAAAAAAGAAGGAAAAAGAAGAAAAGAGAGAGATGTCTGAATAATCAATTACATAACCCGGACCAAGGGAGGGGATGACCCTCTTATGGGGAGTCGTGCCTCCTACCTTGGGAAATGTGCTGCTAGTGGGCCCAGCTATCTCGTGGTCCACTAGCGTTCCTAACATAGTTTAATAATCAAATACATATGCAAATACTAACTAAATACAAATGAAAATAGCCTAATGTACTAAAATAAAGATAAAAGAAGAGTTGGATGAATGTGCACAACACTCCACCACACTTCCGCTATTTACCTTGTCCTCAAGGCGACCAAGCTAGGTAGCGAGCCATAAACTCCTCCTTGGGCATCCATGTGGCATCTTCAAGTGACTGTGTCACGCCCTGGCACTGCTTGACCTGAGTCGGACCCGGTCCAGGGGCCGGTCAAACGCACGGGGGCGACAAGGAGATTTAAAAACGATTTAGCAGAAGACTTATGCCCTAAACACGGGCTATCTAGAAAAATTAAGGAGTATATGCACCACTTTGAGCAAGAGTAAATAAGTAGAATTGAAAGAGTTACTTTAACTCTAAGATAAACTAAATTCTTAAACCCACATGCTAAGTTAAATCATAGCCCACTCTAGGCTCCAAAATCGGTCTTATACAACACAAATGTATAATGTAGCATAAACAAAAATAAGAACCACACACATAGGTTCTATCATAATAGCAAGAAAACAAGGAAACAAGCCACATGAAGTCTCCACGTCTACTCCCAAGTCATCTCCGACCTTTCCTCATAGAGAGGATCTTGTCCATCTGCGTGTCACGCTATGCAGCCCCAAAACAAAAGCACAAGAAAGAAGGGTGAGTTTAACAAACTCAGCAATGGTTTTTGATATAACTATAATCATTAGAAACACGATGGTATAGTAATATAACAATTCAGATCAAAGATTTACAAGATATATCATTTTCTGATCACACATACACATCACCAAAATTTGCATCATACTACCTAAATCACATAGTGCAATCCAACATCATATAAACCTGCATGAAATGTATCTCTAACATACATTTCAAATCATGCCTCAACATCATATAAACCTGCATGAGATGTTTCTTTAACATACATTTCAGATCATGCATCAACATCATATAAAGAATGCCTCCATCAAGGAGTAATCACAATTTAGTATCACACAGACGAGAACACAGACAAGGCCACAAAGGCGTGTCATAGTCCAAATTCTACACAAGAATATAAGAAGATCGGGGTTGTTGGCCCCTAAAGCTGCTCGCCCTGGACGATCTTGGCCAAGGATGTCCCATTCTCACATAGAGAATCTAGAGCAGGGGTGTTCACCCAGGGACATTTCTTGCGATGGGGAAGAGCTCGAGTTTCCACACAGGAAACCCTAGAACACATGGTAGCCGGTGCACAGAGCATATCATACTAGATTCTCAGGGTCCAGAAGATAATCATAATAATCTCAATTCGCAAGACAAGTACATAACTAGCCCCACATAATTCCATTAAACTAGACTCAACCCGGGGAGTACGCATGTTCCACAAAGGAACTCAAATCAAAACATGTCCTTTCGGACTAATCAAGTTTCGATTAAGCCACGACTGATTAATCCGGCATGCAATTTTACCATATTACATCCATTCGATCAAATTCGCTTAATCTCGATAAAGCCTCAATTAAAAATCCATTTCCATGATGCATGCAACATGGTACATACGTGGGCAAAACATGCATGAATCCTAATTCATGATAAGTACTCTCATCAGCCCCTCATACATCATTCATAATCATAATATCAAGCCTCATCATCATCATTAAACCCCACATGTGTGTGTACATAATAGAAGCACTTCACTCAATGTGTATCAACATGCTTATAATTAACTTACCATCACACTACACATGTGCATTAACATCTAATCATGAATTCCAGCGAAAATCATAGGAGAAGAACATTTAAAATCATAACTCAAGTCAAAGCCTAACCACAAGCTAAACATATATAAGATCATTCACTTCATACTTGAATCAAGACATAACACTAACATTCACACATCATTTAACCACATCTTATCATGACATATCAGTCCATTAGTATGTTGTAGCTCTACTGGAAATATGCTTAACCATAGAGAATCAACTAGTCATAATTCAAGATAGCAATTCCAACAATGATATTCAACTACAAGCCATTTCACATAACTCTAAACTTATACCACAACTTCTAAACATCAATGCTATACCCTTCTAGTAGCTTACCCTGGCTCAAAACACTCCACATACATATAAAAAAGATATATTAGAGTAGAGACATCGAAATAAACATCATGCAAACAAGAGAAATCTGTTGTGTAGCCGTTCGAACGCCCAGTAGGGCCGTTCGATCGGCTAAACAGAAAAATGTCAAAATTACAGTGTTGCCGTTCAAACGCCCAGGAGGGCCGTTCGAATGCCAACAAGGCAGATTCGACCTTCTTCTTCATTTCAAAATTTCAAACCGAAACTCCGTTAATGAAACTTAAAATCTCCATCTAACAATCCAAATGCCATTAAAATTCCACCATACCTTCTAGAAAGTTAATCTACATCATAAGAAGATAAAACCCTAAGAAATCAGGATAAAAGATTACCATTTACTAATCTCACCATTAAAGCACTAAATCAAGTAAATCCATTCCAAATAAATCATAAAATTGAGATTTTTACCATAGGAAGACTGAAAATTTGAAGATCCATTACATTATCTCTTGATTAGGCTTGGATTTGATGGTCACCCTTCTTGAAAACCTTTCAAAGACATAGAGTTTAAATTAAACTCCATTAAAATCGATTTAACATAGAAAACCTTAATGAAAACTTAGATCTAGGGTTTGTTAAACATAAAAAATGGATTTTTAGATGTAGGGTTTGAAGTAAAGATGCAAATCAGTGGTTTAGATATTTAAAAACGAATCAAAACAAAGGAGAAATAATAGATCTAGAAAGGATTAGGAGAAAATCTAGGATTTAGGCTTAATTAGAGGAAACATACCTTAAACTCCTTTTAATCCGAGCCTAATTGGGGAATTAGGCCTAATCTCCCTCTCCTAGCTTATTCCCAAAATGGAAATGGCTCAGGTCTTTCTATTTATAGTAGGACTTAGGGTGTACATAGGTAATTAGTTGGGTATGAATAGAAAAATAAGCTAAAAATGGGTATTTTGACTATTTGAACACTAATTAAACCTGGGAAAATTATGAAAATTTTTATAAAAGCTTGTGTTGATGTCTGGGTTAATTTAGTCCAAAAACCTAAATTTCGACGATGGGGCCCACAGGGGGTCCCGCCAAACCCTAATTTTCTAAAAATTAGTGAAAAATCAGAAAATCCTAAAAAATTTAGATTTGACCCAAAATTACTTAAAACAAATAATTATAAAGTTGATTTTGATTAAAACCATAAGAAACACCATTTATTTTTGAAACCATCGAATTAATAAGAAAATGTGTTAACCACGCAATAACCGATAATTAAAATGAAACTAAAATCGGTTTAGAAATGAGAGTCCTTACAGACTGGCCCTGCCAAGAAATCAAAACCTTAGTTATGATGCGACCGGAGCGACGGACCCGACACTTATCAAGAACCATGGTGGGAACAGGGTCGGAAGGCGGAACCGGGCCCATCAAGGGGGGTGGTGGAGCATCTGTGGCCAAAGATGTGTCACCTAAGCAACGGTGCAGCCTGGAGATATGAAAGACATGGTGGACTAAGGAATCAGGTGGCAAAGCAAGGCGGTAAGCCACCGAACCAATATGCGCCTCCACAGCATAGGGCCCATGGAATCGGGGGGCGAGTTTGGAATGCTCGGGCTAGAACAAGGATGACTGGTGCTGAGGAAGAACATAGACATAAACCAAGTCACCCACTGCGAACTCCCTTTTCCGTGTGATGACCATCATAAATTTGCTCCATCCGGTTCTGAGCAGAGGACAAGTTCTCCTTAAGCTACCAAAGAACATTGTCCCATGTTTGGAGCATATAATCCACCTCAGCCACAGAGGAGCGATGAGGAACATAAGATAACACGGTCGGGGGTGGACGGCCATACAACACCTCAAAAGGAGTGAAGCCAGCATGTATGTGATAAGCGGTGTTATAGGACCACTCCGCCCAGGGTAGAAGCTGAAGCCATCTGTGGGGCTGAGACATAGTGAAACAATGGAGGTACTGCTCTAGGCATCGGTTTACCACCTCTGTCTGGCCATCCGTCTAGGGGTGATAAGTGGTGCTCATGTGGAGAGAAGTACCCTGTAAAGCGAAGAACTCCCGCCAAAACTGAGATATGAAGATCCGGTCATGATCAGAGATAATAGTGCGAGGCATACCATGTAGTTTGGCCACCTCCCGAACCTAGAGCTCTGCCATTGTCTTGGTGGTGAATGGGTGCCCCAGAGCGCAAAAGTGAGCGTACTTGGACAACCGGTCCACCACCACCATAATCACCGACTTGCCTTGCACCAAGGGTAAGCCCTCCACGAAGTCCATCGAAACATCATCCCAAACCTTATTAGGAATAGGCAAGGGTTGAAGCAAACCTGCAGGAGAGGTTGTGGCGGCCTATGCTCTCTGACAGACATCACAAATGGCCACATACTCCTAGACTGCCCGTCGAATACCCTGCCATAGAAAGCTCTGACTGACCCTCTTATTAGTGTGGAATGCTCCTTCATGACCGGCCACTGGAGAGTCATGGAAGTGGGAGAGAATGCAGCGGCGAAGATCAACAATATCTGGCACCCAAAGGCGGTCCTTCCAAAAGAGAAGGTCATCCCGCCACACGAAGAAAGGGCGAGTAGCTGGGTCGGTCTAGAGGGTTGTAATCAGAGTCTGGGTCGAAGGATCATCCATGTATGCCCGTCTCAACTCATCAAGGAAGGGGCATGCCGGAATAGAAAAGGCCAAACACAAATCTGGGGCAGAGCTGCTAGAAAGGGTGTAGGCCACGGTGTTTTCCGAACCTTTCTTGTACATGACCTCACAATCGTAGCCAAGTAACTTGTTGACCCACCGCTGCTGGGATGGCATGGACACCCTCTGCTCAAGGAAGGACTTCAAGAGCTGATGGTCAGTGCAGATCAAGAACCAGTGGCCAAGTAAGTAAGGCCGCCACTTATCGACGGCGAGGACAATAACCAACATCTCCTTCTCATAAACAGATAGTGACAAAGAGCGGCCAGCTAAAGCCTTGCTGAAGTAGGCGATGGGGCACTCATCTTGTAGCAAAACCGCTCCTAGACCCATCTCCGAAGCATTGGTTTCAACCACGAAGGGCTGGCAGAAATCAGGTAAAATCAGAACAGAGGCCGATGCCATAGCATGCTTCAGCTCATCAAATGCAACGTAGGCAACCTCAAACCAACAGAAGGACCCCTTCTTTAGCAGCTCTGTAAGGGGCTAAGCAAGTTCTCCATACCTGCCGATGAACCGCCTATAGTAGCCCGTCAGGCCCAAAACCCCGGAGCACCCGGACACAAGTGGGTGGTGGCCAAGAGAGCATGGCGGCTACCTTCGACGGGTCCATGGCAACCCCATCCCTTGAGATAATATGGCCCAAATAATGAACCTGTGGGCTGCCAAAGGAACACTTCGAACACTTAAGAAATAAAGAGTTAGCTCTCAGAACATAAAAGACTGACCTGAGGTGCTCCAAGTGCTCCGACCACGATCGGTTGTATACAAGAATGTCATCAAAGAAGACCAAGATATATCGGCAGAGGAAAGGCCTAAAGTCGTCGTTCATGAGACTCTGGAAGGTGGAGGGGGCGTTGGTCAGCCCAAACGGCATGACGAGGAACTCAAAATGGCCGTCATGAGTTCGGAAGGTGGTCTTGTGCACATCGGCGGGCTGCACCCGAATTTGATGGTAACCCGAGCGGAGGTCGAGTTTACTAAAAACCATCGCACCATCCAATTCATCCAAGAGCTCCTCGATCACGGGTATGGGGTATTTGTCCTTGACGGTGATAGCATTCAAGGCACGATAGTCCACACAAAACCACCACGTACCATCCTTCTTACAAACCAGCAATACTGGGGAGGAGTATGCGCTTGTGCTAGGGTGGATGATACCGAATTGAAGCATGTCAGCCACGAGACGCTCGATCTCGAACTTCTGAATGTGGGGATAATGGTACGGGCGGACATTGGCCGGTGCTGCCTTGGGAATGATAGGGATATGGTGGTCGTGAGGCCGTATTGGAGGGAGACCATGTGGTTCATCAAACACATCCTGATGTGCTGCCAATAACTCAATAAGATATGGGGGCAGCTCATCCTGAGGCACCTCAATTGTTGCTTGCTATTGCAAGAGGAAGCCTTGGGGTGCGAACCAAAAGAGAGAACTCAATGACTAGGCTGAAAGGAGGGTGCCCATCCGAGAACCTTCGATCCGAACCCGCTGCCCTTGGACTTCAAAGTCCATAACCATGTCCCTGAAGTTCCAAATCACGTCACTGAGCTCCTGTAGCCACACTGAACCCCTAACACCACGTCTACACCCTTTGTGGGCAGAAGGAAGAGGTTAGTAATGAAGGTGTGGCCCTGAATAGAGAGGGCGGCCTGAGCACATATGTCAGAGCTCCATAGGTGCTTCCCATCACCGATCAAAACATCGAAGGGCTTCTAGTTAGACACGAAGCAACCCATATGCTGGGCCACCTTGTCATTAATGAAATTGTGGATAGACCCACTATCAACCAAGATGGCCACTTGCTGCCGCTTGAGGTGGCCTTGAACCCTCATTGTGTGTGGGGTGAATGCCCCCGAAAATGCATGGACATAAATTTTGGGCTGCACACCGACATAGTGTGACGAGACTATCCTGTCCTCCACGTACTCCTCCTCAATCTCCTCCACGAGGAGATTGCTCTTGATGGCACAACGGTGTCCTGGAACAAACTTCTCATCACAATGAAAACAGAAGTCCCTTGGATCGCCGCTCCTCCATCTGTACCGAAGTAAGACGATGGACAATCTGGCCATCAGGTGGGGATGGTTGGCCAGGTCGGCCTGGTGCTGGAATGGTGTTTTGGCTGGCAAGAGGGCTAGCACTGACACCAGAACATGGGAAGGTTCCCAGCCAGCCTCCTTTCTGCTACCAGGCCAACTTCTCTTCCTCGATTCATGCATGACGCACGACATCCCACATGTTGGAGCAGGGGAAGTGGCGCATCTCCTCTGAAATCTCTGGTTTGAGGCCTCTTTTGAACATGCCCACCAAGGCGGCCACCGGCCAGTTTGGAAGACGGTTGGACACCTTCATGAACTCCGTGTAATAGGCCCAAACAGTGGTGGTTTGGCGCAATGAGGAGAGCATCTCGTTGAAGTCCTGAAACTCGTTAGGGCTGAACTGAATGCACAACTCATCAGAGAAGGCGGCCCAAGTGGGGTAGCGCACCTTCTTTTTGAAACTCTGAACCCAGACTGAAGCGTCTCCGTCGAGGTCAAAGGCCGTTATGCACAGTCGTTCAGCCTCCAAATGCGTCCCTTGGTAGGCGAAAAACTTTTTCGCCTTGTATATCCATTCCACATGGTCGTCGTCCCCATTGTAGCGTGGGAACTGTAGGTAGGCCAAACGAGGTTCAACTCCTCCTCATGGTCCTCCGTGGTGCCCCGGGTACTCCTCCCATTCGTCCTCCATTTCCTAGAACAGGCTTCTAGGAGGCAGCATCATTGGGGCATTTTCCCGAACACCTGGTGTGCCTTGAGTATCCCAGGTCTGGCGCCTCCCATCCATTGCCTGGTCGACTATGCCAAACCACACCGGACCCTGGGGAAACCGCATATCTCTGTTTGCTGGTGTTGGAGGGTCAGGGGCATGCAGTTCGGGGGCCTGGGACGAACCCCCCTTCTCCACAAAAACAGTTGGCGGCCTGGGCAGGAGAGGTGTTGTGCACTCTGCCTGAAGCTGCGCAACCGCTAGGCTCAATGCATCCACCTTGGCCACACCCACACTCAAGGATTTAAGTTCAGCCATGATCTGCGCCAAAGTAGGTTCGCTGGCAGTCTTTGGAACTGTCTTCGAACTGTCCTTTGAAGAGAGCATCTCCTTCTTCGGAAGAACTTTTGGGGTCGCGACAACTTTCTTGCCTAGTGACATGGCTGGGGATCGTAAATGCTCTGATACCAATGATGTGCCCGGTGTAGGCACAATCGGTACCTTGGAGTTTCATGCAGGGAAAGGGAAGGAAGAGAGGAGAGAGATGTCTGAATAATCAATTGCATAACCCGGACCAAGGGAGGGGATGACCCTCTTATGGGGAGCCGCACCCTCCTACCTTGGGAAATGTGTTGCTAGTGGGCCCGGCTATCCCGTGGTCCACTAGAGTTCCTAACACAATTTAATAATCAAATACATATGCAAATACTAACTGAATACAAATGAAAACAGCCTAAGGTACTGAAATAAAGATAAAGGAAGAGTCGGATGAACGTGCACAACACCCACCCACTTTCTCCTAGTGAAATATACCTAGAAAATATGTATTTCTTGTATATATCTCATTGTTCTTTTTTTTATATAAAATGTACATTAAAATACTAGAAAACATCATCGATCATTTTCAAATCAATATTCCCAGCCTCTTGACTCCTCTCAGTTTGCTTGAATCCATTCTCTTGAGGCCATGGATTTTAAAACCAATGGTTGGATTTGTATGAAAATAGGAATATAATTTGTACTTAGGAACATATTTGATGATGCCTAACTTTAATAAGCGTAAAAGATGGTCACTAATAACTAAGTTAACTTCATACATTATTTGAAAACTTCACACAAAACTTACTTAGCTGATATAAATCAAGCAATGTAATGGTTTAGGAAAAATGGTTCCCTACGTAGGTTACAATTTGTATGGCCCCTTAATTGTTAGACCTACTTGCAATTGCAAAGAACCTATAAAAAAGGCCCACTAAGGTTGGTAATAATATTTGCCAATCTAGCCTAATCATGTATGGTAGAAAGGCCATTAACCCCATTGCCCCCTGAATCACGTATGGTAAGGCATATGTAAAAAATAAAATGTTTAAAGCAACGTAAAAATATACAAAAAATTGTTTATCACATTCTTCATGCTCCTCGAACATCAAATGCGATGATAATTTAGATACTTAGAAATTGTTGACATGGTACACAAAAAAATCATGAGAACTTATACTACTTTGAGCAAGTAAACAAATATACATAAAAGCATGATATTAATATCATCCCAAATATGGTTGCAAGCATAAACCCTACACTGAATGTCATTGCCCTAAATAAATGTTCTAGTGTGAGTGTTGGGTCTGCCGATGTCGATCTGGTATTCACACTTCCATGGCTTTGCAACAAAGTGGATGGATGATGATGTGTTTGGGCACTCATATTACTATTAGCAAAACTTCCTTAATATTCATCACATCTCTATGGAAAGGTCAGTTGTTTTTGGACATGATATCAAACTTTTATAGATATTAAAGTAAACATTTATTTCATTTATCCCTTTCCTTATCTAACTAGAAAACAGAGAGCTAGAGCTACTACAACGGTAATTTTGTTACAGAACATTCTATTTGTATAATCAATGATAGGTGCCCATACTAAAAGAAAATACACAGCATAAACATCACCAATCATAAATAGCACAAAAAGAAACAACCAATAAGTCAATCTTAGAAACAAATAATTCAATCTAGATGTCAATATTTTATCAGGATCAATACGGAAACAACCAATAATGAAACATTTTATTAGTAGTTTGTATCAAATTATCAATCTACTGTGCTTCAAAGTCTATGCATCAACCAACAAAAATAACATTGCATACACATTTCATAAGGAAGCAGTCAATATTTTTAGAATCAAACAAAAAAATTCCTTGTTTGTCGTAATGAGGCACAAATCTAAGACAAGAAAAAAAATCCTACATAAATAAAAAATATTAGGATAGATATTTTACAAGAATCCTACCCGAATTAATCCAAAATGGTTTCAAAGGCATCAGTTACAAACAAAACAATGAAGCTATTAGAAAAATCCTATGAAGAAAAACATAAGCCCTACACCGAATGCACCTCTAATCGGCAGCATCAAACTATCGGAAAGTGGGAAGAAAAGGAGATCTACCGGAATACAAATCTATTTCATGCTGGGGAGTCGCTGCCGGGATGAGATGAAAAGGGGATGGTCAATGGCGAATGGAATCTCAATCTCTTGAGAATCACCGCCGGGAGATGATCGCCCTCACCGCAGTCACTAATTTCAGGGAGATGGTCGCTGATGGGAGATTGTCGCAGCTAGTTTGTGAGAGGATGGAATGGCTCACGAGAGATTTTTGTAGTCACTGCCTGGAGATGGTCGTTGTCACTGCCGGGAGAATGGGAAGGCTAGGGTTCCTGAATGTCGTCGATGGTAAAAAGAGAATGCAGTGTTTAAGAATGAATGGCCACGATCGGTTCAGAATGAATAGCTGTGATGATTTCACTAGGGTTACAACAGTCATTTCATATTAAGGAAATCACTTTTTCGACTGGTTCATCCAAATGACCAAACTGTACAGAAAAGGGCTTTTTTCACTGGGCTATCCAAACGTCATTGGATTTTGATTTTTTTACCTAAAAGGCATTCAAAGAAAAATCTATTTTCTTTTTACACAAAAGGAGTTGCCAAATGGGCCCTTAGCATGACATGCAAAAGGATACACGTCCTTTTTCATTCTTTAAACTTACTGGAATCCTAAGTAAAACATGGTGAATAACTCAACATGAATTTAGGGTAAAAATAATAACATACTAAAATCCAATAACATATAACTAACTTCATATTTGAACTACATCATAACTTTCAAGATAATATTCATGTCCTCACGGTAGCATTCCTAAGTAAAAATCACTTATCATAATCAAAATAATGAGATTTAAGAAGAATAACATGAAAATGAACAAAAATACTTGAAATGGCAAAACTATTGCTTGGCCATTTGATCGGCTAGAAGGCCGTTTGAACGCTACACAGTAACTAGTTCGTCTTTAACCTTGCGAACCGAAAACAAAAATACATAAAATCAAAATAAGCATTCAAATCTCACTACCAATCATCACAATATTGAAATATAAGCTCATAAAATGATAGATCTAGTCATTAATCAACTAAAACATAAGGAAATAATTAGAAAGATCATGTTTTACATAAACCACTATTAAAGCTCAACCTCAAGCAAAACCCACATAAATCATCCCAAACTTTAAATCTGAAATCTATACCCATTTTGGAAGAAGAACCCTTACCTTCAGTGAGATCTTGGACCAAAATCAAAGCTTGAAGCTCTTCAATTTCCAACCCACATTTAGGGTTTAGTTAATACTTTGATAAATCCGATTAATGAAAATTAAATCACTTAAAAACTCATAGATCTAGGGTTTGCTTTGTTCCAAAATGAAAATCCCTCATTGGAGGTTTGAAATAGAGAATAAAATATAAAACTTTAGTGGTGTAAAACACGATTCAACCTTGGAAAAGATGAGAATTACAAAGATTAGGCAAAACCTTAAGAGATTAGTAGAAAAATTAAGACTAATCTTACCTTAATCAAGCTTTCCTCTTATGGAATGGGGATTAGGGCCTCTTAGCCTCTAGATTCCGGCCCTTCCCAAATGGGGGCTAGAGCTTTCTATTTATAGCAAATCATGGGGTATACTTGATAGGAAATTGGGGTGCGAAGATAATTTACTACTAAAAATGGGTAATTTGTTCATTTTGAGTCCAAAACGAAGTTCACAAATTTTAAAACACTTCATTATTGAAATAAGATGGGTTTAGGGTCTTGTGGGATCCATCATCCTAATTTACGAGCGTGGGGCCAACGGTAGGACCCACGCCCTACTTTTTTTGGGGAAATTACCAAAAATCCCAAAAAGTCAAGAAAAATTTGGATAAACTTAGTTTAACATAAAAACCAATAAAATAAAGAAAACATTGATTAAAACCATCACTAACCATCTTTAATCCCTAAACAAGACAAACCGGCCAAATTATGTGAACCACACATAATAATAGCAAAATTAATTAAAATAAACCGGATTAGGGTTAGAGATCTTACATAGTTAATACCTATACTTCGAGCGAGGTCTTATTAATATCATGTGAGTCGATCATGAAACACCATGAGGATGTCCTTCATAGCTTGCTACTACTTCAGTCGGTTATTACAGATATTCATGGACATTATCCCACCGACGAGGCAGCTTAGACACTAACGAGGCATGCTTTTTATACGAATATTCCATCTTCATTTGCAGCACCTGGCTTTCCTCCTTTATTTTCACTTGCTTCAGCTTCGCATGATAGTCCACATTCATCACCTCCGGTTGCTCTAGATCCAACCTATCCCAAGCTAGTTGAGATATCGATTGTTCTAATAGTATATACTAGATGATAGTGGGTAGCTCGTGCGGATCCAATCCAATTATTTTCAAAGGCGTGTTTGGGTGAGCCATATGTTATTTATGCGAACCAGGAGGACCCAGTAGAGAAGCTTCATGGGTGTGGTTGGGATTGGGTCGAGGTCGAGGTCATAGGGGTAGGAGAGGTAGAGCTAATTAGAGTTATTACATATTTTTTTAAATGTATAAAATGTAAACTTGTTTTGTAAACCAAACTTTTTGAGAACATTTATTTAATTTATATATTTCATTGACTTTCTAATGACTCGATGTGTGGATATTCATGTGTTCTATATGTTAGTTGTACGGGGGTTATTTCGGGGTTCAATGAATCTTAAATTTTTTTAATTTAATTTTATTATTTAAAAGGACAAAATTAATATAAAATATAATTTTAGTAAAAAAAAGTAAAAAAATGTTATTTTATCCTTAGGAAGGACGAAATCTCTTTTGTAAGGACGAAATTAACTTAAAGTAGATTTTAGGGAAAATTATATAAATAATATTAAAAAAAATATTTACCATTTTAAACCACTTTGGAAAATATTTCCCAAAGTGGTGTTCATTTTTGCCACGCAGGTGCCAGCCAAGCGGATAGCGCCTGCGTGGCTTTTTTTTTATATTTTTTAGCGATTTCGTCCTTTAGAAAGACGAAATCACCACACTTAGCCGAATTCGCTCATTCGCCCCGGTAACAACACTGATTTCGTCTGTTTAAAGGATGAAATCACCCGTTTTATCAAAACCCGCCCGCCGCCCGCCTTCTGTTCTGCATTTTCTCCGTCCCGACTGTCTGCTCCACTGCCGTGACGATTTTGTTCGCTTCGCTGCGATCTCGTCCGCCTTGCCTGTCAAGTTTTAAAACACTTGACCCGATTTCGTCCTTTAGAAGGACAAAATCAGCTTAAGTCGATTTTGTCTTTCTAAAGGACGAAATCACCACACTTAGCTGAATTCGCTCGTTCGTCCCGGTAAACAACACTGATTTCGTCCATTTAAAGGACGAAATCGCCCGTTTTATCAAAACCTGCCAGCCGCCCACCTTCTGTTCCGCATTTTCTCCATCCCGACTGTTCGCTCCACCGCCGTGACAATTTTGTTCGCTTCGCTGCGATCTCGTCCGCCTTGCCTGATTTGATTCCACCCAGCCTTCATTTCGTCCGCCCCAACATTGATTTCGTCCGCTCATCCTTGTTTGAGTTCTGTTTTGATTACCGCCCCGTCACCAAGCCAATTTAGGTATGTTTGTTTTGCCCTAGTTTAAATATAAGAATTTGATATGTTTAATCTAGTTAGGGAATTTTGTAATGTTATGTAATGTATGCCTTAATGATTTAATTGTTAGATTTTAGTGATTTTCTTATGTTATGTTAGTCTTTAAAAATGATTTTTTGTGCTTAAAGTTTTAATTGTTAGGAAATTGTGTTGTTACTTAAATGTCTTTTACCATTCAAATCCGGGCTTGTTTATAGGAGATATTTAAGTTTGAACAAAACTTGTTTATAGGAGTATAGTTTAGTAATTTAATTGCACCTTCGTTGTTGTCCAAAATTTACCCTATGAGAGCTATTCCTCTAAATCCTCGGCTAGTGCAATCTTATGTACAAAAATAAGAAGCCTTTGATGATGAGGTGGAAAAAAATTAAGGTAACTTTCTAACTAAAAAAGGGATAAAGTTTACTTGCACATACAAATCCATGTTTTGTGGGATGTATCATGAGTGAGCATATCCTTGAATATTGTATATACCTTGATTCTTTTTTAATTTTTTGCCATTGAATGGACACTTTTACTAATTTATATTATTATTAATACCTATAAATATGGGTTAATATGTGTACAATCAATATAACGTATTAAAGCCTTTATACATTACTTAGACTAGGCACATTATTAGTAGAACCGAAAACTTCTCAGTAAATATAGATGGATGACGATCTAAGGTGTGGGTCCCATTTAAAATTCGTTGTTTAACATTGACTAGTTGAAATTTTTCTCTCATATTTCCCTGTTTTAAGTATGCAAGTTCCTACGACAACCTATATTGGTACATAATTCTACGAAGTGGGAATTCAAACTCAAGACCTTGGCTTCAGGAAGTGTCCTAGTTATCCCACAAACACCTCATTGGTTTATATTTTCTTATATATTTTTAGTAGTTCACATAGAAGCTCGTTCGGTGGAAATTTTGTTAGTTAATCTAATTTTAGCCTCTTAGTTTTGAGACAATTGCTTAATTTAATATGAATTTAATTTATTGTTTTATGAATCAAGTGAATAGAGATGGCAGAAGAAATGGTTAGATTTTTACTTAACTATGACAGACACACAAAAGGATTATTAATTAAAAAACCATCTACATATGATGAATTTGAGATGCAAGTAGCTAGCAAGACAGGGTGGGATTGAAGAAGATGGAAAATCACTATAAAATGTGCTATTCCAACATATGGATTGAATTCGAGACAAATATGTATAAATGATGATGCATAAATGAGTTTTATGTTTGACCTCTCTCGTCACATGATTTGTTATGACTTATTTCTTGAAAAAGAGGCCCGAGTGCCTAGTGAAAGGCGAAGTAGTTCACATAGAAGCTCGCATAGGAGCTCTCACAGTAGCTCACACAAGAGCTCGGATAGAAATGTGAACAATGAAACGCATATGCAAATGCCGGCAGATGATGAAGAAGAATAAAATTTATCTATGATAGTAGCTTCAAATGAACGTCATAGGTCGTCTACCCCTATCTACTATGGAAGCGGACCTAATTGGAGGTAAGGGTTATTAAGTTGTGAAGACGTTTTGAATCTTTTATATTATCAATGAAATATGTTTAGCTAAAATTTGAATTTTGTGTGTACCATGGAAGGTTCACAACGCATGCACACGAGCCATCTAGTTTTCAAATGTCTCAAGGCCGTGCATTGTATGGAACTCAAAGTTCGATGGGCATTCATTAATTCCTACTCATATGTTGGTCATACCGATGCTAGACCATCCGATCAAAGGTGAAATTTATATTCATAAATGAATGTAACATTTTTAGGCATATGAAATATATTACATAAGCGATGTTCATATGTAGGGGGGCATATGTACACGATGAAGATATTGATGAAATTGAGGCCAACGAAGGTGAAGATAATATTGGTGAAGGAAGTGGAGAAGATTCAGACATGAACAAAGAAGAGGTTAGAGGTGAAGAAAGAGCTCAACAGATGGTTGACGGTGAGGGGGATGGCAGGTATCCTGGTGCTCTTATGGCTGCAACAGCTAAAGATGGAAACAATGGTTTATTTCCTCTAGCATTCAGGCTTGTCGGGAAGGAGGATGGAGACAATTAGAAATGATTTTTAATGGAACTAAGAGATCATGTACTAATGGGCATGACGAACATTGTCATTATTTCATATCGACTTAAGGGGCTCCAAAAGGTCGTGCCTAAGGTTCTTCCTGAGCCAATGTACCGCCATCGTTATTGCATCTGTCACATAAAAGCCAATTTTAAGGAGTTCAAAAATGATACACTAACGGACTTGATTGGGGTAGTAGCTTGTGCACTTACAGTAGAAAAGTTTGATGCTAAAATGGACTTAATTGGTCAGGAGAGTCCTAGGGCAAAACATCTCCTCTTAGGAGGAGAATTGCATCCTGCCCAATGGTCCCTTGCCCACAAGGGTTTTAGGACATTTGGCATGACGACTACAAATATGGCCAAAAGTTTAAATAGCGTCTTGAAGGGGGCACGAGGATTACCCATGCAGGCTTTAGTGTCTACCGCATCTGCCATGGCCACGCCGTATACTCCTAAAGTGGAAGCAATAATGAGAGAACAGACAGGAAAAATTGGGGAGTATATAGTTAATCGGATTAACAGCGGTCAGTACAAAGTGACATCTATTCGTGGCCGAAAGGTTATGGTAAATGCAACAATGCATACTTGTACATGCAACATCCCTCAGGCTAATGGTTATCCTTGCACTCACCTTATCGTCGTGTGGGCAAAGCGGTGGGAGCAGATACAGGCATCACTGTTTTACACATCGTCCACTTATAAAAATGTGTACGCGGCAGAATTTTCTTCTCCTCGTGGTTAGGAATATTGGGAGAGGGATATACCTTTTGTGTAATACCCTCTGATAGCAACAAGGCAACCCGGTCGCCCATGGTCAGTTCGCATTAGGAATACAATGGACCGTAGAACTATGGAGAGAGATGGTAGAAGGGGATATAAATGCGGGAGGTGTAAACAAAGTGGGCACAATAGTAAATCATGTCAAAATCCTCCTGTTGATTGGTAAAGATATAATTAATCTATTTATTTACTCTTTATTTTAGGTATGAGCATATGTTCTTAATGAATAATGATGTGATCTTAATTCTCTGTCTGCAAATCATATGGATCATGCAGTTCGATCTTACGGGCCAGGCCCGATCGATGATTTGTACTTTCACAACAGGAGACACATGGGTCGGCAGCTATTTGGAGAGGAGAGGTATGATAACTATTTTTAAAAAAAATTTATTTTTTTAGCCAATATAGTATGATGGGTTATAAATTTTAAATTTATTATAGGACCCTGGTTGCCTTGAGTGCACCGAACACTTTACGTATCTCCGCCAGTGGCCAATGGATGATCGTGTGCTACCCTATATTGAGTGAGCGGGATTTGGGCATTTTATTCATCTTAGATACGTCCATCTCGATCAGCCTTTATTGACGGCTCTTGTTGAGAGATGGAGGAGGGAGACGCAGATGTTCCATTTGCCCTATGGAGAGATGTCCATCACTCTCATGGATGTGGCAGTTCTATTAGGACTTCGCATCGATGATCATGCGGTGACGGGCACGACAGGAGGAGCTCATGGTGATATTTTAATTAGACTCCTTGGTAGAGCTCCTCCTGCTACATTTATGTGTGGTAGTCGAGTGAGCCTTCGATGGCTCTTATAGGAGTTTCGAGAGTCCTAGCCGATGCTACAGATATAGTTATCGAGCAGCATGCACGAGCCTATCTTTTACATCTACTTGGAGCGACGATATTTGCTGATACGACGAGTAGACATGTACATGTGGCCTATCTCTCCCTCCTTGAGGATTTCAACAAGGCGGGTGAGTATTCATGGGGCAGTGCCACTCTTGCATTTTTATGCCGAGAGTTAGGGAAAGCATGTCAGGCCATGACTTCGGGGATTGCAGGCTGTCTGCCCCTTCTTCAGGTAAATGAATTTATAACTTTAAATATTTTTATTTACGTATAATTATTTAATTTTATTTAATATGTTCATATTTTATAACATAGCTATGGTCGTGGGAGCATTTACACGTTGGACGACCAAGTGCTGACATGGGTCGCTTAGCCGAGGGTGCTCCATTAGGCGCGAGGTAGGCTTTATTTTTGTTTAAAACTTGAAAATTTTAGCATCGTTGTATATACATTTGTTGAACTCATTTTTTAAATATAACTCCTTAAGGTGGAATGTTTGGAGAAAGAGAACAGAAAATCCACAAGGAGTCCTTTGATTGTACAGAGGGGAGTTAGACCACCAACGGCTATATCAGGGAATTTTAGTTATGTGTTGAACTTTTTTTGTAGTGTTTATAAAACATATTGTTGTTATTTAAGTTAAATTATCTTTATATATTGTATAGGTTATTTGGCAGCCGTACTCACTGGAAGTATTGGCTACCTTACCTCCTCTATGTACTAACGGTCGAGACGTGTGGCTATCTCGAACTCCATTAATATGTTACGAGATAGTAGAGATGTATGTGCCAGATCAGGTAATGCTCCAGTTTAACTTGGAGCAGGGGGTCCCACTGTCTTCTATTGAGTATGTCCACCGCATCACTTGACAGGGCCGCCATATTACCAACTGGACATTACATCATGCATCATATATCGCTTGATGGGAGGATAGGAGAGCCACTATTATTAGAGGGGAGATAGCTACGACATTTCGAGATGTTCATAGTGCATATATACAGTGGTATTTACCGATTACACGACTATATATTTTGCCCCGCGACGATATAGAGGAGATGACATATCAGCCTAGGGGAGCGTTTGAGGCAGCTTTGTTAAGTAGAACTTTGTTAATTAAGGCACATTATTTTCTTATTTCTTATTAATTATTTATCTAACTTTTAAAATTTTTTTTATAGCTTCGTCTAGCTCGACTTACTCATACGCATTTGACTGACGCAATTAACACCTACACTTCCAGCGAGGACTTATTAGTAGCATGTCAGTCGGTGATTAGGGAGCATAATGATGTCATTCGTAGCTTGCCACTGCTTCAGTCGGTGATTACGGATGTCTCTAGAGATTATCCTGTCCACGAGGTCGCTCAGACATTGCCGATGCACTCTTCATTCCATGATATTCCATCGTCTTCAGTAGTGCATAGCTCTCCTCCTTGTTCATCATTTGGAGTCACTGCACATGTAGCTCAGGCAGAGCCGATTTTATATTATAGACGACATCGGCCAGCTCATGTTGAACCATTTATTACTTATGTAGAGCTGAAGCTAGAGCCACATCCCGAGCCATAGCCAAAGGTAGAGCCACATCCCGAGCCATAGCCAAAGGTAGAGCCACATCCCGAGCTGGAGCCACAGCCAGAGCCGAAACTAGCAGATTATGAGGAGGAGATCGTATAG
This sequence comes from Saururus chinensis, assembly GCA_035235625.1. NCBI lineage: Eukaryota > Viridiplantae > Streptophyta > Magnoliopsida > Piperales > Saururaceae > Saururus > Saururus chinensis. Next base: position 37,308,010 of record CP141141.1, read on the forward strand.
CACTGCCGAGGTTGAGGCCGAGGTCGAGGATGAGGTTGAGGACGTAGGAGATTATGATATTTGCGTTGTTTTATGTTCTCCCCTTGTGTGCAATATATTTGATAAACATTTATAATGATGTTTGTTTTTATTCAATGATGTCAATATGCATTGAATGTGTGAAATGAAATGGAACTTGTAGAATGAAACGTGTGGAATGAACAGGACAGAGGTTAAATTTAGATTAAAATAGTTATTTTAAAAAAATTAACTTGATTTCGTCCTTTAAAAGGACGAAATTAGAGTTAAACTGATTTTGTCCTTTAAACAGATGAAATTAGTGTTGTTTACCGAGGTAAATGAGCGAATTCAGCTAAGTGTGGTGATTTCGTCCTTTAAAAGGACGAAATCAGCTTACTAAAGGACGAAATTGTTAAAAAAAATAAAAAAAAAGTGACACCACTTTCGGAAATATTTCCCAAAGTGGTTTAAAATGGTAAATATTTTTTTAATATTTTTTAAATAATTTTTCCTAAATTTTATCATTCTAAGAAATGAATTTATAAAAAATATTAAAAAAAATTAATACAAGTATTAGCGTTAAGCAGGCACCTACATGACAAAAATAAATAATATTTTAGTAATTATTTTTATCTTATTTTATTTTAATAAATATTTTTTAATATTATTATATAATTTCCCATATCACTATCCTAAATTCTCCTCCTAAGCACCCACGCCCTGGTTTCGTTGACAAATTGAGCAACTCGGGAGTCGGGAATTGGCTTTGAAGCTGCGGAGCTGCTTCGAACCATTTCCCGGCCGAAACACAAAGGGAAAAGGGCTGGTGGGCTCCACTGAACCAGGACTACGACCGGTTGGCCCGGTAACAATCTTCCACCGTTTCATATCCCAGTTTCAAAGTTTGCGACCTGGAATAGCCGGTAATTCAACAATCTCTCCATCGCCATCGCGGGCATCCGAAACCGGAAGACGGCCAGAGCAGAGGTCCCCCTCCCTCCACTTTGTCGACGAAGAAGTGGGAGACGCGGGAACCCAGCGATATTTGCCCTCTCCTGCACCACCTCCTCCTCCTCCTCATCGTCACGCGTGAGCCCTCCCTTTCCATACGACCCTCAAACCCTATATTTTATCCGGTTGTTTATCTGATCTTTGCTGATTTCTGCTATATTCACATTTCGACTTGGTTTTCGTTTTTTTAAATTTTTTTTGAACTGGATCGGAAAGCTTCAGCTGTCTTTAGGCATTCCTGTTGCTGGTTCGGAAAAGGAATCTGTTTTTGTGTTTTTTCCCCTTCTGTTATTCGCATATCGATATTGGAATGCTGAATGCTGGCGCTAAATCGGACTGGTTTCTGAAAATGCTGGGTTTTAGTCGGTTGCGTGGTGGATGTTTTGTCTTTTGTTTTGATTGCGGTCGGTTCTAGTTGGTTCATATCCTCTCTGCTCCCGCTCCCTTTCCGCGAGCTTGGATTTTGAGTGTTTTCCAGTGATTTTTTTTTTTTTAAAAAGTGAAATTTTGCTACTTTTTTATATTTTGATTATCTTCTTCCGTAGGCTTTTGCTTGAGTGTATTTTGATTGTTAGAATGAGTTTAATTTTTCCTTTTAAGCTTATCAGGCTTAATGGGTAATATGAGTGAATATTCTTAGTTTAAAACAACACTAAATGTGTGAACTTTGTTTCTTTATTTTTGCTGAATAACTCAATTTTGTAGATTTTGAACCACTCGAGCATTTATATGCAACAAATGCTTGTTGGCTGTCATTAATTATCCTGGTTATTGTTGTTTAGTTTCTCTTCCTTTTTTATTCTTTCTTTGACGCTATTTTATATTTCTCGTACTTGGTGTATGCTAGTAACTGTTTCCCATAAATGTTAGCTTCACTTATATATCTTTTGGGTCTAAGAAAACTCATTTTTGTGTTTCTTATGCTGCTTTTGCTTTTAGTTATGTCAAAAGGTAATTTTGTGCATTCATTGATTGATCTTGTTCTTTTTTTATACATAGACAATGTCTAGAGTGGAAGATAATTGGGAGCGCCTGGTGCGCGCTGCCCTGCGGAGGGACCGCCTTGGGGCTGATGCATTTGGCAGACCCTTTACTGGAATTGCTGGGAGCATCCCTTCTGCTTTGGGGAATAGGGACATTGATGCTATACTAAGAGCTGCAGATGAAATTCAGGATGAGGATCCTAATGTCTCTAGAATTTGTAAGTGCTCAACCTGCAGTTACCCTGTGCACAGTTTATAATTACATTTTATTGTTCCTTGTTGGTGGCAACTAATGAGAAGCATAAACTCTTGACAGAAACTAATTTCTTTTGAATCATTTCATGTGTCTTTGTTCTGGAGGATTTACTGTTGGTATCTCAACACGTGTATGGTTCTTTGAATTTTCATCTCTTAAATCCTTTTTTCACTCACAACAAAATTGATTTGGCTAGAGAAATGTTACCCTAGAATTTTGCTTTATGATAATATCCAAAAGGACTAGGACAGAAGACTTGACTGCTTTTAGTAGTCTTGTGAGGTTCAATGATTCTCTTTTTAAGGGTTGGTGATGGCGTTATTGATGTTACATGAGTTGTTACCTGTTCTTTATCAAACATTCTGAATGACCCATTTAATGAGTGGTAATTTTCCTTAGTCCGTATTAGTAATATGGTTTTGAATATGGTAAAAAATTAGAACTGAATGTTTTAATCAGAAGAAACTAAAAGGGATGATGATGCAGTTCAACATTGTAATTTACTTGCTATTTTGTGATTTTTTCAGACTGACCACATTCCAGAATAAAAGGGTATTTTCCACAGTTATATGTTCTAAACTTGCCTTCTAGCAAGAAAAATGCTCTTAATCTTGAATTGCATAGGCATTATACAATTTGTTAATTTGACTAGCGTCCTACATGGTTAATATTGCTATTCATCTGGATATGTTCTTTTTTCCCTCTTATTTGCAGTGTGTGAGCATGCCTATTCACTAGCTCAAAATTTGGATCCTAACAGTGAAGGTAGAGGTGTTTTGCAGTTCAAGACTGGCTTAATGTCAGTCATCAAGGTATGGTTTTGCTCTTCAGACATATCTTTTATTATCCAATAGGCTAGCATGTTTACCTAGTCCTGCACTTATAATTATCTTGCAATTCCTTACTTTGTTTTGAGGAGATGCCTTGAAAACGAATAAGTCAACAATATAGAAAACCTGCTTTATTAAGTGAATAGGGAATCTTTTGGGGGCACCAAGCTAGTCTAGAGAGGAGAAACAGAGTGGCTGGGGTTAGTGAGACTTGCAAGATGAGGACTCTCTGCGAAGTACTCGAAGACGAATATTATCAAAATATTACTTTCAGGTTCTCAGTTTATTTATAAATTGGGATGTATACTTTGAGACTTGCCAAAAAGTTTTTCAGCCGCTAAGACTGGTTACTAGTCCGTGCAAGTTCAACTCTAGAAAAATAGTCTCAGAAGCTACGTGTTGCTATAAGTAACCTTCCTGAAGGAACTGTGATTCTATGGCTAAAAGTTGAACTGAGTTGTTCAAGTTTCATCTTATGAAGAGCTCTTTGTATCAGGATGACCAAACATGGTCCATTTAGATATTCTTAGTGGCTCTATGACTTTGCATTTTTTTCTTTTTTAGATAACTTCGTAAAGATATGACATTGATCATAATCTCAAGAGATTCCCATATTTTAATTCTTGATTTTTTGCCAGGATGGAAGTAGAAAGACTTGGGAAAGTGAGTGCAATGTATTCTGACTTTGTTTACATAAGATTCCATCTTTATGTGTCAAACAGGTTTTTTTTAATGTGTGGATGAATGATATTAGTATTTTTGCTGTTTAGATTTCTTCTTGGGCCAATCTCTTCTAGAAATGGGCCCACCTTGGTTGTGTTTAAGCATTGTATGTTGATTTTGACTTCAACTCCATTTTATATTTTTATCATCATTTTTTGTGTATTAAGCAACCTTTGATAGGCATGTTCATAGTAACCAAGTTGGGATTTTGGTTCAATTTGGTGGGTGGTCAATTCAGGTTTGATTCGGTTCAGAAAAAAAAGGGGATTGATTAGGCATTCTAGAAAACAACGATAAAACACATGTTTCCACTTCAACTTATCTGAAACAACAAAAAAATAAATTCCATTAGAAGCTTAAACAAGACACCCAGTTCATCAAGATAGCAGAAACCTATTTATCACTCATTCAAATGAAAATGAGAAGAGAATATGAAAAGCATTAAAAAAACCAAGTCTTCTAAATATTAACTACTATACCAATCATTTCTGCGGATTCGAATTTACTGTAGTTGAACAGGTCCTATGTCAAGGAATTGATTAAATATGCTAATTACTAGTTACTATATATAAACAATTTGAAAGAGTATGGCCAACTTGGAAGAGAGAAAAATGTGGGATTAGACAGCTAAAATTGAGTTGACAATTACTAGAACGAAGGTCTGTTTCCTGTGAGAACCACTTCCTAGATTATTTAAAATTAAAACCTGGCTTATTCAATGTAATTTCTATTGGTTTGTAACAGTCATATGTTCTTTGTAGTTATGTAATTCTACTTTTAGTGTATCCAAAGGCCTAGGAGGTAAATCAGTAGCAGTAACTGTGTGAAAGAGATATTGAACATATGGAATGGTTGTCAAATTCATATCATTTCTAACAAGTTCTGTCAAGAAGAAATGATTCCAAGTGTTATACTTTCATGCAAAAGACAACTTATCATGGAAAAAAAGATGAACCACCTTCTAAACCCATCTTGTCACTGCCCATTAAGGGATGGGCTTGGTGTTATGACCCTGCCCATTAAGATGGGCTTAGGCTGTTAGGCATCCTTATTGCAGTTGTTTCCTTTGGAGTTTCTTAATTTAGGATTACTTCTTAATTAGGTTTTCTAAGTTTAGTTAGTTTCCTTTTAAAGCTTATGATAATTAGGGTAGTATCTTAGCTGATTGCTTTCTTAGTTTTAAGATTTATATTCCTGATGAGAGTTGGTTTTTGATGTCTATAAATATGTAGTCGTACTCTCTGAAGAAAGGCAATGAGAATTCAGCAAACAGTTTAGATTTTTCTTCTCTACTTAAAGCCCTCTCTTTCTCACCATCTTCTTCACCCTCTTATGTGAAACTCCCTTGTAGCCAATGGTTACGACATTGGTATCAGACTAGGTCCTTCCTCTATGGTGTATGGAACTCGTCAACAACTAATGAAGGCTGAGTCCACGTCCGCCATAGCCGACCCCTCTGCTCTACCACCTTGGCAGACTGAATTGGATGCCACTTGCCAAACCCTTGTGGTGCTCCAGCAAGACCTCGTGTCTCATGCAAATGTCGTATGTGCCACCAATATGGGTTCCACGAAATGAACTGAAAACTTGAATGCAACAACAATCCTTGCACCAAAAAGTTGTCGGCCTTCATTTTGTAACATCTGCTACAAACTAGTGTTTTGACGCCTTGGACAAGTAGCTAATGGAATTTTCTTGTGGGCTTGCCTGCAGCAGCCATTGTTAGCATAATATGCTCCATCCACATCTATTATCGAGACATGGGCAAATGCCTTTTCTCATGGAGGTCAGATGAGTTTCTCTTCCCCCATACTAGCCTTGTGCTTCTAAACACGGTTGTCACAGCCCTGCTTTATGGACAGGCTATCGTGCAACACTTGTAAGGCCTCGTGCACAGCAAGTCAGCCTTTTGATTCTGCTTCGCAAGGCGTTGTGCGGATCACATACGAAGGGCCTTGCAAAGAAAGAGGTAGGGGGAATGAGAGTGGCACATTGCAAAGAAATAAATGAACACAAGCATGAAGACGGATTGCATTCACTATTAAAGCATTTACAAAGCAAGGGGTGCAAATTATATGAGCCAGCTGTACAAACACTACCTTCCCCCTATATAGCATAAGAGATTTATTGCATATTGTTAGAGGTAGTCAAAGTGGCTCTTCGGGTATGGTTAAGTAAAAATAAAAGAAATACATAAAAGCATAAAGAAAGACATTGAAAGGTATTTACAAAGGTGTCTAGACCAGGTTTGTGACATTCTCCCCCAATTAGTTCTGTTGTTGTCCTTGTTGATGCTACTCTTAGAGATAGGCTTTGTCGGGGTGTGCATGTTGAAGGGTGAGCTCGTCTTTGGGCTCCCAGTTGTGTGGAAGGCATCACCACTTGACGAGGAATTCATGTACTTGCTTTTTGCCACAGAGAATTCCATGATCCGCCAAAATTTCTTCCAAGACTTGTACATCAGTTGTGACCTTCGGAGTGCCACGATCAATATGGTTTCTGGAGGGGACCTCGGCATCAACATGGTATGGTTTGAGGCAACTGGCATGGAAGGGTGGGCAATTGGACTTGATAAGAGGCTTTCCCGACCCGCTTAGTGATGGGGATGGGACCTTCATACTTGCGAACAAGACCTCGATGAAGTTGTTGAAATAGTTTAGTTGGGCTGGATCCAACTTGATAAGAACCAAATCTCCCACCTTGAATATGTAAGGCTTTTGGCCTTTGTTGGCCCACTTCATTCGACGAGCGGCCTTCTCAAAATGTCTGCTTGGAGGTGCCAATCTTTTGCCAGGTGGAAAGCGGGTGGGCTGTTTCCCATGTAGCCAGTTGTTAGAGTATGTCGTGTTGTCAGTTGACGGCCAATGGCCAACGCAAAGGGACTGTGGTTGGTGGCTGAATTCCTTTGGAGATTGTAGGAGAATTCGGTGACATCGAGGAGGTTCATCCAATTCTTTTGGTTGTCACTAATAAAGTGGCGAAGGTACTCTTCAATGATAGCATCGATGCACACTATTTGACTGTCTAGGGATGTATGTTGGAGGAAAAGTTTAATTTTGAACCCAACAACTTGATTAATTATCTAGAAGTGACCAGTGAACCGTGCATCATGGTCACAATGGTTTGAGGTACACCCCAAAGTTTGAGAATATTTTTGAGGAATAGGTGTGCAGCTTCCTCTGCCGTACAATGTTTCGATACCGGGGTGAAGGTAGCATTCATTCCTTAGTTCATTCCTTTCTTATTTTAAGGCTTCTATTCCTAATGAGAGTTGGCTCTTCATGCCAGTAATTATCTTGTACTCTTTGAAGAAAGGCAATGAGGATTAAGTAAACAGTTTAGATTTAATTCTTTTCTCCTTAAATCTCTCTCTCTCTCTCACACACCTTCTCCTTTATTCCCCTATGTGAATTGCCCTATTGCCAACAGGCTATAACATGTGGACCATAGTAGCACTATTCCCTTTCCTACGCGATGATGGGGATGGCTGTATGGCAATGGGCCATAATATGGACAGTGCTGCAATAAGGGGGCACCTGAAATTCCTTTGGGAGTTGATGGTAGATGCTCTGCTGGTGATGCTTGAGTCTAGTCCTAAATCTCATCCTGCACGATGGAGAAAAAAACCCAAAACTTAGCCCGTCTGATTACCCAAAAAAGCAAAAAAAATTACCACATCTGCTGTATGTTTCAAAAACTTGGGAAATGGGCAATTTTGGCAAAACTTCAACTATCTTTCCATTTCTGCCCATTTCGAAGATTTTGCTGATTTTTTGGTGAATTCTGCCTAAATTTGTCACTCGGGGCATGTTTAAGGGAAACAACTAAAGTTAAGTGTTATGAATCAATAGGGAAACCTCCATAATTATTAGGAGTCTTTTAAAAGCTTTCCTACTTTAGATAGGTGTTTAGAAATAGTTTATTTTAATTAGATTTAGTATCTTGTTATGATTTTATTTCGTAGTGAGGACTATTCCTAGTTGGAGAAGGTTTTGTGCCTTTAAATATCCCTTATGTTCTCTCGAACAATTTAGAGAACATTGAGTTAATGAATTAGCAGTAGTTTTAGTATTTTCCCTCTTGTTTTTCTCTTTTCTCCCATTTTCCCCTCCCTACACGGCATCTCCCTATCAATTCACTCTTGTCTAAGGGTTACAACGTTGGTATCAAAGCGTAGCTTTCCTTTGCAGTTGCTTAAATGCTGCCATGATCAGAGAACGCTTGAAGGCCTCATCCAGTTAGGATGTCGAGCCCTCAGACGCACGTCTCCCACCTTCATACAGGCGTTGTGGAGCTTCAACAGAAACTTGAAGCCCAAGCCGTTAAGTAGAAAATGGACATGGCTTGTTGGGTGGAGCAGTTCTAGCATCTCGTGGACACCCTTGCGGCTGTTGCCCAGTCACATGAGGTTGTTGCGGTTGTGAAATCCCAACAAGACTAGCGGCCATTGCCAGCTAGTGTGATTCCCTGCCCACCTCTGTCCAGCAGCTCACTGACCATTCGCTTTCCACCTCGCTGGTTGAATTGCCGGCTCCAGGATCTCCGGTGGAGCCACTTCACCCATCTTCAACATCGGCTAGCTCTTCTTTTGCCTCATTGCCTTTGAGTTGTGCCCTGCGGGTGACGCTCGCCGACAACTTGCATCTAGATCGTTATTCCCTCCTAAGTCTGAGTTGTCACAGCCAGTTGCCTCTGCGTGTGGCTATGTTCAGGCATCAACGCTGCCCGATTTTGCCGTCGAGAGTCAGCTCACTGGCTCGACGACTCCCTTCCCAAACTTTTTGCGCAAGACCACAACCCTTACGCCTCCTAGCTTGCAGCTGTCCTGCAGCCTCCCCATGCTTTGGAGTTGCTGGCTGCCAAGTCGAGCTCTTTCCAGCAGAACTTGCCATTGCTGGCTTCACCTCCCCTTGCTCCGGCCGACCAGCCCTATCGCTAGATGCATCCGATGGCCCCTGCTGCTGCCTTACCAGTTGAATGGCATTCTCTGGTAAGATTAGGGCACTTGGGCGTGGCAGAGGAATTTTATGTGGGCGGGTCTCAAGCGGGTTTGGTTGGACCCGGCCCTAGGCCAGTTCAACATGGGATTTTATATCCCATTCGGGTCCGGTCCTATACCCAACACAAACCAGCCCATCTTGGCCACCTTCGGGTTATTCTCCTAGATTTTGTCAAGGCCAACACCTGCATACACCTGCCCATGGCCATGTGTGCGAGCACCACAGCCTGGCACCCTGGAATTTGATGTTGCTAACGATGATTTGGTGCAGGTGAATGATATTCATGCAGCCTTTGACTATGGAAGGCCTAATTTCTACCTTGGGCCGTAGGTACCTGTTGTGCAAGGCCGTCGGCATGGCAGTCCTGGACTCAAAGGACGTCCACTAGGGTATGATGCTGCCCCCTGTGACTATGTGGGTGCTGTTCATGCCTGTCCCATTCATCTCACTTTCCTTATCTTCAAGGGTAACAAACCGGAGGAATGGGTCTCTCGTGCCAGACGATTTTTTCATTTCTATTTTACTCTAGCTCAAAAGGGTATTGATCTTGTTTCTTTTAACATGGAAGGTCGTGCATTGTAATGGCTCGAGCACTCCCTCTCACCCTCTGCATGCTATGTGGGAGGACGTGGAGCAAGCCCTCCTTGTCCTCTTTGGGCTAACTGATTATGAAGATTACAACCTTCGTCTTTCCCGTGTTCACTAGACTACCATTGTTGAAGCTCATTAGGATGAATTTGAAAAGTTGCCTAATCGGGTTTCCAATTGGCTGGAAGCTGCTTTAATCAGTACTTCCCAGGTGGTACGAGGCCCGGCTTGTAAGCTTTGGTGTGTATTTTCAAGCCACATAACTTGAATGAGACAATCCGTGTGGCTTGCATGTGTCAAGAGCAGCTTCAACATCGCAGTCTTTTTCTACCGGTCCAATCACCACTATGGGGCGTACTAATGATAGTACACAGTCTTCTTTGGCTGGTCCAATCACCACTATGGGGTGTACTAATTTTAGTTTTGATGCAGAGGAATATTTTTGTCCTTTCAGCCTCTCAGTTTAATCACAGATTAGTATAATTAATCCTGTTTCACAGCATGTCTAGTTGTTTCCTGCAAAAGGTGACGGGCAGTTCTGTCCAAGCTTTTAGAGGATTTTTGGTCAGGGCCAATAGGGAGGGCAGTCTTGTCTTTTTATTTAGAGTTTGTTACAACTGACTGTGAGTGATATTTATTCCAGTGAGGATTCCAGAGAGGCCGGAGAGGATAAGTAGGGAAAAAAAGAGAAAAGAGATCGAATTTGAATGAACTTCTTCCATAAATTTCCCTGTTTGCTCATGGATTTGAGCTTCAAACTGTGGATTCAGTTCTTTTATTTTCTCTTTTTGTAACCTTCATGGATTTGGAAGTATTTTGGCTTGTGGATTCAAGCGTGTTATGCTCTGCTCATTTGAAGAATTAATAGAAATCAGTCTTCTTCTTCCTCTCATCTTCCTGATTTTAGTTTCAAATTTACTCTTTCTGGTTGCTTGCTGTCTTTCTGGTTTCTGTTCATTCACATTGCATCAAGTTCTTCGACCACTCTCGTTCCATTTAAGCGGTTATCACATACTGAAATAGAGGCTTGCTGCACAAATGGATTATGTGACAATTGTGACGAAAAATATGCCCCTGGCCGCTGGTGTAAGACTCTTCATGCTTTTGTGGTTGATGATGCGCTTGACCCTGTGGATTCTCCAAGCCCCGTGGCCGAATTTGACCATGCCCTAACCGCCTTGGTGATTGATGTGGACCTGTACTTGTCTTTTCATGCCTATGAAGGTCATAATGCTCCCAATACAATGTGCATCAATGGCTAAATGAAAAAATGTGTCATGGTTCTTATTGATATAGGTAGCACCCTTAGTTTCATTAATGATGTGGTTGCTAAAGAGTTGGGCTTCTAGATATTTGATTGTCCGAACTTTGATGTTATGGTTGGGGATGGTACCAAGCTTTGTAGTATTGGGGTTTGTCGTAAGGCATGTTCCCTTGTTAAAGGGCTTACTATCCAGCTTGATTTCTACATCCTTCCTAGCAAATGAGCTGATGTTGTTCTTGGCATGGATTGGTTGTGCACATTGCGAAGGGTCGAATGGGACTTAAAACACATGTGGATGAGCTTTGAGATTGATGAGATAAATTGCCTCCTTATCTTCTAACTTTTGAAGAAGTTGCACATTATTCAACGACCTCATCTAAAGTATAATTGGGTCTTCTAGTCTCTTTGCCATTGATGAGAGTATTTATCCTTCCCGGCCTTGAGGACAAGGTCTAGCTGAAGCTGTAATGGATTCTTATGAACCAACAGGGAAACTTCCGTAATTATTAGGAATCTTTTAAAAGCTTTCCTAGTTTAGCTAGGTTTTTGGAAATATTTTATCTTAAAGTAAAGTTAGTACCTCATTATGATTTTATTTCCTAGTTAGGACTATTCCTAGTTGAGAAGGTTTTGTGCCTTTAAATATCCCTTATGTTTTCTGTAACAATTTAGAAAAAATTGAGTTAATGAATTAGCATTAGTTTTAGTATTTCCCCGCTACCTAGTCTTTCTCCTGTCCCCTTTTCCCCTTCATACGTGCATCTCCCTATCAAATCACTCTTGTAATCTAAGGGTGACAACATTAAGAAACCTTGTTGTATATGATTATGTTTTTTGCATAACAAACACCTTATACTTTTGAATCACTTTTTTAAGAATATGTTGAATAATTATTTATCTAAAATTTTAATGTAAAAATCTTTGCTGAATATATTTCTTGTCCTTGGGAACATAAAGCTAGTCAATGTGCTCTAGAAGGAAGCTTATTTTGTAGGAAAACTGAATTCTGAACTATAACCTGATTACAACTGTGAAACAAAATTTGGTCATCCAAATGTTAGCGTTGGGTTTAATAGGCAGATAATATGGCTCTGTTAGCTCTTTGCTGTTGTGCGAAATCCTCCTTTACTTCCTTTAAGACGATCCTTTAACCATTATTTTGTTGGATGTGCAAAATGCCAATCTTTTAATTGGTAAAAAGATCAGTAACAGATGACATTGGAGAGGTCGAGCATTGTGAAGAACAGAACACAAGTGGAACCATTCATGTGATATAATTGGGCTGGGATGGGAATGCGGATCTTTTGTATTTTAAAATTGCAGTAAAGATTTTCTCAATGAATATTTTGAAGTTACAGTTGTTTAAGGCATATATAATCTTGCCACTATTTTAATGCTGCTAGAATGTTAGTGAACATTATTTCATGCTGTTGATCTAATTTTCAGCAAAAGCTTGCAAAAAAGGATGGTGGCAGTATTGATCGAAGTCAGGACATTGTTCGATTACAAGAATTCTATAAGCGCTATAGAGAGAAGCATAAAGTAGATGAGCTGCGTGAAGAAGAAATGAAGATGAGGGAATCTGGTGTTTTTAGTGGCAAGCTTGGAGAGTATGTTGCATGCAATCTTATTTCTTGCTGTTCTGGTTATGGTTTTGTGACGGTATCTGCTTGTTAGAATTAACTTTTTCCGGTTTACTTTACATTCTCTTAGAAAACTTTTAATTTTTATTATATCGGTACTTAACATGTTGCTTTTTACTGGATTACTTATTTTAGCTTTCTTTTGTGATCAAATTGTCCTTTGATCTCAATCTGTTTTTTATGTTAAACCTTTCTTCTTTGCATAACTGCCTAAACAAAAAACCATGCACATTAAGTGCGTAAATCTTGATTGATCAGCTTATTCCATGCAAACTAAAACTGCCATCATTCTTAAGAAGGTTCATGTTCTCACTTGGATTTGTATCATCGTTTTGATTGCAGCAAGAGTCAAATGGTGATATAGATTTATCGAATCCATATCCATGAGGTAATTGATGGATGATAATGATTTCAAGAAGATGCACTGGAAGCATGAAAATTCTTAATATATAAAGTTGATTTGAGCTTGGATTAGGTCTAGTAACTTGGAGATCACCTTTGCAGTCACTTACGCTGACAACTGGAGTAGGGTTTTCACTTTCACTTGAAACTAATGTGTGGAGAAGTGTGGTTCTTTAGACTGCCTTGGATGCAGTAATGACAAAGACAAGAATGCTGTGCTAGTATTTAATGCTCTATGCAGTAGTTGCAGGGCCCAACTGCCTGGATGTTAGGATTGAATCTTAGAAAATTTGATGATTTATAGTTGCTGCAAGATATTTTAACTACAGTTAGTATGGAAAATGGGCTTCTATTATAGGATGTCTTGGAATGATTTGCTATAGAGTATGCCCGAGTTGTGTGGCAGATTTTTTTTTTCTGCTTGTAGCATTGTATCTGTATTCATACCTTTGGTAGTTATACATGTGCCTGCAAAGGCTTGTGTAAGTTTATGATGTAGAGGGGTACTTTGGTCTTTTTCACAGCTGGCTCAGCTTAAAGACTGTTTAGTTATTCTCAGTATAATAACACACTGTTTTCTGGTTAAGGGTCAGTAGGGGTAATTGTGTCTTAGCCTTTAAAAGGCATTTCAAATATTTGTAATGGGAAGGGTATTTTTGTAATCTGACCATGATTTAGTTACGGGGTATCAGAATCAGTTAGTTACAGGGAGGATAAGTAGTGGGATGGAGAAAGGGAAAAGCAGATTTCGAATTTGAATGTAATTTCTTTCCAGAAATTTCTCCAGTGTACCCTTCATGGATTTTAAGGCCTTTTAGCTTGTGGATTCAAACTTGTACTTCTGTTCTTCCATAAAATTCAATAGAAACACTACTCTTCCCTCTCCATTTATGTGTTCTCAGTTTTGATTCACTGTTTTATTTGGTTCCTGCTGCTCCCTTTTGTTTTTCATTTATTTGATGCATCATATTCGGCACCATATGTGGGAAAATCTGAGTCTTCCATGGCTGCTCCGCCTCCCACGGAAAATCTCTCCTTCCAGACGATTGCAAACCTGATTCAGCAGCAAGCTCAAACACAGCAGCAGACTCAAGTGTAGCTGCAGCAAATGCAGCATCTCATGTTGAGTCTCTCCTTTCCGCAAGTTGTGGGAATCTCTTCTGGACCAAATCTGCGGTCAACAGCGGAAGCAGACAGAAGATTTCTGCCAGGCTTGGAACACCACTTGCCAGCTGAAGGAGGAGCTCCACCGCTGTGGCCAGAAGCCCCACCCTAAGGGTCGGGCTACCAGGTGTATCGCTGGCAAAATCTCATTGAGGCCTAGGAGCAATTGATGGAACACCAGCCAGCCCCGTCCTGCCTTTGGCAGATGAGCAAATGAGTTTCCGCCAGGTGAAAGGCAGTCGATGGGTGGCCTATTTGCTGGTGGAAGACAACCAGGGGAGTGACCAATTCTACTTCAACAAAATCCAGTTGGAATGCCTGTGAATCATGGAGCTCCAGTAGGACAAATCATACTAAAACAAGATGAGTCCAGCAAAGATGAACCATACCTGCAGGCCAGAGGTAATGACATAGCCTTCTGTCAATTTAAGCTGAAGCTGGAACTTCTCAATTTCAATGGTCAGATGAGCATTGAAGAGTTTTTAGATTGGTTGGAATTATTTTGAGGTGATGGAAGTGCCTGATGAGATGAAGGTGAAGTTGGTTTCATGTATACTAAAGAGGGGAGCCGCAGCTTGGTGGAATCAGTTGCAAACCAACCAATTACAGTTTGGGAAACATCCTCTACGATCATGGCCATGGATGAAGTGCCTGCTGGGGAATTAATTCTTGCCATTGACTATGAGCAAATGTTGTTTAAATGGTACGAAGACTGCCGGCAAGGAAATGACATTGTTTCATAGTATTTGGAGAACTTTTAAAGGTTGTTAGCAAGGAATAACATTATGGAGTCGAGGCACAAAAGATTACTCGATTTACAAGTGGTTTGAAATTTCACTTACAGCAAAATTGTCCAGCCACTCCCTCAACTCTTATTTGGAAGCTACTCAAAGGGTTTTATTCAAGGAATGCAAGTGAAGGAGGGTCTAACTATAAGCAAAAACAAGTAAATGAAGACTTCTCAGAAATTTGTCAAGAATGAAGCTGCCAGGAGTTCTTATAGAGCAGCTGCACCAACTTCCAAACTTGGTTCTGCTCAAGCCACAAGCTTCAATCCCATCATTTGCTACAAGTGTAGACAGCCGGGACACACCTCAAGTGGCTGCCCGCTCATGGTTCAAGATGCTATAGATGCTGAAACTTGGTTCAGGCCTCTTGTTTGGTTGCGTTCACAGCAGGTTCAGCGCCTGTTCCTCCTCCGGTCGCACCTTCTTCGTCCACGGCAGCCCACCCCCATGGCAAAGGAATTCTCCAGTTACCCCTGGTGTCCCTGTTTCCCCTAGGGGCTGGCCGACCTGCACCCTCTATTTTTCCGTCGTCCTCCATCAGTGACATAAGGATGCCGGCCAATGCCGCTGGGCCAAGTCGTGCCCCGTCCACTTCCATAGTGGGCAATGAGCCAGCCCCAAATCATTGGTGGCATGATAACGACCTCTAGTCGGATGAGGCAGAAGATGAAGGAATCTATGGACCGACCGCTAAGGCGAGCACTGTCCACGGTAATTTTCCAGAGTAATCAGGTGAAGACAACCCCCATGAATGGGTTTCGCGAGCAGAGCGCTTCTCCTATCAAGGCACACGACTAGATCAGCGTGTGCTTTTGGCGTCCTTCCATCTTAAGGGGGATGCGCTAGTGTGGCAGCAGCAGCTTGAACAGCAAGAGGGCGCGATAACATGGGACTATTTAGTGGTGGAACTTTTTGCTTGCTTTGGCCCCAATGAGTGTGTGGACTTTGACTCCACCAAGCTTCTTCTATCAGGACCTATCAGACTGATTTTGCACAACTAGCCACCCGAGTGGAATGGACCCCATCAGCCCTTCTTTCTAAGTTTATCAGCAGACTGCGAGAAGACATCCAAGTGGAAGTGCGTCGGTTTGAACCGGCCAACCTCCGATAGGCTATCCGCCTAGGAGGAGCGACTCTAGCGCTTGCGGAGGGGCAACCGATCCTTACTAGGGATCCAACCTATTCCAGCTAACCCTACATCTGCCCTGGGCCCTGTTCGACGCCTTACTCCCTCCCAAATGGAGGACCCTCGTTCTCGTGGCATCTGTTTTAACTGTGACGAGAAATTTGTTCCGGGTCACAAATGCAAGCGTCCAAGTTTTGTATTGATAATGGAAGGACTGGACACAAGTGATTGTTTAGTGTTCGATGAGCCAGAGCATGTTCTGGAGATTTCTATGCATGCATTTGATGGATCTTATGAACCCCGCACTTTCCGAGTGGATGGATCTATCAAACAGCAAAGAGTCTCCATTCTTATAGACAACGGCAACACATAATTTCATTAATGACAGGGTGGCTCGAAGGTTGGGGTGCATCATTCAGCCTTCTACTTCCTTTGACGTGCTTATCGGAGATGGGAGATATTTGCAGAGCAACGGGGTATGTATTTCTATTCTTTTAATGATCCAAGGCCATATATTTCATATAGATCTATTCTTGCTTCCTACCAAGGGGGCGGATATTATGTTAGGGGTTCAATGGCTCCAAGAACATAGACCCATCACTTCGGATTTCAAGCAGCTACACATGGATTTTCCTTATGGGGATGCACAAATTCAGCTATGTGGGCAGCAACCAGGTGCTCTACACTTAGTTCAGCCTATGTTGTGCACTGAATTGCCCCCCGAGTCCGCAAGTGTTCCAAAGGATTTGGGCTCTCTGCTGGCCGAGTATGATAGGATTTTTTAGGCGCCAACAATTTTACCTCCAGCTTGCCAGCACGATCACCGAATTCATATTCACCCGGGATGTCCACCAGTTGATGTCTGTCCTTATCGGTACCCTCGAGTGCAGAAAGATGAGATTGAGAGGTTAGTATAGGAAATGCTTACTTAAGGGCTCATTCGACCAAGCACTAGCCAGTATTCTTCTCCAGTGCTGCTTGTCAGTAAAAAGGATGGATCATGGCGCTTTTGTGTAGATTATTGTGCCTTGATTAAGGATAAGTACCTTTTTCTTGTGATCGAAGAGCTGCTAGATGAATTAACTGGGGCGACTTGTCTTTACTAAACTGGATCTTTGTTCAGGGTACCACCAGATTTGGATGCACCCACCCGACGTCCATAAAATAGCTTTTAGGACACATGACGGCCATTATGAATTTATGGTCATGCCCTTTGGTCTCTCAAATGCACCTACTTTCCATAGTCTGATGAATAATATTTTTTGGCCTTTTCTGAGGTGATTTGTATTGGTATTTTTTGATGATATCCTGATTTATAGTAGGTCATGGTTGGAGCATCTGCAGCATCTTCGTGTAGTTTTATCTACCCTACTTAGTCGGGATCTGTTTTTTAAGAGATCCAAGTGTGCATTTGGCTTGCCGCATATTGATTATCTTGGCCATGTCATCTCAGCTTTAGGGGTGTCTACGGATCCTTCCAAGATTGGGGCCGTTATGAAGTGGCCAACTCCTACTCTTCGGGCGCTCCGGGGTTTCTTGGGCTTGACAGGCTATTATAGGCGCTTTCTTCAGAGTTATGGAACCTTAGCCGCCCCTCTCACTACCCTCCTCAAGAAGGGGGCTTTCCATTGGACTTTAGAAGCATTAACCTCTTTTGATGCTCTGAAGCAAGCTATGTCATCACCACCTGTGCTTGCACTTCCGGACTTCTCCTAACCGTTTGTTATTGACAGTGATGCCTCACATAGATTGGGAGCGGTGCTTATGCAGGGCGGAAAACCCATTTCTTACTTCTCTAAGGCAATCTCCGAATCCATTGCTTATTTCTCTAAGGCAATCTCCGGACGTACTGCATAGCTATCCACCTATGAGTTGGAAATGTTAGCCATTGTTCATGCAGTAATGATGTGGCGGCCTTATCTCTTGGGGCGGAAATTCCTATACCGGACTGACCATCACAGCTTGCATTATATTTTGGATCAGAGGGTGGCCTCTACTTCTCAGCAGAGATGGGTTTTGAAACTTCTCGGATATGATTGAGTTGACTTATCGAAAGGGGAGTGACAACCAAGTTGTTGATGCACTTTTTTGCCGGTCAGAGGATTCTTATCTTGCCACTCTATCCATGCCGACCTTCCCGTTTATGGCTGATCTGCTTCACACCTATGACTAGGACACGGAGACAACTTCACTCATTGTTAGGTTGCGTGATGACCCATTATGTTCACTACCTTTTGTTCTGCAGGGAGATTTACTTCTTTGGCGGGATCGTATATGGATTCCTATTGTTCCTCAGCTACGGCAACAACTTCTCCATTTTTTTCACTCTTCACCTATTGCTGGCCACGAGGGACAATTCAGAACATACAAGCGGATTTCTCAGAGTTGTTATTGGAAAGGCCTCAAGAAAGCTGTCCATGATTTTGTCACCTTTTGTGATATATGTCAGCGAGCTAAGACCCTTCATCTCCAGCAGGATAGCACATTTGGGAAGATATATTTATGGATTTCATTGAGGGTTTATCCCTAGTTGAGGGCAAAAGTGTCATTTTTATTGTCATTGATCGTTTATCCAAATATGCGCACTTTTCACCCTTGGGTCATCCTTACATTGTTGGTCATGTGGTAGAAGTTTTCTTTCGAGATATTGCGCGGCTTCATGGCATGCCACGTTCCATTGTCTTTGACGGCGACCCCGTATTCCTCTCCAAATTTTGGAGTTCTTTCTTTGAGCTTTTGGGTACTGAATTGAAGATGAGCACATCCTATCATCCTCAAACAAACGGTTAGAGGGAGGTTCTTAACCGCTGCCTTGAGCAGTATTTGTGCTGTTTTGCAGGAGATCATCCCCGCAGGTGGCTCACTCTTCTTCTTTGGGCTGAATGGTCATATAATATAGCTTACCACACGTCACTTGGGTCGACGCCATTGTAGGTGGTTTATGGGCAGCCTCCTCCTACCCTTCTCTCCTATGTGCCACACCGTTCAGATGTGGGAGTGGTTGACCAATCGTTACAAGAGTGAGATGAAGTCCTTCGCTCTCTAAAAAGAAACTTGAAGGCAGCCCAAAATAGAATGAAACAGGTCTATGATCGTTTTCATACAGACACGGAGTTCTGCGGGGGTGATTGGGTTTATGTGCGACCTCAGCCATATCGACAAGTGTCAGCATGTCTTTCCAGCCACCATAAGCTGTTACCCCATTTTTATTGTCCTTACTTAACTGTGGAAAAGTTGGGCAAAGTGGCTTATAAGCTCCAACTGCCTCCTACATCACGCATTCATCCCATATTCCATGTCTCCCCCCTTCGTTGGTTCGTGGGAGATCTATCGGCTATGACGCCCATTCCACCACCACCTGCCCCATAGTCAGCTTCTACACTGACTTTGACACCTACTTCTATTCAGGCCATTCAGAGAATTCGTCGTTAGGGTTGTCTCGTCACTGAGGTCTTTGTTGCATAGAAAGATCAGCCTTTAGAGGATGCCACCTGGGTTCTCGATGATGATTTTCTCATCCAATTTCCTAATTGGTCACCTTGAGGACAAGTCGTCTTTCATGGGTGGAGGGATGTTATGTTCTGCAGTAGTTAGGCAGTAGGTAGTTATGTTAGTGTGCACATTGCTTTGTTTTTAATTAGTCATTAGTCAGTTTTAGTTTATGTAGGTAGTTTTCTTTATGTTGCCTGATGGCTTAGGGCAGCCTTAATTAGGCTTGATCATTGTAATTAATGATTAATGAAGAATTAGCCTTTCCTTCCTCTCTCTCGTTCTCTCTCTCTCTCCTTGATATTCAATCCTAGGATTGCACTTGCAAACTGCAAGTGCGTCCCTCCCAACTTCTCCCAAACTCTTTCACTGTTCTTCTAATTTCCCTTCTCGCTCGTCTTCCTTTACTTTTCATATTCTGGTACATAACAGTATATGGAGATGATGTTACATGGAAGAGCAAGCAAAATTGTTAATGCTGAAAAGGATTTTGGTTTCTACTAAACAAGCTGAAGACACAAAGGAACAAGTTGTTCACCTCCACTGGGACCATACAAAACAAGGTGTGTAGAGTGATTATTGATGGTAGAAGTACTGAAAACTTCATCGCGACATTAGTCATTTAGCAGCTTAATCTCCCTATCGAGAAGCATTTTAAGGCCTACTCCTTAGGGTGGATCATATAGATAGGTGGAGTCAAAGTGGAGTAATGTAAGGTACCATTTCCATTGGAAAATACTATTCAACTGATATTGTTTGTGATGTTATTTAGATGGATGCATGCTAACTTCTATTGGGGAGGTCTTGGCAATTTGATGTCCAGACCGTACATGATAAAAGGGAGAACATTTATTATTTAAGCAACAAGGGGTAAAGGTTATTCTCATGCCTAGCATGCCAACCTTTATTAAAAGATGCAAAGAGAAGCTGAATTTTGCTACCCCACACAAAGATATGCCGTCAACCAGTAGAAATATGGCAAATGCTACTCTTTTGATGACTAAAAAGTGCAAGGACTTGGCCATCACTGAAGTTGTGTACTTACTGGTCAATAAGACTGAAGAGAGTTCAGAAATCTGAGATTAAAAGTCACCCACGGCGTGTTCAACCTCTCCCAGAGAAGTATAAGCAACTGATCACTGAAGAATTTCCCTTAAAGCTGCCTCTCATGAGGTCAATTCAACATCAAATAGACCTAATTCTGGGTTCTAGCCTCCCTTTTTTGTCTCACTATTGCATGAGCCCAACTAAATATGCCGAATTGCTAAGACAACTATTGGCAAGAGGGTTAGATCAAGGAATGCCTTAGCCTATGCGCGGTTCCGGCCTTGTTTGTGCCCAAGAAGGATGAGAGTTAGAGGATGTGTGTGGATAGCTGGGTTATTAACAAAATTACTATCAAGTATAGGTTTTCAATACCTTAGGCTATCACCAAATCAGGTTGAAGCCTAGTGATGAGTAGAAAACGGCTTTCAAGACAAAGGAAAGTCTATATGAATAGCTAGCAATGCCCTTTGGTTTAATTAATGCGCCTATTATCTTGAAGAGGCTTATGATTCAAGTGTTAAAGCCATTTTTAGGCAAATAACTTGTGGTCTATTTTGATGACATTGGTGCATAGCAAGGGTGAGGAACAAGCTAGTTGGAGTTTTTGAAGTACTCCAACATCATTCTTTGTACATAAAATTGAAAAATGGCTCTTATTTTTTGCCAAACAGGTGGTATTCTTTGGGTATGTGGTCAGTTTCAAAGGTATTCAAGTGGACCAAAGCAAGATAGAAGCCATACAAAATTGGCCCATACCAAAATCAACAAGTGAGGTGTGCAGTTTTCATAGTTTGACCCCCTTTTATCACCGATTTATCAAATATTTCAGTACTATAGCATGCCCTTCGACTGAATGCATAAAAAAAGACAGCTTTGTGTGGTCCCAAGCAGCTCAAGATAGCTATGAACAACTGAATGAAAAGCTTACTCAAGCTCCGGTATTTTCCCTCCCTTATTTTAACAAGACCTTCGAGGTTGAGTGTGATGCATCCGGAGGGGGCGTAGTGGTTGTCTTAACACAAGAGGGTAGGCCAATCGCCTATTTTAGTGCAAAGTTAAATGATGTAAGGAGGAAATGGTCCACCTACAAGCTGAAATTATTTGGTTCGAACCAAGCTTTGAAACATTGGAGGCAATACTTTGTGTTTAAAGAGTTTGTCTTGCACATGGATACAATTCTTCAAGGCATTTTCAAAGCCAAACAAAGGTGGACAGGTTGTTTGTAAGGTGGATAAGTGAATTATAAGGCGATTCTTTTGTTATCAAGCATAGATTTGGCATAATGAACAAGGTAGTTGATGCCTTAAGTCAAAGGGTGGCTCTTCTCACTAATTTGAGGACTAAAAACTTGGGTTTTGACTGCATAAAAGAGCTATATTTAGATGATAAGGAGCTGAAAGACATTTGGAGGTTGTTTTCTCAAAGCAATCACTTGGTCCAAGACTTTCATCTTATGTAAGGTTTCTTATACAAAGGAAATCAGCTGTGTATTCCCTCTTCTATCCGCCAACAGCTCATTAAGGAATTGCATAGTGGGGGACTAGCTAGCCACTTGGGCAAAGATGAAACTGTTGCTCTTCTTAAGGAAAGGTATCATTGGCCAACACTTCTAAAGGATGTTTACTCAACAATATTACACATGCCAACAAGCCAAGAGAACCTCACAAAATATCCGGCTCTACACTCCTTTACCAATTCTTTATCGGCCGTGGGATGATATTTCTATGTATTTTGTCGTTGGGTTGCCTAGTACTCAAAGGAGGGTGGATTCTTTCTTTGTGGTGGTGGATAGGTTCTCTAAGATGACTCATTTTGTGTTATGCAAAAAGGCATCCGATGCCTCACATGTGTGTCCTAGTCTTTAAAAAAATAGTGAGAATTCATGGTTTGCCAGGGTCAATTATATCGGATCGGGACAAGTTTCTAAGCCACTTTTGGCGGTTAATATGGTAGAGGTTGGGTACTTCTTTATAATTCAACAGCACTTGCCTTCGTCAAAGTGATGGCCAAACTGAAATGGTCGGGAAATATGCTGCGAAGCCTCATAGGTGATGCTCCTAAGCAATAGGACTTTGTTCTCTCACAGACTGAATTTGCCTTTTTTACTCTACACCGAACAAGTCCATTGGTAAGGCACCTTATTGAAATCTTAAATGGGTTGCTTTCTCGCCACACATTGGATTTAGTCAGCTGCCTAAACAATTCGTCGAGCCAAGCACAACTTATAAAACTGTTCAAGACTTGATTTCAGTCTGTCAAATCTGGCAGCATTTACTTGATGCCATAGCTCAATACA
Organism: Saururus chinensis; assembly: GCA_035235625.1. Classification (NCBI taxonomy): domain Eukaryota; kingdom Viridiplantae; phylum Streptophyta; class Magnoliopsida; order Piperales; family Saururaceae; genus Saururus; species Saururus chinensis. Next base: position 37,330,620 of record CP141141.1, read on the forward strand.
AAGCTTCAACTGATATGAAGGCAAAAAATTATTTCAAGTGGGAGACTATGTTATGGTATTCCTACGTAAGGAAAGACTCCCTGCTGGCCATCACAATAAGCTCACACTCGGAAAGTAGGTTCATTTCAGTTTTTTCAATGCATCAATGACAATGCCTATGTGGTTGACCTTCCTGCTCATTACAACATATCCAAGACATATAATGTCTCAGATCTGTCCACATTTTTTTGGTCCAATTCCTCTTGTGATTACTAGTGCACAAGTTTTTTTGCTTGAGGATGAGCTTCTTTTAGGAGGGAGGGTCTGATGTAGAGGGGTACTTTGTTCTTTTGCACAGCTTATAGACTGTTTAGTTATCTCAGCATAATAACACACTGTTTTCTGGTTAAGGGTCAATAGTGGTAATTGTGTTTTCACCTTTAAAAGGCATTTCAGATATTTTTAATGGGAAGGGTATTTTTGTAATTTGACCACCAGTTAGTTAAGGGTGATCAGAATCCGTTAGTTACGGGGAGAATAAGTACTAGGAAGGAGAAAGGGAAAAGCAGATTTCGAATTTGGATGTAATTTTTTTTCCAGAAATTTCTTCTCAGCTTGTGGATTTGAGCTAAGACTATGGATTCTGTGTATCCCTTCGTGGATTTGAAGGCCTTTTAGCTTGTGGATTAAAGATTGTAACTCTTTGTTCTTCAGAAAATTCAATAGAAACACTACTCTTCCCCCTTCATTTCTTTGTTCTCAGTTTGGATTCAGTGTTCTATTTGGTTCCTTCTGCTGCACTTCTGTTCTTCGTTTATCTGCTGCATCAGTTTATAAGTAAAAATAAATTCGAAAGGGTCTTTTATGTGCATATATTGCAGCCTTAGAGTGTTTTGTCCACTATCTGATGGAATTAATTTTTAAATTTTTTTTATAATTCTTTATCTGCTATCTATCTATCATGTGAATCTGTTGTCTAGATGTCAAAGGTTTTAATCTTGTGCGGTAGGATCTGAGTTGATTTATTTAATATTTGATCTGCTATGATATTAGATTTAATTTGGATTTTTCAGGGGCAAAATTAAATGATTTTCATTTATTCATTTGCATCTTTTGGCTTTTGTACTAATGATTATTTCATCAGATTTCTTATTTCTTATTTTGCGTATTTTTCCTGGATAAATTTTAAAATTCACTGTGTCATATCACTGACTCTGGTTTTTGAAAGATATTATATTTTCGTTTCTAGTAAAAGAGACAGAAAAACTTCTTTGTCCCATTCGAGCTGAGGGTTAAATAATCCCATTTTCCTTTGCTTTCAATTGAATTCATTAGTTAAGTGGTTTGGCCCATTGGAGCAGATGGTTATGCACCTTCAGATTGTCCTTTCATGAAAAATTTCTTTGTCCATGTTGATGACTTCTAGCAACTGCAGGTTGGAGCGTAAAACTGTAAAAAGGAGGCAGGTTTTTGCAACTCTTAAGGTCCTAGGTCAAGTGGTGGAAGAACTCACCAAGGATATTCCTGAAGAGGTTAGCTTTTTCCACATTTGTTATTCTCTGTTGATTGCTTGATGAATTCTTATTTACCTCCATTTTTTTATAGCTATGTTGCTGTTGCTGGTTTGTGGCTCCTGTTTTCTGCTTTCCATTTTCTGTAAATTTATTGTATTATGTGGTTGTGCCAAGCTATGCACTTCTCTCTACTCTCAATTTTTGATATTGCAAATTATGCGACTGAATTTCAGTTAAAGCGCGTAATGGAATCAGATGCAGCAATGACAGAGGACATAATTGCTTACAACATCATACCCCTAGATGCTCCAACGATAACAAATGCCATTGTTTCTTTTCTAGAGGTAGAAGAATGGTGGACATATTTGGAAGGCATTTCTAAGTCGAACTAAGGCTATTAATTTACCTTATTTGCATTCAGGTAAAAGCAGCAGTGTCAGCCTTAAGTTACTTCAGGGATCTACCAAACTTGCCTGGGAGTTTTCCTATTCCTGCTTCGAGAAGTGCAGATATGCTGGATTTCTTGCAGTATGTTTTTGGATTTCAGGTATTTTGAGCTTTTATGATGCCTTTTAGTTCCCTTTGAAGGGTCTCTAATCGTCAAAATTTGTTTCATCTCTGTTTTAAAATTTGTGTACCGGTGCTGCAAGTGTTGTTGATAGAATTATTGAAGTTTAGGAGAGAAGAAGGAGCTTCCCTTGAATTGGATTAATGAAGAAGAATAGAGTTACAAGACTTGACCAGCCTACAATTAGGCTTCGGTTTGCCAATCAACGACACTACTGCCCTCACTTAAAGGAAGGGCTGACCAATCATATAATATGAATAACAAAGAAAGAATGAAAGACTAATCTACCCCCTATACGTAGAACTATGCTACTAAAGACGACCAAATACAAAATATGAACAAATATACTCCTCTAACAGTTGATAGTGAGAAGTTCATACATTATTTTTAGCTAAGGATGTATGTGATTACTGTTTGCTGCACAAGTTTTGGTGCTTTTCTAGAACTTCTCCATAGGCAACGATATAGGATAAGTGATAGAATTAGAGAGCTAGGGTTTGGGAGAAAGGAGAATTCTCTCTGTATTTTTGAATTGAATGATATGACCTTATAGAGATTAGGGGTTGGCAAAAACTAGAAAAAGACTATTCTGCTGTTACTGAAGTGAAGGGCGAATCAATCAGAAATAAGACATGTACAAAACACAAATGTACCCTGTATTAATATAATAGACAATACCAATGACTTAACCAAAAGTAGCAATACTACTTTAACAGCCCATCTCAAATGGTAATTGTGATGATCATCGAGGTTTGCTCAATGAATGCTGGAACTGGGCCACAGGATAGGAGTCTTTGGGAAGAAGTTGAGCAATTGAAGATAGGAATGAATGCGAGGAAGTGTCAGAGTCCTAGCATGCAGGTGTTGACACGCAAAATAAATCTTTGTTCTCAATATGTTTCCTGCGTTCTTGGAAGACAGTTGTGTGCAATTTGAATGACTCTCTTACAATCATAATACATGTGAGTAGGGGCTGTAAGAGGAAACCCCACCTCTGTAAGCCTCCTGAGCCACAAAATCTTTACAGTAGTGTCAGCCTTAGAGCGAAACTCGGCCTCAACGGTAGAATTGACACCAACATCTTGCTTATTACTCTTCCAATAAAACACTGTAAGCAGTAGTGGGTTTGCATCCACTACATCGCCATCCCAATCATTCTCTGAGTAAGCTTGCAGGGTAAGATCAGAGGAAGAAGAAGGAAGCATGCACATTGTGTGGAGTCTGTCTAAATGGCGACAAACACAATAAGCTGTCTGGGCTTGATATACGTTGTTGGACTATTCCTTAGGAGCTTGAGCTTTCAAGACAACTTGGAACATATTTGAGAATGCAAAGAACAATATTCTAATGAGTAGATCTTGGTGATGCATATGAAAGCTGACTGACAATGAGGACTGCATGCTGAGTATTTGGATGAGTGATGATAAGGTAAACTACAGAACCAACAACCTCCCGATGCTGTATACAAGTGAAACACTTTTCATAGATCATACAGAGTATGGCGCAACCTGCAAACTTGACCAGGTTTATGGTTGAGACCAGGAGGTGGCTTCATATACACTTCATTGTACGGATCATAATTTAGAAAGGCATTTTTGAGAGTGTGCACAATGGTAATCTTAGCTATTGGTGCAAAGGTTATGTCATAGTGAATCTCATACTCTTGAGCAAAACCTTTAGCAACCAGCCTAGCCTTGTACCTTTCCAGATAGCCATCAAACTTGGTTTTGAACTTGTACACCTACTAACAACCAATAGCCTACTTACTAGGAGGAAGAGATACTAAATCCCAAATAAAGTCTTATGCAATGCAACAAACTCCTACCGAGCCCTCTGCCAATTGGGATTTGCATATGCTTCTTTATAGGACAGAGGTAAAAGGAAGAAAGTCTGAAGGATCAGAGGAAGTAGATAAAGTATACCAGTCAGCAGATTCTCTGGTAGGTTGGTTAGAACCTGAAGATGGGAAAGCAGAAGTGGGAGCAAGCAGAGCAGAGGAACTATTGTAGGAGGCTGCATAGAGGCGGCCTGAATGCTCTTCAACTTCGCTGGTAAATTTTCATGACATGTTGATGCATAAAATGATTGTCAAACACATCAACAGACTCAGAAAATGGATCAATGCAAACCAATTCAGACTTATAAACAAAAGGATCACTATTAGGTAGTGTAATCACATTCGTTCTTGAGACATGGTGACAAACTTACAACTTGCTAGAAAGAGGATCATAACAACGAGAGCCCTTGTACCCAACATCATAACCTAAAACACACATAAACGAGATCAGTTAGATAAATTAGTGCATTTTAGAGCAGGCAACAGGACAAAGCATGCAAATAAAAAGACACACAGAGAATGGTAATCAGGTTTAGCATTAAAATGACATTGAAGAGACTTACACATAGTACGGTATGCGGTTAATCAAGTAGGGCAGCAGTCAAGACAGCCTCACGGCCCTCACCCTAAATGAATGTGGGAACCTCATCAAAGAGTAAATTAAACAAAAAATCATTTGATTAGTGTTCTTCTGTACAAAGAAACAGTCGTTCATGTTTGATGTTGGCACATATACACAAGTTTATTTTAATTAGTTCTGCAAAATTTCAAAATTGAAATATATGATGTTCTATATGCTTTTTTTTAATAAATCTCTTTCTTTCTCTCCCTCTCTCTCATTTGCTAGACTTACTGGTTGCATCTACTCTTTTGTATTTGAATGTATCTGAATATTAGTTTCTACTTTGGGACAGAAAGACAATGTTGCTAATCAACGGGAGCATATTGTGCACCTCTTGGCAAATGAACAATCTCGACTTGGCATACCTGATCAATTGGTACCGGTAAGGAAATGATCTTTATGAACATCTTGCGTTGACTGTAGCATTACAATGTACATCTTTAATTTATTTAAGTTTGTTGTACGTGCTTATATTGAGATATGGTATTGTACTGTTTCTTTGCTGTTAGGGCTGTGAACTTATGAGTTTTTTCTTGTCATTGGATGATTTGGATGCTTGACACACACAGACATAGTGGCTTATTAAATGAAGAAGCAATTGATTTTATTCCATTATTCTGCTGCAGAAAATGGATGAGGCTGCTGTACAAAAGGTGTTTGACAAATCCCTTGATAATTACAAAAAATGGTGTATCTACTTGTGCATTCAACCAGCTTGGATCAAGTATGCATGTAGTATATCAATTTTCGATCTCATTGAACTTGTTGTGTCTGTTTATTTTAACTAATATTCTTTCTTGACAAAGTTTGGAAGCAGCAAGCAGGGAAAATAAACTATTGTGGGTTTCTTTATATTATCTTATCTGGGGTGAAGCTGCGAATGTCAGATTTTTGCCTGAATGCTTGTGTTACATATATCACCATGTAAGTCTCTTGAGATGTTTGGGTGTAAATTTAGAAATTGTACCTTGTTTGTGGCTTTTGTTGTGTGTGTTGATTCTAACTTTAAAGTATCTTAGTAGAACAGAAGCATGTTAACATTGCAGACACAGGCCAGTTGATGTAGCTCACCGAGTAGGCAAAACTAGCCTCAAATAGTGGGTAAACTTGAGAGCTGGGACATGATTTAGGCTCTGCACAAATTGTCGGGGTTGTTGGCCAACTATAAGATAAAACAACATTCCAGCAATGTTATGCCTGAAGAATCTTAGAGAAGAATACTAACTCTGAAAGATAATAGGAAAGTGTTTATCTTGAAAATGTCTTGATAATTGAATTTGTTTACATGCTTCTTGATACCGCGATGACTAAAATTTAATCTCTAATTTATTTTTCTAGTTAATTATCTGTGACATTCTTTTTAACTAAATAAAGCGCCAATTCTTTTATGAATGTCCAGTACCAATTATCATTCCTTTGCCACTACTTAATAAAAAATGATAATGCATCAAATGGAAAACTTTTTTAGATTATATATAATTCTAACTCAAGCTTAATAGTACATTTAAAACTAGTAATTTTGTATGTCTGATAATTCTAACCTAAAGGAAGCATGCAACTTTGGAGGCATGTTTTTCCTGATGTGACCAGGAATTTCAAAAACACAGGAGCTAGTATTTTCGAACTGAACTGATATCAAATCTAAAAACTTTTTATTGAATTGCTGTATGAAAATAAAATAAAAATTACACAACTCATTTCAGAGCTACTTCTGATTCCGCAGAAGTTACATAGTCATACTGAATCCACAGTACCAGAACCTGGACCAAACCCAGATGCTGGGCATTGACCAGAACGGAGTCCACTCAAATCCATGAGTACAAGTTGACTCTCAAAGAGAAACAACAAACTGTTACAGAAGAATGAAATTCCAAAAAACCAACCACCTCTAATGGAAAAGAAAGCACTCTATTTATACTGCTGGAGATGGAGCTGCTTGAGTTGATTTCAAATAAGGAATAGTTGAGAAGTACGTGTGCACCGGGACACTGCTTAGCCTGTGGATGATGATCTGTCGGCTGAGGGGGGCAGAGCTTTTCTGCCGCCTACTATCTCGATCCTGTGGCCGATATGGGCCAGGCGCATATCAATGGGACTCTTTCGAATAGCAGGTTCTGGAAGCTGTATTCGGCTTGGAGCTGGAAGGAATGATGCTCACCAACGGCCAGGATAATAAGTAGTGGCATGTGGGCCCAACTTAACTAACTAGTTTTTGTCCTTTCTAACTTGAATTCTAATGAAATACTAGTTAGGGGCTGTTTGTGTACTGAATTTGTATAAGATTGTGTTGATTTTGTCCTACGTGGGGCCCACTTTAAAAGTTTAAAATTACCTACCTTTGTGGGATCTTGTTTGATAGAGTTCGAATTTAGGAGTGTAATAGTACCAAGAACGTGCATATCCGAGTTTGGGAGAGAGTTATATTAGTTTGAAGTTTTAAAATTGGGTTTGATGTGACATCCGAATTTATTCTAAAAACTTTCATTACCAACTGTAATTTACATTCGGTGGTGAAATTTTGGAATTAATTCCAAAAATTTCCACTTCCATTTTTTGAAAAATCCAACACCTAAACAACCCCTTAATATCCCAAAATGCCCTCGAGTTATTTAAGTCAGCCAGCAGCAACTGTTTGATAAAATGCCTAACTCCCTATTACTACCCCCCTTCTGTCCTACTGAATCAGATTCTATCATTCCATTGGGTTGTCTGAAAAATGTTTAAAATTACCAGCTGACTTTACAGTTACCTTAATGTTTCCTGCATTTTGAAGTCTTCTTTTCAAAACTTCAGAACATCTTCAAGCGCTCATATTCAAAGAAGACTTTAATATCTATCTTAAAACTTTTGAAGATATTGTTCTCCTAGATGCTCAGTGAATGATTTCATTGCCTCATCCAGCAAGTCTTTCAGAAGGCGACTGGTTGTTTTGTTCTTAAGACTTTTCTCAAATGTGGCTGTTTGTTTTCTCTGGAGTGAGAGGATAGACAGATTTTCTGAAATGAAGGACTTTATGAAGTATCACTCTTACTTTGAATAGAAGATGAATGCAAATCCTTCCTCATGGCCTCTTCTCATTTGGTGAAAATCATTGGCTAGTTAGCCGCCTTATCTGAAAGATGGACATTGTAATTCTTAATATTATTCTTGGCTCTTGTGTATTGGCCTCCTCATGTATCTTTATTGATTGAGCTTAATGATATTTTTGTGGCAGTTGCCCATCTTAGCGATCCCATTGTTCACTAGGCTTTCCTCTTTCTTTGGCACACTTGAGTTTTTTACAATCCATTTTATTGGGAATATTCCTTTCAGCCAGACTTTTTTATGATGGGGAAAACTACAACTTAGTGGCTTCAATAGTTTTGGTTGAATCTTCCATGTCATTTAATTATCTTAATTTTGAGAGACTGAAATGTACTTGCCCTTCATTTTCCAATATAGTAAAGTTGAATTGCAGTGTGCTCGTTGGCTTTTGGGTGGAAAATGTGTCTGTTTTGTTTGTTAAGACCATCAGAATTGTTAAGGACTTTCTCTCTCCCCCCTATCAAGCTCAGGGGATATGGTTCAGTTGTTGGGATTGACGTTTGTTTGCCATTTTTTAGTAAAATCTCATACAAAAGAATGTGTTTGTCTGTAGCTTTTTTGTGTGCTTTAAAACATACACTTCCAGTGTGATTTACTGATATTTGTTATTATCAGGCAAGTAGGTTTTTTCTTATTATCATTTGATCACAGTGATATGCTGTTCTCTGTATTAGTACTTGATACTGATTTTTGGTCAGTAACTTGATAGATTTATCATTTTTGCACCATCTACCTTTTTTTTTCACTTTATATTTGCTTTTTGTTTATTGGACTAAACAGATGCCTGTTAGATGTTTTAGTGTGTCATATATTATTGATATATCTAACATATGGTTTATTGTTAGATGATGAGAGAACTGGAAGACATTTTGAGGCAGCAGATTGCACAGCCTGCTGGTAGCTGTAAATCTCAGAATGGAGTTTCTTTCCTTGATCAAGTCATTTCTCCTCTTTATGACATAATAGCAGCAGTAAGAGTTTTTTTCCATATGTTTGTTATGCCTTTGATATGGAAAATGTACAGGACTGCTATTTAGAAAATGTTGAAAATTTCGTGTTGAATAAGCTAGAATCCTAAATCTGGGGCAGACAAATGCATCAGACGAGGCTTATCTGATATGGATTACTTTTTCTGGGATGTGTCACACGACACATGAACTGAATCAAACCCAACTTGGCTGTTATCACATATTTATGTGCCCAATAGGGATTCCACTAGGTGGACTTAAATTCAGATGTATTCAATGCAGAAGTCATTGTAATTGGTTTTACAAGTATGATAGAGACATGTTGACTGCATCATATATTACAATTGCTCGCTGAGATATCAAATTTTGTTTTTTTGTCTAGTGGGATATCCATTTCTAAAGATTGAGGAGGATTCTATAGGAATAGTTCAGTCTTATCATTTGTTCTTAAAGGACAAGATTTGGAGAATAATGTTTAACTATGACTTTTTTGGTGGCTTTTATTTCTTTTTACTGTTTTTTATTGTTCTTATTTTCTTGCTTAAATTTTAAATTTTACTTTTTGGAGGTCGGTTTGAGGGCTGTAATACTTTTTTTTCCCGCCCACAACCCCAAACTTGTCATGATTTCCATGTTTGAATCTTGGGGCTTGGGTTGAATCATGTTTAGGGCTGCCAATAGACAGTTCTTGACTGCATCTGAAACTGTGTCCACGATCTTCGTGAATGAGTCTAACCATTTGTCATCCCTTGCAATGGCTGGAACGGATGTGAACGAAGCTTTGTTCGCATTTATATGTCGAGGATTTTGATTAGAGTCCATGTTTCATGGTTGATTTTGATGCGCTAAAATGGTAATTTCTGTTTCTCTTTCATGCAGGAAGCTGCCAACAATGACAATGGTCGTGCACCTCATTCCAGATGGAGAAATTATGATGACTTCAATGAGTATTTTTGGTAGCTTTTCTGCACTATGGTTAGTTTTTCTTGTTCCATCACGAATGTATTACTGATCCATGTCTACGATTTTTGCTTGCAGGTCTCATCATTGCCTTGATCTAGGTTGGCCATGGAGAATAACCTCGTCCTTTTTTGTCAAGCCGAAGACAAAGGCTAAGGTTTGGCCTTCTTGAAGTGACTATTTTGTGGTTAATGAAAATATTGCTATATTGCCTATAGCAATGCTGATTGCTTACTGAATAGGCTTTGGTTACGTCTGGTGGCGGTCAACCTCTAGGGAAAACTTCTTTTGTTGAACATCGGACATTCCTGCACATTTACCATAGCTTTGACCGCTTGTGGATATTTCTTGCAATGATGCTTCAGGTTAATTTCTACATACTTTTATCTTTCATGACCTTGTATGACCTTTGTTATGATGCTTTTGTGATAACTATCTGTTGTTGGCCCATGCTCTGTTTCAAAAATGTGTAACAGTGCATATCCACTTATTACTTTTGTAAGTTGATTACCTTATGCTTTTATTTTGCTACTGAATGTTCTACAGGAGCTTTAATGCTTTCCCTTGTTTTTTGTTTTGTCAGGGACTTGTAATTATTGCCTTCAATAATGGACATTTCAATGGGAAGACTGTAAGGCTACTTCTGAGTCTGGGTCCGACATTCGTTGTGATGAAATTCATCAGATGTAAGCTCTCTCACAAAGTTTAGTATATTTATGTGGTTCTTCCACCAAACTAGTTTTTGTATGCAGAGTTGTATAATAAAATTTTCATGTCATTCTTGCTTGTCATTTTTTATCATTAAGAGCTGAAGTTATTTGTTGTTATCTAATCATTGAGTATTACATGTTTTTAATTTAGTCACGGTTCTATTTTTTTCCTTGTAGGTTTGCTTGACATTCTTATGATGTATGGTGCATATTCTACAACACGTCATCTTGCGCTCTCTCGAATATTTCTCCAATTTCTGTGGTTTGGAATTGCTTCAATTGTCATCTCATATCTCTATATGTGAGTTTTCCTAATTCAATTTCGTAAATGGAATATATTGCAATTCAAATGCCTTTAATGCTCGTTTTTGTTTTACTTTCAGAAAAGCTCTTATGGAGGAAAATGAGCAGAATTCTACGTCAGTTCTTTATAAAATCTATATCTTTGTAATCGGCACATATGCTGCACTTCAACTTTTTGTCAGTTTCCTTATGCGTATACCAGCTTGCCACAGCTTGACTGACCAATGTGATCGTTGGTCTGTGATGCGCTTCCTAAAGTGGATGCATCAGGTTTTTCTTGCTGTAAAAATATTATTTTTGGTTGTGGTATAGTAATCTTATTTGCGTCTTAATGTTTGTTTATTTCTTGTAGGAACGGTATTATGTGGGGCGAGGAATGTATGAGAGGACAACTGATTTTATTAAGTAAGCTTCTATTCTTATATATATTATTTAAAATTTTTTGAAGACAGTTCTGCTATTGACTGTCACTTGTTTGACTTGCCACATAGCACAGCTCAGTTAGGTTTCTGAAGGTTGGCCACTTGGCTGGCAACTGGAAAAGTAGAATTACCTAATCATAATATAATAGTTAAAGCTGCACTGCCTTTTCCATTCTCTATGACAGTTCTGTAATTGATTGTTCTCTTTCTTGATTAATTTTTGACATAGCATAGATAATTTTGGTTCTTGAAGGTTGGACACTTAGCTGGCACTATGAATAGTAGAATAACCATACAATGATGAAATAGGAAAATTGCACTTTCTTTGATTTCTACTTGATAGTTCTGTAATTTATTATGTTCTTTTGGTTAACATGCCTCATAGCAGAGATCATCTAGGTGCAGAGATCATCTAGGTTTTTAGTAGAAAATTTGAACTTCCTTTTATGTGCAATCTTTTATGTCTTCTGGTTTTATCATTTAAAACCAAAATAATTCTGTCTGTTTTTCCCTGATATAGGTTATATTTTGCTTGATTGACATCAGTTAATGTTCTGCTGCTTTAATTGTTGTTTTATCATGAAATATTGATTTTAGTGGTTCACTGTAATTTGGCCTATACTTGAGTAAATTAGCATCAAAATATGAGAGGTTTGAAAGTTTATGCACGCTGAATTTTCGTTAAAATTTATCTTCTTTAAGTATGTCATTCCTCTTCATGTGGTTATTATTTAAACCTCTAAATAAGAAATCTTTTTGACAAAATTATGGAGATTACACTAGCATATAGACAATTTGGAAGCTTGAGTGCTTCCAGCTTGAAGATGTTTGCGTATTCTTTAATTTTTTGAACTATGGAAAGTATTGTGTAGTGATAGTGTGATAGTTTGTTAACTAATATTTTTACTTTGCAGGTACATGGTTTTCTGGCTTGTAGTACTGAGTGCAAAATTTTCGTTTGCCTATTTTCTCCAGGAAAGTAAAATTCTGCATGTATATTAGTGCTTTGGACTAGATTCTCTCATGATTGTGGAGCTTCTTTTTGATTCTTGTGTCTGTAATTTGTGCAGATCAAACCATTGGTTAAACCAACTAAGGCTATTGTGAAAGCGGATATGATTCAGTATTCATGGCATGATTTTGTATCTAAAAGTAAGACTTTTCTCTTTGTAAAACTTTAGTCATTTTGCAATGTTATTGCACTTAAATTTACAAGTATAGAAAACTGAAATTTGGAGGATGGGAGACAGAGGGTGGACCTGATGCCTAGGGCGGGCCATAATAAACATAGTGTTGGCAGGGTACAACTCCTTACTCCTGATACCTCCGTTGGCATGGGTGCCTGACTGAAAAAAATTTAGCCACTTTTCGATTATTGGAATGTGGAAATAGTAATTTTCTCACTTTTCTATAAGGCAGAATTTTTTTATAACATCTACTTTCCGCCCTATTTTTCCCCATCCACCAACCAGCCATCATAAAACTAAACTTTTACTTTACTCCTGATACCTCAGTTGGCATAGGTGCCTGACTGAATGAATTTTCGTCACTTTTCCTACTATTGGAATGTGGCAATAATAATTTTCTGACTTCACTATTTAGCAGAATTTTTTTATAACATCTACTTTTCGCCCTATTTTCCCCATCCGCCAACCCCCCATTATAAAACTGAACTTATACAACTATTAAAGTTCCATTTTTCTCAAAACAGTCTTTATGGTATGACTACCCTTACGTAAAGTAATCTGAATATAGTGAAATTTCATGCTTGTTGGCTGGAACAAGCATCCTGTAACTTGGTGATATTTTTTTTCTTTTAATGTTCACAGATAACCATAATATGTTAACTGTTGCAAGCTTGTGGGCACCAGTTATTGCGGTGAGTATGATTCTGTTTAGTCATACTTAATTTGGTTATACTTATTTTTTATGAAACTTCTTATTGCATTTGTTTATTTTGGAATTAATTCAAATTTCATTTCGAAATTTCTTAACTAGTAGTAGTTTTTCAAAAACTTCTTTCTCATCTTGTCCAGTTTTAAGATATATTTCACATATTCTATGTTACGAATTATATTTTTAAAGCCTTTGGAGGTCATATAGGCATCTTATCATCTCTTTGATAATGTACAATTTCTCTCATCGGTGTATGGGAAGCATCTTTGTTATGCTTCTTATCACACAACTCCATTAGGTAAATGCAATATTTTTAACGTTGTAAAATTAAATCAAGATTTGGTTATTATATGCTTTGCTGTAGTTGAAGAATTACTATAGTTCAGTTGTAGGAAAATTACATGACATTAATTGTTAGTATATGTATTTTTTATAGCTGGCTTGATTAGAAGAACGATATTGCACATTTCATTAGCTATTTTAACTTTTTTTTGCAGATTTATTTATTAGATTTACAAGTCTTTTACACAATTATATCTGCTTTTGTGGGATTTTTAATGGGAGCCAGAGATCGTCTTGGGGAGGTAAAATCTAATTATGAAATTGCCTACCTCACCTGAATGGCACAATTTTCGTTTGCTTTATGAATTATTATCATGATATTTAGAAGAGATTATTACCATGCACTTTCTTAAGCTATGTTACTTTTTGAGGAAGAAGAAAGCTTTCTGATTCATTAAAGTTGGAAACCGTATTTAGAATAGAAGGCATAGAGCTCCTAATTAAGTAAAAAACTATAAGCCCATAACTTAAAATGGGTCCAGCCAAAAAGAAATAAGAAATAAACATTAATGACTAAACTAACCTCTATAATATTAAGCCTAACACTAAGGACCAACAAAAATACGTAAGTGCATTCACTAGAAAATTAAGCTCAATGATGTGCATTTAGATTTTTCCACTTTAAGTTGTTCTATTTATTATTTCTGTTTTTTTTTTCGTTCTCTTTTGTACTGCTTGTTATCAGATATTACCTTCTATTGTCTTAATGCAGTTATTTTATGTGGTTTAACTGGAAGCATAAAACTGTCATAATTTCAATCCAAATCAAATATTTGTTCTGGCTATTGATATTGAGGCCATGTTTTACTTTATGGCTTTGGTGAATAGTTACTTAGCCTGCTACATTCTAATTCCTTTTTCAGATTAGGTCTATTGAAGCGGTGCATAAACTCTTTGAAAAGTTTCCAGAGGCTTTTATGAACACTCTTCATGTTCGTCTACCGAAAAGGTAGTCAATCTGCAATAGAAGTTTGTGTTGCCTCTTAAATCTTTCTTAAACTGTGTGCACTGCTGAATTTTAATGGCTAATTGCAGGGACTACCTTCGTTCACCTGATCAGGTAAATTGGACTTGCCTTCCAATTATTAGATAAAACCTTGATTTTTATTCTGTTTTAATTATGTGGACCTCATGCATCCCCATATTTTTAGCAGTAACCCGAACTGTTTGTGATTTTATTTTTTTGCAATTTTACAATTTTTAGATGTGTAAGATTGACAAAAGACGGGTTTTTGGAGAGGAAGGAGAGAGGAACTCTCTATCACATTGAAACTGAAGATGATTATGGAGTCGGGCTCTCTATTAGAGGTTGAGCTCCTAATTTACACTTAAGAATCTGATGCCCTTCAGTTAATTGAGGGCCAACTAATAAGAAATGAGAAATAAACATTAAAGACTAAACTACCCTCTTTATTGTAATAATTTCTCAAAAGACTAATGCCCTTCACATAGGATAGGGCTAACCAACAAGAAGAAATAAATGTCGAAGACTAAACTACCCTTTATATGGTAAACATAATACCAAGGGGCTGTTTGTGTACTGAAGGTGTAAGATTCAGTTGATTCCGTCCAAATTCCAGCTTGAATTATCGGAATCATGTTTGTGTTGAAGGTGGGCGGAATTAAAAATTCAACCCTGAAGTCGATTCTAACTCGAAACTGACTGGGAATCATAGAATCACTTCATGAGGTGATTTCGTCGATTCGGCTCCCAACCCTGTTTTGAAAATTACATATTCTATTATTTTTCAACGGTTACCTCTTATATCAATTTAAGCCTTGAGAAATGTGCAATTATCCGTGGGGCCCACTTTAAAAGATCAAAATTACCTACCCTTGTGGGATCCTGTTTTATAGAGCTCGAATGTAAGAGCGTAATAGTACCAAGAACGTGCATATCCGAGTTCGGGAAAGAGTTATATTAGTTTGAAGTTTTAAAATTGGGTTTGACGCGATATCTGAATTTATTCTAAAAAATTTCATTACCAACTGTAATTCACATTTGGCAGTGAATTTTTGGAATTAATTCTAAAAAATTCCATTTCCTTTTCTCAAAAATCCAATACCCAAACAGTCCCTAAACCATAGATGAAATATGAGCAAAAATATTATAACACCACCCTTCAAACTCGAGATGTAGTTAACATCTAGACATCTACAGTTTACCCAAAAGTAAATGAAAGTGAGCTACAATATGTGTCTTTGTGAAGAAGTCGGCCAGCTGAAAGTAATGAAGCATCAGAGTCCCAAGACTCAGGTGATGACACAAAGTAAGAGTTGATCTTGATGTGCTTTGTGCACTCATGTAAATCAGAATACATAATAGGAGCGATAATAGTGACACCTACATCCGACGGTAACCATCTAAGCCATACACTCTCAGCAGCTGTAGTAGTCATTGCTCTATGCTCAGACTTTGCAGCAGATCTAGCAACAATATCCTACTTCTTACTCTTCCAGGGTCTCCGTGAAATATGCATTAGCTAGTACCCATACTCAATTTACGATCCCTCACATCAGCAGCCCAATCAGCATTAGAATAAGACCACAACACTAATTCAGAGGAAGAGGATAGAAGCAGACTCCTATGGAGATGCTAGAGAATGCATGGTATAATAGCCCAATGAGCAGATCAGGGTGTAGAGAACTGGCTGACCACATGTACAACATACTAGATATTTGTGTGAGTGACAGTAAAATAAACTAGAGAACCAACAATCTTCTGATATTTAATAGGATTAGGAAATGGAACACCATCTATAGTAGAGGTTCAGATCAAGCTTTATAGATGCGTCAATATGCTGTGCATCAGAAAGACTAGATTGTGCAATAATATCCGCTGCGTACTAGGACTAAGATAACAGATAGCGGTGGAAGAATATGTGATGTAGAACAGTTGAAAAACAGAGAAGAAATTTTTGTGATTGCCATGAGCAAAACTCAAAACAGGAAATTGGATCCACAAGCTTCCTTTGAATCCATGAAGGTTTTTACAGGAAATTGGAGCTGAATCCAAAGCCCAAGCTCAAATCCATGAGCAAAACTCAAAACAGAGATTTCTGGAAAGAAATTTCGAAATTCAAATTTGACTGCCTTTTCCCTTCCCTCCACCACTATTTATAGCCTCTAGGCTGTAACTGACTCTGACAGTAAGTAACTGAATTATAGAAAATGACAATAGTACCCTTGTAACTAACTGAATTATAGAAAATGGCAATGGTACCCTTGTAACTAACTGAATTAGACTCTGACCTAATACCCTTGTAACTAACTGAATTACAAACTTTGACAGAAATATCCTCTTCAGAAAATGACCGGATTACCCTTCCTGATCTAATGACTGGACTCACTTAAAAGGAAAAGGACAAAAATACCCTTCTTCCATCTGACTTACTAAACACTGGAAGCAGCATGCGAGCAATTAGGAACTGCCTAAACTCATAGTAAATATACTGAATTAGCCTCCTGCATCAATTTACAACCTTAATACCCCAAAAATTGCATAGAAATACTAGGTTTGTCAACTCAAAAAATTCCTGCAATTGAGTGTTGAGAGAATTTTTTGTAGAATTATCTCCTGTAATAATCATATCATTATCAACATATAAAAGGAGAAGAATACAGCCAGCAGGGATATCTGTGAAAATAGGGTAGAATCATGAGCACTGAATAGAAAACCGTGGTGCATAAAGCAGAGCTGAATGTTTGAAATCATACAAGCCACAGTGGGGCCTACACTTTTCACTAGGTTTATCAGGGAGACCAGAAAGATGCTTCCTAAAAAAATCCCTGCAGTCACCACCATTCAAAATGGCATTTTTGACATCTATATGAGACAAGGGTCAGTGGTTGATAGAAGCAACAGATCTAACTATGCACATAGAAGTCATTTTGATAACTGGAGCAAATATTTCATCAAAATCAATCTCATACTCTTGAGTAAACCCTATAGCAACCAGCCTATCCTTAATGCAATTCAAGAGATCCGTCCGACTTGGTAATTAGATTTTATAGCCACTTACGACCAATAGCTTGCTTACTGGGAGAAGTGCTACAAGTGTCCAAGTACTAGTGTTGTGCAGAGCAGCTACTCTATAAAACTGAGGCTTAGGAATGGAGAGAATAGCAGACATAAAGGAAAAGACAATCTGAAGAATAACAATTATTAAGGAGAAGACAAACTAAACTGCTTAGAAGATGCCCAAGCAAGTTGAGCTAAATCTGGAGACTGGGAAGTGGAGGTGGGATCTGGTAGAGCAGGCAGAGCCACATGTGGATGAGATTGCACTGAGGAAACTGAGGTGCTCTTCAATCTTCATCCTACACTAGTTTACTATTGTAATAGATGGATGCTCATTACGAATCTCAGACACATCAATATATTCTTCAGGAAATGGATCAATTTAAGCAATTTTGCTCTCACAGAGAAGATGTCAATTATTGCTATGCGTGAAAAGATATTGTGTGCAGGTGCCCTCTCCGTATTCACCACATTGCTTATACGTTTGGTGATGGTCTGCAGCTTGATCCATTGCGTAGTGATGATATCTTGCTTCTCAAGTTTGGCTATATAAGTATTCTGCAGCTTGAATGTCACCACTCGCAATTATTGCAGATTGTTTCCAGCATGGAGGTTGCCTCTTAATTTCCAAACTGCACTAGACACAGCCAGATCTTTTAGATAATCCACTCCACTATAGCTGGCTTCTCTTCTGGGCCAGACAAGATCACTTGGAAGCTGTCGTGCACAGGAAGTTTCATTTCTGATTCTGCTTACATTGTAGTCTGGAACCCTTCTCCTACTCTCTTTTGAGCAAAAGTGGATTGGCATGAAAGACTTATTCCTTCCCATTCCTTTATTTCCTAGTTAATGTTCCTTGACAGGCTCTAACGGTTTGGTGTTTCTCTTGGTATTCATCCCATTTTCTGCAAAGGGGTGCTTGAAACTTGTCATTTTTCTTCATAATGGATGGCCCGCAGTCACTGCAGCCAAGCCGTGAACAACTGGACTGCAAACAGACTCGCCGGAAGCCAGCCTCCAGGCCCACCTTGTTGGTGGGCACAAGTAGATCTGCAGGAAGGAGGCTGCAGCAGTGGCTCCCTGCACTATCCTACATGCCGGAGGAACCGTTGGGCAGGGAGGGAGAACTTGGTAGGGCTCCCTCTGCCTTCTTAGGCTGCACGCAGCAGGACTGATGGCAGGGGAGGGGATTGTGTCATTGGCTCCCTCCACCGCCCCGCCGTGTGTCTGCCGTAGCGGGTGTTGGGCGATGGTGGGTCGTAGCGACTTAGATTTGAAGGTTGGCCAAAATATGGAGGCTTTTCCCCCAAATTCCAACTAAGCATGGTAGATTAACACTAATCAACAATGAAAATATTGGAATTGTGATGCGATCTAACCTCAAGGAAGCCAAGTTGACGTCAATCCACCTCCACTCGGGCACCCCAAATTCAAGTTTTGCTCTTCTCAAAGCAATCTAGGGTTTTCCAACGGGGAGGAATTAGGCTAGTGTTTAAGTTAAATAAAGGTGAGGGTAGGATGATTAGGATTTTCTAATTTGGAAGTGAGGGGGAGGAGAGAGAGAAGGGAGACGTCTTTCTCTCCCCTTTTACTTTTTTGACTCATGACTCCCCAAAGGGCTCACTAGGAGGGGGGGGGGGGGGGGGAGCAAGTGATGATGCAGTAGACTATAAAAGAGCAGGCAGGTCTCAGCAATATACGCAGAACAATCAGACCACAAACAGAAAATCACAGGAGAAAGAGTGGATTTCTAATGCAATATCTGGGAACAGGGAGATACAAGCTTGAATCCACAAGCTGTGTTCTTATAGAAACATAAAAAAAAATTACAGAGAGTTGAATCCACAACCCCAGCTCAAATCCATGAGCAAAGAGCAAACAGACGAAATTTCTGGAAGATAATTTTCTTTTCAAATTTCGTATCCCTTTCTTCTCTTCTTTCTCCCTTCTTATTCCCTTTGGCCTCCTCTCTGGACAACGGACTCTGACATTCAGTTATAACAAATTCTGGACAAAAGACAAGACTGCCCCTCCCATTTGATCCTGTCTTAACAGCCTATACAAGCTTGGACAGAAATATCTTTGTCTTCTTTTTGCAGGGAGACAACTGGACATGCTGTGAAACAGGGTTAATTACACTAATCTGAGATTAGACTAAGAGAGGCTGAAAGTACTGAAATACCCCTCTTGCATCAGTCCCTCCCTCCCAAAAGAGGCTCATCCTCGAGCAAGAAAGGTTGTGTGCTAGCAGTCTCCGGAGGTATTGGACCATAATAAGTACAGATTTGAGACATTGAATGTCTTGGAGATGTTGAAGTGAGCAGGGAGATCCAATACATGCATTGTCGTTAATGCGTTGTAAAATTTGAATTGGTCCCATCTTCCGAGGTGTGAGCTTGTTAATGACGGCCAGCTGGGAGTCTTTCCTTCCGTAGAAAGACCATAGCTTAATCTTCCACTTGAAGCAGTTTTGATCTTCTCTTTTTATCAGCTGCGGCCTTGTAATGGGCTGTGGCATCCATCATATGCTGCTGGACTGTTTGGTGGACTGAGATTAGGTTGTGCTTGATTCTCCTACTTGTTTAGGTAGCTGGATCAAGTCCATTGTATGGCGAGGTATAAACCCATATAGGATCTCAAATGGTGCTTTGCTGGTGGACCTGTTTGGGAGAGTTATAGGCAAATTCAGCTTGTGCAAGAACCAAATCCCACTGCGTAGGAGTATCTCCCGTGAGACTTTTCAGCAGATTTCCCAAGGTCCGATTGACCACTTCAATTTGACCATCATTTTGGAGGTGGCAAGTGCTGCTGAATTGTAGAGAAATACCCAATCTCTTCCATATAGACCTCCAAAAATGACTTAGAAACTTGTTGTTCGTATCCGATGTAATCGACTTTGGTAACACATGAATTCTCATTATTTCTACGAAAAATAGGGTAGCCACATGTGAAGCATCGGATGCTTTTTTACATGGCACAAAGTGAGCCATCTTTGAGAATCTATCCACCACCACAAAGATGGAATCCACCCTCCTTTTGAGTTCTAGGCAGCCCTAGGACAAAATCCATAGAGATATCATCCCAAGGTCTATAGGGAATTGGTAAAGGAGTGTAGAGTTCGATATCATCCCAAGGGCTTGTTGAATAAATTGTTGAACATCTCTTGAAAGAGTGGGCCAATGATATCTTTCTTTGAGAAGTGCCATAGTTTTGTCTTTGCGAAAGTGTCCAGCTAGTCTTCCACTATGCATTTCTTTAATAAGTTGGCAGATAGAGGAGGGAATACATAACTGGTTACCTTTGTATAGGTATCCTTCCACAAGATGATAATCTTGAACCGGTTGATTGGGTTGATTGCTTTGAGAACACAACTCCCAAATAGCTCTCGGCTCCTTGTCTTTGGGATAGAGCTCTTTTAGGCAATTAAAACCCAAGTATTCAGTCCTCAAGATAGTGAGAAGGACCACTCTTTGACTCAAGGCATTAGCCGCCTTGTTCATTGTGCCAGATCTATGCTTGATAACAAAAGTATAATCTTGCAACTCACCTGCCCACCTTGCGAACAACCTGTCCACTTTTGTTTGACTTTGCAAATGCCTTAAAGAATAATGATCCGTATGCAAGACAAACTCCTTAAACAGAAGGTAATGCCTCCAATGTTTCAAGGCTTGGATCAAAGCAAATAATTCCAACTTGTAGGCGGACCACTTCCTTCTTGCTTCATTCAGCTTTGCACTAAAATAAGAGATTGGTCTACCCTCTCGAGTCAAAACCGCCCCTTTGCCCGCTCTGGAAGCATCACATTCAACCTCAAAGGTTTTGTCAAAATCAGGGAGGGCAAGCACCGGAGCTTGAATGAGCCTTTTTTTCAGTTGTTCAAAGCTTTCTTGGGCTGCTTGAGACCACACAAAGCGATCCTTTTTCATACACTCAGTTAAGGGACGTGCCATAGTGCTAAAATTGTTGATGAATCGGCAGTAAAAGGTAGCCAAACCATGAAAATTGTGCACCTCACTTACTGATTTTGGTGTGGGCTAGTTTTGTATGGCTTCTATCTTGCTTTGGTCCACTTGAATGCCCTTTGAATTGACCACATAACACAAGAATACCAACTGGTTGGCAAAGAAAGAGCACGTTTTCAAATTTATATACAAAGAATGATATTAGAGCACCTAAAAACTTTGGCCAGCTGTTGTGCATGTTGTTCTTCTCCCTTACTATAGGCCAAAATATCATAAAAGTATACTACAACTGATTTGCCCAAAAATGGCTTCAAAACTTGAGTCATGAGCCTTATGAAGGTACTAGGAGCATTAGATAACCCAAAGGGCATCACTAACTATTCATAAAGACCTTCCCTTGTCTTGAAGGATGTTTGCCACTCATACTTGGGTCTCAACATGATTTGGTGATAGCCACTTCCAGGGTCAATCTTGGAGAAAATGGTGGCACCGGTCAACATGTCCAACATATCTTGTTAATAGCTCAGCTATCTACGCACATTCTCTAACTCCCATCTTTCTTGGGCACTAACAAGGCCGGAACCACGCATGGACTAAGGCTCTCCTTAATCAATCCTCTTGCCAAAAGATCTTCCACTTGCCTTTGCAATTCAACATGCTCAGCTGGGCTCATGCGGTAGTGTGGCAAGTGTGGGAGACTAGAACCCGATATGAGTTCAATTTGGTGCTGAATTTCTCTCATAGGAGGCAGCTCCAAATGAAGTTCTTCGGTGACCAGCTGCTTATACTTCCTCAAAAGGGGCTGAACTTGTTGTGGGTGACTTTAAATCTCATATTTCAGCTCCTTTTCTTCAGCCTTATTGACCAAGAGGTACACAACTTCAATGGCACTTAGATTTTTGCTATTTTCAGTCATCAATAGAGTAGTCTTGGTTGGCTGCAATTCTTTTGTGGAATCAGCTAGTTTAGACTTCTCTTCAGGCCTCTTAACAAGGGTTGGCTTGCTAGGCATGAGAATAACCTTGATCCCTTATTGTTTGAATGTATAAGTGTTCTCCCTTCCATTGTGTGTAGTTTGGACATCAAATTCCATGGTTGTCCCAATAGAATATGACATGCATCCATCTCTATAACATCATAAACAATATTAACTGAATAATATTTTCCAATAGAAAATGGTACCTTACATTCTTCTTCCACTTTTACTCCCCCTATCTCCTTGATCCACCCGAGGGAGTATGGCTTAGGATGCCTCTCGGTAGGGAGATTAAGCCGTTGAATGACTGATTTAAAGATGAAGTTCTCGGTACTAACCCCATCGATAATCACCTTGCATTTCTTGCATTGTGTAGACCCGGTAGTAGTGAACAACTTATGCCTGTGTGTCTTCAACTTGTCGAGTGGAAATCAAAATTCTTCGCAGCACTAATAGCTCAGCTTGTTCACCCATGTGCTCATCTTCTTCCCCATATACCCTCTTCACAATTTCCTCTGCAGTTGTCTCTTCAATTTCAGCATCCATGGCCTCTTGATTAGTGATCACAGTTGTGGTTTGGACCAAATTTTCTGAGTGGGCAGCCACTTGAGGTGTGTCTCGGCTGTCTACATTTGTAACAAATAATGGGGTTGGAGCTTGTGGCTTGAGCTGGGCCTGATTTTGAAGTTTGGGCAGCAGCTTTATAGGGGTTACGAGCAGCTTCATTCTTGCCAATTTTCTGAGAGGAATCTTCACTTGCTACTTGTTTTTGCTTGTAGTTCGACCCTCCTTCACTTGTGTTTCTTGAGATGAACCTCCCTCTCCCATACTCCTCTCAGCAAGACTCTTATGCCTAAGTGCAATTTGAGTTGCTTCCGAAAGAAAGTTAAAGGGAGTGACTAGCCAACTTTTCCTGCAAAGGAAACTTCAGCCCACTTGTGAATCGGGTGATCTTTTGGGCTTCCAACTCAATGAAATTATTCCTCGCAGACAACCTTTGGAAGTTCTCTGAATACTCCAAAAGTCTCATTTCCTTGCCGGCAGTCTTGATACTGCTTGAACAACATTTGTTCATAGTTTAGGGGCAGGAATTGGTTCCTTAAGAGCTACTTCATGTGTGATCAGGATCGAAGTGGATGTTTTTCAAGCTGCAACCAGTTGGTGTGCAGCTGATTCCACCAAGCCGCAGCTCCCTTCTTCAGCTTACAAGAGACTTGCTTCACCTTAATCTCACCGGGGATTTCCATCACTTTAAAGTAATTTTCGACTTCAAACAACCAGTCCAAGAACTCTTCAATGCTCATTTTTCCATTAAAATTGGGTAGTTCCAGCTTGCTTTTGAAGTGAAAATGTGCTCTGTCATTACCTCCTGCTGGTGGATAGGGGTCCATCTTCACTGGAGTTGTCCTGATGTAGTATGTTATGCCCTGCTGGACCCCTTTGGTTCAAGTACATACCCACTGGATGTGGGTGAGGGAAGGCGGATCTAGTGGCCGCTCCCGGACAAGCAGACTTTCCGGCGACTGGAGGTGGGGGCAGGAGCAACAGCATGAGGTGCTGCATTTGTTGGAGAAGTTGCTGAAGCTGAGTCTGTGTCTGTTGTTGCGTTTGATTCTGCTGTTGAAGAAGCTCCACGATGGATTGCAGAGAAGATGAATCCGTGGGAGGTGGAAAACTCTCCTTTCCCACAGACGGCACCAAAAATGATGCAGTAGATTAACAAGAGCAGCAGGTCTCAGCAATATACGCAGAACAATCAGACCACAAACAGAAAATCACTGGAGAAAGAAAGGATTTCTATTGCAATATCTTGGAACAGGGAGATACAAGCTTGAATCCACAAGCTGAGTTCTTACAGAAACATAAAAAAAAATTACGCAGAGTTGAATCCACAACCCCAGCTCAAATCCATGAGCAAAGAGCAAACAGAAGAAATTTCTGGAAGATAATTTTCTTTTCAAATTTCGTATCCCTTTCTTCTCTTCTTTCTCCCTTCTTATTCCCTTTGGCCTCCTCTCTGGACAACGGACTCTGACATTCAGTTATAACAAATTCTGGACAAAAGACAAGACTGCCCCTCCCATTTGATCCTGTCTTAACAGCCTATACAAGCTTGGACAGAAATGTCCTTGTCTTCTTTTTGCAGGGAGACAACTAGACATGCTGTGAAACAGGGTTAATTACATTAATCTGAGATTAGACTAAGAGAGGCTAAAAGGACTGAAATACCCGGATGCAGCAAGTGAGCCCTCCGTTGCTTCTAACCCCAAAACCTCTAATTACACTGTGCATCAAAACATTGACAAAAATATTCGGGAAAAATAGGGAAAAAACCCAAAAATTACCTTAAATTTTCTGGATATTACAAGATAGCTCCTCTCCAATCATAGACTTGTCTCAGAATAGGAGGACATGCTTCATGGTAAGGAAGCTCCGTAATAGTGGCAGGTGATTGACAGGACACTTTTATATTTAAACTCCATCAGAGAAAGCAGTTTTAATTTTTCTTTTAGTTTTACTTATTTTGTTTATGTTCCTGCCCCCTTTCTGTTTTATATGGATTTTTTCTTAAATGGACAACTTGCTTTTAGATGTTTCTTTTGTTAGAGTATATGTTTTGTTTTTGTCTTAAGTGTTTATATTAGTCTTCATACTATAAAGGGTAGTTTAGTCATTCTAGATTAGTTTCTATTTTCTTCTTTGTAAACCCTCACTTAAGTGAAGGGCAATTAGGACTTTTCTTTCTTTAGTTGGCTGAATCGATCTCTCTTAGTGTGAGGATCATTCTCCTTTTTGTGTATGATTCTATTTTGAGAAATATAGTGCGCTTCATTTTCTATGGTTCAGAACCCTAGTTCTGATTTTGCTATCATCTTTTATATTCGTGCTTTCATATTTGTTTTTTATTTTTATCAAATCTTCTTTGAGTGGTCACTTGTTTTCTACTGAAGGTTGCCGAGAAGAACAGGGTTGATGTTGCTAAATTTGCTCCTTTCTGGAATCAAATTATCAAAAACTTGAGAGAAGAAGATTATATAAATAACCTGTAAGAATCATATGAGCTTTTTTCATGTACTTATTGGTCTTAATGCAGACATTCCGTCTTCATGTACTTACTGGTCTTTTTAATAAAAACATTCAGGGAAATGGAGTTGCTTCTTATGCCTAAAAATACTGGAACTCTTCCTTTGGTTCAGTGGCCATTGTTTCTTGTTGCAAGCAAGGTTGTAGAAAGTGCTACCTTTGTCTTTGTAGTTGACCATTATTAAATATGAGCTTTCATTTAGTTGTTTAAGCAATTATTCCCTTGTTTTGGTTGATGCAATCAGATATTTTTGGCCAGAGATATTGCAGTAGAAAGCAGAGACACACAAGATGATCTATGGGATAGAATTTCTAGGGATGATTATACGAAATATGCTGTTGAGGAGTGTTATCATAGTGTCAGATATATATTGATGGCGATACTTGATGATAAGGAAGGAAAAATGTGGTAAGTGCCTTTTTATATCACAAATATCTGCTACTGTGGTTGTTAGACTGATATGAAACAACTGTTTCACTTGCAAAAGAAGAAATGTATAAGCTCTTCAGTGTTTTCATCACAGGGTGGAAAGGGTATTTGAAGACATAAAGGGGAGCCTAATGAGAAAAAATATTCTGGATGACTTTCAGTTGAGCAAGCTGCCACTTGTGATCACAAGAATTACTGCATTAACAGGGATACTTGTAAGTTTAAGTATTCTGCTCGTTTACATTTGAATTGCATTTATTTATTTATTTTATTTTTATGAAAATTTTCACTTTCAGAATATTTTGTGCCCTGAAATATCAATAAAAATTTCCATGGAAGAGGCCTTGAAAGAGAGGCAACAAACTTCTTGTTGAAAATGATGCAGCAAATTAATAGGAAGCAAATTGAAGATCTGTTTTCGAATTTTCACTAATCGAAGAACAAATCAATTACAAAAAATGAAACAATTGATATTCAACTCTCGCTGAAATATCAATCACAGCTCAAACTGAGCTCAGTTTCTCACGAAACTCAGGGAAAATACCCAAATGCACAAACCAATTTCTCAATACATCCCATCTCTCTCTATTACAAATGGAAAGACTATTTATATTCACTGAAGTCTAACAGAAAGAGAATTTGAATTTTGAATTTTTTGATGCCGTGAAGTTCAGCTGAACTTTGTTACTGTAGAGATGACTGAAGGAAGGAGACAACTAACGAACTTAACGGCCTCTTTATTTAAACTCAAAAGTCCTAAATGCCCTTCACTAAATCTAGCATATTACCCGCTTTACCAACTTATGTCCAACAGGCCATTAGTGAATACCGAATATGCCCTTTACGAATTAAATGCATCCACTTCTGTTCGAGGAAATGACAAGCTGAACTCTTTGATGCAGCAAATTAATAGGAAGCCAATTGAAGATCTGTTTTCGAATTTTCACTAATCGAAGAACAAAACAAAATACAGAAAATGAAACAATTGATATTCAACTCTCGCTGAACATCAATCACAGCTCAAACCGAGCTCAGTTTCTCACAAAACTCAGGGAAAATACCCAAATGGTCAAACCAATTTCTCAATACATCCCATCTCTCTCTATTACAAATGGAAAGACTATTTATATTCACTGAAGTCTAACAGAAAGAGAATTTGAATTTTGAATTTTCTGACGCTGTGAAGTTCAGCTGAACTTTGTTACTGTAGAGATGACTGAAGGAAGGAGACAACTAACAAACTTAATGGCCTCTTTATTTAAACTCAAAAGTCTTAAATGCCCTTCACTAAATCCGGCATATTACCCGTTTTACCAACTTATGTCCAACAGGCCATTTGTGAATACCGAATATGCCCTTTACGAATTAAATGCATCCACTTCTGTTCGAGGAAATGCCAAGCTTAAACTCTTTCCATTACAGATTTGCCAAAACTTTTCATGTTCTTCATGCTCCTGCATCAGAAAAGCATCTATTTTTTTTTTCTTTTCAAGGTTATTGACAGAAATCAGTAGTAATCCTTATGGAAGTTTGTCCTGCTATTACATTCGTGTCTGCCAGGAGATCAGGAGATAATATTCAAGGGATGATTAAATTATAATTTCTTATTTGTACTTTTGGCTGATTACATGTGTTCCATCTTTCATTGTTTAGCTTTTCTTCAAATCTTAATTAATAGATATAGGACATAGCTTAATATTAATGCTTACTGCATGCAGAAAGGGGTAGAAACACCTGGACTTGCGAAGGGGGCTGTGAAAGCTATTCAGGATCTATATGATGTGGTGCAGCATGATATTTTATCACTGGATATGAGGTACAATAAGATATCAAAAATTTGCGTGCATCTGTTACCAATACTTTATTTGCACACAATTTTTGGGGTAAAAATTTAACTACAAATTTCTTTTCGGTTTTAGAGGACATTATGAAACTTGGAACATGCTTTCAAAAGCAAGGACTGAGGGTCGCCTTTTTTCTATGCTGAATTGGCCAAGAGATGCTGAGCTGGTATGTTACTTCTTTGTACTGGATGCATATCTTTGCTTTGCAGATGTTGATTCTCATTAGAGGAGATTCACTCTTATAAAGCATATTTACCAACCCATTAAAATTGCAGAAAGCACAAGTGAAAAGATTGCATTCTCTCTTGACGATAAAAGAGTCAGCAGCAAATATTCCCAAAAATCTTGAGGCTAGACGTAGACTTGAGTTCTTCACCAATTCCCTGTTTATGGAAATGCCAGCAGCGAAGCCAGTTCGTGAGATGTTGTCCTTTAGGTGGTCATGTTTTGCATTTTCTTCTGTGTTCTTCATTTTGCTTTTGTTTACTAAAGCATGAATCCCACTAATATGCAATTGCTTCTGTTTCAGTGTGTTTACCCCATACTATTCAGAGATTGTGCTCTACAGTGTACCTGAACTTCTCAAGAAAAATGAAGATGGCATATCGCTTCTGTTTTACCTTCAGAAGATTTTTCCAGGTTTATGGAGGCTTTAATTTCATTTTTCTATTACACATTTAATTTGGATCTGCAGAATCTTTATATACTCTGTGGGGTAATAAGATAATCAGGGTATTGGTAATTGAAAACGTTGTCATGTATTTTGTTTGTTTTATTTAATATTAGATTTCATGTCTTCAATAAACAGCTAATCTTTATTCTGCATACTTTCTTAAAAGTCAAAGGAGAGTTTTTGTGATGTTGATTTTGTAAAGAGGATATTTGGTCTTAACAGATTTTACAGTTTACTGTGAAAATTTAAAATGTTGATTACTAGCTTTTAAAGCTGCAGTTTGAACTCCTAAGAAAATCTTGTCCAAATGCCATTTTTTATTATATAAATCTTACGTTTATATTACCCTTTATTTCCTGTATAATGAAAATTTTATGCCAGCTCATTGAGGGTTGGTAAGGTGAATCTCCATCAACCATGTTATGCATTGTTTGAAGTTAGAACCGTGTATTTGTTTGAAGTAGGTAGAACCCTACAGCAATTTTGCCATAGATTAGCAAACACGAAAAGTATAGGATTGTTTCAGGTTTTCTTATGGAATTGAGTTATTATATTAAGCACAAACTTATTTACATTACTTGGAGGTAATTAACTGGTGCCAAATATTTTAATAACTGAGTCATTGAATTTTGCACTGTAGAATTGTCCTTCATTTCTCCTAATTTTTTTACTTGTATTTTTATTTATGCAATTTTTGACTTATTGGTTGTAGGAAACTAGTGTAGTGTAAGCTGTAAATAAAAAGATTAAGAGAATAAACAATTATGGTGTGAAAGGAATTTGCGAGTCCAAAGAGAATTTTCAAGCAAGGATAGTGTTAAATTGTGAAAAATACTTGATGCTACAAACTATTATTGTAGGACTTGAGTACTATACTTTGACTGATCAATAACTCATTAAATGAGATCTGTTTAAGTATTATACTAGCCTTATTGGCTTTCCTTCAGGACACTACCTTTGTCAAATTTGGTACTATTAAGATAGGAAGCAGATATCCATTCTGACATGGTGATGCAACCAGGATAATAAACAACACAGAAATGTAGGCTCGAACTGAACTAAACCAACCTGGAATTTGAATTTCGAAATTTGAAAAAAAAAATACAAATGGAAATGAATTACAAAGCTCAAATGAGCTATTCCTGAATCCACAGGAATTAGAGATGAAGTACTGAATCCACAGTACTCAGGAACTCAATTCCATGAGTTCTATAAGAGCGAAGCTCTGATGATGAACACGCAAGTTCAAATTTGAAAAGAGGAATAAAAAAAGTACTGAAATGAGAGATTCCATCCTATTTATACTAGTCTGCTGATGAAGTAGATTTTGGAAGTTGCTGTGCTGGAGGAGAGCTGCTGAGCTGAGATTGATGGAGTGTACTGAAATTTCCCTGACTTATTGGACTTCTACAAGTCATGTCATACTACTCTGGCCAAACTACCCGTACTATCAATCTGTTATAAGTCACTCCAAGTATAATTCCCCTCCTGCCCTTGTGCTTTAAATGAACAGGAGCAAGTTGTTTGCTAAATTGTCTCAGCAACACAGCAGTGCTGAGGTTTGTCCTACATCACATGGGAAACGAATTAGGTGTGCTACTCTGTAGTGAGGTATTATCGTTTGTACTCAACTTCAATGTTGGAGCAATTGGAACTTTAAAACATACACAGATTATCACGATAGCTTGAAACCATGATGATTGATGGCATCTGGATGAAGTTACGCTCAGCAACAATTTAAAAGAACACATGCAGTGGATGCCAAATATATGGTTCAGTCTTTTGATTGTTTGCATTGTTTTTATGGTTTGGATTAACTAACTAGAGTTTAAGCATGTTATATGTGATGATGGTTTTAATTTTTGGTTGGATTCAGATGAGTGGAAAAATTTTCTTGCCCGAATTGGTAGAGATGAAAATGCTCTAGACTCTGAACTTTTTGAGAACCAGAATGATATACTGGAGCTTCGTTTTTGGGCTTCATATCGAGGACAAACATTAGCTAGAACAGGTTGGTCTTCACTGTGTTCCACATATTTTTTGTACTGCAAGTTGCTTGTTCTCAAATCCTACAGCAGAAAATCTTAACTATGCTCTTGTCAGTGTTTTCTTTGGGTTTATTTAATGAATTTATATTCACATTCACTTTGTTGCAACGTGTAATGTTTACATAGTGCCTTTTCACAGTCCTGTACAGTATCTCTATACCATGCATTTATGTTGTTTCTGAATCATGCAGGCAGTCTTTTTGTTGTATGATTTGCTTTCTATGTGTAGAAGCTCTAGTTATGGCTTGAGATCTTGGAGAGAGGTATCATAGCCATTTAATAAGTAGTTGATTGATAGTTTTAATCCTTAAAATTTGAAAGGGTTTGGTAGAACCTTTTGTGTGCTGTGGTTTAGAACCAAAGTAGGCACTGATGTCAGGTAGATGCTGAAATCCCTGTTCTTGGATATGTTTGAGGAAGTTTGTGGTTTATTGATCCTCTGTGTGTTAGTTTACTTAGACGATTAATACATATGTTTTTAAAGGTATTGATAATTAGCATCTGCTGTGAAAATGATTATTATATTTACAGTTGTTTCTTATTATATAATTGAAATCAGATTTGCTTTCACCATGGTTTGTTCTTTGAACAAATCACATATAATATGTAAGAATATTACACCATCAATGTTCATTTACTATATTGAAAGAATTAGTAAAATACAAAATGAATATTTGATTAATAATTACTTCTTTTTATTGTGATTAGTATACATTTGATAGTTACAGTTTCTTAATTTACAGTGTAATGATTTTTCTGAAGCTTTTTCTATTTTTCTGCCTTGTCAAATTTATACAGTCCGGGGCATGATGTACTACAGAAAAGCTCTTATGCTGCAAAGCTACTTAGAAAAGATTGAAAGTGGAGGTTTTAATCTTTCTCTTGGATTATTTGAGTTTTTATTTCTTCTATCCTTGAATTGCTAATATGTTGGCAAATGCAGATGCTGAGACTACATTTCATGGCAGTGAAACTGCTGAGACAGAAGGCTTTGATCTGTCACCTGAGGCTCGTGCCCAGGCAGATCTTAAATTTACGTACGTTGTCACCTGTCAGATTTATGGCAAACAAAAAGAAGAACAAAAGCAGGAGGCTGCTGATATTTTGCTATTGATGCAAAGGTGTGTACTCAAATGGCTGACTGGTTTCTTTGCTTCGATTCCATCATGCTTGGCTTTATTAGTTACTCTTGTCTTTTGATAGGAATGAAGCCCTTAGGGTGGCTTTTATTGATGTTGTTGAGACCCTAAAGGATGGTAAAAGTCAGACGGAATACTACTCGAAACTTGTAAAGGCTGACATTCATGGAAAAGATAAGGTGATATATCTTTAGGCTGTCAGAATTTCATCCATATACTAATATCTTTATGGGTTATCAGTTATTACTTTAGCACATTATTTTAGTCCTTACATTTTCTATTTATTGTAATATTTTATGATTTCTAGTTGTATATTTTATGTTGAAGAAATGCCATTAGAGACTTGTATTTGAAGGAAGAGACTGAAAGTCTTCTTGTCGTACACCACCTTCATCTCATTTCCCCCTTCTCTCATAGCCATAATCTTCCTTTAATCTCACCCCTCCTAACCCTAATCTCACCCTTAATCTCCCTCTTTCTGATGCAGAGGGGTATTTTAGTCCTTTCTGCCTATCACAGATTGTCACAGATTCATGTACTTGAATTTTGTCTTACAGCATGTCCAGCTGTTTATTCTTTCATAAGGCTGAAAGGGGCATTTCTGTCCAGGCCTTTAGAGCACCTTTAGTCAGGGTAAATGGGAATGGTAATCTTGTCATTTTGCTAGAAGTTTGTTACACTGTCAGAGGCGGTTATGCCATAGAGGAGAGGATAAGTAGTGGGGGGAAAGGAGAGTAAAGGGGCAGATTGAATTTGAACTTTCTTCCAGAAATTTCCTGTGTTTTTGCTCATGGATTTGAGCTTCGAACTGTGGATTCAGTTCTTTTATTTCCTTTCTTTGTAACCTTCATGGTTTGAAGGCAGATTGGCTTGTGGATTCAAGCTTGTAATGCTATGTTTGTGTAGAAGATTAATAGAAATCAGTCTTCTTCTTTTCTCATTTTCCTATTTCTAGTTCGAATATACTCTTGCTGGTTGTATGTTGCTGTGATATTGCTTTCTGTCTTTCTTCACTGCATCATTTTGGCGCTGTCTGTGGGAAAACAGTCTTCCATGGCTCCTCCACCTCCCACGGAGTCATCTTCCCTGCAATCGATTGTTGAACTGCTTCAGCAGCAAGCACAAACACAACAGCAGACACAAGCCCATTTACAACAACTCCTTCAGCAGATGCAGCATCTGATGCTGCCTCTTCCCCCACCGCTGCCAGTCGCCAGAATGTACCCAGAACCAGAACTGCAGCCAGCAACAAAGAACAGTAGACGGTTTCCTCCAGGCCAGGAATCCCGATTACAGGAAGATTGGGAGGCTCCGCCGGTGCGAGTAGTTGGCCCACCCCCTAGGTCGCCCAGGTTGGTCAACCGCCGGCCATGTCCACCCTGCCAGTCCATTCCCGGTGCGAGAGGGAGCTCATCTTCGGGCGACCTCTATATGATTATAGACTGCCAGGAAGGGTTCCACTGGGTGGACGACCAGGTCCCATGCAGCCACCACCAGCAGCTAGTTGTCCCATGAACCCCTGTGCACCAGCAGGTCCTCCCCTGTTCCAACAAGATGATTCCAGCGAAGAGAATGAGCAACCAGCACTATGCCTAGGCAATAACAGATGTCCTTACTAGTTCAAACCGAAGTTAGAGCTCCCTATTTTCAACGGCCAAATGAGTGTAGAGGACTTCTTGGATTGGCTGTTTAAAGTCGAGAATTATTTTGAGGTAATTGAGGTGCCCGATGAGATGAAGGTGAAGCTGGTTTCATGTCAAGCTAAGAGGAGAGCCACACCTTGGTGGAATTAGTTGCAAACCAACCGGTTGCAGCTTGGAAAACACCCTCTTCGATCTTGACCACGCATGAAATAGTTGTTAAGGAACCAATTCCTGCCCGTTAACTTTGAGTAAATGTTGTTCAAGCTGTATAAGACTGCTGGCAAGGAAATGGGACTGGTTCAGAGTATTTGGAGAACTTTCAATGGTTGTCAGTAAGGAATAATATTATTGAATCTAAGGCACAAAAGACAACTCAATTTACAAGTGGATTGAAGTTTCCTTTGCTGGAAAAATCGGCCAGCCACTCCCTTAACTTTCTTTTGGATGCTACTCAAATTGCCCTTAGGCATGAGAGTATGGCTGAGAGAAGTACAGAGACAGGGGGGGTTTATTTCAAGGAATACAAGCGAAGGAGGATCTAACTACAAGTAGAAACACGTAGTAAATGAAGACTCCTGTAAAAAATTTGGCTAAGAATGAAGCTACCTGGAGTCCTTGTAGAGTTGCTGCCCAAACTTCCAAACATGGACCTGCTCAAGCCACAAGCTCCAATTCCACTATTTGCTTCAAGTGTAGACAGCCAGGACACACCTCAAGTGGCTGCCCACTCAGAAAATTTGGCCCTGCCACTGCTGTGATCAAAACTCAAGATGCTATAGATGCTGAAATTTAAGAGACAGCTGAGGAGGAACTTGTGGAAAGGGTATATGGAGATGAAGATGAGTACAAGGAAGAGCAAGCTGAATTACTAGTGCTGAGAAGGATCTTGGTTTCTAGTAAACAAATTGAAGATTCACAAAGGAACAAGTTGTTCTATCACCACCGGGACTATACAAGACAAGGTATGTAGGGTGATCCTCGATGGAGGAAGTACTGAGAATTTCATGGCCAAATCAGTCATTCAGCAGCTTAATCTTTCCACCGAGAAGCATCCTAAACCCTACTCCCTAGGGGGAGTCAAAGTGGAGGAGCAATGTAAGGTACCATTTCCTATTGGAAAGCACAATTCAGCTAACATTGTTTGTGATGTTATAGAGATGGATGTATGTCATCTTCTATTGGGGTGACCATGGTGTCCAAACCATACATGATGGAAGGGAGAATACCTATTCATTCAAGCAACAAGGGGTCAAAATTATTCTCATGCCTAGCAAGCTAACCCTTGTTAAGAGACGCCAAGGGAAGCTAAACTCTGCTGATCCACCCAAAGAGTTGTAGCCAATCAGCAGAAATTCAGCAAAGACCACTCTATTGATGACTAAAAACTGCAAAGACCTAACCGCCACTGAAGTTGTGTACCTATTGGTTAACCATGGTGTCCAGCCCATGATGGAAGGGAGAATATCTATTCATTTAAGCAAGAAGGGGTCAAAATTATTCTCATGCCTAGCAAGCCAACCCTTGTTAAGAGATGCCAAGGCAAGCTAAACTCTGCTGATCCACCCAAAGATTTGCAGCCAATCAGCAAAGGCCACTCTATTAATGACTAAAAATTGCAAAGACCTAATCGCCATTGAAGTTGTGTACCTATTGGTTAACAAGGCTGAAGAAAAGGTGCAGAAAATTGAAGTCACCCACAGCAGGTTCAACCCCTCTCGGAGAAGTATAAGCACCTCTCGGAGAAGTATAAGCAGTTGGTCACCGAAGAACTCCCTTTGGAGCTGTCTCTTATGAGGGTGATTTAGCATCAAATAGACCTAATTCCTAGTTTTAGCCTCCCACACTTGCCGACCTATCGCATGAGCCTAGCTGTGCATGCCGAATTGCAAAGGCAAGTGGGGACTTATTGGCAAGAGGATTGATTAAGGAGAGCCTTAGTCCATGCACGTTTCCGGCCTTGTTAGTGCCTAAGAAAGAGGGAAGTTGGAGGATGTGCGTGGATAGTTGGACTATTAACAAAATTACTATCAAGTATAAGTTTCCATTACTTAGGCTTGATGGTATGTTGGATATGTTTACCGGTGCCACCATTTTCTCCAAGATTGATCTTCGAAGTAGATATCACCAAATCAGGTTGAGGCCCGGGGATGAGTTGGAAAACGGCTTCTAAGACAAGTAAAGGCCTATGTGAATGGCTAGTAATGCGTATGGCTAGTTATGCGTCAAGTACCTTCATGAGACTCATGACTCAAATATTGAAGTCGTTTTTGGGCAAATAAGTTGTGGTCTATTTTAATGACATATTGGTGTATAGAAAGGTAAAGAACAACATGCACAACAACTGGCCGAAGTCTTTGAAGTACTTCATCACTCTTTGTACATAAATCTAAAAAATTGCTCCTTCACTAAGTAGTTGGTGTTCTTGGGGTATGTGGTCAGTTCCAAAGGTATTAAGGTGGACCAAAGCAAGATAAAGGCCATACAAAACTGGCCCACACCAAAATCAGCAAGTGAGGTGTGCAGTTTTCATAGTTTGACTACCTTTTACCGCCAATTTATCAAGCATTTCAGCACCATAGTATGCCCATTGACTAAGTGTATGAAAAAGGACCACTTTGTGTGGTCTGAAGCAGCTCAAGATAGCTTTGAATAGCTGCAAGAAAGACTCACTCAAGCTCCGGTACTTAACCTTCTTGATTTTAACAAGACCTTTGAGGTTGAATGTGATGCATCCGGAGTGGGCACAAGGCCTGTCTTAACACAAGAGGGTAGACCAATCTCTTATTTTAGTGGTTAAATGATGTATGGAGGAAATGGTTAGCCTACAAGCTGGAATTATTTGCTTTGAATCAAGCCTTTGAAACATTAAAGGCATTACCTAGTGTTTAAAGAGTTTGTCTTGCACACGGATCATGATTCCTTAAGGCATTTGCAAAGACAAACAAAGGTGGACACGTTGTTTGCTAGGTGGATATCGGAGTTACAAGATTATACTTTTGTTATCAAGCATAGGTCTAGCACAGTGAACAAGGCAGCTAATGCCTTGAGCCGATGGGTGGCCCTTCTCACTACCTTGAGGATTGAAATTTTGGGTTTTGAATGCCTAAAAAAGCTATACCCCAATAATAGAGCCGAGAGACTTTTGGGGGTTGTGCTCTCAAAGCAACCAGCCGGTCCAAGACTATCATCTTGTATAAGGATACTTATAAAAAGGTAATCAGTTGTGTATTCTCTTCCTCTATCCGGCAATAGCTTCTTAAGGAATTGCACAATGGAGGACTAGCTGGAAACTTAGGCAAAGATAAAACTGTTGCACTTCTCAAAGAAAGGTATCATTGGCCAACTCTCTCAAGGGATGTTTAGCAGTTTATTTAGCAATGTTATACATGCCAACAAGCCAAGGGAACCTCACAAAACACTGGGCTCTATACCCCTTTACCTATTCCCTATTGGCCTTGGGATATCTCTATACCTAGGACTCAAAGGAGGGTGAATTCCATCTGTGGTGGTGGATAGGTGTAACACCCCGACCCGAGACGGGGTCTAGAAAATCTCTGATTTAAATTTTTCTTTAAATAAGGAATCATTATTTGTGTGCGAGAGGTACAACATTCATTTACGCACTACGGAGCCTCAAAGCTTTCCGTACGTAGACTCAAGTTGTAATGATCACACACAAAACGAAGCTTCATAGTTCGTTACATGGAAGTCAAAATAAAACTTATAATTATAATTAATTTAGATCAGGCCAACGTTGCCTTATTGTTGGTTGCCTACGTACGTATTGGATAATATTTACAATATCATTCCAATACGATTGGATCCGAATGTAGTTCTGCCTAACGGTTATTACATACATCAGGCATCACAAAATTATATACGTTAAAATACGTATATACTGATATTCTATCGGAGTCATATTGAAACTCGTAATTTATCGGAATTAAGCAGAAGTTAATAAATCAACGAAATCACATATCTCGCTCTACT
The DNA here is from genome assembly GCA_035235625.1 of Saururus chinensis. Taxonomy (NCBI): domain Eukaryota; kingdom Viridiplantae; phylum Streptophyta; class Magnoliopsida; order Piperales; family Saururaceae; genus Saururus; species Saururus chinensis. The sequence continues at coordinate 37,367,635 of CP141141.1, forward strand.
ACAGAGTGGAACATAACACACAATAACATATTTCGCTCTAACATAGAGCTGAACACCACACGGACAACATCACATCATAGCGTAGCATATTGTAATACAATGGATCGAAGCAAAACAAAGCAATTCAAATCAGAATACATCAGATCATAAAAAATCATACATCTTAATTAGTATATTATTATCACTAATTAAGATGTACATGCATATGAGTCATTTTACATCATAAGTTAACTATTTATGATGTATACATATTTTTATACTTATATTAAAATAGAAGGTCAAAAATACATACTTAAAGGAGACACCAAAAGTGGCGGCATTTAGAGTTGTTCGTTTATTAAGAATGTCCCCCTTTAAGGTCTGAAGATGGCAAGCAGAATCACCTCTGAAATAGGCAGACGTAGCATCCCTTCACTTGGAGACACTCCTTACTTTCCTTGCTCATAGGTGAAGGACAAAACATCATCTTTTCGGAGACGTTTTTCTCCTTCCGCGCTTATGAACTATGGGTGAAGCCTCCCCTTAGTTTGGGGATGTCTTTATTACTGGGTGGCTCTTTAGTGGAGGACAAAGCCTCCACTACTTTGGGTTACTTCTTTCGTTGTGGCCCAGTAACTGCAGACAGAACTCTGTTCGTGGCTCCATTTTCTTTCTCTGGTGCTCGAGGACGACGGGCAGGGCCTCTCTTTGTCTTGGGGTGTTTTCTCCCCATACGGTCACCAACTCAAAGAACGGATCCCTCCATTTCGTAAAATATACTTGATTTACTTAAGAACACCTTTTAAACGGGCTAAATCGGAGTCAGAACGATCAGAATCAAAAAAAGAAAAGTCCTCTAGTGCTCGAGGATGACGTGCAGTCTCTTCTTGTCTCGGGACATTACCTCCTTATAGAAAACTTAAAGAAAGGACTCCTCCATTGCGTAGAGCACGCTCGATTTAGTTTAGTATGCTTCTTGGATGGGCTTAATCGGACTCAAAAACGGAGAAAACGAAGTTTGTGTTTCAAAATGGACCAAAATGGGGTATTTATAAGCCCCAAGCCTCCAATTTTAAAGTGCGGCACCACAAAAATCGTGGCACCGCCTAAAATGGCAGTGCCCACCTTTTACGCACCGTGCATCGCAGCCTCGCGTTACGCGTGCCGCAGTCGCACTTGCTGCATGGGCATCCGTCGCGCGCAGCGCCTTTTTTCTTTTTCTTTGTTTGAATGTTTGTATTTAAACGCGTGTATCTTTCCACCTTGGATTCGGATTCATGCGTTCTTGGTACCGTTGGACTCGTATCGACTAGCCCTTCAATACTACACCACTTAAAGCACTACAACACGCTCTTTTTAAGTGGGTCCCGCCTATATTGCACGTTTCTCGAGGTCATAACTTCCGGTCCCGACCTCCGTTTTGTGCGTTTTTTTATTCATTACGCTCGTTTCTTCAAGCTCTACACATATACGGAGGCTTCAACCTTTAAAAACCTCTTGGACTTATTAAAAATTATCTAATTACCCCTAACCCCTAAGGTTAGATGTAGCGGGGTGTTATAATTGGTTTTTCGAAGATGGCTCATTTTGTGCCATGTAAAAAGGCATTCGATGCCTCACATGTAGCTGCTTTATTCTTCAAGGAAATAGTGAGAATTAATGGGTTGCCAAAGTCGATTACATCGGATCGGAACAACAAGTTTCTAAGTCACTTTTGGCGGTCAATATGGAAGAGATTGGGCACTTCTTTACAATTCAGCAGCACTTGCCACCCCTGAAGTGATGGCCAAACTAAAGTTGTCAACTGAACTTTGGGAAATATGCTGAGAAGCCTCACGGGTGATGCTCCTTGGCAATGGGACTTAATCCTTTCGTAAGCTGAATTTGCTTTTTAACTCCACACCCAGCAGGTCCACCGGCAAGGCACCTTTTGAAATCCTATATGGGTTCCTTCCCCGCCACATTGGATTTAGTTCAGCTCCCTAAACAGTTGGGAGAACCAAGCACAGCTTATAAGACTGTTCAATACCTGATTTCAGTCATCAAACAGTTCGGCAACATCTACTTGATGCCACAGTTCAATACAAATCTTCAGCTGATAAAAAGAGAAGGCAAAAACTGTTTCAAGTGGGAGATTATGTTATAGTTTTCCTACGAAAGGATAGACTTCCTGTTGGCTACCACAACAAGCTCACACCACGGAAAGTAGGTCCATTTCAGATTTTGCAATGCATCAATGACAATGCCTATGTGATCGACCTCCCTGCGCACTACAACATATCCAAGACATTCAATGTCTCATATCTGTCCACTTATTTTGGTCCAATCCCTCTGGCAATTGCTGGCACACAAGCCTTCTTGCTCAAGGACGAGCTTCTTTTAGGTGGCACACAAGCCTTCTTGCTTGAGGACGAACTTCTTTTAAGAGGGAGTGATGCAGAGGGGTATTTTAGTCTTTTCAGCCTATCACAGATTCATATACTTGAATTCTGTCTTACAACATGTCCAGCTGTTTATTCCTTCATAAGGCTGAAAGGGACATTTCTGTCCATGCCTTTAGAGCACCTTTAGTCAGTGTAAATAGGAAGGGTAATCTTATCATTTTGCTAGAAGTTTGTTACACTGTCAGAGGCGGTTTTGCCAGAGAGGATAAGTAGTGGGGGAAAGGAGAGTAAAGGGGCAAATTAAATTTTCTTCCTGAAATTTCCTGTGTTTTTGCTCATTGCTCAGGGATTTGAGCTTCGAACTGTAGATTTAGTTCTTTTATTTCCTCTCTTTGTAACCTTCATGGATTTGAAGGCAAATTGGCTTGTGGATTCAAGCTTGTAATGCTCTGTTTGCGCAGAAGATTAATAGAAATCAGTCTTCTTCTTCTCTCATTTTCCTATTACCAGTTCGAATATACTCTTGCTGGTTGTAAGTTGTTGTGATATTGCTTTCTGTCTTTCTTCACTGCATCACTTTCTCTGCCAGTACATATCAAACTGGAGTTTGATTTAGAAGAGAATGAATGCCTATGCAGCATGGTTCACAATATATGTGATATGTCTCAGATATATCTTTATTTGTCGCTTAACCAATACAAGATTGTATCTTCCCCAATATCTTGAATATATCTGTAAAATTTGACACGTGGGAATGCTATTCATGTCCCCCACTTCTATCGCCCTTCCAAGCACCTCGCAATATCATTTGGACACTCCGACGCCCTTTCTAGCATCTTTTGCAGTGCTGGTTATTGGTTAACTATCATGTTGTCCATTGTGTATCTTCTTGTTTTGATTTGTAAACTTTATTTAGATTTACACCATCATGTTCTCCACTTAATTTACCTTCAAACTTGCTCTTCTTTATCATTAGGTATCATGTTTCCACTTGATAAATGAAATTTATGTTAGTATTATGTATTTGAATGCTGTTATGATTGTTTGAGATTAGTATTAGGGCTTTTAGGTGTTAATATATGCTTAGATTAACAAGATATCTGTTAAAACACAAGTCACCGATACTTTTTTACCCAATATCTCTGATATATCCCCGATATCTCCTATTTTTGGGTCACTGATATATCTCCAATAAAGATATTGCAAACCATGATATGCAGAGGGTGTACAACCTATTTATAGAGCATTTCTATGGGGATGTGTCTTAAACAGGGAAATTGACTTGAACTTGGACTACAATGTAAACTAGGAATAAAATTTAAAAGCATGTCGTTCTCTAATATGCCATCTCTCTTAGAAACTAGGGATGAACTTTGATGAGACTCATTACAGCTCTCAGTTTGTTTTTGGTATACTTTTTCGATTGTGTGATTCAGGAAATATACTCCATAAGGTTGCCTGGAAATCCGAAGCTGGGGGAAGGAAAACCTGAGAACCAAAATCATGCCATCATATTTACACGTGGGAATGCTATTCAGACTATTGACATGAATCAGGTGATTTATTTCATTCTCTTTCTTGTATGATGGCCTTAATTTGTCCTGATAGGAATTGGGTCATCTCTGTCAAGGCTGTCTGTCCCCTTCTTCTTATGTTGAGTGTGATGGTTGCCATGGTCATAAATACCTGGAGGTAAAGAGTTTAAGGTAGAAGGATTGTCCAAAATTGGGTTCTTTGGCTTCTTGCAACTTATGTCTATATTTGCAAAAACGTGGTTTGCGTAACTACGTACATGATCATTATTGAAAATAAGGTCTACTAAATTGACCTGGAATCGCAATATAGCTCTTTCGTATCCCTGCTGCTATTGGCTATTGTCTTGTAATTATCATCACGAATTCCTGTCTAAATTCTATTGTTTTCTCAACCCTTTTTTATTTATGTCAAGCTGATGCTATAATTCAACTTATAAGAATGCTTGCATGGGAACATTAAATTTAGGCCTCCCAGCTTTGGTACCATATTAAATGCTAAGTTTCTTAAAAGCTAAAGTTGTTAGGTAAAAACCTAACAGTGGATATCAACCAGAATAAAGAACTAACCGAAGTGAAACATCAATGTTATTTCTGAAGCTTGAATTGCTATTGGACAATTTAATTAAGGCATGTGTTAGTTATGGTAGAAGAAATTAAAAATAGAGAAAAGAAGCTAATATAATATCGTAAAGATAATTAGCCGATGATGGAATTTTTTACTGACTGGAAGAAGAATTTACATCAAGCTGGGGCTGTTCAGAGAGACCCCCAGAGAGAGAGAGAGAGATTATAATGATTGTAAACCTTTAATTGCATTATTAATTTGCTGAGGGGATTATAATGAATCTTCTATAGTCTAACTTTTGAATACTCTTTGTAGATTGTCATAAATCAACTAATGACTTTGACAAAAGCTGAATACTCTTCTGAGTTATGAATTTGCGATAATTAGATTGAAAAAGGATGAATAATCTTCTGAGTCATAAATTTGCGATAAATAGATGAATTTCTAATTATCAGGATTATATATTTTGTGCATGCACCGGCTTCTATTCTAGGATAATTATTTTGAGGAAGCATTGAAAATGAGAAATCTTCTTGAGGAATTTCACCATGATCATGGTCTTCGTCCACCTACAATTTTGGGTGTGAGAGAACATGTCTTTACTGGAAGGTATGTGCTATTATGTAAACAAAAGAAGTGCAACTTTATTGTTTAACTAATCCATGTTTTCCCACATTTTGTCAATTATTATTTTTTGTTCTTTTTCTGAAATGGCTGCATTTATGTAGTGTGTCATCGTTAGCTTCATTTATGTCCAATCAAGAAACGAGCTTTGTGACCATGGGTCAGCGTGTATTGGCAAATCCTCTAAAGTAAGTTTCTAATCTTATTCCTTCAAGGATAAAAATGAATAAGCTTTCTTTGAGTTATTTTCGGATGCTTACTGTGTTTTTGGAAAAGATTAATTACTTATGAGAATTAATGGATTAGTAGCACATTTGCACATTTGAATATAATCACTTGTGTTCTGTAAGTTTACAGTAGAAGTCGATGTAACAAGACTGTTTACCCTTCAAATCAAGTTCCTCTCTCACCCGTTTCAATGAGGGCAAGTTTTAGTTCTAATATATTTTGTTGGTCCATCTTCAGAAGGGAGAAAATTTTCATCATGCACACATGTTACCTTTCACAAAAGATTGTATAGCTGTCATTATAATCATTGTTATTGTCTACTTATTATCCAATTCTCTGTTGACGGAAGCATGGATAAGATGCAAAGATGCTCTACTCAGGTAGTAGGGTAGCAAACATGGCTTGCAGTTAGGTTGTAATGTTAGCACACATGTTGAGAGCTCTAGCATGCAAACCACTTTATTAATAATAGAGCAGAATAAAGATATAAAAATTGGCATTCATAAGTTGTCTAACACACAGAAGGGACTTAATGTCCACACGCCACTAAAATGGCCCCACACCTGGCACGGTGTTTCACTCAACCTAGATGAACCCAAATATGTAACAATCAGTTGCAAGCAACATGGGGCCTGCAAAAACATGGGCATGGGGGTTTGCCTTTATCCCTATCTAGATTATTTTTTATTGTTTCTTTATGTGTTGTGAATATGTAACACTATTTCTTTGCTTAGGGTGCGCATGCACTATGGCCATCCTGATGTTTTTGATAGAATTTTCCACATCACACGAGGTGGTGTCAGCAAGGCATCACGAATCATTAATATTAGTGAAGATATCTATGCAGGTAAACTCAACCTCTCTTAATGTCTTACATTGGCTTGGAATTCCCAAGTGTTTACATATGCATATTACAATTAAGTTTAGCATTTCATTCAGTGAAATCTAGCTGTTGAGTTTTATTTGGATGTTTTTTTATTCTTACTAAAACATGGACATATTATCTTAGTCTGTCTGGTTGGTTAGGTATTTTACACATCTTCTTAGTCTGTCTGGTTGGTTAGTTATTTTAAGCATCTTCTTAGTCTGTCTGGTTGGTTTGTTATTTTACACATCTTTAGATGCATATGTAGAAGGTGACCTTTGGTTTTTAATCACAGTGGTTGACATTTAGGTGACAAGGTATTTGTCATCAGTTTTTATCTTTTTACTTTATATACATATGTAATTAGTTCAATTATATGGGTATTTTCTCTTTACATAAAATGGTATGAAAATTACAAATTTTAAAGAATTTGACCTGCACTTGTGCTAAATAAAATGAAGTCCATGTGTATGATATAGACATGGACAGCCAGATTTTTTATTACTTTTAAACTTTGAAATTTCGTAGGTTTTGTATTTTTTAAATATTATTAAAGCATGGGAATTAGTCACCTGCCCTTGTCCACATTGCTGGAGACAACGAGTGGCTTGAGTATGAAAATAACGCTTTATATAACTTGTTTGCACTTAATATTAGCTTTAGGGGCTGTTTGTGTGTTAATTTTTTTTAGAAACGGAAGCTGAATTTTCTAACAATTCACCACCGAATCAGAATTATGTTTGGTAATGGAAGTTTTTAGAATAAATATGGATGTTACGTCAAACTTTTTTTAAAACTTTAAATTAATATAACTCTCTCCCGAACTCGGATATGCACGTTCTTAGTACTAATGTGCTCCTAAATTTGAGCCCTATCAAATAAGATCTCATAAGGATAGGTAATTTTGAACTTTTAAAGTAATCCCCACCTATTTATGGCATCCTTCTCGGGGCTCAAATCGATATGAAAGGTAACCATTGAAAAATAATGGAATATATAATTCTGAAATGGGGGCTGGGAGCCAAAATCGACAGAATCACATTCCACTCAAAATGATTTGGAATAAACTTTCAAGCAGAATTTTTAATTCCGCCCACCTTCTACAAAAACATATTCCGATAATTCGGTCCGGAATTGGGGCGGAATTGATGAAAATTCAACATCCAAACAGCCCCTTAGGGTGTCAAGTAACAACTTAGCTATCAATTACTATCTCATATATATCAACTGAAAAATGTTTAGTTCACTTTTACTGAAAATTTATCACCATTGTTTGTTCCAGCTTTTCTTTGAAAGATGCTAATTAATTTCTTTGTACTAGAAAAAAAGAAACAACATGTGGTTGAAATATCTTTATCAACTCAAGTTATCCAAATTAGATGTTTGTCTAATTTATTCATGATCCTGCTACAGGTTTCAATTCGATATTACGTCAGGGCAATGTTACTCATCATGAGTACATCCAGGTAATGCTCATTAAGTTTCACATCAACTGATTGAATTAGTGTGAACTCTTGCTCAATGTTATTTATGCAGGTAGGCAAGGGAAAAGATGTTGGCCTAAATCAGATTGCTTTATTCGAGGGGAAAGTAGCCGGTGGCAATGGTGAACAAGTTCTTAGTAGGGATGTTTATAGGCTTGGACAGCATTTTGACTTTTTTCGAATGCTATCATTCTATTATACCACCGTTGGCTTTTATTTTTGTACCATGGTACGCTTCACTATCATTTACCAGTTTTTAAGTTGATATTTTAAAATGTGAAAGTTACAATAATCACTACATAATTCATTAACCTCTTAATGCAAAAAGAACAAACGTAAATGCAAACATGTTTAACTTGTAATTTTGAAATTTGCTGGATTAAGTTATTTAGATGAGAGAACACAAGTTATCCTTATGTAGCATTCATTGTTTACCACTACATGAACAGCTCACTTAGTTGTTTCTTTATATGCAGCTAACAGTATTGACTGTCTACATTTTCCTCTATGGGAAGGCATATCTGGTATGTCTGGTTTTTAATTTGTTTGTTTTGTTCGGTTGATTCTTAATTTGTTCATTGAGCCACTGATTCTTAACGGGGATGGAGCAGTAATTTTTTTTATAATTATTGTCATTATGTATTGACAATGATGGTAAATAAATGCAAGCAATTTTATGTGATATTTGGCAATTCTTATAAACTGGTTATAAAGGAAGGATATGGAACTAGTTTGCAGGACCTGCTCCATGGAGGGGAAATAGATGTTGATGAGTAGCGGTGGCAAAGGGTCAGGCCCGAGCCTTTTGGAGGCCCGCATGTGAGCAGGCCGGGCTGAGCCCCGCCTTCATCTCCAAAGGGAGGCCCTGCACGTTGGGCCAGCCCTTAGGCCCACTCAAAAAAAAAAATTAAACATTGACCCATAAGGGCCCCAAGGCCCAATGGGCCAGTGCTGATTAATCAATTATAAGGCCGATCGATCCGCCTATGGGCCCCAAGGCTGGGCCTTGACCTGGCCCAGTTGGGGCCCGGGCCGTGACCAGGCCAGACCCACGGCCTCAAACCTTGGGCCTGGTCGTGAAAGGGCTGGGCCTAAGCCTCGCCTTTGCCACCTCTATTGCTGAGTATATTAAGCATATTGATTAGAATTTTATATGGCTCAGAACTAGGGCTGGAAGTTGGCCTGGAAAGACATTGGGCAAGGGTTGTCCACGTATGAAAAAGGTAGCATTCAATATATTTGTCTGTTGTGTGGTCTTGCCGATCAAACACAGAAATTTGGGCTGGGGCAGAGTGTTGTTGGGGCTAGGGCTGCTAAGCAGGCTTTGAAAGAGTGAGAGGTATGGAGGGAGGGCCAAGGTGGAGCAGAGGCAGTTAGGGAAGGGGAAATCAGAGCCCAACTAGAGGCGGGCCCCTGATAGAGGGTGGAAAGGTGGGCCTGGAAGAGGTAGGTCATGAAGGGGGACAGAGCCAGTGGAGAGGCAGATCAGGAAGTGGGGAGGGAAAAGGCAGATAGTGGTGGGGAGTCAGCGACGAACGTCGATCCTGATGAGAATAATCCACATCCATGGCTGACTCATTGGCGGACAAATTTTCTGATGGATAACACTTCACACAGACCACCATGATGAAACAGTGGTCCATGCAATTATTTTTTGATTAAATTTGATGTATTGTTTGTTACCAAATCTACGGGGTCTGGGGTCAAATAATTGTTATCAAGTATTTTATTTCATGATTACTGATTACTTTTAAATTAAAAACTTAACTTTGTTATGTGTAGTTTAAGAGCTATGTAAATCTAATGTTTTTTATATAGGAAAAGTTGTTTTTATCTTGTACTTGTTATTGGTTAGGTTCATCCGCATATGATCAATGTAGTCAAATGCACAATTAATTGGAAGAGATAGTAGTCAATTCCCTGAAGCATCATAATTTATGTCCCTAGTGAATTAGTTTCTACAACATTGTATATAGGCAACTAATAGTTTGCCAAAGATAGGTGACTATTAAACTGAAATTTAAATTTTTCCTGCAAAAATACTTGAAAAACTTAATTTTTGTACATATAAGACAAGAAGTAAATGAACCGAATTGGTCAAATCTACTGTTCAAGCTACAAAATTCTGGTAAGGGCAAAAACAGGTTATGCAGTACTGGAATTTAAGGTCTGCCATGGCAGAACTAACCAACTGAATTGCCTTGGACAGCAAGGGTTCGATTTTTATATGCCTGGGGAATGGACTTGGTTACAGCTCTCGAATGGATCTTACAAACAGGCCTAGTAGGTGGGCGTTGGTTTCTTGTGTTATTTTGACAATGGGTCCGCCTAACTGGCAAAATATAGCCCCTGGTTTTTTAAAAATGCTTAGACTTGATTGTGGTAAAAGGAAAGGTGTTGAGGCTCAAACTTGTGAAAATATTCTCATTAGTTTGATTTCTCCCAAGATCTCAATCTTGTTGTCTCAGTTCGACAATCATGAGGGTGGAAAATGGTACGAGATCTCGGTGAGGATAACAGTGGTGGAAGAATGAGGAAACAAAATCTTTTTTTTCCTTTTATCAATGCAAACCCATACAATTGAAAGGTAAAAGTTAAGAGTTCATTCTCTCTATTATAATAAATCTGATTAACCCTGAACCTGTTCACGAAATCTGGTTGGTATTTAAATATGTGATTATTTCCAAGGATGAAGATGAGGAAACTTCTTCTTTTTATATGTTGAAGTGATGAGGTTTAATTCATGGAACAAATGAATTTTTCACATAACCATTAGAATGGCTTCCAAGTGAACAGTATGATGTGGCAGTGAAAAGGAGAAATTTTCAGAATTACCAGAAGAAATAAAGGTATAGAAACGAGAAGGGATTGGGAATGGTCCTCACAAACCGGTTTAAAGATGGCAGGTTATCAGAATGAGAGCAGTAATCAGCGGCTCATTGACTGCTGAAGATGAAGGTGCTCTAAGATTTTGTAGCATAAATAAACCAATAAGTAATGGAACCAAGCTAGTATTTTGAGATTTTTTATGGGTGCTTATGAAGAGGAAAACTCGAAACAAGGAGTGGTCGTCAAGGAGTAGGTAAAGGCTTACAATAGTGTTGTCTCATTCTGCCAAAGTAGGAAACGTTAAAGAATATTTTAAAAACAGCTTATCTCTGCTTTGCATAGTGCTTATGTTCTTATTTGATTTTTGTTTTGGCTGCCGAAGAAAAATTGCAGCTTGATTTTTAAATTTTGGCACATGAATTACTTTTTTGGGTTGTACACGTAATTATATTTCCATTTGCATGTTAGCAAGCTGCTGTAATTTCATAAGTATCTGTTTGTGTTTTCAGGCATTATCTGGAGTTGGTGAATCTATACAGAATAGAGCTGATATTCTAAATAATACTGCACTCAATGCAGCATTGAACACACAGTTCCTTTTCCAAATAGGTGTATTTACTGCAATTCCTATGATATTAGGTTTCATCTTGGAACAAGGATTTTTAAGGGTATGTCATGTTTACTTTCTCAATTCTTATTCTTTGGGGATGTACATATTATATTGATGCTTTTTGTTTGTTTGCATTTCTTGTTTCAATATCATTTAGTGTTTGCTATATTAGTTATTTTCAGTTTTGACCTGAAATGCTCTGCTCTTCTCAGCTAGTATACTTTTACTTTTTCTTTAAAAAACGCTATAATGGAAAAATGAAAAAAATTAGTGAGCAACAACACAAGAAGGCAATAGGAGTAAAGTTGAAGAGAAGAGTTTACTTTTCTATCTTGCCAAATATTAGATCATTTTTGTGCTCGTATACTTTAACAAATTCACACAAAATGCATTGTGAAAATCACAAAATCAGTTTAGTTAATGCATACTTGCATACAGAAGGTGGGAATTGGATGGTCACTCAAAAGCTAATCATGAACCTGAAGGAATATGTAGAAAATTGTCAGCATTAAATTATTGTTTGATTTGATTGGACGGTCTGAAATGATTAGTTCTTTGTTCTATATGCTGTTACCTGTGGAAACATTACCCTTTGGTGACTGAACTTATAAATAACGTGCGTTTGTGGCAACCATCTTTCATCTCATGTATGGGAAGAACACTAGATACTATATGAAGTGTATAGGCCAGCAAGATTGAATGTCATTTGCTACTTTTATTAGTAATATGATATTTGACTTCTCCTTGCTTCTCTCATGGTACCATCCTATTCCCGCTGCTCTAATTGATCAAAATGCTGCAAATTAATTCTCCGAGCTTTGACAAACGAGGGAAAATGCTCTTTATCTTTTAATTACTTTATTTACCAATGGCATTAAAGGGGTACTCTTTTGGGTCTTTTTCCCCAGCAGTCAAATTATAACTTGTTTGATTTATAATTACAATTATAAAAATTTTACTTTTTCAGGCTGTTGTCAGTTTCATCACAATGCAGCTCCAGCTTTGTACTGTCTTTTTCACTTTTTCTCTTGGAACACGGACTCATTATTTTGGTCGCACAATTCTTCATGGTGGTGCTAGGGCAAGTGCTTTGCTTTTATCTCATTTTTTGTTACGGACATCTGGTTTTCATTGTGCTTCGAGTGAGAACTTTATTCTTCTTTGTAATCCTATGTGCAGTACCAAGCTACTGGCCGGGGTTTTGTTGTTCGGCATATCAAATTTTCAGAGAATTACAGACTTTACTCCCGTAGTCATTTTGTGAAAGGGTTTGTAACACCCGATCCTAATTATAAAATTTCATATATGGAGGTAGTGTTCCTCTAAAAAAAATTCATCTTTTCATTTTTGGAAATCTGTAGGTTGGAAGTTGTTCTTTTATTGGTGGTGTTCATGGCTTATGGATATAACGTGGGTGGTGCCCTATCCTATGTACTTATCACGGTTAGCAGTTGGTTCATGGCACTTTCTTGGCTCTTTGCACCCTATGTTTTCAATCCATCTGGATTTGAATGGCAGAAGTATGGTTTTTTCTTCCCTCTTGTTCTTTTGCATAAGTATTTAATGTGCTCCTGATCTTAGATGCTCTCCAACTATAGCTTTGTGGATTATTAAGTCGGTTGCTCCATGTAGGATTGTGGAAGACTTTAAAGACTGGACCAATTGGCTTCTCTATAGAGGTGGCATCGGAGTGAAGGGAGAAGAAAGCTGGGAAGCTTGGTGGGACGAGGAACTGGTACAAACTGTCTTTCATATTTTTTGAATGGAAAGTGATTTAAGCTAAGCAGGAAGGCATTCCATTGTTAGGTTCTTTTCATTTTAATATCTATTTTCAACAGGGACATATACGTACTTTGAGGGGAAGGATATTGGAGACTATTCTTAGTTTGCGATTCTTCATTTTCCAGTATGGTGTTGTGTACAAGCTGCATGTATCAGGAGATGATACCAATTTAACGGTGAGGATGCAACATCATAAAACTTAATTAGCTTAAAAATTTTGTTTTATTGATATTAAATGGGGAAACAAATGTAATTTTTTAATTTTTGACTTGACTGTATTCTTATATATTTTCAATCTTAAACTACGCTACCCAAGTTATTGAATGATTTATGCATGTGATTCAATCCCATATTTCAGTTGGACTATTTTAAGATTTGTGATTTGCATTGTTCTACTGTGCAGGTATATGGCCTCTCATGGGTTGTATTAGCTGTGATAATCATTCTTTTCAAGGTTTGTGATCAAGGCAGCACCATATGCAGTTTGATGGCATTAACATGTCTCGGTATATCACAAAGTAGCTTTTCCTCTGCTTGTTGATTTCAGGTATTTACTTTCAGCCAGAAGGCATCGGTGAACTTTCAGTTGGTGCTGCGCTTTGTCCAAGGGGTATCGTTCTTGCTAGCAATAGCAGGTATTGCTGTAGCAGTCGCTCTCACCACACTAAGCGTGCCCGACATATTTGCTTCCATCCTAGCATTTGTCCCCACGGGATGGGGTATTATATCAGTGAGTTTTGTCCGCTCAACATCTTTACCGTCATTTGCTTTAGGCCTTGCTGTTTCAGATAATTATTACCTGCCGCTTGTGAAGTTTATTTATGAGTCTTGTTATGGAATTTCTTCTTCAAAACTTTCTTTCCTGATATGCTGAAGGGCATAGTGCAGTCTGTAAGAATTCAGGCTATTTGCGGCTGTGTATTGACTCTGATCTTTATACCCTAGATTGCTGTAGCATGGAAGCCTTTGATAAAGAAGATTGGGATGTGGAAATCCGTCCGAGCCCTTGCCCGACTGTACGACGCTGGAATGGGAATGATTATATTTGTCCCTATCGCCATCTGCTCGTGGTTCCCTTTCATTTCAACATTCCAAACACGTCTCCTATACAATCAGGCGTTCAGCAGGGGGTTGGAGATCTCGCTGATCCTTGCTGGAAACAACCCCAACACTGGGTTGTAGACACCCGTCGGTTTGTCGTTGATCGTACAGAGCTGCTGAGCTGTTTTTTATTTTGTTGCTTTCATGTAAAGATTTTCCATGTCTGCTTGTGTATAATTTAGATTTCGAGCACTAAACATATTTTGTGCAACAGCACTGCTTTGTGAGGGTGTCTTCATGAAAGTGGCGCGAACTGTACAATTTAATTGGATAATGATTTAGGGATCTGATAAACAAAACCTTCCAATTTGGTTTTGCTTCCAATCAAAATCTAGTTAAAAAAATTAAGGGGAAAATTAAAAAAATATTTCACAAAAATGTAAGTGAGAGAAATAATTCTCAAAATGGTTTGCGTAGATTTTTTTTTTAATCATTTCCTCATATTTATCCGTTGTACTGATGAAACTAGTGTTTTGTTATTTCAAAGGACGAAAATGAGCGTAAGGTGTTGCCATGGTTTCTTCAATCTAAATGGCGAAACTTAAATGGTTTTGTCATGACGAAACTCCCATGCATGCAGCCTAGTCCAAAGAATCCATGCAGCCGGATCCAATGCAAATCAGGGGAGGTTGTTTTGAGGAACAAGAGGACAGCGGGAGTTCCTTCATTGCCCTGACATGCACCTGCTGGGCACGAGGTGGGGCTCCCCTGGCTCGTTCCCTTGATCCGCCCTATATCCATCTTTGTAGCACCCCCTGGCCTTTGTCCCCCAACAAGGTCACTATTCTTGCACCATTCCCAGTCCTAGCCCCTGCTCCGTCCACCCCCCACCCCTTTTTCACTTAGAGAGGACTAGAGTAGGAGTTCTGGCCACCATGTAGATGGGCAAATGCTTAGCGAGGACATAAGGGGGGGAGGCCGGACTTGACCACCAGATGTGATCACCACCGCTTCAATGCTGTGGTGTGCCTACTGGGCCCGTTGTGCCTGGTCCGGTTGGTACCATTGGCAAAAAAATGTTACCCATCCGTAGCGTCATTGTCTTGGGGACCATGGCCAACGACGGCATCTATTTTCTCTCATTGACGGCCTCGAGATGGACCTTGATGCATACGAGGTGGATGCCGTGATTAGCATCCGTTTCACCGAAATCAGCATTCTCATGTTCCTTTTTTATCTTGTAAAAAGATGATCCTAGGAATTATTTCTTGCAACAGCATATGATCAAGGCCAGAACAAATGCATTTGATCATCACGGGAGGGGATGGGGGTGCAGTTTACCTCATCTTACTCCAGCAGTTTACATCACACTTCTTAGCTCCCTCTCAATCTGGAAGCCAATATATGACCTGTCAAAGCCAATATAAGACCTGTCCAGTAACTTCAACACCCCTTCCCAACTTGAATGACATTAAAGACCAAGCTAGGATCAACGGATGGTACATTGAATCTCAGGAAGTGCAGAAATGATAGTTGTTATTCGAATTATAAATATGGAGTATATAGTTAACATATTCAACAGGATGTCGTTTTAAAAGGTAAATGATTTTCTTGCCGATGATAGATTTGCATACACGAGCAAGTGGGAGCTAGAGGGCACCACTGCCGACATATACCATGCAACATGGAGAGGAATTGATGTTGGAATGAAATGCATTTCCCCTCAATAGTTCGTTGTAAACAGCAGTAATCTTTAAAAGGTTTGCACAGGACCCGGCTGCACGCATTCTTTGGACCAGGCTGCATGGCACATGGGGCTTAGAGTTTCATCATTCCAAACGATCAAACATAGGTTTCGTCATTTAGAACAACAAAATGATGACAACTCGCGAAGTATTCTCAGCTTTGTCTGTTGCATAAGTTTCATCAGTGGAACAAATGAAATTGAGGAAATGATTAAATAATAACAATAATAATAATATTAATAATAATAATAATAAATAATTACCAAAATTATTGAGAGTTAAAAATATTTCTCAAAGTGGTGTCCATTTTGGCCATTTTGCCTTTCACATTTCTCAGCTAAAAAGCGAAAAGGGGTTAGTTCAATATAAAGGGGCAACAGATGAATTATTCATCAAGAAACCATCTACTTATGATGAACTTCAGATGCAAGTAGCTAGCAAAGTTGGGTGGGATCAAAGCAGATGGAAAATTATTATACAATGTAACCTTCCGATATTTGGATCGAGATCAGGACTACTACGTGTAGATGATGAGGCACCATTTAGACAAATGTTTCACCATTCATCTCATATATTTATATTCGAGTTATTTTTTAAAAAAAAAGAGGCCTGAGTGCCTTGTGAAAGGCACCGTATAAGTAGAAGTTCACACAGGAGCTCTCAAAGAAATGTGAGCAGTGGAAGACACATGCAAATGTCAATGGATAATAATGAAGAGGAAAATTTTTCCATGACAGTGGCATCAAACGAACGTCATAGGTTGTCTGTACCTATTGACGATAGAAGTGGACCTAATTGGAGGAAGGTTTCTTAAAATGTGAATCCTATGTGAATCTTATAATTGTCGATGAAAATTAGGATATCGAATTATGAATTTTGTGCGTAATGTGTAAGGTACACATCACATGCACATAAGACATTTAGCATTGGAATGTCACAAGGCGGTGCATAGTTTAGAACTCAAAGCTCGATGGGCATTCATTACCCCTACACAGATGTTGGCCATACTGATGCTGGACCATCCAATCCAATGTGAAATATATATTTATAAACGAATCTAACATTTTTAGTTTTTAAACAAATGTTTAGGTAATATAAAATTCAATACATGTGTGCTAATTATGTGTAAGGGAGCACATGTCCATGATGATGATGTTGATATAATGAGGTAAATGAAGGTGAAGATAATATTGGCAAAGCTAGTGAAGAGGAGTATGGTATGTACGAAGAAGGTGTTAGAGGTTAGGAAAGTGCTCAACAGATAGTTGACGGCAAAAGGGATGATGCAGTAGACAATGCAATTGCCGCAAATGATATGAATGTGGATGATGAAGAGTCGTTGTGCTATGACAAGGAGGAGTCAATCTATACACATATCACAGATGAGGAGATAGTTGTGACAATTAATTGTGGTATGGATATGGAGCAACAGAATGAAGCAGAGTTTTATGTTGGGCGCATCTTTGAGGATAAAGAGACATTTATCACAACCTTGAGGGAGTTTTCAATTAGAAATCTGCGTATAAATATGTTAGATATACAGTTAAGTGCATTGATAGTGCTTGCCGTTAGAGAGTTCATAGATCAATCAAGAGGGGTGTAGGGTACTTTAAATTGAAGACATATGGAGGTGACCGCACTTGTAGGAACGCCCAGCTTAACACTAATCATAGGCAGTGGATGCATCATTTGTTTTCAAGGTCATAATGTGCGCCATCCAAGCCGAATTAACTCTCACACAAAGTGATATTATTCAAAGAATGAAGGAGAGGTTCCACATTGACATTTCTTATAAAAAAGCATGGGTGGCAAGGAATATGGCCATAAAAGTCATTTATGAAGATTGGGCTAAATTATACAAATTGTTGTCAATATACCTCAAGGCAGTGTAAGATGTGAATCCCGGTATCTACTATAAGTTGGAGTCTGATCTAGTAGATGGTGGCCAATGTCAGAGATTTATGCGGATGTTTTGGGCATTTGGGTCATCTATACTTGGGTTTCTGCATTGCATCCCGGTGATTGGTGTTGATGTCACTCACTTGTACGCCAGGTATCCCGAAGCTCTTATGGCTGCAATAGCTACAAACGAGAACAATGAGCTATTTTCTCTATATGCCCAAAGGCGATAGACAAAACCTCCCCTTACTCGGAGATGTATTTCTCTTTGCATGCTCGAAAGCGGCAGACACGACCTTACCCAGAGATGCTTCTCACTTTCCGCACATATAGGCAGTGGACAAATTCTCCACTTACCCGAAGACACTTTCCTCTTATCGCGTTTGTAGACGACAAACAGGACCTGCCCCTACCCGGAGACACTTCCCGCACCCGTAGGCGGCGAACAGAACCTCCCCTTACCCAAAGACATTTCTCACACTATGTGGCCCGTCGGTGAAGGAAGAAGTCGTATGTCACATCCCGTGTTTCAATTATGCTTAAATCAGAAGGTTAAGGGTAATTGCATAAATTTTAGTTAAATTTTAAAGGGTTTCAAAGGATGAAACCCCAGTATATGGGTAGAACTTGACGTAACGAACCAAATAACATGCAAAACGGAGGTTGGGAGCAAAAGTTACGACCTCGAAGCATGCCACATGGCGGGACCCACTTAAAAAGTGTAGAATAACCAACCATCTGGGGACCAATTTTGAAGGGTTTGTCAATACGAGTCTATTGGTATCAAGAACACACGATTCCAACTTTGGGATAAGAAGTTATTACATTTTGAAAATGGAATTGTATTTAAATGAAATAATAATAAAATATTAAAGAAAAGATAGAATAGATGACATCAGTTGAGCTGAGCCAAGCTAAGTCGGAGTCGAGTTGTAGTCGAGCTGCGCAACGCACATTTTGTGTGACACGTGCAGCAGCACAGTGCACTGACGCACACGTTGTGCGTCAGCCACACTGACCATTATTTCAGTCAAATCAAAATTTGACATGTGGGCGCGTCAGTGCACGTGTACCCCAATTCCACCGTACACTCACACACACTCCTATAAATTCCGATTTTTGCTCAATCTTCTGGAGGAGTTTTTGAGGGTGTTCAACACAATGGAATTGTCCATTCCTTGAGTTAGTGACTCCATAAAGGGAAACCTCCAGGGCAAGAGGAGACTATGCCCATCACCCTCTAGCCCCGAAGAGAGAGAAGTGGTCCGGAGTAAGAGGAGACTTCATCCTCCGTCTTCGAGCCACAACGAGGGAAGTGGCCCTGAGTAGGGGAGACTTCGTCCTCTATCGAAGGGCGACGTAGTTTGAGATACATCCCCGGGTTAAGGGGAGGTTCTGTCCGTAGCTTACGGGCACAGAAAGAGAAAATAGCCTCCGGTAAGGGGCAGGCCTGATAGTCGTCTACGGATGCATAGAGAGAAAAATGTCTCCGGGTAGGGTAGGTTTTGTCCGCTACAGGAAGTGTGAAGTGTCCAGGGTTAAGGGGAGATTATGTTTGTTGCCATCGGGCCACAACGAGGGAAACGTCCTGGGTTAAAGGGAGTGTCTATATGTCTCCTTCAGATGTAATGAGAAAGATGTTCAATAGTTAGAGGAGGTTTTCCCCGCCATCTCCGGACCTGAAAGGGAAGACGCTCCAAGGAAAAAAGCAATTCTGAATGTTGCTACTTCCATAACTGCAAAGGAGTAAGCATTTCTGACCTTTTAATTTAATATAATGTATATACATGCACATCTTATTTAGTGTTATTAATATACTAATTAAGATATATGATTTGCTATGATCTGCTATATGCTGATATGTTTCGATTTTATCTACTTTGATATACTCTGTTGTAATCCAATTTTCTCTAAAATGCTCAATTGTGATCTAATATCCTCCGATCTAATCTGATATGATCGGTTATGGTTAATGAAATCTGATATGATCTAATTTACTTTGTTGAGTGTTCTACTCTGCTCTGTGATAGAGTGGGATGTGTGATTCTAATAATGTTCTACTCACCTCTGTGAGATGTGTGCTTCTGTTGATTTATTGGCTTCTGTTCTACTCCGATGGTTTATGAGATTTTTATCTAACTCCAAATGATTTATTCGAATATAAGGATATATGTATTTTAACATATATTATTTTATGATGCATTATTTATATATTAGCTGTTAGGCATAACTACGTTCGAATCCAATCATATTGGAATAATATTGTAATGTTATCCAATACGTACGTAGGCAACCAACAACATTGCGACGTTGGCCCGATCAAAATTAATTATAAAATTAGGTTTGTTCTCACCTATGCGCAACAGAACGCTAAAGCTTTGTTGCGTAGAAGAACGCTATGACTCTCGCACACAGAATCAGCCACTCCTGGTTTGTCTTATTTTAATTTGTTTGTTTATTTTAATTTACTCCGATTTTGTTTTCCAAACAACCCCGAGTCCAGGTCGGTTTTTCAGGTCGGGGTGTTACACCTTCCCTTACTCCGGGCCACTTCTCTCGATGCGGCCCGATGGCATAGGATAGAACCTCCTCTCACTTAGAGCCACTTCTCTCTCGATGTTGGCCGAGGGTATCGGTATAACCTCCTCTTACCCAAGGCCATTTCCCCTCTCTATAGTTAATAACTCGAGGAGTAGACACTTCCATTGCATAAAACACCCTCGTATACGCTTCCAGAAGTGTATACGAGTTTTCTTTTTATAGGGGAAGACCTGTGAGCATACGAAGAATGTGTCGCGCACCTGTGCGGCGTGTGACGCAGTTGCCGTGCACATAATGTACATAGACGCATGTTGCATGCGGTCCCACTGGCCCCTGCCCGTGTTACGCGAGCCCCATCTAACGATCACGCAGGACGTCCTACAACGACGTGGGCCCGCGGGCCTCTACACCACGCGATGCGGCAATGTAGCACGACATGCACAGCTAATGCCAGTCGCTAGCATCAGCTATTTCGTCACTTTCTCTATTATTTTAATATTTTTTTACATTATTTTATTCAAATAACATCCCAATTTTAAAATGCGATAACTGCCTACCCAGAAGTCAGGATCGCACATTCTTTATGCTAATAGACTAGTATCGACGAGCCCTTCAAAAATAGACCACACATGGGTAAGTTATCCCGCACTTTTCAATTGGATTTCCCCCATGTGGAACCATGGTTGTAAATGGTTCAGTACTTTTTATGAATTTATATACCATTTACAACCCACTAATTCGGACTTGGTTCAATCCCTTTTTTTTAATTGAACCAATCCGGATTGGATATTGGACAAAATGGGTCGACAACCTAACTCATACCCTATATCCGGACCCGCACAACCCCGTGGACCATCTCCTTCCTAAGACACCCCGAAGTTGTGCGGCAACAAGACCTTGCGTCCAATTGTAGTCATCCCTGCCCCTACCCATCAGCAAAGGTTGCTCAAAGAGGGGCGGCTGGGGCAAATGCCCCAGCCCCGGCTATGCTAACTGAGCCTCCCCGAGCTCCGCATAGCCAGCTCTACTAAGCACCTGTAGATGCCGCAACCACCTCGGTTGGCTGCAGGGCTATGATTGGTCGGTCCGCCATCCAAAGGAAATTCCAAATATCTTGGCCCTAAAGCCAGACAGTGACCGGCCAGCCTCCACCCAAAGCCCAAAGCTATGCTACTTCCATAGTTCTGATATGCTCTAGTCCAAACGGCATGGTCATGGTTGTAGTTGCCTCAACTGGCCACAATGCTAGGCGTAGACGGATCACCATCAAGTGGCTATCCCAATAGTGCTGGCCCAACCTCCACCAAGGGCCGAATCCCCTTTTTTTCTCCGTTCCTCAAAAGTGAACACCGGCAAGCACAATCATGTCTACGGCCGCTTATCATGACTCTCCTTCTACATCTAGACCAGGCCGAAGATGATGGAGGTGATTGGGGTCTCAGGTGAGACCCCCGATCGAGCTACCTTCGACATGGCCAGTTGAGATCCTATGGATCAACATAGCCGAAGCCTTTTTTTATTTATTTCAAAATTTTCTTTTTGCAAAATACACATACTAGCACAACAAAATTTATACAAGGTTAGACAACCTACATTATAAACACCGGTCTTCATGATCGCTCCTCCCCGACTTCATTGCCAGCCGCCTTCCCGAGAAAACTTCCCCAATAGCTACTTCTCTCTCCTCCCTTAACGGCCACCAAAACTCCCCTCAAATAAGCCCTAATTATGTTTTTATACTTATGGGGATTGGTGTTCTGAATCCCCTTAGAAGTTGCACTAAATAGGCTACTAATTGGGTCATTTGTTATTAATTTCTATCACTTTATTCAGGCGGGCCCACATGGTGAAATAAATGGCCCAATTGCAAGTCAAACTCATAAACGGCCCTATGTGACATGTTCAACTTTGAATTGCCATATCTCCCTCATTCGAACTTTGATTCACACGTTCTTGGTGGAATTTTGAAGCTCTTTTTTCTAATTTTTATCTACATAGGTCTCATCCATAAATCCCATTTATTGAGGAAGTTATTCTACCAAGAAGGTCAAAGGGTCAATATGTTATTTTCCACATGTTTAAGTTTTGAAACCTAAGAAATTCTGAGATATTACACGAATACAGTAACATCTGGGAATTTTCTAAATTTCTAAAGTCGACTACATTAAAAATTAGGGTGTTGGACCCCTTGACTTTCTCATTAGAATAACTTGATCATTGGTTAGAAGTAGTGTCTGAAATACATGGATGGAAAGTATATAGAAAGAGCTTAGAAACTCCACCTAGAATGTGCTAATCGGAGTTCAGATGAGGGAGATACGACTGTTCAAAGTTGAATATAATGCCCAGGGACCATTTACCTGAATTGGATAGGCTAATTGTCCATTTAAATCACTATATAGGCCCGATTAATTAATGTTACAAAATTTTATTTTAGGGGCCCAATTAGGTCGTCTAAGTGTGCAGGTTTTGGCCCAACTCCGAAGGGGATTAAGAACCCTAATCCTCATGCTTATAAAAACCTAATTAGGGCTCTTAAGAAAGTGGTTTTTTAGTTTTTGGCAAGGGGAGGAGGAGAGAGAGAGAGAAAGCCGGCGAAGGCGACTGGTGATGAAGGCGAAGCGGAGTCACCTCAAAGGTCTGTGGTGGATCGACAACAACCATGTTTGAGGTAAGTTTGCCAAATCATCCTTTAAGTTAAGATTAAAATTAATTTAATGTATAGGTAGATTCAATGGTAAAAATCAATTGGCGGTCAAATTTTCGACCGCGGCAAGATGTTCTATTCTGGCTAACCTCCGATCACCGATAATTAATCACCAAGGCATGCAGACTGTTTTGACAAACATTGACTAAATCCGGTGAGTGGAATCCAAGGATTCCAACTTTGCTCTCGTGTTGGATGCCCTTGTTGCCGGCCGCAAACCGTATCTCCCTATGTCCTCTTTTCTTCTCTGACAATTTTACAGACTATTTTAGCTATGACATATTGTGTACGTCGTCGGACGGCCGCCAGCTGGGGTTTCGCCCTTTGATCCAACTCACTCCGGTGGAAGATTCATCACCAAACTCAGCGAAGGCCGGCCACCGCTGTTGTCTTGTACCTCTCTCCCTTTTGGCAATCGTTCGAAGAGGGGAAGGGATGGGAGCCAGTTGAACAGGCCACCGAACAGCAATCGACCTAGCCATTGCCTTCTTCTGAAGTTTTGGGTGGCAAGGTTCCGCCGCACCCCCAGTCCTCCTCCATCAGACAATTTTGGAGGATGAAGACGACAGGTCCAGTTCCAGGCTGAGCCAACAGACCCGGTGTGCTGGACCGGCCTAGTGAGCAGTCCCTAGGGTCCATAAAAAAATAGGTACTTAACCAAGTCCATTTTAGGGCCTTTCTCTTATTAGAAAAATTATCAATGGACCTTGAGAGGTGTTTTAGTATCTTGACTAAGATTCAGACTTGGAAAAAATATCAAAGACTATAAAATAGCCCTTTTACCCTTTATAGTTAAATTGTCGTGTAATAACCATTCACCTGACTTAAGGGCACCGGTTCAGTGATCTATGAGTGATCTTAAAATTTGGAAAAATTCTCATAAAGGGCTTAATGTATACCCTAAATATATACAAAACCAAATAGCTAGGAAAAATCTCAGTAAGTGGATAATTGATCATTTTGTCCCTAGGGTTTAGGGTAAACTGTTAGGCAAACCTTGGGCGGTTCAAGGGGTGCACGACCCCTTCACACACTAGGAACATTACACCGAGTCCATGAAATCAAGTAGTACCCTTGACCC
The DNA here is from genome assembly GCA_035235625.1 of Saururus chinensis. Lineage (NCBI taxonomy): Eukaryota > Viridiplantae > Streptophyta > Magnoliopsida > Piperales > Saururaceae > Saururus > Saururus chinensis. The sequence continues at coordinate 37,391,534 of CP141141.1, forward strand.
CAATTTTGGACCCATTAGGCATAAGGAGGGCTTTGAACTAAATGACAGAAATACCCCTTCGAGTGAACTGCCCACATTCGTGTAAATGGAAGCGCGAGTCAGTTTGAGAGTGGAGCCTTCTGAGAGGTTAATGACTTAAAATAAATAGAAAGGTAGTGAGATGACCAAATTACCTAAGAGAGGGTACCATGCCCTAGGTTGTAAAATTACCCTAATGCCCTTAGGGGTAGTATATTCTATTTTTGATGAAACTAATAACCTAACTACCAAGCATTAGGGTATGCTATAGTGATGTTAAATAGCTTCAATAAAAGGGGTGTGACCAGTAAGTGACACGAAGACCTTGACAGGTCACAATGTCACGGGAAAAAAGGAGAAGAACTCTAATTCTCAGGGTTTAGGATAATATATTACATGTGTTTGCAACACAGCGCAAAAAACCACTAGCGTATTATATATGTAACTCGTGTGATGCGTTAGAGTTATTTACATTCACGTGCTTGAATTTACTGAGCTGTAGCCCTACAAATGAGTGAAATTGGCCTCCTTTATTATTTATGCACTTGTGTGACTGCATGTTATTTATGTTGTTTACTATGATGGATGCTTTTATTATTGATACGTTAATCGGTAACTTGAGATTAATGAAGATTAATTAAGAGATATTAGTTGTTGTTGGATTGGGGGGAGAACATTTAATCAAGATAAAGACTAAAATACCCTCAATAGGGTTTGGGACCGATTCATTGAATAAACGGGGCCCTAATATAGAATTCTACTTTGGTTAATAAAGCGAGGGTAGTTATAGGAGTATACCTGAGTCTCATGGAGACTATTAGGATTTGGGTTGTTATCTGAGTCACAGCTCAATAGATGAGTTATTTATTAGGCCAATTCACAATGTGAAGAGGACCCAAATAGTTGGGTGAATACTTGACAGGATGATAATAATTTAGTTTAAGTTTTGAATGTTTGGGGGAGTAAATGGTCATAAAGACCTGAGATTTCTATGGATACATTAGTAATGTCTTAAAAGACATTTTCTCCCTGAGTTGGGATGGTGGAGATTGTGATACACTTTCTTCACTGCTACGACGGTTTGGGTATTGGCTATAGAGGTCTCTACCGTGGGTTTCCTTAGGTTTTCCAAAGACCATATAGTGCGTACAAAAAGCGGAGTTGTATGAACATCATGGAAGTCTTGTGTTTCTCACCAATCTATGTCTATGAGCACAGTTGAGATCATCTTCTCCAAATTTGCAGCACGCTATTGAGAGCCCTAGGAGTTTGGGTCAAGCTGCTATTAAGCAATCTACTCCAATGTTGGAGTCCTATGTTTGGTGATTGCTTCAAGAGTCGAGTTATCTCCGAGTGAGTATATATATTATATTAAACCTAGAGTTGGGTTTAAACGATGAAGGGTATTAATTATTTAACAACGGTTGTGAAATAATTAATAACATTGTTTGATATTGCTTGTTTAATTAAAGGACGATTAAAGGACTTACATAAAATGTATGTTAGTTGAAAATACTTAAGCTTCTTAGGATAGTGTAGTTTTAGGCAAAACTACGCCTAAATCCAATCTTGTTGTAAATATTGGAGATATTGTCTGATGAGTACGTAGGCAACTAACATCGGGTGATCTTTGCCCGATCCGAAAAACATTAATAAAACTTTTTGCCCCTTTGGAAGCTCTTCTCTTGAGGGCAGAGAGGTTTTGTTGTTGTTGTTATTGTTGTTTGGTTTAGTTGGTTGCATGTTCTCCAGGCAATGATAAGTGAGACCAAGATTGTCAAGCACATAATGAAGTTTTTCATTTCTGCAACTCTGGTATGTAAGTGTATCTTTGGCGTAAGAGTCAACTTAGTTATTTATTTTCAGACAGATGATGGACTTGTGCTTAGATGGATGAGTTCTTTTTATTGAATTTTGAGACATGTATTAATATCATATGATTTGATATTTATATTTGTAAACCCCAGTTATTATGACCTAGATATTTAATTGAATAGTTTGTTTTGTATTTAAGAAAAAAAAATTCTCATGACTTACCGTTCATGTTATTTTAAAAAAGCTTTTAAAAATCCGGGTTGTGACAAATACTTCCTAGAAAACTAAAAAATTACCACAAAATCTTCAAGAAGTCCTCAAGATTTTAGAGAAACTTCAAGCAAAAAAAACTACAAAAAGGCCCCGAAACAATTCGGCCATTTTGGTTGTGCAGTGAAAACAGAAAACAAGGTGTCATGAAAGAAAAAGACCTATATATGCTTCCCATGAATTTTTCATTAACACAACATCATAGCACATGAATAATTATAATTCCAAACACTCAACATGGATTATAAATAGTAGTAAATTATAAGAACCTTCGCTAATTCAACATATGACACATACATGCAAACATATATTCCAAAGTTCAAACGTTAACATGAAACTAAAATCTAAATTTCATATAATTCTAATACATCATGCAAACATGCAATGAACAACCATAACTCACTCAAACTAAACATATATAACTCTAGCATCATATCATAATGTAGAGGGAGAGTAGTTCCTACCTTGTATAAAATCAATGTCCTCTTCTCCAACTTGAAGATGAAGTGTAACGTCCGGGAATTTTCTAAATTCCTGAAGTCGTACACGAGGAAATTAGGGTGTAGGACCCCTTGATCTTCTCGTGGGAATAACTTAATCATCAGTTTGAAGTGATGGCTAAAGCATATATAGATGGAAAATAAACAGAAAGAGCTTCGAAATGCCCATTTACCCGAATTGGACGTGCGAATTATCTGTTTAAGTCACAGTACGGGCCTGATTAATTAGGATTCCAAAATTGTGTTTTTGGGGGCTCAATTTCTCATGGGATTAGGGCTAGATTAGGAGCCCTAATCCCATGCCTATAAAAAGGATTAATTAGGGATAATAAGGAGGCAGGTTTTGGACAGTAGAGGAATTTTTCTGGCAAAATTCCGGCAAGATTCCAGCGAAGTATTGACGACAGTGGATCGACTACAACTCGGCCTTCGAGGTAGGATTTGAGTTGAAATTGGAGTTATTTTATTATTATTATTATTATATAAATCATTTTGTAAATTATGTAAATAGTGATCTCTGCGTAATACTATTCATATGAACAGTAAATCAAGTCGTTGGCCGAACCTGTCAAGGGCGGGGGCTATAATGGCCCCTGGCCGTGATGGCCCTGGCTCCGACCGCATCGGCCGTGTCTCGGGCCGCATCAACCCTGGCACCGGCAGCCTTGGCGGCGGCAGTTTTGGCTGCCACTGCGTAGGCTGCCGATTCGTTGCAGAGAAGAAAAAAAAAAGACAGACGCTGGTCGAGACCGTGCTGGCCATGGCGGAGCTGGTCCCGGCCGTGCCTGTCCAGGCTGCGACAGCCCTGGCTGCGCCGGCCTAGACCACGCTGGCCCTAGCCGCCGCGGCGGTTCCGTCGCACTGTTTAAAAAAAGAGGCAAGGGGGAAAAAATGAAACAGGAAAGACGGCCTTTTGGCCGCCGGACGGCCACCAGACGTCAGCGGGACCGACCTTTTCGGTTCCGCCATGCTCTGGAGATCTGAGGGCCGTGTGCCGCCCAGCCCTCCGCCGCAGTGGGGAGGTGGTGCCGCCAGAGGCCGGTCGCCCTCTGACCTATCGCAGGGAAGACGACCCTCCCGGGTCGTCTGCTCCCTGGACCCGGTCCGGTCCTGTTAAAAAAAAAAAAGAACAATTCATATTTCTTGAACCGGGTCCAGTTCAGGGGGTTAATTGTGTCAAACAAATCCTAGAAAATTACTATTGGACCTGGAGAGGTTTGGGATTATTTTGACCGAGTTTCAACTTGGGGAAAAATCCCAAAGATTATTAAATAACTTTTTTACCCTTGGTAGATAATTATCGTACAATATTAACTTACCCGAGTTCGAGGCTCTGGTTTTGGGTCATATGAGTGGATCTAAAAATTGGGAAAATTCTCAATGAGATTTTAATGGGTACCCTATTTACAGGACAAATCTCTATGTGAAGAAAAATCTCAGTGAGTGGTTAATTGACCTTTTTTCCCTTAGGGTTTATAGTAAACCGTTAGTCAAAACCCGGGCCGGTTCAAGGGGTTCACGACCCCGTCATACGCCAGGAAAATTACACATAGTCCATGAAGGCTAGTAGTACCCTTGAGTTGAATTTTGGACCCATTGGATGTCATTAAGGCCTTAAACCAAATGACAAAAGTACCCCTTAGAGTAGACCTGCCCACATTCGTGTGAATGGAAGCGCGGGTCAGTCTGAGGGTGGAGCTTTGTGAGAGGTCAAGGACTTAAATTAATAGAAGGGCAGTAAATTGATTAGAATGAACCAAGGGAGAGGTGGTAGAATTACCATAATACCCTTAGGGGGTAGTATGTTCTATTTCTGCTAAAATGGATAACTTAACCACTAAGCATTAGGGTACGTTATAGTGACTTGAAACGGGTTCAAAAGGAAGGGGTGTGACTAGTAAGTGACACGAAGACCTTGTCAGGTCATAGTGTCACGGGAATCAAGAGGAATGACCCTCATTCTCAAGGTTTAGGGCAGCGGATTACCCGTGTCTGCAACCGAGTACATCGATCGACTAGAGTGTTATATATGTAAATCGCGGGATGCGTTAGAGTTGTTACACTCTTGGGCTTGAACTAGTTAAGCCCTAGCCCTGCAAATGAGTGCAACGAGCCTTTATTCATTCTTTACGCATTGGTGTGAATGTATGTTATTTATGTTGATTATGCTAGTGCATGCTTTTGTTGTTGATGCTTTAAGTTATATCAATAACTTAAGATTAATAAAGATTAATCAAGAGACATGGGTTGCTATTGGTTTGGAGGGAGAACATCTAATCAAGATAAAGACTAAAATACCCTCAATAGGGTTTGGGACCGGTTCATGGATTGAACGGAGCCTTGACATAGAATTTTACCTTGGTTAATGAACCGAGGATGGTTATGGGATGTTCTTTGAGTCTTAGCTCAATGGATGAGCTATTTATTGAGCCGATTCACAAGGTGAAGAGGACCCAAATGGTTGAGCGAATACTTGACTGGATAAAAATAATCTAGTCTAAGTTCAGATGTTTAGCAGAGTCAATGGTCATAAAGACCTGAGGCTTCTATGGATAATGCTGGAGATTGCGATATGCTTCTTCATCGCCGCGACGGTTTGGGTATTGACCAGAGGGTCTTTACCGCGGGTCTCCCGCAGGTCTTCCCAGGACTATTTAGTATGTACGAAAAGCGGAGTTACATGAGCATCATGGAAGGCTTGTGTTTCTTGCCAATCTGTGTCCATGAGCACAGTTGGGATCCTCTTCTCCAGATTCGTGGCAGGCTATTGAGAGCCATGGGGATTTGGGTCAAGCTGCTGTTAAGCAGTCTACTCCAAGCTTGGAGTACTTTGTTTGGGGATTTCTCGAGGGGCGAGTCATCTCTGAGTTATAGAATTGATAGTGTTAATTATCGAACAAGGGATGTGAGATAATTAATAACATTGCTTATTGTTGCTTATTAATTAGACAAGTGGAACAATTAAAGGACTTACTAAAATGTAGGTTGAAAATACTTAAGCATTGCATGTGTGGTGCTATGCTTATTAGGATAGAGTAGTTTCTAGATAGAACTACGTCTGGATCCGATCTTGTTAGAAACATTGGAGATGTTGTCTGATGAGTACGTAGGCAACTAACATCAGGTAATGTTGGCCCGATCCAAATAATATTAATAAAACCTTTTGTCCTTTGGAAGCTCTTCTCCTAAAGGTGGAGATGCTCCATTGTGGTTGTGGTTGTTGTTTGGTTTGCTTTGTTACAAGTTTTCCAGGTGACAACAAGTGAGACCAAGATTGACGTGTATAGGATGATGTTTCTTCGTCTCTGCAACTCGGGTATGTAAGTGTACCTTTAGCGTGAGAGTCAACTTGTTATTTATTTTCAGATGGATGACGGACTTGTACTTAGATGGATGAGCTGTTCTTTATGAATTTTCAGACGTTAAATAATAACATATGATTTGATATCCGTATTTGTGAACCCCAGTTATCATGACTTGGATATTTAATCGAATGGTTTATTTTGTATTTAAGAAAAAAAAATTTGCTACTTACCGTTCATGCTATTTAAAAATGCTTTTAAAAATCTGGGTCGTGACATGAAGTCCCAAGCACTCCTACGACGTCAATGCAACTTATCCATCTCCAAGGTGCTCCAATAATAACTTGGTGGACTAGAGAATCAGCAATGGAGAGAAAATCAAAGAGAAGTAGATGATGGCCAAAGGAGAAAGAAGAGAGAGAGAGAGAGAGAGAGAGAGAGAGAGAGAGAGAGAGAGAGAGAGAGAGGAAGAAGGGGAGATGGCTAATAGAGAGAGGGAGGGGTCAGCCCAAAGTGAGAAGAGAGAGGGGAGTTGGCATGGGAGAGGGGATTTGTCAGACCCAGATTTTTAAAACCCTTCTTAAATAGCATGAATGGTAAGTCACAAGGAAATAAAATTTATATGCACACCAAACTATTTGATTAAATATCCAGGTTATGATAACTGAGGTTTATAAATACGAATATCAAATCATATAATATTAATACATGTCTAATAATCCATAAAGAGCAAGTTATCCATCTAAGCACAAGTTCGTCATTAGTATGAAAATAAATAATTAAGTTAGCTATTGCGCTAAAGATACAATTACTTACCAGAAGTGCATAAACGAGGAGCTACCTTCCACGCTCATCAGTCTTGGTCTCACTAGTCCTTGCCTAAAGAACATGTAACCAACTTAACCAAACAACAACATAACCTCTCCACCCTCACGAGAAGAGTTACAAAAAGAACAAAAGGATATATTAATATTTTTTAGATTGGGCCAACATCATCCAATGTTAGTTACCTACGTACTCATTAAACAACATCCCAAATGTAAGTACCAACAAGATCGGATTCAGACTTAGTTCTACCTAGAAACTATAGTATCTCAAAAAGCCTATCATCAAACATGCAATGCTTAAGTATTTTCAACCAACCTACATTTCATGCAAGTCCTTTAATTGTGCCACTTGTGCTAATTAACAATCAATAACAAGCAATGTCATTAATTATCTCACTACCCTTGTTCAATCATTAATAACCCCGTATAATCCCTTAGATAGACAGACACATCATATGTAAATTAAAATGACACATGATACTTACCAACCTTTATTGTTCTAACCCAACCCTAAGTTTAATCTAACATAACTCTCAATGAAGGTCAAAACACTATAATCACAGCATAAGGAAATAGGAACACAACATAAATATTTGTTCACACAGAGATGACTCTTAAAGAAATCCCCAAATATCCAACTCCAACATTGGAGTAGACTGCTTAACAACAGCATGACCCAAATCCCCAGGGCTCTCAATAGCCTCGTACAAATATTGTAGTGCCCAAGATTTCTTTTATGTGCTCTCTTTCCCTAATTTATATTTAGTAATAATTCTTAGTAATAATGAAATGTTAGAAGCATTTTTGTGGGTCTAATTTGTTTTAACGTTGAGTAGAGGGGCCCAAACTTACTTTTGGAGTGAGTTTGCTATGCTTTGGGCCTTCTAATTAAATGCTTTAATATTAATTTATGTAGAAATATATCTCTCATCCTCGAGGCATCATTAGCTTTGCCTTAGACCGTGGAGCCAATACGTACTAAATTTAATTGTTATAGTAACAACCGAGAATGAGATCCCATATAGCCTTGGTTAGGCTTCATTAAACTTAGGAGGCGTGTAGAGCTGGAATCCGGTAGATGCAATGGGCAAGGGAGGGAGAGTCACCGATTGGCATCTTGAGTGATAAGGATTCGTGACTTAATTAGACTCCTACTTCATAAGGTCAAATCCCTATCTCTCTATATATAGATGCAACACCTTTCTTCCTCCGGGCAAAAAACCTAGATAAAGAGCAATTGGGGTAGGGATGCACTCCAGAAGCGAGGGAAGAGTTTGGGCTTGGCAGCAGAGTTCTTGGCTTCTCTATGGGTAGGATTTATATACTAAAATATTTGCATAAGATCTTCTCTAATTAATATGTTGTATTTGAATATGATTGGCTCTGTGATTTTCTATTTACGTAGAGGATTTGTATGTCAACCAAGAAAACTAATATACTGCCATGTTTATTATATGTTGACGCTTTTATTCTTGGTGCAAAATTTTGGGGCACGTATTCAGTTATTTTGTTAGAAAAAGAGTTATCCTTGATGTTTCTTTACAATGATGATGCAATAAGAATTAACTACGGAGTGGAAAGATTTTTCCTTTTTGTGTTTTTTTTAACTGAGGGGATCAGAAGGTGGCTTGTGGTTGTGAACAAGGATAGGATTAGAACCTTTGTCATTCACCAAAATACTTGTCATCTTATTTTAGTGGGTTGGGCTGATAACATTTGAAGTTAGATTCACGTTGTTTTGTTTGACCTATTGCAACACCCAGTGTGTTATTATTATGCTTTGTTTTCTATTACGCTGGGTCAATACAGAAGTTCTTATCTCAAGCTCAATTTTTTTAGTCCAATTATATGCTGATTAGGTGTTGTTTCTTCTGCTACCTTAATACCCTATACATATTTTGTTTCAATTACCTTATAGCGAGTCATGTTGGTTGAAATTAATGCTGAAGTTTCATCTTGCCCATACTCTTCTTTCTTTCTGTCTACATCAATGGTGGTTGAAGCTTAAAATTCCTGTGCAAATAAAGTAAATGTCTTGCCTAGAGTTTAAACATTTTCTGGGACACTTAAATGCATGTTCTTGAATTTGGGAAGCAATTCAACAATGGTTAGAAGAATTTGGTCCAGTTCACTGCCACCTAATTCCGGTTCTAGAAAATTGATATAGTATTCTTCTATTAAGCCATGGCCGATCTTTTGGGTTTTGGACCCTCTTGAGGTCTTTACCTTGGACTTTACAGCGGTGTTTGGTCCACCGAGCCTACACAAGGCTATAACACATGACAAAGGACTTGGGCATCATGGAAGGCTTATGTACCTCCACCACTCGTGTCCATGAGCACAGTGGGACCCTAACTCCTAGAACCATGGCTGGTCTATAAGGACCCTAGGGGTTTGGGATTGGGTTGAGCGATTAGCCTACTCTAGAATCGGAGTCCGTTATTCTCTCCTTAAGTAGGACTTGTGTTCTCTCCTTGAGCTAGGAGCTGTATCTTTTTGGGTTAGAATACAACACCTCTAAGCAGGAGTTGTTCTTCTCTAAGCTAGAGTCATGTTTCTTGTACGTTTCTATAGGGAAGATCTTGTACTTAATATTGTTGTCATTTTGGCTCTTGTTGCAGAATGTATTAATTAGAGAAACTAAGCACTAGGTGTTGAAGTATAGTGAGTATAAACTTTAGGAAAATAGTTATGCCAATGGGTAGATCTTGGTATTAAGAACACCTGAGTTGTAAAATTTTCATATATACAACTATTTTTATCCCATTGAGTATAAGTAGATATACTCATGCATCTTAGTGATGTAGGTATCTACAAGGAGTAGCTGAGTAGCAGAGTAGCTGGATTCGCAGGGCAGAGACATTGCTTTAGAGTAGGACTTGCTTTATTTTCATTGAATGTAATAAGGCACGAGAGTTGTCATTCCATACTTTACTTGTTTATTCTTAAATGGTTATCAAATTTGCACATGGATGAGACCTCGCTCGTTATTTAATGGATTTGAATGACTATTATAGATAATCATGGTTTGATATTATCATTATGTTGGAAAACGGCAGTCACGGATTAGGGATTATTTTAGTCGTTATTATGCATGATCTGTTAAAAAAAATCTACTATGTTTTTCCACTACATTTACTTCGAAAATGTTATTTTAAAAACCCCGGCCGTGACAATATGGAGAAGTGGATCCTAACTGTGCTCATGGACACAGATTGGTGAGAAACACAAACCTTCCAGGATGCTCATGCAACTCCGTTTTTTGTACGCATTATATGGTCATGTAAAGTCCTGCGGGAAACCTGCAGTAAAGACATCTCTGGCTAGTACCCAAACCGTCGTGGCTATGACAAAAGTATACAAGTATCACAATCTCCGCCCTCCCCAACTCTAGGAGAAATATCCTTAATGACATAAAATAATGTAACTCATAGAAGCCTAAGGTCTATATGACCAATGACTCCCAAAACATTCAAAACTTAGACTCAATAGACCAATGACTCCCAAAACATTCAAAACTTAGATGACTCCCAAAACATTCAAAACATAGACTCGATAGACCAATGACTCCCAAAACATTCAAACTTAGACTCGATTAATTATATTCAGTCAAGTATTCGTCCAACAAATTGGTTGGACGAACACTTGGATGAATATAATTAATCGATAGACCAATGACTCCCAAAGCATTTAAAACTTAAACTCGATATACCAATGACTCCCAAAATATTCAAAACTTTAAGACTCGATTAATTATATTCAGTTAAGTATTCGTCCAACCAATTGGGTCCTCTACACACTGAACAAGCCCAATAAATAACTGATCCAATGGGCTATGACTAAGAGATTATCCCAAACCCTATTAGTCTCTATGAGACTAGGGTAAACTCTCATAACTACCCTTGTTTCATTAACCAAGGTAAGTGTCACGCCCGGGGTTTTCAAAATATGAGTATGAAAATACTCAATACCCTTTTTTTTAGCCCCGTGGTGCGGGAGGCTTGTGCAGGTTGTATTGGAGAGCTCCTAGAGATGGATGCTCGTTCTGTGATGGATTGTTTCCCCTTTGACTCAGGTATATCTTCAACTCAATGTGAGTATATTTTGTGTCACGATCTAATGTATTGGGTGAGATGAGATTTAAAGTATTTATATTTCTAGACTTGTAATTCGGATTAGACAGTGGACTATTTATGGACTTGTACTCATAGATGCCTGAGATAGATTTGTATTTAAAATCCATGATCTTCGTAATTTATTCGTACGTTTGTTTTCGAGTAACGCCTAAGGATATTTTGTTTGACCATACGATGTTTGATTGAACGAGGAAAAATTTAGATGGAAAAATTGATGTGATATTTTGAATTATAATATGTTTTCACAGGTTTCGTATTTTGTTATTTTCTTGATTTACAATCGTCATATTACAAAAATAATTCTGTGAATTTTAAGAAAATGTGGTGAAAAACCTCAGGCATTACAGTAAAATTCTATGTCAGGCCCTTGTTCACTCCATGAACCAATCTCAGACCCCACTAAAGGTATATTAGTTTTTATCTTGATTAGGTACTATCCCCCCTATCTATAGCCAACCAATCTCTTTCGATTAATCTCAAGTTACCAATATATTACTAGCACATCAAAATCAAAAACATGCATCATAGTAAGTGAACATAAATAACATGAACTCACACAAGTCCATTAATAATAATCAGAGGCCCATTGCACTCATTTGCAGGGCTAGGGCTCAACAAATTCAAGCTCATGAATGTAAATAATTCTTACTCATAATGCAAGTTACATATATACTAGCATAGTAGATCAATGCACTGCGTTGCACACACGTGTAATACACTGACTTAAACCCTAGGAATGAAGGTCCTTCCCCTTGTTTCCCATGACACTATGACTTGTAAAGATCTTTGTGTCACCTCCTAGTCACACCTCTTTCATTTGAAGTCATTTACTATCATTGTAGGGTACCCTAACTCTCTGTTCGCTAGGGTATCCGTTTCACTGAAAACTGGGTAGATTGCCCCTAAGGGCATTGAGGTAATTTTCCCACCTAGAGTACAGTCCTCTCATTTGGTCATTCTAGTGATCTTACCCTCTTTTTATTGATTTCAAGTCATTGATCACTCCACAGGCTCCACTCTCGAATTGGCATGTGCTTGCATTCACAAGAATGCAAGCGATTCGCTCTTAGGGGTATTTATGTTATTTTGTTCAGGGCTTTCCTGAACTCTAATAGGTCCATAACTGATTTCAATAGTACTGCTTGATGTTATGAACCCAGGGTAGTTTTTCTAGCGTTTCACGTGGTCATGAACCTCTTGAACCAACCTTAGTTCACCTAACGATTCACCCTTAATCCTAAGGACAAAATGGTCAATTAACCCTTTTACTAAGATTTTTTTCCCACCATGTAAATTAGTTTATATTCATGGTATACATATACCTATCACTGAGATTTTTTCCATTTTTTAACTTCTCCCATAGGCCCCCTGAACCGGAGCCCCTAAGTTGGTAATTGAATATTACTACGGTTCACTCATGAGGACAAAATAGTCCTTTCACAGTCTCTATGGTTTTTCCCTTGGCTAAAACTTGGTCGGACCACTTTTATGGTTTTTGGGTACAATGATAATTTTTACAAAAAAAATTTCGACAAGTAAAAGACCTTGAACTAGACCTAGTTCAATACCCCTTTTTTTATGAAGCAAATCAGTCTGGACCCTGTTCAGTTAACCTAGCCAGGTCCTTGCCAAATTGGTCGGGTCACCCGACCCCGGAGTGGAAGACCCACTTTGCGGGTAGTCTTCCCTGCAGCTAGCCAGAGGCCAGTAAGGCCTCTGGTAGTGCCACCTACAACTGCACAGCAAGGCAAGGGCCACTACTGACCAAATTGCCATTGTGCGGCGATTAAGGTAGACCTGGCCCGGCCACCACCTAGTGGCAGGCCTACAACCAAAAGAGCCTATTTTTTTCTGAAATCTATCTGACAATGGCGGTGGGACCACTGCCGGTCTTCCGAGGGTAGTAAATGGGAAGGAGGATAGCCTGGCCATCGGTGTTTGGCCACTCTCAGGTCAAGTAGCCACCTCGCCTCTTCCCCCTCTACTTAGGGTGTGGCTTGCACGTTTGCCCGCCAGCCCTCTGTAATTCGTTCTCCGGCCACCCTGACGAAATAGGGCAAACCCCTGGGAGTGGTCGTGGCAACACTCAGTCACTGGAGTGGTCATGGTTGCTCTGCCTCGTCTGCAAGAAAATTGGGAGTGTCAGCTGAAAGTCTGGACCACCGTGGACATGCCAACCATCTCCACCTACTGTGCCAAAAATCCAAAGCAAAAGAAGAAGAAGGTCAACCACTTGTAATTGCCCAGGCCAGCCCATTGCACCAAGAAAGGAAATGAAAAAGGGGAGGAATGGCTCTGGGGCCACCTCCCCGCCGGTAGCCAACTGGTGGACTAGCCAGATCCATCCAGTAATATGAAGGCTGAGTTTTGCTCAACATGTAATTATATCACGTATTAAAGTGCCTAATCATGCATCCTACTCATTATTAAGTAATCTTACTTCAATTGCTGGTTTGTTGTCAATCCACGCCTCTGAAGCTTAGAGCTCACTCCTCCTTGCCATTACTAACCGGCATCACCGAAACTCCTCTGGCAGCTCCTCTTCCCTTCCCTAAGGCAAAAAGCTTCTCCTTAAAAGCCCTAATTAAGTTTTTATAATAAAGGAGATAGGGTTCCTAATCCCCCAAAAGGTTTGGGCCAACTAAACCTCCCTTGGCAGCCCAATTAGGCCTCCTAAATATTAATTTTTGTCACCTTAATTAACTGAAACTGTAGAGCGACTTAAAGGGTCAATTTACGCTTCTAATTTGGGTAAAGAGGCCTTGCACACCATGTTCAACATCAAACGGTTGTATCTCCCTCATTTGAACTCCAATTCGTGCATTCTTGGTGACGTTTTAAAGCTCTTTTTATCTACTTTCTATCTACCTAGATCTTAGATATAAATTCTATCTATTGAAGAAGTTATTCTTAGGAGAAGTTCAAAGGGTTTAATACCCTATTTTCTACATGGCAACTACAGAAATTTAGAAAATTCCCTGACGTTAAAGGATTAGCCTCCTATAAAGGGGTAGTTTCCCTCTTTTGTTGATTTACTTATTCAAGTCGATCTAGTATCCTCTTTAGCCAATCGGAAGTTACTTTTCTTAATTTCAAATATCATAGGTCATCCCAAAGACTTGGTGCCAAAGCAACCTAGTAAGGCCGACAGCCAATTCTGGCATACGACTTGCCTATTGGCTCGTTTACCCACCTACCCAATCAACACAACTCTCATTCGTTTAAAGCTCATTTTCCCTGTATTAATTTCATAAATCACCCCTAGTCTTTCGTCCACGGGCACACCCTTGCACTTGGGTTGCTATGGTTTGCACTTGGGTTAAAATGACTAATGGGAATTGGTAAGCATATGAAATCAGTTTAACTAAAAATAAAAATGAGTTTACATAGAAGCAGAAGTGTCATAGAATAATTTAGAGCCTATTTGAGGTTGACACTTGACATGGTGTTATCAACACATTATAATTGGTACAGCAAAAATTCCAATGGAACTAAATGCATGCTTATCGCAACTTGCCTAGCTATCAGGTGGTATAATAAGAACTATAATAGTCCATATATATAGCCTTCAAAAACGGTCATTAACTGGGAGGAACCTTATCCACGAAAAAGTTGTTTTTATTGATTTTCATTAAAAGAAATCTTGGATGACTGGAAAATATAAAATGCTTTTGCCCAAAGCAAAAGCAGTATAAAATTGAGGAAATAGCTCCATGAAAAAAGAATGCTGAGAACAAAACACAACGAATTTCGAGCATTTAAAAGCCCAACATAAATAAATAAATAAATGGAATAATGAACACAATAATACTCTTCCCTCGTTTTTCTTTGAGCTTCTTCGCCACAATTAGAAGCACTTCCTGTGAACAATTGATGGGCCAGTTTCATCATATTCCGACTTACTGATCCACATCTGTTACCATAGAAACATTCTCTTTGTCAGAGAAAAAAATGTTCACAATTTTCAGCAGTAACAGCCATGAACAAAGCTACAATCCATTGTATGAATGGCACAAACAAAATCATGACAAGAATGGAGAATACCTGCTGGAAAGTGCTAAGAGAAGCCAAGATGGAACCTCCAATCCAAACGCTGTACTTCCTCTCCGGGGGTGCCACCACCTTTATCTTCATGCTGCTTGGTGCAAGTGCAGTGATCTCCTTGCTCATCCTATCAGCAATACCAGGAAACATGGTGGAGCCACCACTGAGAACAATATTCCCATACAAATCCTTCCTAATGTCCACATCACACTTCATGATGGAGTTGTAAGTGGTCTCATGGATGCCAGCAGCCTCCATACCGATCATGGAAGGCTGGAAGAGAACCTCCGGACAGCGGAAACGCTCAGCCCCGATGGTGATGACCTGCCCATCAGGCAGCTCATAGCTCTTCTCCACAGAGGAGCTGGTCTTGGAATTCTCCAGCTCCTGCTCATAATCAAGGGCAATGTAGGCCAGCTTCTCCTTCATGTCTCTCACAATTTCACGCTCGGCCGTAGTGGTGAAGGAGTAGCCTCGTTCTGTCAGGATCTTCATGAGAGCATCTGTGAGGTCCCGACCAGCCAGGTCAAGCCGCAGTATAGCATGGGGAAGCGCATACCCTTCATAGATGGGGACTGTGTGACTCACACCATCACCAGAGTCGAGCACAATACCTATAAATACACAATTTCAAATCATCAAATATTATTACAAAAAAATTTCAACGACAGCCTAAACGGCAGTGTAAAAACTAAGAAACAACATGAAACAAATGTGTTCCAAAATCGACACAAGAATCAATAAGCATACACAGCAAGCAGCATGCTTACCAGTTGTACGGCCACTAGCATAGAGGGAGAGAACAGCCTGGATGGCAACATACATGGCAGGGGCGTTGAAGGTCTCAAACATGATTTGGGTCATCTTCTCACGGTTTGCCTTGGGGTTGAGAGGTGCCTCAGTGAGGAGAACAGGGTGTTCTTCGGGAGCAACCCGGAGCTCATTGTAGAATGTATGGTGCCAAATCTTCTCCATGTCATCCCAGTTGCTCACAATGCCATGCTCAATTGGATATTTTAGGGTCAAAATCCCACGCCTGCATTGGGCTTCATCCCCAACATAGGCATCTTTCTGACCCATACCGACCATGATTCCCTGGTGGCGTGGACGACCCACAATGCTGGGAAACACGGCCCTTGGTGCGTCATCTCCAGCAAACCCAGCCTTTAAGTTGCCATTAAAGCGAAAATAGAAAAAGAGTTCTGTAATCAGTCATCAGAACAACATGGATGGCGAAACTAAAGTGATAAACGATGTGCATTTCACAACATATTTCAAATCAAATGACCGGTAAATCAGACACTCATAAGTGATACCTTGACCATTCCTGTTCCATTGTCACAAACGAGAGGTTGAATGTCTTCGGTGTCTGCCATCTTCTGTTACACCACATGAAATGAGCTGCATGATATCAATTTATACCATGTATTGACAAAACTAAAGAACAAAAAAGTTGATGCATATGCTGAAAAAAAAAAACTGAAATTCCAATAAATGCCATATCATATTCATTGCAAGATGGCTACCCTGCCATTAAGTAAAGCAAGGTAATAATCTGCCCCTTTAACTCTGAATGGTATAATCAAAAGCAAGCAAAGTAAAAATCTCAACTTCAAATTGATAACCACCCATTATCATATTTTAATTCATTTTGGATGAAAAGATACCCATTAATTCAAAATCTAGATACCATTCGAATCTGATGGAAAAAACAACTGCATATTGCAGCCACTAATTCTGCAGCAATTTGAAATAATTTAGAGCCTTAATTGAATCAAGCAGCGTGGTCTTCAGAAATATTGATTAAAATTTTACTCAATGACAGCGATTGATCGGAATCAAATCATTTTAGCCCACAAATTAGTCAGACAACAACAAATCAAAAGAAAAAACCCTGAAGAATACCGAGCAAAAAAATCACAAAAAAAACAGATGAACATTCAGGAAAAATCGAATAAGACGAAATCGGACTTACCTAAACTCCGAGATGGAAATGGAATTGAAATGAAATGAGAGCTCTCGCCGGTGAATGATCTCCTCAGCTCCGGCCTGTGACTCCCGCCCCCGCGGCGTTTGAACACGGAAATGTCGCCCAAATGAAACTCAAAATCCACATGAAATGTGCCTTAAATGCAACTTTCCGCTCTGTACAGAGATCATCCTGACCATCGGATCCTCAGCCGAGGTGCGCGGCTCACATTGCGCGCTTCCTGTGAAAAAGAAAAAAGGAGTATGTTTTTTTTTCTTTGGGTGATTTGACCGTTTTGTCCTCATCTTGACTTTGATATCTCGAATGCATCCCTAAAATTCGAAGCCTTCTACTTCCGGATAAAATTGTACGTTAGTTTACTGAAATGCCCTCAACAAAGAAAATTAGGACGGAAGGATCATATTTGGTCTCCTGTTTTTGAATTTATTACAAGAGTGCATTGACACTAAACATCAAATTCTTGTCATTTAACATTAAAGAAGGGCTAGCCAGCTCACTACAGCTCTTGCAAATTGATTTGACGATACAAAATGAGCTGTAGCTCCAGGAAGGATTTTTTAAATATTATTTTATTTATTTATTTTCTTTTCTTTTCTAAGTAAACTTGGCGATTACCATTTAAAATAGTCATTAACATTCCACTATAAAGACATTAAAACAGCTTTTTTATAAATGCAAGAAAACTAGAATTTGTATTCATAGACAAACCAAAATCATTTTTCATATCGATATATTAGGTCATATGATTTGGGGCACAACTTGAGGTGTGCACTCTTAAAGACTGAGAAAGCTATGTAAAATGCGTATACATTATACATATTAAATATAGTTTGCAATTAGTGGTAACAAATTGAATTCAAAAGCATTGATTTTATTTTGGCAGTC
Organism: Saururus chinensis; assembly: GCA_035235625.1. Lineage (NCBI taxonomy): Eukaryota > Viridiplantae > Streptophyta > Magnoliopsida > Piperales > Saururaceae > Saururus > Saururus chinensis. The sequence goes on from CP141141.1 coordinate 37,409,321, forward strand.
CACCCACCTCTATCAATCCAATGCGATCTGCGCTAAACTAGAAGTATAGAACACTTAAAATAGGGTGTTTCCAGTGTGATGCTTTTTTAAACGAATAGAAGTGGCAAATCGTTGAATAAAAATAGTGAACATGTAGAGTCATTATTCATGGATCCCTAGGCTATGGTGTGGAGGGATAAAATGGTCATTTCGTGGGGCCAAGGACCAATTGGCCGTTTTCGACTACTGAAGGGTATATCCGTCTTTGAAGACTGGGAAGGACAGTTGGACCTCCTACACCTACTTTTAGCCGTGTTGGGAGAAACAATTTGTAATTAATTTTTTGTGAGGGAGGGAGGGTGAAAGATGAAATACAGAATACCTAAAATATGTTCGCAAGTTGCGTTTGCGTGGGGTGAGTGTATAGATGATCAATGGGGGAGTCCGGTTTAAGGACTCTCATATCGATTTCGATATCTCGATGGTTGCAATGGCTCAAACAATGTGGACAAGCTAAGGCAGCGTACCCATGGCACCTTTGCTAGCTAAGTTCAAAGGTGTTTTTAGACTTTAGATACCTTATAGGGTTGAAAATTTGGAGCAGCAACATTAACATATTACCATATGTGGCCAATACAACGTATTTAGGAGTTGTGCACAACTAGATGGGAGTTGCACATGTACAACGTATGCAGGAAATGTGGGCAATCTTGTGCAATGCAGGCGGCAAACCCTGTAATATCTTGGGGTTAATGAGCTCAGAGGTGATTTTCTATAAAGGCTTCTAAAGTTTAAATTAAGGTGTTTTCATGCGAAAGGAAGACTTCAAAAAAATTAGGCTTGACCATGCCTATACAACTACTTTAGCTGTTACTCTAACAGAATATAAAAAATCTCTAATATTATATAAGAAGGGATGGTCTCACGGTAGGTTGAGTGGGATCAAGTGGCTAGATGGGAGCCATCAACATCGGCAAGAGGCCTATGCAAGCTTGTTCGATGACAAAAACATACTTCAAGTAGGATTTTGGATGCGAATGGTCGAATTCATAGGCACCCTTGGGGTGACCATGCCTAGATGCATAAGCAACAGTGCTCGAGCAAGCTAATGGTTGAGTATGCACATGGAAAATGCTTTGTTGGAAAAAGGTTAGAAAATATCCTAGAAGTGTGGGTTGAGGTTCATTGCAAGAGTAAAACCCAGAAGGCAATGGTTACATGCGGACTGCTCAAAAGGGTTGAAATCTTAGTGACACTTGAACTCCATGCAATAAGTGGATGCAATGCAGACTTTGCTGAGGCAAGAGGTATGTTAGTTAAAGAAATCGAGCTTGGGTAGGAGTAAGGCTATCAAAAGGGTTGGGTCGGGTCAAATTAGATCAAGTTGGCCTTGTTCCTAGCCTTAAAAAGGTTGGGTCAAGACCTGACCTTATTCTTTAAAGGAAAATGGTATTCATACTTTATTTTCTCTACACAATAGGCCTTACTCCACCTTTGATTGGATAGGGAAGGTAGGTCCTATCAGACAACATGAGATTCGATTTTCCCTATCCAATCATAATTAGCGTAAGGCCTCTAGTGTAGAAAAAGTGGAATAGGAATATCAACTTCATTCTTTGAAGGGTTGAACTTGCAAACTCTAACCCTACTTGGGTCAAGTCGGGTTATGCGGGTTGTGTGGGTAAAAAAAGATTAGTTCAATAATCTCATATCATTCACATTTTTAATAAGTATTGAGTGTATTTTGTGTATATTTCATTCGGGTTACGAGACATTAACAACCCCAAACACCAAAAATGCATGTCTAACACCATAAATGTAATATCCATTAAAACCTAATTATTTATTAATAATTAATGAGAAGAATAGTGGAGAAGAGGGGCAACCGAATCACCAGCTAGCCACCACTAGACACGTTGTTCCAGCCAAACCCCCAATCGTTGGTAATTATTAATTGGGGCGCACTGTTCCGATGGGAGGGAGGAAAACACAAACTTTTCCCCCCGCTCTGCTCTTCTCTAACCAAATGTCTAGGACGGTCAAAGCTCTGGCAAGCAGAGCCAGATTTCTGGCTCTGCTCTCATGATGGATGTCGCATGACCATCGACAGCCACGAATGGCACTTTTCTGGCGTCCCCCACTCCCCCCTCTCACCGGAATTGAAGATAGACATCAGTGTGGCGACAAAAGGGGGAACAGACTATGCGAGTGCCCGACAACTATCGGTTGTGCCTCTGCCTTCTGTTCATGATCCACTCCAGCAAAACTCTACTGTCGTCCAACCACGGATCTGCCATGTACAATCACGGCCAGCTATCGCTGCTTCGAGACTCCTCCCTCTATTTTCTACTGGTGAGATGCAAGGAAGGGGACAGCGGTGTGGGCTGACAGACGAATGCTAGGCACTCCAAAACTCTCTCCTTTCTAGTTTTCGCCTGTCCATGAGTGTATCATTGTTTTCCAACCAAGGATCTGCCACCCTGGGCTTCGTCACTTTCCCCTATTCTATTTGGGAAGTAGCAGGGTGGTCTGGGGAAGACAAAGTCCTCAGACTGGGTCTGTGGTCTAATTCGCGAACCTAGCCAGCTACCGCTTGGAACTAGGTCCGTGAACTCAGCCGTGGCTGGACTAGCGGCCCAGCCCGCTGTTGGACCCGTTGGGCCCATCATGCCAATTCTGCTAGCCATGCCCAATTAAATAAAAAAACAAGGTAGAAGAAAGAATAGAATTGTTTGTGTTTTTAAAAATTAAAGAGGTCAGTCTAGTACATGCAGCCAGAATAAAGTATATGGTGTCTCCTGTACAATACATACATATGTTGTATAGTACATATATACTTTTTCATAATTAAGCTCAAATTTCACCATTTTTTCGGCTTGAGCCCTACCAAAAGAGTATATTGGGCTCCTTAATGACCCTGATATCCTACCTGGTTGACATCTCTCACCACTTTTGTTTAAATACAGTTATGGGTCATGCCCTTCCACTCCATTTAGGTCCTTAAGGGCTAGGTTGGGAGATGGCTGTTCCTGGTGGATTTCAGGGCTTTAGCATGGATATTTCCTTCGTGGGAGGTCTATGGTAAGTTGTATCATTTATCACTTAAGTTGACATTTGATGTGTCTGTCTGTCTATGAAATTAGGTTGGTTAGTTTCCCCAAAGGGGAAATTGATGGGAATTCTATAAACCCTTAGGACAATAGCTCTCTCAACTAGGCTATGCTTTTGGCTGCCAACTCTGCCGCCGCCAGCGCCACCATCATGTGCTCACCATCGAGCATCATGGATTACGAGATAGGGGACTTTAAACTCATAATTTCATGATAGCATGCTTTAAATATTTAGTATCATGCTAGGATTGTATGATTTAATGTTTTGGGTATTATGTGATTATCCAATTGCATGTTGTAAGATTGAAAGACAATAAATTATGCTATATTTGAACATGTATAGGACATGCATGTAAGCTACAAGTAGATTTGACGTAAGTGAAATATGTGTGCTAGTGATGGCTAGAAAGTATGTTAATAAGCGATGTGTTGACTTCAATATGTGATGCATAAGTAAGACAAATATTTGTATGTGTGTGGGGTATATATATGTGCGATATACGGTGAATAGTGGCATACGGTTTTGCATGGATTTGGATGTGGATTTGTAGTTGTATGATAAAAGATAGAAGATTCTAGTTTGATAGGCAAGGATTGGTGTAAGATCCCTGATCTTAAACCGATTTATTTTAATGATTATTTATCGGTTATCGTGTGGTTAAAGCGTTTTCTGACTTATTCGGTGGTTTCAAAAATAAATAGTATCTTTTATGGTTTAAATCAAAAAATAACTTTACAATTATTGATTTTAAGTGGTTTTGGGTCAAACCTGAATTTTTGGGATTTTTCTAATTTTCACTAATTTTCTGAAAATTAGGGTTTGGCGGGACCCCCTGTGGGCCCCACCGGAGAAATTGAGGTTTTTGGACCAAATTAACCCAGGCATCAACACGAGCTTTTTTAAAAAATTTCATAATTTTTCCTGGTTTAATTAGTGCTCAAATGGTCAAAATACCCATTTTTAGTCCAAAATTCTATTCATACCCCACTAGTTAATTATGTACACCCCAAACCCTACTATATATAGAAAGGGCTGAGCCATTTCCATTTTGGGAATAGGCTGGGAGAGGGTGATTAAGGCCTAGTTCCCCAATTAGGCCCGAATTAGAAGGAGATTAAGGTATGTTTTAAGCCTAAATCCTAGGTTTTCTTCTAATCTATCATTTCCCCTTTAATTTGATTTGATTTCAAACATCAAAATCACTGATTTACTCTCTTACTTCAAACCCTACTTCTCAAAATTCATTTTTTATGCTTAACAAACCCTAGATCTAAGATTTCTTTAAGGTTTTCAATGTTAAACTGGTTTTTAATGGAGTTTAACTTAGACACTATGTTTTGGGAAGGTTTCCAAGAATGGTGAAGGTTAAATCCGAACCTAATCAAGTGATAAGGTAATGGGTATTCGAAATCTCAGTTTTCCTATGGTAAAAATCTCAATTTTTATGGTTTATTTGGAATGGGTTTACTTGATTTAGTGCTCTAATAGTGGGATTAGTATATGTTAATTTCTTGTCCCGATTTCTTAGGGTTTTGTCTTAAAATAGTATAAATTAGCATTCTGGAAGGTTTGATGGAATTTTAATGATGTTTGGGTTGATAGATGAAGGTTTCAAGTTGCATTAATGGAGTTTCGGTTTGAGATTCGAAATGAAGAAGAAGGTCGAATTTGCCTTGTTTGCGTTCGAACAGCCTACCAGGGCGTTCAAATGGCCTACCAGGGCATTCAAACGGCAACACTACCATTTTGGCATATTTCCTGTTTAACCGATCGAACGACCATGCAAGGCGTTCGAACGGCTACACAACAGAATTAACCATTGTGTGTATGTTGCTTATTTCGATGTCTCTACTCTGAAATATCATTTTTTTATGTTTATGTAGAGTGTTTTGAGCCAAAGTAAGATATTAGAAGAACATATTATTGATGTTTAGAAGTTGTGGTGTATATTTAAAGTTATGTAAAATGGATTGTAGTTGGATATATTCGTTGGAATTGTTATCTTGAAGATATGAGTGGTTGTCCCCTATGGTTTAAGCATGTTTTCAGTAGAGTTACAGCATGCTAATGGACTGATATGTCATTATAGGATGTCGTTAAATGATGGGTGAATGTTAGTGTTATGCCTAGACTCAAGTATGAGGTGAATGAGCTTACATATGTTTAGCATGTTTGATATACATCGAATGAGGTGCTTCTACCATGTACACCCACACATGTGGGGTTAATGTTTATGATGAGGCTTGGTATTATGATTATGAATTATGCATGAGGGGCTGATGAGAGCACTTACTATGAATTATTATTCATGTATGCCTTGCCCACGTATGTACCATGTTACATGCATCATGAAACGGATTTCTGATTGAGACTTTATCGAGGTTAGCCGAGTTTGATCGATTTGATGCAATGTTGTGAAATTACATGCCGGATTAATCGGTTGTTGGCTTAATCGGAACTTGATTGGTCCGAAAGGACATGTTTTCGATTTGAGTTCCTATGTGGAACATGGATACTCCCCGGGTTGAGTCGAGTCAAATTGAGTTGGTCTGAATTGTTAATGCAGTTGAGATTTATTTATTGAGACAGTCAAACCTAGACCCTAAGAAACCAGTGTGGTATGCCTTTGTGCACCGGCTACCACGTGTTCTAGGTTTCCCTAAGGAAATCGAATTTTTCCACCGCAGAGATATCCAGAGTGAACACACTACTCTAGTTAATTAGGACGTCCCTGACCCGGACTATCCAGAGCGAGCAGACCTGCTCTAGTTTTCCTTATGGAATTCGGATTTCCTATGTGGATAGTCCAAAGTGAGCAGAGGGGCTGATTACCCCTACACCCCAGTTTTCCTTATGGAATTTAGATTGTGTCCAGAGCAAGCGATGCCCTAGGTTTCCTATTAGGAAATCGGACTACGTCCAGAGCAGGTGATATGATATGATATGATTGTATTCTTGATACTACCCCTACACCTTAGTTTTCCTTATGAAATTCGGACCGTGTCCAGAGCAGGCAATGCCCTAGGTTTTCGGTTAGAAAATCAGACTACGTCCAGAGCGGGTGATAGGATATGATATGATTGCATTCCTCTCGTGGATGGAGATATTTACCCTTGATAATAATGCATGTATATGATGTATGCCATGCATGATTGTGTAACATGGGATTTGACATATTTGTCGTGCAGAATGAATGAGATGTGTTATGAATGTCTGATTAGAAAATTGTGATCGAGACACTTCATGCAGGATTACGTGATCTGAAAGTGTGGTTTTAGACGCTATTATGCCGGTTTAGGTGATGTATATGTGTGATCAGAAAATGATATATCTTGTCAATTATTGATCTGAATTGTTATGTTACTATACCGTCGTGTTTTGATGATTATAGTTATATTAAAAACCATTATTGAGTTTATCATACTCACCCCTCTTTCTTATGCTTTTGCTTTTGCTTTGGGGTTGTGTGGCATGACACGCAAATGGACAGGATCCTCTCTATGAGGAAAGGTCGGAGAGGACTTGGGAGTAGACGTGGAGACCTCTTATGTGGCATGTTTCTTTGATTTTTTTGTTATGATGTTAGAACCCATGTGGTGTAGTTCTTGTTTTGGATTTGCGCTACATTATACATTTAGATTGTTTGAGACATAATTTTGGAGCCTAGTGTGGGCTATGGATTAATTAGTATGTGGGTTTGAGATTGTGGTTTATTTTAGAGTTAAAATAACTCTTTTGGTTCTACCTATTTACTCTTGCTCAAAGTGGTGCATTTAATCTGTAAATCTTAGATTGCCCGTGATTAGGGCATAAGTCTTCCGCTAATCGTTTTCAATCTCCTTGTTGCCCTCGTGCACTTGACCGACCCTAGACTAGGTTCAGCTTGAGTCGGGCAGTGCCGAGGCGTGACAATTGGAGTGGATGAGTTTGGTTTGGATTAGAGTGTACATTGGAGGTTCAATAAATAAGCAACTTAGGGTTTAGTGCCTTATAGGGGATTGTCAGATAGTAAGAGTGCACAATATAATTGTACAAGCATAACGTACATATTATTAAGTAAAAAATAAGAATAATAATAAGGTATAAGTAAGACGGTGATAATTGGAGCTTAGTTTGATGACTTCTAAGTAAAGTGATTTGACCATAAGGTGGATAGCAGAGAATGTATGAATATGTAAAGATATGTTTATAGTGAGTTATGATGATGAAATGGATTGGTTAATTGAGGTTTGCTGCCATAACGAACTAGGATTTTGGAACAGGCTCAACTTAGGGTTTGGATTGATCAATGGAAAATTGTAAGATTGAAAGTCTTTACGGCATATTGTACAGCATAAATTAATTAATTCAAACATGATTTATAAGCAAAGCTAATATGATAGCATTGTAAATTTGATACCTGAGGATTTCGATGGATTAAGTTTCGTGTTTGAGCCAGTCAATAATTAGTCAGTTTAGCATTTCTCATGTCTTTCTATGGCATTTATCTTGTGGGATGTTGTCTCTGTGTTGTATTTAAACCTAGATGTCTGATGCTCTGTTTAGAGCAATGTATGTTTTTACTTTTGTCTTGATGTTGTATTAAGCCCAAACGTTTAATGCTCTATTGAAAGTGCTATATATATTTTTTCCTTTAGTTGGCACTATAAGATTCATCCCAAAAGTGGCATTGTAGGATTTCGGCCCAAGAGTGACACTATATATTTTTTCCCTTAGTTGGCATTGTATGGCGCCTAGAGTATAGGTGTTTGCACGCTCAAGTAAGTAGTATCATGGTCTACTCTTACCTATTTGATCATGTGCCCTTTGAGCATAGGTGTTCCTTGCCTTCGAAAAAGTCCACGACATCTAGTTACTCCCCGGAGGTTAAGGTGATGCCCTAGTGGTATTCCTTTCCATTTCGACGCTGGAGCTTATTAATAGTAATGAACTTCAGTTGTCACGACCCGAATTTTCAAAAATATTTTTAAATAGCACGAATGGTAAGTAACGAAATTTTTTTTCTTCTTTAAACACAGAACAAACCATTCGATTAAATATCCAAGTCATGATAACTGGGGTTCACAAATACGGATATCAAATAATATGATATTATTTAACGTCTGAAAATTCATAAAGAACAGCTCATCCATCTAAGTACAAGTCCGTCATCCGTCTGAAAATAAATAACAAGTTGACTCTCACGCTAAAGGTACACTTACATACCAGAGTTGCAGACACGAAGAAACTTCATCCTATACGCGCCAAACTTGATCTTACTCGTTGTCGCCTGGAAAACCTGCAACCAAGCAAACCAAACAACAACCACAACCACAATGAAGCATCTCCGCCTTTAGGAGAAGAGCTTCCAAAGGACAAAAGGTTTTATTAATATTATTCGGATCGGGCCAACATCACCTGATGTTAGTTGCCTACGTACTCATCAGACAACATTTCCAATGTTTCTAACAAGATCGGATCCAGACGTAGTTCTGCCTAATACTACACTATACTAAGAAGCATAGCAACACACATGCAATGCTTAAGTATTTTAAAGCAACCTACATTTTATGCAAGTCCTTTAATCGTTCCACTTGTTCTAATTAAACAAGCAATAACAATCAATGTTATTAATTATGTCTAGAACCATTGTTCGATAATTAATATCCCCGTCTAATCCCAAAGACAGACAGACTCATCAAATGTCAACTTTAGTGATAAATGATAACGAAACACCCTGAAATCCACCAAGAAGTACCATCACCCCTCCTAGCCCATGAAGGACCTGACCGGAGTGGAAAGGCATGGCCCACAACTGCACCTGAACAGAAGTGGCGGGAAAAGCCAACCAAGCAGGATGTCAGCTAATCTAATTACGTGTACACTAAAAGATCCTCAATAGATCGAAAGTGAGCCCGGCTCACGCACAACTCCCTCCAATGGGGAGGTGCAACTACACGGTCAAATCAGCAGCTCCTCAAAAGAGCTAAAACTCATGAAATCATTCTGAACCCTATCTTGTTCATCATTAAGCCAGGATTTCGAATGATTATCCCAAACCCTATTAGTCCCTTCTAGACTAGGGTTTAAAACTAGAAACTGTCATCGGTTCATCAACCAAGGCAAATCGTCAGGTCAAAGGCTTTGTTCACTCTATGAACTAGTCTTAGACCCCTCAGAGGTATATTAGTCTTTATCTTGATTAGGTGTTCTCACCCAATCCAAAGCTATCAAGCCCCCATTGATTTATCTTTCAATAATCTTAAATAGATGATAAATTCTTATCACAACATCAATATCAAATATAGAAACAATGAACAACATAAACAATCAGAACCACACAAGTCCAAGCAAATCATAATATCAATAATAAAATTCATTAATGATATAAGAATTATTCGAGCTATCGTGCCCTAACCCTCCTTGGGTTATCTTACTAAATCTTCATGAAAACTGGTTGTAGTGCACCTAAGGGCATTAAAGTAATTATCCAACATTGGATACTGTCCTCTCTGTTCTTGGGTAAGTCTTTAACCTCTCAAAAGGTTACAGTATCACATTGGCCCATTAATTCCATCCACACAAATACGGCCAATCTGCACAAGGGTATTTTTGTCTTTTGTTCAGGGCTTCCCTGAACCTTGACAGGTTCAAAACTAATCCCAGGGGTACACCTTGACATTGTGAACCCGAGGTAATTTTCTTTCCGTTTAACGGAGTCGTAAACCCCTTGAACCGACCCGGATCAATTAACTGTCTTACCTTAACCCTAGGGGTAAAATAGTCAAATATCTATTTACTGGGATTTTTACCTAGCTTATGGCTTGGTCCAAATTTAGGATACTCACTTTAATCTCCCTGAGATTTTTCTCAATTTTTAAATCCACTTATAAGCCCCTGAACCGGAGGCCCTAAACTCGATCATTAGTGATTTATTCTATGCTACACTCACAAGGGTAAATTAGTCATTTCAGAGGCTCTGGGATTTTTCCCTGGTCTGAAACTTGGTCGGGACCCTTGAAATACTTCTATGGATACTTGGTAATTTATACGAATTTTTTTCTAGTCTTTAAGCTAGTGAACCAAAACCGGTTCAATAACTTTTTTTTTAGACCAGACCGGACTGGGTTAGACCCATTCGGGTCCAATCCTGGCCACGGGTCGCCTGACCTGAACCCGTGCCCGACGACCCGTGACGCGCGGGTCATCTCCTTCGCGTCCGGCCAGAGGCGGGAAAGCCTCTGGCGGCGGCTGCTGGCCCGGCGGGGCAAGGCTAGGCCTCACAGGATCTCCGCCGGTCGGAGATTCCGGTGGCCTGGACTCGCCACCGCCCGGCGGCCGGCCGCGGCCAAAGATTTCTTTTTTTTTTCTTTCTCTGAGTGCTGCAATCAGGTCGCGGCGCCGCGGCGGCAGGCAGCCACGACCGGAAAAAGGAACGGGATCAACAGGATCGCCGTCTTCCGGCGATTCCATGACCCTCGATCCCGCCTTCGGCCACGATCTGCACTGCGCCACCGCCTGTCATTCATTTTTTTTTAGTGGCCGAATCGCCACGGCTGTCGTGGCCATGGCCACAACTGCTTGGACCGCCGCGGCAAAGACCAAGGCGGCTCCTCCATTGCAATAGTTCCGGCCAACGATCGGGCGGCTGGCCAACCGGCGGCCGGTAAATTTACTCATCGGCTGAAATTAGAATTCACTGTTCCCTAATTATGGGAACAATGACGGCAACTCGTATAAATTATAAAATAAATAGTAAACTGCAGAATTAATGTAACAATCATTCATATTTATTTAACGAAACTTTTATTAATCTCGATTCGAAAACGATCTAACCTTAATTGTCGGTTTGTCGTCGATCCTCAGCCACTGGAGCCAAAGCCTCCTTCCTGGCCCTTTCCTCCTATTGGGCCAAAAGACCCCCAAATTGTGCCCTAAGGAACCTTTTTATAAGAATGGGGATTAGGGTTCCTAATCCACCTAGAAGTTTTGTCAATCCTCCTCACTTAGGTGCCCTAATTAGGTCTCTAACAATTAATTTCGGAACTATAATTAACCGGGCCAGCAAGACGGCTTAAACGGGCCAAAAACATGTCCAAATCAGGTAAACGGGCCTTATACGATATGTTCAACTTTGAACAATCGTATATCCCTCATCTGAATCCCGATTCATGCGTTATTGGTGGCATTTCGAAGCTCTTTCTGTCTAATTTCTAACCACATAAGTTTCTGCAACAAATTCTATTTAGGGAGGAAGTTATTCTACTAAGAAGGTCAAAGGGTCAAACACCCTATTTTCCACGTATTTAATTTTCAAAAGCTAGGAAAATTCGAGATATTACATTAGTTGTCGATAATATGAGTACAACTATATGAGTAAGTTTGTAAATTTCTGAGTAAGTTTGTAAGTTTTTGAGTAAGTTTCAGAGTAAGTTCGTAAGAGTAAGTCGTAAGAGTAAGATTCAGAGCTAGATTGTAAGTGTGTAAGATTTTGGGAAGGGCTGTAAGTGTATGTTTTGAGCAAGACCGTAAGCGCTAGAATTTGAGTAAGTACGAGCAAGACTGTAAGAATGTTCTGAGTAAGACTATAAGTGTAAGAATTGCATGAGTAAGGCTGTAAGTATAAGGGCAAGTGTAAGAGTAAATGTAAAAGAAGTAAGACAGTATGTGTTTGTGTGTGTTTACTATATTATGTAATTCTTAAGTGTTTTATGTTTGTATGATTCATGTTTAAGTTGTATGAATGCATCTATGTATAAACTTACAAAGTTCACTGATTAGAACTCCCCTACTTAGTATTTTCTATTGAGTATGAAAATAATCATTTTCCTTATATTTTTAGCCCCAATGTTCGGTAGGCTTTTGCATGTTTTTATTGGAGAGCTCTTAGAGATGGACGCTTATTTCCGCAGGTGGATCAATTTCTATTGGTTCAGGTATATTTTTGACTCATTGTGAGTCTTTGTTATTTTTGTCACGATCTAATATATTTGGTGAGATGAAAATTAAGGTATTTATACTTTTTGAACTTGTAATTTGGATTAGACTATGGACTGTTTATGAGACCTATACTCAAGGATGTCTAATATGGCTTTGTATTTAAAGCCCATGATCATGGTAATTTATTTCGTATGTTTATTTTTTAATAGCATTTGAGAATATTTGGTTTGGTTGTATGATGTTTGATTAGAAAAAATTTATATGAGAAAAGTTGATGTGTGATGTTTTAAATTATAAAATTATTTCCATAGGTTCGTATTTTGTCATTTTCTCAATTTATAACCATTATATTACAAAACAAATTCATAATTTTTTTTAAAAACTTTCAGGCATTACACCAACAAATATTTCAACATGGCCAACTAAATAAAATGAAAAGTTGAATTCTTATGCATGTTTATGCTTCTCAATCATGGCGAGTGTTCTGGCTAGTCAACATTGGTGGATAGTTGAATTATTTACACACTAGCGAGTCTTGCCAACTAGATTATTTGTTCTTATTGCATTTGTGCTTTCAATGTTTCTTACAATTGAGCACTTAGCCTTTTATAAGAAATCTGATGTATTCTTGTTGCTCTTGTATGTTATTTGAATCCAGGCTCATGCATGCCAACTTGAGCCCAAACATCACGGGCTATCAGTTACTATCCAATTACGTGTTTTATATAGAGGGCAAGTGGGGTTTGAATCAATTTCACTATAAATATCAATTATTTTAAAGACTTTACACAAATGAAGCTAAGGTTAGACTTCAAACAATCTGCAAGTGAAATATTGTTTATGCGCTATTTTTTTAGTTACTTAAGTAATTAATTTGTGTTCACTAAATAGTTTTTTGTTGCAATGATTCATCGTTTAATACAAGTGTAATTACAATGTAAGGTATCAATTTTGAGAATTAAATTTAGGAATGGGTTGGATGTATAATGCATGTGCTTTCTTAGTAGTATGAGAAATGTTGGAGAAGAGGAATATTTCCCTCTCACACTTGGGGTTAAGGGTTTAAGGTTAGATGTTGAAAAAAATTATTTTTATACAATTAATTTGTGAATATTGCTTACACAAACTGCGTAAATATGTCATATCTCTTCCTTATCGACCATGCTTCACTCATTTTTCCATGTGTACCTTATCAACCATGGCAAGACTATGAGCCTTTAGGTCTATCCCACCTAGTTAGGGGTGGCAGCTCCAGCAACCTGTTTTGGGAGAGCTAGCCCGAGCACGGGCCCATTATGGCCCTTTGGTAGAGTGGGCCCACTTCACCCATTGTTGTCAATCAAAAATAAATAAAAAGCCCTTTTTCATATTATCCCCTCCCGATGAATTTCAATTTTCTCAACTAATTTGAACTAACCTATTGTGTTCATTTATGACTGTTTCTATACATTTAAAAATTAAGAGAAATTCACTATATGTCACGTTATGAACTTTAAAAAGAAAGGTAATTGTCATGCTTTTAGCATGACAAAGCCACATATTGGGGTAGTATTTGAAAGAAAAAAAAGTGGAAGATAAATTTAAGGCTGGTTTTTTTGTTTTCTATGCACTGAAATGGAACAATGAGATCTCCAAAGAACATAAGAAAAAGGGATTGTTGAATACCAAAAATCTTGTTTTTACAAGAGACAGGAAATGCACTTAAAGGGTTTTCTCTCCAACCTTCCTAATAAGGAGGGTTAGAATAATAATAAAAATTCTACATTGTGATATTTTGTAAAATCTCTTTTCTTTTCAAATAACCTCCCAAACAGAAGTATTTTTGTTGTTCCCTACTAATAATAAGCCTAGTGTAAACCATGTACGAGAATCCTTAATATTTAAGATCAATAGTGTACATAATAGCATAACTTACCTTAAACTCATTGTGAATGAAGAGCATAAAAAAATACTTCCATTCCAAATAAGCCCTCAGACCCAGCTTAGAAGAAGGTTGGAATAAATGTTCCCCATTCTTGAGGTTAACGAAGACAGCAAGAAATGCCACAAAGGCTACGCTTTCTATTTGGAAAATGATGACATAAAGAAGTATAAAAGCAACCTTGCTGGCCAAGGGTCTTTTAATATATTTTTAAAAAAATCGTTGGCCAAGGAGCTGTTGATCTTGTCAGGGAACCTTCGGTGTGAATGTGTGAATAAACGGGCCGGCTTCTGTTACTCACCTTGGGTCTAGTGGCATGGACAAGCTGAGCCAAGTCGAGCTTGGCTTGAACCAAGTTCAGGCCGAATAACAGTTTATTTATACACTTCTTTGTTCATCAAATTTTAATGAGAATGTTTATCTTATTGAAAATGCTACGCCTCCTTCTGTCCAATGTAAATAGTCCTAAATACGAGTAAATATGTTATGTATAGGTGCGAGATGTACTTGGTACATACTACATACCTATAAGATGCATCAGGGCACATAAATACATATTCCCTTTTTAATATATTAACAGTTCTTTTAAATTAATTTACTAAACGGGGCTATTAATATGAGACAAAAAATATATTAAATAGTAATAATCTCTTTATTTCTTATTAATAGTTTTATTTGAAAAAAATATTTCATATTAATAGTTTTATTTTGTTTAATTTTATTCTATTTAAATAATTAGATACTTGAAAAAAAATCTCAAAATTTTATTTTTCATCAGTGTGAGTTTTACTATTTAATAAAAATTATTATTTATTAAATAAATTTATTAATAAAAAATTATAAACTTGAGTAGATAATATTGGAAAAGCTTAAATAAGAAAGATCTAGCGAAAGCTTGAACTCTCTGCAGCTTAAGCCTTAAACCTGAGCTAAGCCAAGTTAGGTTACAGACCGGATCTTGGACGGAAGTGTCCCAGTCCGCACCAAAATAGGGCAAGCTGTCCAACCGATTACAATTACAAACATTGAGGGCAAGCTGCCTGATTTTATTCCGGCACGACTAAACTCGTGTGATTGAGACTCAACATTTCCAAAGAAAGGGTATTTCCGTCATTTGGATATCCTTAAACGTAAACGCAACATTACCCACCACGTACTCCAGTCGCACGTGAAAACCCTCCACCGGCTCGCCCCTCCCAACCTTGTAACTAACGACACATCCTGTAGCTCAATCTCATCCGTTGAATCTAACATAGGCGAATCGGACCGTTCGTTCCCTCCCACCTCCTCTATAAATATCACACCCAGGCCGTCTACGGGCCAGGTTTGTGAACCAAATTCGTTTGCATCATCATCAACATCGTCACTCTCCACAGAGACACGAACTCCGATTTGCCTGCAATTGAATCGAATTCCTCGAAATTTTAAACATAAATTTCGTCTTTTCTGCTTCGAAATTTTGCGTAAAATTCGATTTTCATCCCGTCGGATCGAGCTCCGATCGATTTAATTAGGGCTCGGAAATTTTAGGGTTCTTGCGAGATCTGAAAGATTTCTAGCCCGAAACTTCGATATCGGTTGCAGGGGGAAGCGTCTTAGGGTTTTTTTATAACTCTGATCTTAGATTGTCGGATCCGATTTCGCCGGGATGAACGACCCCTCCCAGATGATGATGATGAATCGGGGCTATCCCAACTGGCCTCACCAGGTGCCGCCTCCTCCGCCGCATGGGCTGCCGGTCCCGCAGGAGGTTCCCATGAGCGGCTACGCCAACCCTTCCCAGCAGGTGGGCTTTGTCCCGCCAGGGGCGAAGCCCCAGGGTCGGTGGAAGGGCAAGAAGGGCGGGGACAAACGGAGGATGGATATGGGCCAGGTGGCCGCCGCGGGTGGGTACCAGCCGCCGAAGCTCAACGAACTGAAGTCCCAGAACCGGGTCAAGGCCCGGCGGTTCTACCCCAACAAGAAGAAGTTTAGTGGCGGACGATCCGCGCCGTTTGCACCGCGGAACACGACCTCGTACATCATCCGGGCGAAGAAGTCGGGCGGGATCGCGTCGCTCGTGTCGCCGTGCCCGGTGACTCCGGCGATCCTGCCGACGCCGATCTTCTCGCCCTCCCGGGAGATGCTGGTGGACATGGCGAAGGAGGAGTGGGGGGTTGACGGGTACGGGACGATGAAGGGGCTGATTAGGCTGAGGTCCCCCGGTCACGAGCACGAGCTCCGGGAGGACCGGGCGGAGGAAGGCGAGGAGGAGGACGACGGGTCCAGCGAGAGCGACGTGGAAGAGCACGTGGAGATGGAGCGGCGGCTCGACCACGACCTGAGCCGGTTCGAGATGTTATACCCTACCTACCCCGAGGAGCATGCGAATTTGCTGGAGAACCGGGTGGATGATCAGGACACCCACATCGCGCAGCTGGAGGAGGAAAATCTGACGCTGAAGGAGAGGCTGTTCTTGATGGAATCGGAGCTGGCCGACCTGCGGAGGCGGCTACAGACGCTGGAGACGGAGAGCCGAGCGAAGGAGGAGGGGAACAACAACGAGGACGGGTCGGAGAACGAGGGCGCCGGTGATGTCTGCTCGGAGAAGAGTGTTGGGGATGGCGAGGGAGAGGTTGGAGATGCAGATTAGGTGTTTGCTTCATGTTCCTCATGAAACTCAGCGAACTTCCACTGGTTCCTGCCTCTCTTCCTCTAGGTCTGTATATAGCTGCTCTATTCGTCATACTAGTTTTATTTGGATCAGCTAGTTTTGGACTAATCATTTGTTTTCTCCCCTTCTTCTCGTTGGGACAATGCCGGAGCGAAAATGTAATCTCTTTTGGTTTCATGGTTGGTTTGTTGAAAAGTTGTAGATTTTGGTTGGAAGGACCTTAATGACTGATATCATCTTTGTTGAATTCTATATTGTTCTGGTAAAAAATTTCTGGATTCTGTAATTAGATAATAGCAGCTATTTGTTCTTCTTACATTTGTGGCTTGTCTTAATACCATTGAGTTTGCATACATGATGATTCTTTTAGTATGCTTAAGGTAGGTGTTAATCTAGAATTAAAATTTTAGTTCTGGGTTGGATGTGAACCAGTGAATGGGTAGTTTGATGATATATTGCTGGATAAATTTGAATGATGTATTATTGGATTTGGTCACAGAGATTGGCATGCCTTCTGCTGCGTATTTGGAGAGCCGACCCCCATTTCTGTGTGTGTGTGTACTGCTGCAAAGAGCTTGGTTTTTTTGCAATTGCTGTTGATGCAGTGAAGAGAATGGCTGTATGGGAGCGTTCTCGTGCTTTTTGGCTCACTGGAGAAGTTCAACTCTGCAGGGAGGGGCGGGGGCTCCCTCCAGCTTGTCAGCGATCTTGAAATGCTTGAGGAGGTACCATGTGGCGGCCGTCATCTCTTTTGGCGGTGTCCACGGCCAAGACAGGTTCGAAGATGGCATGCGGGGTCTGTCCATGGTTACTAGAAACTTTGACGGCTTTGACGGGTTCTTCTGTAGGAAGAATGGCCATGGCGGTCCAAGGTCAAATTCGAACGGTTTTGTTGGGCATGAGTTTTCAATGGTGTACTTCGTGACTGTCAAGTTTTGGAACACTGATCGGGGCTGGCTCAGCAGCTCCTTGGAAGCCGCTTCCCCAATCTTCCAAAGTGTGAAGGGCTCTCTGTGTTGTTTCTTGTATTCCAGATGAGATTGACAGCACTTCAGTTGGTAGACAATTGCCCTAATCTATGTCAATATGTATATTATTATTAAATACATATTATTAAAGCGAGAAAATGCGGAATTTTTCTTTGTCTTCCTATACATATATCACCTCTTTAAAAAAATAATTAATTTTAAATTCAAGAGACTTAAAATATTGTACTACTTTATCTCAAAAGTATAACTTTTTAGTCACGTATGGATTTTATAGTTCTAATTGTTTTAAAATTTATTAAAGTGCAAAGGGGGCATAGATATTGGTCATAAAAGTTCTAAAGTAATTCTAAAATTGTTCTGAATTTGTTCCAGATTGAAGAATTGAATATTCAGTGATCGAATAATGGCCCTTCTACATTATTATTATTATTGAAGTAAAATAGGGGCTGAAATTTTTGTATGAAAGTCTTAAATTATCTTTAATATGTTAACAATATTATTTGGGTCGGGTAAGATAACTTAAACTTGAAAGGGTATGATAATTTGTATGTGGTAATATAAACTCTAAATCTATAAATCTATAGAGTATAACATGTATATTATGCATGTACTAGTTTCTTAAATTTAAGTGAGGTGAAATTGTATAGAAAGTAAATGAACTCAAGATAATTGTTAGAGAAAACCTTTTAGTTTGTTTTTGAAGGACCCGACAAGAGGTGTATTCAAGTACTTGGGGCCCGACTAGAAGGTGGGCAACATATCTTTGGGCGGATCCTTATTCAAGCACCTATCTTGTCGCCAATCCCTTTATGCAAGTATAATGGCTTCACATCATGCACCGGATGAATGGGCATATAATCCGACTTCTGTATTTATCTGCCGGTGCTGTCAGACGGAGTGGGGGTTGGGGTGGCCCACGGCCTTTTGGAGGAAAGTGTTTTTCCTTTCCCTATTTTTGGATCATGAATTTAAAAAATGCAACTAAAACATAAAAATTGTTTTACCTTGGGCGGCTCCTACTGGGAAGAGTTTTTTTATGATCAACTCGGAGAATGAGCCCATGTATAGCGCTATTCATAGGAATTGTTCAATGGCGCATATGTTAGCTCATATTAATGATAATATAATATTGACCCTAATATGCTATAGCATGTCCACCATCGATCTTAAATATCATGCGTAGCTTATGCTGGTCTTATTGCCAGAAAGGAGCATGAAAAATTCTTCCTTTCTAGTTACTTTAGAAAGTAGGAATAATCTAGAGTAAATGTATGTTTGCATCAATGTTTTAAAACTTGATCCAACCTAGTTGGTATATGGTTTTCCCCAATCCTCCCCTCCCCCATCCTCCCAAACCCTAAGGCCTCAAGTGGCACATAAAATTTCTCACCCATGAACCCCCTTCCTCTCCAGTCTCCTTCTAGTGCGGTGTGCCTCGATCTTGACGGCCCAACCCTAGTCCTCGCCCTCTCCCTACAGTCGCTTCCCTCCTCACTTTGAGTCCTATGTACCCTCACCCCCAATAGGCCCACCTTCATCTTTGCCTAGTGTGCCCCTATGCTCGCCCAAGACGACCTAAAGAAGTTGGTCGTCGATAATGTCAAATCTGGCTGGGTCCTTGATCTCTCCACATGAGCAACTGCACTCTTCGTCATCACCAAGATCAACGCCCTGCTCACCTCTAGTGAGCTCTCTTACGTTGATATTCCCATTTCCCACCTCTAAGCATATTGCCGCCTAGGCTCCTTTAGCATACCCCTTGTTGGCCTCGATACATGCCCCTGCCTTGAACTCACCATGGATAGCATTGATGAGGTTGACCCGCGACTGGACCTTGCCAAGGGTCGTGGCAGTGCCCTCCTACATTTTGGCTGAATTTTTTTTTAGAATGTGGCTATTCAAACCCCACTTTTTTCCTGTGTCCCCCATTTTTTTTTACCCTACATTTTTTTAATAAAATTTTCCACATCCCCCCACTTCCCTTCTTTCCTACTTCTCTTCCCCCCTTCTTCCATTTTTTTTCAGCGCCAGCACCAACGCCGGCGGCCATTGGCCCCGACCACCTTGACCATTAGCAGCCGCGCTGGCACCACTGGGCACGGCCGCCAGTAGCCACTGCGATGCTTGGCGCGGCCAGCTGCGCCACTGGGCACAGTCCAACTAGGGCAGCCAGCGGTTGCTGGGTAGCCGTCAGCAGCCATTGGGCCACTGTGATGCCTGCCAGCGGCCGCCGGCTACTACAACGCTGGGTTGCACTGCTAGGTGGCCGCCGCCGGCCGTTGGACTGCTGTGCGCGGCCAGCAACCCTGGTCGGCCGACGCCGGAGTCAAAGGAGAAGAAGGGATAAGGATGAGGAAAGAAAGTATAAAAAAATAATATTTTTTTTTTGTTTAGAGGATAATAGAAAAAAACAGGGTCTGAATAGCCACATTTTTTTTTTAACCCAAATTGGCCCAACCATCCGTTTCGACTGGCCAGGCTTTAAGTGACCTGCCTAGCAGCCCAGGTCAACTCAGCCTGGTAACTCGGACGACTTGGTCCAGATTTTTGACTGGACCTGGTTGAATCTAGATGGGCTGCTCCTGGTTTTACGACACTAATATAATGAGACGGAGATGATGTTGTGAAGCATCAGCCATGAGCTGCTTTCTCCCTGCTGCTGCATGTTCTTCGAGGCCTTCTTTTCGTCGACGACAAGTCAGAAACTCAGTTATTCAGCTGTGGGTCAAGGTCTTGTTCACGGGGGTGACCGAGTTCACCTAACGTTTTCGCATCTTCTCCCTAAGCTCTTCCTAAACGTGGGTAGGTCGTCACTGCCAACCTGACTCTATTTGAGATATCCCCGTAGTTATCATGATACAATTTGTCGAACCAAATCAAACCTTAGCCATGCCCCACCACACTTCTGTTATGATGTTTTGTTGCATCTCTCTTATCCTATATTTTTTGTCTTCTTTCAAGCCAACTTGGGTTATTTTTGGTTTAGGCATTATTGTGCGTTAACTATGGTATAGGCAATCCCAGTGGCAGAACCAGAGCGGCGTTATCTCTATTGCCCAAGAAAACAGTGGGTGGTTGCGTGCTTTTTGATTCACTTGTGTGTCTTGCGATAGGGCAATGTGCGGCCTTATAAATCCGATTAAATTTATTATGTTTTCTTCTTTCTTGTAATTTAATTAAAATGAACTAACAAGAATATATATATATATATATATATAGTGCTACAATATATTATGTTGAAAATTATAGTGATTATTAATTATATATACAAGCTCTATATTAGCACATATGCACTCTTAATGGGCAACTATGAATCTCAATCTCATAGGCTAAATATTACGAGACTCGTCTAGCAATGGGAGGCTGCCACATCACTTAAAAATGGTGAAAGAGAAATTTAGGAATTAAATTCAATCATGTTCTCCCCCTCCACATCTCTATTGGTCATGTAATCTGGTCATGCAGTATGGTTAAAAAAATATTTTTTAATATTATGTCATAAGTCTGTTGAGCATTTTATTCATATTTAGAACTAGTTTGGTCATAAGTCTCATTTGATAAAGGTCTTTGGGAATTTTTAAAGGTGTTAAAAATATGCAAATTTGAATATGTATAATATATATAAAAATATAAAAAAATATTTAAAAGTGTGCTATATACATGGAGTTTATAAAAAAAAAAGTTTAATAAAACATAATCATGTGGGATCTCATTTGATAGAGCTTGTCAAGAACTTTTTAATAATACTAAAAATGAGTAAATCCGAGTTTGGAAGTGCAAGATATAATATTATAAAATTATAATTAATATACCCTAAAAAATAGGGAGTACGATTCTAATATCTTTGGTTTCGGGGATTTAAGATGGGCCAAAGAAGGATAAAATAAGGATTAATAGTATAAAATATGAGTCAAATATTCATATTTAAATGTTTTACAGTATACCAATTTACTTTATTTTATAGTATGATAAAAGTACATCTTAAATTTTTTTATATATGTAATTATATATAAAAAGTATAATTAAAAGAGAGTCTCTTAGCAAGAGCCACAGTTCACAGCTACCTAGCTGTTAGATTATGGTAACCATACTATAATGCCAAGGAGCTAGAGGTGTAGTGAGCTGCAACTTTGACTAATTTTTTCTTATTAAAAATATAAAAATTTTGAGTTGACCTTGATGAGGGTTAGGAGAAATTATTTTTACATGAGCTATTGAGGAATCAATGGCACATATGTTAAACGCATATTAGCACAAATATGCTAATGGTAATGTGCGATAGCTTGTATCCTGTAAAGTAGTAATCCCACATGGCACTCCGAAAGTACAAAATAATTTCTCCCAAATCAGAGCCTTAAAGGCCCATGTAAATCACATGAAGATGAGCTGACTCAGCTGTTTAGGACCCCTATACACTCCTACCCTCCATTTGTTTGTGCATAAAAAAATTATTTATTTTGCCTCTTAATCACTAATTTTAATTTGCTCATGAAGAAGAAATCATGAATGGGAGCAAACGTAAGAGATATCATACAACATCTACATTTTCAAAACTTTTGCCATGTTCACCAAAATAGCTTCAATTCCAAATTCCCTCTGCTCTTTAATATATCATGTTATCCCCCATCATTGAAGGACTAAAATTCATGCAATAGATTTCCTGAGTCCTATTGGAGCTGGCCAAATTTTTTCACTACATGATTAGACAAAGAAATAGACAATAACACATAATACTCTATAACCGTAAAACTCACTACTTGTTACTTATAGAACAAGAGTAATATGTATTCTCTCCTTCCCATAAAAAAGTGTACATTTGAGAAAAACATCTGTCCCATAAACAGTTCTGATTTGTCCTCTTTGTGCAACAGATTATTAGGCATGCTTTGGGAAGTAAAATTTGTGCCTTTTTGTCATATTTTAGTTGAAGGCCCCACTTTTGCTTAAATTTTACTTATTTTACAATCTTGACACTCTTTTTAGGATAGAGGGAATATTACTTTGTTCAATTTGAAAATGAAAAGGAATAAATCTCCCTATACATCCCAAATTCTGATGCTCTATGTTGGAAAATGCATATATGTGAGAATCGATAAGTGAGCTAATGAGAATCGGGTTGAGCAGTTAGGGCAAGTTTAGTATATTTAAGATTTGATCAGGCGTCTAAAAGTTTTGATTTAGGTTTTTAAATACTATTTTTACTCGATTACCCACCAATTTATTTGATAGGTAATGAGTAGAATATGGATATAAAATGCGGAATAAGATAAGAAATGTGGAATATATAGTACCATATGCATAAAAAATATTCTATCCGTCTCATATTAATAGTTTTATTTAAAAAAATAGTAATTTTTATTAGATAGGAAGACTCACAGTTAAGATAATGAAAATTAAGCTTATGAGATATTTTTAAAGTGATTAATTGCTTAAATTGGTCTAAATAAAACTTTTAATATGGGATAATTTTTTTTAAAATAAAGCTATTATTGTAAGACAAGAGTCATAAAGGAAGTAAGAAAATAGGTATAAAAGCCTTACCCTACCTGGACAACTCTACCTTTAGCCCCCAAAAGAAACTACTTTAGTCTCCATGACTAAGATGTTGTAACCCTAATTCATAAGAATCTTAGCATGTTATATAGGAATTTTAGGGTAAACCTTCATGTACCAGGCTAGGAGTCCAATGTACGATGGTCATAGTCTTTGGTCACGGTAAATTGCGCGTTCTGTCAATCAACGGCAGGCGCATAAGTATTTTACGCTAATACCCTAGCACAGTCCTTTAATCACCATTACATCCTCTAAAGTGAGGACTTCCGCGGCCGACTCGTGGTCCGGGAACGAGCTTCCCCGGAGAACAGAAATGGTTGACGGGAAATGAGATTTGTATCGGATTTTGAGATCAAATCTCCTTTTAATTTGTCTCATTTGAATAGTAGAAGATGAATGCCGCGGTGAGATTCGCTGTGAATAGCCCTCACTCGGCTCCTTGTCCGTTGAGGCTCGCCTTGTTCCACTCTACCCCCGTCGCCGATAGGAAGAGACGAACTCACTGGGATTCTGTAAGCTTTTCTTTCGTTTCTTTCTGTTTCTTCTTCATTTTTATTGCTAATCTGGATATTTTCCAAAGTTCAGTTTTTTTTTTTGTTTGCCTTATACCGAAGTTACCAAAAAGACTGAACTTTGACAATTAGTAACTTCAGTAACTGGTATGAAAGACTGCTAAGTTTTTCGTGTGCTATATGCTTTTATGCTAGATGGAATTGTTAGTTTTTTGAGCACTAAATTTATTGCTGTAATATTCGGCTTTTTATCACAATTATTAGCTAGTATTTTCTATGCATTTATTTTTCTCACTAGTTTGGCTATTCCATTCGGATTTTTAAATAAATAAGAATAAAAAGTATGTATACATTGAGGTAAGATGCAATGCTTGAATGGCATAAAATATCAATTGATAAGATGGAGACAATTAAACATATGTTTGTTGCAAATTGTTAACGTCTTTGTGATGAGTGCAAATTCTTATGCAAGATCTGCTTCTTTCCTTGTGTAGGGTGCCGGTTATTCATCTCCAAAGGTAACATTTCTCATGTGACTTGTATGCCTTGACAGTGTAGGTGCATGCATATTCTTGTTTTTCAGTGATTTCCATCATCATTTCAATGATAGGACTGTTTTAGAACTGTTTACCATAATAAGTATTGGGATTAATTGTGAAATCTAAAGCTACACATTAGTATGCTTTCATTCCATGCAACCAATGTCAAAGGGATGTGATTAATATTTTTGGTTTTGACATACATTTACAAGTATAGTTGGGAAAGCTCCTCATGATTATGATCTGTATAAGTATAGAGGAGCACCACGCACCTCTCTCTCTCTCTTAGGAGAGATGGTTATTGTGTGATTTTTAATGTAGGAAGCCTGTTTGGATGAAGATATAGCCACTTGGATGGGCAAATATCATTTGTGAAGAGAAGCTATCAACACCTTCCAGAGGTCCTTAAAAGATATAAATGATCCAAGATGACTTAAAAGGAATTGATGAGAAGAAAAATGCTTCTGCGACGTCAAGGTTCATACATGATTAAAATTAGCTTCATCACATATGAACCCTGACATCTGTGTAGCATTACTCTTGATGAGAAAAGACTTGGTGATGCATGATTTGGATGTCAATATGATTTATGATAGGCTGAGTGGTTAAGTAGAATCCATCTCGATCGATCCCTTACGAATGGGTAAAGATGTTGGTGATGATGCTGATTAGTTTATCACGTGAAATGAAAATGAGACATCATTTGTACTCTCAAAACTCAAGGGAAAAATCAGGAACCCCACAATTCCATTCAGACAGAAACTTGGTGCCACCTATTTGAGTTATCTGCTTTTCATGTCAATTATATGTAAGTCAATGGGAAGCCAAGTTCACTATGGGAATTTTATCTCACATATCAATCACCCTTTTCACCCAATAAGCTCCAGAATATATTTTAGATGATGAATCAAGGAACTCTTTAATGGCTATCACATGACAACACTCAAACCTGAACCATCATGTATATGCAACTAATTTGTTCCATCAACCAGATGGTTGTAAATATTAATAGTTCCTTTGTCCCATATTAAGTGTCCTATTTGGTTCATTTTGGAAAACCGAATAGGAGACTAAATTTGGGATGGAGCGAGTAATCATTAGAGGCTATACTGGATGGTTGCAAAAAATTGTAGAGGGCCATATGAGTAGGGATGCCTGAGGCACTTGGGCCTGGACCTGCATCCAGAAACTTTTTGTTTCTAATGGGGCCTTTATCTCTTATTTTGTAACCAGTTTTGTTGTCTTTTAGAGGTTTAATATCTACTCAAAAAGGCTGAGGAAAAGTGAAGCGAAACGGGTGTTGTTGCGCAATGTCAGTGCTTATGCAGAGCACCTGTTTCAGGTCCCTATTTTTAGGTCCCTTTCTTTATTACTAAGTTCCTTCTCGATAACATGTGATTTGGATTTTGGATTTGTTAAAACTTGGTCTATATTATCATTGGAAACGTGGATTTCATCCTTGTGGCAACATGTTGATCATCAAACATATAAATCATACTATAATATAAAGCAAATTGGTGTACTATAGAACTTTTAAAATCTTGACCCATGTTTTATACCATTAATCTTTATTTTACCCCAACTTGACCCATTCTAATCCCCAATAAGTCAAAGACATTAAAATCTTAATTCCTATTTTTTAGGTTATGTTAATTTTAACTTTATAATATTATATCTTGTACTCCCAAACTCGGATTATCGCGTTCTTAGTATCATTAGAAAGCTCTCGACGAGCTCTATTAAATGAGATTGTACATGACTATGTTTTCTCCAACTTTTTTTAGGACCCTACGTATATAATGCATTTCTCAATAATATTTTTATATATAAATAACATGCTCCACGACACAAAGTCCTTTGACACCATTGTCTTTGTTAACCTAAGATATAATATTTAACCTATGAGATTTGGATTTACAATTGCCTACTAAGAGTGTATATGTGTTAATATAGAGCTTGTGTGTATAACTAATGATCATTGTGATCCTCAAAGCAATGTATTATAACTATAGCATGCAAGAGAGACCTTTGTTCAATATATATTTTATTTTTAATTTATTTTATTTGTATTTACACGCACAATGCGTGTGCATTTTTGCTAGTGTATTTTATTTATCTTTAGATCACTTCTCTTGTGTATTAGAGTTGGAAGACTGGTTCCAATGAATATGATTCATCAAGTACAGACGCTTCTTGGTTCAGATTGCACTCTGCTTCTAAAGGATCAAAAAGGCATTCCTATCATCCTCATGAATCAGAGTGGCAGAACTGTAGAAGTAAGAATACATGTTTTTTTCTCATCACTTTATTTATTTGATTGTGATACAAGATGGAAAGGGGGAAAAGGTTTTACGTATCAAACCAAACATTGACAGGAGTCTCTCTCTCTCTCTCCCATCACTTTGATTTGATTGTGATACAAGATGGAAAGGGGAAAAGGTTTTACATATAAAACCAAACATCAACAGGATAATAACTTTGTTAGTTCACCAAGTGTGTATATAATCAGATTCTTTATAGTTTAGAAAAACTTTCATTATTTTCTTGGGAGAAGAATATTTGTTCCACATTACTATGTTTATTCTAGAACTGGACTTGTAATTTGAATTTCATAGTTCATAGTTGGAACAAATTTTGAATATTTTATGGAACTTTTAACACACAATTCCTATATGATGAATAGGAAGAGGAAGTTTTGAGTTTGTTTGCGGCGATGACGAAGAAGTTGAGACGATATTTCGATCTGCACTAAAAGGTGCACGGTTCTACTATTGGTCCTCTACTGGGGAAGAAAATTTTCACTGGACTAACTCCTGGGACTATAGTAGTCACAGGGACTCATGGAATTGGAGGTTTGGTGTGGGAGATAATGATGACCATTTTTCCTCGAACCACAAAAATGCTCTGGACTCAAATTTAGCATCTGACTGTCAGGCTCTTGGACTGAGTACTTCTGGTCCATTGGAACTTGAAGAAGTCAAAAGCGCGTAAGTGGTCTTAAAAAAGATCTTGCTATTTCAGTGCTATAGAGAGGCGCTATCAGTCAAAATACTTGTCATTCTTTACTCTTTGAGATATTATTAGATTTTGAACTTATGATCTCAACGCGGGATACTTTGCTGCTTCAGATACCGAGCCTGTGCTCTAAAATGGCATCCAGATCGACACCAGGGTTCTGCAAAGGTAAGATTGAGCAATTTGGTTGTTAGTATTATGGATATTTTCTTTGTAGCTCATCAAATTTTAACAACAGGCAGCTGCAGAGGAGAAGTTTAAGCGTTGCAGTGTAGCCTATCAATCTTTATGTGACAAGCTGGCAGTTGCTTGAGGGGAGATATAGTTACATCATGTTGTGGACCCAGTTTTAACAAAGGCTTTTACATTTATTTTCTTTTTATAGAATAACAAATGGTTTTACATGCTTTAGTGCATGGTCGAAATTAGACAAGAATTTAGAAGGTATGCTTAGGAGTGTACGAGTGTACAGACCCTCGGGCTGTTAGTGGTGTTGGGTTTTGCCGCAGTTAACTTTATGTGGAGTGCAGGATATGTGATCCTGAACTTGTTAATTTTCTGTTGTAACAATGCAATAATATTATTGTAGTAGGTATGTATAAGAAAGTCTACACGTACCCTTTTTCACTTTCTTATACGCTGGTTAAATAAATTTTATGAAACAATGAGCAAAACCATGTGATGATTCTTTCTTAAAAAAAAAAGAGATGTGGCTTGTACCCGTGCCATTTGACGAACAGATTGTAATTGTTTGCCAAACAAAAATATTGTAACTGGTACAAGGAAAATAAAACAATTGTACTTCACAGAATTTTGGTAAACTACTGGCAGTTGAACAGTTTCCAGTTAGTGGTAACAATTTAACAATGAGTTGGAGCAGAAATGGCTGGGAGGATGCTGCTTTACCTTTTTTAAGTTGTTTCTAATTTCCTACTGAATGGCAGACATCTACTGTTCAAACCATGACCTTCATTTTTGAAGTGCACGCGTTCCAAATGGGTTAAATAAGTTTTCAGATTTGTGTTGACAGTTTCTCAACGCTGATCTTTTTAACATCTGATTATAAATCAAAGAGGTGATTTACAAAGAGAATATTATCATGTAAAGCACTTTCAGGGTAACTAAGCCTGCTTTCTTGCTAAATCAGCCCGCGAATGCACAAATAGAATTTGTCTAAAACCTCTGGTTATCCGGATCTTGTTATCCAAGTACCTGCAAATAATCATACAAACAACACTTCAGTATTAATGGCAACCAATGCCTAAGAACATTCCAGTTGTGATTGCATCCATGACATAAACCACCTAAATTCCCAATCAGTGCAAACACCATCTCGCTCTTTTGGCACCTTCAACAAGCTGAGCCCCTATAAATAATCAGTGATATCAGTGTTGCTCTACGCAAGCACACAACCTCAAATACCTTTTCTCATCTAGTTTATTCTCAACTCCATCATGATTGGCCGTTTCGTTTTGTTTGTCATCTTTCTTGTCCATCCATCTCAACAGACAACAATGCCATTTTAGCTAGTTTTTTTTACTGTTTGGTTCTTTGTAGTTTGCATTACGTTATCTTGCTTAAATTTATTTACACTACATTTGTAGTTGTACCATGGTTGCCCTAGAACTTCAAAAATCCTTTCTGGATTCAGATTTCTCTGACAACTCCTCTCAGGAGGGATACACTATACCATCAGTTCATAACAGAATATGAGATGCAACTTTTTATATTGTTTATTTGAAGAATAAATGACCATAAAAAAAATTTGCTTAAATTCCATAAAATTTACAGTGTATCTGTGAGACTTACATAAATTAGACAGTCAATTAGTTTTTAGTGGCCCAAGTACAATAAAGTATAGTTTCCTTGTACACCTACTTTTTGTTTCCTTAGTCACTTATCTCCACGTTGTCATTCAGCCTATGGTCATTTTATCTGTATGGGTCCTTGCTATTTTAGCATCCGCCACTGTACAAATTAGTTGTTAAAAAAATGCTGCGTGGTTCTTCAATTTTTTACGCAATGTAATGTCATATGAGTTGATTTTAGCTTTTTTCAAATAAGAAAAAGAAAAGTAAACTCTAGATGTCTTCTGTTGAATCAATCAATAGAAACACTTACAGCACTTCCATATTGAATTTGCTTGTTGATGTCTCTACTGGGAGCTCAAATATTCCAAACAGGATGGACACAAAATCCATTGTAACACTATACACGTTATTGTTGGATAGCCTGTCAACATAAGATATAAATAGGAGATTAGTGGGCAGCTTATCGAGCAGTTCAAGCTGCTAGGAAGCAAGGCAAAAGGTCAAACCAAAGGCCAGTGTTAAATATAGCATTGAATATATTAGTAGCTACAAAAGGGTTTTCATTTTCCGGTAATTTTGAGTGAAGTTCTATTACATCTGAATTACTTTTTGATGATTATAGTTTTCAGTCATAAGCAGTGGTCCACTAGAACCAAAGCACAAAGAATGGAAATTTTCTTAATTAGATACCATATACTTTAGGCTAACATATTGTGCTAGTGAAATAGTATTAACTTAAGACCTGTAGTTAACAAAGACTCACTCGAAATTGCCAATTGCACGAAGCTTGATGCCTGGCAAAAAGTCAACAATATTTTCTACCTGTTTGTATTCATTGATTAACTGCAAGACCAATATGTGGTAAGAAGAAGACGATGAAAATTAGACTTCTGAGGAAGAATCGGAAAGATAAAAGTTTTAATGACTTTAATTTCATAAGTTTCATCGCAGTACTACCTGAGAACCTTTAAGGCCATTAGCTGCAAGGTCAAACCAACTCTCAGCTTCAGACTGTAACATACAGAAGCTAATCCGTTAGCTAAGTTCAAGACAAATTAAGGACAAATGAGTTCAAAGTAAGAACTGCAATGATGAAAGACAATAGATGAGAATTGGCGTTTTTGAGTCCAAACAAGCAGAAAGGGTAAAACTGAACAAATTGTTGTGTCATAAGTATGTCAAAGGATGCTTCATATCTGTGACAAGATGTAAACCTGTGAGCTCCATAGCAATTGCCATTCCCCATAGATTTCTGGCTCTTCTTTTACTTCAGTCTGACTTAGGGAGATGAGTTCATCTATAACCTTATGATTACATCAAAATTCAAGTAAGAGAAATTAAATAATCTAAAGAATACAACTACTTGGAAACACCAACAAGGATTTCTTCTTCCAAAGAGTTTAACCTCTGTCACTCCTGCCCCAGTGGCAATAGCTGCTAGCAACTTCTGTCGTGGTTCAGTTTTCTTCTGTAAAACAAATGTGGTGCCCTGCACTACAGAAAATAAGTGGGCACCTTAGATATGACCATACTAAAACTTAAAGGTGTGCACCTTTTTGAAGCACTTGAAGAAAGAACATTACAAGCAGATCAAATCTTGAATTGTTTCTACAAACACCTTGTTTCCTCTTGAAATGCGAATGCTTCCTGTCTTAGACAAGTATGTTGTATCTAACCATCCTTTTGCTTCATCTCCGAGAAGCCGGAATGGAACTGGATATGGAACCTTAAATGGCAAGAACTTAAGAGAAAAAGCAGCTCTATCAAACCGGAATAAAATGCGCTTGCCATCTTTGACAGTTGCAGCTGCCTGAGCAGAAAACTGAGGTATCAAAATGTGCAATGTATTTTCTTGTTTTGCTTTTTATAGTGAAATAATGGAAGATACCTCCACTGTTAGCTCGCCTATTCTTTCAGAGAATCTGACAATATTAGATACCCTTGGATCATTTGTCTGGAGGTAGACTTCTTGAAAGACACTGAAATTATCGACTCCCACAAAGGTTCTCTAAAAAATTACATGGATTAGTATAGCAAAAACAAATACCATCACTTTGGAAAAGCAAATAAAAAATTGCTGACAAACTGATCAACACAAACAGCTCTGTAGATGAAAAAAAATTCAAACTTTAAGCCTGACCATGAATGTAGAATAATGTGTTGCAGTTATTTACATCTATTTTGTGCCATATGCAGTTGTATGAATATAAACTGGGATGGGATTTTACCTGAATTGGGGATGCAGTTCCAGGTCTAGTTGTAAACATTAGTTGCCAACGACCTTCAATTAAGCTAGAATTCGTCTACAGCAGGAAAATTCAGTTGTCATCATATGGATTAAAAAAATTGACTGATTTTTATTCTTCCCATTTATCTATCATCTGGTCATAAACAGACATATAAAAAATGATACACTTCTACATACTGAAAACAATGTAGGCTCATTTACAAATAAAATGAGAGCTCACAGGATCAGGTACGCCCTTAAGTTCTTCCAGCATTTGAACCGCATGTTCCACTTCCTGCACAAACTCTCACACAGCAATGTTAAAGAGGAAAATTTCTAACAGGAAAAAGAAAAGAAGGGTCAAGTTGCACCCACACGCCGGCAAATGGGGGTAAAATAAAACAATCATTTCATACTTCCAAGTTCCAATTTAAACAGTGTTAATACTGATCATTGAAGTTTGATTGTAAATGTGTATTAATACTCAATGAGGCAATAGAATATAAGGTCTGTCTGACATATGCAAGTGATATTTTCCCAAATATCAAATTCTCTAATAGAGGCTAGACTGTACCTTGAGTTGCTGGGGAGAAGCAGAACGCCCTCTCCCTTGGATTCCAATGAGCCCTTCAATCAGGGCAGCTTCTGGTTCAGTGAAGGAAGAGGTCTCCTGCTGCTTATCCACCAACGACGACAAAATCCGACATGATGGTGAAGGACTATTCCGGCCCTTAAATCCGGGGACTCTGATGAATCTGTTGTATGCAGCATTTGCGGAGAGAATATTTGTTTGGCGGAAAAAACTGTGTAAAAATCCTAATGCAGCAGCATCAACTGCCATTTCAGTTTCAGTTGAAGTTTATGACAGAGAGTTGGGAGTGGACACTTCCAGTGCCAACGAGCAGTTGCTTTGCTCCTATGCAGTTTGTGGTGCAACTTGGCTTCTGCAGGCAGTTGTCACGTGGCAATGGAGATCAGTTTCTTATCTCTAGTTTGCACTGCCAGAATGGCGTCCACATCATTTGATAACTATGGTATTTAGGCTTCCTGGGCTGGTTTATGTCTGGATCCGAGTCCCGGACCGATTTGTCATTAGAGGTAGTACGACTCCGGTGCAGCTCTGAAGCCTGGACCTACGACTATACTGACGTTCAACAAGAACCAAGTGTTTGGAGACCAATTTGGTCAGTGGTTCAGGAGAATCCCAGGATACGGGCATCCGGGGTTTGAGAAATGCACAGCAATTTTCTTATCAAAGTATCTTAACCATACATTAGTTTGTCGTTGCAAGAAGAAAGTATAGCAGTACTAATTCGCTGCATGCAGCAATTCCACTAGGACTGCAATTTACAGGGAGAAATCACTTAAACCCTTGTGGCGTTATCAGCATACAGGAGTAAGTTCAGATTTGGAAATTTTTCCCACTTGATTTTACATAAACTCATCATGTCCACATTAACAAATCACGACCAAATAACAGAAGAAACATATAACTTGAAGTTCGCTTTCGCTTGTACCCAGTAACATATAAGAACTGACTGAGCAAAATTTTTCTTGATTGGTATCAAGAGAAACACTGTATTGTAGCCTCGTGGCCAATCAGTTTGTACATTACATGTAACTCCTAAAAGGTGTTATGCACTATAGGCCCATGTAGAATTTGCTGTCTGACATTACTCCAATTATTCTGGAAATTCTTTAGGAACAGACCAACAACAGGAGTATAGTAAGTGATATCTATCAGACCAAAACGGATCAGGCCCTGTTTGTTCGTCTTCCAACTTGCAGTGCGAGCTCGATATCGATCTTCAGTGAAATATCAAGTGCTTTCACCGAATGTGTCAATGCGCCACTGCCAATTAAAATCAGACAATATCTTACAACCGGGTCTTACGAATAATAAGCTAAAGTTTTTAACAGCAAGAAAGACAAAGAGAAGCTACCTGGAAATAAATGTGACGCCAGTTTGCCCAATTTTCTTCACTGTATTAATGGTAACGTTACCTGATGCCTGAAACCAATATAATAAGATTCCAACTTTTCATAACGGAAAATGTCTTTGCCATGTTCAGAATGAAAATAAGAACTTTGAACTGCGTAGTTAAATCATACTGGACACTCCACAAACAATTACTCCCTCCGATCAATATTAATTGCTTCATTTAGAAAAATAGTGGTTTTTATTGAATGGTGAAACCCACAAGGGAAAATAAGCTTATGAGATTACCCTAAACTGAACAAAATGGAGCTATTAGGATGGAACAAATTTTTTTGTCAAATGGAGCTATTAATTTAGGACAGAGGGAGTATAATTTGAAAAAATACAGAAAATTATTCCCATTATTCCTCTTGAAGCCAACTACGGTAATCAAACATTCAGACTGATCAGACATACACTAAAAAGCCTAAAGGCAGAGAAATTTTAAACAAGTTTCTTTGATTAAATATATAGATGCTGCTTAAAGGATGTTAAAACATTGAGCTACAAAATGCTGACTGATAATAAAATTAAGATACAACAGTTCGTGTAAAACAGTGTAGTTTAATTATCAGCAATCACCTCGGTTTCAAATCTTCCATTAACCAAGTCAACAGCTTCCTTAAGCAAAGAGACATCCACATCCCCATTCGGCAGAGGGACAACCATATTGTCCAACATTATTCTAGTCAAAGAAGTTTTCTGTTTGGAAGCATAATCCAACACCTGCTTCACTTCTTCAAGTGTCCTTGTTTCCACCTATGTTTACATTTAAAGACAAATCATAATAATTGTTATATTTAAGAGCATACCCAAAAGACTGATAAACACTTATTCAGGACATGAATGAGAGAGAGCAATCAGTGAACAGCGCAAACACCTAAAAAAAATCTAGAAAATGTAAAATTTGCAGCCCACAAAGATACAATATGAACAGTATTATGCTTCACATTAGAATGGCAATACGGCATGATTGGGGCATTTAACCACATCATCTGAAACCCCATAAGAAAATTGTCCACAATTAAAAATGCAGAGTACCTCAACTGGCATCTGAAGATTATTTTCTTCCAGAAACTGGTCTACAGAGTTGACCGCATTTCTAACACCACCAGCTACTGAGATATGGTTGTCTTTGATCATCACCATATCAAATAAACCCATCCTGTGGTTCTGTCCTCCCCCAATTAGTACCTGCAAATTATGATTAAGAGATGCTTAAGCATATTAGGAGAACTATATGAAAGTCTTTTAATTATGAATTCACAAGCACGAGAAATGATAGACACCGCCCACTTGTCCACCAAACGTAAGCCAGGGGCTGTTTTCCTTGTCTCCAAAATGCATGCTGGGTATGCTTCATTTGCCATGGCCTACATGAAAAGACAACATTTCAAATTGAAGGGTCATTTAAGGAAAAAGCTTCCTCCGTGCTGGTACAAGACCTACTTATTTGTTAATTTCATGACAGATCACTATAAAAGGTACCTTGGTAAGCGATGCTATCCCACTCATCCTCTGCATGAAATTGAGCACCACCCTTTCAGCAACAACAATCTTGTGTGCACGCCCTTGAATTCATATATAAGCAAAAACAGATTGAAGAACAAGATAATATTCAGAGACCACCAATCAGGTATCAGTATAAGGTGGGCATAAAACAAAATTATATATAGTTTATTAATTTGTTACCAAATACTTTTCCAAACTGCTCTCCTTTGTGGATTAAATCTCCATCCTTCCGTGTCCACTCCACCTATTAAAATTACAACGATAGTAAGGTAATATTTATTGGCAAAGAAAAGGAAGAAATCCGTAGGACTTCAAATTTACTTTGTCTTTTTCAGAAGAAAGAGCTAATGACACAGTCAAAATCTAAAATTTCACCTTCAGGGTTGGATCGACCTCATCGAAAATCATCTCTGCAAGAGCAATTCCAGCAATGACGCCATCCTCTTTAGCTAAGAAAAAGGCTTCCACTTCCATGTCCGCCGGAATAGTGGCCATGCAAGTGACATCGCCTACATATTGAAGTAAAATACACCCATTTAAGCGAGTATCAAAATAAACATGCAGGTGGGTCAATTAAAACAGTCGATTCACCAACAGCTAAAGGATTATATACATAATCGCTTCCCTCCATTCTCTTCCACAGACACAAATAATAATTAATTACAAATACAGAACACTCGCAAGGAGCCAAGCAAGGAAAGAGAACAGCTTTCAGCAATGGAACAGAGACCCAAAACCGGAGATAAGCAATGAAAGAGCAGACATGTAACGAAATCGCATGCGATGGAACATACCCGGATAAAGATACTAATACAATTGCATCTACTTACATTTCGTATAATAAAACATAAATTGGATAGAAAAAAAAGAGGAAGAACAAAATGGATGAAATGCGAGGAGTAACCTCGATCACCAGCATCCTCGGCCAGGGCGAGGTCGATGACAGCCCGGAGGTCGTAAGTGGGGTGGGAAGGAGGGCCAATCACCATCGACCCGGATGACAGTTTCGGGTAGTTGGTCCCGAGTGCAGCAGACATTGAAAACGATCTCCTGTACCTGGAGCAGTAGGATAGGGAGGGGGATTTGTTGAGTGAGAAGGGGAGGCCAGGGGGAGGAGAGAGAGCGGCTGGGTTTCCAAATAATCGGACAGGCATGGCTCTTGCTCGCTCCAGGAGTCGTCCACCGTGAGAAGACCGCGCTTTTTCTTCAGACCTTTTCTACCAGAAGCCATACCTCCTCCATGCGGGAAGCGTTTCTTACCGAGGAATTAGCAAAAATACCCTTCAAACACGACAAAATTTTCAGCTCGTCGCCGTCTATTTTACCGTTTACAAAACGTTGTGGGCTAGGGAATGGGTATTTGTTTTAGTCATCTCATCTCACTAGTATATTTGTTCTTAAGTCACTTAGCATGTTAAATAATTTTTTACTTGAAGGTCGTTCGACTCTTTTTAGTATTAATCTATTTGTATTTAGGAAAAATATTATATAAGCCCAGGCTTATATACGCCTACGTGAGCCTCAGCTTTATAGGCCGTCAGATTTATATTTGGTAGCGTATATGGGCTCATATAGACGGGTCTCTTGTATTTATATATATTAAGATATTTAGATATGTATTTAGATAAGATATAGTGTAATTTAATATATGATTTGATTTAAATTATTATTGTACTCTAATTTAGTACTTGTATATTTGAATAATAATTGGCTCATACATAAGATAACTTGTCGAATGTTTGACCAAAAAATTTGAAATTTTTATTTTTATATTATTTTATTTATAAAAATAAGTTTAAAAATATCGAGGTACAATAAATCAGGGTCACTTACATAAAGAATGTATGCCCTCTTATAACAAGCTACTTAATAACAAAATAGGACCCTAAAAAATCTTATAGTGCATCGACATGGATCTCTTAGCTCATATACATATCACCAAATCATTCAATATGGCAGATTTGTTTGAATATTTCCTTCAAGAAGATGCTTCTTTGGGTGAAGCTCGAGGTTGAACTTTTAAACTGCAAGGGAAAACTGATGCATGCCATTTAGGTAGACCTTTTGAAGCAGGATAGGAGCATTATCTTCTCAGTTATCTTTGTGATTTTTATTTGGCAAAGACAACTTAGTCATTTTAGTTTTAAATCTCACTTACAATTTAAATAATTTTGTTTATGTCCTAAGCTAATGGTTAACTAGTAGTATGAATATGTTGTGTCTGTTAGGGTTTGGGCATCTTGATTGTATTGATTTATAGAATTATGTTCTATCGAACTTAGCTATGCAGACCAATGGACATGGGTAAGATTCATGGAATTGAGTAAGTCATCTTAGAGATCTCCAATAGAAGGGGAGCATTTTTTATGCTCCGCTCTGACAGTGAGCCTAGTATAAGGAATGCCTGGGAAACATCTATTTTTTAGATCGGCGGCGCACACGCTCACGCACGTTAACGTAGTATTTGCTTTTTGCTATATATACATATATCTCAATGCATTGGCCACTCTTACTTGTATTTGGCATCCATGGATGGAGTTTATTTATTATCAAATTATCATATAGGCAAATGGAAATGTCAATTTAAGCCACTTGAGCATCTCTAATAGCTCAATTTAACATCTTTTGTTGGGAAGCGTTTTTCATGATCCCTCCTCAATGTGAGCCGAGCATAAGGAACACCTGGGCCCAAGTGAGGGGTGTCATATCCCCGGTGGAGTCCAAGATTCTCATATGGGATTCCAATTTGATCTACGACAAATTGTTAGAGATGCTTTTAGTTGTTTTTTCTTTAGATATTAAAATACAAAAAAAGTGGTTTTGTTTTCTTGTTTCTCTTCCTTCTAGTTGGTTTGGGTTTGTGAGATTGAACAATCGATTTAGGGTTGCACCATCTTTCCCTATTTCTATTCTTCCTTGGCACCAACAAATACATGAAAAGAGGGTTAGATAGTTTGGGGTTATGAATGGGGCATGGTTTAAGTGAAAGAGAAGGGTTAGTAGTTCTAGCTAGACTTGTCCACCTCCTTCATTGGTCAGATGATGCTGATGATGAAACAAGGAAAAAAAGTGAGATAAGAAGAAATGGGTTGTCCTTAGAATTGTTGTCGCCCCATTGTTAGAGCCAAAGACAACATGAAAGAGGGAGAAGGAGAACGATTAGGTGGGGATAAAAGGTTTTCTTCTAAAAAAAGTTATTTTTTGTACATCTTTTAAAAAAATGGGGCAATGAATATACACACTATAGGGGACACATGAGTTGTGAGAAGTATTAAAAATGAAGTGGAACTTCTTATTTTAGGAAAGGTGGGACAATATTGGGTAGAAATGGGAGCATTCTTTATAAATACTCCATCTGTCCTATATTGATAGCTACATTTGGAAAAATAGTGATTTTCATTGAACGGTGAAGTCCACATCTAAGAGAAGGAAAAATAAGCTGATGATACTCTTTTTTAAGTACCCAACCACTTAAATTTAAGAAAATAGAACTATCAATATGGAACATACTTTTTTATCCAATGAATCTATTAATTTAGGACAGAGGGAGTATTAAATAACCATTTTTTGGTTAAAAGAAAATAATTATAGTGAGCACGAACCCAATTTAACTTTGTGCACTGCCAAATGAAGAAGGCTTGTGGTTTCCTCATGCTTAGAGAAGTTGATGTTTGATTAGGTATTCAGGACAATCAGCTACTAGAGAACATGGAACAAGATGACTGGAGTCCTAACTTGCCCTCAAACACAATCAAAATCAAGAAACTTTATTGATAGATAAGTGGGTGAAAGAAAAACCCTAATCAAAATCCACTAACAAAATCAGGAACTCGGAATTTCATTTAAAAAACATGGAAACAAATCAATATCTAATCACAACAACACAAGACTAAAGCATGCAAAGCTAGCTCAATAACCTTATCAAGAGCACTCAGGTCAAGGATTTGGATCCATGGAGGCAGCACGAACCAAGAAGCAAATGTACAACAACAAACATCAATATGAGAGAGAGGTTGCAACGATTGAAAAAATTATAAGATAAATAGACTTCCTTATACTCCCTCCATCCTAAATTTAAAGCTCCATTTGAGAAAAAAGTTTGTTCCATATTAATAGATTTATTTTGTTAAATTTAAGTAGTTGGGTACTTAAAAAAGAGTATCATAAGCTTATTTTTCCTTCTCTTAGATGTGAGTTTCACTATTTAATACAAATTACCATTTTTTTTTCAAATATAACTATTAATATAAGACAGAGGGAGTACATGGATAATGTAAGAAATCTAAAAATCAAGATTAGCATCTAATAATTAGTCGTAAACTAGGTGCATAGTATGGACTTGAGATTGGTTGTGATCCTTACAATCAATTAGGTGTGAGTGCCTACTAGCAAATGGGCTTGGTTCCACAACTACGTTGTACCTACCACATTTTAGTATTGGAAACACATGTACTAGCCATTCACACCGGATTGGCTGTGAAGGCCCTCACAGCCTATTCGAAGCACACAACCTATTCGAAGCACACAGTATGGGAAGAGTTTTTTTTGCACCTCACTAACAATGAGCCTAGCGTAAGCTATGCATGGTAGCTATTTATTTACGAGATCGTTGTCGCACATGCTAGCACATGTTAGCATTAGTATCACTAACATTAACATGTACTAGTGTGTGTGTGTGTGTGTGTGTGTGTGTGTGTGTGTGTGTGTGTGTGTGTGTGTTGTCGATCTTAAATATTAATGACTCTCCATGCATAACTTACGTTGGGCTCATTGTCAAAGGTGTAACGACCCGACCCGAGCCGGGCCCACAAAATCACTAATAGGAAATTTTCTCTTTTTCCTTAAGCCAGGAATCATCGTCTGAGTGCGAGAGGTACAACGTTCGTCTACGCACTATGGAGCTTAAGGCTTCCTCGTACGTAAACTTAGGTTGTAACGACCATTTAAACACAACGAAGCTTCATAGTTCGTCGCGTGTAAAACAAAATAAAACATATTATTTATAATGATTTGGATCGGACCAACGTTGCATTGCCGTTGGTTGCCTACGTACGTATTGGATATTATTCCAATACAATCGGATCCGAACGTAGTTCTGCCTAATGGCTACTACATACAACAAGCATCACAAAAATCGTATAACATACGTATCTCCAAATATTTAATCGGAAGTATACAAAAACTCGTTATAAATCGGAGTCAAGCAGAAGTTAACGAAATCGTACATCTCGCTCTACCACAGAGCGGGATCGAAAATAACATACACATATCTCGCTCCATTACTGAATCGAGACTGAGCACATCAACCAGCTCGCTCTATCACTGAGCCGAGACCAGACACACACACACACACGTCTTGCTCTACCCTAGAGCAAGACATCACACTTCATAACATATAAGCGTACATCATAGCATATAAGCTCACATCATGGCATAGCACACATCATGGCATATAAACACGCATCATGGCATAGCACACATCATGACATATAAACACGCATCATGACATAGCACACATCATGGCATATAAACATGTAACATGGCATAGCACACATCATGACATATAAACACACATCATGACATAGCACACATCATGGCATATAAACATGTAACATGGCATAGCACGCATCATGGCATGACACACATCATGGCATATAAACACGTAACATGGCATAGCACGCATCATGGCATGACATGCATCATGGCATGACACACATCATGGCATAATTAAGACGGGATATCAGAAATGCTTACTGCCCTCATGACTCGTAAGGTAGCGGTATTCGGAGTTGCTCGTATGAGCATCCTCCCCTTCAGATCCGAAGATATAAAAGAAGCTTCCTCTAGTCTCCATATGTTCTTCGTCTTGTGTCGAAAGATTACGTATAACGTCTTCCTTGCCGGAGACTCTTCTCGTTTTCTATGCCGTGAGCGGTGGACAGAACCTCCCATACTCTGGATTACTTCTCTTGATGTAGCCCGACAACTTTGGACAGAACCCCGTCTTGCTCCGGGCTCATATTTCTTGTTCGGTGCTCGAGGATAACAGGCGGAGCCTCTCCTTGTCTCGGGATATTTCCTCCTTATATGGTTGCCGGCTCAAAGAACGGACCTCTCCATCGTGTAGAACATACTCGATTTAGTCAAGAACGCCTCTTGGATGGACTAAATCGGAGTCAGGATGCTTAAGAACGGGGAGAAAGAAGTTTGTCGGTGCTCGGGCAGAACCTCTCCTTGTCTTGAGGTGTTTCCTCCTTATACGGTCTCCGAATCGAAGAAAGGACCACTCCATCGCGTAGAGCACATTCGATTTAGTAGGAAACGGGTCTTGAACGGCCTTAATCGGCTTCAGAACGGTCAGAAAGGGGGTGAGAGAAAATCTGGGTGAAAAATGAATGGAAAATGGGGTTTAAATAAGCCCCGAGCCGCCGAAACCGGCGGCGCCGCGGATTTTGGGCGGCGGCGCCCACCGGAGCCGCGCGCGGCACCCGCGGTAACGCGCGGCTCGCGCCCGCGCGCCGGCTTGCGCTGGCTCGCGCCGATCCGCGCTGCGGCGCGCGCCGCGCGCCATTTTCTTTTATTTTTTTATTATAAAACTTCAAACGTGCGCAACTTCCTACCCCGGATTCGGATTCGCGCATTCTTGGTACCAATGGACTCGTATCGCCGAGCCCTTCAATATAAACCCACTTAAAGTAGCAAATCACACTATTTCTAAGTGGGTCCCGCCTATTTTCTATGCTCGTCGAGATCGTAACTTCCGGTCCCGACCTCCGTTTCGCACGTTCTTCGAATCGTTACGCTCATTATGCCAAGCTCTACCTGGCTATGGGTATTTTATCTAATGAAACCCATTAACATTAATCTTAAATTACCAAATTACCCTTAACCTTCCCGGGTTAAGCGTAACCGAAAAACAGGTCGTTACAAAAGGGGAGCATGGAAAACTCTATCCATAGTATATGTCACGCCCCGGCACCGCCAGACCCTAGCTGAACCCGGTCCAGGGGCCGGACAAGCGCACGGGGGCGACAAGGGAAATTGAGATACGGTTTAACATAAGACTTATGCCCTAAACACGGGCAATCTAACAAAATTACAGAGTACATGCACCACTTTAAGCAAGAGTAAATAAGTAGAAATGCAAGAGTTATTTTAACTCTAAGATAAACTAAAATCTCAAACCCACATACTACATTAATCCATAGCCTACTATAGGTTCCAAATTAAGTCTCAAACAAACCAAAAGTATAATGTAGTATAATCCAAAATGAGAACCACACACACAGGTTCTAACATAATAGCAAAAACAAAGAAACAAGTCACACAAGGGTCCTCCACGATCACTCCTAAGTCATCTCTGACCTTTCCTCATAGAGGAGATCCTGTCCATCTGCGTGTCACGCCACGCAGCCCCAAAACAAAAGCACAAGAAAGAGGGGTGAGTTTAATAAACTCAGCAAAGTCTTTTAATATAACTATAATCATCGGAAACACGATGGTATAGTAATATAACAATTCAGACTAACAATTGACAAGATATATCATTTTCTGATCACACATACATATCACCAAAACCTGCATCATAGTGTCTAAATCTCACAATTCATACTATTTAGAATATTACTTATACCGCATGAGAAGTGTCTCTACTACACATTCAAATCATGCAATTCAACGTCATATAAACCTGCATGAGATGTATCTCTAACATACATTTCATATCATGCATCAATATTCTCATTCATCAGGCATGTATAAGTGTCTCACACACACTAGTCTAACATGCAAGTCCATACACATAGAGAATATACATGCTTTTCAAGGCCAAAGCCCTCGAGCAAACACTTATCAAATAGACATGCTCCTCAAGGTCAAAGCCTTCGAGCAACTCCTGCTCCTCAAGGCCAACGCCTTCGAGCAATTTCTACTCCTCAAGGCCAACGCCTTTGAGCAACTCCTGCTCCTCAAGGGCAATGCCTTCGAGCAACTCCTTCTCCTCAAGGCCAACGCCTTCGAGCAACTCCTGCTCCTCAAGGCCAATGCCTTTGAGCAACTCCTGCCCATCAAGCCTAAACACTCGGGCAACCCTGCTTGTCAAGACTAAAGTCCCAAGTAACAATACCTAGTAAGCCGGTGCACTCGGACAAACCAGCTGGATTCTCAGGGTCCAGATAATCTCAATAAGTAAATTTCAACTGCAAGACAAGTATACAACTCATCCTTATATAACTCAATTTGACTCGACTCAACCCAAGGAGTGTACATGTTCCACACATAGGAATTCAAATCAAAACATGTCCCTTCGGACCAATCAAGTTTCGATTAAGCCAACGACCGATTAATCTGGCACGCAATTCCACCACATTGTATCCAATAGATCAAACTCGGTCAATCTCGGTAAAACCTCAATTAGGATCCATTTTCATGATGCATGCAACATGGTACATACATGGGCAAAATATTTATGAATCCTAATTCATGATAAGTACTCTCATCAACCCCTCATGCATTATTCATAATCATAATATTAAGCCTCATTATAATCATTATCCCCACGTGTGTGTGTACATGGCAGAAGCACCTTACTCGATGTATCTCAACATGCTTTGTAATTTAACTCACCATCACACTACACATGTGTATTTACATCTAATCATGGATTCCAACGGAAATCATAGGAGAATAACCATTAAAATCATAACTCAAGTCAAAACCTAACCACATGCTAAACATATGTAAGCTCATTTACCTCATACTTGAGTCAAGACATAACACCAACATTTACACATAATTTAACCACATCCTATAACGACATATCAGTTCATTAGCATGTTGTAACTCTACTAAAAACATGCTTAAACCATAGGAATCAACCATTCATAACTTCAAGATAGCAATCCCAACAAATATATACAACTACAAGTCACTTCACATAACTTCAAGTATAC
This sequence comes from Saururus chinensis, assembly GCA_035235625.1. NCBI lineage: Eukaryota > Viridiplantae > Streptophyta > Magnoliopsida > Piperales > Saururaceae > Saururus > Saururus chinensis. The sequence goes on from CP141141.1 coordinate 37,452,991, forward strand.
ACCACAACTTCTAAACATCATTAGTATGCACTTCCAGTAGCTTACTATAGCTCAAAACACTCCACATAAATATAAAAATGATATTTTGAAGTAAATATGTCGAAATAAGCAACATACATAAAATGGTCAAATTTTGCAGTGTAGTTGTTCGAACGCCTTGCAGGGCCGTTCGATCGGCTATACAGGAAAAATGCCAAAATTGTAGTGTTGTCATTCGAACGCCTTAAAGGGCCGTTCTAACGCCAATAAAGCAATTTTAGTCATCTTTTTCATTTCAAAATTTTAAACCGAAACTCCATTGATACAACTTAAAATCTTTATTTAACAACTCAAACACCATTAAAACTCTACCATAACTTCCAGAATGCTAATCTACATAATAACAAGATAAAACCCTAAGAAATCCGGATAAAAGATTACTATTTACTAATCTCGCTATCAGAACACTAAATCAAGTAAATCCACTCTAAATAAACCACAAAATCAAGAGTTTTACTATAGGAAGACTGAAATTTCGAAAGCCCATTACCTTATCCCTTGATTAGGCTTGGATTTGATGGTCACCCTTCTTGAAAACCTTAAACTCTTTCTAATCCTGGCCTAATTGGGGAATTAGGCCTAACCTCCCTTTCTCAGCCTATTCCCAAAATGGAAATGGCTCAGGTCATTCTATTTATAGTAGGGTGGGTGTGTGTAAGTAATTAGTGGGGTATGAATAGAAAAATAGGTTAAAAATGGGTAATTTGGCTATTTGAGCACTAATTAAACCTGAGAAAATTATGAAAATTTTTATAAAGGCTTGTGTTAATGTCTGGGTTAGTTTGGTTTAAAAACCCAAATTTTGACAGTGAGGCCCACATGGGGTCCCGCCAAACTCTAATTTTTAAAAAATTAGTAAAAAATCCCAAAAATTCAGATTTGACTCAAAATCACCTAAAACCAATAATTGTGAAGTTGATTTTGATTAAAACTATCAGAAACACTATTTATTTACGAAACCACCGAATAAATCAGAAAACGCTTTATCCCCACGACAACCGATAATTAAAATGAAAAGAAACCCGGCTTAAGATCAGGGATCTTACAGTATAGGCTTTGGAACCGCTGTGGAACACTCACATGTGAGTGCTCTCACAACAGTCCAACGTATTATGAACTCTCGAAAGAGTTTTCATGGCACACTGGGTTGTTGTGAGAGCACTCGGATGTGAGTGCTCCACAATGGATCTAAATGGCATAGTATGAGCCACAGCAACTTATATAAATAGTTTGAAAGAGTCAATGACAAAATTGAAGCATTCACCTCTCTCTAAATATTCAAAATTTGTGACCTTTGGGAATAATTTCTCTACACCAAATTTGTCTATGAAAATCTTGTACCTAGGCTTTAATGGATAGAACAAAACAAACTCTTTATTTGAGATTAACTTTTCTCTTTTCAATAAAAATGCACAATCTAGAATTTTGTTGGACAATTTCAATATAAAATTGTATCATATTGCTCTACCACACAAATAAAGTAAAGTAGGACTCACGCACATTTTATTTTGGGACATTGGTTATATAGTAGACCATCACTTAGGGCATGTGTCAGGCAAATGCCTAATATTTGGCCTTTATATGCAAAGACAATTGCTCCCTCTATCTTAAATTAATAGCTTTATTTAGTAAAAAAGTTTGTTCATATTAATGCTTTATTCTATTCAATTTAAGTGGTTGGGTATTTCAAAAAGAGTATTACAACCTTATTTTTTCTTTTCTTAAATGTAAATTTCACAGTTCAAAAAAATCACTATTAATATAAAAAAGATGGAGTATAAAATTATTAGGTACTTTTATACATAAGAGAAAAATCATGCTCATCATCTATCAAAGATAGGCACATAGAGATAGGTATCCATTTTATTATAGATTTATAGGCCACATGTTGTTGCATGTGTCCATCATGACAAGTGAAGAGCAAGATTTTACCTAATAATTTATCAGCGTATGATAGGCTAATGACTTTTTTTTTTTACTAATGACCGATTAATGGGATGGATAAATCCTCAACGACGGCCACCCAATAAGCCTCCTCCCTTGGCTGACTCACTCCTCTTAACGCTTTCGATCAATGAGCGACTGATTCCTTGGAGCTCCTCCCTATGCTCAAGCTCTTCCAAGGCTTTCCTTTTGGGGCCTCCCCCTTCTCCCAAAGATGGATGAATCACTCTTCCCTCTTCTGTCTTCCCCACCTCGTGCCCGTGGTCAAACAGGCAGCGTGCCCCGCTGAGTTCCTCCTCCCGATCGTCTTCTCTCGCCGGAGTTCCTCTTCTAGAGCGGTCAAGATGCTTTCCACCCGTTCTGAGTCGAGCCCAGATGTGGGTTCTCCTCATACTGCTGCCTCCGCTTCTCCTTCAACCGTCGTGCCCTCAGTGGTAGGCCTTCTTGCTCAGTTTCAGCTCTGTCAATTTTTTTATTATCTTATTGTGGGTTCTGTTCGAAGACTTAAATTTCGTGATTCACTTTGTCAGACAAGGAGGAAGAGAGTATTGAAGGAAATTGAATTTATTGTCCTGGTCAAGCATCTGATGTTTATTCTGGAGTTGAAGTTATTATGAATTAATTGTATGGGTTCCTTTTTTAATCCCTCCTATCCTCGTCGTTTTCATTTTCTCGTTTCCGTTGGTATTTGAAATAAGTTTGCTTTTGTCTCTTCCCTGTTTCCTCATTTGACCTACATTATTTGTTTGCATTTATTCTCTGTCTATCAGCATTTTACATTTTGGGCCTGCGTAAATTTAATACTCCTATCACGGATTCCAATTCTTTCTTCTTATGAGAATCATCCTCAGCAAGAATCATCTAATGTCAATATCATGGATTCCATTTAAATGTTTCATCCTTCCGCTCCGTATGCCTATATGTACTTGTTGCCTCATACATATCCGTAGCTTCCAAGCAGCATTATGTCTTTATGAGGATGATAAGTTAGAAATAAATTCAGCGAAAACAAAAATGAAAAGAGTTTGAACTTTGTGGCGATTACTATTAGAGGAAGTGAAAAGTTTCAGATGGAGGAATGGTTGGTATTTTCAGATTGTCGTGGTCTGAGACAAAGTTATATATATAGTGGATATGTGAAATTTGCAAAGTTGGGAACGAATAGTTTAGTTTTCTATTGTTTCTTCCAGTACATATCATTGAAATATTTGAATCCTTGTTGTAGCACGTGGGTACAACAGGGTTATTCGTAGGAGAAAGGGGGAAAAAGGACCGAAAGGAAGAAGAAATAATAAACTAGTAGCTAATTCTGAATTCTCATTGCATAATCCTCTTCCGAGGAAGTGTCCTACAATTTATAGGCTTAATAGCACCTTATTCTAAGGAATATAATCCAATTAGGGAAACTAATCAAAACAAGTATCCTACCATTAATAAAACATTAAATACTAAGGAACCTACTTATAATAGAAATCCTAATCAAGGAAACTAAAATCTAATTAAATAACCCTAATTTTAATTCATAACAATCCACCACTGCTTCCGCTAAGCCTTGTCCTCAAAGCTGAAAAGGACCAAGACATTCATCAATAGTAAGAGGCTGAAGAATCTAATGATACTTCGGAGGAGGCCGCTGAATGATGTGCAATTTATCCGGTGATTGGGCGGTAAGGAGGCATTTGACCCCATTAAGCTCAAAACTCATCTACATGTGTTCAAAGTCCCATTCAACCTTTCGCAATGTGCACAACCAATCCATGCCAAGAACGATATCAGCTCCCTTGATAGGTAGGACATAGAAATCAAACAAGATATTAAGGCCTTGAGCAAGAAGATATACCTTACGACAAACCCCCATATTGTGAAGCTTTGCACCATCCCCAACCATAACATCAAAGTTAGGACAATTAAAAATCGGTAAGCCTAACTCTTTAGCAACTACTTCATTAATAAAACTACGAGTGCTACGAGTATCGATAAGAACTATGACACTTTTTTCCATTTGCCCATTAAGGCGCATAGTGTTGGGAACATTACCACCTTCATAGGCATGAAAGGACAAGTACGGGTCTACATCATTTACCAAGGCAGTGAGGGCAGGGTTAAATTCGGCCACTGGGTCAGGAGAAGCCACGGGGTAAGGTGTATCTTCGACAACATAAGCATGAAGAGTCTTACAACGATGGCCAGGGGTATACTTTTCATCACAATTGAAGCATAAGCCCTGGAGTGACGAGCCTCTATTTCAGCATGAGATAATTGCCTAAGAGAAACAGGAGGAGTACGCCCCATAGTAGTGATAGGACTAGTAGAAAATTGTAGTGCCCGGGGAACACGATGCTGATGCGTGCGATGCGTGCGATGCGATGCGTGCGTCGATGCCGATGCCGTGCGATGCCGATGCGATGCGTGCGCGATGCGTGCGATGTCGTGCGTGCCGATGCGTGCCGTGCGATGCGTGCGTGCGATGCGTCGATGCTGATCTTAACACATGCGAGCTACATGAATTGTCTCAGTCAAAGTGTGTGGCTTGAAGATATGCACCAAAGCTTGCAAGTCGAGCCTCAAACCACCCAAAAAAGTACCAATCAAAGCGGCTTCTGGTCAATTAGAAACCCTATTTGACAATTTTTCAAATTCATCCTAATAAGCTTCGACGGTAGTAGATTGGCGAACTCGGGACAGGCGAAGGTTATAATCCTCATAATCAGTAGGCCCGAAGCGGACAAGAAGAGCTTGCTCCACGTCAGCCCACGTAGCATGTAGAGTGTGAGATAAAAAGTGCTCGAGCCACTGCAACGCACGTCCTTCCATGTGAAAGGAAGCAAGATCAATACGCTCATGGTTCGGTGTACGATGGAAGTGAAAAAATCATCGGGCACGTTAGACCCATTCCTCCGGTTCATCACCCTTGAAGATCGGGAAAGTGAGGCGAACCGGGCAGGCTTGGACAACTCCTTCGTAATTTCTGAACACGGCATCATAACCCAGTGGACGTCCTCCGGGTCGGGGTCCACCACGCCAACGGTCTAGCACAAATGGTACGGGTGGTCCATGGTAGAAGTTGGGCCTTCTGTAATCAAGGGCTGTCGGAATCCCTCCCTGCATCAAATAATTGTTAGCAATATCAAAGTCTCGAGCACCTGTATGGGGAAACAAGCCATAGATCTGTCGGTTTAAATCCTCGCTCATATGTCCATGAGCCGGCAGGTGAGAGCCACGAACAACTTCAGGATAAGTGCCCGGAGCCAACCCAAGTGGGTCAGAGAGTGTAAGGTATGGGGTTGCACCCGAATGGGATAAAAAACCCCATGTTGAGCCTGTCTGGACGCCGATTGCACCTAAATCCGATCTCGACCCACCCATACAACATAACGCATCCTCGTTTTTCCCTAACACTCTAGATTCATCTCCACTGGCCATGGCGACGGTGGAAGAGACCACTGCTCCTCCAGAAACTCGACGATCGACCGGAGTAGGGAATGGTGAACCCAACGGCGGTGGAACTGGAAGGGGAGCACGCAACGAGGCATCCTAGAGGAGCGGACCGACTGGAACCAAAGGAGGCAAGGAAGCGGCCGCGACGGACAAAGCCCATGCTACACCTGTGGTGGCTGTCAGCGGCGGCATTGGTTGGAAAGCGACGACCTTGGTCGTCGTGGGGCGGAGTGGCAGCTGGCTAGAGGCGATCGGAAGAGCCGACGTGAAAGAATCCAGCCCGACCGTCGCATGTAGGGTGCCGAAACGGCGGAGGGAAGGTTCGGCAATAGCGGTTTCAGATGTCTCCGCTTCATGGACGTGGCCGCGCTCTGAGGTGGCCTGTTGAAATGATTGGGGAAGATCCGGCGTTGGCAGACGACCAGCTTCATTTGCCGGATAGAACTCAGAGGCCGGTGAGGCTGAAGAAGAACCATGCGAAGTTGTAGATGATGACCCCTGATTCGGTGCTAGCACCGGAGGTCCCTGAGGCAACAGTTTGGTGGCCTGTGTAGAGGGCGAACGGTCTGTGAGTTGCTGAACGGAGGTAGTCAGAGAGTCACATCGGCCAGCGAGCCCCACCAAGGAGTCTTGTTGGGCTTTAACGGCCGTAGCAACCTCGCGCTGTGACAGGGCAATAACTGCAAGGGTGTCCGCGAGCTTCTGAAATTGCTCCACCCAACTATCAGTCCCTGTATTCGGCTCTAAGGCTTGGGTGTTCGCTTCGCAATGAAGCGCATCAACTTTTGTATGAGGGTGGGCAACGGCTACATCTGAGGGCTCGACGATATAACCGGGAACCATTTTCTTTGGACGTCCCATGGTTGCAATAAAGTGAAGGCGCAGGAAAGGTATGCTTTGATACCAATGTTGTAGCTCGTGGCTACAACAGGGTTATTCGTAGGAGAAAGGGGGAAAAAGGACTGAAAGGAAGAAGAAATAATAAACTAGCTAATTTTGAATTCTCATTGCATAATCCTCTTCGAGGAAGTGTCCTACAATTTATAGGCTTAATAGCACCTTATTCTAAGGAATATAACCTAATTAGGGAAACTAATCAAAACAAGTATCCTACCATTAATAAAACATTAAATACTAAGGAACCTACTTATAATAGAAATCCTAATCAAGGAAACTAAAATCTAATTAAATAACCCTAATTTTAATTCATAACAATCCTCCAGTCGATGCTCCTATATTGAGTGGTTCTTTTTACACATATCGTCACCTTCCAAGCAATATTTGGTAACTTATTTGGAAATAAGTTAGAATTGAATTATATGGAATTCAAGATGAAACAAATTTAAATTTTGGAACTTTGATTTTTTGAGAAAGTGATAAACTCTATACTGAATTAATGGTCAGCATCCTCTGATTGTGATGGTTTTAGCTTTGTCTCCTTGGATAAAGCTATATTAAATAGATGACATACATTGTGGACAAATCTATATATTAAATAGATCATACATAGTGAATTTATAAAAATCTCAAACTTGGAAATTAGTAAATAATTTCTTATTGCTTTTACTACTACTTTTTTAATCCTAGAAGTATTCATCTTAATTCTTAACTACTTATGATATAACATGTAAAATAAAATGTCAGCTCATTGAATTGTCTGGTTACAAGAATATAGAGTAAGGGCAACTTTGATTTCTTTTATTCTCTTTAAATGTCAGATATGAGAAAATTTCTTGGTACATCGCTTCTTTATTGTTTCTTAAAACAAGGTCATGCGGGTGTGACAAGTCCACTGACAAAGAAGTTCAAATGTGATAATTTGAGTATGAAACCTTTTTTTTTTGTTGGGGGGAGGAGGGGGGGTACAATCGAATATTGAACTTGATTAACATCATGAGTATGTCACATTTACTGAGGCTATCATCTGTTAGAAGCTATAACATTGTGTGGACTGATTGTAGGTGCATAAGCAAATCAATTTCTGTCAGTCTTGTGGTGGACCAACGAAGCAAGCTATTCCTGAAGGAGATGAAAAGATGAGGGCTGTTTGCAGTCTTTGTGGGAAGGTCTACTATGAGAATCCGAAGATGGTGAGTTGTTTTTCAGCATGTCAGTCCAAATAATTTTGTTAATATCCTTTTGTGCGAAGTTATTTATTGTAAAAGAAGTTAGCATTGTCTATTCTGTTCTTAAATGTTGCCACTCAAAAGAGCTTCAGTTTCTTTTATTTCACCGGATGAATGGTATATCATACTAGGCTGTCAATTTATTGTAGATGGCACAGAATCTTATGGTCTACCAAATTCACCTAGATGACATATCTACAATCTAATTCCAAGTCAATGGAAGTGCAATAGAAGGCTTAGAACTAATTGGCCATGTATAGATGTTCTGCACCTGTTTAAGATTGATGTCTTACATCAAACATTCTTCTGCTAACTGCAGGGGTGTTGCTGGTGTTTGGCAATTTTTTAGGAGAGCTTTAATGGTCCCTGAAACTTGATTCTATGTCTCATCTTACTTGTATAAACCTGTTTGAAGCAGTAAGCTCTTCATAATCTTGTACTTAGCTCCTTGATTATTGTGTCAAGTACTGAAAGCTCATCACAACTTGTGAAAATGATAGATGCTATGATAGGTGTACAATATATGGGAACTATTCTTTTGCTGCTCTTTCTTTAAACCATCTACATCTCCAAGTACATCCTTTACTTACAAAGTGGTGTTTGCTGGTGTGGACCAATTGTTCCAGGTTGTTGGTTGCTTAGTTGAACATAATAATAAGATCCTACTTTGCAGAAGAAAGATTCAACCATCTTATGGCCTTTGGTAGGAACCTTTTGTTATAATTTTATGAATCTATTTATGTAATGTATATATCAATCTCTTGGAAAACCTTCATTAATGGATAAATCCCTCAGGACTCTTCCTGCTGGTTACTTAGAGATTGGAGAGTCTACTATAGAAGGGGCGGCCAGGGAAACTTTGGAAGAAGCATGTGCTGAAGTGGAAGTGGTTTCACCTTTTGCCCAGCTAGACATTCCTCGCATAGGCCAAGTGAGAATTGATTATGTTCATTTTTTGTATTTTCTTGATTATTTATAATTTGTAATTGCTTGCTTATTTGAATAACTGATGGAACTTATTGAAGTTTTTCTCATGTTATTGGGTGTCACATGCAGTACAGAGCTACATAATATTTCGAGCGAAACTAAAGAAGCCTCAATTTTCACCTGGTTCTGAGTCTCTCGAGTGTGCCCTCTTTAGCCTGGATGAAATACCCTTTGAAGCTCTTGCATTCTCATCTATATATGTTACGTTGAAAATGGTAAACTGAAGGGCGGAATGAGAAATGAATTCTGTTTTTTTTTGCATATTCTGATGAATTTGAAGAAATTTGATATGCTCTACATCATATTCAGGAGTTTCTGAATGAATTTTGAGTTGTTTGATTTCTTTGTTTGCAGTACATCGAAGATGTCAAAGCAGGAAAACTTAGATTTCATTACTGTATTATAAATAAGAGGTAAGTTTCTCATGCATTTTGTTGGTAGCTTAATGGTATGGTATATTCTTATGTCTTTTCTGCCCTCCTTTCTCCATGCTGATGTGAGTGTTGTATGCATGTGAGTTTTCTGCAGACCTGGATCAAGCCCATCTGATCCTCGCGGCTTCGATGTGGATTACCATATGCAATCTTAATTCTCTCCGACAAAAGGAAGAATGATTTAGCTCAACTTCAAATGCAGGCCGTTGGCGTGTGACTTTGCTCTTTTTGCTATATCCTGTTGCCTTGGAGTAATCTTGGCTCGATCTACTCCAGGGGTGGGGTCTCTGCATTGTGGTTTAATGGCTCTATGCCATTTTCATGCGATTGACTAAATTTTAGTTTCGATGGATCGGATGGCAAATCATTGTCTTTTCTCATATCCAAAATATTTTTGTTCCTCTCTCCATGTTTTTCTGTTGACAATTGCCCCAATTTAGATCAAGGTATTCTTTATCACAAGCAGATGGCTGTATGTAACAAGTGTATGATGACGGCTTGAAGTTTCAATCGACGTCGTTTGTTTTTAAATTTTGCAACCCCCAAGGCCCAAGAAGTTTAACATGTTGTATTGAAAAGGAAAATGATATTTCCACATAAAAAATATATTCCACGTAAAAAACATACATAAAACATTCACATATGAGTTCACATTGGTTTAGATGAGTGAGCCAATGTGAAGTATATGGCCTACTTGGGAAGTCCAATTAAAACCTGTATTTTAGCTTTTGTGGGTGTTTTTATTGTAGAAATATCACTATTTTTTTTTTACTTAGTGACAATGAGCCTAGCCTAAGTTATGTATGTAAGCTATTCATCCACAAGATTGATGGTACACATGCTTGTACACATGAGTGTCAATATCATTTATGATAATATGCGTTAGTATGTGTGTTGTCAATCTTAAATATCTAAGGCTCCTATGTCTTGCTTACACTAGCTTAGGGATAACATTTGCAAAGGCCACCTAAGGGTGGCCTGTTTGCCCGCTAGAAGAGTGGGCTTGACTTGGCCCATGGGGAGAGCGGGCCGGTTGGGATAGAATGGAGGGAGTTGCACGGCCAGTTGTACCCGCAGAGGAGGCCACGCGGCTTCCGCAAGGCCAGGGTGGGGCTGCACGACTTTGGCAAAGTTGAGGGTACATTTTTTTGTTCTTTGTTTTAATAACATGGTGTAGCTATTAAAAATTAATGGTAACTAAGTTTGGTTGAAGGTGGGCTTACGTTTGCATCTTCCTCCTACATACAAGCCTAGTTTGGCAGGTAAATGGTTCAACTGGCTCAGCCAATGTGACCTGGTCCGGTCAAATTGGCCTATCAATCTAGATAAACTGGCCCGTTACACAAGCCTAGTGAACTCGGTCTGATTGACCGGACAAATTTGCTTTTTTAAATAGAATATATCTATACACCCCAATAATCTATTTAATAACTTCACTTAAATATTCATAATAGAGTTTAAATGAGGTACATGGTGTTATTTGGAGACATGCTTTTAAAAAATGATACTAACTAAATGTTAACTAAATGCTACTAAAGAAGATAAAAAAGAGCTCTACGCACATACAACATCACTTCTCTGAATGTTACATGAATGAGCTATAGCTAAGAAGTATGAAAAAGCTGCTTAGATAAACTGCTAGGCCTTCATAATAATTGCCTTCATTTTCCTTTGGACCTAGTATTATCATTATTGTGTACATTAGTTGCAAAAAAAGCATAAATGACCACTAGTGGCCCTTATTAATGTTGTTACTTCGATGTTGGGCTGAAATTGGGATGAGCGAGTTGGGACCTGACCCTAACCCTAGCCCGCCAACTTATTTTTAGGCCCTAGCGGATTTTTAAAGTTCGGCCCTAGCTTGGTCTTAGAGGGGCATCAATGCTATTTTTTATATATATTTATAATTATTAAAAGAAATTAATACTTACTATGTCTTAGGGGTCGTTTGCGTACTGAATTAATTCAGTAGCGAACTGATTCAAAAAATTTACCACTGAATATGAATTACTTTTGGCAAGAGAATTTATTAGAATAAATTCAAATGTCACATCAAACCTAGTTTTAAAACTTTAAACTAATATGACTCTCTCTTTAGAACTTGGATATGCATGTTTTTGGTATCATTACACTTCTAAATTCAAGCTCTATTAAACAAGATCTCACAAGGGTAGGTAATTTTGAACTTTCAAAGTAGGCTCTACCTATATGACACATTTTTTTAAGAGTAAATCGATATGAACGATAATCATTGAAAAATAATAGAATCTATAATTTTCAAATTGGTGATTAGGAGACTGAATCATTGAATCACCTCAGCGATTCAAGCCGATTCAGTGATTCAGGCTTAAAACGGCCTGAATCTAACTTCAATACTGAATTTTTAATTCAGCCAACTTCAGTATACAAACATGATTCTAATAATTCAGTACTGAATTGAGCTTAAATCGACTTAATCTTCTACAAATTCAATGTCGAAACAGCCCCTTAAGCTAATAGTTCTATTTGGCAAAAAAATTATTCTATATTAGTGACTATATTTTATTTAATTTTAATTATTAGGCACTTAAAAAAGAGTATTATAAACTTATATTTTCTTTTCATATATGTAAGCTTTACTATTTAATAAAAATTAATATTTTTTTAATATAACTATTAATATAGGATAGAAATATTTTTTTTATAAAATACCTTTAATTGGCCCTCTAAGATATAAAATCATATTTATGGCATTTAGGTAGGGTCTTCATTCAACTAATCGTTCACACTGTCTCTTTTGACAGAATCTGTTGCTCATTATGTTTTGCAAGTTTAAATCTTCTCAACTTTATTAAAATATATAAAAATTTAAAATTTATATAAATTTATTAAAAAATAAGTAAAATAAGCTTACAGCTTATTGTGGGAAATATTTTTATGCTCCCTCGAGCCAAGTGTAAAGAACACCTAAGAGCGCACACGCTAGCACTATCAAATTGGTGATTAAGAGACTGAATCGACTGAATCACCTCATGTTATTCAGGCCGATTCAGGCTTGAAATGACCTGAATCTAACTTCAATACTAAATTTTTAATTCAGCGTAGCTTCAGTACACAAATAGGATTATAATAATTTAGGACTTTAATTGAGCCTGAATTGACTGAATTTTCCACAGATTCAGTACCGAAACAGCCCCTTAAGCTAATAGTTCTATTTGGGAAAAAAAATTTGTTCTATATTAGTGACTATATTTATTTAATTTTAATTATTAGGCACTTAAAAAAGATTATTATAAACTTATATTTCCTTTTCATATATGTAAGCTTTACTATTTAATAAAAAATAATATTTTTTTAAATATAACTATTAATATAGGACAAAAAAATATTTTTTTATAAAATACCTTTAATTGACCCTCTAAGATATAAAATCATATTTATGGCATTTAGGTAGGGTCTTCATTCAACTAATCGTTCACACTGTCTCTTTTGACAGTTCATTATGTTTTGCAAGTTTAAATCTTCTTAACTTTATTAAAATATATAAAATTTTAAATTTTATATAAATTTATTAAAAAATAAATAAAATAAATTTACATTTATTTTAGAAAATATTTTTATACCCACTCTTTAATATGAGCCAGGAACACCTAAGAGTGCACACACGCTAGCGCTGTCATAAAAAAACGCCTTCCCTTATATTTGAACTCAGCGCAACCCTATTTAAAAAGGGCTTAAAATTATTAAGGCCGGGGCCAAAATTTCTGCCACAACGGTTTCACACCTAACTCGAGGAGCTAATTAAGCTGCGCGGGGAGGATTGGGGGTCCATGCCCCATGGCCATGGATGCACACGTCCATGTTGACCGGCATGTTCAGGAACATGGCCGCGTGCTTCGCACCTGCATGGCCATGGCGACACAGAGTCCCACCCTTTGACTTTGACTGGACCCGGCGACGCTACGCCAGTCTTCGCGTCTCTCTCCCGGCAACTTGCCAAAGCTCGGATTTTGGTTGCGAAATTCGGCGCCAGGCCTCAAACCACGATCGTCCTTTTGCTGTTTTTGATTTGATTTTTATGATCCTGAATTGGTAGAGAATCGGGCGATCGATCAACGGGCGTGATTCGTTGCTTTCCCTGTTCTTGAAGGAAAACCATTGAGCCGGAAATGGAGACTCGAGACGGTCCCAAGCCCGATTCCTGGCAGGAATCCATGTCCTTCAGTTACCGGACTCCTCCTCTCCCGAGCGGCGACGGGGGCATCGGATTCGGCGCCGGAAGTGACCGGAGATTTGCTTTCTCCCGCCAATCGTCGTTCCAGCAGCAGAATCCCCAGACACCCATTTCGAATTTTGGCGACCAATCCCTTCTCCGGCCCCTCTTGACCCGGACGGTGTCAGGCATCACCATCCCCCCACTTCCCTGCGAAGAAAGCGGGAGGGATTGGCGGGATTTGGATGACGACGACGAGAAGAAGCATCTCCCATCTTCTTCTTCTGTTTATTCTTTTAGTGGGAAGAGGATTTGGGATATAATGAGGCTTGTGGGGGTGATTTTTGGGACATTGAGAACGGGGAGCCGGCCCATGAAGCGGCTGGCTGTCATGATCTCTCTCAACGTCGCCTATTCCACTGCCGAGTTGCTTATCGGCATCTTCACTGGCCGAGTTGGTAATATGGATTCCGGTTTTTTCTTTTGGTAATGAGAAAATTTATGATTTTGGAACAGTAATGTATTGATAAAGTGGACCGAAAACTTCAATCTATTAAAGAGCGGACCAAAAACAGCTTATCATGTATCTTAAAAGACTTTTACTACTCGAAGCTACAGTTTTGGTTGGATTGTATTAGGAACAGAACTAATCAACCTTTTTCTCACTAATAAGAGACTATGGTTACAGTGGTTTTAATCACGTGAACTTCTATGATTTGATATTCCAAACATGACAACATTGTACTTTCATTTATGTTTTACTACTACGGGGCCGTACCTCTGATTGTGAAGTTTAGTAAGAACCAGTACTTGTAGGATTTGATTTTATTGATTAATTGTAGTGCTTTTGTTGTTTGTGCTATTTCACAGCTTGTTACGCTTCATGTTGTATGCTACTATATTTCGACTATATTAATTTTGGATATTTACATTTGATTTTTTTTAATACAACATTAACTCGTTTCATGTTTAAACAATTAGCTTGTGGGCTACTTTTTATGCATTATATTGTTCTACTGCTAAGAAACTCTTGTTTTGCAGGATTGGTTTCAGATTCATTTCACTTGACATTTGGTTGCGGGCTATTAACATTTTCCTTGTTTGCAATGGCTACTTCTCGCAAGAAGCCAGATAGAGTCTACACCTATGGGTAAGACCAAACTCTCTCTGCTTTGTTTTGATTTGCAGTTAAGTTCCTTTGTTTCTAACTACTGTATTTTTTTCCTGTGTTATGTTCCTTTTCTTTTTCTTTTTTTCTTTGAGAAATTTTTAGTTTGAAATCAAAACTTGTAAGCTGTAGCTCAAGCGAGCCTCAATTTTATTGCGTTTATTTGTAAAGAACATTGGGTAAAATGAACATAACCTTAATGGAACTGGAAATTCCTAATTATATTAGTATCCGATTTCCTTGGCATAGCCACATGAGGTAGCCTCTTCCATAAATAATTTCCTTTGCAAATATCTTACTATGAGCACTTGCTCGTTTTAGGACGGTGCTCTGTGATGAATGATTGTTCTGTTGTCTTTTTTTTCAAGGTACAAAAGACTGGAAGTTTTGGCTGCTTTCACTAATGCTGTAAGTACCTTTTGGTTTTACCTATCTGATCATGACATTGTCATTTGTTAAAGGTGGCCCATATCATCTGGCTCGTGAGGGCTAACAATCTTCTTTTACTTCTGGTGCTTGTGTAGACAGCTTTTCCTGTTGTTCATGGCATTCTCTTTGGCTGTAGAAGCACTTCATGCATTTATACAAGATGAGTCTGAACACAAGTAAGCACTCATCTTGCAAAGTTCCCTTTTCTAGATATATGAAATCATGGTCGTCTTTTATTTTCTTATTGGGAGGATGGTCCTCTTGTACTTGTATTTCTTAGGCTAGCCACGTTGCTGGTTTGAAGCAACTACCAACTTGTTTTTTTTTCTCATGATTGACTGTGAGTGCCAAAGATGAGAAGAAATGGATATACTTTAGTCAGGAAAGAACATGGATATTGGTTCTGTACAAAAAAGAACACAAAAGGAGGGATGTATTCAACTTTATGCTTTAAGTAAAGTATACACCAGAAATCATCTTTAAATGATAGAGAATTAGAGATGTTCTCCAAATCATGTCATCTGATTAAATGTTTTAATGTTGAACAATAAGTAGTGTCGTTTCCTTAGAAGATAATATGAAAATATTTAAGTTTTTCTTATGTTTTCTTGACATGATCGCATTTAGATCAAGTTTATGCAACACACTCCTTGTATGCCATTTTGTCTATGATTAGGTTGCTTAAGGTTTTGCACATTGAAAGGGATGGATAGCTTTATGCATGAAACTTTATGCATGTCAATATTCATTTCTTAATTGCATTTTTTGTAACAATATGCACAGTGACATACATGAATGTGCTGGCCTTCTGTTGCTTCACTTTTGTTACACCCATGCTTCCTTCTAATAAGCTGTTACATACAGGCATTACCTGATTGTTTCAGCAGTAACCAATCTACTTGTGAATTTAATTGGCGTGTGGTTCTTTCGAAGCTACGCTCGCATTAATATTGGTAAGTCCAGGTTTTTAGACCTCATATAACTAATTATGCTGCAGTAAATTATTTATGCATCATATTTCTGTTTCTATAACAAGATCTGAAGGCTTCTACTTGTCAGTGAACCTGACAGTTATCAGTGATTATATTTATTCCATGTTGAAGTACATACCATTTTATTACTTGTAAGATACCTTACATAGCACTTGTTTGCAGTTTACAGAAAAGCTGAAGATATGAATTACCACTCAGTCTTCTTACATGTTCTTGCTGATTCCATTCGAAGGTTTAAGGATATTCTCCGATAAACACTATAAATTTTCTATCAAACATTTGAGATTTTGAGATTAGTTGTTATTTTTTTTCCATTTTCCATTTATGATATGCTACCTTTTCAAAAGTATGAGATCTAACATTAGGCTATTGAAAAATTATTTCAGTGCTGGTTTGATCCTGGCTTCATGGTTTCTGACACTAGGGTACATCTCGGTCTTCTTATACATTTGCAATTTAGAAAAAGAGAGAAAATACCATTTGGAGGTGGTTGACAATTTTTTTTCCTCAAATGACTTGCAGTGTTAAGAATGCTGAGGTCTTGTGCTTGGGCCTGGTCTCAACTCTGGTTTTTATAGTAGTCATGCCACTTTTTAAGGCAAGTGGAGGTATTTTGCTGCAGATGGCCCCACCCAGTGTTCCCTCTTCAGCTTTCACTAAATGTTGGAGACAGGTGTACTTTCAATCGTTCATGTTTATTTCTTAGTAAATGTACATCTGCTATTTGTTTCCCTTGTCCTGTTGGATTATAATATGATGTGGAGATCACCAGCTCTTTTTACTCCTTTGTGATACATTTTCAGATATCGACTCTTGAGGATGTTTCTGAAATTTCTCAATCTCGGTTCTGGGAGTTGGTTCCTGGCCATGTTGTGGGTTCACTCTCAATACAGGTGAGAACAACGGTTTTTCTAGTAAAATTCTTTGTTACAAGATAAATAGTTGTTATTTTGTTAAGTGGACAGACTTGGTCGATATCAAGTGCACCGTTTCTGATTTGTGAGGCAAACTAGCATGTCTTTTTAGTTTAGGAGCCACACTGGATTGGCCTCCCTCGGTGAACAGACTGTCCCACTTATTGCCACATGAGAAAGGAGCATTTACTTAAGATCAGGGGCCTCTATGAAATATGTAGCATACTATTTAAGTTTTTCTGGCACCTGTCAGGATATCATTAGTATTTTTTTGTTTTTTTTTGTGTGCATATTATTTGTAGATCTTGCTATTGTGATTTCTATACTAAACGATAATACATTCAAATGCACTAATTTCCAGTATTTTTATTCGTGAAACAGTTAAAGAAGGGAGCTGATGATCTTCCCATACTCCGCCATGTGCATGGTTTGTACCATGACATGGGCGTACAAGAGCTGACTGTTCAGACTGATTTTGTTTAGGCACTTGACAATTTAATGCGAAAATTCTAAAGACGTCAAGTGGACTGGAAATTAGTATTTGACTTGAAGCTCATATCCTGGCTGGTCAATTAGGACTAAGTCTCTATAGCTGTGGGGACTTAAAGCTGCATCATCAGAACAAATAAGACATTTGATATAGATAAGTTAGTTTTGTCAGACTCCGTCAGCTACAGGGATGATGCAAGATGCAATTTAAACTGAGATGGGTAATTTGTTGACAGGAAACCTCTGTAAGCAACTCTTTGCTTTCATGAAATTTTTTTTGTGCCACTACAGTATTCAACTGTATCACCATTGATAATCTTCATCGGAGTAAAATTTGATATAGACACAAGTTGTTGACTTTGATTTACAATTTATTCTTTATAGATATCGAGGAATTTTCATAAGACAAAAGTTTTGGAGCAGTAGTTTTATTTCACTCGGGATGAGGCTGGCAAAGCCCCGAGCATTTTGCGAGCATACAAAGCTTTTCCCCCCCTTCGCTTATACGTAGCATCACTTTTGCAAAAATTACTATTTTTCATTTTTGTCGAGTACTAGGTGTGCACATGGGCCGGGGCACATAATACTGTTAATATTATATACGAATTTTGTCGTTCAGCAAATTATAATTTTTTGCAAATTCACAACAACCGAATTACACTCCATTTTAACAAAGATAAGCCAGTGATAATAATCAAATACCATAATGTAGTTTTGCCACATGCTACATTGTTAACTATGGGTGAGTGCATGAAATTAAAGGACATCTTTAAATGCTTTCAAGATCAAAGGTTGAAGCCATTGACATTCTACCATCCGATCCAAGAATAGGTTGGACCATAGATGTGCTCTGCTTTGCTACTGCCGCTGATGGCTATTTGGGACTGAAATTTTTGACACGTTAGGCTTGACGAGAATTGGACTTGACTGGAACTCAACTCGAGCTAAAATAGGCTTGAATTGAGCTCCAGCATGCCCTTGCTCAACTAAGCTGGGCTCAAATGAAACTCGAACTCGAGCTTAAGCTCAAACTCAAATATGATTTTAAAATTATATATAAATAATATATATTATTACATTGATGACATATATAAGACATAATCACACATGTACTAATACCATGTATCATATATATATATATATATATATTCATTAAATTCTAACGGATATATAATTTCTACTTATTATATATATTTTTTCGAAGTAAAAATTTTGGAGATACAAATACTAATATACTTCTTTTGTCCCACATTAATAGCTTCATTTGATTTTTTAAAACATATTAATTTTAGTTTATTTTGAAAACCAAATAGAGCTATTAATTTGGGACAGAGGGAGTATATACATACATATAACTACATATGTGATATATTTTAAAATTCACATAAATCATAAAAATATAACTAAATAAAATACATAAACATATCTAAATATATTAATTACATTGTGATATTACACTAAGATACCTAAGAACTCTTCTAAAGTTTGAAATAAAAACTGAGGCCTAAGGAGATATGATAATGTTATAATTCCCAAGTCTTAACCAAGAAGCAAGATTTATAAAAATGGAACATAATTGGCTATACAATCACTCTGGCACAATTTCTTACTCATCCACTCTTGGCTTTATTTTGAAACATCCGGACCCAAGAAGTTATAATAATCTTTATTTTACCTACCTTAGTTTATTGTTTCTCTATGTTCATATGTTTGGAATTTTTGGGTTTTTTTTGTATTTTTTTGTGATTTATATGTATGCAAAATGAGAAAACGGTAATGCTGCTTTTTTGGAGTATATATAACTAAAAATTATATGTTATATTTTTCTTCTCAACTAGTGCCTATACTTATCTGTTCAAGGTGCAATACTAATACTTGTTGAAGAATATTTATAATTATTTAATACCAAAAAATCTTATTATGTGGGATACTTTATATACATTAGATATAGATTTTTTTACTTTTTTTGTTTGGTTCAAGCACAGGTCGAGTGTAGGGTCATGATTCATATATTGAAGTTCAAGTTTGAGCTTTTGTCAAACTTCAGATTTTCAGTTCAAGCCGAGTTTGATTTAGAACTTTTGAGCTTGTTTGAGCTTCGAGCTTAGCTCATGCCCAACTTGAATAATTCGAGCTCAAGCCTAGCAAGCCCAATATTCATCTTGAATCGACTTGGTAACACCCCTAAACAAAGGCATGAAGCAGCCTAGAGTCGCTCGATGCTCAAAAGGTGGGGCATTAGCCTCATATTTATTAGTTTTTTAATTAATTGTCAAGGCACATCTTTAAGAAAAAAGTTATTATGCATCATAGTGCATTGCAAATTTCTGATGCGTGCGTGATTTAAAGGGGGAGGGATATAAGAAGGAAAAGTTTACATGCATGGGTTCATGCAAGTTAGTGTGAGCCCATACATCATGGATATTAGATCTCGATCTAACGGCGTAAGGAGGCATAAACCAATCTAACCCTAAGTTATGTGTGTCTTTGGATTTCAATTCAATGGTGTGTGATGTTCTATTGCGTGAGCCCAAACTCATATAAACGGGTATCATATAAGAATCCTACCAACTCCTTATATGTGTGCGTTACA
Source organism: Saururus chinensis (assembly GCA_035235625.1). Lineage (NCBI taxonomy): Eukaryota > Viridiplantae > Streptophyta > Magnoliopsida > Piperales > Saururaceae > Saururus > Saururus chinensis. The sequence continues at coordinate 37,472,736 of CP141141.1, forward strand.
CATTTGGAAATTCTATGGGGGCAAAATTAACATGAGTGCATTGCACATGTGTCCTATTGAGATATGATTACACACATGATATAGGGAGTGGGTAGAGTATAACATCTCACATGTTTTTTAACACATGAGAATGTTCTAAACTCCCTATACTTGGTTATGTGGAAATAAGTGATTTGGCTTTTAGGTTTTCTTGATATAATTACTTCCCCTATACATGAAGTTTGGATATAAAACTTTATTATTAAAAAATAGACATAACAAACTTCATAGAGCTACCAATATTGCTCAAATCAAAGTTTGAATGGGAAAATTATGATAGATGCAACATCAATGAAGTTTTAGAGTACATATAAAAAATAGTAAATTTGATCTTTGGACATTCTCACTATAATAAATTATCTCGTGATTTGAATTTAAGTGTTAGGATAGAAAATTAGATAAACATAGCTTCAAAATGTATCTAAGAATGTATAAATCAAAGATTAGATGAAGGAGTTATGACCGTTTGAAGTTGAACTTGAGCGGTTGTCTGCGACTTGCCACACCTACTAATCTGACCTTTAGTAAATCTTAATGGTATAACTTTTTTTACATGAAGAGTTTTAATCTAAAGGGGTTATAAATTATTTAGAAATATCTTCGTAACACTACCAAGAACGCTTTAATCGAAGTTTGTATGAGAAAGATATAACTGCCCAAAGTTGAGACTAAATATTGTCAATAGTTACTATCGACAACTATAGATGTGTTGATAGGCTTGCTAATAGTATGGATAGTTTTGCATTTTTGCTCAAAAACCACCTTATTTCTCAAAATAAAGAGGAAAAAGATCAAAGACTCTCTAAATAAAGAGAAATCAAGGGATATAGTAATTCTTTGTGAATTTGTATTGCATATGAAGAAGGATTTTTATACTATAAAATAGATCAGATTACTAACTTTATTATTGTGATTTAACATGAAAAATGCATGTTTGATTTGATTTAGGAAATCATTAGATATGAAAGTATGAAAGTATAAATCTATGTGATATTCATGTTGTGATGATTATGAAGAATCATGAGTTTTATTATGTTAATTGAGTATTTAACTCCATGAAATCACTGTATAACGTTGTTAAAAAATAGCATGAGTGATGAAATATTTTTTAGCATGCTTTCCTTCGTACCTACAATTCACCTTAAATAGAAATTTTATTGGGGAATGGGATAAACCTCTTGTATATGATGTGCTTATGCATAATCAACAAACTACTTTACTTCTCTGTCTACTAAAGTTTTAGTACATGTTGTATGAACGCCTTTCAAACATCATTGCTAAGTAGCCCTAAATCTCCAGCTGTAATCGTGAAGTTTTATTTGAGTTGCATTTGGCAATCTTGAGCTTGACTATTGAACAAGCAGCCAAGGTGGTTGAGCTTTTCTTATTTTCTCTCTCTTCATTACTCTTGAAATGATATTTTCTTCGTTTGCAAGTCAATGACGGTTTCAGTGGTGATACCAAGAACGCATTTTGTGTCATAATTTGGTCTCCAAAAACCCTTTACTATTGAGACGCTATTCAGTCGGAGCATTCCATGGGAAGGAATTGTAGTTAGCTGATGAACCTTCACCAATATAGCGGGTGGTAAAGATTTACCAGCCGCTGATCACTCAAACTCAATGACACATGTTTTACTGCACAAGTTCCACATAAAATTTAGTTTGTGACAAATTTGTTGTCGATTTCAGGTGATTGATACTGGCAAATTGATCATGACTCCCCGGGGAGCTCCTCCCACTTTACGTAATCTGTGGATTAAAGTGGGATCATATCTAATGCAATAGTAGTGTATAATTTCTCCATATTATGCTACATTTCCAAGCTCCCCGGACTTGTAAGAGGAAAGGAATAAGCTACTTCACCTTGGGAAGAGTTTTTCTTGTTCCTTCCAATGAGCCGAGCGTAAGCTCCACATAGAAGCCATTTATCTACGAGATCAATGGCGCATATACTAATACATATTAGCATTAATATCATTAATGCTAATATTATGCAGTGTCAATCTTAAATATCAACTCCTCTCCTGCAGAGCTTACGACTCATTATAAAAAAAGGAGCGGAAAGAACTCTTCCTTCGCCTTAAATATCTAGGTTGTAGTTGGCATGAGAAGACCTACACGGCATCTAAGCTGACCAAATTCAGAAGAGTAAGACTCAATATTATTCAACCTGTTTGGTTACTTCTAAATTTTCGCAAATTTAGAGAGTTCTATTAGGTAGAATTTACAGTACTCAACAATTTGTTGGTGAAATAGCTAAAAAAACATAACCAAACACCCTAAAAGGCAAAGTAATATGAGGAAAAATTCCAAATCATAACATGGCAATACCCCAAGTGCATAATAGATAGAAGGGTAAAGTATGAGCATCATGCACCACGATTTCCATTTTCCTTTACCGACGCCAATCAACAAATGAGCCCCCAATACGAGCATTTTTGTTCACATAATACAGCAAAATCAGTTCAAAGTTCCGGAGGTATGTCAACAATTTTGAAAGGCTAAATGACATCGTACAAGAGTTACAAAATTCCCCGCCTATCCTTACCAAAAAATAATACCGCCTACAGCCTCAGTTCTATTTCTAACATAAGACCTCCCTTGACAGTTAATATTCTCAATTTCTATGAATTGCTGCAAAAGGGGGCAGATTCTACAGCCGATTAACTTGCAAACAAAAATGACACAGCACATATTATTTTCACAAAGGGTAACATTTGGAAATAGCAGACATGAATTATGCTGAGTCCTCCTCTAGTGCAGCCTTTTCCAACAGAGCATCTTTAGCTAAGATTCTTTGAGGCACAAAATCTGGAAGCAAAGACACATATATATAACAAATCACAGAGATATCCTTTTCCCCCTCTTTGATATAAGAAGCACTTCAGAGAGGATGTAGAAAGGTGAGACCGTGAGAAATTACCTGAAAGAAACTCATATCTCTTTTTCTTGGAAACAGCAGATGCTGAAAGGTACAGAGAATGCAAGTTACTTTACAGATGGAACATTGTTCGAAATTGATTTATAGAGAAATCGTACTGTGATGAGGAGGAAACTAAATGGAAGTATGGGACTCCTATGACCAATTGCTGCAATATCTAAGATCACGAACTAAAGTTCTGCTGTTCTTATATCAACAAAAGATAATATAAGAAATGCATGTTACAAAATTGGAAGTCTTTAATGCTCTCCATGAATATTTCATCATTTGGGATTAGAAAAAATCAGTACAACAATCAATAAGTGATGTCTGCTTGAAAAATGGCAATAGACAGTTCAAACTGTCAGATACCAGAACCACATTCTGACATTCGAGAGAATCTTTGTATGTATTAAGTCGTCAAATGTGATCAAATTATCCCATATTCAATACAATTGAACTTGAGCTTTTTATAAATTGAGACTATAAAATGTATATGGAACCTGATTCAGAGCAATGCCTGCAGTTTACTTTACTCCAAATGAGAAATTCTATAATGAATTACATAATCAAGTGCAAAATGGAACTCATCCTTATGAATAATACTCACATGACATAAGAGAACTTAAGTAACTTTAACTGCCATACATATGCTATTAAAGTTCCCGTTTCCACTGCAGGTGGCACTAGCACTGGCTTGCCGATTAAAACAATAACCATCTCACACATAAAAACCATGAGACTAAAGAGTCGTTGCACAAACATAAACAATGATCGAATTAAACACAAATAATTCACAATTCCAAGCCCGTTATCTAATTTTAACGTTATTAGGAGTGCTTTCACAATAAAAAGGAAACTTACAAATGTGGTTGTAACTAAGTGTGGGTATCTTCTTCCGCTCAGCGTAAGCATCTTTAACCAACATTTGCAGAAACTGGGGCTGCATTACACTCACCAAAAAAACCCACAAACGATAAACTGTCAGAAATGACGAGCATCACAATTAGTTTCAACATTTTTTTTTAAAAACCATAAAGAAAGGAAGGCTTACGGCAGCAGCGCTGATGAGGAAGAGAGCGTCCTGGTTGGTGCGCCAGTCGGCTCCGCCCTTGATCACTCGTCGGACACGGGCCGTGGAGAAGCATTCGTGCCTGCCCCGTCTTCCATTCTCCCCCTCCACACCGCCTTCCCCTTCTTCTTCTTCTTCTTCTCTTTCGTCGCGGTCGTCTTCTCCATGTATTACATCTATAACTTTGGGTCTTTTGCTGTGCAGGGCGGCCTTCTTTGGGTGATTGGTGGTGGAGGAGACGGATTCCTTGCCGTTAGAGGCGTTGTCGTCGGCGGCGTGATCAGAGGAAGAAGAGGAGAGGACCTCCACGACCACGGGTCGGACTCTTCCCGCCTTGGTCCGACCTGCCTCCCCTTCTCCTCCCTTCTTCTTCTTCATCCCCATTTTCAATTGCCGCTCAGCCCTCAAATCAATTTTGCTTCTTGAACGGGCTTCATCGGTCACTTCGAATAAGAGAGCCCACTCTAATCTCCCACGGCTGAGTGCCCTGTATTAGCTCAAGCCTATTCGTAATATTGTCTGAGAGCTCATTCCCATGGGAAGATTTTTTATGCTCCGTCCTCATCCCGAGCCGTGCGAAGCATTTATTTTTTAAATTGATGGCATACACATTAGTATTTATTAGCGTAAATTATGCTGTGTGCTGTGGATCTAAAAAAATAGATACTTAACATGTGTGTGTTTTTTTACGCTCGGCTCATTGTTAGAGCAGATTATAAAAAAAATACTTCTTTTTTCTTACTATGCACCATTAATTAAATGACGAAGAAAAAAATTTGTATAAGCCCGAGTTTACATGCGTGTACACGAGCCTTATACATTATAAGCTGGGTTGAGTTTTTTTATGTTCTCTTCTGAGTTCTGATAATGAATTCAGTACTGTATGGTATGCATGAGAAGTGATTGATATTTTAGATCAATATGTGCTATCATATATACTATGTATATTATTGATGAGAAGTTATTAATATTTAAGATTGATGTGCACTAGCATATATACTATTAATTTCCTATTTAAAATTGATGTACGCTTGTGTATACACTATTAATCATATAGATAAACGGCTCCAATAAATAGCGCGGCTCATTTTCATTGATAACATGAAAAACTCATCCCAAAGCCAAATTAGATAATACAAGAGGCCTAAACTAATATGTCGGTATTATTTGAGGGCACAAATGCCCGGGCTCGTGCATCGCACGGATTCACGCACTCATATAAATGCATTTCCAATGGTTGGATGAATGCTAATATATTGGCTGTATGTGAGATTATTTTTGTTTCTGCTTTTCGCTGCACGCAACCTTTTGGATTTCTGCCAAGATAGGATTCGTGATTAATGGATGTTTGTCTCCTCGCTGCTTTGGTTAATTAGTGAAGTTGAATTATTAGACCTTTAAAACAAATTATTTTGGCTAAGAGTTTTTTTTATTAGCAGCTTATGCATGC